>OY971429.1:17532500-19932500 GCA_963853865.1 Helleia helle | reverse complement strand
GATATACAGCTCTAGTCTTATAAACTTGCTCATAGTGGTTTTTACACCATAAGCTGTATTTTAGAGTTTTTCGGTGCTCTTTACAAGCTAAACGTAATAATTTCGGCTTTATACAGCCCTAAAGCAGCTGTACTGTATTAAATAATACAATTTACCCTCTACTACAGCCTTAAGTATATTTTGACGCTTTTGTACATCGTTTATAAAGCTTCTAGCTGTTATTGCACTGGTTAAAAGATCTTTTTTCAGCTTAAATGTTTATTGGGTAGGTGTCTCGAACTCAGTGACTCCCCGACCTTAGTCTGACTTACGAGCTACGACATAAGTTATGCAGTTTATTTACGTAATAAAATTTAACAATCATTTCACTTTAAACTTGATTACTTATTAAAATTCAATACTTACTCGCGGATCTAGTTATGCGAATATTCATAATCATTTAAAAACGTGAACAAAATAACTTTCGTTGAAAGTGTTTTTTCTTTCATGGACATTCCAATTCAAGGGATCGTTTATACTTTATTTTAATTATTGTATATTTCCATTCAAGCCTTGATTTGAGCTCACTAAAATATACCATAATAGGGGTTTGAAGATATTGTATTTTAAGGTATTTTAAGGAACTTTGAGCAAACGAGTGTCGTTAGTCCAAAATGATTTGGCAATATTGTGTTGTTAGCGATACGATGTCTGTAATAGTAAAAAGGCTACACTCATCATCTTCTAGCAATTACACTATACTATACTAACTTCTAGCACATTTCCCCTCAAAGCCTAGCAAAGTCTTCATGATACCGTTACAAATGACAGTATCTAACGTCGATAGCGTAACTGAACCTATTAGTTCTGTAACGTCCTCTATAGACGTGTAATGTTTTTTTTTTCTCGTGTTACGATTGATTTTAGCTTCACGTTCGACTCAATAAATTTAATGTGGTCTTTATTAAATAGCTAGCTATGTCTTTTTATTATCTGTTTCATGCAAATAATGTTCTCTAAACTAATATTCTTCAAAAAAAGAGGAGGTTCTAAATTCGTCTGTATGTTTTTTTTTGTATGTATGTGACACGATTACTCCGCCGTTTTTACTAAATAAAGAGTTTAGCGTGAAAACACTAGCCTCGGGAATTTCCAGATGAATTTGAATTTGTTTTTTATTTTCTCTTATTTTTGCAAAATTTGTGGCAGACGAAATGACGGGGTGTGAACAGCCAGTATATCAATAAAATCGTCTCAATCCTCAGTAAAACTAACAACCTTTAAGAGTTTGTTTGCACAGACGACGCATTAATTCTAGTATCTTAGTCAATTTAGATCATTCCCTTTTACCTAAAAATAAATACAGCCAAGTAAAAAGGATCCTTTAACGTGATTGGTTCCTCGTTACCCCGGTTCTATTTTAGGCCGTGGGGTAGAATGATTAATAGCACCCTCAGAGTTAAGATGACTTTCTCTTCTCATTTCTGTTAAATGTTTCGTTACTTCCTGGGCTCTGAATATTCTTTGAACTATAACTTTAAAATGCTGGTGTCCTTTAAATAAGACAAAACTATAAATAGATGTCGTCGCAATGCGGGCACATGGATAAGTCGACAAAATGTAGACGTTGATTCGTCTAGACTTTAGAGTCTAGATGCCTTCGAATGGGTGCCCTAGCACAGTTCTACGTTGTGCAAATATTTAATTAATTCTACCCGCTGCATTAAATCTGTCGAACAAGTTTTAGTGAAAGTCGATAATAGTTTCCGCCATGTTATTAGAATGATAACAGTGTTACCTCCTTTAAACTAGTTTGGGTAATCGATTTGAAACTAAACATGGCTTCCTTTGGTGATATGGGGGGGGGGCGCCAATCATGGGGATTTTATGGTTTTGTAGTATTTATACATTTTATGATGTGATATATGTGTAAGATATCCATATAAACGAGACAATAAAGCCTACACTCTTGAGGCGTGTCGATCTGGCGCCCACTTTCTTATATGTGCGTCATTTTAGAGACAACATAATTCTTTACAAAACTTGTGAAATAAAAATAAACTAAAAAGTTATACCTTAAATCCCAACCTAATAGCTGATGACTATTAAAACCGATGAACCGTTTTTGATAATACGTATTTAAGATCCACCGCAGAAAAACTGCATCCACGGTTCACCTGTTTAAGAGTAACAGTGTCACACATATTGGAGTCAAATTTATAAAATCTTTCTTTTTGCATCAGGGGCTTAAAAATACATAGCAAGGTAAGTTCGCATTTTGTACTAATATTTTTTAATATCATAGAAGGGCAAACGAGCATTCGAAGCCTCTTGGCGACTATCGACGCCCGTACACATCCGCACAACCTGAGATTATGTAGATGCGTTGCCCTCCTATCCCCCCAATGGACCACTGGAATCCCAGAAACCACACAAAACACGACAGCATAGCTGTCACTTTACGCCGGTGTTATGTACGCGAGAGGTCGTGTCTTTTGGTCGTTCGGCTGCAGCATGGCACTACCTCTTACAAAAAGGGTCAAGGGTCCCGTGTCTGTCAGTCTCGTGAACAAGACATTCGTAGATAATGTCGAAAAATCGAGCTCGGCGAAATAAAAGTGAAAAACATGGTAAATATACCGCCTTAAATAATATTAGTAATGAAAATAACCTTATTTTTTTTATTACATTTTAAGTTAACATGTAAAATTAATTAACAACTTAAATTATACAAAGTAATATAATAAAAATAATAAGTTGGTTCGCCCCAACGGCTCCAGTCTTCGACGGTCGACCTACTAGGGTACTGTCGGATTGGTTTATTTTATTGCGTTTGAAAATCCAATTGAGGAAGGTTAATAATAATTAATTATCAAAAGTCATGGCATTTAGACTATTAGAGTAATATTACTTTAATTGCTAACAACGTTACAAGGTCACTGCTCGCCTGACAGGGAGCAATAGCAAAATATGTCATTGGGGTCTATTCAAAGTTATTTATCCGTATTTTTATTGAAAGCAAAGGCTGTGTACCTTGTACCTAATGTACATTTGTATTTTGTACAAAAATAAAGATTTACTAGTGGTGATGAAACAGTCAAAGACGTATCTTTATATATATATTTCTTGTGTGCGTGTGTATGTCACTGAACTCCTCCTAGACGGCTGGACCGATTTTGATGAAATTTTTTGTGTGAGTTCAAGGGGATTCGAGGATGGTTTAGATTCACAAAAAAATATATTTTGTACAGGACAACGTCTGTCGGTGCCACTAGTATTTTATAGTTATTTTGTAACTATAAGGCTAACGTCACTCTTAAAAATAGATATCTCCATTTTACTAGGCTTAAATTAGAACTTCAGTCTTCCATAATCATAAATCAAAATGAATTCCACATGGGCCTAGATGGGCATTCATAAAACGTCGAAAAAGGTGCACGGGTTGGTCATTTATATGGAGAAGAACCGACGAAAAACTCCTTGGGTACTCTTTTCAAATCATCGGTATTACAGAATTATTATGTTACAGCGCTAGTACTTAAGTTTGGAGGGACAGCGTAGGCCTGACAATAGGTCGTTGCTTACTATACAAAAAATGTAAAACAAGATAAATATAACAAAAGTTATCAAGCACCTGGCAATCAACAAAGCCTACAATTTTCACACATACGCAAAAAATTTATAAAAATAACAAAGGTAGGAAAATAGTGACACAAATATCAGTGCTGTAGTTATACTGAGCAAAAGATGAAAAAAAATGACCTGAAAATTATTGTAAAAGTCTGAATAGAAGAAGACAAAAAGTGAGTTTGGGAACGGTTAGAGACATCCACAAATTTGTGTCGTTTATGAGCTACCAGCCGCTATAAGGAACTAGAGCCAAAATTCTTTATCTTCATACCCTCTGGAAGACTGTTAAATTGTTTGAGGGAATCGGCGTCGGCAATGTTAATATCCAACTAACGCGTCATCACGACTCAGTTATTACAGAACTCCTCATTCCTTCCAGTGCCTCTGACTCAACGACCCAAACCCAAACCACCGGCCTCTCGTATCGTACTTGTAATTGATTCATCCTCACTTCACGTCCCACATCGCGCCGGTAATTCGCGATAATATTCATTTGCTAAAACCAATTCTTTTGTTTTTATACATTAGCAATGCTGAGCGTTCATTTCCCATCAAAATGTTGATACGGAAGGCAGATAACATACAGAATGTCAAATACATTACTATAGGAAACGCGGCGGGCGATTGTAAACCTTATCGCACATGTAACAGTGATAAACAATAACAGTGGTGCAATGTTAATTGCCACCAGCACGGAATGCAGCCAATGAATGTGAACTTCGTTACTGAACATGGAATTGGCAACGACGATCGATCAACAGTATCAAGTTATACATTTTATGTAAACACTACTAAAATCGAATAAAAGTTACCACCAACCAAGACCAAGCTAAAATTTAAGATTATCGTATGCATTGTAATAAAACAAAACTACTTTTGACGACTTTATCTCGGTTTATTAAGGTTTTTGTGGGAGTGTGTGAGTCCTCCCGTGATTATGGCTGCTATAGAGAATCCGAAACGTCGGAAATGTTGAAATTTTAATCGACCGCTAATGTTTAAAGCATTAGAAAACAATAAGGCACGCAATAATTAAAGCGTCCTCGGCAGAACGATTATAATTTTATCAAGATTTTTCTAGATCACTCTCCATTTGTGATTCCAGCACCTGCTCGGAACCACGATGTCGAAGAAGCCGGCCGCGCAGCCGACGCTGCACAAGGTGATCATGGTGGGCTCTGGCGGGGTGGGCAAATCGGCGCTCACGCTGCAGTTCATGTACGACGAGTTCGTGGAGGACTACGAGCCCACCAAGGCGGACAGCTATAGGAAAAAGGTGGACTTGCAAACAAACATAATGAATAACACAAATTAGGGAGCCAAATACTAACACCAATTTTTGTTAACATCTATACAATTCTTGTCTTCTATTTTCCGTGCCATCTAATTATCCTAAAATAGTATTTGTGACTATGGTTACTTAAATGGCTGAAAAACAATCTAATAATATTGTCAAGGTTGGTTTTTGCGTCTGGAAACTTCTCGACTAACGAAAGCTAAAACAATGAGATAGGCTGCCTTATATAATTTAATGTTTTGATGCTACACTAAAAAATACATTTCTATAACTTTGTACAAACAACTTTTCGGTACTTTCCAGGTTGTACTGGACGGTGAAGAGGTTCAAATCGATATCCTAGACACGGCCGGACAAGAAGACTACGCGGCCATCCGGGATAACTACTTCAGGTCCGGCGAAGGATTCCTCTGCGTGTTCTCCATCACCGAGCCCGAAAGTTTCGATGCGACGCAAGAGTTCAGGTAAGATCCGTGAACTACAAAGTGCTAAGTTCTTTTCATTTTCCTCGTTTTCGTTTTCTACGAGTATTATTTCGTGACTTGATCGATTAGTAAATTGATTGTAATTCGGATCTTTCGAAGCCACTTTTAAATATTGTATCTTGATGACTTGCGTAGCGTTGATGTTTTCAAAGTATTTACATCGGAGCTTAAACAGTATCTTAAGTCTACTCTATCGCTAGAGTCCATTCTACTCTTGTTAGGTTCTTATTTCTTCTTTTAGTCGTATTTTTTAGATCCAGCTAATTTTTCCAGGGAACAAATATTGCGCGTGAAGAGCGACGAGAACATTCCGTTCCTGCTGGTGGGCAACAAGTCAGACTTGGCGGACAAGAGGCGTGTGCCTCTGGACACGTGCCGCGAGCGCGCTGCCGCCTGGCGCGTGCCCTACGTTGAGACCTCCGCCAAGACCAGGGACAACGTCGACAAGGTCAGTCAGTTAGTCCCACACACACACACAGACACTCGGCCCGTTACTCTATATGGATGGAGAGCGTCTCGATCTAGGGTTGCACTGTAAGTATGGACGCTGGTCTCAAAAGAATAAAAAATATATTGATCGTCAAATTGACTACTGCCGGTACTATAGCTACTCCACAAAGAAGTACCGTTCCGTGATGCTTGGTGTAGTACTAAGAAGTCTCGATCGAGAGCTGCGAAAACTGTATGTATGGATATAGAACGTTAAAATGAGATCTATCACAGACAGACAGCGCTGAATGAGATGGCAAGTGTGACAGGCCGGAGGATGTGGACTACTACAAACCTGCTAGGTGTACGTCATATAAAGTAATACGACCTTACACCAATTCTTGAGATGTCAATTGCCATTTAGTTTTAACAATATTGTAAGTTGCCTGACATGAGTTCATACCGTGTACTACGATAGCGTACTATTTCTGATATGTATCTCACTGCGCTTTAGAATTGCACAGCTCTGCTTGGCTGCTTGGCTTGTAGTTGCAGGTGCGCATCAGCCAGGCAGTGCTGCCGTGTACTTGTCTAACGAATATGGCCGGTAACATAGATTGTATGATTCCACGTCATTACATTTGTGCTGGTAGTGTATTACTGTCCAGCACTTATAACCTTATTATAGATGTTCACGCGCCACACGAAAACCTCAACATTTGTGAGGATTGTTTTCTAATGTTTACGCGAATTTCACTCATGAAATAAATTTTACGGATTTTACCGCAGCTTATTAAGATTTTTACATGCACGACAGTCCTCCCTTGCCCACGGTTGCTGTAAAGTATCCAAAACGTCGGCCATGTAAAAATCTTAATAAACCGCGATAAAATCTGTTAACGTTGTTTCATTATAATTTGCGAGTCGGTATTAGTGCCGAAAAATCGATATTTTTTACTAAAACGTAAGGAACGTCCAATCAGTGTTGCCGGCTATATGGTGATGGGCTCCGGACGTGTGTTGTGTTCGTCCCGTGGCGTCGCTCACCGCTCTCCTCCCGCAGGTGTTCTTTGACCTGATGCGCGAGATCCGCTCCCGCAAGTCGGACGACAGCCGCGCCACCAACGGCGACGTCAAGGGCAAGAAGCGCAGGAAAATCAAATGCTCGATGTTGTAGGGCGCTCGGGGACTTGAGCCTTGACGCGAGCAAGGCTGGAAGTTCTGGGACTTGCGTACGCGAACTGCTCCGGTAGTGTGTGATGTGATTATGTTGAAGTTGTCGAGTATTGTTTCATAAAGGATTGCCAACTGACCTCAGAGTCCGAACTGAACGTATGATGAGGGAAATATTCGCCCGTTCTGGTGCTGGTACATTTCTGTTTCTAACGATACGTGTCAATGTCAGGCCTCGTTCAATAATTGCAGTATATTGACGTATTGTTAAGAACAGAAGTCGTTAATGTGATCGCGTTGCCTGCATGATATTACGCTATAATACCACAAGTACATCCGCGAGACCATGTCGTTTTACTCTTTCTGACTGTGACTTGATAACTTTAAATGATACTATTTTATGGCCACAACTTTTGTCTTATCTATTTTTATGTGAATGAGCATAGACTGGGCATAAACAGACTGATAAATTATATTTTCTTTTTTACATATTTAAAGTTAAATCACCAATGCCATTAAAGTGTTTAGTTTGTTGGATATAGACATCGATATCAAATTATCGATTAAGTCACTTATCTAACGGAAACGGTGAATCATAATTTAGTTTTCGTGTCCTTTTTGAATAACTTGTAACAGTAAAACGACATATCCGCTCACCTATGAATATTAAATGTATTTATTTATAGAAAATAAGTGCTAATTGTTTTGTGAATGTTGGGATTTGTGCTTATAGAAATATGGCCCTTCGAGTCGGAAAACTAATACACCGAAGCGATATGCAATAAAAATCTATTAATAGTCTATTATTCTATATACTATTCTACCTTCCTACTTCGTAAATTTAATATAATTTTTGATAAATGCTTCGAAAATATTTAGTTAAATTTATCAAATTTTTATCATATTGCTAAAATATTTATTATTTTGATTATAAAAAGTAGATGACGCTGACCCCTCGAGTCCATATTTCTATAAAAATATTTAAGTTTAAAAGTTCACATTCATGGAATGGTAATTTTATGTTTAGTTTATATCTTGTAAATGTATGAGTTGATCGTTTTGCTCCGAATCCTGTATTTGTATGAGCTTAGTGTCTATATTTATGTGCACAATGTATTGTGAATGGTTGCGCTAAATTATTTTGTGATATAATTATTCTCATCGATTTACATCCTTTAAAAAATATTTATTATTTTCTTTAAATTCTTATAATATTTTTATAAGAATATGAAAATTTTACGCATAGACAAATAGTTGGTTATTTTGTTTTTTTTTTTTTGCAATAAATACAAGCAATTTAACTTCAATAAATTATTTATGATTAATATGGATTGATGGATGGATGGATTTGAATGAGTGATTAAAAATTATACTTGTATGAATTCTGAATACTAATTTAACTTTGGCCATGGTTACAAGACTACGTTTTAAATTTTTGCCCGTGTGATTACCACGCTGCCGCGCTGTCCAGGTTTTTCTGGCTAAAAAAAAAAAAAAAAAAAAGCCCCAGTTTAAAATCCGGGCTAAGGCAGACACATTCTTTGATTATAATTATTTTCATTTAGTTAAATAAGTTACTTAATATCTTGACCACATTATAGAATTATGCTAGATGCGTATTTGAATAGTACGTTGTATTGTAATAGTATCCTAAATGGAGTTGCAATGATCTGATCCCAGTTCTGAGTCAGAGAGAGCTACTGACAAACTTTATGTCAATGGTGAATTATTAGCGAACGAAATGTGACGATATTTTTAAAGCAACTATGTTTTTTTTTTAATTCCTTCAGCATAGAGGTAGGTATATCAAACCACAGGAATAGTTGACAAAGTATACTGCAGAAATGTCCAGGCTCCTTAACCTATTTTGTTAAACAGTCATAAAATTGAGATATTTAAAAGAAGTCACACTATAGACCTCAAAATATATTATTGTGGATATGCTGCATAGTTAGTTTTGAAATGATATTAGCTTGTTGCGCCGTTCGCTGAGCGTATGCATGGTGCGCCTTAAGGTTTAATAATGTATTTATTTACAACATACGCTGTCGATGTTAGGTATCCTATAGAGTAAGAACTGAAGTTATCTAAATATAATCAGGTATGAACAAATTTGTATTTATTGAAGGCAAGCAAGAATTATACTGATTTGCAAAACTTTGTGTCTTATTTCCGAACGTAAGATTATGGTCTATGGGCCTTGTTTAACGTCCACGATCAATGTTCTCGCAATCGCCCTAGTCCAGCCAAGTCCCAGGTTACCCATTTTGGGGTCTGGGGTAGACATCTAAAATACCTGCGGCGAACTGCACATGACAACAAATCTGTTCCGCAGTAGTTAATAACTACACAAGAAGTCTGCCATACAATATAAAACGTAGGCACATCGTCAGGGTATCCATAATATTTAACCCGAGCTATTCGGTGGTGGGCAAAATGTTTTATATCCTGTAGTATCCACTGAATCAGGACTATATATTATATTCTAATTAGTGATCGACCGAAAGTTACAGTTTAGGCCAAAACTGGTAAATAGGTACTTACGGCCGCGCCGAAATTCGAGTGGTCGTGATTTGAACTCGTACCCAAATAAAAATAAGTATTAGATTAATTTTAAAAATATTGTGAACACAAAAATTAAAATATTCGATTGAGTAAGAGTAAGTCAATCTTTAAAATATGTATGTATTTATTTAGTTTATATGACATACAAAAATAAAAATTTGTTACGCATTTCAATGATTATCTTTTTATTTTATTTAACATTCTGAAAATCTGAAAAATTCAAAACTGTCTGTATGTATGTATGCAACTAAATGTGTAAAAAGACACTAGATTTCAGTATACAATAGTTTTTTAAAACGTTCGAGTAAGTTTCAGTCTTGATCTCGGCTGAATACTCTGTTTCGGTCGGACACTAATCTTAATATGAAGTCCTCTTAGACCCCTGGCCGAACAACACTTTTTATATGTTACATAATTTTGTATGTTTATTTTTTTTACATCTCTTGGTAGCGAGGGTAAAGGGATTGCTTACTAAGTGTGAAAATTTTTTTTGGAGACAATATAAGTGGTAACCTAATTAGTTCTACAAACCCAGATGTTATTGACCGTAAAGGTCCATTTACAAAATGAAAGTCAAAAACGTAGAAAATATACGACAAGGTATTTGTGTTTTTTTTAATTTTATTTATTCCTACCCCCGGTTTTAGAATTATGTGCATATTATAACATGTGGGGTTCCGCAGGCGTTCTTGACGCTGATCCGCGCGGTGTCGCAGCAGAAGAGCGGCCTCGCCGGAGAAGACCCGGCGCAGGAGCCCGGCCGCTGCTCGCGCGGCTGTTGTACTATTGTGTGACGTCACCAACGCGCGACTGATCGCGTATTTGTTAGCAACATACCTTATTCACATAACTAGGCACGAAATATAGGAAATATACGTTAGAGCGAGATAAACTATATGTGTATGAGCCCGCGGGCCGATAGCACCTTATGTGAAATAATTTGGTTCAATTCATAAGTCCGTCTACTTATATGATTTTTATTGTTTTCACGTGCAGTTCATGAAACAAAAACATCCAAGTAACTGTACACATAAACAAAGAGTTTATTTCTGTATTATACATTGCCAATCGATAAGTATAAAAAATCATGGCTAGGATCGCATACAGTTCAAGAAATGAATCATAGCCGGACTGAAGTTAGCTACGAGTGACGTCGCAATATTACTTTGTATGTGATATATATATATATATATATATATATATATATATATAACTTCAATCCGGAAAGTTTGTTTAAACTATCATACTTCCAGTTTATTAAATTTAGTGCTCTTCATTTATTGCACCGCTTATCAGTAAAATTAAATATTTCGTGGTGAACTGACAAATACGCATTCAACATAAGTCTCAACACTATCAAAGAGGAATAACTCTCCACAACGAAGTACGAGGATGCATTAGCTTTCTTATTTAACATATTGTAAATATTTACAACAGACAAGTTTCTATCATAACTAATATACCTGCCCATTGCTCAATATAAAAATAGTTGATAAAACGGGTCCTACCTTAGTTCAGTCTTCCAGTATTTCTTACTATTCAAATCATTTGTATGTGTTAGCTTGACACTCTTAAACGAATAAAACTAATCATTGACTCTTTACTTACACGCAATCTTCTGTATCATAATCACCTCACCTACTTAATACCGCCTCCCCTGTAGGTGGCGTCGACCTTGTATACATAAGCTAATGTACTTGTTTTTCTTAGCCCTCCATAAACAGGTCGGTAATCTTTATTGTAATATAAAACTTGTAATAGATATAACAACAGTGGACCAAACACCTTTCACTGCCAACAAGTAAGCAATTTATTATGTATTTAATATCGCAAAGTGAACGTGCAACGTGTGTCAGTATTATTATGATAAGTTGATAATAAAAACATTGTTAATATATAATAACAGTCGTTTTATTTCCTTTACAAAAATATAAAATAATTGTATAATAATCATCTCACTTATAATATTCAATATATTAATTGTGTTACAAACATTGTTTTATGTTGGGATGTCAAGTGTGGCCACAAAACACTGAGAACATGAGAGGCATGTCTAATTATTTGTATTTTGCGAGCGAGCAGTACAGTGATTAGTATGTATTTATTTTTGTACAAAAGTTGTGTGTGTGTGTGTGTTCAGTCGAGCGTGCAGTGGTGCCCGCAGCCGGCGGGGCAGAGCGCGTGGCGGCGCACCCAGTCGCGCACGTGCCGCAGGTGCCCGCCGTGCGCGCAGCCCTGGCACCACGCGTACAGCCCGCGCACCACCTGCGGCCACGCCCACAATATGTACTCGCTACAACTACACGCCCCTGAAACATCTATTTCCGCGCCTCGCCAGTAACATCGACACGAAGCCGTGACGGCAAACGGCATGGAGATGACATGTCACTTGTTGTATTTTTATTAATTATGAATTCTGATGACGGAACTTTACTTCCGAAAGGCCTTTAAAATCTACGAAGGACTTTTACAGGTACGTCATATAGTATGGGCGAATAAAAGTCATGTTTAAACGAAATGTCCGTTACGTATGTCTGTATAAGTACTAAGGCCTCTTCAAGGATCAGAATATAATAACGTGTTCTGAGGGATATATGTTCGGAGACCAGCGGACTCTCCACCTCCCAAAGACACGGGCGCGGTATGAACGTGAGCGTCACCTGGTGGCACACGGCGCACACGTCGGGCGGGGCGCGCGGCGAGCACGCGTCGCAGGGCGCGCGGGGCCGCGTGCGCCGGCCGCAGCGCCCGCAGCACGCCGTCACCGTCGTGGACTGCTGCGAGATGCTCCACACGCTGTTCAGCCACGCGCTATTTATCACCTGCCCGCACCACACGCGTTTTAAAAAGTTTAACAGAGCCAAAATATAATCGCAAGTTTACGGCGACTGACCTCCGTGGCCACGTTGAAGAGCTTGTGCCGTTGCAGCAGCTCGATGTAGCCGAGCAGCCACTGCTCCTGCAGGCCCTCGTCCAGGTACTGAAGTAGGTCCTGGCGCCGATCCTGCAGCACGAGGCACACGAGCGCGGCGGTCTGCACGTCCCCCAGGTCGGCGTGCAGGCGCAGCGCGGCCGCCAGCAGCGGCGTCACGTGCACGCCCGCCGCGCGCGCCGGCCCCGCACCGCCGCCCACCCCCGCGCCGGACTCGCTGCTCGAGCCACTGTTGTCCAGCTGATAAAAAACGAAAAAATGTCGCATTACACGCTTTGAAAAGAGCCGTTATATAACTTGTTTAGTGCCTACAGTTTCGAAAGAGACAATGATGGAATATGTAATCTCGTAACAACAATCATATATATGAAACATCGAGGTTTGTGTGGATCATAACTTACTTAAATAAACTGGAATTTAAAAAACTCAATAAACCGCAATAAAATCCGTAAAAAGTGTCATTATGAGTGATATTCGCGTAAACATTAAAAAATGATACAGTTCTTAAAATGTAAATTTTTCTGGACGATGTTTTTAGTACATGTTACGTATATGCATCTCGTTTGTTTCATGAGAGAAGACAAATACAACGTATACTAAAGGATAAAGAGAGCAATACAGTCGAGGCCACGGGAATATAATATATATTCACAACACTGTAAGGTGACGCAGGAGACTTCGACGGACGTTAAGTTTCACAAATATTAAGTGTATGGATGTTGATGAAAATGACACTTGCAGTCATTAAAAAAAAAATGATTTTATTTTATCCATCGCATCCTATAAGACATGTCATTGGTACGTGTACTTACGAAGTTGTGTTGGTTGTGCTTGGCGCGCGGAACGGGCGAGGCGGGCGGGGGCGCCGCGCTGCCCGCGCTGGAGCCCGAGCCGCTGGAGCCAGAGCCCGAGGACCCGCCCGGGGAGGAGGCCGGCCCACCCCCGCCGCCCGCGCCGCCCGCCGTCAGCGTCGCCGTCTCTGTACAAACGAAGAGGGAAAAAATAAAGAGTGCTTCTCATTAAAGACAAGACTAAAAAGCCAATCTAGTTTAGTTACAACACTGTCGCCCGCGTTGTCGTGTTTAATTTAGATTTACAGCCGCATCCGTATGTATTGATTATGATTTTTTTGATATCCTGTACCCTTACAAATTCATTATGTACGTATACCTTGTCCGATGTAAATAAAAAAATACAGTTAATTAGTCCTATATATTTTAGAATTCTATCGATCCCTGCGTTTATTAACCACGAACATACCCCACCAACCTTCCCATGCTCCTACCCACCTCTCGGTATACGGAGCGAAACGCGGGAGATGTACGGGGTACATCTGCTTATACGCTCTCTTCCCCCGTACAATTCTTCACTCCCTACAAATTGAAAGCACCCTCTTGCGAGAGTGCTTTAATACGTCCCTAGCGTCACTCTCCCCTTTCTGGGGCTGACGACTTCACATCACGACGGTGACGGCACGGCAGTCCGGGTGTGTCGAAGTTGCAGCTACAATGTCATCTCAGTCCTTCGTTTGTGCCAACTGTGCGCGAACATCCGAAGGTGGCTGAAGTCGTTCTCCGTGGCAGTCAGGTCCTCATGATAGACCGGGCCTACCTTCGTCCGCTCGATTCCGTCCAACATCGCGTTACGCTCTTCCTTATACAGGTCATACTCCCACAGAATGTGGTCACGGGTCTCGCTATCGTGGCCGCAGTAACAGGATGGCGTGTCACACAACGTCATCCAGTGAAGGCGACCCCTAAAGCATCCGTGGCCGGTGAGAATCTGCGAGAGAACGTAGTCCGGTTCCACCCAGCGGCGCGCCAACCGCGAAGCGACTTCAGGGAAAAAGCTGTAACGACGAACAGAGAACAGATACACACCATGCAGCTCGGGGTCGGCGTCGAGGGGCGCCGACGCTAGCGCGGGGGCGGGGCCGGGAACGGGCGCGGGCGGCGCGGGCGCGGCTCGCAGCGGAAACGCCTCTTCGGGCAGGGTCCAGTCCGTGGCATCCACGTCCACGTAGTGCGCCGACGCCGCCGACACCCACCCGCCGTTCTCTTCACAATACATTACAACACATTACTACAGCAAAACATTGGAAATTGACTATCACAGACGGAAAAATATGTAAACAGTAGCTATCGGATAGTAGAATATGGATGTAAAATTTAATTAAAATAATGCGACATGTTTACAACAACATTATTATATTATTATTATTATATTATTACCTGCACCTTTCCAAGTATTCGGATGTTGGATTTTGTAAAACCAGTCCACAAAAAGGACTTTAAGGCCAAGGTAGGTTAGGTACTAAACCTAATTATACATCGATTTCCAAGCTTTACATTCTAGCAAAGAGTTTTGAAAGAGTACTCTACGATCAGGTCTATTCCGCGCTTACATCTTCATTCATTCCAAACCAGCATGGAAATTTCTCTTTGACGACTACTTAACGGATGGCCTTGGGTAGCCAAGACGACGAAGCATTTATTGTGATCTATACCGAATACAATAAATGCTTTGACTGAATAGACCACAGGCTCCACAGATCCAAGCACAACGTGTTTAACGCACCGGCTTTACTGACCCACTACACTACAATGTATATCCTTATTCTTTGGTCCTTCGAGCCGGATACAATAAATTAGCCCGTATCAATAAGAACTATTATAAAAATACAGATTTATTCATATCATAAGATTGAAAACAATAAATGAATCGACATTGTTAGTATGATAAATGAAATTATAAAAAGAGGCATTCGGTAGAGGCAAGTCGGTACTGGGGTCAAACGGAGTATTTGAATAATAGAGCTGGATCTCCTACACTCACCACAGTCCAGTGTCCACATGTATCGTCATATCTAGTAAGTTCGCACGTGCGGCAGTATTTATTTTACGAGTAGATAGTACAGTAACAAAGCATGCAACGTTTGCTCACCGTCATCTCGCTTGGAGTACTTGGCGGGCGGGATGTAGATGCTGTGCGTGGGCATGCCCAGCACACCGCTGTTCTTGTGGAACCCGCTGTCCGCCCACTCCTCCGCCTCCTCCATCGGCTCCTCCTCGACGGCACTGATAAGAATATCGAACGAGTCAATTATTAAAGAAAAATAATATCAAAAAGAAACAATACAAACATGTCTGCGATTGCAGGTGTGTTTTTTCAATCACAACTTGCCAACCAACCATAAAACAAACAAAACCTTATAAATGATTGTGGATCTGATCGGGGAAGATGTAGGACTGACCTGTAGGGCGGCAGCGGTGGCGCGGGCTCCTCTTGCGGCGGAGGCGCGCGCGGGGGCGGCGGCGCGGGGGCGCTGCTCGCGGCGCGCGCGCTGCACACCGCGCTCACCACCTCCCACACGTGGCTCACCTGCACAGGACACACGGAAGACATCACGACCGGTCGCAACAGGTGTATACCGAATACACAGCGGTACCCACCATGTATCTCTTGTGCTCGCGCGCGACGCGTGCGTTGTGCTCGGCGAGCTCGTGCGGCGGCTGCCCCCGCATGCGGTATTGCTGCGCCGCCGCCAGCGTGTTGCCCAAGCCCGTCTCCGGCACGGGGCACCCGTCGGTCAGCGGCGGGGGGCGCAGCCTCAATAGGGAACTGGCGGCACTGCTCGCGAACAGGCACTCCAGCGTCGCCTGCGCGCTCGCACTCAGTGCGCCCGCCGTCGGTTGCTTGCGCCTACACACGCAGCGGGGTTAGCGTCGGCGGGCCACGCACGTACCTACGTTGTACGAGCATGCGCGCACGCGACACTCACCCAATGCTGGGCACGGGGCGGTCGCGCGGCGCGGGCGCACAGGCGGGCAGCGCCAGCGGCGTCTCGGGCACGGCGTGCGCCACGTGGCCGCGCGCCGACACACATACGCCGTGCGGGTTGGCCCACAGCACCGGGTGCACGGCCTCGCTGAACCGGTGCCGGTACAGGCTGCAGTCCTACACAGTACGTACGCGTCAGTACGGCCGCGACCCTCCATACGAGCGACGAACGGTACGGACCGGTGACTCACCCTGCTGGTGGAGAGGAAGGAGTGCGGCGAGGCCTGCCAGGCGATGGCGGTGGTGACGTCACGGTGCTCGGCAAAGGTGGCCAGCGGCACGTGCGGGCGGCGCACGTCCCACACGTGCACGGCGCAGTCCAGCACCAGAGCGCATGACGACACCTGGTACCTGCAGCACCCCCCGCCCCCCGTCAGTATTGAAACTCGCCCGCTACATGTACACGGTAGTAACATTAATTGACTCACTTCTTCTGCGGCCGCCACTTGACGTGTCCCACGGAGGCGATGGTGTAGATGGTGTGCTCCAGGTTGGGCCGCGCGTGGATGTCCCACACCTAGCGGGATGCTCATGTTATAATATCTAGTATTAAAAACGCAAACAATAAAATAAAAACAACTTGGAATACAATAAAAGATGAAACTGGGAGAGTCAGTAGTCGTAGCTCTGAATTTAGTTTAAATATTGAAAATAGAATAATTAAGTCGGACGAGAATGTTGCGACAGTAATTGGAAAATACTTTGCTGACAGAATGTCAGCATTTGTCAATTTCAACTACAAAAGAAAATTCTCATGTCCTGCCATCGCTGAATCATTGCTTAAAGCCAGTGTCAAAAAATGTAAAGCTCACTTTACGTTTAAAGAGATAGGACCAAAAGATAGGTTTTATAAATACGTTTAACTTATTGAGTAATAAAAATACCCCAGATTAAGGGAAATATCTGTAATAGTCACTAAGTTCATAGTTGATGTAATTGCACCCCATCCTGCAACTATTTTCAATAAATGTATTGAATGTGGCGTTTATCACGACTTAATGAAGCATAGTAGAGTCTTGCCTCTTTTTAAATCTGGCAGTACATCGCATGTCATTAATTTTTGTCCAATATCAATAATCCCCTTATTCAGTAAATTAAAAAATATATATTTGTTAAAACAGTTACTATTTTATGTTATTGCACAAAAAACAATTCAGATTTAGAAAGGTTTTCTCCACAACAGACTCTGGTATGAACGGTATTGACATTTATGAGGCCTGGGAGGAATCATGTGATGCTTTGGGAGTTTTCTGTGACTTATCCAAGGCGTTTGATTGTGTACAGCATGAGACCTTGATCAGGAAATTACACCACTATGAGATAGACGGTACGGCAATGGGCCTTCTGAATTCATATCTTAACAATAAGACTCAAAGGTTCCACCTTAGTTTATTATTTATTTATTAGGAGATAAATAGTAAAAGATCCTCCGGGACTAGAGATGGGGGTCCCACAGGGGTTCATTCTAGGTCCATTTCTTTTTATAGTTTATATTAATGATTTAAACCTTATATATTATATTTAAATTTACCTTAGTTAAAGATAATCAAGAGGTAGTGTTTTTTGCTGATGATATGCTGATAATGGGTCCCCATATAGCAAAATTGGCGAATACACTCAGTTCAGCAGCATATGCAGTGAGAAAAATAAGACAGTTTACTGATGAAGATATGGCCCTAAGAATAAATTTTAGCTTCTTTATAGCATTATGTCTTACGGCATACTTTTATGGGGAAATGCTGCTGATATAAACAACCTTTTTTAAAATTTAAACAAATAGGAATTCTGACTGTCGCCTTTCAATGCATCTTAGAAAATTTACTGTATGTCCGTAAAAACAAGTGAATTTTGTAACAAAAGTGATATTCATAGTAGGGATATACGTAATAAACACAGGCTAGATGTAACAGTAACTAGATTCACAAAAGTAAGCAATTCTTTTAAAGGTATACTATAGGAAACCAGAAAACGTTAAGCTATCCATTATTATTATTGTTTGAAAGGCTTAGTTCCGCTGAGTTTGTTTCGCCGGTTGTTCTCAGTGGGCTTGCCTTGGAACCGGCGGTAGACTCAATTGACGTTCAAAAAGATACTTTATTGGTACTAATTTGGATAAAAGAATATTGATTTAAAGTATCAGTAGATATACTTAGATAGAGACCATATCACAGCCAAGCCGAGCCAGGTTCTTGACCGTCGTTAAATGTTTATCGTACCATTCGTACATATGTGTGTAATAATTATCGTCGTCTTAATTCAAACGACATAAATATAAGAATACATAAAACGTGTTGTAAGCCTAAGGTATCATCAATAGAATTTAAGACTCTTAATTCCGAAATGTTATTATGATATAAATAAATTTTTTAATGATAAACTTTATTTAAAATAACATATTTATAAATATTAATAAAAGTACATGTTGTATTATAATCTTAATCAAATAATAAAATATCCAGACACGCCTCCCTCTACTTGTAAGTTGCCGGCTCGACAGGGTCCATAATTGTTACTGAATTTATATAAAATACCACCCCTCAGTACATTATGGTTTTGCAAATAAAATATTGTATATTGAACATGGTTCTGTACAACAATAGTATAATATATTTTGTGTTCAAAGTCACAATTTCATAAATATTTTTCTTAAAATGCTGTGGCACCAATAACTCTATTATTTGTAGGATATAGTGTATATATGAATTTGTTTACAAATGGATTTTGTGTATATTGCACTAGAGTCTAGACAAAAGTTCTGTATCAGTTACTTTGACAATAACAATAATAATTAATATTAATAATAATAATAATTAATCAAACACGCTGGGGTCGCGACCTCGTCGACAGACGATCGCAAATTTACCAAACCTTATCATTATAAGGATAAATAATTAACTGTGTCACCGTGTACGACGATCAATTAGCATTAATGACCGCTTATATTGTAAATATTCCAGTCCGTTTTAAAGTGAAAACTTCATTTTCATACAAAAAGCTAGTTAATTAAATTTACTTTAACAACTACCACGAGATCAACCTACCCATCACGAGTAATCAGATTCAAATACCTAAAATAGAACCCAAAATTATCTATATCTTGACTTATCGAAAATATACACAGTGCAGAAACTGGCACATTTGCAAATTAATTAGATTTAGTTACTAAGCTTGATAAGCCCTTGATAAGCTGAAAAAATACAGTAAGGTTGAATTTTAGAACACGTAAGGAACAGGGTTGAAGGAAACTTGCTTCATTGAAGCTTGTAAAGACCATAATGAGTCCCTGCGTCCTAAAGAAACCGGATCCGATCAGCTTCGTTAACAAGGCATTATGTACACGATATACCGGGTGTAATCGTTAAGTGTGCACAGGCGATTATTCCGTAACTATTACATATATCAAAAAACTTCAAACTGATTTCGAAAGTACTTTAGCTAATGAGTAAAATGACAATAATAAATTATTAAAAATAAAATGAGAAATATCCAAAAAAATTACATTAAACTCTCCCATACATTTTATTTCTTAGTAAGTACAAAATTGTGTATTCATAGATTGTGACGTCATCGTTGTGCAATAGAATGACGAGCTCTATTTAGTATTTACAGTTTCTAAATGAACTTTCCTTAAAATCTGCGGAGTAATTAAAGCAATTGCACGACGTAGGTACACGATTCTGTAACTCTTCTAGGCTGTGAACTCTCAGCGTACCTACACGTTGTATAGGAGAGTTTAATGTAATTTTTTTGGATATTTCTCGTTTTATTTTTAATAAGTTATTATTGTCATTTTACTCATTAGCTAAAGTACTTTCGAAATCAGTTTAAAATTTTTTTGATATCTGTAATAGTTACAGAATAATCGCCTGTGCACACTTAACGATTACATCCGGTATATATCGAGCTCCGCGATATAAAAGGGAAAACATAAATGATCATTTCTCCGTTTTAAACAGTTTAAGTGGATCAGCTGACGACAGACAAGGATTTGTCAACAGAATTTATGAATAAAATTTGGGATGGCAGAACCCAGACGCCAAAAGTCCAGAAGCATAAGAATTTCTTCAATTGTTGAGAAAGTAACTGCCGATTAAAAGAACGCCAATCTGTCGGTTTATTTGATTATCGCAAAGGCTCCGAAACATTGGTAAATGAGAATATTTGATTTAATTGGGTACTCGGTACATCGTCTAGCGCACTATTGTCCGTTATCAGTCTGCGAGATAAGGTATTATTAGACCAGTCGTGTAGCGACCCACTTGCCGGCGATACTGGCTATTACAGCTTTGAAATTTTAATAAAGCGGTTTAATGGATTATGGACAGTTTGTATTGGGCAAACTGTATATCTTTAATCTTCATATTTATGTTCCTGATTCCACAACATTGAACTTGTATTCAGAGATCTTTGTCAATATCGAGATAATGAAGTTGTTCTTTTAGTAATTCGGTTGATGGGACCCGGATTCATGAAACTCCATAATTATTAATGCCAAAATTTTTCATACTTATATCCATGACCATACAATATTATTTTGCAATGCGAAATAGGTTACATAAAAGTACTGTGAGGTGCCCTATTGTGGCCTTGTTATGTTTTGTTTTGTTGTAGTTGATGTTGAGTGGTCACAGATACCCATAGACGCCCGCTACATCGAAGGGCTTGCAGGCCCATTAGCCACTTCTTGAGAGTCGTCTAGGGACATCCGAGGGCACGAACCTTGATGGTCTTGTCTCGCGAGGCGGTGGCGAGCCAGGGCAGGTGCGGGTGCCAGTCGCAGGCGAACACGGGCCCCGAATGCGCCGTGAAGTGGTGCAGCGCGCGCTCGTGGCGCCGCGCGTCCCACAGCTGCACCGTGCCGTTCTCCGATACCGCCGCAAACACGTGCGCCGCGTGCGGGCTGAACTGCACGTCGCGGATCGACTCCGTGTTGCTAACACACACACACATGTATGGTCAACCTTAAGCCTTGCCTGTGTAGACGGCAACAAATGACTATGCCGTAACTCAATTTAAGTTGAAATTCTGCACATTTGCAGCTGTAGTCATGTAGCTAATAAAATTTACCAGCATTGCAGAGCCCATAGCTAAAGTCATCCAAGTGGCAGGATTCCATTTATTTTGTTGTTCTGAAATGAGCCTATTTACGAAGTGAATGGAATTAAGCCAATAATGATAATGACCCTTCCACTGGATAGGTTTACTATGCCAACTATCCAACTGAGACTCTGGCCACTACACGGAGAATGTCATCTCAATCCAATCTCAATGTATCAAAAACTATGTGATGTCACTCTTACAATAACAAAAATCTTTTTTAAACTCACCTAATGAATGTTCTAGCAACTTCTTTCATTCGTAAATCAAAACATTTCATCATACCATCTTGAGAGCCAGATATTAGTAGGCCAGGCTCCGTCAAATGGAAGCTCACCTGCAAGATCGATCCAAAATTATTACAAAGCAGCTTCCAAGTGTAGATAGCAGCAGTATACTGGCAACATCAATTAAACTATTTTTAATTCTTTGAAAAATTGGTTCGTTAACAATCTTAAATTTACTCAAGCAGACAGGAAGTTTAACTTTGAAATATTTATCATTGTACCATTGTATAAATAGTTAGCTTGATAGGATGATAAGAAATAAATACTATGTAGACCTTATTGACAGATCGCTTGTGGTCGGAGAACACATGTTCCTGCTTAGAGCGACCCAGCCTGCCCAGGTTCCAGACCACCACTGCTCCATTTGTAGCTGCCGTTGCCAATGTGTTCTCTAAAATAAGTAGATATATTGTGTTGGTCCATCAACAATCATTTCTATGGAATGTTATTGAGAAAACACTTATAAATACATAAATATTTTCTTTACAAATCTCAGTTATTACAATAATTAATAATCTACGTAATAATTAATAAATCATGTTAACCTTCTATCTTACTCCAGGCAACATCAATAGATGAGAAATTCAAATTCAAATTTTTACCAACTCTCAAGTTGTACACTTCGGTAAACTCGTTTTCACCAATCGAGAACACTTTGAATACTAAAAAAAAAAAACAAAAAGCATAAATATATTATTAATCACACTTAAAAATAAATATTAAGGAATCTTTTTATTTACCATTTCTGCCTGCTATAACAACTTGAGTACAATCTTTATTTAAAGCTAAAGCATTAGCCGGGCCTTCTTCGGAAACGCAAATAGTTCCAGAAGGTATCATTGTGTTTTTATTGTTGTTTACTAAATTAAAACTTGGTCAAATATTTATTTATTATCATAGTGTTTGTAAACAGCCTGGTAGACGACTGGGTTAAAAAACTTCCCATAGTCGACTATCGTTTCGTATATGATCTAATCATCATACCGATTATTGAGGGAACCACTGACTACGTTATGTACTTAAATAAAATAATATTTGTTCTCATAATAATTCATAAATCATAATTCTTATTGTATTCAGTTTAACCAACTGATCACTGATCAGTGACGTTTGACTTTTGAGAGTCGTCTGTGGTCATTTTTTTTCCTTTGAAGGCATTAGCTACTAGGCTATTAGCCATACAAAATACAATATTCAGTCTATAATACGGAGAAACAGCGGGAAACCCCAAGGAGCGCGGCTTCACCCCTCTAGTCGCCATCAATCAACTATCACTTCCCATTCCATCCACCCAGAACAGTCCACCACAGTATTCGCCAACCAATCACATTATATACTACACAGATTAAGGTTTTAAAACAAACACTATATAGTCCTATATAGAATAGTCCTAATTCGCCAACCAATCACAATATTCTAACCCAACGCCAGGATGCCGTGGGGTCGTAGACTTCATGGTTGGCGGGTGGCAACCCACCTCTAATAATCAATCTTAACTGAGCCAAATCGGCTCACAACAGTCAGTTGAAGCATTTGGCTATTAACATAGATCATTCTGAAAAAAAATCACAATATAACATTATACAGATGAAGTTTTTAAAACAAACACTATAGAAAACCACTTCAACTGAACAAAACATAAAACAATAATAGGGATGTTGACATTTTTCATAAATGTTTATAGATCATTTATAAATATCTAATAGAGGCCTAAAAATTATTAACTTTTGCTTAAATACGTCTAATGCTATATAGGCATTATATAATGCATTTTAAATTTCGCTCCAAAACGCTAACACTTGTCACGTGACGTCATATGTTGTTAAACATCGTAAAAATGATAAAATGATTCTAGTGTCATCTAATAAAAAATGGCTTCTAAGTTTTATAATTGTTGTACGGTGTCTATGTGTGTGTACAAAATGAATTTCCATCAAGAACCATCAGTACATTCAATCAGTTATGTGTGTACACTGTCAAAACGCCTGAAAATTAGTTTTTACAATATGTAATGCGTACGGAAAATCGTGTATAAAAGTACGTCAATATTTTTCCGTTTCCGGTAAATAGGAACAGGTGACGTCATTTCCGTTTATTATCACGTGACCTATTTTAAATTTTGTTACATTTTATTTATAAAATATTAATTTAATCAAATAAAAATAAGGGAAAATATTGTATTTTTTCAGAATTCTATCACATAAACTACCCATTAACATCAAAATTATATTTTTATATGAATACTGTCAACATCCCTATGAACTATAAAGCATAATAGCTAGTACATATTGCTTTTAAATAAAATATAAATGAAAAAACAAAATGTTATCAGTTACCCCATAAACCGTAGACAGTAGAGATGGACGTTTCAAACCATAACCAGTTTCAATAACTATCTATCAGCGCAATAACGAAAACTATCTATTGACGTTTCAGAAACTATTTATCGAACAAAACTATCTATTGGTGCGACGCGCGCGACGTCACACATAATACGGTATCGCTATTTGCCCGTCGCCGTTTCGGTATCGAGAAATACCGAATAACCGACCGAACCGAAGTACTTAATACGAACGCGACAGAGATAGTGCTATACGTAAGAGCGAGAATCCGCTTATAAACAGACTTCCGAGTTCCGCGCCATTTCTGTGCGCTCTCGCTCAAGACATAAAATAAATATTTATTGTAATATTATGTATGTAATATTTATTTTGTGCTCAAGATGATCTAGCTATGATTTGAAAAATTGACACCTGTTTCTTTAACAATAAATGCAATTATTGCATTTATTGGTAAAATGAAATTGGGTTACTCGGTGCGGTCAAGGTCATGCACTTGCTTTTTGTAGCATTTACCATTTATTTGAATTACTACAGTTTATTAGTTTAAATATATTATAATTACTCTTAGCAGTCAGTTGTGTAAATTGAGAGTACCTACTTGTGTAAATATAATATTACGTGTAGGTAATATTGGATTGTAAATGCTTCGTGTAAATAATATGTACATTTATATAAAGAAATAATTAAGTTCGCAATACATAATAGTAGATAGTAAATATTTAACGTAAAAAAAATATGACAAAATTTTAACTCGATCTGTTAATATAATTAAATAATAACAGAAAGGGTCCAAAAACCGTATTGCACGATAATTAAGCATTAGGCAGGTATCAGAACAGCTAGCCAAAGCCGCTATTCTGTAATAGATAGTTTCCAAAATAAATAGTTTCAGAAACCGTTATCGCGCTGCGATAGATAGTTTCGTTTTGATACGGCAAAATCGCGAAACGACCCACCTTTAGTAGACAGAGAATACTATAAACATAGTTACCCTGACATTTGACAACTGACATCATCAATTTCATATTGACAACTGACAGAAATACAGCCAAAACCTTATGCCAAAACAATCACAATGATTCAAATTTTGAATAATTTATTATTTAAATTTAAATAAAATTATTTTATACAATAGAATAGCACTTGTACAACATGGCAAACCACAAATTGGATATTCTTTGGTCGCCAATACATCACGACAAATTTATTATTTGGGGGCAAGACATAACCCTATATGAAATATCACCTCTACAAGATATCGAAAAGAAATCACGTATGTAGAGTAATAATTATTGTTTATCATGTTTAATATTACTCTTTTGGTCCATGAAAGTTTATTTCAATTTTTAGTATTAGGTATAATTTTTTTTCATTTCATTTGGTTTATTTTGAAGTCATTGTTTGACTGTATATTCACACTTAGATAAATCTTGTGAAACACTCATATTTCTACTTAGGTGGATGCAGAGACAGTTATAATTAAGGGGATGATAAAAAAATATTATTGATTTATTAAGTATAAATACTATTTAATAACATCTTTATTGACTGGAAAGGGGTCTAATACTGGAGTGTAGATATTCTCAGAGTGAAAATACTGTAAAACACATATGGTATGAGCTAATCCTCGGCCTGTTTTTTTACTTTGCAAGTTTTCTTACTCTTAGTGCCAAGCAATGTAAATGTCGTATTTATAATAATATCAACCCTTATATGACCCACTGCTGGGCCGGGTCTCCTTGCCGAAATCAGGCGAGGAGGGTGTTGGGCCATAGTTCACCAATGCACTGGCCCAATGCTGATTGATCAACTTCACACACCTTCAAAGACTTTTGATCTCTTGAGGCGTGCAGGTGTCCTTACTATGTTTCCTTCATCGGTGAGCAAGCAATGGTCGCATATTCAGGTGCACATAGAATTTAAGAACAACCAATTTTAAGGCATAACAGGAGTTCGTAATTGAACCCGGACCCTTCACTAAGGAGACCAAGACCACAGTTGCTCACACATTGTCATATTTACCAACAAATTTATGTAGGTGTCAATTACATTTAAGAAATTAAGTGAGAGTTGAACTCTTATTTTTTTGTTGCAGATATTCAGTTGTCCTCTTCATCTGGAGCAACTATCATTGCATCTCAGAGTGCTAACGGTGTACGGTGTGTGGACATCAGTGCCATTCCAGAGGCAGACCCTGTACTGGCTCTAGGTCATGCAAGTGGAAAAGTAACACTAACATGCCCTAAACAGATATATGATCCACTAGGACTGGTGGGAAAGGAATTTGGTATGAAATATCATGTTTATTTTATTAGATATATATATAGATATATCTAAGGTTTTTGGTTGATTTTTTTTAATAAAAGAATTATTAAAGATGTAAAAAGTTTTCAAATGATATGTACCACCAGCCTACAGATTTAACCAGTTTCCATATAAAATAATGACATGCTTATTTTTGTGGCAGTACCTCGTTTCCCTCGCCCATGTCACTCTTTGGCATGGAACAAGACAGAGACAAACCTCCTTGCGGGGGGGATGGACAAGCACAGAAGTGACAACTGCATTATGTTGTGGGATGTTCAAGCCGGCTCTAATGAGTTCCCAGGTAAGTTATATTTTTGATGAATGTTTTTATTTTAAGCCCACAAAAATTAATACATATTTTGATACTTATCAGAAAGCTCATCACCGCTAGTGGAGACGGCGCTGGGGGAGAGTGCGCACAGCGTGGCGTGGTGCGGCTTCGCGCCGCGTACGCTCCTCGCCTCCATCAGCCTTAAGCAAATCAAAATATTTGATATGAGAGGTATTTATCCAATCACCCTTTTGCTTATTTCTCAAAGCACCTGTTGGTGGTAATGTAAACAAATACTTTTTCTTGTTACAGAGAGTACAGCTCGCGCAACAGCTGTGGCGGGGTGGGGCTCATCCGGCGCTCGGGGTGAGTCGGGGGGTGGGTCAGGGGCGGGGCGCACGTGGGCGGGCGTGGCGGCCGAGGCGAACGGCTGGTCGATAGCGGCGCGCGGCGACGGAGGCGTGGCTGTGTGGGACGCGCGCGCCCTACGCCGCCCCCTGCTCGAGCTGACGCTTCCACGCGTGCCACGCAAGATACAGTGGAGTCCTACCAGGTAACTGTTACATACAGTTGGATGTGACAAAAATATTAGGCTAAGGATTTAATATCAGAATGTAAATATCTTCCAATAAATTCTCTTCACATAAATTGTTATATTAAACATTGTAAATCCGTTGCAGACGAAATTTGTTGATTACCCTCCAGCGAGACACGAACACGCTCCGTCTGCACGACATACAGCAGGCTAACGACTGGAAGGCCGATCAGACGTACGACATTGCTGTAAGTTATTCGTTTTTATCCTTTATTTCATTTTACATTTACTTGAATGTGTGATTTAAATAACTGAAATTAAATAATTAAAGCACATTATAACAGCTAATATTATAAAGAGGTAAGATTTGATTTTTTTTTCTTTGTTTGTTTGTATTGGATAAGTCCCGAAACTACTGGACCAATTTGAAAAATTCTTTTACCATTAGAATCCTACGCTTTCCCTGATGATCATAGGCTATATAGTATTTAAAATATTAAGGGGTCCGTACAAAAACTTTTATAATGTAAACAACAAACAAAGTGTGACAAAAATACAAAAAATAATAATCTTTGATCGCATAGGCTGCAGAAACTATTGACAATAGAGCAAAGTGATGTACTACAGTTTTATAGGGGATGTGTATGATGGATGGTATCGGTTTCAGACGACAGAAATACGACGTTTCAGAGATAGCGCTACTAGAATATACAAAAGAATATTTAAATATTATTAAATACAAAAAAAATATATTTTTCAAAGAAAGTTAATAGCAAAATAATCGTTTGCCTGAACTTCTTCTAAACTGTCACTTGCAAACAGAAAGCGGAAGAGACTGAGGCGGAGGCGGGCGCGGGCAGCGTGGTGGAGCGGGACGTTGGCCCGGTGGGCAGCGGCACGGGGGGCGGAGTGGGGAGCGTGGCCCTCGCGTCCTTCGCTTGCCACCCCGCCCGCCGCGCACGCCTTCTTGCGCTCAGCATGTCAGGCACCGCCGCCGAGTGGACCGTGTGTGAGCGTGTGTGCGTGGCCTGGGGCGCGGGCGGGGCGCTCGTGTGGGCGGGGGGCGGGGCTCTGCGCCGCGCCGAACCCGCGCCCGCCCTCGCCGCCGCGGCTGACTACTCCACACTGGCGAGGGCGCGCGCTAAGGCCGACTACGGCCTGAAGGTGAGCGTGCTAGCTCGAATATTCAAACATAGGTACATACATCCACTCAGGACACAAGCAATCACATTATTAATTTAATTATAGTCGGACTTGTGGCAGAATGCTGACCTGGCCGACGACGAGAGCCTCAGTGGCCTGTGGCTGTTTCTCGCGCTGAGCAAATCACTATTTGAAGATGGTGAGTGGGTTAATGTATGCTATTATTATTTCTAATACCTCGGTAGACTATAGGTATAAAAATCTGTTCTTCCTGTAGGATGCATCCGCAGTAGTCCGTGGAAGCACCCCGGCGTGTGCACCGTGCTCAAGTCCCCCGGCGACGGTTACCGCAGCGAGGCCGTGGCCATGCTCATACCCGACCTGCCCAACAGGAAGGTCACCGTCTATAAGTGAGCAACTTTTTTATTCGTTCTATAAAATCAATAAAGATAAATCTTTTTAAAATAAACAATTACGTGTGTACAGAAGTGCGGAGCGTACGCGCGCGCTGCAGCTGTGCGGCTGGGGCTGGGGTTGGGAGAGCGCGGGCGCGGGGGTGGAGCGTGCGGAGGCCGGCGGCACGCCCTGCCGCGCCGCCGCGCTCGCCGCCTTCCACCTGCGCCTGCGCGCCGCGCTCGACGTGCTGGCCCGCGCGCGTGCCCCCGCTTTGCGCGTGGCCGCGCTCGCGCTCGCGCCGCCCGCGCCCGCCCCGCACGAGGAGCGCCTGTGGCGGGACGCGCTTGAGGCGGCCGCGCCCGCGCTGCCTGACGCCTACCTGCGCGCGCTGTTGCGCTTCCTCGCCGCCGCCGCGCACCCCGCGCCGCAAGCCCAGCCTGACTACGCGCCCGTGCTGGTGAGTGTCGCCCCGCCCCGCCCGCGCGGAGTAGGCCGATACAGGGCAGAAGTGACGCGCGCCTCTCTTGCAGAACGAGACGGAGATGCGGCTGGAGGATCGCGTGGCGTTCGCGTGCATGTACCTGTCGGACGCGGCGCTGCACGAGTACGTGCGCGCCACCTGCGACGAGCTGACGCGGCGCGGCGACCTGGCCGGCGTGCTGCTCACAGGTGCGTGTACCTCCCCATCTCCGGTGGTCGCTCGTCGGACGTTCACTGACATGGATGCTGTCACCCGCAGGCATCAGCCCCGAGGGCGTGACGTTGCTGCAGCAGTGGGTGGAGCGCAGTGCGGACGTGCAGTCGGCGGCGCTGGTGGCGGCGCGCTGCTGCCCGCCCGAACTGCTGCGGGACCCGCGCGTGCAACACTGGCTCGACAGGTACGTACTTAGATAATAACACTATAATATAAATAGGGTGTCTTATTAAATAAAAGTAGTATCATGTCAACTCTAGGCTTTTATTGACGTTTCCCACGAAACCTCGCCCGATATCAGATGGCGACCGTGACAGGAATGATAATCCGTGCTCTTTCAATTGGTCCGAATTTGTACTTGCGATAAATTACTTGACACTGCACTATGGTTATCTCAATAAAAATATGAAATGATTCAAACATTGTTATATTTACTACTATACTTACACTGTGAAATTTTAGCGCCTCCTTAAAAGTCCGCCCCCACTACGCTTCGCCACTACCTAAAAGTAGCACCCATTATTTAGTTTTTATATCCTTGCAGCCGAGGTATTTTTAATAACAAAATAGTCATCCTTTAAGTGGTTAATCTATGTTAACTAGTATGCTATAGTGTTTATTTCAACTTTGCTTTAAAATTACTGTTTCTTTCAACTTAAATATTCCGTGGTTTATAGCACGGCAAAGTAAAAATATTGATACTTTTGTTATGTTTGCGGACAGCTACCGCTCGCTGCTAGACAGCTGGCGGCTGTGGTGGGCGCGCTGCCTGCTGGACACGTGGGTGAGCGCGGGCGCGGGAGGTGTGGGCGGGGCGGCCGTGACGGGTGCGCGGGGCGGCGGCGCAGGCGTGGCCTGCACATACTGCGGCAAGCCCGTGGCTGCGCCGCACGCTCGCGCACGCCCCGCGTTCGCGCGCCTCGCACCACCCGCCGCCAAGATGAAGGTACGTGACACACACGAAAAGCTTCCAAAGTTGGAAATCATGATAATTAATTAAATAAATACGACTCAGTTTTGGACCATATTGTATTTTGATACTTGTACTGCACAAAGCTCACTAATATTAGAAAGCGACCGTTTACATTCAGATCTCGTCGTGCCCCAACTGCCGCAAGCCGCTGCCGCGCTGCGGCGTGTGTTCGCTGCACCTGGGCACGGGCGCGGTAGGCGGCGCGGGGGCGGGTGCTGGTGGGGCGGGGTCGGGCGGTGCGGGCGCGCAGTTCGGTGGCTGGTTCAGCTGGTGCGTGGCGTGTCGGCACGGCGGGCACGCGGCGCACCTGCTGCAGTGGTTCAGGTAAGGGTCAGGGACGCGTGAGCTCTGTGGCAGCAGTCGTTGGTCTTATACACGTAACACCTCCTTCTTTCCGTGGGAAAATACCTTACGGAGAACGAAACTTTAGAGATAGAACTAGTGTGGTTGGATTATGGTCTGTTTACCCGAGGTATTTGTTAGCTCGACAATACAGTTTAGTACTAACCGTCGTTACTTTGATGGTTGTGTTTATATAATAAAGTATCTTTGCATAACCCTTTAATAACGGAAAGTCTAAATTCTAGTCACGCCTTAACATGCAACTCCCAGACACATCCCATAGACAATATTATTTTACCGCTAATCTGGACCCCTCGTCCAGACCCAAGATTCAATATAGACCACTTCGAGTATCACTGGACTTGAGCAAGGCTTAAGCCAAAATTGATCACAAATTATTATTATTTATCATAGTTAGAGAAGTATGCATGGACAATTATTTAGGTGTATAGCGTACTCGCTTGGTAGCAGTAATTCGTTCAAATACTAAATTTTTATTCGACTGGCTATTCAAAATGGTATTCCTCAGGGATCTGCGTTGGGACCTCTACCGTTTGTTATCTTAGTTCATAATGGTGATCTGTCGTAATTCTTGCCGGCCTCATTTTACCGACAATACAACAGCTTTTTAAATCTGCAGGTTGATCGTGTTAGCACTGTTTATGTTATGCTTATTTACTTTTTTGTTATTTACGCTCACATTTATGGTATAACTTCTGTTTCACAATATTGCAAGTTATTTGTGTATTACATATAAATGCTGTTACTGTTGGTCAGCAGCGAGCACGCGGAGTGCCCGGTAAGCTCGTGCACATGCCGCTGCGCCGCGCTCGACCCGCCCGAGCGGCCCGCGTCCGCGCCGGACCGCGCCGACGGGACGGACCCCGCCGACACATAGCGCGCTGGACCCTCGCCGCCGACACTACTGGACCCCTGCTAATACGAACCACACGGGTCAATATGACACGCTGTAACAGACAGCACCTGCGTGAGACCCGCCTCTACTCTACACTTGTCGTGTACAAAATGACATATTGTTTTGTTCTTGTATCATAACTTTTTAACCGACTTCAAAAAAAAAAGGAGGTTCTCAATTCGTCTGTATGTTTTTTTTTTTTTTGTATGTATGTGACACGATATCTCCGCCGTTTGTGAATGGATTTCGATGGTTATTTTTTTGTTTGAAAGCTGTAGTTTCCAATTTGGTCCCATATTAATTTTATTAAGATCTGACAAGCCGTTTTTTAGTTATTCCCAATAATGTCTATTTGGTTGGTTTTGTTTATCTTGATGATATGATCATTTTATTACGTGTCGATGTAATAATTGTATAGGATGCTTTGGTAGCACACCATAGTATGTCGCGGTCATCGTAATCATCATCATCATCATCATCATCCTTTATCCATCCACTGCTGAACATGCCTCCTTCAATGAACACCAAGACGACGAATTTCGGAATCACTAAAAATTAAGAAATAAAAGCATTTTACAAAAAATTAAAACCGACTTCAAAAATACTAAACTAAAAAGTAATAAAATAAAAGTTTCTTCAATGTTTGTGCTTACAACATATAATCAACTTAATCTTCTACTAATGTTAACTTTGCGTTTACCACGTCATTATAGTTACTTTTGGAGTCGGTGTCGTATTTGTTGCTGTACATTACCTACCTACCTACCTTGGCTGACACCGACTCCAAAAGTAACTATAATGACGTGGTAAACGCAAAGTTTGTACATTAGTAGAAGATTAAGTTGATTATATGTTGTAAGCACAAACATTAAAGAAACTGTTATTTTATTACTTTTTAGTTTAGTATTTTTGAAGTCGGTTTTTATTGGTAGTTAACAGCTCATCCACAGCTTACATCAATCATCTTTGGTCCTAAAATTATCGAAACGAATAAAAATATTTAGCGAAAAATTTATAGAAAAAAAAAACAAAAAGTATTTAACTGAGATCAGAAATGACATTTTGCTAGTAGTAATGACAAACATACGATAGTTCTAAAAGAAGCGCTTGGTTATTCTTGGAACATTAGCGCAAAAAACGTGAGCCCAAAGATTAGATCTTGAATAAAGGTCGTTACCGTAAATGCAAGCGTAGTCCTCTCGTCATGAGAAATATTAGGAAACCCTTCGTCACCACTTTCTTTAAATATTTTTGGTGGCTTTGCGTTTTTTCTTTGTTGGGGTAGCTTTGAACGCATTTTTATATTTTATTTCCAACATATATGTACTCCTAGTATAAGGCAACACTAACGAGCTCAGTTGAATATTTGGTTTACGTTTCCCTTGGCCTCTAATAGAATATCATTTTAGCACCGGGGAAAGCACCGCAATAGCAAAAGCAAGAGACGATGGACGTTTATTGGTAGCAGTAGCGGTTAAGACAACTTCTAGATCTAGTATGTTGTGTGAATAAAAAATGAACTTCGGCTGCATTATTTTCTTCAGATATCATATGGGACCATGGCTGAACGAGAGGTATCGCAGCAGCCACAGCGATCTGAGACGTATTTGTCACCGGAACTGAATCTGCTTATTGTGAAGGTTGCGACAAAACCTGTTCTAACTCGACAGAGCTCATTACTGTTGCAGGCTAAGGAGGCTGTTCATATGAGTTGTGTTCCAGCGGTGTGTTTGTAGTTTCAGCGGACTCGTACAGATAATCCGGAAATATATCAGGGTTCAGCGGCCATGCAAGTGATTTTAAATGCGTCACATGAATTTTGCATCGTAGCTGCCTTGCCCTATGCTTCGTTGAACAAGCCGGCGATCTGAAGATGCGTAACAACACGTTCAGTATGTGCCTTCAGCCATTTAGCTATTTCTTGTTAGTAGGTCTTCAAAGGCCCATACAAGAGCCGCCAGGGAACAAAAACTTTTTGTTCCCTGGCGGGAATCGAACCCGCTACCTCCGGCTAGAGCCCCAACGCGCTAACTATTGAGCCGCAGAGGTCGTCAATATATAAACGTCGTCAAAATAACCCGCCTATGTCATTTTGTACGTATTTCCCCTGCCCGACATGCCCGCTCATATTATTTCTAAAACGAATGTATATATTGTAATATATGTCACCAATTATCAGATAATCTTCCACCGACCGATGTATTGTTGTTATAGTAGATGACGTTATATTTATACCTAATTGGGATAATTTTCTCAAACAATAAAGTCGGTTGTCGCTATCTACCTCCGTAGTACTTAGACGGTAGCTTCCTACGTAGTAGATCAGTACAGCATTCTGATTCCTATCGAGGCATTTATTTGTATAATATAAAATATTGTTAAGGAGTATACAAATATAATATATTGTCAATTACTACGTCGCCCACGAACGAGGTGATCGCTTGAATGTATATTAGATTCACTTGTATATTATGAACAGACAACGGAGGGTGTGTATTAAACTTTTTGAAATTAAACTTACTTACCTATGTCCAACAGTAGACTTCTTTTGGCCGATAAATGAATAATAATAATATGTTGGGACAACTCACACACGGCCATCCGATCCCAAACTAGGCAGAGCCTGTTGTTATGGTAACCAGACAACTGATATCTATACAGATAAATAAAATTGGAGTGTCTGTTTGTAATATCAAAATAACCGCTTTTTATTGAATGCATATGGATGTATATACGGGATAAATACCAAAATAACATTTTTTACAATTTTGGTCTGTCTGTCTGTCGGTCTGTCTGTCTGTCTGTTTGTTCCGGCTAATCTCTGAAACGTCTGGGCCGATTTTTATGGGTCTTTCTCTGGCAAATAGCTGATGTTATAAGGAGTAACTTAGGCTATAAAAATAATGATTATCAATCCGGGTACGGCTGTAAATATAAGTTAACGCGGGCGAAGCTGCGGGCAACACTAGTATACTTACATATTTCTAAATACATACATATTATAGATAAATTACACCCAGACACAGAACAAATGATCATGTTCATCACACAAACATTTGTCCTGGGTGGGGATCGAACCCACGACCTTCTGGTGTAGCAATCAGGGTCACTAACCACTAGACCAACAGGTCAGTCAATGGAGAAAACTTTCCTTACGAGGCAAAATTAATGGACTTTATAATAAATATTGCCACATAACGGGAATGAAATAATTGGGTAGATAAATGAAGAGTCTTATGAAGAGTTTATTTGCATTGCTGATATCACGTTATCGTACCGTGTGAGGGTCGAGCTGTATCAGTATTGTTGACCGGAGCAGTCGAGCAATACTTATAAACTCGCGGCTGTACTGCCGTCTGCCGTGCAGGTAGTTGTAATTTTAATACAAGTTGTCTTATTATTTCCGATGTTCCACGCCCTCCGTCGTTGTTATATTTTATAAATTTTATTTTTGTAAATTTTATGTAAAATATGTAATAATATTAAATACATAAGTTTTATGTAACACGACTTTTGCTAATTTTATTTCGAGACCCTTTCCAATACTTTTACAACGCTTTTGCCACGCAATAACTGGGGACATTTTGTTAAAAGAATAAATACCTTATGAAAACTCTGCCCAATTATTATTTTAAAGGTACAGTTCCGAGCCAAGCGACACTGACGCCGCGTTAGTAGACGCTGCGGCTCTGTCGGTATCACTGCGGCCTCCAGTCAATTTGCGACCAGTGACCTAGACAGTCCAATTTTCTTGTGTTTACTGAATACATACGGTGAAACGATTATGAATCGAGCTATTGTGAAAAATTTGCAAAAACTATTTGAAGAAGATGATGATCTCTTGCTTTTGTATTTACTGAGTATAGTACTAGAGATCGAACTGACCCGGTTTATTAAACCCGCAGCGATCAGGGTCTTTATAAAATCTTAATACAAGAACATTTCAATTATAATGATGATAAATTTCGAGAATATAGTCGTTTTAACAAAATACAATTTAATTTCATTTTGTCTCTAGTTTATGAAGAATTGACACCAAAAACTACCAGACATTGTATAGGTCCTGAAGAGAAGCTATTTTTAACATTGAGGTAAGTAATTGTTTATTAATTTATTAAATATTTTTTTAAAGCTAATCGTATGTTCCGTCATCTTCTGTAATAATACGTATTAAACTTAAGTCCGTAGCTTCCATGTCCATGTCCACTGCTTGTGATATAGGCGAGTACGCCCGGAAGTTATATGTGGACAGCGTATTTTGATTTGTACGCGGAACGGAATCGGCTGATAGTTCGGGCGAATTAAGTTTAGCAGGCAGCATAGGTGTAGATGCTTCAACGTTCAACGATTCATATTCATACTTCACGAGGACGTCAAAAATTTCTTTTTTTGCCTTTACTTTCAAAGTGGACGGTATTTTTTGTAAAACATTTTTAACGTAGTCTGAAAACATAGCTAGTTCTGGGTCCTCAACATTTCTATTAGCTATAGTCTCTAAAGCTTTTTGGCGCGTTTCTTCTCTTTTCTGCAGAAAAGATATGATCTCATCTTTATTTTGACGCATCCGTTTTCTATTGGATCTTGGAAATACTGGGTTTGGGGCCGAAAATGTTCCCGAAGTTATTTCTTCATTGACGGTTTCAAGTTCAACTATATTTCTAGTTTCTCCTGCTGATGATACAGAACTTAACTGCTCACAAGCTTGGTCAGAAGTTTGACTCTCTTGTGTAGAATTCATATCTTCAATATTAGATTCTGTTGAACGTTCATTTGGCACTAACTGTAGAAACGTAAGCAGGCGATCATAGGTTCCAAACTTAGATCTACGATTTTTAGGCGCTGCGGACCCAGTTCCAGACTTGTTCTTTCGTTTCTGGCGAAAATATGTGTCCTTTATGTTTTCCATCTCTTTTTACAGTTATCACCTGCAAATAATAATAAATAACATGAATCTAAAATAACGTCTTAATTTATAGGTTCATCGCGACCGCAGAGAGTTTTGCGTCGCTGTCATTTGTATACCGAATATCGAAATCTTATATATCAAGAGTAATAAGAAACGTTATGAAAGTATTAAAACAAAAGCTTATGCCAATAGCGATGCCACCTCCTACAAAAAATGATTTTAAAAGAATAGAAAAAGATTTTTGGGAAAAATGGAATATGCCAAACTGCATATCTAGCATAGATGGAAAGCATGTTCGCATCAGAGCTCCACCTAATAGTGGTTCTCTTTATTTTAACTACAAGGACTATTTTTCTGTTGTTATGTTGGCTTTAGTGGACGCTAACTATAAGTTTGTGGCTGTAGACGTTGGGTCATATGGCAAAGAAGGCGATAGTAATATATTCAGAAAGTCGGCAATAGGAAAAAAAATCGCAAGCAATGACTTTAACATTCCGGAAGCAAAACCTCTCCCGCAATCGAATGTCAGTTTGCCACATTTTATAATAGGAGATGAGGCTTTTCCTCTCAGTTCATACATGATGAAACCGTTTTCGAGAAGAACTGGACTTGATCACCAAAAGGAGATTTTTATTTTTAACTACAGATTGTGTCGTGCGCGTCGTGTAGAGGAAAATGCCTTTGGACTGCTGAGTCAAGTATTCAGAGTATTTTATACTCCTATAGCTATTCTACCGAGTACCTGCACTGATTTAATTCTAGTTGCATGTTGTTTACACAATCTGTTAAGAGATGCGTATTTAGAAGAAAATAGCCGACCACATTACGTCCGCGATGAAAACGAGAATCCTACAGATAATATGATACCTTTGAACCGTACAAGGGGACAAGCAAATGATGGCATACATATCAGAGAGCAATTAAAACTCTATTTTAACTCAGAAATTGGTCAAGTAGCCTGGCAAAATAACTAGGTATTATTAAATAAAAATTATCTAAAGATACTCGCCTTTTTTATTTAACACCCTCCCAATTTCCTCCCAAACTCTGTCCTTTTTTTTCGAATGTTTGTACTCTTCAACACTTAAATCAAACAATAGTGGATGTTGAGACACTAAATCTATAAGCAGCTCATCATCTTCTTCAGTAAAAGCCTCCATTTTCAAAGGAATTCCTCGATAACCTAAAAATTACCACGTGTTGACCGTGCGATCGGCGCGACACTGCGAGGGGAAGCGCGGCTCGGCCGCTGACGCCTTGCGACAGTAGCGCCGCGACAGTGACGCCGCTTCAAGTATCGCCGTGTTCGTACACGCCGTCATGTATTTATATAGAACCTTGTACTATCGCTCTGTCGCGGCGATACTAACGCGGCGTTAGTGGCGTCAGTGTCGCTTGGCTCGGAACTGTACCTTAACCGTAACAGTAATGTTTTGTACGAAAACAAATTCCGCCAAATTTGTGCTGCGTCGGTGGGCAGGTTTTACGGTCTGAATGGCCGACTGATGGCGATTGATGGATGATTGACTGGTGGGACATACATATTACTGGTTGGTTCAATTGATATGACGTCAGTGACAAATCACTGACCAGTTTCGGTATGTTATGGGTCACTTATTACTCTATCTGGTTATATTATGCTCGATGCACACGCCAGTCTTCTATATGTGACAACTAGTGTTGTGACGTATGAAAGTGAATGACCTAACATTATTAATAAATAAAAAAAACGTTAATAATCTATAAATAAATTTTATCACCCATAAATTTATTTTATTTATTCACAATATTAGGTAAACAATATAAAATTATTGTTATACTTTCACTACTTGCACACGTTTTTAATAAACTAAATGTTTTTGATTCAATACCTTTTGTTACCGATGTTTCCTGGGGAATTGGGTGAAATGGTCACGGTAATGAGGACTGATCACCCGTCTGGCCTCGCTGGTGTCCCCACCCTTAAATAATAATAATAATAATACCGATGTTTGATGTTTCCACCATGTTGGATACAATCTTATTATTATTCTTTTTAATTTATCGATGTAAACAAATTTTTCAATTTTCAAGTTTAAAATTATATTACTTTTATGATGTAAGTGAACTCGGGACATTGACTTGAAATATTTTTGAGACCCGATGTCCATTTGGTTATGTCAATGGTTTATGATAATAAAATCGCAGGACCATCGTATTTGCAAATGATTACAGTTCGTAGTAGAGTCAAAATAGGAGTGTCTCAAGGATCACTTCATAGTCCATTTTTTTTTGTTTACATAAATAATCTAGATTTTCTCGTGAAGGTTTGATTTCATTTGGGAGACTCAATGAATTTTGTGAACCAATTTACTGTGATACATTGCAGTTCTTATACTACGAGCCTTATAAAAAGCCGTGATTGCTTGACTACAGATTAACGCCCGAATACTCAAACGAATCTCAAATTTAAGACGTACTTAAACTAGTGTTGTCCCTCTTTTTTTCTTTGAATTTGACACGTCGTAGCATGAGTTTAAGTACGTCTTAAATTTGAGATTCGTTTGAGTATTTAGGGGTTATGGCATACATTTGTAACTCAAACCTAGTCAGCCTCGGGTAAGAAATAAAAATGCGTTGGTATTTCCAAATATATATAATATATACATTTATTAAATAATCTTTTATCTGTATTCCAATTTAACAATAAAATTCTTAAGGACACAACATCTTTTAAATCTTTTAGCGTACAAGGAATCGCGAACCCTCCATACAAAAATATACACTCGGCCCGCATCCTCCCGCGGGCTCGCAGGGCGGACCTCTCAATAACTTATAGCGTGGCCGAGATCTCATCTCGACCCCCGTCCCACAATACACGTGCACGTCTCACAAGGGCCGCGGGCGGGCGCGGGGCTCCGGGCACGCCGAGGGCCCGCGCCCCCCCGCCGGGGGCCCGTAGCGGCCGGCGGAGGCCGCTTCGCAATTTGTCTACGACGTCTAACAGATATACATTTACTTTTGAAGTCTTTGGTATATAGACACTCAGATAGTTTTTGCGGAATGTTTAAACATTTTTCCGACTATAAATACGACGAGCCGGGACCGCCCGGACCCGAGCGTCAGCTCGCTCCCGACGATTACAAAAATTTGCAAATGGACTCTAGTCCGTGCTTAAAAAAGAGGCCGGGCCTCGATCGAAGAGAAAAAGCTTCCCAACAAGCTTGAGTCCGAAACGATAGAAGATTTCGTCCGCACACACTCGTGCGGACGGCAAGGGGCGGGGCCCCGGCGAGGCGTGGCCGGGCGGCACGGCACTCGCCTGTACAATTCGACTAACTCTTAAAGCTTTCAAACGAAGACGTCCCGCGCGCCGGCCCGGGCCGCGCCCGCGCCCTCACGGCGGATGACTCGGTGTATCACCTCCGGCGTGTCTCCGGGCGCTCACTTGGCGTCGTCTTGCTCCATGGGCTCGGCGGACGCGGAGCGCGAGCTGTCCGCCGACGCGCTGCGGGAACAAAAGGAATAATATTTAAATAAGTGCCCAAACAAGCGAGAGTCGAAGTTGTTTTATTATTATTTTCGCGCACAATATTTATTTTCCCCTAACCAAAGCCTGGTACTAGACAGTACCAGTAGATACACACTAGTAAAATCGCTAGTAAAATAAAACTATAAAATAAAACTAGTAAAATAAAAACATAAAAAAATATGTTTTATTTATTTAATTATAACGAACATAAGCAAATTCGACGAAGGGTACTCACGGTGCGTGCACGTGCGCGAGCGGCGGCTGCACGGACAGCGTGGCCATTGCGGCGGCGGTGTCGTTGGCGTCGCGGTCGGTCTGCAGGCGGCCGAGGCGCGCGGCCGACAGCGCGGGTGCCGCCTCCAGCGCGGACACGCCCGCTAACCCCGCCCAGCGCTTAACCTCGGGCCAGTGGTGCTGCTGCTGCGCGATGGCCCCGCGCAGCGCCCGTAGCGCGTGCGGCGCGGGCGGCCGGGACAGCTCGCTCAGCGGCGGTGGGGCCACGCGGTCCCCGAGCAGCGCGCGCACGCACTCTTGCGCGCAATCGCACATGGCCGCCAGGTCGTAGCCGCCCTCAAGCGAGAGCACCACCTTGCCGCCCGCGAGCGTCATGAGGTCCATGGTCATGTGCGCGAAGCAGGCAGGCGACACGCTGTAGCCGCCCATGGGCGGCGGGTGACCCGCGGCGGCATCGAAGCCGCAGCTAACGAGCACCAGCTCGGGCGCGTACTGGCGCGCCACGGGCATGACGAGCGAGCGGAAGGCGGCCAGGTACTCGGCGTCGGCCAGCGGCGGGTGCCCGGGCCAGGGCACGTTCACGGTGTATCCGAGCCCCGCGCCCGCGCCGCACTCGCTCGCCGCCCCCGTGCCCGGGAAGAAATTCCCGTCGTCGTGGCGGTGGAGGCTGACGTACAGCACGTGCGGGTCCTCGTAGAACATCTGCTGCGTGCCGTTTCCGTGGTGCACGTCCCAGTCCACGATAAGGATCCGCTGCAGACCTAGTCGCGTGTGGAGAATTCGCGCGGCGATCGCCACGTTGTTGAAGAAACAGAAGCCCATGGCCTGGTTGGGCTCCGCGTGGTGGCCCGGCGGCCGCACCACGGCGAATCTGCAAAAGAAAACATCTCATTAGGCAAATTCGACTACGGACGATGACTGAAATTATTTTGCTACTTTTAGTTTAATTTGTTCATATGAGAAATGTTAGGCGACCTTCCTCTTTATGACCTATAACGGCTAAGATTAACAATTCAATTACAGGTTATATATCCACCTTCCAACAATAAACCCGTTTGTCCTTTGTGGCTATTATTACATAGGCAAGTATTCTAGTATCAGTTAAAGTCCCGCCACTCACCCGTTGCGCAGCTCGCCGCGCGCGGTGCGCAGCGCCAGGTCGAGCACGGCGCCGGCGGCCAGGCGCGCGGCGGGCGGCGTGTGCAGCTCGCTGAAGGCGGTGTCGGCGTCCACGCCCACACCGCCGCAGTCCAGGCGCACAAGCCGCAGCCGCTCGCGCGCCGCCAGCTCGCGCGCGCGCCCGCCCCACGCCGCCACGTGCGCCGCGCCGTGCACCGCCTGCAGCTCCTCGGGCGACGCCTTGCGCGGCCGCGTGCGCTCCGTGCGCGCCGCCAGTCCCGTCTCGCACAGGCGCGCCCACACCGACTGCAGCCGCCCGCCGTGCTCGGGGTGTGTGGGCGCGTGGGCGCCGCACGCGCAGCCGTGCTTCAGCATGAGCGCGTCGTAGGCCAGCCCCGTCGGCGGTGCGCGCGCGCCCACCAGCGGCGACGATAGCGCACGCGCCAGTGGGGCGGCCCCGGCAGCGCCCGCCCCACCCTGCGCGGTGGGGCTGGCCGCGCGCCGCCGGGTCAGATCCATCACCTCGCCCTCCTCCTCGCGCAGGGCCACCGCGTCCTGTGCGCGGGTCAGCACCTGACGTCGGAAAAATACTTTACTGTGATTTGCACATTGTAGAAATTGCAAAAGTAATTTGTATTGTTTGTTGTGTTTTGTGTTTGTTGACTGCACATTGTAGAAAGTTGTGTTTGTCTAGATTTTACACCGCTGCTTTTAGGGGAAATTTCAAGTACAGCGCTAGTAATTGTTGGTATGACCTGCCCCCCCAGTACTGGACACTTACAGTCCAAATATAAATTAGTGTCAGTAGCACAGTTTTGCAACCAGTCTTAGATGGCTGCTCTTAATAATTTTTCGATAATCTTTGTGAGACTACTTTACTATGAATTGATTTGTTGTTGTGATCAATAATGTATTTGTCTCTTGCAACTGCTTTTTCTTTAAACGTTGAGATCACGTCGATATTAATTTCCAAACATTGGCAGTATGTCTTGATAATAACTAACAGCCAAGTCGACCGTCGAGTTAAGAGAGAAATTCCACTGGATTTCTTGGTTCGTATTAATTATTGGCTCATTTGGGTCCGTTTTCATTTAACCCTTGTTGAATGATGGTCTATTGGTAAGTTAAAAGGCGACGTACGGTCTTCCGGATCTGATCCCTGAGGTAGTGGTGCGCGGTGGGCGGGTGCAGCGCGGGGTCGCCCAGCGGCAGCGGCGCGGAGTGCGTGCGGCCCAGCGGGCGCGTGAGGCGGGCCCCGCCGCCCGCGCTGTAGTCCACGCCCGCCTCGGCCGCCGCCGCCTCCGACACCGGCGGTAGAGTCACCGTCACCTGCACACCCACCCATAATTACATTAATACATACTATTCCTTCCGATGATTTCTTCGTTTTTTTTTTTAAGTTGAGCTGAGCCCGGGCATCGACGTCCCCTATGACATCTGTACAGTGTTTGGCTGTACCGGATGTACTTAGATAGTAACTAAATGGTTTAATCGGTCTAATCTAAGTGCTTTATATGGTATGGTTATGGTCTATGGTATTCAGTAAACTATGCGATCCGCACCGGTCCCGGGATATCGACGATATAGATAACTGATATGGTTAGGGTAAGAGTACGCGAACTACTTGAGAGCACGCGTCCTATCTGGTAGAGGAATCGACGTGAACTAACTTATTAAATTATTTATTATAATAAAATTAACTATTTATTTTGCACACGGTCAGGTAAAATGTACCGAATTGCACCGCACATGCTCCCCCAGGAGAAAAGCGAAATTCTTCTAGCCCTCGGGCACATCGAGGACAACTTTGACTTTATCACTGTTCGCGATACAACTGTTAGTATATTAAAGGGGTGGGGGGGCAGTTACCGGGGGCGCGGGAGGCGCGTGGCGCGGCGCGGCGTGCGGACGGCCCAGTGAGATGTTGGGCAGCGAGGGCGACGAGAACAGCAGCTCGGCGGCGCGCGCCCCGCCCTCCTCCTCCTCGCGGATGGGCGCCGACGTGCCCGACGAGCCCGCGCCGGGCGGTGACCCGCCGTTGCAGTCTAACGACACACACAGACACGATTAAAGAATAGAATACCATTTTCTGAAATTAACTAATTCGTACTATATGACATACATACATAACTAAAACGTCGAGCATACTGTATGTTAAGATTTAACAAAACAAAATGTAAAAAACAACATACTAAATACACCCCCCTTAGCAAGAAGCTCCCAAGATCATTTCGACGATACTGCTTGATATCATCGACTGGTTGAATTTATGCTGCATCATGGTGGGTGGGGGCGTGGCTGTGGGCGGTGGTATAAGGGCGTAGGGTACTCACTGCGGTGCTTGACCCTGGTCTTGAGCGGGCGGCGCGCGAGCGGCGAAGCGCGGCGCTCGATGACGCGCGCCTTTAGCCGCACCTTCAGCATGTTGGGCTCCGACGCTGTCACATGCGGTTAAGCTATGGCTACACACTCGCTGACACACGCGCACGCGCCGAGTCGGATCACGCGCCAAAATCACAAGGACTGTTTAGTTTTATATGTTACGATGCCTATGGCAACGTGTCCGACTCAGTTTGTGTCTTGTTATTTGAACACTCAAACAAGTTAATGATAAAAAAATACGACTTGTATTTACAAACTATTTCGAAGGCGCAACCGTCTCATCGTTCGGTGTCGAACGAGGGAGACGGTTACCCAGAGAGGTATGTCGATTGCATCTGGTATTATTTTTGCCTCAAAATTCATTTCTCAATACATTCTACTATATAGGATTTGACCTTTCCTCCTGATGACAATAAAAAAGGCAACTACAAGATGCGCAATCAAACTTCGCCGGATTGGATTTATAGGAAGAAATTAAGAAAATGTAGTCACTCTTAGTTAACTTCAGTCCGTCCAAATTAAATTGCACGCATACAAACGAACATCGACATATTAACCCATATAATATGCTCGCAAATACAATCGGTTGTTAATGTAACGACAACGAAAACAAAGCGATGATGCATGTGAGCGCGGCCGGCGGCACTCACCAGTCTTGCGGAGCGGGTAGTCGGAGGGCGAGGGCTGCGGTGGCGCGGCGCTGAGGGCTAGCGGCAGCGGCGCCGGCAGACGGTACGGGTGCGCGCCCGCCGCGCCCGTCGACGTTATGGACTCCCCCGACGACGACTTCACTATACCCCTGGAAATTGTTACTTTGGATTAGACATAACTAACAAAAATAGCCGTTGAAGTTAAAACTGACGTCAAAGTCCAAACTGCAACTAAGAATTGACGTTTGGATTACGTTCGATAGTAGGCGAAATTAGACTGGATTCCATAGTTGCAAGTGTATCGTCGCTACAGACGGAATCTTTTATATTTGGTGTGCATTTAATGTGGAAATATGTGTAATGTCTACAGAAAATGTATTCAGTATGTAACTCGCCGGCACCTCAATCACACGTTTTAATAAATTAACCAGTATTATATTCAAGATTTTTATTTAATAATCTGAAACACATATTAAGGTTACATGCTCTACATATGTTAAAATATCTTACCAATTTCTATAAGGTGATCCAGGTACAGAGCCGTTAGCGCTCGCAGCAGCTTGCTTCTTCTTCAAAAACTCCTGTAATATAATATATTCAGAATGTCAAATATTTATATATAATTGCACAACCGACGCCAGGAGGTCGCAGACTGCACGGTTGGCGGGGGGCAACCCCCCACTTTTATAAACCAAAAGTGAGCGGAATGGGCTCATACTAATCCGATGTAGCATTAGGGCCTTCAGGCCGTTAGCATAGATCCATCCGGAAAAAAAAGTCAAATATGTTGTGTACGGTACAATTATTGTAATTATTTAATACTATGACTAATTTCCGAAAGATTTTAATTTGAAATAAACGATTAGTGTTTGGTATATTGACGCTTAGGCTGTTAGGTCCTGTAAGGTTCTCTCTGAGAGAATTTAAGGAGTTTCTTTAGTCTCACTACAAGTTCACGAAAGAAACAAAGACATTTGCGTTGAGACCACTGTACTGGATGCAGTTTCGTTACGTATAAGTAGAGTGTACTGGATGGGGCTAGAACATCAAGTGTCTCACGTGCAGTTTTTGCTTGACTTGCGTGGAGGCGTTGGCGCTATGCTCGTGCTTGTCTTTCTTGCGCAGCTGGTCGACACGGTCGCGCTCGTGGCGGTCGCGCGCCTCCCTCGCCTCCCGCGCCTCTCTCGCCTCCCGCGCTTCCCGCAGCGCCGCCTTCTCCATCGCCTTCTGTTGCTCCCACAACTGAAAACAGATTTCGGACTACTAATATTTTAAAGATTTTCTGTATTTCTCAATAGCATGACACGTGAAATTCAAAATGTGGAAATTTATTCAATACTAGCTATAATTCTCGAAAGATCTGGATTCCTGTGAAAAAAGGAATCCATGGCATACACACTTACACAGATTAAAGTCTTAAGATATATAATATAATTTTAAAATAGAAAATATAATTTTGAAATTAAAAACTTTAATTTTAGTTTTGGCATCATCATCATCATCATCATCATAATAATAATCATCATCATCATTATCAGCTTTTATCCAACCCCTGCTGAACATAGGTCTTTTTCAATGATCGATAGTTCAAGTCTTGATATAAAGATGACAAATATCGAAACAGCGTTGCCATTATCTTCCAATAGACGTCGTAGTCAGTCCGCAACACCACAAGGGTACTTCATTAATTTCTTTTATTAGGTCATAATATATCAGGAGTTTGTCCAACAATTAATAAAAAACTGTTTTTCGGGTACAACACGTGCAAACAACGCAATACTAACTCATCAACAACTTGCGTGGATTTTGAATCAACGTAGTTTGGAAGACATGCCACACAATTGGAATATTTCATCGTTTACATGAACATTATATTTGTTTAGTGAATCAGTAAAAGTAGTTTGTGATCGTATCATTTACTTCATTATGGACAATATAAACAGTTGGAAGCGTCTTCAGCTTCAAAAGTTTTATGTCTATTGCATATAGACAGGGAATCGATTACAAAATGAAGTACACTATAACATCAATAAAATGTCTGTCAATATTTCTCTCAGCTCCTAATTGCTAGCCGTTAACGGATCTAGCTCATCGATGCTCAATCGACGCTCTCAAAATAAAGCTGATGTAATCCACCACCTAGGCCATTTTCCTCTATATATAGTCCGTGGCAGCTAAGTTTGGAACAGAATATTCCCTATCAATCACTCGTTTGGATTCTAACTCTTTTGACACTTTGACGGGAGCTATTTGGATGAACATTTAAATATATATTTAGGCTGTCGCAGAATTTAGAACAGAAAAAGTTATTTGAAATCATAATTAGAATGTAAATCTCCAAAGCGACGCCTAAACCCTAGCGTACGGTTTTAGTTAGACTAATTCTCGATAGCCCAAAACTAAAAGGCAAAAAAATATTGTCTAATTTTTATTTGGAGTTCAAACAACACCTTTATTCAACAAGAATAGGTTTGTCCTCAAGCTCGTAGGATTGTGTCGGTCGACTGTCAGATTGGTAACAGGTCGATTGTTCTTTATGTTGTATCTGTAACTACTGTTCTATCACAGACGTTTTATTTCAAGTCATCCGCAAAATAGATAGAACAGCTTGTGCACAGGAAATATTGAGCGATTTATGGTGTTGCGTTTAAGCGTATTAAGGTCAAAATTAAAATTGTAATTTTGTAATACCTTCAAGTGGTGCTGTATCTGCTGCTTATGCTGCTCGGCCAATTGTTGTCTTTGCTGTTGAAAATGTTGCAGCAGGATTTCTTGTTGCAGCTGTTGTTGTTTCTTCAGCTGAAACATAAATCAAATTTCCATATTCACTTGTTTCTTCGTCCCGCCAGTTAGCATGGAGGGGTGATTACGATCTAGTATCCGGCAGCGGATGAGGTGTTAAACAGCGAGTGACGGATGGCGACGTGCATCAAGTGTTTGCTGCGGCGGCGGCCAAGTGGAGAACGGCCAAACTTGAACTTACGACCCACGCCAACGTTGTTATTACGCGCGAATTTATGTTTACACATTTAATACTATTATATCATAAGATTGTTTAATCAAAATAAAGGTATATTCATACATTATATAAACATATTTAAATATAATTTAAAATCTAAGGAGTTAGTCATAATAATAACAATAAACTAAGTGGTAGGAACCAGACAAGACTGTTTACAAACGGATAGATTATGTTAACGTCCTCATTAACTATTTTTAACCTACGTTTCAGAATATACATATTTATTAGAAATATAAATAATTTAAGCACACACTGTCATAACAAACTCGTTTAGTATTAAGTGTTAATAAGAGAATAAATAAGAAAGACGTTACGAAGAAATATAAAAAAATTACAATTTCATGCTTCAGTCAATGAACAATTATTCTGGAACATTAATATTTAAAAAAATACATAATTAAACACGTTTAAAGTTGCCAAAGAGAAAGTAACACATGAAATAGAGCAACTAAAACATAACTACGAAAATCCGGGTACACGTTGATAACGCAAACAGTTTTAGACTATGTGACAATGAAATTGTAATGTTTATTAATAAATGTGCTTATTATATCTCGTGGTATTTTGCCAAGAATCTATAATGCACGTTATCTACAATTTTCCGGACGACTCGTAAAGAATGTTACGTGGTTACGTGAATGAAATGAAAAATATTATGTCCCAGAAGAATGTTTGGTTCGTTCAATTCGACACGTGTAACTCTGCACACAACTTTATTTGAAACAACTCACTTGCATCAGGGAATCATTTTCTAAAGTTTGTTTCGCCCTCTCTGCTATACGGGACTCGCTTGGGCACTGACTCTGACAATAGAGAGGAATTATATGAAGGGTATTCTCGTTAACTTGTACCTAAAAGGATCACTTTTAAAATTTAGCATCACGATATTTAATTGTACAACTGATTCGGATGCCTTTTTGAGACAAAGAGGGACTAACTTTATAGAAATAAATGAATAAGCATGCAGCGTAGGTGTATAACAACGTATGCGAGAATAAAGTTGCATACAGATAATAAACCATGAGAAAGGCAGCGTCGATGATGAATCAAATAAATACGTGCAAAAAATTATCAATGCCAAAGGCAAATTAGGTTTAATTACTAGAATATGTTAGTGTAGTTTCAATACAAACAATGTGGTAAGTGAAAGTGTGTATTTTGAAGTCAGCAGCGTTGTTCCAACGAACCCCATCAAATAACCCATTAATAAAAAATCCCATATTGAGGATACATCAAATTTCCGATCGACAATCCAATTAAACTGTGCAAATATTTTAATAGTTTGGTGTATGATACAAGAGGTAAGGTATCAATAATGATTATCTTGACTGAATCATCAGAATACCACGAAACTTGGATAACTCGACTATAACTGATGCTGAAGATGAATGTAACAGCACTGACACCCATGCATTAATTATCTTCCACACCCAGCGTATATAATGTAGGTCGGATGCCAAATACTTCTGGCGGTTGCTTCAATTATTTCAGTTCAATAAAAAAGTGGATGGAATGCAGGCCAGTAATAGCCGCGGATGTTTTTGTCCCGCGTGTAGGAGGGTAAAAATATTGCGGAGCGTGCGCCCGCGGTAATTGGCGACCGCTGCGTTATTGCTTTGACGTACGAATCCTGTACGCCAATCACGACAATTGTTACGACTTGTTTTGACGTCTTCGTTTATCGCTCAATGTTCATAGTACTTTTGAGGTTCAATTTTGAAGTTCACGTCCCTGGGTTGTATATCGGTTAAGATTAGTATCGGTGAAACTTCATATATCGTTTAAAAATTGACCGTTGCACTTCTGAAACATAAGTTTTCCTAAATTTCCTCGTGCGGTGAAGGAGACCATTTTGAGAAAAACTGCGTGTTCGTAGTTGAAAGTTATGTTCACCATCATGCATTAAGTGATCTTGCGTTTATTTCTATCTCAATCTGATAGGAGGATCTGTCAATTTTTTTGCAGACATATGCCTTGCCTAACTTTTTTATTGTTGGTATTATATATACTTACTTTTATGAGACTACCATAACTTATTGATTTAATAATTTTTAACGTAACTGAATAATTTATTTTATATCAAGTGTATACCTTTAAGGTGACACATTGTTAAAAACTAATTCTACTACCGGACTCGCGCCAGAGGGGGCTGAGCATCCTGAGCGGGGTGAGGCTCTACATACGCGCGCAAGCTAAGGGGCCATCCATAAATTACGTCACACGTTAAGGGGGAGAGAGAGGATCGACAAAATGTGACTTTATGTGAAAAGGGGTGGTAGGAAGGTCAAGATTTTGTTACGTCACATAAGACTACTGTGAACTAATAAAAAAACTAAATTAAAAAGCAATTTAATACCTATCATAATAACACTAATTTCGGAACAGCTGTTTTAATTTACCAATTTCGTTATGTAAAAATTGCAAAATATGTGACGTCGCACTAGGGAAGGATGGGTCTCATAAATGTGACCATATGTGACAAGGACGGAGGGGTCCAAATATCATGAAATTCGTGTGACGTAATTTATGGATGGGCCCTAACTAAAGTACGTAAACGACAAAATGATTTTTGTTATTTTATTGCGCTAAAAACGATAATTGGAGAAATCCCTCCTATAATTTTAAAGAACATATATATATAGACTCATCTACAAAGAAAGTTAAAAGACTTAAACTCTTTTTAAAAGGGGGCATACCTTGTATTTGATATTTTTTTCTCTGTTACAATAATCATGTTATGAAAAAACAAAATAAGGTTTTTATCACGAAATATTAGGTCAACAAGTTATATTTTCATTCGTTTTGGAATTACTGAAATAAATTGAAATTATTGACGCCAAAATTTCCAATGCGTCCTCTTAATAAGTGGCTGTACGAATCACAACTCTCATTTCCGAATACGTGTGCGCAATGTTTTCCCGATAGGATCATTGTGGAGAGTCCCTCGCATGTATTTCGGGAAACGCGAGGAAATCACAAATCTTTAAAATAGATTCGCTTGGACCGCGTCCAGATGAAAATAATTTTATGGTATTATTGAATCGCACTGTATATCAAGTTTTCTAAAATTCTCTGTACGCTCGTGTGTGATGCAACATCTTTTTATATACCAATTCAATGATATGATTCAACGTGTGGAGGTAAACACTAGAGAACAATGACATGGAGTTTGCAATTAAGGGATTTCCCAATGAATGAATGTTTAATAAATTAACATACAATGAAAACGTAAATAAATAACTTCTCGTAGATTCGATCCACACCGAATGCATTTTATAGGATTACATATTTCAATATAATAATGTAGGATGTGAAAATTGGAACGTGTATTTGTATGAAAGAGATAGATAAGTGATTAAGAAGTTATGTGTGAAAGAGACAGTATGAATGGTAAATGATGTTCGCTGATTGGTTCAATGGAGTGTAAGGGAAGATGGCGGATTTTGACTTGGGACCGGGCGGAAGGAACATGTTAAAATTGATTAAAAGTGGTAATTAAATAACTATTTGTATTTTTCTGCTGATCACCCATCCCACAATTTTGGGGGCTCGTCCGGGATGGAGCAGAGATTTACCTGTGCAAGTGGATTTTGAAGATACGACGATAAAGACTAACGACGGCACGTGGTAACGACGAAATTTAAATTACGACGGCAACGACTACGACTATTACGACGATTTCGGCTGATTCATTTGTTTCAAATATCTGAAATAACAAGACTACGACGAAAACATGCCTGATGAACGACAGAAAACGGGCAACGGCGGCGATGATCGAATTTCACCGGTATTCAATCATAACCTGATGTACGTCGAAGAGGCGATTCCGAAGTTCTCCGGTAAAGATGCGACCTACACAGCGGTGAAATGGGCTCAAGAAGTAGAGGATAACACCGAAATTTTCGGTTTGAATCCAATTCAGCAGCTACTTATCGCCAGGCGAACTTTAACCTCTTCTGCAGCGGCGTGGCTCCGTACCGAAAAAACCTTTAAGACCTACGAAGAATTGAAGGCGGCACTATTCAGAGAGTTTCCAGATGTTATCAGTACTAAACAAATCCACGAAATGATGAGTGAACGGAAAAAACGCAAGGACGAAAGTTGTTACGACTACATGCTTGAAATGAAGGCACTGGGCAAACGAGGCAAGCTAGCAGATTATGTAGCTATTCAATACATAATAGAAGGCATCCATGATCGTGAAACGAACAAGATGATGTTATACGGTGTTACGACTTACCCTGATTTAAAAGAAAAACTCAAGTTATACGAGACATTTAAGAGCAATATCATGAAAGATTCTTCAAGTGCCAGCGGCGAAACAAGTCGCCATAAGAAGCAAGGTAGGCCAGTGGCGACGGTGCGTTGTTTTAGCTGTGGAAAAATGAATCATACATCAACGGAATGTCCAGATCGTGAAAAAGGACTTAAATGTTTCCGATGTAACGAATTCGGACATATTGGATTGCGTTGCAAGAAGAACATAGACAACGTGAAGTCAACGAATCGGGTGTCGATAAAACAGTCACATATGGAGTCCTGTGGCGCCACGAGCGGAGGAAGCGGTAAACCAGTGTCGGCAAAACAGTTCTGTGCGCAGAGACAATTTCCGTCGGGTCAAGAGTGCGGGAGCAACGACCAATCACAAAGCGACTACGAGCGGCCATGTTCCAAAGATGTGATGGCGGCTGTCAACTTCGATGTAAACAATGACGGGCAGCATAATTGCAATAAATCGTTAAAGAATGTGTTAATTTGTGGTAAAAGTATTACTAGTTTAATAGATAGTGGTAGTGATTTAAATTTAATATCAGAGAGATTGTTTTTCGAATTAGGAATTGGACGTTTTGACAAGGACGATACGATGTTTACGGGTCTAGGTGGCAGGCAATTTAAATCATTTGGAAGGTTCGTTACACTTGTTCAACTTGATAAACAATGTTGTGATACAGTTTTTCATATTGTTCCCCATGAGATTATGCCTTATGAAATAATTATAGGTCAAGAGTTTTTGTGTAAAGCAGTAGTAGTTTTTAACAAAGGTTCAGTCACGGTTTTGCCTCAATCAAACAATAATGATATATTGTGTTTAAATCATTTGTGTGCTTTAGCGAACGAAGCAGGATGTCCTCAATATTTGGTTACAGATGCTCAGATACAAGACGAGGTCCAGCAATTAGTGAGTAATTATGTTCCGAGAAAAGTTAAGAAATCACCAATCGAAATGAAGATTATTCTAAACGACGACATCCCTCTAGCGCAACGTCCGAGACGTCTTTCTTATTTAGAAGAAAAAGAAGTTGATAAGCAAATAGGTGAGTGGCTTGACCATGGTATTATAAGACCTAGTTTTTCGGAATATGCCAGCCCACTGGTACTAGTAAAGAAAAAAATGGAACTACAAGAATTTGTGTAGATTACCGAAAGATAAATGCAAAGATGGTGAAAGATGAGTTTCCTTTACCCATCATAGAAGATCATATTGATAAGTTGTCTCGTGCCAAAGTATTTAGTAAGCTTGATTTAAAAAATGCATTTTTCCATATTGATGTTAGTGAAGACTCCATAAAGTACACTTCATTTGTAACGCATGCAGGACAATTCGAGTTTTTGAAAGCTCCATTTGGGTTATCAATTTGTCCCAAATATTTCACACGTTTTATCAATATTGTGTTTAGAGACTTAATAGCAAAGGGTTATTTATTGATTTTTATTGACGATATTCTTATAATGTCAGAAGATTATAAACAGGGAGTAGAAAGGTTGAAAGAGGTACTTAAAGTTGCTAGTGAATATGGGCTAGAGATTAACTGGAAAAAATGTGAATTGTTGACTAGGAGTGTAGACTATTTAGGTCACAAAATTACGAATGGTACAGTGAGTCCGATATCTGATAAAGTTGATGCTGTCATGAACTTTCCTGAGCCTAAAACATTGAAGCAATTACACTCTTTTCTAGGACTTACTTCATATTTCAGGAAGTACATCAAAGACTATGCACTCATTGCTACACCATTAACAAATCTGCTAAGAAAGAATCAAACATTTCAGTTCACCGAAGTTGAAAAAATAGCTTTTAATATTTTGAAACAGAGACTTTGTGAAAAGCCGGTATTAAAGATTTATCATTTTGATTTACCCACGGAGTTACACACGGATGCATCGAAATATGCCTACTCTGGTATTCTCATGCAAAGATGCCCTGACGATGGAGAACTACATCCAGTTTACTACTCAAGTTGCAAGACTACTGAAAGTGAGAAAAAATATTCTAGTTATGAGCTGGAGGCTCTGGCTGTTGTAGAGGGTGTGAAGAAGTTTCGAAAATATTTATTAGGAATTCCATTTAAGATTGTCACAGACTGCGCTGCTTTTGAAATGACTCTACGCAAAAAGGATTTAGTCACCAGAGTTGCACGATGGGCTTTACTTCTGCAAGAGTATGACTACACAGTAGAGCATAGGTCAGGATCCAGGATGAGGCACGTAGATGCCCTGAGCCGAAGCCCACTCTATGTAGGAGTGCTCACAAGAAAAATGCATGACCAAATAAGAACGGCCCAAGAGAATGACGAAGGACTAAAGGCTATAATTGAGATACTTAAGAGTGGAACATACTCAGACTACTTCTTAGAAAACGGATTATTATATAAAACGCCACAAAAGCTACTGGTTGTTCCTAAGGCAATGCAGAACGAAGTGATAAGACAAGTGCATAGCATTGGTCATTTTGGGAAAAAGAAAATGATGGATTTAATAAATAAAGATTATTATATTAAAGATTTAGCTAAGTGTATTGAAGACTTCATTGTAACTTGCATACCATGTATTTTAGCTTCAAGGAAGGAGGGGAAGCAAGAAGGATTTTTGCATCCCATAGAGAAAGAAGACTCGCCTCTACATACAATTCATCTAGATCACGTGGGACCTATGACAGAAACAAAGAAACAGTATAATTATCTATTAACTATTGTTGATGCATTCTCTAAGTTTGTCTGGATTTTTCCTACGAAGAGCACTACAAGCAAGGAGGCATTGGACAAACTAAAAATACACCAACAACATTTTGGAAACCCATGTAGGATTATTAGCGATCGTGGTACAGCATTTACTAGCCAGGAATTTAAACAATACTGTGAAGAAGAAGGTATACAACATGTTAAGATCACCACAGGCATTCCAAGAGGAAATGGTCAAGTTGAAAGGATTCACAGAACGATTATATCAGTTCTCACGAAGTTATGTATTGAACAACCTGATTTATGGTATCGCCATGTGAGTAGAGTTCAACAATGTCTAAATAGCACATTCCAAAGAAGTGTAAACTGTACACCTTTCGAACTGATGATAGGAAAGAGAATGAAGATTAAAGAAGATATAGAGATTCACAACCTACTTATGCAAGAAGATAGAGATTTATTCATAGAAGAGAGAGAGCAGTTGCGCCAAAAGGCCAAAGAGCAAATTCAACTTATACAAGAAGAAAATAGTAGGAACTACAATAAAAGGAGAAAAGACAGCACTAAGTACAGCGTAGGAGATTTGGTGGCTATAAAGAGGACGCAGTATGGCACAGCCATGAAGCTCAAGCCAAAGTTTTTAGGACCTTATCGTGTCACAGGTGTCAAGGGCAATGACCGTTATGAAGTGCAAAAGGTAAGTGTTAACACTGAGGGACCTAATAATACTTTGTCTGCTGCAGATTGTATGAAACGATGGCCTGTACTTACCTGACTGATCTTTTGTTGATACTTATTGAATTTAAAGTTTTGTTAATGCTTATCTAATTTAAAGTTAAGTTGATGCTTATTTATTTTAAAGTTTGTTGATGTTTATTAATTATTTTAAGGTTTTCATGGTGTTCATTTATTTTAAGATTCTGTGTATGAACTTATTTCTAAGTTTTGCCTATTATAATTAAGAAGTAAGGGCAATGATGTAAAAGCAGTTCATTAAGTTTACTACTTAACCTACTTAATAAAGATGTACTTGTACTTAATATTTTTTGTATAAGAGATTTAATGTTTGTTTTTGTGTGAATTTATTTTAAGGTTTTACATATGTAAAGTAAGAGCATTAGTGTATGAGCAGTTTCTTAAGTATACTAACTAACCTATTTTATAAAGATGTAAGTTAATAAGTTAGACTTAATAAGTTTTGTAAAGGTATACTAACTAACCTATTTTATAAAGATGTAAGTTAAGACTTAATAAGTTTTGCAAAAGAAATTTATTGTTTGCTTTCCGTTTCTAAGATAAAAATTTAAGATATAAAGATGTAAAGTGTAACCTATTATGTCAAAAATAATGTTGTAATTATGTGATAGACACTGATTGATGTATGACTGAGGACAGTCATCTTGTCAGTATGGCCGAATGTAGGATGTGAAAATTGGAACGTGTATTTGTATGAAAGAGATAGATAAGTGATTAAGAAGTTATGTGTGAAAGAGACAGTATGAATGGTAAATGATGTTCGCTGATTGGTTCAATGGAGTGTAAGGGAAGATGGCGGATTTTGACTTGGGACCGGGCGGAAGGAACATGTTAAAATTGATTAAAAGTGGTAATTAAATAACTATTTGTATTTTTCTGCTGATCACCCATCCCACAATAATATAACGCAAGGACTTTGTTGATAAAAAAAATAATTACATATTACGTAAGGTAAGAGTACCTAAGTATAGTTTGAATGCACAATCGTAATACATCAATTATCTAGTAGTTCAAACTTCAAACTGAGCTTCTGGTGATTCAACTTAATTTTATAAAAGGCCTCCTGTACCCGAAAGCACTACTCTACTATGGCAGAAATCTGTGAAGTTGTAAAAAAGTTTGGAAAATCCAAATATGTACGCCTTATAATCTTAATTTCCTCAATAAAATTGATTATTTGTGTAAGAGCCTGTCAGTTGCTTAGCAACGAATTAACAGTCTGATATTTTTGTAAAATACACCGTCGCACCTTAGTTTCTTTTTAATAAAATATAATTAATCAAACGACAGTGAATTGAACGCTCATAATAACAATAATAATAATAAATATTAATTGAGAACAAAACAAATGCTTTTTTTTTAAAGTGTCTAATGTTGTATATATATTATAATGGTACGGACCGTAGAGCCGGAACCAGAAGAGTAGAGCACTATCAGCCCTTTTCTTATAAGGCGTGCAATAACACATTTTGTCATCAAATCTATTTCTGATTGTTATTCCACCTATTTTATCTCCTGTCTTTTGTAACGATGTTGCAAATATGTAGGATTAGGTAGTAAAACATTTATTGTAACATGCGTGCGATTGTAAATCGCCGTGATCCGTTTCGGTGGCGGACATTCGATCCTGTCAGCGACGCGCGATAAAGAATGTTTTCTTATTCGCAATAGTTATATTTACGGAGGCAGATGGTTCTAAAATTAATTTACTAGCACATCGACACACTGGATACGATACAGCGATTTGCGAATTGTGTAACATTGATATAAAATATATGGTTCTGAAGAAAAAACTTGAGGTTTTTTGTTCACAAAGTAAAATTTCTTTTCAATGAAGTCGAATGGCTGGCTTTGTCTTTACTTGAATTTAATGAATACGGCCGCGCTATAAAAAATGATTCACTTACTTACGTAGTGCATGCTGTCATGAAAATTTTAATTTGTAAGATAATAAACAAGTAACTCTAGTTAGCATTATTGATCGATTGGTCGTTATTGACAAGGCAGGACGGTAATGCAATTAAACATTTTCAATATATTGTGTTTTGAAATTAAATTTTTCTCTACGTCTTGGGAATCTGTCGTCCGTGTGAAAGCTCCGCGGGACGTAAATATAGCATTCAGACGGAGCGTGGCACGTTTTTTATTCGAGCACATAAGTTTTATTTATAACGGAGTCGGGAATTTTTAAAAATATCCGGCTTGTTAAAACGGGATCGTCTGCGTGAGCGCCTCGGTGGAAAGGTCACGGGGAATTGGCCGTTTGCAGTCGCATCACCGATCCATCGCACTACTGGACCTGGCATCGCGGCCATCAGTATGTATGTACGTAATTACGTAAGTAACGTACGTAAGTAGAGTGTTGTACTCAGTTCTCACTGGTTAGATTTGGGTGTATACCATGGAGTCTTTACATAACACTAGCAGAACCTCCTACCGATTTGGAAAAAAACCTTGCTAAGCTTATTAAAATCTCTTCCCTTGCCACGTCTGCATTATTTTAAAGGTTGTTTGTTTAGAAGTTGTTCATTGTGTTATATGCTGTGATATGGACATGGTCGTCACCTGCATGATTTGCTGGTGGAAGGTGGTGTCTGGCGGCGGCAGGTGCGACGGGTGCGGCGGCGAGGGCGTGTGCTGCGGCGAGCCCTCCGCCCCGCTGGCGCTCTCGTGCGCCATCTCTGTGAACAAGCACACCATCAGCATCTATCTACCTCAAAACCATCAGGACGATATACACGGCACTAAGACGGAACTATCAATCATTACCCGGTCCAATTTCGAGATACAACTAATCAACTGGAAAAAGCTTTCCAATTTATGTAGGGTAAAATACTACAAGTGGCAACAGAAAATACAATGGAATCGAAGCTGTGGCCAATTTCAGCCAAGTCTGATAAGAATATGCCAATCCCATCGTACCCTATTCTAGTTACATTAACACTTAATAATGGCTAGGTTACAAAAACTGATTGTATTATTGAGTCGCTTGTTAGTTAGTGCTTAAGTTATATCGAACACAAGCAAATAGGCTTTTTTTTTCTTTAACGCGGAGAAATGCTCTGAGGCATCACGCGAGGGAGTGGTTCTCCACAAGCGGGTATGTGGGACTCGCTGCGCCCGAAAGGTGGTAAGTGGACGCAGCTCTACCCACTAAAACCCGGCGAGTGCCACCAATGCTGCTTTTGGTGAGGTTCCCCGGATCTAATAAGCAAACAGGGCACCTCGACGGCTAGTCAGTCCCCCCAAGGGACCGACGCCACCTCCACAGAGGGGTTGTCCTGCACCACAGAACAACCCCTCCCAACGTCGGGACAGTACAATGGGGTGAGGTTCCCGTCCTCGCCCCTTGCCCCCGGCTCTTTTGTCCCCTCTTTTTATAAGAGGGGTACAGCCCCCTCGGCTCAATTAGCTTCGCCGAAGGTGCTGGGCTCACCCTAGGCTACTGAGCCCCACCGCCACGACAATGCCTGAACCATGGTGGAGAAGCAGCGGCTTTGTAACCAGTCTGTCAGTACTATTTTGAACTGTGTATGTTATGTGTGTACAAGGTAAGTATATCGTGGATTGTGAAATGTAAATAATGTGTCACAATAAACGCGAGTATTATTCAGCAAGTGTTTATGGGAGCAAATCAGTTGGTAATCTATGGTAAATACTATCTAGATACATTGCCATAGCCCATAGGGAACCAAGACACATGGTATATATTGTTATAATTATTTTTTACTTTTTAGTAAGAGGCAATCACCTTAGAATGAGTGAGAGACTAAAAACCACACAATTGAAGTAGGTAACTTGCGCGCCTTACGCCTTCCTAGCATGTGCTATCCTGATCAGGATATTAGACCACACTTATTAAATTATTGTATTGTCATCGGACCTCGTCAAATCTACAAAGTTTGAACGAAATCTGGCCGTTGCGCCCAAAGAAGTTGGTTACAATTTACAAACAAATATACAAACAAACATACCGGTGGGAGGGAAGCGCTGTGCCGCGCTCCCAGCTGCATGGGTACCACCATCTTGCTTGTTTCTCCCGTGAAACAGCTTTGCTGTGTTTCGGAGAGAAGGGCAAGACAGGCAGTGTAATTACTGGCACCGAGACTTAACATCTTATGTCTCAGAATAGGCAACACATAGATAAGTTGCCTGGGGTCGTTCCAGGTAAACTAATTTATGTTCATGGGCGACCTCGACCACTTACCATCAGGTGGCACGTTTGCCAGTTTGCCTATCCTACTAACATAAAAAAAAACATACACAGGTGAAGCGTGTAACGATCATCGTCGGCCCGGATACGTCAGTAATTAATATAAGTTAACGCAGGCGAAGCTGCGGGCAACAGCTAGTAAAATATATAAGCTTAATAAACATCATTATTTTTTTTATTTATCTCACCGGCGTGAAATTAATTTATTATATTCACATTTCTTTATAGTTTAGCTAGTCTATCCATCCCAATAATGACTAGGCGATAATTATTTCTTCTCATCACGTACTGTGTTCTTAGGTCATTTAATGGAAAGTTAGACCTGGCACTTCTTTCCCTACGTGTACAACAGTTGGGCGGTAAGACCACGTAAGACCGTAACGCGGTAACGGTTATCTGGCACCTCAATTGTTTCAGCAGCTGCCCGACTCACATATACAACGTCAACAGACCTGATTACGAGGGACATCGATAGTACAAGTTGGGCAATACCGAGCACTTGCACTGTACACAATCGGTCTAGAGGGGACCGGGCCCCCTCTCCTACCCTGCAATGTGACCTACATCGAGGGACGGGCGGGGGTCGCGCGGGGAGCCGCTGGAGTTATTTTCGGCCGTCTAAATATAGAGGCTCCGATCTGGGACACGCGTCCTTCGCCGCTTGTTTTGATTTCCTTTACTACATTTGGCATTATAATAGTATATTAGGGACCTAATGTTGGTAGATTTGACTTCAGTCCAAACATGTACTAGTGACTACACTCTAGAACATGCGTGCCATGAAACAAGACTTCAGTCGCATATATTATATCCGAGTTAATTTATATATAATATGTTGGACTAGAGTCGACACGAGTACCTTCAAATATCGATTATATATTGTTACCTTCGAGAACCGTCCGAATATGTCGTTCTGTTGTCCTTCAACGAATGCAAGTACATTGTGTGTAAACTTGAAGACCCCCCATCTCGACGAGCTTCGACCTACGTATTTAATTCTAATGAACAGTACAGCTACTATCCTTGGTTTTTGCCTACACAGTACACAGTACACATATCTAATCAAAGAAAATTAAAATTCCAAACCGAGCATTATTTCCGTCTTCAGTAAACATCACCTCTCACTCGGATCACACATGATGGTAAGTGTTCATCTTCGCCTATGAACCAGTTAACCTGGAATTAGCCCCGGCAACTCATTCACCCGCACCAAGCCTTGTCGTGGCGGTGGGGCTCAGTAGACTAGGGGGGTAGAACCTTGGGCGAAGCAAATTGAGCCGAGGAAGCTGCTCTTTGTACCCCTCTTATAAGAAGAGGGGGCAAAAGAGCAGGGGGACCAGGGGCGAGGATGGGAACCTCACCCTATTGTACCTACTGTCCTGATGTTGGGAGGGGTTATTTTGTGGTGCGGAACAACCCCTCTGTGGAGGTGACGTCGGTCCCTTGAGGGACTGACTAGCCATCGAGGTGCCCTGTTTGCTCAACAGATCTGGGCACCTCACCAAAGGCGGCATTGGTGGCAGTCGCCGGGTCTTAGTGGGTAGAGCTGCGTCCACCTTACCTCCTTTCGGGCGCAGCGAGTCCCACATACCCGCCTGGGGAGACCCACTCCACAGCAGGATGCCTCTGAGCATTTCCCGGCGTAAAAGAAAAAAGGCAACTCATTGATCATTCACGTGTTGCCTATCCTCAGATAAAAGATGTTATATCTCGGATCAAGCAATTACACTGCATTTCTTGCCCTTCGCTCTGATACACGGGAAAAATAAACATGATGGTGGTACCCATGCAGCTGGGAGCGCGGCACAACGCAGCTCTCCCAGCGGTAAAGTACATTGTATATACTAAACAGTTTACACTGGTGACTGGATGGCACAAGTTAACGCATGCCGCATAACTACGAATGCGCATCTTAATTAGACGCATATTTCATTCGGCTGTCACCTACCGACAGGTCCGGCCATTACATATATTATTACGTTACTGTACAAATATAATTATTTTTGTGTTAAAATATTTACTGGTGACGCGGTCCGCGGAGATGATGCCAAAATCGAATAACACTAAGTATAATTAAGTAATTGATAAAATTCTTGATACACTGTGAATTGAGTTCTTGCAGTATCTGAGTAGTAGAGCAGTAGACGTTTTAAAATGTGTCCTTAAAATAGTTTTTTTGAACATAAAATATCCTTATTGGCAACATATAAATATTGTATATATCCATTGTAAAATAACAATATATTTGCCACAAAACTTAAATAAACATGTATCATTGGTATTTGGTAGTAATAAATTAATATCAACTTTTTATTGTCTGATATTGTTTGTTAAATTTTTATTGTGTTTTTGCTGTTTGGTCGTAATTATTTAGATGTAGACTCAGACACGTCAAACAAGCCTACATCAACGTTCAGGGCGACAGCACACCTCCGCTGCGAAGTCATAACAGCGGAACTGCAGTAATTGCGTCAAGTCTTGTTCGTATGTAAGAATAGCGAAACACTAGCGAAACTGCCTGTTCTGAGGCATAGTTTTCAGTATTATTCTATCTCTATCTCCGCGCGGTTTGGTCAATCTGTTCCGACGCCGGCCACACTACCGCGCTTCCGACGCCATATCGTTGCTGTGCCGCGTTGTTTTTGCATGCGTTTGTCGAAGTCAACAAAATTAAAAGCGAAATTTATTTTTAATTCAAGAGGCCAGAAGTATGTAAAGAAATGATCTTCAAATGACTTTATGACAAATTACGGTTTTCTCCTAATTTCTTCCATTTTTCATTATTGTCGTGCATCCAAATTCTACGAGTTCAAAGTTAAAGTTCATAGATAATATTATATTGGACTTTAACTTTTCCTTAGGGGGTGTCCATTAATTATGTCCACCCAAACTCACGTGGGGGAGAGGGGGGGGGGGGGGTTCTCAACAAATATCACGTATTTTTTTTTTCGCAAGAAACAGTATGTAATTACAAGAAAATAGGGTCAAATTATGGTAAAACATATTTCTTGATTATAATTCTCTCCACGGATAATGAACTGATTTAGAATAAGTGTTCCTTAATAATTTTGATAGTATTATATTATTCAACTATATTATCACTATGATTTTAGATTACAGTCAGCGATTTTTAGACTCATATGTCTTTATTAACTTCATTAAATAAAAATAATGAAATAAATTATCTTTTGTAAAATAGGTCCACAACATTTACATTAAAATACGCGTTTAGAAATATCTCACGTGAGATTAGAACGGGGGGGAGGGGGTCGAGCCAAATCTCACGATATCTCACCAATGGGAGAGGGGGGGTCCAAAAATCGTCAAATTCACCTCACGTAATTTATGGATGTCCCCTTATTCCTCACTCTCGACTCTGGTAATGATAAAATTTTGCTTCGTTTGCCTCAACTCAACTAAATCGCTAGACATTTCGACGCCCAGTCAATAGCTCCGCTAGTCAATCTATATTAATAATATTTTGATCGCAGCGGAATTAATCCAGCGGTTCCGCTATTCGTATTCCGCGTCGGCGGTGTGTTTGGGGCGTTATATCCTTGCAAATTGTTCATTTGGAAATTCGTGAAAAAGTAAACTATACTTTTTTATAGAAGAAGGGGCAAACGGACCACCAGGTGAACCCGCTGATGCACTCGGTGGTAAGTGATCACCGACACCTGTAAATACCCGTTTACTCCGAAGGGCATGCAAGTGCGTTGTTGCCCTTTCAAATATGAGTATGAGCTTTTCTTGAAGCTGAAGAAAATGGCACAGACGAAACTAACACAAATTACGAGTTTGAAAACGTAAAGGGCATTTGAATGAAGTTATTGTAACAATTATTATTATTATTATGAAAAACTAAAAATTTTCAATTTTTAGAAAAAGTTAATTTCGTGAAAAAAAAGTAATAAGAATTGTGAATGTCACAAAGCCACATATTAAAAAGCTCAATAAGAGACTCAATTGGGCGAATCCCCGGCAACCGTAGCAAAAACAAGCAAACAACATACATGCAGAATGTTGAAAATGAAAACAATTCCGCAACATCGCCTGGGCCTCGCAAAAATTGCGTTATCAAATCCAATAAACCAGATAGGAGTTTCATCCCCGTTTCAACTGCAGAAATAGAAAACAAAACGCGACAAGTGAAGGACGCCGCCCGCGCGTGTGCCCCTCTCGCTCGCACGCGCGTTCCACCGGCGGGAGTAAGCGGGACGATACACAATAATTATGATCTATAAATAGGGTACTAACGGGAGACGAAGCATCCGTCCGATCTCGGCTACGTTCGCGGAAATCGCGCACATTTTTGCAAAATTTTCATAATTCTTCATTTTGGCGCACCTTGTATTGTTGCTCCTTATACAATGACTCACGTTAAAGCTAAATAAGGTGCACTACCTTTGTGTGTGTGTGAAGTAAGTCACTCAAGTTCAGTTAAGTTGGGCAACGTTTATGCTACTTATAACCTGAAGTAGGCGAGGAAGTGGGGACGAGCCACTGCGCTTAGAATGTAATCCAGAAAAAAATATCCAAAGAGACAACGATATCTCTCATCTGACAACATTATAAGAAGTGTCTGTTTGATTGTTGAACTCTAATCAAGGAGTACAACTACTGCTTCCCTTACCTTCGTCTACATCACCAGTTTCATCGTGAGCAATGGCGATGAAATAATATGCCTCTGATCAATAGGAAACTCGTGTGGTAGAAGTTATTTTTTTAACTTTCAAATTGTATAAGGTTTTCATGTTGGAACACGTTAAACAACTACATACCAGTCTGATAAATAATATATTTGTGCATAGGACATATTGGATTCTGGTCTGGATTGTAGAAAATATATCACCAGCTAAATTTATTCCTGGAGAAACAGAGGGACATTACAAGTACATGTTATAAATATCTATATATAAATTTGTTAATGTGTCCATAAAAAGCTCCTGGTCACCATTTGTCGAGGAATGCCCACGGAGCTGTGCATCTGAGTTGTTTATGTTACTGGGCGCAGCATCCGGTACTATTTCCATCCGGCTAAATGCATCACCGGGAAGGTGTATCGGAGGAACGAGCGGGATACTAAAATTATGGTCACTCTGATAATGGCTGTATGTATGCGAAATGATGCACTCCTAGGCTCGTCGTACGTTCAAATATTATGGGTACCGGAACACATAACTTCCGTCCAAGACTTTGATTGTGCATGTACAAGAAAACTATTCGATCTAGAATTTCTGTGTAAATCGCAACCATTTGACTCTCAGTAAAATTAAATTGATTGCAGTTTTAAATCTGGGATCTAGAGGATCTAAAAGGACGTTCCGCCTCACCGCTGCAGACGATGTATGTTTAGATTGGATTTGGTGATATATCATTAGATAGACCAGACCAGGGGTTTCGTGTAGATTATGCCTTTTTCGGAGAACCTTTTGGATTTGTCTTTCAATCCATTAACTAATAGTGAGATTCGATTTCCTGAAGAAGCACTCCACTGTACCACAACACCAGGGACATCGTAATTCATCGTCACAAATTGTGATCGGATACCATCTATACTCGGACCACACGAACGATAAGTATGCAGAGGTCAATTAAGGATTATCCCTTTAATTAACGATGACGCTTCACAAAAGTATTTCTTCATTAGTAGCGCGTATCCGTTACGGGATCAGGTTCTTTGCCTGGTAAATAGTTAACAGTGTACGTGAACACAAGTACACCTGGAAAACGTCACATAGTACGTCTTGTCCGTGTGTCCTTGTTCTAGTACCCAGAGTAAAGTAGTCCCTTGATGGAATAATTAAGCCTAAATATTTTTACTGTAATTATCTCGTACGCGATATCTTCCAGTCACGCGTCGCCGCCCGCGAATACTTCAAGGAAATAATTATACATTATTTTATTAACAATGTAATCGTCCAAATGTGCTTCTGACATTGACGTTGTTTTTTTTATAGCGTAATAATTTTATAATTTTTACAGCCTAATCTTCTAACCATATAATACATACTTTTTAAGGATTTTATTCCATTAGGATTTTTTGCATACTTTACAGCAACCATGGTTACAACCGTAAAATATTTTTTTTTATTTTTATTAAAGAATTTAATAAAGGAAAGATCAATAATAAAAATGCAAGGAAGAATACTGTGTCACTAACAGTGAATAATTTTTGCACGAACATAATATATTGAAACTGACCAGAAACATTTTTGTATATTCGTTTCTCAAGAAAAATAAATACAAAATAAAATATTTATAAAATGTTAAATAAATTAATTACATTATATTATACACGTGCATGAAAACGCGAGCGTTTGGACAAACAATATTTTAGCGAAGTGGACGCACCACTTTATTTTTAGCTCGTTGATCGTTATCGAAGTATATTTAGATTTTACACATAATATATTAAAAGCAGTGAGACATAAATTTTGCAGGCAATACAAATGTTCCTCGACCGAGTCACGTCCAAACAAATGTTAATTCACATTTTGATATTTTCTACAATTAATGTACCATGAACATTTTTTTGGCAAAGTAATCTATTTTGGACGAGATCGCTGTTAACGCGCGGAAATTATTTGAATCGCCATCTTGCGAAATCTTGGAAAGTCTTAAACCATACGAAGGTAAATTGTCAGTCATATTGGAATCTTACGAATTAAAACGTAAACGTAGCTAATAATCAAATAAAACGTTGACAAACAAAGGTACTGAACTGTTTTCTTAGCAACTCGATATAGATCTATTTTGCAGATTACATTCGGGAATTTACCGAGTATTTTTTTAATTTTCACAAGCATTAATCACTCGACAGATCCGTGAGTGTTATCGAAGCACGTTGTGACTAACGTCTATAAATAGGTGTTATAGTTACTGGACAAAACGGCGGCACCGACGTAAACCGGTTAAGTGTAGGTCTAAATATAGCCAACGACCAACCTCGGTCGCTGATGCCGGTGCACTGACTAATGTTGTGAATGTCAAACTGTCATCATCATCAACATTGGTCAGTAATCCTCCGCTGCCCAAATGCATCTCTCAATAATTCCAAGAACACGATCCGTCGCTACTCCATCCCTATTATTTAGTCAATTTCAGTTTTTCATTGAACGTACATTTTAAAGATTCTTTCACATTTTACATTTGTTTATGTCAACCAAGCATTGTGATATTTAAACCCTGATAAATAAGGGATAACATATCTATAATCCCGAAAATACCTAATTTTTCAGTAATTAAAAGTCTTTATGCTATCGTTTCTATTTCCAATAATTGGGTTTAAAGTTTATAAGAATACAGGCGAAGACACAGGAAAATGATAGTCTTGGCAAATTCTTTTGACATTTAAATTTCGATTGTTTCAAGGTTATATCTGTATTTAATTAATTGGCAATTTATAAAAGAAAGAAAAAACATTGGGTCACCATCTCAAATCGATAGCCAATGTCAAATTTGATCACTTTAGAACATCTAGTAGATGGAATAATAGATGTTTTTATATGGCACCAAAATGGTACGATGTTTGATTAACTCTGAAAGTACTTATTGACAGAATGTGTACTATAAGTTTCAACTAATAAGTCTAAAATACTAGTTTATCACAGCCCTAAAAATAAGACGCCAAGTGAAATAAAATAATACAAAGCTGTACAAATTATATCGCTATTGTTGATTTGCTTACGTGGATGATTTAATTAAAATTTTCAAACTCATTAAAGCACATAAAATAAAAGTAAGCGATAGACATACAAAAGCAAATTATGTACCTTTCAGCATGATGAGGGGAAAAAGTTAATAGTAATAATAGTTAATAAACTTTTTTACTCATGGTTTCAGTACATCTAGTACACAAACAGAGTTATTTTCGTACTATATTTGGTTGTTACATCATATCTTTTCTAGCTGGACCTAAGGTCATAATATGATTTTACAAAAAATAACTTTTTGTATTAAAAATTATATTATGTAGTTTGGAGGACGCTACACTAGTAGGTACATTTTATTGCGCGATATTAAACGCTATTTTTACGCGTTTTAATCAATTCTCAAGTTATCTAAATGCGATATATCTAAATTAGACAGAATGTTAATTTGATATTCTCTAAATGAATAAATAGGCTTTTAATAAATTACAAACATTATAAATATATAATATAACACGTTTAGTTCATAATATTTAATATTAAACTAATTAGTTTGATCTCTATGAATTTTGATTGATTGTACCGATGGTTCTTGATGGAAATTCATGTTTAATAAAAATTCTACAAATCTTTTCTCTCTATGAATTCATCAATAATAAATTATAGTTAAAAAAACCCAAAAAACACGCCTTAATGTGGTGGTGGTTTATACTAAGTTTTTATACTAACTAAGCGAAGTTAGTATAAACACTTTAGAAATAGATTGAACTATTTTTAACAATGAATATCGAGCACCTCACGCTTTTTTACAATAAGTAATATCATTTATTTTGTTAATCCATTCAATTCTTGTATTAAAAATTATTTTCAAATTTTTTGTTCGGTTTGCGTGTTTATTAGTTTTTTTAAACTAAATTATTTTTCACTTGATAGTAAATATCGATTTTATTATTAATTTAAAGTGCCTACTCAACTTATGGCAATCACTTTAGAAATGAGTGAGAGACTAAAAACAACACAAGTGATGTAGGTAACTTGCGCGCCTTACGCCTTCCTAGCATGTGCTATCCTGATTATCCTGATCAGGATATTGGAATAATTTTATCAAATTATTGTATTGTCATCGGTCCTCGATAAATCTACAAAGTTTGAACGAAATCTGGCCATTTGAAGTGGGTTATAATCGCGACCAAAGAAGTCGGTTACAAACTTACAAACGAACATACATACACATATGCTAGTGAAGCTAATAAAAAGCGTGTAAAAATATGTCAATTTACAATTAAAGTCCATGACTAAAAATGTTACAATTACAAATTTCATTAAAACGGTAACTTAGCAGTATCCCAAGAATATCAGGGCAACATGACACGGGATAGCAATGAAAAACGCTACAATTTTTTGACTAAAATCCTACAAATCCTAAATACAAGGTTTGCACCTTGTAATACATATACCGTGCCGTTTTAGACTTCATAATATCAGTCGTTCTTTTTGAATGATACATTTAAAATATGTATTATATTTATAGAATACATTTCGGTTTGCAGCAGAGAGCGGATGCAGACGAAAATTAATAAATTCAAAATGTGAGCGAATATTTTTAGACAAACAATAAAATAATGAACTCAAACGGCAAATGCAAATTTTGACATTTGTTCGTGTGCTATGAATAGGATTTATCAAACGTAGTCACTCCCACAAGGTTATCGGCTTTATAGATATATGGACCGACCGGTTTTATAGAGGCGATCATAAATATCCTAATATAAAAAATAAAAGTGTATGTTGGGTATATTGGGTAGTTCGCCTCTCATGTTGGCTGTTCTCAGCTTTTTAGATATTATAATATAAAGTGTCTGTTTCCCAAACCAAATCTCAGCATTGAAGTCATAAAATGAATCCCATCTATTTCAAGTAGGAAAATAAAAAAATATTGTCAACTAGATATCAATCAATAGAACATTCAAATAAAGCTTAAAATTAATTAATAAAAATCTTTGCATTTCAAAATAGACTCTTTAAATAGTTTGCATTACTTCTGATAAAATCTATTTATTTATTTATTTATTATATATTAATATTCTTCAAAAATAATGACAAAAAACCAAAACTTTTTTGCAATTACATATTACTTCAACAAACGTCGGTGGAACCACGTGTCAACTTAATTCGAAATCTATACTAATACTAGCAGTTGCCCGCAGCTTCGCCCGCGTTAACTTTTAAAATTTGAGGGGTTGACCACCCTTATCACTTAGGGGTATGAAAAATAGATAGTAGCCGATTCTCAGACCTACAGTTTCTGTGTGACTTGACATAAAACGTCAGTCACTATAAAACGTGGTATAACAAAAAAGATGCAGACTTGGAATAACAAAACGCAAATCAGAGCTATGTAATAGACGTATGGATGACAATTTGATTTTTGTAAGAAATCAATATTAAAACTATTTCTAATAAATAAATATGGAAGAACAACTTCATCGACGTTGAGAGATAAATGCAGGAATGAAGCGAGCAATTATTCAAGACTTGCAGCAACTGCTTCATGAACATCATGCGTTGGTCAGGTTGTTTAAGAGTGCTTTAGAGCGCATGCCAAATGATGACTTTAAGTTGTCATCAAAGCAGATAAATGATCATCTGGAACACACGAACGCACATTATTTTGTTTTGAATATGCGCAAGATGCAATGACATATGTTCCTCATAACGGTCGGCCAGATCTCTTTATTACTTTTCCTGTAATCCAAAATGGATAGAAATTATTCAATTGCTGCTTCCCGGACAAACATCAAGTGATAGACACGACATCACAGCACGTATATTCAGGCAAAAAATTAGGTCCCTGATGAAATTCATAGTTAAACAATGCGTCTTTAGAGATACTCGAAGCTGGATGTATTCAATCGAATGGCAAAAGCGAGACCTGCCGCACGCACACATTCTTATTTGGTTAGCGGAAAGAATTCAGCCTGACCAAATAGATGATATCATGTGTGCCGAGATTCCTGATCATGAAGCCGATCGAGTTCTATATGATTTTGTTATTACAAATAGGATTCATGGACCGTGTGGCGCCATCAATCACCTTGCATGGTCGATGGAAAGTACTCTAAACGATATCCACGGAAATTTACGACGGAGGCCGTCACTGGCAACGATGGTTATCCGCTGTATCGGCGTAGATCACCAGATGACAACGGTCGAACCATCACAACAAAAGTGAAAAGAATGGATTTCGTTTTCGACAACAGTTGGATTGTTCCATATTCGCTACTTATTTCGCAACGTTGAGTACTGCAATTCAGTAAAGTCTATAAAATATATTCGCAAATATGTCACGAAAGGCAGCGATGTGGCGGTTTTTGGATTGCAATCCTCAAATACCAACGATGAAATTTCAGGCTATCAAGTTGGTCGTTATGTGAACTGTAATGAAGTGATTTGGCGTATAATCGCATTGCCTATTCACGAACGTTGTGCCTTTGGCGGTGCATCTGAGAATGGTCAACGAGTATATTTCACGGCTTCGTATGCTATGCAACGTGCTGAAACACCTCCAGCAACTACATTGACCAGTTACTTTGCGATCTGCCAAAGCGATCCGTTTGCACGAACTTTGCATTACTCGGAGATGCCACGTTATTATACTTGGAATGCTTCATCGAAGAATTTTCAAAGACGGAGGCAAGGCGATGCGGTTCCTGGGTATCTGGATGTGCGTTCTACTGATGCTCTTGGTCGTATGTATACAGTTCATCCAAAGAATGATGAATATTTCTATTTGCGGTTGTTGCTGGTAAATGTGCGTGGGCCATTTGGATACGACGATCGCTGAAGCCATCATCTCTGCATCTCCAAGTCAGATACGCACATTACACGCTATCATAATTTCGACATGCTTTCCATCAAACCCTGTGATATAAATACAAGGATAATAATATGTTAGGAGATATTTTACATCAAATTCGTGTCAGTTCCAGAAATTACGATATTGAGAGAGAGAATGAGGATATACATAATCGTGCTTTACTCTTGATTGAAAATATATGTTACCTCATGTGCGGTAGTTTATTAATCAGGTTAGGAATGCCAGCGCCAAATCATGAAATGAATGACGCATTATATCGAGAATTGGAACGGGAACGTGAATATGATCACCAGGAATTAGATTTAGTAGTTCAAGCGAATGTACCTCTGTTGAATTCCCAACAAAAGGAAGTTTATAATACTTTAATGAAGGCAATCGATGATGAAAATGGTGGTTTTATTTCCTAGATGCCCCCGGTGGAACTGGTAAGACATCCTCATGTCAGTAATTTGAGTCACTGTTCGTGCGAGATCCAATATAGCGGTTGCAGTTGCTTCTTCTGGAATAGCAGCCACATTCTTAGAAGGATGCCGTACGGCTCATTCAGCATTAAAATTACCGTTAAATCTTCAAACGATTAAAGAACCAACGTGTAATATTGCAAAACACTCAGCAATGGCCAAAGCTTTATCGGCATCGAATATCATCTTCTGGGACGAATGCACAATGGCACATAAACGTGCATTAGAAGCACTTAGCCGAACATTGAAAGATTTACGCAATGACTTTAAAGGAGCAATGATATTACTGTCTGGCGATTTCCGCCAAACACTGGCAGTAATTCCAAGATCTACGGCTGCCGACGAAATAAACGCTTGCCTCAAATCGTCGAATCTATGGCGCTATGTGAAGAAACTGCAGCTGACAATAAACATGAGAGTTGCATTACTTAATGATGTATCATTAAGGCGGAACAGAGTTCGCCGGGTCAGCTAGTTTTATATATTAGATTAGATTATAAAGCTGAAGAGTTTGTTTGTTTGTTTGAACGCGCTAATCTCAGGAACTACTGGTCCGATTTGAAAAATTCTTTCAGTGTTAGACAGCTTATTTATCGAGGAAGGCTATAGGCTATATAACATCACGCTGTGACTTATAGGAGTTGAGTAACGCGGGCGAAGCTGCAGGCAACAGCTAGTATTAAATAAGATATAGAAACGCGAGGGTACCTTTAACTTAAAACCAGTTTTAATAACAAATGTCGCTACTCGCTAGTTCAAAATCAAAAATGTATAAAATTGATCCAAAATAAAGTGACATTTTAACAAAAAATATGTTGGTCAAAAATAAAAAGATGACGTCTAACTAGTAAAGATTTATAAAAAACCAATAGGGATTAATAAAATTTACTTATCTATAATTGTTAATAAATGATTTCATGATGATCCAGAAAATATCTTAGAACCATTTTCTCGTTCGTCTATATGTTCGAAATTTCCAACAAAAAATACTGGATAATATAGAAATAAAATTTACAATTGAGTTGATGAAAAAACCTGTCTAGTGGAGTTACAGTTCACATGTGTCCAAAATTAGGGCGGTGAAAATAGAAGGGAATCCGATTGTTAATAGGCACCAGGCGGGGGAGCTAAGGGCAGGTTCACAACAGGTTGACAAAAACGGGGCAAAGCTAAACTTAGCGTAAGTTAATAAGTAGGAAAATCAGATATACGAAATTTGAAAATCCATGTATACAAAAATGATCACTTAGCTAAGGTAATGGTGTTTGAGCTGTTTTGGGAATAATATTCACTCAACACAATGATAAAATTGTTTATAAAGCATCCTGTATATCGGTAAAATTTCTCGCAAGGCACACATTTATTTCGTTATACAGACCTAACTGTAAACATAGGTTAGGAAGACTAGCTATCGAAGAAATATAACAAATTGTAAATGTAGAACCTATATTTACAAACTCACAAGGAATGTAACATTCAACAAAAAAGTGAATAATATATGTGAAGAGTAATTATTAACTAGGAGCCAAGCACAAAGACGCACACACGCACGCACGCACACACACACACACATACACACACACACACACACACACACACACACACACACACACACACACACATTCACACATACACATACCGTCTACATATAGTCCACTTGACTCACCCAATCCACGTAACTCACTATTTCTCTAATTGATCGCAATTTATTAGTTTCGTTATTCTTGAATTTGTAACTAAAATACAAATAGTCCTACACTTACCACGTATATTTGAAGTGATTGTTCTTATTTACAACATAGTACTCGATTCGATCGTTGTATATTTAGCCACAGTCTGTTTATAGACAAGCGCACCGGCCGAAGTTAGAACGTAAGAGAGCATTACTTAAAAGTTGAAACGGACCACAACTTGTCCGCGCGAGTTCGTCTCTTACACTCCACATCCATCAGGAGTGGGGTTCATGGGTTATTTTCGACCAACAAAGGCTGGAACGAGTTGCCTGCGCCGGCACAAACACTAAAAATAGACAGTTCGATACTTTCCCACTCGCGGGCTATTCTCGGAGTTGGTTATACAAGGAGCTATTTTAGTACCCCTTTTGTTTAGCCGTTTCATGATTGAATGTTTCACGATTTTACACAGCAGGGGCCGGGCCAGTGCGTGACAAGTGAATTGTAAAAATAGCACCGCCTCGTTACATGTAAAACGATTAAATACACAATAACGTACATCATAAAACAACAGCGCCATAACACGTTTAACTAAATACAGCCGTCTAACGTATAATAAAACATGATATTAACACTTATCTTAGAATATTTTATATCATAAAATGTTATTTTACATGCATTTATTAAGCGTGTCGTTTGCTTAATCAATTTTAAAGATTTTGGTCAATGTCATGAGAACACGGTGGTGTTTGCAAGCGGTGAGTGTTGTCACTTGTCACACGACTTTTTCTGCAGTTGAGGGGATTAAACGTAATACTTGTATCTGATGTTAAAACAGAATCCTTTATTTATGAGATTGAATTAAATAATTTTAATTAATAACAACAAAAAAATGTCAATACAATAAGTATATCATATCATCATCTTCAGCCTTTGTCCGTCCACTGCTGAACATAGGGTATATCATAATATACATTCGACTATTTATTTTCATTCAATCTTCATTAAATTAATTGATTTTTTAACGAGAACTTACGATCCACTTTAAATAATTAATGTGCTCGTTTGTTTGACGACAACCATTCCATCTTCACATGTTATATTTAAACTAATTAATACATTTTATATCAATCATTAAAAAATTGATTTACAATTGTCGTGATTGCATTTTATTTATTTTTATTACAAACTATTTTATAAAGTCGCCTATGTAACTGGCAACAATTATATCACTGTGTCACTTGGTCGTTGGATTTGATTGTCAACCAATCGGCGATAACCGCGCTTTCTGCAAGCGGTTGGCTAGAAAAAACAGAGGAAGAAGAAGTGGAACAGAGGGTTAATTGTGGAATTTTGGAATAAAGGAGATGTAAAAATGCGCTGATAGTTTTTATTTTGTGAAAATAACTATAACCAGTAATTAAAAGTTAATAGAATTAGTGATCACATACTTTATTAGTATTCTAGCAACTATCTAACAATATTTGAAGACTCACGATGGTATTGAAAATGAAATAAGTATAATTCATATCACAATATCTAGTGTCATAATCTACTCGATAGAAGAATTATCAATTCATTAGCATTGCCTTTATAGTTTAAACAACAGAGAATATGAAATGCGATCACTTATATATTAGTATAAAATATTTTGACGTACATATTGACACAATTTATATGAGAACACCCGGCGTTATGTTTCTACAAAATACCTAAAAGATATAACGTATGTATTGCCAAATCCGTTTTCATAAATAAACACTGACGTGTTTTCGGCGGACCGATTGGCAAATACTAGGAAACAGTAAAAGTGAAGCATACCGGACGTTGTGAATACTCAAGAATGATTATTTTCTGTAAACCCGACGGTATGTGATTGAACGTTACAAATATATGCCAAAATCGATGACAATATTAAAACTCAATGACTCAAGCAGCATTCACCATTACATATCAACAGTGAGGCGAATGATGGTGTCTAAATATACTCAAGGCTGGTGCGAGCCACGTGACGCCGTCGCTAAATATAGCTCGGCTATTGACAGAGCGCTGGAGTGCAGGGGCGGAGCAAATAAACAATACCATTTTTCTTATTCATTGGCCAGCTCTGATAACTGTGGGACCCAACTTGTTATGGCACAACGTTGCACTTAGCTTGAAAATATAACGCTAAAACATGCAAGTCACACATATATTATCTGAATCATACCATTCTAGCTTGTTGTATTTCTCTTAGATTTCTTTTTAAAAATATAGTCCATAAATAGTAATTGATGCACGCAATTGCCACGTGTTTGCTGCTTAAACTATTGAAAAAGAAGCAATAGACTAGATCGAACATTTCCTTAATGCTCTTTCAGTGGTCACCGCAAAAGCACTCAAGAAAGAGAGCACATTTTTGATCCATAGAAATAAACATTTACATCGTAAAATTTAACACGAAACGTTTATACGAATGTAGCCGGTCAAGTGTGAACACCTTGAACGTTACCTTATCTATACGGAAGTGGTTTCTTTAAATAGAACTCGCTGATTACAAGTTACAACTAGTCAAACAATACTAATGAGAGCACGGACTAAAATAGTCACTTACGAAAACATCACTGATTGAGTTTAGTGCGTCGTAACTAAACAAACGTTTGGGACACGAATTGTTTATTAGAGTTGGAAATACATGTGCTAGACAGAACATTTTAGGGTCCGTTTGATAGGGTAAATGATAAATACATTTCCAGCCAAGATCTAGCCCATTCGTTTGGATAGATTAATACCATCGACAATGTTATTAGCTCAGAAGGAAGACAAATTCTAGATCTGATGACGACCATGAGGACATTACCCATCATGCGTTAAAATAACTAGCCTTATTTAGTAATTACATTGTCATTGTTTTAAAGTCGCTTTAAATATCATTGATATGAAAAAAAAATTGAAAGTAGACTTAGAATTCTTTTAGTATTCATCGCATAATTAGGGTTTGCTCTTTTTAAATGATTGAATCGAGATGCGTCCTACATTGCGAGTTCTGTTTTACTAGATGTGACAAGTCCAACCACAGGTGACCCAGGAGTTCACAGGAAACCAGGAGACCTTTTTTTAATGGTCTTAAAACAAAGTTCTCCAACCCAGCTCCAATACACAATTTAATTGGAATACAAGGGAATTACAATCGGATGTCAGTTTTGCTCTCGGGTACAATACAGTGCCAGGCCAGTTAATACGACAAGTAAAGAAAATGATGATTATGTGATATATTATACTACTACACAGACTTAGACGACAGAAAAGCTGATCAAGCCAAAAATTAAAAAATGAACTAAAAAGTAATAAAATAATTGCGTTTCCTTAATTTTTGTGCCTACAACTTATAATCAACTTGTTATTTTACCAATTACAATCTTTGCGTTTACCACGTCTTCGGAGATATGAAGCATTGGGAACTATAAGCTATAATATTATCTATTTTCTTAACTTTTTAATGTAACAAATACATTTAATATTTTTTTTATACCTGATCTGATATTTTGATATGGTAATAAAAATAATTGTTATTATCGATTTCCCTGAACTGAAAAATCCCTGATTTTACTGATAAGAGATACCAGAGATTGTTTATTATGGTATCATTCTTGTTTTTCATAAAATGGATTTATATTTACATTGTAAATACAAATTTGAAAAAAAAAAAACGATTTTTTCGAAATCGCTCTTTTAGACCTCGATTTTTTATGAATCGATTCATCATGTTACGATTCGAATCGATTCAAAAATCGATCTTTTTTGGAAAGAATCGCCATCCCTACTGTAAACTGCTGAGGAGTTCCCTTAACTGTCCTTCGTCTTCGTCATGAGACCCCCAATGATAGTCACAATTCATCTAGGTGTAAAGTTCTCATCAATACAACACAAGGTTACTGCTGTAAATCGTTGAGGAGTTCCCTCGACTGTCTTTCAACTCCATCATCAGATCAACTCTAGACCTTCATGAAATAAAAAAAATATTAAACGCACTAGTTACTCCTACAATTTTCGAAAGTTCCCCTCGATTTCTCTGGGATGCCATCATCAGATCCTGGTTTCCTTATCATGGGACCACCTCGGAAGTGCACTCTTTTGAATAAAAAAAGAATTTTGAAAATCGGTCCACAAATGACGGCGGAATCGGTGAACATACATAAAAAAATATACACACAGGAGGAGGTTATATGTTCATAACCTCCTCCTTTTCGAAGTCGTTTAAAAAGTAAGTTATCGAGTTAAAGAACGGCGTTACGTACGACTCTCAGGCTGGGATTCATAGTCTTGACTTTGACTTTACCTTGATTCACTTTAGACTTTAGACTTTCTCTAGACTTTAGGGCCAAAGTAAACTTTGGTGTGAATACAAATAATGTAATCCCTCAAAACGAACGAAACGGTCAGACTTCTTAATATATTCGAGTTATGACTTTAACGCCCAAATACTCAAACGAATCTCAAATTTAAGACGTACTTAAACTCGTGTTGTCCCTCTTTTTTTCTTTGAATCTGACACGTCGTAGCATGAGCTTAAGTACGTCTTACATTTGAGATTCATTTGAGTATTCGGGCGCTAGTCTTTAATTTGACTGTTATCAGTTGAGACTTTCAAATTGTTTTGCGTGTGCATAATATGTTATTTTTTATATATAATTATTGTTTTAGTTGATAAATAAATAAAACAGCAAGCACGTAAACAACTTGACACAAACGCCAAAGAAGTTCCAAACTTCAAAAACAAAATGCTTTTGTCAATGTCATAATCAATATTATAATGACACAATTTTTTACGGATTTTATCGCGGTTTATTAAGATTTTTACAAGCCCGACGTTTCGGATACTCTACAGCAACCATGGTCACGGGAGGACTGAGGTGTCATATGTCCTAATGTAAAAATCTTAATAAACCGCGAAATCCGTAAAAAATTGTTTCATTATAATGAGTGAAATTCGCGTAAACATTAGAAATCATAACCAATATGTTCCGTTTCATGTTTTTTGTCTTTAAGTGAATAATTTTGTTTTATATATATTTTTTAATTATTATTATTATATTATTTGCATTTGTTATATAAACCTTATGTTATTTTTGTGTCTTATAAATGTATTTTTAGTATAAAATGAAACATAAATTGTGCTCATTTTATTAACGTCAAGTAATTATATTATGCGTGTAACGAAACTACCCCTAACTTTACTTCCACAGTCCACTAGCTTAGTACTTTCAGCTATACTTTGCTGAGTAAAGTTGAAGCACGGTCTATGAATTTAATTACATTACTTTCTAATGTAAAGCTTACTTTGCGAAGACTACTTTGACGCGGACTGCTAAATTAAGGGCCCCTTCTCCCAAAACTATAGGTATTTAACGCACCGAATCGCTTTGCACTTGCGTTGCGCGGGAGATGTCTTTATATGAACTCCGGTGACCTACCACGGCCGGCAAGCACGCCACAGTATACGAATATGCAGTAGATTGACTATGCTCGAATTATTCTTAGATGTGATAATTAATAATAATGCATAACAAAATCTTGTTGTTGTTATAGTTATCTAGTTTTGGATTTATAGAAATACTAGCTGGTGCCAGCGACTTCGTCTGCGCAGGATAAGATAGTTTTATTTCTTCACTAATTAATCGAAAGGAACTTCGATCCATCCGGGTGTCCCTTGACACCTCTCTTTAGTTTTTTTTTATAAAAAGTATCCTATGTTACTTCTAATACCTCCAAGAATATGTGTACAAAGTTTCATGATGATCGGTTAAGTAGTTTTCGCGTGAAAGCGTAACAAACATCCATGCTTTCACATTTATAATATTAGTAAGGATTAGGAAGGATGAATTAGCTACAGGTCTAAAAGGTAGTGCCATGCTGCTTGCAGCCGAATTGGGCCGGCACGACCGTAGGGGTACCTCTCGTTCACATGATAATGGCGTCAAGTGACACCTATGCTGTCGCGTTTCTTGCGGTGTATGAGTTTCCGGTGTCCCATTGCAGGGGATGGGGTAAAGGAGGGTAATGCATCTGCATTATCTCTTGTGTGAATGTTTACGAGGACGACAAGCCGACGTTCAAGCCGGAGGTTGCGGGTTCGAATCCCGCCAGGGAACAAAAAGTTTTCTGTGTTCCTGGTTCATGGATGTGTATTAAATATGTGTATTACATATAAATAAAAAACCTTAAATATGTGTATAGTATAAAATATTAAATACATTTCCCTTGTCTGGTACTCGTAACACAAGTTCTTCGAGAACTTACCACGGAACCAGATTGACGTGGTGCAAAAAGCGTCCTTAGATATTATTATTATTATGGGAGTTGGTAGTCATCTAAGGCTCCGAATGCTCGTTTGTCCCCCTAAGGCCTAAGCTATAAAAAAAATCAATCATTCTAAGAATGCTTGTAGGAGATTAAAAAATTGTAGACAAACATATTCTTTTATACTATATTAATTGTTTTAAAATTCAACAATATATAGTTGTCGTATGCTAGGTCCAGGTTCATTTTCATCGACCCATACATCATCGATTAATGTTAGACACGGGTCTCCTCTGAGAAGAGGGTCAAGGCCATAGTCCTCACGACACTGCCCTGTGAGTAGGGGGCTAGGAAATGATTGCAAATCAGAAATATTTTGTGATGAAGGTTCCTCATTTTCTTTATTGTCGGACAATTTGAATTCTTCAAGTGTTAACAATTTCTGGAAGAAGACATCACTACATAGTATAAACTATAAAGCAAAGTCGCTTCCCGCGTCTGACTGTATGTATGCTTACATCTTTAAAACTACACAACGGATTTTGATGCGATTTTTTTAATAGATAGAATGATTCAAGAGGAAGGTAATAGGTACATGCATAATATAGTAGATAAACACTCATAATTTTAGAAGTTTCTGATGTGATGTCATAAATAAGCACATTTTTTGCACTTACATTGCAATCGCTGGATGAACCCTAAGAGATAGATCAAAATAATGTACTACAGCTTGGCAAAAAAGAGTATGGAAAAAATGAGGGCGCCACTTTCACTTAGATCTCATCTAAATATGGAAATCAGCAAGATAATTTAATCAAATCGTTAAAAATAAATGTGAAACACTAAGCTTTACTCAAAATCTAGTATTTGTCGGCCAAGTATTGTCAACATCATAGGTTTCCATTTAGTAAAATATTTAGTTCCACCTGTCACCACGTCGTACTCATTTTTGCCAAGCTGTACATTATTATACACCTTAGCCGGGCCCGGTACCGAATTAATTATTATTGTATCAATGTATGGTAGAATTGTGTATCCTAAATGTGCATACTGAAAAGTCCGCGATGGCATAATATGTCTACATTAGTTACATATAACATACTAACTATATCCATTTTAATACTTTAAAAAATTGCCAAATATAAAGCGATAATGTAAAAGCTATTCACAAAAATACGGTATTAATCACTACATATTATAAAATAAAGTCCTACGCCCGTCCATAGATAAATAATTATCATCAATGCGTATATGGTTGTATATCTCTAAGTTAACGCGGGCGAAGCTGCGGGCAACAGCTAGTTTGTGATAAAACTGTATTAAGATTCTTTTTCCTTATTTTACTTTTTTTATTCGCCATTTCAATTAAATAACTAGGTACTACACAAACTCAAGTATCTATTTATTTACACTAATTAAAGGTTTTGTATTGCAAACTAATTACAACTAAGAACAACAATTGTTAGTAAGTATTAAGTAGCTATATTATTTACACTGTGTCGTCTTATTTATTTAGACGTAATAATATAAAATGCGCGGTAACAACGTAGTCACGAGCAAAAGCGGCACAGGTCCTACTTCGATTACGCCCGGCTGGGTACTGGCGCGACGTGGTGCGATGCGCGAGAGCCATTTTTATCGTTTTTTTATTTTTCAAAAAATTTTGAAGTGACATAATAAAGATCTATCCAATCATTTCCACGTCATCCCCGTTTAGCAATTTAAACGTAAAAGTTTCATTAAAATTGAGTTACCCGAAGTCTCATACTACTCAATTTGCTTTTAAAATCGACGTTACTTTAGAATATTTTTGATCATGTAAAATGTTAAATATTGTATTTTTATCCAAAAAAATCCCTAGATCAAAGATGTATCTATACCCTATTTTTTTATTATTATTTTAAAATGATGACTTCTATGAAAACACCTCGATCTAAAAAAAAAACAATTTGGGATAAGGGGCCCTTAAGCCTTAGCCTTTGTATAGAAATAAAAGGTTTTGCAGTCTTATAAATCGTATAATATTCGTATAGTTAAAAAAAAATAGCTATTTTGTCAAAATTCTGCAAGTTGTTAGCAGTGTACACAATACCGCTGTAATACGCGAAGTATGATTAAAGGAAGGAAGTAGTAGCATATACATACATATATATACAAATATACAATACCTGTGCTTGAGTTGTATTAGTATGCGGTGGGGTTGATTAAGAGAGACTTGTGTAGCAGTGGACAGCTACAAGTTGATAATAATGATGATGAAACAACATTTGTGTGCCAAATAAACCTTCCATTAAAAAAGAACTGGTTTAAGAGATAATTTCGCTGTTTCTTTGTGGAGGCATTACCGAGACTGACCTTTGGAGCTAAAGTTCACCGGGTGAACTTTCAGAGCAGTACCTGTAAGTAAAAAAATATCCATTAGTACATTATGTAGGTGTAGTACAGCGCCCACACGAGGGGGATCAGCCGTGTGGTTGTAAACACGCTCGTTTATTACTAGGATTGTATAATATTAAAAGTCGCTAATTGTCTGTGCACCCACGCGTAGCACATTACGAAGCTAACGAGACAAGACTTGATGTTTGGATATTATCTATTAAAACTATTAAAAATATATGTATAATAATAAATATATTCTAAAATACATATATTTTCTCACACTCCAAAAAAATTAAGTATGTTTTAAATTTGAAATAATAAATCATCAAATTTTTTCTCAATGATGTTTGAATAGTTAAAAAAATATGTAAACACGACATTAACTAGCACATTTGTTTAATTTTTGGTGAAAATGTTAAAATGTTATTGTGTAGTTGTTGCTATGCTCATCAATCATCAATCGTAACGGTACATTTTCATGCATGCAGCCGGCGTCCATCGATTTATTAGACGTTATCACGTCAAAATAAAATTATCTAATTAAAAGGAGACATTTGTGCAAAACTAAATACTCACGTACACGCACCCAAGACAAATCTAGATATTACCAGGAAATACTTATTAAACAAAACAACTTAATCCATCGGGTAGCCCTGCCACTGCAGTCGAAGTAACAAATATTGAGCATATACAATCATTTGTAACTGACACAACCCTAGCTAATGGCTAAGCGCGGCAAATTTGAACGCCGCGTGTAAAGCCAGCGCTATTTCTGAAAGTTAAGCAAAATGTATTTCCGCATGGAGTTTTGCCTTGCTATTTCTGTTTCATCCGCGCGTCTCCCGCGAGCTGATATTTAGGTTTATACCGTTGTGTGTCTTGAAAAAAAGTATCGACCAAAACAAACAACGGTCTACGACTACGATAGTAGGATAAGCAAACCGACAGAGCACCCGACGGCCTCAGCGTTGGCTCACCTTAACGTCATTGTGTCATTCTAGAGATCAAAGTATCGACCAAAACAAACAACGGTCTACGACCACGATAGTAGGATAAGCAAACCGACAGAGCACCCGACGGCCTCAGCGTTGGCTCACCTTAACGTCATTGTGTCATTCTAGAGATCAAAGTATCGACCAAAACAAACAACGGTCTACGACCACGATAGTAGGATAAGCAAACCGACAGAGCACCCGACGGCCTCAGCGTTGGCTCACCTTAACGTCATTGTGTCATTCTAGAGATCAAAGTATCGACCAAAACAAACAACGGTCTACGACCACGATAGTAGGATAAGCAAACCGACAGAGCACCCGACGGCCTCAGCGTTGGCTCACCTTAACGTCATTGTGTCATTCTAGAGATCAAAGTATCGACCAAAACAAACAACGGTCTACGACCACGATAGTAGGATAAGCAAACCGACAGAGCACCCGACGGCCTCGGCGTTGGCTCACCTTAACGTCATTGTGTCATTCTAGAGATCAAAGTATCGACCAAAACAAACAACGGTCTACGACCACGATAGTAGGATAAGCAAACCGACAGAGCACCCGACGGCCTCAGCGTTGGCTCACCTTAACGTCATTGTGTCATTCTAGAGATCAAAGCTGTCGTCTTTACGGCTTTCTATCGTGTTCCTTTTACGTGATATAGACAACACAGGACGAGATTTAATATTGTAATCAAAACAGTATTGGGGTCTTATATCAAACAGTTGTCCGACCGATGACGTCAGAATTAAAATTGCTAGAAAAGGATTTCTTGCCAGGATTATAATCAAAAGCATTTTTTTGTATTTTCATGTTTTAGGATACTGAAAAACGTTTTATTCTAAAGTAGCGAAGTAGCTCCTGGTAGAGAAGTTAGTTGAAGTAAATGTAATTATTTAATTAAATAGTATCCGTCAACCCATTAATATTCACAAACACCTCCCCACGGTCTTCAGATTTCCCACTCAAAACTAAGTTTCGAACGATTGCAGCAGAATGTTTTGTGTAGAACATGAATAGTTGAATACATCGGTCAGGGATACTTCACAAGGAGCGCTCGGAGGCGTATCGCCGATAACACTTCCGCTGAGGTTGTCGCCCTTCCGATGCTCCTATCGGTCAGCTGGCCATTTACGAACACCACGCAATGTCTACTAATCCTAACCTAAACTTTTTAGTTAAGTGGGACAGCGTCACCCTTATCTCGACACGTACTGGCAACTAGAATTTTCATGAAATAACGTGAACAAATTTCTATGCGTGTAGTAATAGTTGCTGCCCAAGAACTTCTACGTTATATAGGTTATCGACCAATGTACCCACTGCTAAACACGGGTCTACCCATTAACATCAAAAGAGAACTATTACGAGTAATGTCTATCGGCTGGACGGATAGATGTATGTTTGTTATTATCTACGACTATATTCAGTTGAACAGAGACCTATCAATTGAACTGCTTTACTTATTTTGTGAGATTATGCAGGTTAATTATTATCCTTTAAATTAAAACTCACTTGTAGTTACAATTTCAATGTGCTAATAAGCTAGTTATTTATACTATAATGTAATATTATTATTTCTTACATGAGGAAAACCCACGGCGGTTATAAATAGAGTCGATCCTCCAATCGGGCCAGTTTCGTTATTTCCTACTACACAAATAGATTTCTCGCTCAACTTATACAATTTACTGCACAGCGCGCCATCGGCTCGTCCGCTATTTATAGACACATTTAAATATCCACATTTATTTCCTTATATAATCAGCTAATAAAATAAACATGCTGCTTCTGTTTATGTACCTAATGCTTTTCATAGAATCCCTTAATATATCCCTTAATAAAACAAAAAACGGTTGTCTGTAAAGTCGGTTTACTGACGATAGTTGAACGTGATAACGTCATAAGAAAATGGAACGCCTCAGATCGAGGTAACGCCGCATACGTCATGTTTTTTCGTTCTTGCAGCCGGCTCCATCGAATTATAAGACGTCGTCACGTCAAAACGTTCAGTGTTTCTTTAATGTCAGACACGTCATCATTCAAGACGAAAATCTGCGATAGTTTTACTGTCGCAGATAATACTATTGAGCAGGACAAGCTAGTGAAATAATTATCTTGTGATAACGCTTAACTTTTTTACGTAAGTAAAACCTTGGTAATCCAGGCTCACGAGAAGGAGGTAACAGGGTGCGAAAATTACCTTCATTAACCCAAGCGACGTCAATGTGTTCAAGCTATGCACATTCGATACCAAAGCGCGCTTTTGCTCGTCTGTCACGCAAATCATCGAAAACGCAGACAACCGTGTACATACGAACTATGTACACTATTTATTCATGTTCTTATGAATAAATTCACCAGCGCCCCCTGTTTTACATATACATATATAAATGTGAACGAACTTTACCTGAAATATTGTTGCTAGATATATTTTATGTAATTTTAGATAATACAGAAAATCGTCCCGCCGGACGGCGACCGGTCGTCTGGTGCCGTGGTGCGTCACTTCACGTCGATTACGTCTTGACTGTAATTACTGGGAGCGTGGTCGGTGTATCACAGAGTCGAGCACACTAAAACTATTTACAACGGGATGTTTATCACGTTCCCAATTTATGTTTGGACTTCGATATTTCGGCATTGTCGACGTATGCCTTTTTCGGAAGGGCTAGACTTTTCGGCATGATGGCCTTTAAGCTCAATCGGTACAGTAGGTACCTACGTATGCCTTACACTCGAGTTGCGTGAACTTGTAAAAATATAAAAAGTTAATTTAAAAACTTACATTAGATAAACAATAAACATGCCAAGACTTTAATTTTCGTTTTGCATAGTATTTTTCTAGTCCTTTCTTGTGAATTATGGAATGTTGCCTTGAGATCAAAAGTTGTCTGTATGTGGCAGGGATTTTGGTCGAAAAAATTATCGTATCGGAATATTTTTTATCATTTAAAGTAACACAGCCGACTTTCTCCATTTATACGAGCGTTAAATTCACTGTAGTTTAATTATTATTTATAAAAATATCTGACTGTTTATTCGTAACTCTTACTAGCAACTGAATGGTCAATTGCAAAGACGTGTATTTTACGAATAATCATTTTTTTATCCTTCGAAGTACCACACTGTGGACTAACTCAATTGATATGAGCGTTAAATTCTCTGTCGATTATTATTATGTATTTATAAAAGTCCTAATGTACGACTAACAAATGTGCATTTATATCAGACTATTTATTCATTGCTAAGCAACTGACAGGTTTTTACAAATATGTAAATGAAAAATGAGATTATAAGGCGTTCACTTGGATTTTCGAAACTTTTTTAAAATCCTGTCTTGAAGTACCTAGTTGTTAGCGGGTATAAGTGAGCATATTATGTTGAAATGTTTTCAACCCTTGAAATTCAGGCAACAAGTTGCAACTTTCAAGCTCCGGTGACTTTATACTCGCCGATGACACATCAACCAGAACCAACAATAAATGTTAATTGTATGATCACAGGTGCACCAAAATTTCGCCGGTACGAGTTAACCTTAGCACAGTTATCTGCGGCCCGCCTTAGTTGGTGTCGCAACCGGTGCAAGGTGACGCGAGAATAGTGCACTTGTGCAACCGGGCAAGGTCCACCCGGATGAGCTCCCACCACACGTCAGACACAATGACTAACAAACAAAGTTTCCTTGGTTGCTGTAAAGAAGCCGGAACTTCGGACATATAAAAATATTTATAAACCGCGATAAAATCCGTAAGAGTTGTTTCATTATAATGAGTTCAATTTTCGTAATTTTTGTTACATCCTCAATGTTTTGGTTATTCTACAGCAACCACGGCTCTGCATAAATAAAGTTTTTATTTAGTTTCCTTAAAATGTAGTTAGATTTAAAATGTTGTATTATAAAAAAGTAACTTGTGAGCTAGATTCGTATTTTTAACCGCGATTTAACTTTTTACTTGTAACAATCTTTAACTCAACTATGTTTTTATCATTTCTATACATACACGCATTACTATCAAGAAAGTCAACACCCGCCACTTTGGATTTGATTCAAATTATATCAGAAGATTGAGAATCTATTTAATCATTTCAAAAAGTAACAAGTGAAAAGCAAAAGTTACCTCTCTTGAATGTGTTAATTCATGTCATAAAAGTTATTTGATCTTGTGAGATCGCTGACGGTCAATATTACCAACTATTTCTACAACTCATTATCCTATTCTTTATATCGTTGGTGATTCCATCCCCAAACTCATACATATGCTATACGAACAACATTACCCCAACTTTACCCACGCCACTAGTCAAAAATGGCTAATCTAAATGACACAATTAACCCAATTAAATGCTACAGCTATTAAATGTAATGGGGAGGACTGCCAACTGTCTCGTATACATTTGTCTGTACATCATTATGTTGCACTGGCTCTGATCAACATTATAATTACACGATGTCATACACAATACAAGACTTGTTAAGTGCTTTAGGACCTCACTTCAGGAGCTGTGACCTGTGAGCAGACCTTTGGGGGACGCAAGCCAGTTTAACCTATCCCTCGGGCGCCCTGTATCAAATATATAATTTTTTATATATTTGATATATTATATATATAATATATATATATATATATATATATATATATATATATATATATATATATATATATATAATATATCAAAGGGTAATTAGTGACTACCGCTGTCGACCCTGGCTATACAGGAGTAACAACAGTGGGAACGAGCGGCAGGTCTAGTCCTAAAAAGGGTTTTATTTAGGACATGGAATATATTTACAACGTTCACTTGACGCCCACTTGCAGATGTCTTCACGCGTGGATTCATCCCGCCAAGGGCAAACTTACGTTGAATATGAACCGACGTCCTGGATATGTATGTATTTATGTAAATTACTTAAAATTTCATTAATCCATTACCAAAGTATCATAAGTTTTATGGCTTATGTTGCTTAGGCACCTGCAAGATTAGGTTATTGAATTGGGTATAAATATTTATGTTTATTTTAATACTGCTTACTTTTAGTACAAATTATTCACTTTGAACAAGGTTATAAGATATCTCTTGACTCTTATCTATACTAATATTATGAAGCTGAAGAGTTTGTTTGTTTGTTTTAACGCGCTAATCTCAGGAACTACTGGTTCAATTTAAAAAATTATTTCAGTGTTAGATAGCCCATTTATCGAGGAAGGCTATAGGCTATATAACAATAATTAAGTTGAGTAAGTTAACGCGGGCGAAGCTGCGGGCAACAGCTAGTTAGTTTAAATAACCTATCTCATTCCGAAATTCATTGAAAACTTTGTTCTCACACCTTTCAATATCAAGGAGCATCGAATCAAGACTACATGCACATCATTCCTTCTTTCTTAACCGCTTTACATTGGACTTGTTCTACTTTCACTTCGGTTAATAACAGCGAATAGAGTTAATGCAAATTTAGGTAGAGATTTAAAATTGTCAATTACTTATTTTAGATCAATGTTATATGTTCCAAAATAACTTATCAAAACAGTAGAGGACATCTGATCCTTTGTTCTATTTACATGTCTTCTTGTATTACTAGTGTTTACAACTCTTCTAGAGACCAAATCGCAATAGAAGTATCATGTAACAAGGTCGCAAAACAAAAAAAAAAAAAAACCTAAAGCGATCCTTCAGGCGGCACTTTATTGCGAATCTAAATAGAGTTCAACAAGCGCATTCCTGAACGTAGACAAATGTGTGTTAGGGCACGGGATTAGCTGGCGCTGGGCCAATTGGGTGCCACTGGGGCGCCGGTGCCTGGAGGTGCTCCGAATTGACCTCTCGGCTGCTGACTCACGAGAATTAAGAAAATCAGCACCAGGAATACGAGTGGGTGGTTTGTTTTGGAAAATATTTCACATCGGTTGGAGCTATTAGCGGTTTTAGGTTTTTTGTGAGCGTTGATGTTTTGTTTATCTCTGGGAGTGGGATTATATAATTAAACTCTCATAATTGACTGTTTAAGAGATAATTATCAACCTAAATTCTATTTTTTAACAAAACTCTAAATATTTTACTTCCATACATTATTTTTGTTTGTATCAAAATCTAAATCAATTTTTTTTTTATTCAAAATAGTACTAATACAGTATCTTTTTGAACGTCAATTGAATCTACCACTGGTTTCAAGGTAAGCCCACTGAGAAGAACCGGCGAAACAAACTCAGTGGAACTAATCTTTTCAAATAATATATATTAATAACAATTTTAACATCTTATCTTGAAATGCCCGGGAGGAACGCCTTATTCCCAGGGTGTGGTATCTTCCATGAAATCTTTTACTTTATAATATGCTTTGCCACACAAACGCTCTTTAACAACTTTTTTGAATTTTTTTATGAAGAGCTTTTGAACGTTTTCTGGGATCCTATTGTAAAAGCGTATACAGTTGCCTTTAAAAGGATTGCTTACTTTCGAAAGTCTAATCATTGGTGCATGTAACCTGTGTCTATTACGTGTATTCCTACTATGAATGTCACTTTTTTACAAAATTCATTTATGTTTTTCCGGACATACAGTAAATTTTCTAAGATGTATTGAGAGGTGACAGTCAGAATTCCTATTTCTTTAAATTTTTCTCTCAAAGATGAATAGGGAGGCAACTTGTAAATTGCACGAATAGCCCGCTTCTGCAGCACAAAAATGTTGTTTATGTCGGCCGCATTTTCCCATAAAAGTATGCCATAAGACATAATGCTATGAAAGTAGCTAAAATATACTATTCGCGCTGTATCTACATCAGTAAACTGTCTTATTTTTCTCACTGCATATGCTGCTGAACTGAGTCTATTCGCCAATTTAGCTATGTGGGGACCCCACTGCAGCTTAAGATCTAGAGTTATTCCAAGGAAAATGTGTACTCCACAGTCCACCAATTCCAAGTTTTCACTGTTTGCAGTTGCTTAACATTTGGCAAGGAAAATTTTATGCATTTAGTTTTTTTTACTATTTAAAAGCAAGTTATTAACGCTAAACCAATGTACCATTCTCGAAAGTGTTGTTTACCTCGTCATAATTAGTTTCTTGTCGTTTGATTTTAAAAATAAGTGAAGTATCATCAGCAAACAACACTACCTCTTGACTATCTTTAACTAGGTAAGGTAAATCGTTTACATAAACTAGAAAAAGAAATGGACCTAGAATGGACCCCTGTGGGACCTCCATCTCTATAATATTATCATATCATTTCTATAATAGTATAATCTTCCTAGTTCAGTTGAACAATTTATTTGATAACCAATGAGCACAGAGCCTTTACTTTTTACTACACACCTACGACAAGTATAAAATTTGTATTATCCGCAGTTTTGTGATTATATCATTCAGTGGTATTTAGTTGAATCTGTACAATTATACAACTCCAAATGTAAAACGTCAATCAATAAATACAAATTTAATTATGAAAATCTTAAATCGATTTTTAATCGCCTGATTACAATTATATAATAGCATATTATAACTGATAAGATATTTTGGATAAAGATAAGCGGTAATCCAAACATGACGTCTACGTCTCAAAATAGGATGCAATTTCGCCAGGAAATCGGTTAGGTTCAGTGGTAAAACTATTACAAACTATATTCACTAGTTCGAATCCCACAATATACAGAATGAACATTACATACATATATATCCGCATATTAAAACCTGCGCAACGTTAAAACCCGCGAACTACCCACATGCCACTGGGCATTTCTGATATTGAAGATTTGTACTTAAGATGAAATTCATTTTCATGATGTTATTTTTGATAAGTATGTAAAATAGAAATTCCTAGGTATATACTTCTTTTTTTTTCGCCGGGAAATGCATTAGGCATCCCCATGGGAAGTGGGGTCTCCCCAATTGGGTATGTGGGACTCGCTGCGCTTGTAAAAATTAAAGATGGTAAGTTGGACGCAGCTCTACCCACTAAAACCCGGCGGTACTCCGTCTCTCCGTCGTCTTGCTTAACTACGGGAATGCGTGAGCTTGCAACGCGACTCTGCTGACGGCCGTCTGCTGGTAGGTGCAAACCCTTCTATAGGTATATACTGCCTTACTGTGTATAGCTCTTCGACGTCTCTCATTTTTTATACAATATTTGTATTGGGTTTTCTCCTACTAGTTTATTTCTTAGTATAGATGGACGAACTCCACCATGGTTCAAGCCTCGTGGTGGCGGTGGCTCAGTAGCCTAAGGTGAATCCAGCACCTTGGGCGAAGCACATTGAATCGAGGGGGCTGCTCTTTGTACCCCTCTTATTAGATGAGGAGACAAAAGAGCAGGGCAGGCGAGGATGGGAACCTTACCCCATTGCACAGTCCCGACGTTGGAAGGGGTTGTTCTATGGTGCGGGACAATCCTTCTGTGGATTCCGTCGAGGTGCCCTGTTGCTCGACAGATCCGGGGCACATCACCAAAGGCGGTATTGGTTGCACTCTCCGGGTTTTAGTGGGTAGAGCTGCGTCCACCTTACCATATTTCAGAGCAGCGAGTCCCACATCTGAGGAGTCCCCTTAACGCGCGGGATGCCTCAGAGCATTTCCCGCAGCAGAAATAAGCAAGCAAGTCGTAATTTACTCGAACGTTGACACACTGAAGTTCTTCGTAGGGCCTTTCCTTTCTTCCCCTTATTCTCTTGTTGTTCTGGACCATGAATGAAATTCGTTCATTGAGAGACCCCTTATCTTCTTGTCACTGTTCCCTATTAACAAATTCTAGAATCTAGAAGCACCAATGCACCCCTTATCACAGCCTGTTCAATCACCCAATTTTTCCCCAACAAAAGTGTATACCGTTGCTGGCCCGTGTCCAATCAGGTGCGAAGCGACGTCCACACTAATAATATCGGGCCGGCGCGAACAAGTCCCTTTATAGACTAACGAGAATAGCTCAGGAGGGAATTGTTTATCCACTCCTATATAGACCGAACTGAACACTCGATGGAAATGGAACGCGACCGAAATACGTCGGTCGTTTGATCGTAGTGGCGCTGCGCTCCGAAATAGCAGAAGGAGATGAAGCGAAAATCCTAGGATACAGGCATCGTGCGTAATGTATGTAAATTACGAAGAATCGTATCTTGAATATATAATCGTGAATGTAACACGCCAAAACACGATTTGGTGTTATTCGAAGAAAACAATGGCCAGTGAGAAGATAGGTGATTGGTAGATATAACGGAGATAATCTGATATTTTGGGAACTAGAATTATAATTATAAAATTATTATAAAAAGCGCAGACAACATTAGTTTTATATTTGAATGTAACCAAATCAAAAGGAGACGATACAGATACAAAGGCGTTACAGCAATTCATTTTGTATCGTTATATTCTACTTTCTAGGATGTATATATTTTTTAATAACACAAAGCCAATATAAAGTAAATAAGAACTATTTGATTGTTAAATTAGAACATCAACAGTGCAAACATTAGCAATTAGCAACGTTAAAGTTCAGGGGCGAGTGGCGTGCGCGCGAGCAGCTTCCGGCCGCGGACGTGCCCGCCCACCGCTCCGTCCGGGCCCGCCCACGACCCACGTTGACCCGACCGCTACACGCTGTATACACGCTGTGAGCTTATGATTGCTAACATTACGACTGAAACTTAGTTCTATGAAACTTCATCTTTGTAAATATTCATCATATGCACTATGAGTTAGTAATTCTTGTGCACATAGATGTACAACCCTCTGTAAAGTCCCGCTGCCACTGAAACTGTGCAAAAATTATTTCAAGTTTTTAAACATTTGGCGAAAAAATGACACCACTTAAAACAAAAATCTAACAATTTTATTAGCATAGGATCCCGATATAAAAAGGACCTTAACCGATCTGGTTATTGGATGAAACTTATTTTATATTCAATTTAATATATTAATAAATATATTGCATATGGTTGTCTAAAAAAATCAGTCCAGGATTATTATTAATTAATAATTAAAAAAAATTACAACTAAAATAAATTTATAGACAACCATATACCACCGTGATCGTAATGGATTAATATTTATTTTCATTTAATTTTAATTCGTTAACCAGACCGGTGCAAACCACTAGTATCGATTTACCTTACCCGAAAGTTGTGACGTGAAAACGAAAGACAACCTAACGTTTGCATATTCTATGTGGTTTATACTTTCGATTGGTATGGGATTTTTCTATTAACCAATACATTTAAAAAAAAAGTTAAAATATTTTTTATTATTATTAATTAATCATATCCTGGACTAACATTTTTAGACAACCCATATGCAATATATTCATTGACATAATAATTGAGTATAAAATAAGTATCATCCAATAACCAGCTCGGTGAAGGTCGTTTTATATCGGGATCTTAGGCTATATGGCAATGTTTCAGGGACAGAAGCTTTTGTAATGATGGAATTAATTTAAATAGAAACTTTGTTCTCAAAAAAATCTCATTTCAACCATTAAAATAAATACTAATTTGAATGCTCTACTTTAGCTATGTTATAGACATTGTTGAGTCACAGCAGGTCGCGCGTGACGCACGGTTCAATAAGTTCTTCAGCGGTGTAACTCTGCCTCGTGGGCGTACGAGCCGCTCTAGACCTTCGTTGCGGTAGGTCAGCCACCACCCGGGCGTACACACAACTTTACATCGCCGGTAATCCACTGACTAAAGACACTATGTCTATTTATAAATAGACATAGTGTCTTTAGTCTTATTATTAGTCTATTTACAGGTTAATCGGCCAAATGTTGGAATACTTTATGATTTAAGAAAACTCTACTATTGGTAGAGCAATGATGAAATTGATGTGAACAGTAAAACTGCGTTACAAAACTTGTGTCGTCATAAAATAATAAGGACACATAGTGTAAGTAATATAAATACTAATTAGATCCAAGCACATTTGTCCATAATAGCTTCAAATTAAACTTACACAAACAAATAACTAAAAGTAATTCAGTTCTCAACTTTTGTATGTCACATTTCCTTTATTCTTATCATCAAACTATCATCTAACGCTGTTAAATTGTATCATACGACCATCCTCAATACTTCCTTTCTCTTAATTTTATTTTTTATCTGTTTATAGATTCCATTAGCGCCGCCGAACTGTTTCGCCTCGCGAGAGACAAGGCAAAATATGCAGAGCTGACTGCCAACCTTCACTAGTTGGAGAGGCACCTCAAAAAGAAGAAGATAGATTCCATATCCTGTCCCGATGTCAAAATATGAACGACCAACAAGCTGCTCACCCCAATGAGTCTAGTTTAATAGTCGCGGGGCCGAGCTAACTGGGTGCAGAGGTCAGGCAGGAAGTGACGACATCGGTCCGGACCCACACCGGAGCGAACCACCACCTGCCGCATCCAATTACCGCCAATTAGGGTACACGTAAATAGTTATTACGTAGGCTCGAGATAGCGAGTCGGGTTTTTACATCGGGCAGATAACGATCACTAGACGTCTTGATAATGTGAAGTACATTAGGTGTAACGTGACACCAATGTTTTCAACGATACACTACCACGGATTATAGATTGGATAATTAATGAGCCAGAATTTGACCAGAAGCCAGAGCATTGGCATGATATCTGAATAGATAATCAGGAATGGATAACAGCAAAATTAAAATAAAAAAACCCCAACCCAAAAAAGCGAACATATAAAAAGCCAAAAATAATACCTTGCCTTGATTTATCAAATTCGATTGAGTGACACCTATACGTATCTTATGAATATATCGCTAAGATTAAAGCAATAACTAAATAGCTAAAAATAGGAAGATTGCAAACTCATAACTAGGCTTAACAATTTACATAACACTCAATGCACCCAATAACTCCTAACAATTGTTCAACAATTTCGGTTCAAATAATACCTCACCGCCTCCTGGTAACACGCATTTTATATAATCAGTAGTGCAATTTAAAGAGGATCTCATAAAAAATTAGGTGGAATAATTTTCGATATTTATGCGCCGAGTCGGTCTGTACTACTAGTATAGTAAATACAACCAGTATTGAAAAAATTTAAGTCAAACATAAAATATATTATAAGTTTTAAAATAGAAAGACCCAAATAAAAAGACTTAAAATTTGTAATTAATATCGATAATAAGTGTCATATTAAAATCATATCGTGGACTGGGCACAAACAATAACCATGTGGATGTAGATTAACGAGGGTAGGCGACATAAACATATAAGACGTAGCCGTCGACGAGACGCCATAAATCTTGTGATTGTTGGGCTATTTCAGTGACGAGTTATGGGTCATTTATTTCATAATGCTAATCCGTATTTCCTATATCAAAATATATAAAGGCCACATTTTACGTACTCTAATAGAAGTATTAATAAATCGATTGCCGGCACTAAAACACATACTTCTATAATTTGCTGAAGAGTTTTGACACAAAAAGTGTTTCAAAAATATAATTCGCGTAATATAAGAAATCAAAAATAAAAAGGATTGTGTGGTTTTATGAAACCACGGTAAAAGTGAAACTATTTTTCACATTATAGACATTTAACAATATTCCATTAAGAGTATAAAAATCGCTTTATCAATCTTAATTTTATACTTGGAAAACTTGACCACCGATTGTCACGCGACATGCAACACACAGACGAAAAAGTTTGAGACGATGTAATAAAAGTTTCACTTTAAAAATCTATTTATTGCTTGTAGAGTCAAAGAGAAACGTCAGTAGACATTTGGTGCGTACACTTAAAAACAACGTTTTTATAGCTCTATCAATGAAATCACTTCCGACTTCGGACGCGGAAACGATTCCAATTTCGCACTCCACTGGCAGCGACTGTGACGTTTTAATTATGTCCATTGACGAAAAACTTTCAGACAATAAAGATAAACATAGAAACACTTTGATAGAATCAAAACTGACCAGGAAGATATTTCGACCAAACCACGTTATTTGCTAATTATTCAAATCCAAATATTTACAAAATCGTAAATCGGGCACCTTTGATCCCGTGACGTCATTTCGATGACAATATTACGTAAATTGCTTTTATATACCTATTTGTGAAAAAAGATACAATATTATTCACATAGTCGTAGCGGTTGGTGGTAACGATCAACATTTATGGTTACGATAAATACTATTTTTGACTCAATAAAAATATTGTGTTAGGGTTTTACTTTTATTAGTTACTTTTACAAGTTATGTTCAGTAACTTAACGCGAACACGTAACGACCTTCCGACTTTTAACTTACTCTTCAAGGTAAATATTAAACGCTGGTTAGTTTAGTTAACTATATTCTTCGGTACTTTTAGTGTAAACAATAAACATGGAGAATATATTGTTTTTATTTTTATTTGAGAGTACAATTTGAAACGTTATAATGTGTAACACGCGCATTTCCCCTAAAATTATCATCATAATATTATTATATATGTACATCATCTATACTTTTTATATGTAAATGATCTTACATAGAAGCGAAACGAAGAAGTTCTCAAACTTATAACATCTTGGAACATTAGTGGATCATATTTGGACAATTCACAATCATTTTCGTCTCATTCATTCTAGGTCATATGCCACATTGTCATCGTCATACGAGTCTGTCTACGTTTTCTTCACTTTGCTGTCTGACTGGAAGTTTTAACAAATCTAGTATGCCCAAATTTCCTTCAATCATAAACAATCTTTATTATATGTGTATATATATACTAAACGTCTGGACCGTTTTGGTGAAATTTGTGTGTGTTCAAGTGGATTTGAGAATGGCTTACATAAAAAATTCGGTCCAGTACACTAGCATAAAGTAACATAAAAATGGCGTCAAAATAAAATCTATAGGTTATATGACTTTTCAAGTTTCGTTCGTATTTTCCAGCAAGCGCAATTGCCTACACATACGTTACACGTAATCCGACTACAGTCCTAACCAAAACCTCAATTCTGTTTTATTTTCTATGAATTGCTTGTTGACAGGCCGCTGTTGACGTCCATGCGGTCAGGGATATGACAACTTGAATACGACGTTACGGTCAAAAATCAAAACATACAGTCATTCAGGGCCGTGACTAACTCAAACAATGAACCTAATTACAATAAACAGTGGTCGTATGAGGGTCGAAATTCCACCGGATTGACCAGATTCGGAAAAAATTATGTTGCTTTAAATCTTAGTACTCACTAAATTCTATGAGCCATTAAAATAAGTCTATTATTGGAATAAACGTAAATAGTGAAAGGTTTGATATCACATCATTATTACGTATTTATTTCGGGTAATTTTCAAGACTTCTTAACTTTAATACACTTGCCGATGTGGAATTTTAAAAGTTAGTCCATCTTCAGCTGACTGAAAGGATCTGTTGATGATGCCAGGCAGCGTCTGTATAAGGTTATATTAAAATAACTTACATCCCACACGAACGGAATTAAATACACTTCCATTATATCACTAAAGATAGTCTTAATTTAGCACCCGATAACTAACAACCAGAACTTTCTATTGAAAATGTCTAAATGTAATATAATTCAAACACTTACTGGGAATTGCCTTCATGCTCCGAATATCATTTCAAGAGCAGGAAAAAGCCTTGGTCGGTATAATATATAAAAATCCCCACGCAAATAGTGGAATTAACAAAGTATATATATTTTGTTATTCTCGCACTGGGTTTTCTCGCTGGTACGTGAGATGCCTTAATCCCCGTTTGGTCCGTCCGCTGCCGCACTTTATGATCACACTTTCACCTCAATTAAACAATTTGTGGCTATTACATCATCGTTGGTGACAACGTGTAATGAGCCCCACGATACATTTCAGTAGATCCAGCAAGTATATTGCAGATGCAATAAACAAAGAACTTACAAATAAGATGGCAGTTGACGTTACATACATTACATAATGTGGCAGATATGTGTTGATTGATTGCTTACAATAACAAGACAGGCTAAGAAAAATTAAAAACCCGTAGCTGTATAGTATTTGGAATTATCACTCTTTTAAATTTACCAAGAAAAATCATACAATATATTCCATCGCAAGTCTTGTAATTATTATTGAGTATAATATTGTAATTGGAATTTCCTTTAGGAACTTCCTTTCTACTAAGGTGTAGAAGGATTCGGTAGTTATTAACTATCGCGAAAATGAGGCGATCGATAGTGCTCATAGGTTGTTTAAGTTTAGTTCAGTGCAGAAGGTCAATGAAACTAAGTAATATTTCCACATTTCTGTTGGATCATCAAAATTGCGTGTATCTATATTATTGTGTGTACATCGGTGGCTGCCAGCGACGTACAGTCTCTTATCTTATATGATTAGGTTAACTGGTGCAGTGCACAGTACAACAACTGTAATATCACATAATCAATATGTTAAATACACGTATCATTAAATATTTACATCGCAGTAAATTTAGGATCTGATCTGGTGGTGGAATCGAGTTAAGTTGGTGACACCCTACCGGCCATCAGACTAAAGGTAGCAATATTTTCAACGTCAAATTAAAATTATAAATAATGGAGATAGAGTTCCGGGAGTTTTTTTATCGTAAATTTCCTCCCATTTTATGAGTTTTTTTCAAAATTTTCTAAATAGTAATAATTTTCGAGTTAGTAACGAAAACCTAATACATACGATTTTTTCATCTTATTTTGTTAATAACAATTGCAATTTTTTTCCTGCACCAAAATACTTCAAAAACATTTTTCTAGCGGTCATTCAACCCAATGATACTAGCTGTGGCTCATATTTTTCGGACCTTTATCTCTATTTTTCAAAACATTTTTCTAGCGGTAATTCAATTCAATGATACTAGCTGTGGCTCATATTTTTAGGACCTTTATCTCTATTTTTCAAAACATTTTTCTAGCGGTCATTCAATCCAATGATACTAGCTGTGGCTCATACTTTTCGGACCTTTATCTCTATTTTTCAAAACATTTTTCTAGCGGTCATTCAACCCAATGATACTAGCCGTGGCTCATATTTTTAGGACCTTTATCTCTATTTTTCAAAACATTTTTCTAGCGGTCATTCAATCCAATGATACTAGCTGTGGCTCATATTTTTAGGACCTTTATCTCTATTTTTCAAAACATTTTTCTAGCGGTCATTCAACCCAATGATACTAGCTGTGGCTCATATTTTTAGGACCTTTATCTCTATTTTTCAAAACATTTTTCTAGCGGTCATTCAATCCAATGATACTAGCTGTGGCTCATATTTTTAGGACCTTTATCTCTATTTTTCAAAACATTTTTCTAGCGGTCATTCAATCCAATGATACTAGCCGTGGCTCATATTTTTAGGACCTTTATCTCTATTTTTCAAGTTTTTGAACTTGTTGACAAATGTCATTGCGGAAGCCAAAATGGCGTCATTTACTGACGAGTTTTTAGTTGAATTGATTGCCAAAAACCCGCCTAGTTACGATTTTCGACTTTTAAGTCGAATTTATTTTAATTAATATAACGTTATTTTTTATCGATTAATTAAAATAATTACTTTTTCGAATTAATTTCGTAATTCGATTTTTTTGTTGTACGGGACATTATGTGATGTAGATATGTATTTATATATAAGACATGATATTTGTAGAAACCAAAAATATGAATATGCGTCAAAAAATTACTTCTTCTTCTTAATCGGGACACTCTTGACAGAGCGGTGGTGCCGGCCAGAGGGGAAGGTACCCGAGGACGAAAAATAGCAACCATGAGGTGGACTGACCACAAATAAAGGCCGAAATGGACGGCTCCTTGCACGAGTACCGGACCTGCTGTCCCTGACAGCAGGTCAAGGAGTGGAGCGAGCCGTCAAACGTAATGATGAAACGAAACAAAATGATGACCACGACCGCTCTGTCAAAAAATCACTGCTCCATTTGAAATAGAGCGTTAAGCAATATGAAGCCTAACAAAAACAAATATATATATTATGCGTATTTCCACAGTCTTATGTCCTACGGCATTTTGCTTTAGGGACATGCCGCTGATGTCAATACAATTTTCATACTGCAGAAGCGGGCTATACGGGCTATCTACTGTCTGGGTCCCAGAATATCATTAAGAGAGAAATTTAAAGAAATAGACATTTTGACTGTAGCATCTCAATACATTTTTGTAAACGTGATGTATGTTCGCAAAAATATAAATGAATTTGTAAAAAAATGCGATAATCACAATAAAAATACAAGGAACAAACATAAACTTGTTGTGCCATATTTTAGGCTACATAAGGTCAGTAATTCTTTTATGGGTCAATGTATACGCTTCTACAATAGGATCCCAGAAAACGTTCAAAACCTATCGATAAATAAATTTAAAAAAACTGTTAAAGAACGTTTGTGTGGGAAAGGATACTACAAAATAAAAGAATTTATTGAAGATACCACACCTTGGGAATAAGGCGTTTCCTACATGGCTTCTATGTATAATTATATCATATTATGTACCTATATTGTATAATATTGAAAAGATTAGTTTCACTGAGTTTGTTTCGCCGGTTCTTCTCAGTGGACTAGTTTTGGAACCGGTAGTAGAGTCATTTGACGTTCAATAAGCTACTTTGACGTACAACATTGAATAAAAATATTTTTATTTTATTATTTATTTAAATAATTCTCATATTAATGAAGATTTTGCGTTTTATGTTAGTTTGATAGGCAAACTGGCAGATCTGCCACCTGATGGTAAGTGGACGACGTCGCTCGTGAACATAACTTAGTTTACTGGAGCCCAGGCAACTCATCTATGTGTTGTCTTTCCTGAGACATAAGATGTTAAGTCTCGGTGTCAGTAATTACACTGCCTGTCTTGACCTTCTCTCCGAAACACAGCGAAGCAGTTTGACGGGAGAAATAAGCAAGGTGGTGGTACCCATGCAGCCGGGAGCGCGGCACAGCGCCTACCGCCCACCGGTATATTCGTAAAGAACGATAAGAAAGAGCGATTTCATTTACAACCTATTTAGTATATAGCCGCCGTACGCCAAGAACACGTTTATTTTGAATCAATTTAAATAATATTCGGTTATAATAGGCTCGATAACGGCAGTTACATGAAAGTAGGTCCACCACATTTGATATTTCGCAACGTGCCGACGACAACATTTACGTAAACCAATTCTGCGTGCCTGAGTTATTGTCAATGTATATATTGAGGTTGTATTAAGTTTATACAACCTTTAAAGTATAGTGCTTTAAGGTGACACTTTTTTTTCTTTTACGTCGGGAAATTATCTGAGGCATCCTGCGGGGTAGTGGGTCTCCCCAGGCGGGTATGTGGGACTCGCTGCGCCCGAAAGGTGGCAAGATGGACGCAGCTCTACCCACTAAAACCCGGCGAGTGCCACCAATTCCGCCTTTAGCTAGGTGCCTCGGATCTGTTGAGCAAACAGGGCACCTCGACGGCTAGTCTCGACCGACGCCACCTCCACAAAGGGGTTGTCCCGCATCACAGAACCACCCCTCCCACGTCGGTACAATACAATGGGGTGAGGTTCCTTGTCCCCGTGTTCTTTTGTACCATATTCTTATAATAGGGGTACAAAGAGCAGCTCCCTTGGCTAAATTTGCTTCGCCCAAGGTGTTTGGCTCACTCTAGGCTACTGAGTCCCACCACCACGACAAGGATTTAACCATGGTGGGAAAGTGACACTCTCGTGCTGTCAAAAGTGTACAAAAATATATGAATATATGAATATGGCTCACCAAATGGACAGTTTAGATCTACAGCAACCGATGAAATATTGACGGAAATTTCGAGTTTTTTAAACAAACGACCATTTATTTTACACTTAGAAACAGATGTTTTTTTCTTGTATAAAATCTTCTATGACTGTAAAATATACATGATACTTCAAAAATATATTGATCATAGAAAAAACTTTCAAGAACTTACTTTTACATATCAAGTACGTAAACTAAATTTGCACTGTTATCGGCCCACAAAATACAAATACACTTTAGCAGCAGAGATCTGATGTGATCTAAAAATAGGCATTACTTTATCACCACAATCTATTGTACACACTCATAAATAAAACATAAAAGGCTTCCACATACGAAATGCTATAACTCGGTAAACGAGTGCACGCATACATTACGGCCGATCCTGCACGAACGGTGCGCGCTCTCGATACGGCCTGGAGGCCTTGTGGCGGGCCCCCTTAAGAATTCCGCTAGACGCAAAAGACTCGAGAGAAAAGAGACCCCAAAGAAGTTAAGAAAGGAAATGGTGTTTGTCTTGGGGTGGTGTTTATGACTGATATGGTATATATATATATATATATATGGTATTATTACGACTGGGTGAGACGAACTTCCAACCGCCAAGCTTTTAAGACATCGAAAAGACACTTTATAGCTCAATAAGATATAAACGATATAAATTTTAATTTTAAAGGATGTTACTGTACTGTTCTATCGAAAGTATAACATAATGATAAATAAATAATGATGATAAAGTCCACGAAATTCATCCGTCAATTCAAATCAATTCATCAAAATCAATACAATGTAGTTTCATTCATTTATTACACACAGCATTTGATGTTCGTAGTTAGGTAGACAATAAGACATCCGCTAGTCAGCGATCCATTTAAAACATTTTAAAGGAGCACTGTAGCGGTGACGCCGAGTCGTGCGTCACCAACCGGAACATTAGTAACTGCGAAAAGTATTATTCTCGCAAAAAAATTCAACCTCTGTAATAAGGCGTTTCCTACATGGCTTGCTATTATAATTGGCACTGATCTGGCGTCATGACTACCTATATTGCGCGCGCGCTATAATATTGAAAAGACGTACTGAGTTTGTTATCGCTATCGAGTGCGTGCGTGACGTAACGCACTAAGTGGAGCATCTAGTCTCAATATTTTCCAGATATTCAATATTGATAACGCTTACGGTAAACATTGGACCCAACCACATTTACTCGTAACTCAATAATTACTTTCGGTCACCCAATATTATTTACTATTACTTCCACTACACAAGCTATTTCTCTCTCTCTCTAAGAATCCCGTTTAGTACCATAGTAGGATATCCGGTAGAAGTACTTCTATAGTGTATAACCCTGTCTATTCAATTCTGCCGCCCAGCAGTTTTCCTGTCCATTAAATTTGTACATGGGTCCTGGTGTTTCCCAAACAATTCCTATCCCGTTAGCAACATATCTATTCGGATAAGATAACGGAGATATTTATTAATATATCACACACTTGATGCTTCATTTTTTTTTTAATTCAGACAAATATAAATTGAGAATTTCGCAAATCAAAATTTCATCTGAATCATATTGTTGACGAGGTAAATAGGCAAAAGCTTTTGTAATAACTAAAACATGAATTGGTAGGAATATTGTGGACCATAATTTCAGAATTTATCTGGTAGTTCTACATACTGTAGGAACTCTTAAAAACATTGTTACTGGGCGCTCATTTAGAGCTAACTGGGTATTTACAAAGAAATTCGCGTCACATACTCACGCCGTCTCAAGGCCGACACTAAATCCCTTACTACAGATGTCAGAGGTCGTTAGGCTGCCTCTATCGGCAGTCGGCACGCTCCCTACAACCAAGTACATACTGGGTATTTGCTCATCAACTAACATACCCCGTAAGTAAACGACAGCCAAAACTCCGTGTATCCGTCCAAATATAATGATATATTGTAGGTGGTTAGACATTTCCTTACAGATATACCTACAACCGTAACAATACAAGCTCGAGCTCTAGTAGATCGAACTATCGAAGTAAACAAAATAAATAAATAATATTATTAATAAGGAGAAGACATTCGAAGAAGTACAGAAATTTTGGGTCATAACTATTGTTGTTGAATTAGAATTTGAATGGAACATACTTCACTAAAGACAATATATAAGCCTTAGGCATCTCGTTATATATTCTGTTAAATACAAACGAAAACGACGAAGAGATGGCTAAAAACCAAAGTAACATAGAAGTCATGTGTGCCAGAACATATGTGCCAGGTTCAGAACCAAACTCGGAACTAATGATTGAATGAACTTGGTTATAGTAATAGTCATAATATGGGGATCAAATAAGTATTTGTTAGTAATATTCACACACGTTATTTTCTCCATGAACCCTACGTAGATAACGCCAACATTAAATAGCACCGATTTACGTCACGCTTTATTTTTGCACTCGTTTAAATACATGCAAACACACACACACATGTAAACAAGTAATATGTTCACTTCGAGAATAGCGCCTCGTGTGCCGGATCAAGCGATGTAGTAGGCCTTTGATGAAAGGTTTTTAGGGTAGTAAAGGGTAGTAAAGTAAGTAAACTTCCCCTCTAGATAGTACCCTAATAGGGTACTATCTAGAGGGGAAGTTGGACATTTTACCACGAGGAACAGAAAACAAGGGAAATCTTAGACTTGTTTCGCGGAATGTGCAGGGTTCATTTTTGCTTTAACTGCTGTTTTGATCACCATAACTAACGACTTTAATTAAGACGCGTATGAACGGCACGATGGTGATGTCAGGTTTATTTTAAATTTTATCCTAAGATAGGATTAACGAATCGCCTGAACCAAAGTTTTTTTCAGTAGATATAACTATGGTGCTCGTGAACAAGGCGTATAGACAATACCGAAATATCGAGCTCCTCGAAATAAAAAATATAAACACAGTACATATCCCGTTTTAAATCGTTTTAATATATGCATGTGTCCCACTTATTGTATAATGCTTTCCAATGAAATGGCGGACTGATGGTGGGCACACTGTACTACGAGGAAAGCTGGTACCGAGAGGCCCTATGGTACAAACACCGAAGATACTGGCCATATTGAAGGGTCACAAAATCAACGTTACACAAAGATAACACAACACGGAGTGTATGTGCGTGTGCGACATCTGCGTGTACGTTAAGTTATTTTCGTTTGCATGACCTCAGCAAGCAACGCCTCCAGCAGATTACGAGGTCAAACATCATGAAATCGGGAGATGGTGGTATTCTTATGTAATTTGTTTTCAAGAAAGTACTATCATAAAGTTTTTTATTATTTCAATTTGTTGAGATGATCAATGGCACTTGATCTACGATACAGAGAAAAAAACATCTTGAGATCTTTTATGCAATACATAACCGCAAACCAGTAGGGAAAATGTGTCGGTCTAAAAGTCTAAGACCAGGACTAAAGCCAGGTTTCCAACAGTGAAAAGTGTTATGCTTAGTACCTAAGTATATATTAATACCACGAAGCAAGAAAAGTAGCTCAATCCCCTAATATGGGTACAAAGGTCTTACTCGGAACATTCTCGAATAACTTAGTGACCTTCAGTTACTTCTCAACGGCGCGAGTTAATGTTAACGTTAATTGTTCCGGGCGATCAAAGATAACCAACACCGTGGTTAACCAAGGAATTTATATAATATTATACTTAGGTATTTCTGCTACATGTAAGCAAAATATATTACGTTTAACCCATGTAGGTAATTAATAAAATAAATTTAAATTCCGCAATATATAGGTATTTATTAAGTATTCAAATAACATAAAAGGTTTATAATAAATCAAAAAATTATTGCATCTGCCACATCACCAAAATTTGTTAGAAAAGCTCTATCGTCTACGGGAACTTAACTCAGTAAGCGTCTGAACTCTGAACCCTGTCCATTAATTTCCTTAGAAATACAGAACTTACAAGTTCTGATGTGCTTTAAGCATTCTAAACTGGGCCACTTATTAATAAATGATAAATTAAAAGTCTGAAATAAAAATAATTATAAAAAAAACAAATATTCCGACTGCAATAAATACCGATGTAAGAATTGAATAAAATATAATACAGGGTGCACTGTATATTCATATTGCTTATTTTTTCCTTTTTAGTAAAAGGTTATGTCTGCAGTCGGGTTTATTGTTTTATTTTTTATTTGTTGATGTATTTCGAAAAGTTTTCTTACATGTTATGATGAAAATGAATATTAATAGCAAGTTGGATTATTAAAAAGACACACAGCCATCCAGCAACATCCCGCGGCATAGCATTTTGATGTATTGGCTATGTTGTAGTTTCATTAAAATGAATATTAATAGCAAGTTGGATTATTAAAAAGACACACAGCCGTCCAGCAACATCCCGCGGCATAGCATTTTGATGTATAGGCTATGTTGTAGTTTCATTAAAATGAATATTAATAGCAAGTTGGATTATTAAAAAGACACACAGCCGTCCAGCAACATCCCGCGGCATAGCATTTTGATGTATAGGCTATGTTGTAGTTTCATTAAAATGAATATTAATAGCAAGTTGGATTATTAAAAAGACACACAGCCGTCCAGCAACATCCCGCGGCATAGCATTTTGATGTATAGGCTATGTTGTAGTTTCATTAAAATGAATATTAATAGCAAGTTGGATTATTAAAAAGACACACAGCCGTCCAGCAACATCCCGCGGCATAGCATTTTGATGTATAGGCTATGTTGTAGTTTCATTAAAATGAATATTAATAGCAAGTTGGATTATTAACAAGACACACAGCCGTCCAGCAACATCCCGCGGCATAGCATTTTGATGTATAGGCTATGTTGTAGTTTCATTAAAATGAATATTAATAGCAAGTTGGATTATTAAAAAGACACACAGCCATCCAGCAACATCCCGCGGCATAGCATTTTGATGTATTGGCTATGTTGTAGTTTCATTAAAATGAATATTAATAGCAAGTTGGATTATTAAAAAGACACACAGCCGTCCAGCAACATCCCGCGGCATAGCATTTTGATGTATATATAGGCTATGTTGTAGTTTCATTAAAATGAATATTAATAGCAAGTTGGATTATTAAAAAGACACACAGCCGTCCAGCAACATCCCGCGGCATAGCATTTTGATGTATAGGCTATGTTGTAGTTTCATTAAAATGAATATTAATAGCAAGTTGGATTATTAAAAAGACACACAGCCGTCCAGCAACATCCCGCGGCATAGCATTTTGATGTATAGGCTATGTTGTAGTTTCATTAAAATGAATATTAATAGCAAGTTGGATTATTAAAAAGACACACAGCCGTCCAGCAACATCCCGCGGCATAGCATTTTGATGTATAGGCTATGTTGTAGTTTCATTAAAATGAATATTAATAGCAAGTTGGATTATTAACAAGACACACAGCCGTCCAGCAACATCCCGCGGCATAGCATTTTGATGTATAGGCTATGTTGTAGTTTCATTAAAATGAATATTAATAGCAAGTTGGATTATTAAAAAGACACACAGCCATCCAGCAACATCCCGCGGCATAGCATTTTGATGTATTGGCTATGTTGTAGTTTCATTAAAATGAATATTAATAGCAAGTTGGATTATTAAAAAGACACACAGCCGTCCAGCAACATCCCGCGGCATAGCATTTTGATGTATATATAGGCTATGTTGTAGTTTCATTAAAATGAATATTAATAGCAAGTTGGATTATTAAAAAGACACACAGCCGTCCAGCAACATCCCGCGGCATAGCATTTTGATGTATATATAGGCTATGTTGTAGTTTCATTAAAATGAATATTAATAGCAAGTTGGATTATTAAAAAGACACACAGCCGTCCAGCAACATCCCGCGGCATAGCATTTTGATGTATATATAGGCTATGTTGTAGTTTCATTAAAATGAATATTAATAGCAAGTTGGATTATTAAAAAGACACACAGCCGTCCAGCAACATCCCGCGGCATAGCATTTTGATGTATAGGCTATGTTGTAGTTTCATTAAAATGAATATTAATAGCAAGTTGGATTATTAACAAGACACACAGCCGTCCAGCAACATCCCGCGGCATAGCATTTTGATGTATAGGCTATGTTGTAGTTTCATTAAAATGAATATTAATAGCAAGTTGGATTATTAAAAAGACACACAGCCATCCAGCAACATCCCGCGGCATAGCATTTTGATGTATTGGCTATGTTGTAGTTTCATTAAAATGAATATTAATAGCAAGTTGGATTATTAAAAAGACACACAGCCGTCCAGCAACATCCCGCGGCATAGCATTTTGATGTATATATAGGCTATGTTGTAGTTTCATTAAAATGAATATTAATAGCAAGTTGGATTATTAAAAAGACACACAGCCGTCCAGCAACATCCCGCGGCATAGCATTTTGATGTATATATAGGCTATGTTGTAGTTTCATTAAAATGAATATTAATAGCAAGTTGGATTATTAAAAAGACACACAGCCGTCCAGCAACATCCCGCGGCATAGCATTTTGATGTATATATAGGCTATGTTGTAGTTTCATTAAAATGAATATTAATAGCAAGTTGGATTATTAAAAAGACACACAGCCGTCCAGCAACATCCCGCGGCATAGCATTTTGATGTATAGGCTATGTTGTAGTTTCATTAAAATGAATATTAATAGCAAGTTGGATTATTAACAAGACACACAGCCGTCCAGCAACATCCCGCGGCATAGCATTTTGATGTATAGGCTATGTTGTAGTTTCATTAAAATGAATATTAATAGCAAGTTGGATTATTAAAAAGACACACAGCCATCCAGCAACATCCCGCGGCATAGCATTTTGATGTATTGGCTATGTTGTAGTTTCATTAAAATGAATATTAATAGCAAGTTGGATTATTAAAAAGACACACAGCCGTCCAGCAACATCCCGCGGCATAGCATTTTGATGTATATATAGGCTATGTTGTAGTTTCATTAAAATGAATATTAATAGCAAGTTGGATTATTAAAAAGACACACAGCCGTCCAGCAACATCCCGCGGCATAGCATTTTGATGTATATATAGGCTATGTTGTAGTTTCATTAAAATGAATATTAATAGCAAGTTGGATTATTAAAAAGACACACAGCCGTCCAGCAACATCCCGCGGCATAGCATTTTGATGTATATATAGGCTATGTTGTAGTTTCATTAAAATGAATATTAATAGCAAGTTGGATTATTAAAAAGACACACAGCCGTCCAGCAACATCCCGCGGCATAGCATTTTGATGTATAGGCTATGTTGTAGTTTCTTTAAAATCCTAGTTTTTGCGTGAAAGCGTAACAAACATACATCCATAAATTCTTACCAACTTTTGCGCTTTTAATATTAGTAGAATAAAGGGTAGATATTTAAAAAACATGAAAAAAGACGTGAGAGAATAAAACAAACTGAATAGTTAGGAAAATTAAAATAATACATTAAAAATAAAATACACGCTTAAAAACGAAAGGCTACAGCGACGCTCTTCTTCAGGTTTAGGCGTGTAATTTACGCTACGCTAGCACCGATAGAGCCTGCGAGCGGCCCGAACGTCCGTTTAAAAGCTTCGCTACAAAAAAATATTTTTAATTCTAGCTATTAAATTATATTGTAACGCTGGATGTAGTTAAATTTCCACTTACACACACAATGTAGGCTACCTGACCTTTGCTACCTAATTGTTCCACACAACTGTCACGCAGCACGCTACATGAAACGACAAAACAAGCATTTTGTTTTGATGACTGTCAATTTTAGTCGTCAATAACTCGGGGAGCGAGGCTGTGTTTACATAATTCTAAAAGTAAATCAGCAGATATTAAATAATTTGCGTCGCTATCAAACGAAGAAAATGATAAGAAACCGAACGCGGATACACACACACGCGCGCCGCTCTGACACACGCACACGCGCGCCGCACCGAAATAGAACCGCGATAGCAAACACACCAACACACGCCCACACGTTATACGTGAACTGTAATAAAAACATACATAGGTAATTGGAAGGCGCTACGGCCGACGTACCGGAGCAGAGCGGGCCCGCGCGGACTGGCCTGCGGGCCCACGGGACCGGCCCGACCAGGATACGAGCGAGAGACACCAGAGGAAAGTTTGATAAAAAAATTAGGCCTACGATCGGGACCGCGGCCGGGTACTGCGAACCGTCCGTAACTAGAGCTTCGGTCGCTCGATCGGACCAGTACCGGTTCCGTCTAGTTCCAATAATAGGCTGTCGAGGAGCGACGTGCAAGGATTGCGGACTCACCTAAATTGATGACATACATGGCCTGGGAGCGCTCGAGCCGCCGCGCGTGCTCCACGGCCTGGTACAGTCCGGAATCCACTTTTGTATGCACTCAAAACAATAATTCACAAACGATATCCACTGCGACGAGCGCGCGCATATTACGTAGGCACAACACAGCCGTTGGCGGCGAACCGCACTATGACGTGACACGCGACTGACGAGTTCGGCTCGCGAGCGGACACTAGCCAAGTAGCCACTGCGCCCGCGCCGCCTGCCATCGCCCGCCGCCGCCGCCCTCCGCGCGCACTTCATTCAAACCGCTGCGCGGCCCGCCGCCGCGCGCCGCTGACGCACTACGCTTTTCATAAAAACTACCAAATTTTGGCAATAAACACACAGAAACGCGTGCCAGAGATGCAGCTTTCCTAGAATTTAATCAAATACAACTGACACGGATGAAACTGTCGATGACTATATGCTGAATTGCTGCTTCGCGAAGGGGGTGAGTATGTGCATGATTTAAGTCATGCGGCTACGACGTGGCTCCAGCAGCCAGAAATGACGAGAAATGTTTATGAAATTAAGTTTCTACGATGTTTAACATTTCTGTCAACTATATTTTTTTTAATAATGAACTAATATTTTAAAATTAGTTCATTAACAAAACACATAGGCATTAGAAATCCCTTTCTATAATCTTTTAAGTAAATAAGTTGTAATTCAAAATATATATTTTTTGTCGTACCACCGTTCAAAATTGCAAGCCCAACAGCTTGCAGTTTTGAAGAGCATCTAAAATGTAATAAGTGACATCGCGTAGCTTCTAATATTTTTACAACAACATCGATGATAGACTTGTGTTACGGCGCAAGTACATCTGCAGAATACAACAACGCTTCTAGAAATATGTATAGCGGTTGGAGATAACCAATCTACACATTTAGATACAATCTTTGATGGGATTGTCCCGGGCCCGGATGATTCGTCTATCTATAGGGAAGCTACTTTGAATAATATATGCTTGGTGCATTGAGCTGGGCTTATCCTGGCTACTGTGTTTTCTTGGCTTATTTAAAAATGTAATTGCAATCCTGCACTGTCTCCAGCTTTAATTGTGGAGGGAAACTGGAAAATATTTCCTATCCTACCTACTCTTTCTGTTCAATCCGTAGCAGGTCAACAAGGCGGTTTAAACGTATCCCTCGGGCTCCCTGAGATCGTACCAAAGGGTCATTGCAGTGCTGGTAGCAGCCGGTTCGAGTCAGATGCGAGTGACAGAGTATGTTCGATTTCCCTCCAAATTTAGATGCTAAATAATAATTAAGATGAGTTTTCTTATTTTAAAAATACTTTCAGCATCTCGCGGCTCTAATAATAGCAGAAATTTAATAATTATTTAAGGGCTATTTTACAAGAAATCGTGGCGATTTTAGGAGCATTTGACTTAACTTTAGGGGTAAATATATTTGGGAGCTAGTAATCCTGAGTACAATGGCCAATACTGTTTATATAAAAACTTTTGGGAGGAGAAATATCATCTTACCACATAAGTGGTTACTAAATATTTACGTTATAAACCTGTGCATACGTTCTCCAAAAAACCGAAGTTCCGACAGCCGCAAATAACATTTCGTCACAACAATTCAGTGAAACCTCGAGCGACATAAATAAATCAAATTTTAATTTGATGCAGCCATTATCTCCCCGTATCTTACATTCACGGAACTAACATATCGCATTTGGTTTTATTCGTAATTACAATGGCACAGGAGATATAAACAGTACGGTAACAAAGACCAAACGCTCGAAACGGCACTCTCACACCAACATGCACATCGACGAGAGCCCTAAGCGCTCCTCGCCAGTCTGTTAGAAACGATTGCCGCGTTTGGCCTCCGGCGGACGTGTCAAGAAAAGTGGTCCCGTATAAGTTTACCTCCGAAAATGGTTGAAATTTATTATTTATTTATTAATATTTTTTAAAGATCCATAATTCTACAGGTTGTTGTGTGTTAACATTACACTAATTTCCGTGTTTTAATCTATTGACTTTTGCTGAAATTAACCAACGTCAAGATAGTATTTAAATTGTATATTTTGTAAGCTAATAATTTCAATTCGATTGATTTATCGCTGCAGAACAAAAATGTTTTTATAAAAAAAACCAATATTTTGGATATCGTTTTAAGCGTATAAGCGCAATGAAGCGTATTTATTTCATCAACTGGGCTTAGCTGCCCTACTGGGTTATTTATATTCACATGTACTGTGACAATGGTATAAAAGTTCCCAGAGTTCGATAAAAACCAGTTCGGCAAATTTTTATATCAATCCGTAAATTAGTCATCACACTTCACGTACATAAATTTTAGTTGAAATTATTATTTTATAATTATTATGAATTTTTATACTAGTCCGGTCAATTTAGAAATTTCAAATAAATAGCAAAAAGTCCTAAAGAGCCAAATTTTGGTGGAGACCTTGGGTACACCAGTAGAATTAGAGTGCCAAAAGTCCCCATCGATCCCATGTGTGCTTCAAAAGTTATACAGGGCCAAAAGGTTCCAAATATTTGAAGTTTTTTGATTTTTGTCTCGAAAACGGTGAGTTTTATCAAATTATAGCCCAGACAATAAACGTCGATTATAAAATCATCTATAAAACGATACTAAATATATACTGGTAAGATGGATCATTTTTTAAACAGAACCAACAACATAATAGGAACCTATGAATTTGCCGTTCTGCAGTACTGGCCATTTCAAATCAAAATAATTTTTGTTTGGCTAAGAATTCTAATTTCCATTATTTTTTTATTTATAAACATGGAATTCTTTTTCCAAAAGTAGTCATTTGTTTATTGATTAGTGTTACATTTTCATCGCATTTCAATCTTTTTTAACCGACTTCAAAAAAAGAGGAGGTTCTCAATTCGTCTGTATGTTTTTTTGTAGGTATGTGACACGATATCTCCGCCGTTTGTGAATGGATTTCGATGGTTATTTTTTTGTTTGAAAGCTGGTGCTTCCAATTTCGTCCCATATTAATTTTATTAAGATCTAACAAGCCGTTTTCTAGTTATTCCCAATAATGCCTATTTGGTTGGTTCCTCTTACCTCGACGATATGTTGATGTGCTCATTTTATTACTTGTCGATGTAACAATTGTATAGGATGCTTTGGTAGCACACCATAGTATATCGCGGTCATCGTAATCATCATCATCATCATCGTCCTTTATCCGTCCACTGCTGAACATAGGCCTCCTTCAATGAACGCCAAGACGAACAATTTCGGAATCACTAAAAATTAAGAAATAAAATCATTTTACTAAAAATTAAAACCGACTTCAAAAATACTAAACTAAAAAGTAATAAAATAACTGTTTCTTTAATTTTTGTGCTTATAACTTATAATCAACTTAATCTTCTACTAATGTACAGACTTTGCGTTTACCACGTCATTATAGTTACTTTTGGAGTCGGTGTCAGCCAAGGTAGGTAGGTAGGGTACAGCAACAAATACGACACCGACTCCAAAAGAAACTATAATGACGTGGTAAACGCAAAGTTTGTACATTAGTAGAAGATTAAGTTGATTATAAGTTGTAAGCACAACAATTAAAGAAACACAGTTATTTTATTACTTTTTAGTTTAGTATTTTTGAAGTCGGTTGAATTTTTTTGTAAAATGATTTTATCGTCATCATGGATACGTTACAAATTCGAGTAATTATGGAATATGAGTACCGTAGTGGCAGCAACGCGGCACAAGTGGCACGCAACATCAACGACGTTTACGGAGCTAACACTACAAACCAACGCACCACCTGTTATTAGTTTGCTCGCTTCCGTTTTTCGACGTGAAAAATGAACCTCGCGGTCGTCCGAAGAATTTGGTCGACAATGACGAATTAAAGGCGATTGTGGAAGCTGATGATACACAATTTTGAATTTACGTCTGAATTAGCAGCAGCTTTCGACGTTAGCGTCAAAACAATATTGTGCCATTTGCGTCAAATTGGCAAGGTAAAAAAGCTTGACAAATGGGTGCCCCACAAACTCAATGATCGCCAGCGCGAAGTACGCGTCGAGACGTGCACTGCTCAACAGACACACAAATGAAGAAATTTTGAACCTCATTGTTACCTGCGATTAAAAATGAATTATGTTTGATAACCGCAAGCGCTCAGCAAGTTCGTTGGATCCTGGTTCAGCACCTAAACAATGCCCTAAACGAAAACTTACCCATAGAAAAGTGATGGTCACTGTTTGGTGGTCTAGCGCCGGTGTGATTCATCACAGCTTCTTACTAAACTGGTGAGCATTACTGCAGATGTGTACTGTGAAGAACTGAACACAATGATGGAGAAGCTGGCACATCTCCAACCAGCATTAGTCAATCGCTCGTCTCCGCTGCTCCTTGCCGACAACGCGCGACCTCATACTGTACAGCAGATGGTCTCCAAGTTGCAAGAACTGTGTTTGGAAGCTCTCCGTCATCCACCCTACTCACCAGACCTTGCGCCTATAGACTACTACTTTTACCAGAATTTGGATAACTTCTTGGCGGGAAAAAAATTCATTACCCGAGAGGCAGTACAAAAGAAGAATTTGTTGCCTCCCGTCCAGCTGATTTCTTTAAGAAGGGCATCAATAAACTGCCACTGCGTTGGCAAAGATGCATTGATTGCATGGGTGATTACTTCGATTAACACAAATAAAAAATACATGAAAAAAAATCTCTTAAATTTTTCCATACAAAACGGCAATTTTATAGGTAAGACCTAATATAATAAAATAATGGCGGATTATAAAAACAGGTCCACTTTTTTTCTTTCTTGATCCACTTATATAAGAAAATATCAGGATTCTGCTAAAATGAACTGAAGAGGTTAAATAATAATAATATCTATGGACGCTTTTTACACCACGTCAATCTGGTCCCGTGGTAAGTTCTTGAAGAACTTGTGTTACGGGTACCAGACAACGGAAATAAATATATTTAATACTTTAATACAATACATATATTTGAGATTTTTATTATATAATACACATATTTAATACACATCCATGACCCAAGAACACAGAAAACTTTTTGTTCCCGGGCGGGATTCGAACCCGCAACCTCCGGCTTGAGCGGCAACGCGCTAACCATTGAGCCACGGAGGTCGTTAAATACCTTATACATTAAGCTACAATATGTCAACTTATTCATTATTATAGAAGCATTACTTCCTGAGTTGCAGCTTATCGCGCCTGATTTCATGATTTATTTACATTGGGTATTCTTTATAATTAATTTTGTGGAAATTTTAAAGAACGAATGTAAAATTATTTCGAATACGAATTTCCGCCTGCTTCCTTTGTGATCATTTTTTCCAGTTTTTTAAATAGTGCCTAGTTGTTATGCATTGTTGGAAAGCTAAAGAAACGGTTATATTTTTAAAATAACCTGCAATCGAAGTTCTATAACGTTGTTTTTTGTTGTTAAATCATTTTAGTTGAAAAAAATCTCATCTATAAAGTAAGATCAGTATGCATTAATAATAAAAATCTATAAATTAGTAAAAGAGTAGTGAAGTATAACCAAAAGTGACCCGTGTTTTGCGTCCAAAAGGGTCTTCATCCGCGAAAATGTCTTCAAATACGATGTCTCTGATAGAAAAGCTGACAGGAAGAGATAATTATCCTTGGAAGGTCTCAGTAAAAACTTATCTCAACACGAGGAATTGTGGGATTGCGACGAATCGTCAGATGAAGTCAATTAAAAAAAAAAACTAAAGAGAGGTGTCAAGGGACACCCGAATGGAACGAAGTTCCTTTCGATTAATTGGTGAAGACCCATTAATAAAACAAATTTCCAACAATTTTTGCAAGTCAAATTAAGTCAACTGTAGGTACGTGGAATGTGTTATAATAACACATTCCACGTACCTTACAAAACTAGTTACATATTCACCGGTGGGCGGGAAGCGCTGTGCCGCGCTCCCGGCTGCATGGGTACCACCATCTTGCTTGTTTCTCCCCTGAAACAGCTTTGCTGTGTTTCGGAGAGAAGGGCAAGACAGGCAGTGTAATTACTGGCACCGAGACTTAACATCATGTCTCAGGATAGGCAACACATAAATGAGTTGCCTGGGCTCGTTCTAGGTAAACTAGTTTATGTTCATGGGCGACGTCAACCACTTACCATCAGGTGGCACGTTTGCCAGTTTGCCTATCCAACTAACATTAAAAAAAAATCAAATTTTTCAAACATTTTTAAATTGTATAATTCTTAAAGCATTTATGTAAATCTGCCAATAGATGGCGTGGTACATATGTATAATTATTTAAAGTTTACATTAAACTGCCAACAGATGGCGTGGTACATTTATATGTAATTATTAAACGTTTCCGTTAATTCACCAATAGATGGCGTTGTTTAGTAATTTCATCGCGCTATAGGTGACATGATGTTAATTGATAAGGTTTCAAACTTTATAATAAACAGTAAACACACACACAAATAGGTGTGTGTGTTTATACACACACACACACACACTATAGCAAAAAGTGTCGTTCTAACTTTTCGTCTAAATTTCCGTCTAGCCCCCTTCCGCAACGCGCGATAAGGAACTACGGTCCAAAAGGACAGGAAAGTTAAGTCTAAGACTAATTAATTGATCCTATCAATTATATACATGTGAACAAGCTCAAACGGCAAAAGAAGTGTGGGATAATTTGGCCAAAGTTTTTGACGACGACGAAGGACTAACCCACTAAGTCGGACTGTTTGATGTCAAAACGTAAAGAGAATAATATCAACTGTTCATACGCTAAGAAATTGATTTTATTGTAAATGATGAGGGGTTAGGAACATTACTACTGGCCGGATTTCCAAATGTCTATCTACCAATGATAATCGCTTTAGAAAGTTCGAGTTTGGCAACAGCAATTTAGTGAAAACTAAGCTGCTTTAAGACGTTAGAAAATCACAGAATGCTGCGCTGTATGTTAACAAAGGTAAAATTAACTGCAGGCAGGCAGAATGCCAAACAAACTTCAAACAAAAAAAATATAGCAAACAAAGGCCCAAGGTGTTTTATATGTAATCAATTTAAGCATATAAGTACGAATTGTAGAAACAGAAAAAGGATCAAAAATGAAATGAGAACTACCTCTATGTGGCAGTATTTTCTGAATCAACGAGCAATAACGATAGCTGGTATGTGGACTCAGGGCAACAATACCAACTATGGTTGACACTATTAAAGTGGCTGATAGCATGAAACTTACTGTGCAAGCATGTGGTACATGTTATTGACGGAAATGGCAAGAATGAAGTGATTGAAGTACAAAATGTTCTTTAAGTTCCTGAATTGTTCACCAAATTATTTTTAGAAAGTTAAATAATTAAGAAATTAAAAAATATTTAACGAACTGAATAAACAAGTGGCAAAAGCAAAATTGACCAATAATATGTATAGGCTACCTACACACAGTGTTCCAGCATACATGTTTACTGCAATTAAAAGTAATGATGCAAAATGCTTGCTTGAACTCATACACTCATATGTCTGCGGCACCATGGAAGTCCATTCACTGGAATGCGCACGTTATTTTGTTACCTTCATCGATGACTTTTCCAGGAAAGTATTTGTTTATTTGATAAAGAATAAGTTAGATGTTCTTTATATATATAAATTCAAATAGTATATGAAGCCATGGTTGAAAAACAACTAAATTTATCAATAAAGACTCTTCGCACTGATAATGGCAGAGAATATCTAAGTAACGAGTACAAATCTTTCTTAACACACCCCAACAAAAGGGGTTAGCAGAAAGAATTAATCGCATATTACTAGAAGGAGTTTATTGTATGCTTTTAAATGCTAAATTACAAAAGCAGTATCCACAACAGCCTACATAACAAACCGTTGCCCAAATACAGCCCTGCCATTTAACCATTAAACACCTGAATAAATCTGAACAGGCAAAAATCCTAATATTAGCCATTTGAAGATATTTGGATGTGAAGCTTTATATACCTAAAGAGGTTTATATAAAATAAATTGGACTCAAAGGAAACTAAAATGGTATTCATTGGATTGTGTTGTGTTGTGTTGATTGTGTGATTGGACAGTGAACAGACCAAAGGTCCTAAAATAAAGAAGATAAGTGAAGATGTCATATTCTTGGAAAATTTATTAATTAAAAATTATGCTCATCTACCACTGTCAGAGTTTACTTCAGAATCTGACATACAGAACGCTGATTTTCATAATATTGAATTAAGATTAAAAACATCACAACAAAGTGCAACAACTGATGAGACACGCGAACATTTAACTCTAATGAGGGATCTTTGTATGATCCTAAGGTAGCAATAGACTTGAAAAATATTCATCCAAATGTGACAACCAGATCAAGAAGTAGAATGAATAGAGAAGGTAATATTTACTTAAGCACAGATGCCATTTCAGATCAGCAAGATGTCTCTCGGATATACTTTGAAGCAATATCTACAGATAATGAAAGTGGAGAAAAGTGGAAGCAATCAATTAATGAAGAGTTGTTGGCACATAGAGCAAACAGGACTTGGAAGTTGATGGATAAGCCATAAGGAGTGCGAATAATTGGCTGTGAATTGGTTTTTAGTCCTGCAATTTGGTCCCCTATATAAATCAAGATTATGCGCTAAAGGGTGCGCTCAGACAAAAGGCGTAGACTACTCAGAAACTGTTTCACCCACTGTCAAGTACGACTCTATTAGGGTTTTACTCTCAGAAGCTGTTAAACATTTTTTTATAGAAGAGGGGGCAAACGGATAGTCGGTTCACCTGATGGTAAGTGAAGAGCGACTTCCACAGACACCCGCTACACCAGTGGATTAGCAGGTGCGTTGCCGGCCTTTCAGATATGAGTATGCTCTTTTCTTGAAGGTCCCTAAGTCGTATCGGTCATAATCTACAGATGGTTCAATTTGACATTAAACTGCTTTTCTTTATGGAGACTTACAGGAGAACATAACATATATGACACCACCAGAAGGTTTGAAAGCATCACCAAATCAGATTTGTAAACTCAACCGTTCACTTTAAGGCCATATACAAACACGAAACAAGCACCCCGGTGCTGGAATAATAAAGAAAGTTTACCAAAGAAATTTGACTTGAAAGCAGTTATGCAGAGAAGTGTGTTTATATTGGTAATGCAAACAATAACATAGTACTATATCTGTTGCTGCATGATGATGATAGGCTCATATTATCAAGCTTAAAAGAATCTTTGGATATAATCATATAAGACTTGAGCAAAATTTTTGATAAAAAAATGTGATCCAAATAATTTTGTTAGACTACAGATAGTCCCCATCATGGTTCAGGCCTTGGCGTGGCGGTGGGGCTTAGTAGCCTAGGGTGAGCCCAACACCCTGGGCGAAGCTAATTGAGCCGAGGGGGCTCTTTGTACCCCTCTTATAAGAAGAGGGGACAAAAGAGCAGGGGGCAAGGGGTGAGGATGGGAACCTCACCCCATTGTACTGTCCCGACGTTGGGAGGGGTTGTTCTGTGGTGCGGGACAACCCCTCTGTGGAGGTGGCGTCCGTCCCTTGGGGGACTGACTAGCCGTCGGGGTGCCCTGTTTGTTTATTAGATCCGGGGCACCTCACCAAAGGCGGCATTGGTGGCACTCGCCGGGTTTTAGTGGGTAGAGCTGCGTCCACTTACCAGCTTTCGGACACAGCGAGTCCCACATACCCGCGTGGGGAGACCCACTCCCCCGCGGGATGCCTCAGAGCATTTCCCGGCGTTAAAGAAAAAAAAAGACTACAGATAGAAAGTTAAAGTATGCATAATTATTCATCAAGAGAACTATATTGAGCGATTCATGATAATTGTAATGTATTTCCAATAGATCTTCACGCCACTCTAAATAATAGCTCAGCTACACCTGACAAGAATATGCAATACAGGAAAGCTGTTGGCTCCTTGATGCTCCTGACTATATTGAGTTTACCTGAATATAGAAAATTTATGGGACTAATTGAAAAGAAGCTTTAATTAGAATTACAGTGAAGTTAACGGTCAACAGAAGCTCATAAACGAGTTGAAAGTCTGCTGGGAGCGAATACCACAGAAAAACATTAATCATTTGATTGAGAGTGTTCCAAAAAGGCTAGTAGAGGAGGACGCACCCGCTACTTAGGACACCCCCGTAAACCATTCATACTGTTAAAGTGGCAAAAATCAAAATAGTAAGGTTTCCTTTTTTAAAAGGTTGATTTCGATTTTTCAATTTGTTCTGCCTATTAAAAAAAACAATCTTGACTTGTTTTGCCTTGTTTAAACAATCAATGAAACCTATCCTTATCATCCCGGCTCTATTTTGAGTAGTTTGTACGCATCTTAATAATGCTCTATCCGTCTCCAAGGACCGACGAACAGACTTCATCAATTTCTTAATCTACATTAATGCGAGCGAAGCCGCGGGCAAAATCTAGTAAAAAGATAAATAAAAACACTACCGGCGATAAAAGTTATCGTTCTCTAATCCGATGGGTTCGTCACAGGATATATCCGGCAACTGAATCGGGATCCGGCGCCAGCTCTTGCTCACCCTACGTATCATCGCCACGGCTTGAAATTTTGATATAATGCCAGATGAGAATCGCGACGCGAATATCTAGAAAACAAAAAATTATTCAACTTCCGTAATTCGACTGTGCGAAAATAACTTTTTGAAATTTTTGCTTGTAATAAAGTATACTTATTTCATATCATCATCATCAACAGGATATATCCAATATGAATCATGTTCGCAAAAAAAGATAATTTTAATGACGGAACCATTATTAAAAGTATCACGATCTGTTTGTTTTTGATGTGATAACGTTATAAGTCGGATGAACTCTGGCTTCACGCACGAAGAAGCATAACTCATTGTCACGTTCCGCCTGATCCTAGCGTGGAAGCGAGAGCGCGGATCAAGCGTTAGAGAAGCATGATCGTCCTAAGTGTTAGGTTTGTGATGCATTATGACGTTGTCACTTAAAATTATCGACCGTAAACCGAGCTTACAGATGACATGTAGGTTTTTATTTAACTTTGTGACGGAAGATCGACATGAGTTTTTACATCAAAACATTGCAGCAGTTTTCATTCATTCCTTCAATCATGTAATGTATGGTGCTAGGTGCCGCTGTGCCGTTAAAAATATGAAAAAACTGGTACCAAAGAAAATAGTAAATACTAAGAATGGTTGAGGAAAAGGACCTATCACACCGGCGACAAGTGACATCCATGCTGTCGCGTTTCGTGCGGTTTGTGAGTTTACTGTGGCCCATTGGGAAGGGGATAGGTAAAAGGAGGGCAAAGCATCAGCATAACTTTTGGTTGTGGTGGCTCCGACTGCTTAGTTGTCTCCTTATGACATAAAAAAACGCAAGGAAAATAACAAAAGAAATATTACAATCATATTTGAACCTTCTGTAAAGGAATTGAACACATATTCAGAGAACAGGAGAACTGGCATTTAGAGTTATGATATGTATCACACACGCATAAGAGTGTACAATGTACCAACCATAAACATATAATATAATAGACCAATAAAGAGTTGGAAAGAGAAGACAGTCCTTTATGGAATTATAACAAGATGAAAAGAGAGAGCAATCTAATGTCAAGTGTAACCACTTTTATTTGACAGGTCAGCCAAAGTCACCAAGCGTTAAAAGAGCCTCTCAGTATTTCCAATTTATTTCGTTGTTCCAGAAATATTTGCAATAAATACTATTGCATTTAAAAAGATGAAGATGTATATAGTGATACTTGTGTGAATCATAGAAACAATCGTGAAAATTATAAATTTCACAGGTAATTAATTCATCTTCATGTCCTAATTGCTAAGATGTGTTTATTTTTTGCTATATTCTATATTTTCTTCTCTATTTCAAATAAAATAATGTCAATCGTCCAATTTACTTTCATATTTTACGTAATTAAATATACAATTGTTCTTAAATTACACAATATTTGAAGATTAATTTTCATCAATATTTTATACATATACGCTAGTGCTTGATTCAAATTTATCGACATGCTTATTGGTATATAATAATATATAACATTAATTTGAAACTAATCTAAAAACAACAAAAAATAAAACAGCTTTTATTTCTATTGGCGTCTTTTTATACTAAATTACGGAAGTCTATAATTTGAATTACTTTAACTGATGCATTTAGATATAATGGTGCTGCCAGTGGTGTGTAACACTCGGCTATGTGTAGATGCGAGCAGATCATTGTCCCACACCTCCCCATTTTAGATGCAGGAATAGGAACGAGATTCAGAAATCAGAACTTTAACATTTTGCTAAATTAGCCCATACTTTGGATAGAGTACGATGTTTCCACCCCTCTCCATCTTCTTTCATCTTTAGTCAAGAAATAGGAAAAAGAACAGCGATTTTAAATATAATTAAATCATCACATTTCTCTATGTATTTATTATTATTAAATTTCATTTCGGCGCGACCGTGTGGGCATGGCATCTATCGTTATCAACATCAACCTGTCCCCAACAAACGTCTTTCAATTAACAAAAGGCAGTTGGCCACTACACACGTCAACTCTTGTCAAGTCAATTACTGCTCTTAACCTGTTTGCAAACACTAGCTCTTCCCCCGAAACCTATTTCCCAATTTAACTAGAAAGTGTGTGTCATTAATGAAATACATAATAATTTATTATTTCCCTCTTATTTCCAGAAGACAGCAGCAACAGGCATGAGTTTTACTTTTGTCGATTACCTCACGTTGAAAAATATACATGTTAATATAGTACATAAACAATAACATAGAATATCAGATATAATTAGCAGACGACGAGAGCGAGTCACCGGCGCCGGCCGCGACCGAACAAAAACACCGCCTCATTAGAATTTAGACGACAGCGGACAGACGGAAGACGCACGTGTCCATCTAACGATAGACCACACTCATACTATATTGAAACCTAAAACACTATCTGACTGGAGCACATGGGCTATGGCGACGAGACGAAAACTAGAACTAGGACGTAATGCAACATCACGACTCACGTGCACCGCGAATCGAACATTTTTAAGTTTCCCATTAGTTAGTGGTTTATATTTTTAACCGACTTCAACAAAAAGGAGGAGGTTCTCAATTCGGCCGGTATATTTTTTATGTATGTACACCGAATTCTCCGTCAATTGTGGACCGATTTTCAAAATTCTTTTTTTGTTTGAAAGGGTATATACTTCATCCCAGAGAAATCGAGGGGAACTTTCGAAATTCGTAGGAGCAACTAGTTCACTTAATATTTTTTTAAATAAGCATTTTGAAGCACTACAAGTTAATGAAGGTCTAGAGTCGATCTGATGCTGAAGCTGGAAGACAGTCGAGGGAACTCCTCGACGATTTACTTCAGTAATCTTGTGTTTGGGCTTGATTAATTTGTATTGATGAGAACTTTACACCTAGATGAGTTGTGACTGTGATTGGGGGTCTGATGATGAAGACGAAGCTCAGTTAAGGGAACTCCTAAATAGTTTACAGTAGCTACCTTGTGATTGGACTTAATTAATTTATATTGATGAGAACTTTGCACCCATGTGGGCAATACGTGCCATTACAGGTCTGATGATGGAGACCATAGTCAGTCGAGGGAACTCCTCAACGATTTACAGCTTTTGTTGGGCAAACTTCATACGGTTAAATATGCCAAAATGTCTATCTTTGTCTGTCTTTCTTTAACGAATCACAAAAAATTAAGAAATATTTTTTTTTAAATAAAAATTATAACCAACTTCAAAAAATAAAATAACTAAAAAGTAATAAAATAATCGCGTTTCTTTAATTTTTGTGTCTACAACTAATAATCATCTTATACTTCTACTAATGTACAATATTTGCGTTTACCACGTCCTTATTGTTACTTTCGGAGTCGTATTTGTTGCTGTAGGTACCTACCTACCGTGACTGACACCGACTCCGAAAGTAACAATAAGGACGTGGTAAACGCAAATATTGTACATTAGTAGAAGTATAAGATGATTATTAGTTGTAGACACAAAAATTAAAGAAACGCGATTATTTTATTTATTTTAGTTATTTTATTTTTTTAGCGTAATTTGTTTTCCGAAAGATTTGTTATTTGGATATCATATTTTTCAAACTATCCTCGTGTAATGTTTTGTTTCGTTTTTCAGATATTCAGATATTCAGATTTCATATTTTTTCCTTGCCGCGCATGTAGGTACTAATATTTTTTCATTACGGTGGAGATATAGATCTCTTCCTGCCTTCTCATACTTAAACATTATCTTTCAATCCCAGTAGTCGCATCTACGTTCCGAAAGTTTTCGGTAAGTTTTACAGGACCGCATTCTTCCATTGACTCTCTCAATTATCTCTGAATTTCCTAGTGTTCAGATGTATCGATGGACCACAGTCTAGACACGATCATGTTACAACACACAAGCCCGCCATGACGCACCACCAGTGGTATATTTAGGACGTGTTTGACGCAATGGTCGCGCCGGTGCCTCGGAAGACGGACTTCCCAGTCCTCGGTGATTCACGGGCGATGGTGACATGGGCTTTTTCAAAATAGATCCTAAACGACTCTAGGACGCCAACAGATTACGTTAACTGAAGATTATATAAGTGTTTGCGTTTTGTAACGAACTCGCTTGTAAGTTCTTTCTTGTAATATAATGAGTAGCTGTTTATCGCAGTTTGACCCCAAAATTAATTAAAATTGTATGAAATAAGTAGCCGACAACCTTCCTCAAAAATTAGGCTATCAAATGCAAAAACACTTTTCAAATGTGGCTGACGGTTTAGAACAGCAGCGCATTGAAACTAACTCTTCAACTTTATTGGTATAGATAATTGCATTCTAATAGCGGGAGCGGGAGCGGGCGGGAGTCCCACATAATATGCGTAAAGCATTTCTACTGCGTCAAAAAAAAAGAGCGGTGGTGGTGTCCCCCGCGAGGGCTGTGGAAGAAGGGGAAGCTGACCCTAATCTGGAAAGGCAGACGATCAGTCGACTCGCCGTCAACGTATCGACCGATCGTCCTGCTCGACGATGCGGGTAAGCTACTGGAGCGGATCGCAGGAGCCAGTATCATCTAACACCTGGAGGAGACAGGCCTGAAACTCAGCGCCTACCAGTTTGGCATCCGGCGAGGCAGGTTCACCCTGGACGCTCTGGCCAGGCCAGCTCTAGCTGACGAGGCGGTCGAAGGCAGAGGGATGCTTTCTCACAATCTTAGAGCCGCTGAGATTCCAAGGAGTGCCGGCGTATCTGCGCAGACTGGTAGCGGATTACCTCTCTAGTAGGTGCGTCGTGAACCCGACGGCCGGAGGTAGGGCGCTGAGTTGCCTCATCCTTAACGTAGGTGTGCCGAATACTGGCTGGCGCCACCTGTATACAAGTGTATTTCAATCGATGGAACTGTACAGCGCGCCGACATGGACGGTCGCTCTGACGACGGAGAGAATGACCCTGTTGTGACGTGGGTGACGGGTCATGGCTGTCAGGGCCGTCGTACCGTAGCGCGTACGACCTTGTACGAGGCGGCGCGCGTACTGCCGGCAACTGCACCGTGGGACCTGGTAGCAGGTGCCCTGGCGCATTTCTGGCGTAGGAGCAGAGAAGAGACGCCGAGGAGGAGAGAAGGTCTCGGATGATGACGAGGCCGAAAGAGAGGAGGATAGCTGGCGAAGGCGCCTGAGAAGGCGAGTGCTCCGCGAGTGGAAGGAGTGGCTGGATGAGCCGAGTGCGGGCCATCGCACAGTGCTGGCCTTCAGTCCAATCCTGGAGCAGTGGATTGACTGGCGGCACGACATAATTACCTTCCACCTTGCGCAGATCCAGACGGGGCATGGCTGCTTCGGAAGGTATCCGTGGAAGATGGCAGGGGTGGATGACTCGCCAGGGTGTCGTCATTGTGGCAGTAGCAAAGACACTGCAGACCACACCCTGACGGAGTGCCCAGCTTGGGCGGAGGAAAAGGCGCCACTTGTCGCTGAAGTGGTGCGGGCCTGTCGCTCGCTGCTGTCATCCGAGCGATGATCGTCAGAGCACATGGCAGGCGGTCCTCTCCTTCTGCCAGGTAGTAATGTCACAGAAGGAGGAAGAGGGACTGGAGGTCGTACTGCCATAATTATTTTCACGTCATTGGTACCTCCCAAATCTCAGTCATAGTAAAGTCCCCATTACGTTACAAATTAAGTTGACTGGTGTCAAATCAACGTGAGTCTTATGATTCACATATTTTCCCAAAGTGGTTTTATAACATATTTAATATCGCGCGCAGACCTGATTTAGATACAAAGTATTAGACCTTCATGAATTTATTTGCATATTATAATGTCTATTATATTACATTTTGTGTAAACAATTTTAAAACAACTTTTAAATTTGATTCCGTTGTCGAAGGTCACTTGGAAGCCTGCGGTCGGCTGAGAGGACTCGAGTCCAACATGAACCGAAAATAAATAAAAGTACTTCATAATCCACGCATGGTACGGTCGAACAACTGTTTATTGCCCTAAAGTCTATAGTCTCGAACGTAAGCGTTAATATTATCAGCCGCAATAAAATCTATAAAAAGTAGTCCGCTAGTCAAGTGGTCACTGGTTCGGCGACGGCGGCGGGTTCGAATCCCGCCAAGTGCAGACAATTTGTATGATAAATAGAATATAATGTATATATTATTTTCTAATGTTGACGCGAATTTCACTCATTACAATGAATTCAACTTACAATCCCGACGTTTTGGATACTTTACAACAATCATGGTCACGGGAAGTCCTCCCATGACCATGGTCATCATGTATGTTTTATTATAACATTTAATATGATTTTACAAATTTCTTAAATTTATTTTCGTTCCTAGTAACTGTGCACGGGTCTAAGTTAAGAGGACGCCTCGGTAATTTTGTCGTCAATAATTTCAATTTATTTCATTAATTTCAAAACACATGAAGATATAAATTGGTGACCTGGATAGTTCATGATATAAGCCTTATTTTTCTAATTTTCGAAACACGATTAGGTAACTTTTGTATCAGAGAAAAAAATATCAAACATACCTCTTATTAAAAACAGATTCACATCTTATGGGCAAACGGGTCCGGTTTAAGCCTCTTAATTTTCTTTGTAGATGAGTTTATACATGTTATTTAAAATTGTCATATGAATTTCTCCAATTATCGTTTTTAACGCAATAATATAACAAAAACCATTTTGCCGTTTACGTCTTTTAGTTACAAGCAGCGTATATGTATGAAGGCCTTGTCCCTATCCAATCGCTGCGTTAGGAATATAAGAAGATCACCAGCTAAGCGATTCCGTTGAAAGCCATATTAGCTATCGCTAGTCAGCTGGTGCTCCTCCAAATATCGCCGGAGCTGGCAGTTAATTATGGTTTCCATAATCTTTGAGAACAAGGAAGCTATAGCTATTGGTCTGTAGTTGAACGGGTCAGAGCGGTCCTCTTTCTTAGGGATCGGGTGGATCAAAGCGGTCTTCTACGAGCATCGGACGACGCCTAACGAATAAGAGTATCGGAAAAGACGGGTAAGGACGGGTGTCAACTCAGGAGCACAAGTTTGTAGCACTAGCCGAGGGATGCCGTCAGGCCCACTCGACTTATGAATTTCCACCGAAAAGAGAGCTTTGCGCACGGAGATCGGCCTGAAAATTATTTCCGACATTGAGGTGTGGTACCAGTCACCGAATACCAGGAAAAAATGACCAGGATATAAGACCAGGAAAAAATACCTTTTGGTGGTAGGTACCGAAAGGTGGTATTTTTTCCTGGTCATTCAAAGTCGAGTTGGAAGCAAAAAGGGAGCCTAGAAGATCGGATATCTCCTTAACGTTGTGGGCCAACGAGTCATGTGATGTGATGGTGGGGATGGCTTACAAAAATTCCCTTGAACAGCCTTGGCGAGCGATCAAAATGCACGAGCTCCCGAAGGAAGTCGAACCAATCTCTCACCAATTCTGTTTACATGCTCCGCTTTTGCCTCAGCAATAGCCCTTTTGAAGGACCTGGAGACAAAGTTATACTCCTTTTTTAATGCGCTGGTCTTTACATCCTGGAACATCGATCCATTGGCCCACACTTGGTAGCATACCCGCTAATCGCGTGTAGCAATCTTACACAGTTGACCAAACCAGGGCTGGGATTTGCCGCCTATAAGCACTGCAGAGCTTGAAATGAAAAGCTCCATGGCTTATAGCGCCATCTAGGCAACAAAATCAGCAACGATGTCTGGGTCATCCAGCGAGAAGCAAATTCGCCCCCATGGGTAGGATGCAAAAAAGGATCGCATCCCATTCCAATCAGCTGACCTATAGTGCCAAACACAGCGGCAGTCCGAAAAACGAGGCCGTGATGGGCTTGCAACTGGCACTGAACTTCGGATCAGACAATGGTCCAACGAGCCAAGTCGAGTCGAGCCACTTGGTGTGATGAACGTTGAAATCACCAAGTATCATGATCTCTATGGATGGGATCTGTTGTAGCACGGAATCTGTAGCCATTTGGATGTACTCCTTTTTCCACTTACTTCCATTAGTCGATCGGTTTTATCATTACCGCTGTGGGACCTATATAGGGAGGTATAGACGCGGGGATGGTCATGCACGATGCACAACCAGAGGATGGAGAGGTCCCTTCAAGACTTTCAAGACTACCAAGGCGATGAGAGCAGTCATCCTCTCTGACGTACGTGCAAACTCCAGCCCGTGGTACAAAAAAGTGTTCTCATTTGTACCCCGAACAGGAGAGATAAAAAGTTAATAGAATCAGGCGTTACTTTGCGGAAATCCATTATATAAGATATTAAATTATATTTTATTAATTAGCAATTATCCCGCGAAACACGCAGTCTTTACAGCAAATGTGTGAGTGCACGCATATGCATGCGTTAAGTCACGATTACTAATCGAATTAGTAACGATTACTAATCGTAGTGTCTACATCCTGAGGATGCCTCGGTGTCGGGGCGAAACGTGCGTAGATTGTTTGGTGGTGGTCTTTTACTGTGGTTGTGGTGCATGTGGGGTGGTGGTGCATGCGAGTGTACGCATATGCAGTGTAGGAAAGGAGGGCGGTGCTATATGCATGCATATGCGTGCACTCACACATTTGCTGTAAAGACTGCGTGTTTCGCGGGATAATTGCTAATTAATATAATATAATTTAATATCTGAGATAAGAAGTTTCAGCTGGAGAGGATATCTGAGTCTCGGTCAAAAATAAGAGGGCCAGCTTCGCCATCTGGAGGTGGTAATGGACTATGTTAAGAAGTACCCTGAGGTTACAGAAATCCACGGTCATTGTGGTAGGGAACTTCTGTCGACTGCTCCGTTTGACCCCGGGCAATTTTTGTCTTGAGCACAGATTCCCCAAGAATTCGCGGAGCTGCCCAGGTTTCCGGGTTCAAGTACCTGTCCTGAACCCGGAAGCCTAGAGAGGGATTCTCCGGTGCTTTCGCGACCGGTACCCTACTGGGGAGTCTTTGCATAGTCTGTGCTGCCATGTGTGGAGGGAGGGATGGGCAACCGTATCTCTCACATAACACCGTCGTCATTCGACGTCGGGTTTATGTAAGAGCTTCATTCAGCTGCAAATGCAAGTAATTGTATAATATTAAACAATATAAACTTAATAATAATTGTATAAAGTGTTTTACTGTACCTACATTGTACATCATAATATCAATGTAAAATGAAAATATGTTAAATGTAAAAGTAAATGATAAAGAACTAGAATCAGCGTATATTATCTAATATATAAAATTTCCATGTCACAATGTTAGTTACCGTACTCCTCCGAAACGGCTTTACCGATTTTTAACAAATTTTATATACGTATTCAGTAGGTCTGAGAATCGGCGACTATCTATTTTTCATACCCCTAAGTGATAAGGGTGGTCAACCCCTCAAATTTTAAAAGTTAACGTGGGCGAAGCTGCGGGCAACAGCTAGTGAAAGTATAAAATGAAATATATTTATCGAAATACAAAATGACGTTTATATGACAAAAAAACAAAATTAAAAATATATAAAATGACAACTCCAAGACGTCTACGATGTTACACATGGCGCGCGATAGCTCGCTAATTGCAATATTTACGTTACTTATCGGGGTCTGCTATGTGTGCGGGGTGCGGGGGCGCCTGCCCGGTTTTAGAATTATTGTTTACCGAGGCGTCACCTTAACGTGGTGTGATTGTTCGTAAATATTTATTTGTTTATTTGTATTTATTTATATACAATCTAAACATAATAAAAAACCAATGTCCTACACTCCATCGATGAGAAAATACGAAACAATCTCACGTGACAATAGATACAGACGAGGTCCCTCCCTGTTTGGGGGGGGGGGGTTGTTTGTTTATTTTTTAAATATGCAATCGCAAAAACAAGGCCCGTGGATACGCACTATTCGCTTCGCGTGTAAAATGATTTTGGGACATTTCAAAAGGTTATAGATTGAATTTTTTTCATATTTTTTTTTGGAATATGTTTTGGAACTAGGTTCTATTTATTTAGTTTTTCGATTTGTCGCGAACCTATTTCGTTAGGTCTGTACGGTTGACAGAAGCTTCGCAATTGTTAAACCTTAAATTAGCAGAACAGAAAAAATCCATCGGAAACTCCTAAGACACTAGTTTTACTTTTTGCTTTTACTACTTTTAAAAAGAACGGATGCATTTATCACTTACACGATTATGCACGTAAATATTTCACATTCACTGAGAAATATTAAGTTTTGTGTTTTAAAAGCGCACACATAAAATAAATTTAGATTCAAACTTAGCATTAAAAAATATGGATAACGATGGTGCAGTACTGTCCTTTTTTTTCTTTTACGCCGTGAAATGCTCCGAGGCATTCCGCTAGGGACTCCCCAGGCGGGTATGTGGGAATGACTCGTTACGCTCGAAAATGCTCTGAGGCACCCCGCTGGGGAGTGGGTCTCCCCAGGCGGGTATGGAGATGGAGCAGGGACTCGCTGCGCCCGAAAGGCGGTAATGTGGACGCAGCTCTACCCACTAAAACCCGGCGAGTGCCATCAATGCCGCCTTTTGGTGAGGTGCCCCAGATCTATTGAGCAAACAGGGCACCTCGACGGCTAGTCAGTCCCTCAAGGGACCGACACATCCTCCCCAGAAGGTTCGTCCTGCACCACAGAACAACCCCCAACGTCGGGACAGTGCAATGGGGTGAGGTTTCCATCCTCGCCCCTTGTCCGGCAGAATACTGTCTACGGTAACGACGTCGGTACAAACATTGAATGAATATAATTAAGGTTTTGTTTGGCCGGTGGAAACTATTATTTTACTGATGACATATTGATACACTATAGACTAGAAGAGAATAGACTTTATAGAGCGCAGTGTAGAGCTTTAATTAATGTTACAAACGACTGGCAGCACCGGCCGGATGTGACGCCGTTTACCTATCTCAATTCATCAATTAAAGTAATTTAAATTATAGACTTCCGGTGGCGCCAAAAGTATGAGCCATTCATGAATATAATATTGATTAATATTTATAGTACAGCATTAATAAATCTATATGTACGTGAATAATTCTAATAATTAATAAAGTATTTACAATATAATGGCGATACTTATAATAATTAGATTTGGTATGAAAGGACGCCAATGACGGTCTCGTCATACATATTACATTCTACCAGTAAACTTTGTGAAGGGTATTACTCTGCCGAAATAAATTGTGATCAAGAAGATTCAATTGTTTAAATCGGATATTCCTGCTGCGAGTCTTAACATTTATTATCTCTGGAGCGCAGTTAATAAATAATGACAACGATTTCAACATAGATAAAAAATTTAAACAAAAATTATAACCGACTTCAAAAAATAAAATATCTAAAAAGTAATAAAATAACCGCGTTTCTTTAATTTTTGTGTCTACAACTAATAATCATCTTGTACCTCTACTAATGTACAATTTTTGCGTTTACCACGTCATTATTGTTACTTTTGGAGTCGGTGTCAGCCAAGGTACTAAAGCTACAAAGTTAAATAGGTACAGCAACAAATACGACACCGATGACGGACGACTGTAACGTATTTGTTGCTGTACCTATTTAACTTAGCTGACACCGACTCCAAAAGTAACAATAATGACGTGGTAAACGCAAAAATTGTACATTAGTAGAGGTACAAGATGATTATACTACTAGCTACTTTAAACTATTTAGGAGTTCCCTTAACTGAGCTTCGTCTTCATCATCAGACCCCCAATCACATTTACAACCCATCTAGATGTAAAGTTCTCATCAATACAAATTAATCAAGTCCAAACACCAGGTTACTGAAGTAAATCATCGAGGAGTTCCCTCGACTGTCTTCCAGCTCCAGCATCAGATCGACTCTAGACCTTCATTAAATTGTAGTGCTTTAAAATGCTTATTTAAAAAAATATTAAGCGCACTAGTCGTTCCTACGAATTTCGAAAGTTTCCCTCGATTTCTCTGGGATGCCATCATCAGATCCTGGTTTCCTTATCATGGGACCATTTGGCAAGTATACCCTTTCAAACAAAAAAAGATTTTTGAAAATCGGTCCACAATTGACGGAGAAATCGGTGTACATACATAAAAAAAATACCGGCCGAGTTTAGAACCTCCTCCTTTTTGTCGAAGTCGGTTAAAAAATTGGACTCCGCTACGCTACGACTAGATACCGCGCCGTACTTGTAATGTGCGGCAACCAATACCACGCCGAATTCGGCGTACCCGGGCTAGTCATTGCAATCGTTGTGTAAGGTGGAGGTACAGTGTTTTATTCAATTTTGGTCATTATCTGAAGTAAAATGCCAGTTTGCGTAGTGAAACTGTGTAAGAATAATATTACAAGGAATAAGAAAGACTCTGGGATCACATATCATCTGTGAGTATCATATAATTTCGAAATTTAATCATAATATAACATGAAACTTTAGGGTTCATGTAACGCCATTTAGTGTTGCCGCGTATACAAAAATCAAGTCCCCGTGGTTGCGATTTTTATATACCTAGGTCTTAGATGAAGTAAAAAAAGGTAGATGACGCACGGCCTTTGCTAATACTGAAGCCACAAAACTAAGCTCCTTCATGTAAATACACGCGCTCACGCACACAGATACACCAAAACTAAGCTCATTTTTGTTAGTATCTTACGAGTCGTCGTGCAGTAAGTTTGCCAAAAAAATACCGTTCCGTGTAATTAAATGGAGTAAAAACAATACAAAAGTGACCAGAGTCTAAAGAAATATCGTTTCACACATAAATAAACACAAGACTATATTCTTTTAAGATATTTTAACACTATTTTGAGGTTAATCAACATAAATAATATTATTGCCCCGAAATGACGTATCGGAAGAGTGTTGCCAGAAGTTAGTATTTCTAATAGCCCAATAGTGGGTAAGTCAATTGCAGGCAAAGCCATAGCAAAATAATTAAGTACAGAGGTGACATAATTATTATTTTATTATTTGATCGCTATATGACTGAATCGAAATGACCTCGTATAACCTATGTTGTATTTTTTTTGGGACTCACGTACCCACAGCAGGACTATGTATTTAATTATTTATAAATTCAAAGATTTACCATTTAATAAATTAAAAAAAATGTAACAGTGTGGCTTGCAGAGAAATGTTTTTATAACTTAAATGTTTTTTTTAATGGGAAACGACATATTATGTATTTAATTTAAATGGTGTATTGATAAAATGTGACTTTCTAATTACTATTTTAATCAATTATTTTGAAACTGTTATTCTCTGACAATGATTTTAAGGACATGTTGTATTTATCAAGTTTATTTAATTGTAACTATTTTTTCCTGTTAATTTATATTAATTGTTTATTTATGTAAAGTTTTATTTTTACACACCATGTTATGGTAGAATGTATAGAACTTGTTTTTTTTTTAATATCACCTATGTATTTACTACATTCATGGGAATAAATAAATAAATAAAACAATTGTGTCAATAACATATCTATTGAGACAGTTTATAAAGTGATCCTACACGCCTCCTACATATTCGTAATATTATTGTATTTTATAAAAATATTCACTGTCGCATTCACTTATTACCTATTTTTATTAATATACAATTTTAAGGGATATTTTAAAAACTGGCAACCCTTCACTCACTCACACATACTTAAAAAAGTGGCTTCACTTTCTTGTTCCAAGTGCGCTATCTACCTTTTTTTACTTCATCTGAGATCTAGGTATTGATTTATTGTTATTATATTTTATAATTTATAAAGAATACTTACTTCATTTATCTATCCTAATCATTATTACTGAACTATTTTTTTATTTATAAATTATTTTAAATACTTAATACTTTTAATCGTTAGTAAACAATGAAACAATTTTTACGGATATTATAGCGGTTTATTAAGATTTTGCAAGCTCAACGTTTCGGATACTTTAACTTAACAACCATGGTCATGGGAGGAGGGAGGAGGAGGTAAAAATTGTTTCAATATAATGAGTGAAATTCGCGTAAACATTAGAAAACAATTAGTAAATAAAGTAAAATATTGAATATTGTAAATAAAATACATGTATAGTGTAAATAAATAAAAAACTATTAAAAACGAGGCATAATCATTGATATATTATTTATACCATTTTTCATGAAGAAAAAACCTACGCTTAACCAACTATTATTTAATAAGGTTAATGTGGGTAAGTGTAACCGCCCCTTTTAAAACAAAATCTAATAGAGCTTTTGATTCAAGCGTTTGAGTAACAGTAATATTTTAGTTACAACTAAAAAAAATTACTCTCAACTCTTGACATGTTGTCAAAAATTCAATATTTTTTTTTTGGGATATAAATTGACCTTACACATATTTTCTGAGCCATGTTTACAACCAGTACTTAACTACTAGTAACTAGACCATTGCATGAAATAATTTTCCCTTTAATTTAGGGTATAGTTAAGCAGCTGGCACTACAATTCTTCACGCACACTAGCATCCTTGGACATTGTCTTACACACACTATGATATTTATTTGCCGCATCAAGGAGCTATTGTTTTTTACGGGGCGCGGTATCTAGTCGTAGCGAAGCGAAGACCATTTTTTAATCTATGGATTTCAATTTAGAAACAACTGTCAACACAAACTGCCGCTGCAGGCTGTTGTCGGCGCCCTTTTCCCTTTCGGCTACGCCGTGATCGTAGTAATTAACGACAAGTACCTATACTTCGCAAGAAGCGTTCGAGATAGACGAGTTCAAGCACATATTATGCAGAAATTTTCATAGTTCATAGTCATTTAAGTTAATCATCATCATCAGTATAGGGACTGACGTCCGTCCACTGCTGAACACAGGCCTCCCTCAATGACGTCAAGACGACCGACCCCGCGCCACGCGCATCCAACACGGACCGGTCACTGTACGGAGATCGTTTATGGCCGACCAACACTTTAAATAATAATTATATAATAATATAATTCATACTTTTATTATTTAATCCAAAATGTAAAACGATAGAGCCACACAAATTGTGAACCTATGTTGATAAATAACTTTGTATGAAACTTTTTAAAGCGGGAAAGCAGTAATCAACACTAGCTATAGGTCAATTATTTTTATTAAATTGATCGATTACGACCAAAATATTTATTTACCGAATAAAATATAATACAGGGTGCACGCTATACTCTTCATATTAAATTATAGAGCTTCTTGTTCCTTTATAGATTCAAAACGAATAATAAACCTTCATGACAATTTCGCATCCCGAAGCTTACTCTCGGGCCAACGGGACAGGTTATCGACAAACGGGACGTCTGGTCACGTTAGTATATCCCCACGTGACAACTTGTTCAAACGCGCTGCCTCCTTCGTCCTCTGATTAAAAGCATCGGGACCGACGTCGGAGCTGTAATATCAACAAGTTCCGACCTTTCGGAATCGGAGTCCAACGTCCGTAAACTTCCTATTACTATCATAAGAGATCAAATAGATAACCGACTATCGTAAGAAACGAATCTTAAAGTTACGACTACAAATATGTTCATTTTGTGGTTTTGTACTAAAGATACATAATTAACATTTAGCTTAATAAAATATGTATAAATCAAGTTTCAACTTCAGCTGCTGAAATCGTAATAAATAACACCTAGAACAACAAATATAACAAATTGTGGTTTATCTTAATATATATAAATCTCGTGTCACGATGTTTGTCCGCGATGGACTCCTAAACTACTGAACCAATTTTTATCTTTATTTTTTTATATTTTGTAAGCATTTGTAATTTGGTCCAACTTGGGAGATAGGGTAGTTTTTATCTCAATTATTGATCTCAATATTTGTTATTGCAAATTAAATGTTTATATTTTGTTACTGTATGCAGATGTCAAATTCTCAAGATGATGTCAAATCCAAAACTCATTTAGACAGAGAGATGACGTATTAGACCTTCAATATTAATTGACGACCTATGTAGCTCAGTGGTGAACGCGTTGACGCTCAAGCCGGAGGTTGCGGGTTCGAATCCCGCCAGGGAACAAAAAATATTTTCTGTGTTCCTGGGTCATGGATGTGTATTATAAAAATATAAAATAAAATCTTAAATACATGTATAGTATAAAAGTATTAAATATATTTACCGTTGTCTGGTACCCGTAACACAAGTTCTTCGTGAACTTACCACGGGACCAGATTGACGTAGTGTAAAAGCGTTCATAGATATTATTATTATTATCAAAATAGTATTTATAATTTTACAGTATTCGTTTAATAAAATATCTACTTCCATTATAGTCCACGTATATTCAAAGCTAAGACATTGGAACGACTTTACGCGGTACATCCAAAATAACGTGAATACTTTTATTTACGTTTGTTATTGGTGCATGTTCCTGGACCAAAATCCACAAGCATCCACTTTTTTGGAAAAATACAAAAATAGTATGACGGAAGACATATTGCACAAAACTTGAGAAACAGAAAAATGTTCAAACATATAGTCCATTTTATTAGAAGTGTCCAAAATGGTAAACAAATATGGCGTACTTCCGGCCACAAACCAATAGAGTCATAGTTTAGTGAAGTGACACAAAGAGCAAAGGAATGAACAACATTAATGAGCCATAGACAAAAGTAAAATTCACTATTATTAAAATATTTAACGATACCAAGTTGCTGGAATCATTTCAAAAACTGATAATATATTGAATATTTGTCTTAAAAAAGAAGAATGTAAAGAAAATATTAGTCGAGCATCTTTATAAAAAAACAAATTTACAAATTTATATTTCGTAAACACAAAATACCTATTAGAAATTAGTTCCTCTTTTAAGTCTTTCGCAATTTCTGTAAGATAAGGAAATAAAAGTGGCCTTAGAGGTATTTTTGTTCATTTTAGAGTCTTAATCACTACATAGTATTAAACAAAGTCGCTTTCTCTGTCCCTATGTCCCTTTGTATGCTTAGATCTTTAAAACTACACAACGGATTTCGATGCGGTTTTTTTAAATAGATAGAATGATTCAAGAGGATGGTTTATGTGTATAATATAAATAATAATATAGTAGATGAACACTGATAATTTTAGAGGTTTCTAATGTGATGTCGTAAATAAACACATTTTTTGCACTTACATTGCAAACGCTGAATGAACCCTAACAGATAGTTCAAAATAATGTACTACATTATTGTACACCTTAGAAAGATCTACAAAAAAGTCCGCGATGGCATATGTGTATCTCTTAAGAATAACATACTATATCCATTTAAATACTTAAAAAATGGGCAATTATAAAACGGTAGTTGGAAAGCTATTTACACAAATGTGGTATTCCCGGCCCCGGCCCCGGTTCCGGTTCCGAAAGTTAGGATAATAATTATTATTGTATCAATGTATGGTAGAATTGTGTATCCTAAATATGCCTACTGAAAAGTTCGCGATGGCATAATATTCTATATTAGTTAAATATAACATACTACCTATATCCATTTTAATACTTTAAAAATTGGCAATTATAAAGCGGTAATGTAAAAGCTATTTAGAAAAATACGGTATTAAATTCATATTATAAAATTAAGTCCTACGCCCGTCCATAGATAAATAATCATCATCAATCCGTGTAAGGCTGTACATCTAAGTTAACGCGGGCGAAGCTGCGGGCAACAGCTAGTTGTAAAATAATCGATAAAAAGACGTCACAAATAAAAATTTAACATAATAGAACAGCCAGTGCCCAGAAAAAAGTCGATCCTAGTGTTATTGTCACCTTATTTGTATTTACTATGAACAAAAATCCTTGCGTGGGCGGCGCCATGTCTCGAACATGATAAACAAAAATACTGATACAATTATTTTTGATGAAGTTCTCATTGAGTAATCCTAACTCACATTTTAAAGTCCCACAAAATCTTTTTGTAAACTTCAGTTGACTTTTATGCTAGTGGTATGTGCTTCGGGATAGTGTTAAATGTTCAGGATGAAATTGATATTCAGAAATATTTAAAATAAAAATAAAATCCTTTAATAAATTTTAGTATTATAAAAGATTTATATTTGCAATATTGTGTAAGCATTTTTTGCGCTCAATATAAAAAAAACAATATGTAACAACTTAATAACAAATCGCATTACTGTAACATTGTTTTATAATTTATTAACAAAATGTAATTTATGAAATTTTAAAATATAGTTTAAGAACACTGTCTATTTTTATAGTTCATTTTGTTCAATCGCTTATTCACTTCACCCCAAAAAATATCTTGACCACATCCCTTTTGGCTTTATAAAAAAAAGATGATGAAATGTCATATTGAAAAATATTAGTTATCTGTGCTTTCGATAATCGTATTTTCTAAGTTTTTATGTGTTTAAATGTTAAATTGATGTTTGTTTTCAGTGAAATAAATAGTAAATGGAGTTTTACGTATGTCCGTAAGCTAATATGTCGTGAAAGTGAGTGATAAATGCCGAAAAATCGTGAACTACGTAATAACACGGTTTGTTTACTAAATTGGACACTTCTAAAAAAATGGACTATAGATCACACGACAGATAATTATGTATAATGAAGCGACAGTCTTGACCGAATAGGATTATGCTGACTGTTGCTGCTGAGCAAGGTGGTTTCTTTTTATTAGACGCACCAGGTGCAACTGGTAAAACATTATTAATATCTTTGATTTTTTGCCAAGACACGGTCACAACAAAAAATCATTTTTGGCAGTTGCATAGTCAGGCATTGCTTTACTTTGCTAGATGGTGGGCGAACGTCATATTCAGCATTCAAGCTTGATTCATGCTGCCATTAGACATTTGACAGTTTAGAGTATACATAATATAAGAGAGCGCGCGTCACTAAGTATGAACTGTAAGCACAGGTATGAACATAGACAAAACCATTGTCGTGGAAACGTACAATCAGTGTCGAAACAACACGCCCGAATATATATAGAAATACCCGGAATGCCACCATATAGTCTTTGATACAAGATTGTTCACCTATTATTCTTCTGCGTAATTTGAATTCACCTCGATTATGCAACGGTAGCGATCCGTAGCCCGGTGATTCTTAGCACCTCTTAGCATTCTTGCGGTGGACGGACCGTGATGGATGCGTGTGGCAAGGGATCGGCCGTCTTGGCGTTCATTGAGGGAGGCCTATGTTCAGCGGCTTTTTTTTTTTTTTTTTTTTTTCGGATGGATCTATGCTAATGGCCCGAAGGCCCTTATGCTTCAACGGATTTGTGTGAGCCCATTCGGCTCACTTTAGATTGGGGGGTTGCCCCCCGCCTACCGTGCAGTCTGTGACCACACGGCCTCCTGGCGTCGGTTGTGTGTTCAGCGGCGGACGGATATTCACTTTATATATTTTAGCCACTGCAACGCGTGGCCTGGTCTGCTAGTATATTATATATGTGTAAACAAAGTGCGTAACACTTCATTTAGTTTGTACAGTTTGAATTTGCCGCGTAATAACTTAGATTTATTTATCTGTGAACTTGTTTAATTCTATGGAGCCAGCCATATTGACTTATTAACACGTTATGTTAAAGATAGAGGTTAAAGTAAGAATTATATTGTAATTAGAATATTTAAATAATGGTGATTAATAAGAACTGGTGAAACAATAGCTTGAAATGTTGTATCTCTTTTCAGGTGAGTTTGTGATTATTTAATGTTAACACGATGTTTTGTAAAACTAGTTTGTATTAAATTAAAATTCTCTTTTCAGAGCAACTCAATTTTAGTTTTACTGTTCACCATAATATGCAAGGATAATAATAAATTAACACATAAATAATATATAATTACACATGTTTTATTTAAAAAAAATTTAAGCATACTTACATACATATCAATAGTAATAAAAGAAATAAGGTTTTCACGTCTGTATAAACAAGAGATATAAAAACGAACATTCATCCCACACATTTTACCTGTAGAACTAACAGCGTTTTCATTCTCCGACACGTCGCTGGACTGATCCATACTCACACTCACAGATTTATCGATATTCGAATATTCAAGTGGGTAGTTATGAATTAGATCGCTAGAGCGTAAGATGCAGTGGCCGACGTCCGCACTCCGCGGGGCCCTAGCACTGACTGTTTAGAGTCGAGCGGCCGGTGTGCGACTTTTCCCGGGGGTGGGGGTAGAAACAGCCTCCCAACAACAATTATGTAAGTGCGAGGGTTGAAGCTATTTTTATATTTCAGGCGTTCACACAGCACATGAAAACGTTACTTTTTATGACTATAGAAAGTGACGTATTAACGCATATAATTGCCTTACGCAAATATTGTTTATATTTATTACAATTAAAGATACTATGATTTTAGGATGAGGAAGTGAGATCGAGGACCTTGTAACAGTTTTCATAGTCGATAAAATTACAATATCTGACACATAAAAGATTAGTAAAGGATTTAGGACAGTGTGACTGATGTCGTTTTAGTTAGTAATACAGTGGTGAGAGGGACGAGTTGTGGGGACAGATCATTACAATTAACTAAACCTCACAGAAAGTAAAGCTTATCAGTACAATAAGTTTTAAGCAATTTTGTCTATTTAATAATATATTAAACGTGCTGCAAATAATAATAAAATGCTGGAGTTTGCTATAAAATATATTGTTTATCAAAATTTAAAATGTAAAAGTTCATTCTTGTTATTTTTTGCTGAATTGTATGATGCATATTTATTTTAAAATACACCTATCGCATATTATGTATCATTATTTGGAATTTTTTTATCCGAGAATATTTGAAGTGATAGCTTAACTAAGGGTAAAATTGAAATAAATTAAGCATATCGGTAACACCTCCTCACATTATATATGTTTTTCTAATATTCCCTTCTGCTTCAAACCAAAAATTTATAGCATAAAGTACATGAGGCTGTAGTTTTGATTTAAAAAATTACGTGTGGGAAGATCACTGTGCTGTGCAATACGCATGACCCTTATACTCATTAGTAATGCCAATATCAATCCGCGTGATCACTCGGCATTAAATACATAATACAATATATTAATTTGCTGCAAATTTCAAATTTTCCAAGAAAGAGGAGTATTCCATTCCATCCATCCACCCGCCCCCCACGGGATCGAGCGTAGGCGTGTGTTGACAAACTGTCGCTGAGTCTATTTTTAGCGAGAGCCACGCCCATAGCGGGATGGGAGGGGGGTAGGGCCGCTCCCTCCCCGCCGCCGCGCGCGCGCTCTCTCTCCCTCCCCCGTCTTCGCCCAGCTGCGCGCCCTTGACCTTATGTATCCAAACAACCGCAGTCACAACACGCTGGGTCCTGGTCACCACACGCGCCGAGACGCCGACCACTCGTGTTGGACAGTTCACATATTGCTCGTCAGTATCGTAAACTTGTAACCTTCAGTCGGACGTGAGCTTATAAAAGAGGTCTCATGGCCTTTGTATTGAAATGTCTTTTTAACATGGGTCGTATGTAAAACATGCCTTATCACTCCTGCAGGTGGTACGAGGACCATATTTTGTGGAATATTTAAACTCGGAGCGATACCAATAAAACTCGTATCATTCCGATCAAATCGACCTGTTCGATATTTACATTCTAGTAGCATCTCTCAGTTGTATCATGATGCCACTGATTAATATACCAAGGTATAGATATGTGGTAAGAGATAGACATGACATAGTGCCATGCCGCTATGTAGTTTGGGCCGGCACGACCGGGGTGGTACCTCTCGCTCACATAACACCGGCGTCAAGTGACAGCTATGCTGCCACGTTTCGTGCGGTTTGTGAGTTTCCCATGGCCCATTGGGGTGACAGGGAAAAGGGCGGCAACACATCTGCATAATCTCTGGTTATGCGGATGTGTATGGGCGTCGACAGTCTAAAGCTTCGACTGCTCGTATGCCCTCCTACGCTATAAAAAAATCATTTAGCAATCTTTAATAATGAAATGCCAGAACACAGCCTTTGGGTCTACCAGGCTTAAAAGTAAAGTAAGAAAGATCTTTTGTGTAAATCATATTCCTACTTTTATAGTTGCTAGCGATAATGTTCGCACCGTCCGCGTCGTGGCTGAAAGCCGCCGAATAAATCTTTGTAAATGACATGAACGCTAAGCATACGGTCCCTTTTGAGTGAATTTGATACGGAATACGGGCTGAGAATTTGCCTGGTACAGGCGAGGATCACACAACAGTGTGCTAGCAACTTTGTGATAGTGATTTTTTTTGTTTTAAAATCTTATTTATCACATAAATTAGCTTGTTCAAATAAATTTCACTTAAAACCTTCTAATTTAAGCTTTATCCCATTAGCGATACAAAAAAATGGGAATGTAGGAGCCTCGTTTTTTCTGAGCTCGTAGTTTCGACTTTATATCAAAATGACTTAATTATCAGTTACCAGTCAGTTACACACAACAACACAGACAAGCTCATAGATTTGTCAAAGAGTTATATCTATAAGTATATATATTTTACAAGCGGTTCAAGCTGTGTCAATCATCCGGTGATTATGACACACCAGAGCATGTAATACGTCCATACATGATACAACAGTGGACGGAAAAGGCTAATAGTGACGATGTTTATGAGAACTTCTACTATGCAACACTCTACATTCTAAGCGTAGAGGACAATATTTGTAAAAATTGCAAAAGCTTGTGTAGTTCCGCGTCACCGTATTAGGAACGCTTGCGTCAACTGTTTCTGAGAAAATCACTTGACACACTGTTTATTGCTAAGTCATTCTGGAATAATTTAGAATGTAAGTGGACATTATGTAAATACCAAGAACAAATTCTGATTGAAACTTGAGTTAATGCACGTACGGTGGACCCATTGTTCCGTAACATGTAAAAAAAAAGTAAATTGGGATATTTGAGAAAATATAATCCTTTTAAAATATACCTTTTTTTCTTTTTTTTCCGCGGGGAAAATGCTTTTGGCGCATACCACCAGCATCCGGTTAGAAACTGGTGGTTATCATGTAGAGCACTGGTGGAACCATAATTGTGGTGTTCCGGATCTGTCAGCAACAGGGTATCAAATTAATATAATAATAACTAGCACCGCCCGCGGTTTCACCCGCGTAGTTCCCGTTCCCGCACTACTACGGTACTACGGGTATAAACTACAAGTACGGTCTATGTACTCGCTGATAATGGGCCTTTCAGAGGTTTAGGCGGGAAAGTGAAACAAACAACGAAACTAACATTCGCATTTGTAATATTAGTTATGATCGAAAGACTTGTTGCGTTCGGCCAGTACATAATATTGTGCGTTTGACAATAACGATGTTTTTGACATTTCAATTGACTTAATTGTGTTCCTACGGGAATAAATTATTACTACTAATAATAAGGCAAATGTAATTCCCGTAGGAACTTTAATTTTCCGGGATAAAATGTAGCCTATGTGTTATTTTGCTATATTATAAGCTACATCCATCGAGCATATACCCGGAATAGATCGTTCATGTCATGCGTTATGTATGAAAACAAATGCCGACAAATTTGTGCTGCGACGCTGAGCCGGTTCCGCGCACTGATTGGCCGACTGATGGCCATTAATGGCTGATTGGCCGATGAGACGTACATACAAATTGGCCCACATTACTACTCTATCCAGTTACATGCTCGACGGCTACACTGCTAAGTTTCATCAGAACCCATTCGGTAATATTGTCGTAATAGAGTAACAAGCCTCCGAACTTTCGCATTAATAATATTAGTAAGATAAGGGAAGAACATGTGCGGTATTGACAAGCACCTGTACAGGCACTTTTGTACCAGATAAGGTATAAAATATACCACATGTATTAGGGTTTAATTAATTTCCTTGTTACTTGCATAGAAGTTACGTTGAGCAAAGGGATTGCGCTGGCAGTGTTAAAGTACTTTCATAAGTGTTAATTTAGTTGGATAGGTAACCTAGCAGATGTGCCATCACCATAACGGTGGTCAACGTCGCCCATGAACATATAGGAGTTCACCAGAGACTAGCTCAGGCAACTCATTCACCCCACCATGGTTCAAACCTTGACGTGGCGGTGGGGCTCAGTAGCCTAAGGTGTTCCCGGCACCTTGGGCGAAGCTAATTGAACCCTTTGTACCCTTCTTATTAGAAGAGGGGGCAAGGGGCGAGGACTGGAACCTCAACCTATTGTACTGTCCCGATGTTGGGAGGGGCTGTTATGTGGTGCGGAAAAACCCCACTGTGGAGGTGGCTTCGGTCCCCTGACGGGCTGACTAGCCGTCGAGGTGCCCTGTTTGCTCATTAGATCCGGGGCACCTCACCAAAAGCGGCATTGGTGGCACTCGCCGGGTTTTAGTGGATAGAGCTGCGTCCAACTTACCGCCTTTCGGGCGCAGCGAGTCCCTGCTCCATCTCCATACCCGCCTGGGGAGACCCACTCCCCAGCGGGGTGCCTCAGAGCATTTTCCAGCGTTAAAGAAAAAAAAGGCAACTCATTCACGTGTTGTCTATCCTGAGACGTAGATAGTAAGTCTCGGTGTCAGTAACAACTACGTAAAAAAAAACACAATAGTAGTTTGAATATCACTTTTCTTACAAAATTCATCAGGAGACACGTTAGTGTCTAGCGCCAAGAACACATCCAAGTATTTTGGCGTGAGGCACTGTGTATATATTCTGGAGACATATGTAAACATAACCTCCTCATATTTTTGGGGCTTTATTTTGTTATTATTGCCAAAACACTAAGACTTCACACTATTTTTAATAAGTTTCTTTTTACGAATTTTACACATATTACAAAAAATTATTGGGTCTCAGCAATTATTTAATACATTTCAAACATGAAAATTATTGCTTGCGCCGTTTTGCGATTAGAGAAAATATTTTATATGACGTTACAGTGAGAATTTTGAGTTTTGACATCGAAGTTGGTTGCTTGTTTTTTAGTTTTATCCTATCGGAACAGGCAAAGGCTAGAAGGCCATGCTGCCTATCGTTATCAATATACGGTGTTGTATTAAAAATTAAGTATTTCGTTTTTTTTTCTTGTATTCTCTATAGTCTATAGCTTATTTTTATTTATTTTTTCTGTCATATTTTATATTTGATAAACGCCTTTCGTATAATATATTTTTTCTGTCGTATTTTTTATTTGATAAAAGTCTTTTGTTTCATATATTCGTTTCTGTTAAGAGCTCAATCTTCTTCGTTTCTTCCCAGTTTCCCGTTGATTAATGGTTATTTTGTGTTTTGTTCATTCCGAGTGATTTACTAGTGTTTGTTTTAAAAACTGTATATATTGTGATTGGTTGGCGAATATTGTGGAGAACTGTTCTGGAGTGGTTTTATATTGTAGGACTGTTCTGATGGTTTTCTATAGTGTTTGTTTTTAAAACTTAATCTTTGTAATATATAATGTGATTCGTTGGCGAATATTATGATGAACTGTTCTGGATGAATAGAATGGGAAGTGATAGTTGATTGATGGGTGCTAGAGGGGTAGAGCCGCGCTTTTTGGCATTTTCGCCGTTTCTCCAAAGCACAGACAAGATATTTTTGTTAACACAACAGATATGGCAGCATGGCCTTAGGTCTTAGCCGGTTCCAACAGATAATGCCAATTGGAAAGAAAAATGATACAGTCTAATTATTTTTCGAGAAATAACAATATTATTTAAAAAAGTGAGATGTACTATCTCTATCTATGTAATTGTGGTGCTTTAATGTGATTTTAATGTATTTTTTTTATTTAGTTTCAACCGATTTTATTCGGTCAAAACTCTAAAAATTAGACATAACCGCATAATAAATGCCGCTGGAGTTTGTTTCTTGACTTCATCTGCTACCAATTAAATTGGTATTAAATTTTTGCTATACTCTACTATAGCCAACCGTTGATTTACATTAGTCAACTTATCAAGAATGGAAACAATGTGGAGTTAAAGGAGAAATGCTTTTATGTTTACAATAGAAAAAACAGTGTGGTGGCTGTAGCAAACCAAGAAGATGGTGTTTATAAGTTGGTCATGGAACATAAACAATGTTTTTTTTCTCCTACTTCAACAGTAATTAGTGAAGAGTGTCATAGGAGATTGGCCATTTGAATATAAATGGCCAGAATAAAATGAAAGATGGAGCAGTTACGGGAATATCATACACAGACAGCAATCTGAAGAAGAAAATGAGAAACAAGTACCATTTACTTTTAGTAAAGGGGGACCCAAATTAAGTGAATAAAAAAGCTGCCAGAGCGTTATAGATTTCCAAATCTATGTACAACGTTGAGTCCAAATGTTACTAATGATCCAGTCTGTGTCCATGAAGCCCTGGGGAGCCCAGAAAGAGACAAGTGGATTGAGGCAATAGAGAAAAGCTGCATGCAAGCTTTTGAAGAAAATGATGCATGGGTTCCTGTGAGTGAATTACCTTTTGATTAAACTTTAGTACAAGTGGGTATATAAAAGGAAATTAAATAGTGATAATAGTGTATGTTACAGAGCATGTTTAGTGGCTAAGGGCACAAGGTTACACAGAGGCCTGGTATTGATTATGAATAGACTTTCTCACCAGATGTCAGACATTCTACTTTGAAATTATTGTTCGCACTATCTGTTCAGTTAAATTTAGATGTCACTCATTTAGATGTTAAAACAGCATTCTTAAATGGTTTTCTTAAAGAGGACATTTATAAGGTTCAACTAGTTATTAATTGTGATTCAAATAAGAATAAGATTGTTGAATAAGACGCGCGCCAAGTACGTTTAAAAAATTGTTTGCAATTGTAAAATTTGCCACAAAAATTTTGCAATTATTGAAAATCACAATGATTACTTTTTTTAATTTATATTTTTTTGTAGATTGCACCGCTCGAGGTGTAAGACATCCCGCCGCGCGCCGGCCGCCTGGCCCTCGTTACTTTTGTGTGCACTTTTGTATGATATCGCGATCATCTAATGAACCGCTCGAGGTGTAAGACACCCCGCCGCACGCCGGCCGCCTGGCCCTCATTACGTTTGTGTGCCCTTTTGTATGATATCGCGATCATCTAATGAACCGCTCGAGGTGTAAGACGCCCCGCCGCGCGCCGGCCGCCTGGCCCTCGTTACGTTTGTGTGCCCTTTTGTATGATATCGCGATCATCTAATGAACCGCTCGAGGTGTAAGACGCCCCGCCGCGCGCCGGCCGCCTGGCCCTCGCTACGTTTGTGTGCCCTTTTGTATGATATCGCGATTATCTAATGAACCGCTCGAGGTGTAAGACATCCCGCCGCGCGCCGGCCGCCTGGCCCTCGTTACGTTTGTGTGCACTTTTGTATGATATCGCGATCATCTAATGAACCGCTCGAGGTGTTAGTCGTCCCGCCGCCCGCCAGCCGCCTGGCCCTCGTTAAGTTTGTGTGCCCTTTTGTATTATATCGCGATCAGTTAATGAACCGCTCGAGGTGTAAGTCGTCCCGCCGCGCGCCGGCCGCCTGGCCCTCGTTACGTTTGTGTGCCCTTTTGTATGATATCGCGATCATCTAATGAACCGCTCGAGGTGTTAGTCGTCCCGCCGCCCGCCAGCCGCCTGGCCCTCGCTACGTTTGTGTGCCCTTTTGTATGATATCGCGATCATCTAATGAACCGCTTGAGGTGTAAGACATCCCGCCGCGCGCCGGCCGCCTGGCCCTCGTTACGTTTGTGTGCACTTTTGTATGATATCGCGATCATCTAATGAACCGCTCGAGGTGTTAGTCGTCCCGCCGCCCGCCAGCCGCTTGGCCCTCGTTACGTTTGTGTGCCCTTTTGTATTATATCGCGATCAGTTAATGAACCGCTCGAGGTGTAAGTCGTCCCGCCGCGCGCCGGCCGCCTGGCCCTCGTTACGTTTGTGTGCCCTTTTTAAACGACTTCGAAAAGGACCTCCTCCTTTTTTATATTTTTTATATGTTCGTGTATATATATATATATATATATATTTTTATGTATGTTTACCGATTTCTCCGTTAATTGTGGACCGATTTTCAAAATTCTTTTTTTTATTCAAAAGAGTGCACTTTTGAGGTGGTCCCATTATAAGGAAACCAGGATCTGACGATGGCATCCCAGAGAAATCGAGGGGAACTTTCGAAAATTGTAGGAGTAACTAGTGCGTTTAATAGTTTTTTAATAAAGTATTTTAAAGCACTACAATTTCATGAAGGTCTAGAGTTGATCTGATGATGGAGCTGAAAGATAGTCGAGGGAACTCCTCAACGATTTACAGCAGTAACCTTGTGTTTGGGCTTGATTAATTTGTATTTATGGTGTGGTTGAGTGGATGGTAATGTACCACTATGATTAGCTGTGATAGTTAGTTAAGAAATGAACACTTACAGTTCAAACACGTATATTGTCCACATTCACACCATTTAATATAGATAAAAGGCACGGAAAGGATAGACACGAAAACAGTTTATAGGCACAGAAAAGATAGCACAGTACATAAAGTCTAGTGATAGAAATAAAGCGATAAGCACACAATATAGCGAGATGATGTTAAAGCGTTATAGTTCGCTATAGCAAGGCAGCGCGGGTTCCGTAACACAAGCAAGTCTCGACTGGGGACCGGTTTTGTATGCAGGGACCAGCGCGGGCGCATCGCCGCGCCCACCGGTATCGTATAGCTATACGTATGTCGACGGCTTTAGTGAAAAGGCCGTGTCGACAAATGTGTATCGATACGGAGTTGTCGATAACGATCACTTAATATGTATTTTAAATATTAATTTATGATATATGTAAATAAATTTTATTTTGATGTGTTTGTATATATTATGTTAAATAAATTATTATATTTTATAAATAGTTATAAGTTTAGTTTTAGGTTAATATTAGGTTTTACTTGTATCTTTATGTTTTTGCTATTATAATATAAACTGCTAATTGTATATGTGTATATGATGTTATCTGTGTATAATACAAAGTAGCCTACACCACCCCCCTCCAGAGACCGTCAAGGGCGATAAAAATCTGGAAATTTTACTCGGCGTCCAGAACGAGTTGTATATTTTTTCTGAACGTCTGGTAAAGGTTCAAGTGTTGTTTGGTCGGACAGTATAAAGGCCGGCTTAACGCGATCTATGGATACTGTGACCTCTTTACCTTTCAGCAGTATTTTAAATACCTTGTCATCCCTTGACAAAACTTTATGGGGGCCAGAATATGCGGGTTGAAGGGAACCACGTGATGCGTCTTCACGGAGGAACACGTGATCAGTGGTTGCCAATTCCTTATATATAAATACTTTCTGGCTGGCATGGCGTGAGGCTGGTGTGGGCTGCAACCTTGAAGCGACTTGCTTAAGGCGAGCGGAGAAGTCTGTGAGATCCGTGGTACCACCGTTGGTAGGCTCGAAGAATTCACCCGGTAATCTCAATGGTTCTCCGTATACCAGCTCAGCAGACGAGCATTGGAGGTCCTCTTTAAAGGCACTACGTACTCCTAGTAGTACCCACGGTAAGGATTCCGTCCACCTGCTATTTGCGTGACACACTATGGCAGCTTTAAGTTGGCGGTGGAATCTTTCCACCATGCCGTTACACGCAGGATGGTAGGCAGTGGTTCGTCTATGCTCAAAACCGGTTGTTTTTGAGAGGCACTGAAATAGTGCTGACTCAAATTGTCGACCACGATCGGTTGTGATCTGAGTGGGACAACCAAATCGAGCAATCCATGTAGACAGGAGTGCCTGGGCGACTGTTTCAGCCGTAATGTCTTGGATGGGTACCGCTTCCGGCCATCGAGTAAATCGATCTACGGCTGTTAGGCAATACCGATATCCTTGTGATAGCGGCAGGGGACCCACGAGATCTATGTGGATCTGCTGAAAACGCACTCGAGGCAAAGTATATGTACCAAGAGGTGAGGTGACGTGGCGACTAACCTTTGCTTTTTGACAACTTAAGCAGGCGCGAGTCCACTCTCGGCAGTCTCTGCGTATCCCTGGCCAGACAAATCATTCTGCTACAAGTTTGGCAGAAGCTGTGGTGCCAGGATGACTCAGCGAATGGAGACTTTCGAAAACCTGTTTCCTATGGAATTTAGGGACGAAAGGTCTGGGGTTTGGTGTACTGACGTCGCAGTACACAGCAATACGACTACCAGGTATCGTCCGTTTCTCCAAGCGCAAAGATGACCCTTTAGCTAGTAGTAGCTCAAGCTCAGGGTCGGCTGCTTGACTTTGTGCAATGGCCTCGAGGTTTACCGGAGTACATATTTCTTCTATTCTCGACAAGGTATCGGCCACCACGTTATCCTTACCAGATATGTGTCGGATATCGGACGTGAACTGGGCGATGAAGTCGAGGTGTCTGTACTGCCTGGGCGAACAGTTTCTCTTCCTTTCATGGAATGCGAAACTGATCGGTTTATGGTCAGTATAGATGATGAAATGCCGGGCCTCAAGCATGTGCCTAAAGTATTTAATGCCTTCATAGATAGCCAGTAATTCCCTATCGTAAGGAGAATATTTTACCTGCGATGGGCTCAGCTTGCGTGAAAAGAAAGCTAGCGGCTGCCAAGCATTCTCTTTGAATTGCTGGAGGACTGCCCCGATTGCCTTATCCGAAGCATCAGTCACCAAGGCAAGCTTAGCGGTACAGTCAGGGTGCGCAAGTAAAGCTGCGTCTGCTAGGCTGTTTTTGCATGCGTTGAAGGCTTCGAGACCCTGCTCTGTAAGGTTAACAGGTTGTGAACCTTTGACGGAACCTACTAGTAACGCATGTAGTGGAGCCTGGACTTCAGCTGCTCGAGGAAGAAATCTTCTGTAGAAATTGAGCATACCCAAGAATGCCTTGATTGACGCGCTGTTGTAGGGGTCGGGAACTCCCTTATTGCCTGCACCTTGGATTCTAAAGGTCTGGAACCAGCTTGAGAGATGGAGTAGCCTAAAAAAGTTACCTCAGGCACACCGAAAAGACATTTCGCCGTGTTCACCTGCATGCCATACTCCCTGAGCCTGGTGAAAAGTTGCCGTAGGTGATGCTCGTGCTGCTGCTCATCCTGTGAGAAGACTAGGATGTCATCAAGGAAGACATAAAGAAAATCTAGTCCCCTGGTAACCTCGTCCATGAACCTTTGAAAGGTTTGACCCGCATTCCGAAGTCCGAAAGTCATGAACGGAAATTCGAACAGACCGAATGGCGTAGTGATTGCGGTCTTTGGAATGTCTGCTGCGCTGACAGGTATCTGATTGTATGCCTTTAATAAGTCTAAGGTGCTGAAAACTTTGCAACCAACAAGATTGTGAGCAAAATCGTGAATGTGCCGAATCGGATATCTGTCAGGCACAGTTCGGGCATTGAGCATGCGGTAGTCACCGCAAGGACGCCAGCCGTTGTCCTTCTTAGGTGCTAGATGGAGAGGAGACGCCCAAGAGCTCTGAGAGGGTCTAGCTGTCCCATTAGAAATCATGGCCTGAAATTCTTGCTGTGCTATTTTTAGTTTGTCGGGTGCCAAGCGACGTGGAGAGCAAGATACTGGTGGGCCTGGTGTCGTGCGGATGTGATGAACGGTGTTATGTTTAATGTCGCGATGTATACCAGTTGGACGGGTGATCTCGGGAAATTCCTCGAGGATTTTGTGATACCGAGTCTCCCCAGTCAAAACTTTTACAGAGGTTATATCAGTACAAGTAACAACTTTAGCAATACAAGAAATAGAAGTAGTAGAATCTAATAGACGTTTGTTACGACAATCAACAATGAGATTATAATAATTTAAAAAGTCTACTCCTATAATAGGCTTAGTTACATCGGCAACAATAAAACGCCACACAAAAGTTCTGCGTAGACCAAAATCTAAATTAAAATGTATGTATCCATAAGTAGCTATATTTGAACCGTTCGCAGCACACAAGTTATAGTCCGTTTTGGCACGACGGTCACGAACGAGGGACCGGGGGTAGACGCAGAGATCGCTTCCAGTGTCGATCAGGAACTGCACCTTCGAAGCTCGGTCCGTCAGGAACAGGCGACCCGTAGAAGTAGAGCAGTCAGCAGTCGCCATTAACGACCGCCCATGGCGTTTCCCGCCTTATAGTCACAGGGGGGCACGCATTTACTGGCCTTCTCCCCAAACTTATTGTGGTACCAGCAGAGCGGGAACTTCCGATAGTTCGACTGGGAGCGCCGAGATCTGGATACCGATCGATGCTGAGGTGATTTAGTGGATCTGGTGTGAGATCGACTACTCCTCTCCGACGCGAGTTTGTTGAACTCTCGGCGTAGTTCAGCGATCTCCTTCGCTAGCGCCTCCAATGCTGAACCGTGACTGGATTGAGGTTGACTAGTCGTAGCCACTGCTGGTGATGGAGTAGCCAACTCGTGGATACGGTCGGCTAAATCTGCTACATCTTCCAGGCAGGTTGAAGGTGGTTGGCCAGCGAGCACAGTCTGGATCCCATGTGAGAGACGGCTGATCCAGATGGTGCGGAGGAAATCATCAGGAACGTTGATGCCGGCGAGACTCTTTAAGTGACGCAGAAATTGGGAGGGTTTTCTATCTCCAAGCTCCTCATGCGTTAAAAGCTGCTTAAGTTTATTCTCTTTCGAGGTTGTCAGTCGTTTGATAAGCTCACTCTTGAGTTTTGGATATTTATCCGTGGCTGGGGGGCTAATAATAATGTCTTTCACTTCTCTGGAGAACTGGTTATCAAGTTGCCCAACCACGTAGTAAAATTTTGTGGAGTCGCTTGTAATGCCAGATATGGCAAATTGCCCCTCCACCTGAGCAAACCAAAGCTCGGGTTCGTCTGGCCAAAAGGGTGGAAGTCTGGTACCAACTTTAAAAATATCGATATCCGCTGCTGCCATCGATGTCCCATCACTAGCGGTCGAGTTGCCGGTTGGCGTGGCACCGCCATGTGCATCGTGATATTCTTTGTTCATTGTGTTACTAATACGGGGTCACCACTATGGTGTGGTTGAGTGGATGGTAATGTACCACTATGATTAGCTGTGATAGTTAGTTAAGAAATGAACACTTACAGTTCAAACACGTATATTGTCCACATTCACACCATTTAATATAGATAAAAGGCACGGAAAGGATAGACACGAAAACAGTTTATAGGCACAGAAAAGATAGCACAGTACATAAAGTCTAGTGATAGAAATAAAGCGATAAGCACACAATATAGCGAGATAATGTTAAAGCGTTATAGTTCGCTATAGCAAGGCAGCGCGGGTTCCGTAACACAAGCAAGTCTCGACTGGGGACCGGTTTTGTATGCAGGGACCAGCGCGGGCGCATCGCCGCGCCCACCGGTATCGTATAGCTATACGTATGTCGACGGCTTTAGTGAAAAGGCCGTGTCGATAAATGTGTATCGATACGGAGTTGTCGATAACGATCACTTAATATGTATTTTAAATATTAATTTATGATATATGTAAATAAATTTTATTTTGATGTGTTTGTATATATTATGTTAAATAAATTATTATATTTTATAAATAGTTATAAGTTTAGTTTTAGGTTAATATTAGGTTTTACTTGTATCTTTATGTTTTTGCTATTATAATATAAACTGCTAATTGTATATGTGTATATGATGTTATCTGTGTATAATACAAAGTAGCCTACATATTGATGAGAACTTTACACCTAGATAAACTGTGACTATCATTAGGGGTCTGATGATGAAGACGAAGGACAGTTAAAGGAACTCCTCTACGGTTTACAGTAGCTACCTTGTGTTTGGACTTAATTCATTTATATTAACGAGAACTTTGCACCCATATGGGTTATAAGTGTCATTACAGGTCTGATGATGAAGACCATAGACAGTAGAGGGAACTCATCAAAAGTTTACAGTAGCTACTTTGTGTTTAAACACAATTCATTTATGTTGACCAGAACTTTGCACCCATATGGGTTATAAGTATCATTACAGGTCTGATGATGGAGACCATATACAGTTAAGGGAACTCCTCTACGGTTTACAGTAGCTACCTTGTGTTTGGACTTAATTCATTTATATTGACGAGTACTTTGCACCCATATGGGTTATAAGTGTCATTATAGGTCTGATGATGGAGTATAGACAGTAGAATAGAATAGAATAGAATAATTATTTATTTGCCAGAATATGGTGTACATAGGTTTTCATATTTCACAGGTTCTCATATTCTACATGTCAGTCTGCAAACAATATTTGATAAGTCATTTTTTTTTTTAAATAATAATAATAAATTAAAATATAATAACATGCAAAGTCACACAGTTAAATATCATCATCATCATACAATTTTATATTACAGTTAGATATTCTCTAATTAATTTCATTATCAAGTAAATATTAATTTATTGAATAGTACATTTTGCTCATAAGTAATTTAAATAAGTCATTTTGAAACTTCTTCCCACAAAGATTTTTTAAATTTAATGGTAATTTATTGTATATGGAAATGGCCATACAATAAGCATTTTTACTATAAGTATAAATTTATTCGCTGGTGAGGTATTATCAGCTTATACTTATCTCTGCAACTCCTAGTGGTCGAGTCTGATTTTTGAGAAAAAAGGAATCTATGTTATTGTGAACAAATTTGAAAACTTCAAATATATAAAGGCTAGGAAGAGGCAATATTTTGTGTTGTGCAAACAAGGGCTTGCAACTATCCCGATAGCTAGCATTACACAGACACCTTATATACTTTTTTTGGATGCGGAATACTCTTATAGTGTCTACAGAGTTTCCCCATATTAATAGGCCATATCTCAAGATGGACGCAACATATCCATGGTAAGCTACGAATGCCGCTTTAGTTGATACCGCTTGCTTTATATTTTTTAGTACAAACATATATTTATCTAATTTATGACATATATTATTTATGTGTTCCTTCCAATTACAAAGGTGGTCTACTGTTATGCCTAGGAATAAAGTTGATTCTACTTCTTTGATAATTGTATCATTGTAGGTAATACTTATTTTTTGGTTTACAGTTTTTCGTGTTTTGAAACTTATAATTTTTGTTTTATTTATATTAATATTTAGATTATTGCATCTAGCCATTCTACTGCGTTTTTTAAGGTGTTATTTATTTCTGTTTCATCGTGATATTTACTTTTCCCTTTTATTAGTATTGTGGTATCGTCAGTAAAAAGAATACTTGGATGTGTTACAGCATTTGGTAAATCGTTAATGTAGCACAAAAATAACAGTGGCCCTAAAATAGAGCCTTGTGGGACTCCAAGAGTGTTAAGTACAAACTGAGATCTATGTGTATTTATCAGTCTGCCGCTTGTACTAGTTATTTCTACGCATTGCTGACGATTTGATAAATAACTCCTAATCCAATCATGTGCTACTCCTCTAATGCCTTAATTGTACAATTTATCGAGTAATATTTTATGAGATACATGATCAAATGCTTTCGTCATATCTAAAAATATTCCAGTAATTGGGGTTTTCGAATTTTAACATTCTGTCACAGTTTTTGTTAGAGAAAAACAAGCATGTACTGTTGATTTATTTTTCCTAAAACCGAATTGTTCTGATTTTAGTATTTTGTAATGATTTAAAAAGTTGTAAATCTTATTTTTTTTTTTTTTTTTTTTATTGTTCAAAAAGTACAAAAAAAACATACACAAAAATTAGATGTAAGCTTGCCACGAAAACTCACAAGAGCTTATCTGGACAAGCCGCCGCGCCGCGTACCATAAGACAAAATATTATAGCATAGTATTTATACCGTATCGCGCCATCTTATACCAATAATTACTTAGGTTATCTACATTATGTAATTTTTAAATGCTTAAAGATTTTAATAAATGTTCTTTTAACAATCTCCTATATTTGCGTTTGTCCCGGTATAGCTCTTGTAGGTCTTCTGGAAGTTCATTAACGAATACAGGTATGATAGAACTTAACATTCTAGCTCCGTAATTATTTCTATATTCCGGTGTGATAAATTTTTTAAAATGTTGAATTTTTCTTAAGATGTTGGGTCTACATTTTTCTATTAGTAAGGAAGGATCATTAACTTCATTTAGTACATTAAACTTAACCAAGGTAAATATATCCATAACATTGCAGTATTTAAATATTTCTTTTTCACTCCAAATATTTTTATTTTTAAATTTTGAGATAATTAATTTTAATAGGCTTAACTGTAAGGCATAAATATTATTTAAATAAGTTTTATAGGTCCTACCGTAGCTACTGAGTCCATAATTGATAACAGATTGAGCTAAGGCTAAATATAGTATCCTGCAAATCTTATATGGGAGTTTATGTTTCAATATATATAATTTACTAAGTAGGGATCTTAATTTAGAGCAGACAAGGTCAATGTGGGGCTTCCAGCTGAACCTGTCATCAATTACGATACCGAGATAAGTATGTTGATTTACTCTTTCTAACAGCGGACATTGACAATTTGAACTATTTCGACTACCATCGTTACTATGAAGACATTCATGAGTATGGGCCATGATAGCCGGGGTGATGATGGATACGTTATGTGAAGAATGTATATGAATAAATTTAGTTTTTTGAGCGTTAATCACCAGCCCAACATCATGGGCCCATTTGCATATAAGATTGTAGTTATATTGCATAATAATTTCAGCTTCAGATACTGATCTATGAGCCGCAATCAAACAAGTATCATCGGCAAATTGATAAATAGAGCCTTGTTTTATCAAATTACACATTTCATTAACATAAAGAAGATATTCAGTTGGCCCAATTATAGATCCTTGTGCGGTGCCTTTTGTGGTTAGATACATCTTACTATAGCAGTTGTCAATTTTAACGGTGGTGAAACGATTTGTATGATAGCCTTTAATTAAGTTCAATAGAGGGCCTTGAATTCCATTTTGTGTTAATTTACTATTATGAAACATGACTTTCTCAAATTTTTTTGAAAATATTGGAATGATCGTGATAGGTCTGTAATTACTCATATTACTAGTGTCCCCTTTTTTAAAGATTGGCTTCACTATAGAGTATTTCAATAATGTTGGGAATGTGCCTTCAGACATTGTCAAATTTATAATGTGAGTAAGGGGTTTTATTAATTTTACTTTGCATGCTTATGTCATCATAGCCTGTAGATTTTGTGTTATTCAATCCATCAATTATCTTGCCAATGTACACATCTGAAATTGGGTTCAAGAAGATGGTATTATTATTGCATAAGTTTCTCTTAATTGCATACTTATTCAAGTTATTATTTAAATTGTCATTTGTTAATATATTTGTCATGGAATTAGAATTGTTAATATTAGTCATATTATTAAAAAATAAGTTAAAATTGTTTGCTATGTCATCAGGGTTGGTTAGTATCTTGTCTTTAATTATTATTTTAGTTATATTATCAATGTCAGTATTATTGCCTTTGTAATATTTAATAATGTCCCATGTGGCTTTACCTACATTTTTGGATGTACTGATAAATTTAAGATTAGATAAGTAGATTAAATAAGTAGAAATGAGTTTAACAGTTATATCCATATTCAGACCAAAAAAATCGGTTATCGAATTTCGGAATCTCAAAAAATTTAGAAATAAAAGTTTTTAAACAAAAATTAAAACCGAATTCAAAAAGTAAATAAATAATAATAAACTAAAAAGTAATAAAATAATTGTGTTTCCTTAATTTTTGTGCCTAGAACTTATAATCAACTTGTTATTTTACTAATTACAATCTTTACGTTTACCATGTCATTGTTGTTACTTTTGGAGTCGGTGTCAGCTAAGTTAAATAGACCGTACAGCACCCAAACCGTCGTCAGTCACCGGTATCATATTTGTTGCTGTACCTACCTATCTGTCTTTGCTGACACCTGCTCGAGGTTTAAGTCGACCCGCCGCGCGCCGGCCGCCTGGCCCTCGTTACGTTTGTGTGCCCTTTTCGTTTGTCATTGTTGGCTCGCACGTGAGCGTAAAGGACTTGAAGTCGTATAAAATAACCTTTTATTGCTTTACATTATTCGTTTATTTGTGAAATCGTTAATTAGAGGTCTGTGGACGTTCACGTGGGGCTGGGGCTGGTCACGTGGTGCTGTTATATAAACATATTTATTGAACTTATTTGGAGATCTGTGGTAATGATACATATTATTTGAGCAGAGATAAGCTTTATATTTATCAAAGCTATCTCATAGCTAGAAAATGGTCAACGTTAGCGGAGCATAGAGCTTAGGGTCCTTTAGGTCCGTTAGGGATATAATACGAGGGCGGCACTAAAAATTTCGGGAACATAGAAATATTAAGAACAGGAGAAGTGGTAAGGAGGCGTGTCCGCGTGTATGCTGCTTGAGCAAACCGGGCATACATTTCAAATATGACCGGCAGCGCAAATCAGTATGATGTCGCCCGCAAACGAGAAAACATATACCAATTCCGTCGTGTTCAGTGGTTTGTTGTAAGAACAGAAGTGAAATCAAACATTTAACAAGTTATGGAATCTGTTATCATATGTTAATATTACATTTTTACAATATTTTATTTTAAAATCGTTAAATCGTTTGGCGACGAGACAGTGATGTAAGCGATCGATAAAACGTCGATTATCGAATGATTCATTTCTTTGCAGTTTATTAAATATTTTGTGTGTATGTACTCGTATGATTTTATTTATATATCATGTATTTTTATAAGTTCAGCGTATATTATGAATTAAGGGTTTTTGTACATATGCTATTTTATTGTATTTGTGTCTGTTTTTTAAACGAAATAATATGTAAATTTTTGCCAAATTTGAATATTTATCAATCATATTACGAATAGTTTGTTTTTACTAATTTCTACTATTTTACAGTGTACCTAGTTAAAGGGTGTGTAATCAGAAATCGGGAAGTACACAATTTCAATATATAGAATATATTTGGGTATGGCTGGAAAAAATATTATGGCATGCCTCGAGCGATTGTCCAACTTTACACGGTTTTGGATATTTTACAACACCTTCAAATGTTTGCTATCATCAGTAGGTATCACCTTTTTCTCGTTTCTTATGTTCTTCATCTTATTAACCGTTACGTTATCATTGACTCCCTTTTCTCTTACACAAGCCATTATACAAGTCAACATAAGTATTCCTGCCTGTACCTACCTATTACAAATGAGTCCGTGATTGATCTTTTAAAAGCCTACTGCTTATCGCTTTGTCAGTTTCAGCTTAGCTTTGCATATGCAAATGTTAGCTATAATTGTACCTTTCCAGTTTTCCAAAAGATGGAAACTTAAAAAATGGATTGACGCTACAGGAAAACTGGTTCCTTACAAAAAATAGCATAATATGCTCCATTCACTTCGAGGAGGAAATGTTCGAGCCTCTAAAGAAAAGACGCAGACTTTTTAAATGGGCTTTTTACGTCTCATTGTCGCCTTATTTAGTTTTCATTAGTGTCATCTTTAGTGACATTTGCACAATTAAGACGAGTCGATTAACGTTAAAAATCATGAAAATTAAACCACGTGCTTGTTCTATATATAGTACCAAAAACAATGTGTACAAACATACATACATACACACATAAGTAAGAAAAATGAAACATTCTTGTTTGTACATTTTATTTTTATTACAACAATAAATTTCAGGATACCATAATAGACTTAAAAATACAATAAAAAGCTAAGATAAGAATTTTGAAAAAACCCACGACGATAATTCAAAAATGATAAATCAAAAACCATCGATTTAAAGAATTCATGTAACTAGAGACAATCGTAAAAAGTAGATTTGATCTCCCAAAGTGTCGGACATAATATTAACAACAGAGTTCGAAGTATTCTCCGCGAAATTTGACACATTTTCCATACGATGGAACCAATCATTGAAGCAACCATTCCATTCGGAAGTTGGGGTCTCCAAAATGGCCGTTTTGTAGGCGTCCACAGCTTCTTCAGGCGATGAAAATCTCTGACCACGCAATTTACTCTTTAATTTAGGGAAAGTATAGAAATCATTAGGACTTAGGTCGGGGCTGTACGGCGGATGGTCTAATAATTCTATGTTTTCTTGCTCTAAAACTCTTTTGTTCTGTGCGCGGTGTGAGAATTCGCATTGTCGTGATGGAGGATGATGCGGCGGTTGCAGTTCTCTTTACGGAGTTCAGAAACGACCTGTGGCAAACAAATGCTAGCATACCATTCTGCATTAACCGTTCTTTGTCCCTCAAGAGGAATAGTCGCAACATGGCCGGTTGTGGTGACAAACGTGGCGAACAATTTTTGTTGGCTTTAACTCATTTTCGAACACCCAAACTCGTGACTGGTTTTTTGTTTCGGTTTCGTACGCGTATATCCAGGATTCGTCACCTGATACGAAGTTGTATACAGCATTTGAGGATCCTGCGTGAAATCTTTCGAGAGTTCTGACGCACCAAGTAACGCGAGCCGCTTTTTGCTCTTCACAGAGCAAATGCGGTATCCATCGGGAAAACAACTTTTTTACACCTAATTGTTCATGCAATATTATTTGTATTTGACTCATGCCAATGTCTAAAGTTGCCTGAATTTCGCGGTATATCACATGTCGATCTTCCTCAATCAGCTCACGCACAGCATCAACGTTTTCTTGGGTGACTGCAGTTTTTGGACGACCTTGACGGGGATCATCACTGAGCTTGACACGTCCACGTTGAAATTCAGCAAACCAGCGATAAATTGTGGTTTTGGATGGGGCTTTATCACCAAATGCAGAAATCTTCCGGTCAACACACTGTTTTTGTGTTAAACCACTTCGAAAGTCATAATAAATCATCTCGAGTCAATTCCATTTTCTCAACGACTAAACAAGTTTGACAAGACCTTGTGACAAGACCGAGAATCTTTTTTTAAATAAATAAATAGTATTCGATTTTTAAAACCAAGGAGTTTTCAATTTAAAAGATTTATGACAGGAACGGTGGAAATATTCCATTCCCGAAAATTTTAGTGCAGCCTATGTACATATAGGTGTTGCCTATGTTGAGATAACAGATGTTACGTCTCGTTGCCATCACACATCCCGAAATACAGCACTTCTGCTTGGCTGAAGAAATTACCACGATGAAATAAGGCAGTTGCGAGGAAGTGAAAGGTTTATAGAATCAGAGTAAAAATACTGAGACAGACAAAATTGATTTTTTTATGTAAGTACCGTATATTATTTCATAGCTTTTACCCGCGACTTCGTCCGCATGTAAGAAGTATTTTTTTAAACTTATTTTTCAAATAATATGGTTCCAATTTACCACCTTATATTATAATTTAAAGAATACTATTATCTTCCCGATAATTTCATTATAGGCACGATAGTACGTTTTGAACAAATATATTTATTTAATTTAGAAGTACATTTTTATAATATTTAAATAACTTTTACGGATTTTATCGCCATTTATTAAGATTTTTACATATCCGACGTTTAAGATACTTTACAGCAACCATGGTCATGGGAAGATTGAGGTGTCAGACGTCCTAACGTTACAAAGTTATTTGAAACTACCCTATCATATGATACATCATTATTTTAATTCAAATTAGTACCTAATACCAGCAAAAAAATCTACGAAAAAGAAATGTTATATTTTAACTTAACAACTATATATATATAAAGAAAAGAAGGAGAAACAAACAAAAATACTAAACAAACTAATTATATTATTATCTAATACCTACTTTAAACATTTATCTATAAACTACGTATCTATGTATTTTTAAAATCTGCAGCGCGCTTATTGCGAGAAGAGTCGTTAAGAACCACGTCCGTTCGCATTAAGAGTGACAATGTGAGTGAAGTGGGCGCGTGAGCGCCCTCGCCTTTTTATTTTTTATAGATGCAGCGGATGGCGGTTTCGCGCGTTAAACAAAAATCAACCGTATAGCCGTACCCATACTGGCGCGGCGAGATTTGAATGTTTTATTTATCTATATCTTGTGTGTTTATAAACCGATATCTATAATATATTTTTTATAAAATAGATATTAAAGTTTACTTTTGAATATGGAAGTTTGATAAAGATATATCTATGTGAAATACAATATATTTATGCATTTAATACAATTTGAAGAAATGCTTACGATTAAACACATTATTGTGGCTAATATATAAAAGATAGATATATACTATTCAGGACTTTTTTGTAGATCTTTTGAAGACCATCATCTTTGTAATACATATTTTTGGTGTATGATCAACGTATGCGAGGATAACAGCTCGAAAGCGCATTTTCATCCGACTTGCTTCAAATTTATCGTCACTGCTCAGCTCCTATGTGTCTTAGCGTTATGTTATATAGCCTATAACCTGCCCAGGAGTATGGACTACAATCGTACCAAGTTTGGTTAAAATCCCTTCAGTAGTTTTTGACCCATGCGTGCATATACAGACAGACAGACAGACAGACAGACAGACAGACAGACAGACAAAAAATTTACTGATTGCATTTTTGGCATCAGTATCGATCACCATTCATCCTCCAATATTAATTTTGAATATATATTCAATGTACAGAATTGACATCTCTACAGTTTTATTATAAGTATAGATTATTAATTAATATTAAATTGTAGTTAATAATAACAAAATTATGCCACATGCCACTGCCGGCGTACTTATAAGTATTAAAAATAATTTTGTAATCAAACATGTATAAATATTCTATAATCATGTTTTTAGGGTTCCGTAGCTGTCTGTCTGTATGTCCGTCCGTATGTCACAGCCACTTCTTCCGAAACTATAAGAGCTATACTGTTGAAACTTGGTAAGTAGATGTATTCTGTGAACCGCATTAAGATTTTGACACAAAAGTAGAAAAAAAGCAATAAATTTTGGGGGTCCCCATACTAAGAACTAAAACTCAAAATTATTATCATCAAACCCATCCGTATCTATGGATAGGTCTTCAAAAATGATATTGAGGTTTCTAATACCATTTTATTCTAAACTGAATAGTTTGCGCAAGAGACACTTCCAAAGTGGAAAAATGTGTGTGTAACTTCTAAAATAAGAGAATGATAAATCAACTCAAATATTTAATTCCAAAAAAAACATTTAATTCCATAAACATAAACCTTAATTTTTATTAAAGTGTCTAATGTTGTATATTATGTAATGGTACGGAGTGAAAACCGCATCAAAATCGGACTAGTATTGGAGATAAACGGCAAAATAGGTTTGCACACACAAACTGCCTCTCACCCCAAACGCATATAGAGTCTCCGTTCCGTCGCGGGTAAAAACTAAATTATGAGAATAATAAAATTTTGAAATATCACTTTGTCTGTATAAACTGTAAGAAAAATATTTTTGTTGATTCTTCCTGTTTAAATTGTTTGAGTTTGGAACATTATATGGTTTTGTATCCAACGTGACGAATGTACTGTTTTCATACCGGTCATAGTCCAAAAACAAAAAGGTACAAATCTTGATTTTGGTTTATTGTTTTTCGGAGAAGCTTCATATTGATGCCTTGTCCTCTTCGAACAGGAAACTGTAAACAGAAGGATCACACCAAAGCCCATTTCCATTTTCTACCCTATTACATTTTCATAAATGCATCACTTTATGCAAAGGAAAAAATACTCCTTTTTTACTGTATTCTATAACCTATTATCGTATATATCGTATTCTATATTATCACTTCTTCCCCGCGAACTACTTACCAACATTGTTGAAGGTCCGAAGTTTCGAATTTAATAAACCACGATAAAATCAGTAAAAATTGTTTCATCAAGAGTAAAATAAGCGCAAATATTAAAAAATAAAACTTAAGAAGAACAGACTCCTTTTCTTTAAATGAACGAAGGGAATGTGACAGTAAAAGGCTCCATTTTCTTCACTAAAAATGAACATATTTCTCTTCATCGAATGCACTTGGAGTGATCTAATTTAATTTGGGCTGAACATTTTTATCAAGTCAAACGACGATTATATTTGAAGACACTAGAATCCGACGTCGTCATTACAAACATACTCAACGATAGCTGCTAGATCACAACCTGAGCAAGTCATTTTATTATATTTGAAGACACTAGAATCCGACGTCGTCATTACAAACATACTCAACGATAGCTGCTAGATCACAACCTGAGCAAGTCATTTTATTATATTTGAAGACATTAGAATCCGACGTCGTCATTACAAACATACTCAACGATAGCTGCTAGATCACAACCTGAGCAAGTCATTTTATTATATTTGAAGACATTAGAATCCGACGTCGTCATTACAAACATACTCAACGATAGCTGCTAGATCACAACCTGAGCAAGTCATTTTATTATATTTGAAGACACTAGAATCCGACGTCGTCATTACAAACATACTCAACGATAGCTGCTAGATCACAACCTGAGCAAGTCATTTTATTATATTTGAAGACACTAGAATCCGACGTCGTCATTACAAACATACTCAACGATAGCTGCTAGATCACAACCTGAGCAAGTCATTTTATTATATTTGAAGACACTAGAATCCGACGTCGTCATTACAAACATACTCAACGATAGCTGCTAGATCACAACCTGAGCAAGTCATTTTATTATATTTGAAGACACTAGAATCCGACGTCGTCATTACAAACATACTCAACGATAGCTGCTAGATCACAACCTGAGCAAGTCATTTTATTATATTTGAAGACACTAGAATCCGACGTCGTCATTACAAACATACTCAACGATAGCTGCTAGATCACAACCTGAGCAAGTCATTTTATTATATTTGAAGACACTAGAATCCGACGTCGTCATTACAAACATACTCAACGATAGCTGCTAGATCACAACCTGAGCAAGTCATTTTATTATATTTGAAGACACTAGAATCCGACGTCGTCATTACAAACATACTCAACGATAGCTGCTAGATCACAACCTGAGCAAGTCATTTTATTATATTTGAAGACACTAGAATCCGACGTCGTCATTACAAACATACTCAACGATAGCTGCTAGATCACAACCTGAGCAAGTCATTTTATTATATTTGAAGACACTAGAATCCGACGTCGTCATTACAAACATACTCAACGATAGCTGCTAGATCACAACCTGAGCAAGTCATTTTATTATATTTGAAGACACTAGAATCCGACGTCGTCATTACAAACATACTCAACGATAGCTGCTAGATCACAACCTGAGCAAGTCATTTTATTATATTTGAAGACACTAGAATCCGACGTCGTCATTACAAACATACTCAACGATAGCTGCTAGATCACAACCTGAGCAAGTCATTTTATTATATTTGAAGACACTAGAATCCGACGTCGTCATTACAAACATACTCAACGATAGCTGCTAGATCACAACCTGAGCAAGTCATTTTATTATATTTGAAGACACTAGAATCCGACGTCGTCATTACAAACATACTCAACGATAGCTGCTAGATCACAACCTGAGCAAGTCATTTTATTATATTTGAAGACACTAGAATCCGACGTCGTCATTACAAACATACTCAACGATAGCTGCTAGATCACAACCTGAGCAAGTCATTTTATTATATTTGAAGACACTAGAATCCGACGTCGTCATTACAAACATACTCAACGATAGCTGCTAGATCACAACCTGAGCAAGTCATTTTATTATATTTGAAGACACTAGAATCCGACGTCGTCATTACAAACATACTCAACGATAGCTGCTAGATCACAACCTGAGCAAGTCATTTTATTATATTTGAAGACACTAGAATCCGACGTCGTCATTACAAACATACTCAACGATAGCTGCTAGATCACAACCTGAGTAAGTCATTTTATTATATTTGAAGACACTAGAATCCGACGTCGTCATTACAAACATACTCAACGATAGCTGCTAGATCACAACCTGAGCAAGTCATTTTATTATATTTGAAGACACTAGAATCCGACGTCGTCATTACAAACATACTCAACGATAGCTGCTAGATCACAACCTGAGCAAGTCATTTTATTATATTTGAAGACACTAGAATCCGACGTCGTCATTACAAACATACTCAACGATAGCTGCTAGATCACAACCTGAGCAAGTCATTTTATTATATTTGAAGACACTAGAATCCGACGTCGTCATTACAAACATACTCAACGATAGCTGCTAGATCACAACCTGAGCAAGTCATTTTATTCATTTAGTCGTTCGATAGCCACGTATTCTCTTTATTTGTAAAATCAAAACAATAATTATTGACTGTTGAAATAAACGGATTGATTATATTTATAATACTAGTAGATATGTTTAGTATACAATACTTACACAAACTTTTGACTGATATCAGATCACATTTGTGCAAGTATTAACCATAAAGTTAATATACCTAGCGGAATAGAGGAACAAAACGCTGAGCGAGTGAAATGTCACTAGCAGCAACACTGTGTGATATAAAGAGATGCGTGCTGCGACGTAACAGAACCGTTTTTGCAACTGTTTGACATTTCTAGGCATAATTTGGCACGCTGAGAATTTTAGCTTTGTGATTTTTTGTGATATTACGTGAAATCGTGCATATTTTTGAGAAATAGTCCTTCAGAAACATGGTGACTTGTTCAGTCATTGATTGCTGTACAACACAGTTAATACACAATTAACCCCGAAAAATGTTCATTTCACAGGTAAATTATTCCAAATCGACACCTCCAAAAATAGTATTTATTATATCATTATCCCTTATCCCCTCCTACTCTTTTGTCCCCTCTTCTTAGAAGAAGGGTACAAAGAGCAGCCCTCGGTTCACTTGGCTTCGCCCAAGGTGCTGGGTTCACCTTAGGCTAATGAGCCCCACCAGCACGACAAGGCTTAAAGCGTGGTGGGGAAACTTTAACCCCTAAAATTTATGAACTTTAAAAATAGTTTCAATCGCAAACTACTAAATTCTATTCTCGGTTGTAAAATGACTGATCTGATCCAGCAGCATGCCAGATCAGTTCAGACGGTAAGTGGTAAACGTCTCGTATAAACATACAGCCGTTCACCCGCGACTATCCTGAGCGTTATTCTCGTTTCCAGTAATTGCCTGCCGATGCAGTGCCGTTTTCGCGAAACACTATATTTTGAATAAAGAAATAAGCAGGATGACGGCACCCGTGCAGTCTCCTTACAAAGTCGTTAGTCGTCACATATGATTTGAACCTGCTACCATTAACAATAGTTAAAAGTATAAAATGTTTAATATTCAAATTCACAACTAAATGATAAAAATAGAAATGATTCAAAGGGAACAAAGAATAATCTGAAACGTTTAAATGCTAATTACCATTGTGTTCACTGTTCAGACACAATTCCATATTCATTTATAAACAACCTAAGTACATAGGGCCGTCAACCATGTACTTGGTAAATGATTCCATCCTGCTATTTCACGTTTAGATTTTCGATTTTCAATATGTAGTTCAACTGTAGCGGAATCGGAAAAACTAAGTAAAATGATTAAAACAAAGAAATGTATGAAACAAAGAAATTGAAAAAGTGATTAGATTCGCGAAAATTCTGACTCAAATTATGATACGACATTTTTTTAGGTCTACAGACTTTTAGAAAAGACTTCGAATAAAACTTTGTAGATTCAAGCTCACAATAAATTTAGAGCTTATATAAACGGAAGCAAAAAAATATCTTACACTCACCATGCCGATGAAAAGTTATCCATTTGATCCAGATCGATTACATGATATTTTCTAAAGAGTTAGATGAAACTCTGAAGAAAGATATCTTAAAAGGTTTGAAAATAAGTATCAGGCCAACTGTAAAATTAAATAAAGGCGCACAGAGAAGACAACTAGCGTAGCAACTCGGAGGAACTATAAAGCTGTATCAAATGAAGAGAATATTTCTTACAAGTGATTAAAATCTTCCAAGCTTGCCTCACGCCAATCAAATAATACCCAAGACAGAATACAAAATTCTTTTAGAGATATGAACCACTCACGAAAAGCGTGGGAAACCCCCGACCGCACAGTTTAACGCCGCGCCGACAAGAACTTAACTAGTATTACAACTGGTAATTAATATTAAAATTTCGATATTACATATCTACCTGTGTATTTAGTTATTCAAAAGCCGGATTTACAGGCCGTATTTTTTTTTTGTCTTGTTTTGATGGAGCCTGGCAAAAGGATGGCTAGGACGGGCAGAACGTCACAACCGGGGCAAAGGGGCCCAGGCCTAGAAGCCCGCGGGAATATTGTGTATCAAGTTTTCAGTTTTAGAACGCATTCGGTAGACATAAGGTGCTGGTAGCTGGACAATATGTCTAAAAGACTTTTTAGCTTTTGCGTGATATACTATTTAAAGATTTAAATAGTAATAAAGAAGATTTAAAGAAAACACAATCTACTCTGCGATGTCAAACCACAGACACACAACGGGACATGATACGTATTAGTGATGTAACGAATATTCGCATAATTTCTGCGAATGTTTTGCGAATATGAATATCAGAATGTGAAGATTATAGAGTAGATTAATAATATCAAAATCCATTCATTTCTTATTGTTCGCGATAACAACTGATTGGTGATCATGGTGACGAATAGTTAGTGAATAGTGATACAACAAGTTTAAAATTATGGTAAATACTCAATATCCATATAATATGTGATATTCGTAATTTGTAAATTATTGGTGATAAAAACTCATGTGCAGAGTACACACATGCATATATTATTGGTTATATTTTTTTTTAAAGAGTATTTAAAGCCAAGGAAATGGCAATAAACTTCTATTTTTCATCAACTTACATTGCAATTGTTCCAATTTCTTAAAATATTCCTAATGTTTTTCTTATTTTTTTATAGTGGTCTCAAACTTTTTACCGGTTTACGTAGACTTAATATTTGACACATCATATTACGTGTCTCATAATAATGTTCAGACTTCAGAGGCAGCGTAATCATGCATTTTATGGAGAATACAATTCCAGCTATCTTTCGAAAGACTTTTTCTCGGAAATGGTAAAATCTTAGAGAAACAACTACAATTTAAGTCTGAGCTATTTTTATCATAAATCTAAGCGTTTGGCCAAAAAAACTCAATTTTTGCAACTTTGCGACCTTGGATTTTTTTTTGCACACATTTGATCAATGGGGACTTCTCAGGATCGCATTACTTAGATGAGATCGATAGAAAATTCTTAAGGAGTTAAGCTCCAAAACTGAATATTCGCATTCGCTATGTCGGTAGGAGATATTGATAATGTTCAAAAAATGACATTCGTTACATCATTAATACGTATCACAAAACGAAGACGGCCACAAAACGACCTCACCTAAATCAGGTGCTCGCGTATTCAGTATTTCACTGGCCAGCTCTGTTAGGACCAGCTAACATCTACACTAATGTAATAAAGGTAAATTTTGTTTGGTTGTGCTTATCTCAGCTTAGAAAAATTATTTTTGCATTTGACAACCCAATCATCAAGGATACAGGCTACGTGTTGGGACGGGTTAAACTGTGGGCACGGCTAGTATCGTACACTTAACATAACACACAGTAGTGATACCGCCGTAGTAAACAAAGTGTATCAAAATGTATAATGATGAGGGTTGCACGTGGAAGGTGGCAAGGTCGAGGGGGCGTCGAACCGGCCGGGGCGGGGGCGGGGGGCGCGGGCGCACTAGGGCTACCGCTATTTATATACAATCAATACCGCCGCTCGGCCGTGGCCTTGCCAGCATCGATCGCGGGACGAGCCCCCGACAACCCTAGATACCGGGGTACAATCAACGACACAATGCATACGTATCACACTTGTTCCTGGTCATTCCTGGACCCTAGTTTACATACTTAAACTACCTCTTATGCATGTTAACTTTAAGTTAACCAAAGAGGCGAAAATTGAAGTTATGACATAAGACATTAACATGACCTCCATTCCTACAAGCGGCGAATAATAGCTGAACAGTGCAGGACTTGAGCTCAACTTAAAATCTATAGTATTTTCAAATCAAAATTGTTCAATACTTTCTTCAGTAACGCTGGCGTATGTAATTGCTGCCATTTTACCACAGATATTCTCCTTCAGGTCAGGAGCCGTCAAATTCGGAATACGAAGGGGCCATGGGATATCACCTTCTTTTGAAATCAGTCTACTTGGGAACATCTGTTTCACAACCACCATGGAGTCATTTGACGTGTGACAGGTAGCTCCGTCTTGTTGAAACCAAATCCAGTAATTTACTATTCTTGAAGTTTCAAGTTCTGGAACCAAAAAACCTTCCAATATCGCAACATAGCGTTCGGTGTTAAGGCGACGCATTGTCAAACAATAATTCTATACTGCAGAGTTTTCGAGAAAGTCTTCAACCAATGCGTTCTCCCCGTGATGGCCTACGGGGCCAAACGTGGCCTCTAAATTTATGACTGATCCGTAAGTTTGCCGTAGCTCAACGTGCAATGCGTGCTTGGGTGTTTCTTCGGCAGATAGAAATGAAGACATCCGTCTTCATTTCAAATGCTATCTGAGAGATATCTATTTCAGAGAACTAAAGTAACCTATATCACGCGAAGATTAAGCTCGTTGAAGTGGCAGTGGGCTGGTCATATACTTAGGAGAACGGATGGCCGATCGGCCAATAAGGTTCAAGAGTGGAGGCCACGTTTAGACGAAGAGTTGGTCGGCCATTAACCATGTGGGAAGACGATCTCCGTACAGTGGCCGGTCCGTGTTGCATGCGAGTGGCGAGGGATCGGTCGTCTTGCCGTTCTTTAAGGGGGGCGGTCTATGTTCAGCAGTGGACGGATAGGGGCTGATGATGATGAATTGTAATACTGGACACGCGCCAGAGTGAACTGAGCGTCCTGAGCGGGCGAGGCTTACGCGCGCGAGCTTATAACTGAAGGACTTAAACGACTATAAACGGTTTTTTTATTGCCTTAAAAACGATAATTATAGAAATTCCTTCTACAAAATTTAAAGAACATCTATAGACTCATCTACGAAGAAAGTTAAGAGACTTAATCCGATCCCGTTTGCCAAGAAGACATGAATTTCTTTTTAAAAAAAGGCATGTTTGATATTTGTTCCTCTGTCACAAAAGTTACCTAATACCTAATCATGTGTTGAAAACTAACAAAATAAGGTTTTTATCATGAACTATTCATCAATTATAATGAAACACTTTTTACGGATTTTATCGCGGTTTATTAAGATTTTTACAAGCCCGACGTTTCGGATACTTTACAGCAACCATGGTCACGGGAGGACTGTAAAGTATCCGAAACGTCGGGCTTGTAAAAATCTTAATAAACCGCGATAAAATCCGTAAAAAGTGTTTCATTATAATGAGTGAAATTCGCGTAAACATTAGAAAACTATTCATCAACTTATATTTTCATTCGTTTTGGAATTACTGAAAAAAAAAAATTAAGAAATAAATTAAAACTGAAATAAAGTAAAGAAATAGGCATTCTGACTTTCGCCTCTCAATACATCTTAAAAAAATTACTGTATGTCCGGAAAAACATAAATAAATTTTGTAAGAAAAGTGATATTCATAGTAGGGATACACGTAATAGACACAAAAAAAAAATCAAAAAAAAATCAAATTTTTTTATTCAAAATAGTACTAATACAGTATCTTTTTGAACGTCAATTGAATCTACCACCGGTTCCAAGGTAAGCCCACTGAGAAGAACCGGCGAAACAAACTCAGTGGAACTAATCTTTTCAAATAATATATATTAATAACAATTTTAACATCTTATCTTGAAATGTTAGACAGGTTAGATGTACCAGTGATTAGACTTTCAAAAGTAAGCAATTATTTTAAAGGCAACTGTATGTATTGTATACAAACGCCTTTTAAAGAATAAGGGAGTTTCAATTTTTACAGAAATAAAAAAATCTTATATAAATTGTAAGGCAAAGAAATTACAATAATATTTCAATATCTTGAAAACCTGAACTTCTACTGAATGCCCAATAAATTTTAAAATGCGCGCGGAGCATATTATGCTCTGTGACGTCACGAGTCTCGACGAGTCGACGGGTGAAACGGATAGCGCTTAGCGACTTGTTTCGGATGTTTCGTCGTTTGTTGCTCACAGTAACTACATGGAACTCGGTGTTTGAGTGTCTGTATGAAGTATTAAATAACAGTTTTAATACATTGTGTATTCGCGGGGGAGTGGGTCTCCCCACGCGGGTATGTGGGACTCGCTGCGTCCGAAAGCTGGTAAGTGGACGCAGCTCTACCCACTAAAACCTGGCGAGTGCCACCTATGCCGCCTTAGGTGAGGTTCCCTGTTTGACTGACTGAATGACTAGTAGTCAGTCGCCCAATTGACAGAGGCTTATGTCCTGCAGTGAATAGAAAAGGGTTGATGTCTGATGATGAAGTGTCAATTACAATTTGTTTGATTACCTCATAGTTATAGTTGAATCTTCAAATTAACATTATTTTTGTAACCTTTGACGTTTTTAGCCATCAAAGGGCGTTTATGATTACCATAAACGGGGAAATTGATAACGAAATACACAAAGGTGTAGGTTAATTAAGAAGTTCTTTATGGCCTTTTGAAGTGGATTTTTTTTGGTTCGGGGTAGGAAAGCGGCGTTCCCTCACGCACCACGCCACGAGACTGGTCACGCGGCAGGACGAGGCACAGGTTGTTTTGTTGTCACGTGGTAGCACGATGTAACACTAGCGCTACACGGCGGCGTTACCCTCCTAGACCTAAAGTTAATTACAATCGGTAATTATGTTTTCTAGGCAATTCGTAATAGCGGCGATTTATATGACAAGAGAAGATTGTGTGACATACACCCCACAAAAACAAAAACTGGACAAATAAAAACAGCATACCAGCGTAGCTAACTAGTTAAAATAGACGAAACCCTTAACAACAGCACACATCATAAATAAAATGCTCATTTAAATATTAAATAAACAAAATTATCATAGTTCAAACTAAAAGGTTTAATAGTGGCTATTGATTAATTAATGATTACGTTAAAGAGGTATGTACATCTTTTTTTTACATTCTTTAACGCCGGGAAATGCTCTGAGGCATCCCGCGAGGGAGTGGGACTACCCAGGCGGGTATGTGGGACTCGTTGCACCCGAAAGCTCTACCCACTAAAACCTGGCGAGTGCCACCAATGCCGCCTTTGGTGAGTTGCCACGAATTTGTTGAGCAAACAGGGCACCTCGACGGCTAGTCGGTTCTTCAAGGGACCGACGCCACTCCACAGAGGGCTTGTCCCACACCACAGAACAACCCCTCCCAACGTCGGGACAGCACAATGAGGTGAGGTTCCCATCCTCGCCCCTTGCTCTTTTGTCCCCTCTTCTTATAAGAGGGGTACAAAGAGCAGCTCCCTCGGCTCAATTTGCTTCGCCAAAGGTGCTAGTGCGCCCTAGGCTACTGAGTCATTACCCCACCAATTCCAGATAGGTAACAGTAATCATTTGTTTTAGGTTCCGACCTATCTCACTAACATGAAGGAATATTCTGATATTGGGATGCTTTGTCTATTTCGCCGATATCTTTGATGCCGAGAGAAACCATGAGCGTCTCTCCTTGTTCTCAGCAGGATTACTAGTCGCTACAATTGCAAAAATGCGGAGACAACTCGCTCGACTTGGCGTATAGAGCCACACACTATTGTTTGGCTATTATTATTCCTTTAGTTTTTTTATATATATAACAGTGGGGGCAAGCGGATCGGTTCACCTTTTACATATGAGTATGCTCTTTTCTTGAAGGTCCCTAAGTCGTATTGGTTCGGAAATACCGTAGGTGACAGCTGGTTCCAGACAGTGAACGTGCGAGGCAGGAAATGCCGTAAAAATCGAGGTGCTGTGGATTTCCGGACATGGAGATGGTGTGGGTGAAATTTTGAATTATGACGCAATGTTCGGTGGTGGAATGCTGCTGCAGATATTAGTCTGAACATTCCTCAGAACACTCCGCGTGGTAGAATATGCATTAATCAGACATCCCTATGCAGCGCCAAAGAATCGAGCCGATAATAAACGTGAGGATACTGATAAAGAGGTCGTAACTATCTTTGACAATTTATTTGATAATACTTTTACTATTATTGATCAACAAGACACATTTAGTAAAGATGAGCGATGGCCTCCTTCTGCGAGGCAGTAATGTCCCAGAAGGAGACTGACGAGCGGATGAGAGAGGAGGCCGCCGACGAGGCCTCCTCTCTCACCCGCCGCGGCCGCGGTCGACGAACGGGTGTGCATAGGAGGCGCTACTTAATGCGCCTCCAGTAACGCCCCTGTGCTCGTGTCGGGTTCAGGATGGGAACCTGGGCCCAGTATGACACGACGTCGCGGGGACTGCCTTAGTAGCGGTCGGGCAGTAAGGGGCTACGAGGAGTAGTCTCGCCTTCGCCGGGGCCAGCCTGTCACTGAGTTGATCCTGTTGCCTGCAAATCCGGGACCCTCAAAAAGCGGCTGAAGGCGCTCGCAGTGGTTTTAGTTTACGCGTAGGGCACGATCTACCCAAGATACTGGCTACATGCGTAAAAAGCATTTCCCTGTCATAAAAAGTGTTCTTGCGGACACACTGGTCTAGAGGGTGGAGGAGAGCACGCTTTAAATGTATTACTGATTACAATTTAAATATGTTCGCATTTGTCACTTGATGGATGCTAGGAATTACAATAATTATTGTTTTAATAATTAGTTGTTCAACTGATCTGTTTGAAGTTGGTGCCAAGCTCGAAACACAATTGCAAAACTAATCATCATCAGCTTGTAGCCGTCCACTGCTGTCCGTAGGCCGATGGCTCAACGCCAAAACTGCAAGAAATAAATCGACATCCCATGTAGTTGGGAGGTCGATCGAGGCTCAGGATCCTTAAAATGCAGATCGCGTTTATTAGTAGTATAATATTATATTGTCGACCTTCAGTACATCGGCATATTTATGTGACCGGCCCACTGCCACGTCTTTTACAGGTGGGAGGGATGCGCTGTGCCGCGCTCGTCTGCATGGGTACCACCATCTTGCTGGTTTTTCCCGTGAAACAGCTTCTCTGTGTTTCGGAGAAAAGGGCAGGACAGGCAGTGTAACAGTACTTACACTACAGCACCAAGACTTACGACTTTGTCTCAAGATAGCAACACGTGAATAATTTCAGTTTAACTTGCTACGTTCATGAGCGAGGCTGACCAGTGACCACCGACCGACAGGTGTCTCGTCTGCCGCTCTGCTGATCCAAGTAAGATAAAAGAACTTCGTCGAGCACATCCTTGGTATATATACGAAGGTTATTTTGTAACTTGTGTTCATATTTATTGCCCCTTAATAAACATACAATTGTCATAGTGAAATAGTGATAACAAACACTGGTACAAATTTTAATTTAATATTAAAAATTGTACACACATTTAAAAATCTACTGGACTAAGGTAATAAGTGCAATGAAGAAAAAAAAAGTATTTCCTAAATTATAATCTTGATATGATATAATCGTGACATGCGCATACGACGAAATTAGAAGATTCGTTCTTATTTCACCATTTACGAACCCCTACACGCCAAACTGTGTATTAACTATTAGCCCACACATTTTATCGATACAGAACAACGCCATCTATTAACCATAGACCATAGTCAACCATAATCATAGTCGATCTTCTTAAAATTAAAACCTCTTAGTATGTTGCCATTACAAGCAATTTTTTTTAGTTAATTTGACAAAGATCATGAAATAAAATACCTATATAATTTCTCAGATATAATTGTAATCTCGTAAAAAAATATCAAGGCTCTCTTTTCCCATTTTAAGGCCATGGGTTGCTATGTTATAAAATAGCTATATATTAATTTACATCCTTAACTACTATATAATATTGGTAAAAACATACCTAAATTTAATGGAGTTTCCTCGGGATCGTCTGCCATGTTTTAATCTAGTGGTCTGAAAAGAGAATCTCAGTTTCAAACTACAATCAAATAAACAACAACTTTCAAACATTTATATTATAGTTCGTATAAAATATAATCTATGAAAAGTCAAGTATAAAAAGCCAATTACAATATAATAAGTAATGTGAGATTAAATCAACAATACAGTTATTATTTTATGAGTATGAAGTATCAAAGCAACCATTCATTCATTTTTTTTTTTAATTTCATTCATTCAAATCATTTTTATGAATTTCTTAAACACATTTTTAACTTGTATTCTAACACAATTTCCTGTGATATTTACTTTCTTATATTTATTTATTTAGTTATATAAGAAACCAACAGCATAACAATTATAACAAGTTAAGTTTTTATTTTTTATATAATAAAGTCAATTATAGGTTATTGCAACAATATAATAGTAGTTTGTACCAAATAACAACACGATTTTCGTTGGTTAATTAAGGCAAGTCTGGAAGCTGTAGTTAATTAGGTGCTTATCTAAACTTACACCAGTAAAAAGTAGTTATAAAAATAATAAGGAAGAAGATACATTGTTCAAAAGTGGGACACAACCTTCATTACATATACACCCAACTTTTCTTTTTTAAAATAAAATAAACTATAACAAAATAAACCTACACACACTCAAATGTCAAACAAAAATATAGTAAAATTAATATGTTAAAATGGTATCATCATCATCATCGCCAGCCTCAGCCTCTATCCGTCCACTGCTGCCTCATGCAATTAACGCCAAGACGACCAATCCCTTGCCACTTGTATCCAACACGGACCAGCCATCGCACGGAGATCATATAATAGTATGATTCGTCATAAATATTTATTTTCAGTTTGACGCACGGATTGTTTTAACCAACTTATTTCTTCCACAGATTTGCCTTTCAAATGACTAACTGGCAAACTGACCTATTTCCATTTCATAAATACACAAAAAACCTTTATAAAGTCTTGTATGGTTTAATATAATATAGCACAATTTAAAAGTTTCTACCACACAAAGTTTTACAATATTTTCCTATCGTATCAATTTAACCTTAAGGGTTTTAATCTGTTTTAAGTACATTTTGGGATTCTGCCAATATTATTGTCTTTATGGTCACTAATCATTGTGAGTAACCAGCATCCTCATAAGAAAGCCTATAGAAGCATTGGAAGAATCAATACAAATTTTTAATTATGAATTCAATCCAATCCAAAGTAGTAGTATTTCTAAGCAATACAAAATAAGAATCTACTAGAACAGAACACTCTCTTATCTCTTATAGGCTGGTAGAACTCTTAAGTTAACCAACTGCTCATTACCACAATCTCTAATAGAAAAAGCTACCCTAATGCTCTATTTTCGGGTCAAGAACTTCCAAGCCTGCTGTAACATATTTGAATATAAACTAAGCTACGTTTTCAAACGGTTTCGTTATTTCATGAGTGAATATAATTTTTTATTTGTCCATTTCAATGCTCTTTTTGGAAAGAAAGGCTTTTTAAGCTAAGATAGAAATGTATGATTTATAGTTATGCTATTAAGTTATTTAACTTGGCATATTTATGACACATAAAAGATATTTTTAGAATGAGAACGAAAGAAACGGTGCGAAGGTCAACATCTTGTTTTGATAATAAAAATAAGTAATATTTTATGCAAGAGTAAGAATACATATTTATTAGGAATATTCAATATTAATCTATATAATTTATTAAGAGCTAGGACATAATTCATAAAAAGTGTGATAGATGATAAAACATATTTTACGAGGGAAAATTTCCAAAAGAACTAACCCGTTTTTGACCAGCTGGAATTCCAGGAACTGCGAACCAGTTTGACCACATACACTTTAATGTAATAGAGTCATTTATAAAATAAAAACAACTTGTTTTAGTTTAAAAACCATTAACACTCAATAGACTATTGAATTTAAATACACGTAAATTTTCTTTCATAACAATTTGATATGAATGTTTTGATCATTGATGAGATTTTGACGTTTACACATGTCGGAAAATCAGTTTTCTCCTTTCATTATTTATAACTTGCAACATTGTCATATTTTATATTAGTAAAGTATTTTTTTTATTAGATAATATATTAGCATTTTTCTGATTTCGAATAATCTTGCTATTATCGGATCTCAATCAAAAAAACCAAACATGCTCAAAATAGAGCAGTCAATAAGGCTGCAGTACACGTTTATGTAGTACTTGCAGTCTTGTTATTATATGTTTGTACTGCAGCTGTAAGCCTAAATTAAGATAATAAATATTTAATATTTTAGCTGTGGTATTAACCATAATAAATAGCTCCTAGGAACAAGTATCAAATGGAATTGACATTCGCGTATTCCCGATTCCCGAAAGAGACAGGCATATTTTTGCAGTGATACCACATTCATGATAATAAGCCCACTTATTATCTTGAAATAAGTGTATTTAAATTAATTTAAAAAAACTGGAAAAGGTTAATAGATAACTAGAAACATTAGCCCTACCCAAACATTTATTGCAATTTTAGTCAGCTGCATTGTTCCGGATTATCGAAAATATGTAATGACTAATAACAAATCACTAAAAACATGAATAATAAATAAGAAGGCTATAAACGTCCTTTTAATATGTATGATCTATAGTATTTAGCCTTTTAGGATAGTATTGTATGTTCATATATAATTTATTAAATAAATAAAATAAAAAGACTAGAATAAATAAACATATTATTAGTTTTTATTGTGTTTATTCCAGTCACCCTTTTTATATAATACCACACACATTCTTGGGTAATCTGCCTATAACAAAACTGGTACCACCATATTTTATAAACCGACCAAATTAAAAAGTAGTACAAAATGGCCGAAATATTTGAAAAATTGCTTTGCGACTAAGAACAAGTCTTAGTATCATATGGAATTGACATTCGTAAATACCCGAAAGGGACAGGCATATTTTACAGGGATACCACATTCATAATAACAAGTCTACTAATTTTCTTGAAACAAATGTATTTAAAATAATAAAAAAACTGGAAAAGGTTGATAGATAATGTTTGGGTAGGGCTAATGCTTAAAGCATTAGCCCTACCCAAACATTTATTGTAATTTTAAACAGCTGCATTTTTTCGGATTATCAAAAATATTACATATTTACTTGACTAATAACAAACCGCTAAAAACATAAATAATAAAACAGAAGGCTATAAAAACGTCCCCTTAATATGTATGATCTGTAGTACTTAGCCTTTTAGGATAGCAATAAGCATATTTGTTTTTATTGTGTTTATTTCGAAGATTCCAGTCACCCTTTTTATATAATACCACATTCTTGGGTAATCTGCCTATAATAAAACTGGTATATTTTATAAACCGACCAAATTAAAAAGTAGTACAAAATGGCGGACATATTTGACAAACTGTTCGCGAGTGAGAATGTTTGTATAGCATTCAAATTTAGTCGATAATTTTTTGTTGGGTACATCATTGTTGTGCCCAACAAACAAAGAGTGATATTCTGACAAAGACAAAAGAAAGTGTCCATGTCTCTGTCACTCTTGGAGTTTTTCGTATGTTGTTATCTCGTTCCAATACGGTACTATTATTAGCTTGTCAAATCTATTGATACTTGATCTTAGCTTTGCGAGCGAGTTTTTGTATGTTTCAAATTTAGTCGATTATTTTGTGATGTGATATTCTGACAAAGACAAAATAAACTGTCAATGTCTCTGTCACTCTTGGAGTTTTTCGTATGTTGTGATCTCGTTCCAATACGGTATTATTATTAGCTTATCAAATATATTGATGCTTGATTTTAGAACAGCTCAAGTAGATAAAGTATGAGATATGTCATCGGCGTATACAGTAAGTGTATGGAGTTATACTCCTTATGTAAGTGATAGCGATAGTCTACTAATCGACCAAAAGAATTAGGCGCATGACAGGGAACACCTGAATCCCGCCTTCGTCCCGCACTTTTAAGAGAAGAGTAGGATTAGGGGAAAAGAGGGAGGCCTACAATGTGCCTAATTTTTTTGTCGATAGTACATCGATGTTACAAAATTATCTTCAATTACTGATATTATAGGATAATCTTTCTATAGAAACACTAACATCATGGTACTGACTAGCCGTCGGGGTGGACACCCCTTGCTTGCTCAACAGATCCGGGGCACCTCACCAAAGGCGGCATTGGTGGCACTTGCCGGGTTTTAGTGGGTAGAGCTGCGTAAGGTGGACGCAGCAACCATCATTCAGGCGCAGCAAGTCTCACGTCCCCCCACGGGGAGTCCCCCCTTCCCCATGGGATATCTAAAAGCATTTCCCGGCGCAAAAGAAAAAAAAAAGATTTACAACAAGCATGCGAGCCCACGTCACGTAGCGCCCGCGCTACCTAGTCGAATCACGGCGACACGCATTATTTTGATTTTGCTATATCTACTAAGGTATTCATTTAATTTGCATGGTGTAAGGGAAAAAATCTTCATGAAATGATCAAGCCAACTAACGTATTTGAAATGATATATAATGGTCCCGTTAATGAGGACTGATCACCCGTCTGGCCTTGCTGGTGTCCCCACCCTTAAATAATAATAATATGCAGCGTTTGCGTTGAAAGCATCCAGCCGGCTTATTTCTTTCCGACACCTCCAACAAATATTATCGTTATATTGTAGCCTATGTATACAAAAACTTAATAAATTATAACCAATCTATCCATTGGTGAAAACAACATGAAAATCAATTCAGTAGGTTTTGAGTTTAACGCGTGCAGAGTGACGAGGGCAGATGGAAAGACACACAGATTTAGCGAAGGAGCTTTTTTTTCGGAGTGATCTATGCTAATGGCCCAAAGGTCCTAATGCTTCGTCGGATTAGTGTGAGCCGATTTTGCTCACTATTGGTTTGTTAGAGTGGAGGGTTGCCCCCCGCCACCGTGTGGCGCCGTGCGCCGTGTGGCATCGGGTTGGGTGAAGGAGTTGGTTTTGTAATATTGTATCATGATGTCGTCACTATTCACTCAAACTCTTCTAATCCAATGGTATTTGAATCGAAATAAAATGTCTTCTTCATATACTGGTGTTCATTCCTCCAAGTACTAGGTAAGTATAGAATATTAACTCTAAGGTTATATCATAATAAATAGAAATATTATTTTATTATTTAACAATGGCAATATTAACATCACTTGTCATTTGTCAATTGTCATATTTGTATAAACATTGTGGCAGATAAGAATGAATCATTGAAATTTATTTTTCTACATTAAACAAAGTAAAGACATCAAGTATAATTTCTGTAGAAATAAGTGGATAAAGTTACTAACTAGATAGAGATGGTAAAGACGTAAATTACTTGTACTATAGAGAAAACTTAATTGGAATCCATCATGTTTTCCTCTTTTTTTGGCAAGAAGAGAAGTTCACCAGTTAATGATGAGACGCCTCCAATACCAGGTCCAAAATCTGATGATAGCTTTGTAATCGTTGACCCAACTTCACCAGGAGGAAACCTATATCCTTCTATTAGTGGTTCGCCATATACTAGAAGGCCAGCACCAGCTCCTCCCGTCGCACCAGCACCAGCCAGTGTCAGAATTGATCAGAGTTTTCATTATTTACAAGGAGTACCATTCTCGTTGTCTCGGGACTTACAGCTTTCCTTAAGAAAAGATGTCTTCATAGTGGAGATAGGCGACGTTCTAACATTTTTGATGAACAAACAACGACTAGGCAACTACGATTACGATTTTGGCTTAGAAAAAAGTGTTATTAAAGAATGTTAACGAAATTAAGGAAAACCTCATTGATTTGCTAGTGTACAGTTATAATAATTGTAAGCATTGGGTTTATAATTCCTAGTGGTACTTACATATTAATGTCACCACAGCAAAAGAGAAATGACCTAACCTAACAGGTTAGTAACATATGATATAAATACAAAATCTCTAATATTTACTATATAACGGTGGTTTTTTGTGCAAATAAAATAACCTAACCACGAAGGTAAAATAAGGCTTATCCGCTGAACCATACCTATGGGAGTGGGATTGCTCTGAATGGGGGTGTTAACCATAATGTTTTATAAATATGAATATACTTACTTATTCTTATTATATAATATACTTTAAACAATCGCTCAAATGATATTTGACTAAATATTTGTTACATCCAATAATGCTAGACAAATACAATATGAGACACTCTAACCTAACTGCCAATACTGCAGCCGTGGTGGTGTTAATACATAAGTACCTTCCTAGTATGTTAATGAATTTTCTGCATCATTCATTTCTACATATATATATTATGTTACGGTAAGTTTAATTGAGACTTGTTAATAAATATCTATTATATCAATGAAAGAAGGATAAAAATATAAACTAAAATGTGAAATAAAATTCTAATGTATATTTTTTGTGCTCATTTACTAAAACTTTAGTCTGTGCCATTTTGTCACATGTTGTAGTTAGCACTTTTTGAAGATACAACTAGAGTGTATATATTGCCACTAATATATACAAACTTAGAAACTGAAAGATGTAATTAATAAGAAAATGTTTTAACAAGAGAACATACTTTAAATTGTTGGCTAAATAAAACATCTACATAATCACTTGGTTTTATTTATGTGTCTAATAGACAACAACACACAGTACATTGCCAAAATGTATAATATTGAGTGTCACATACAAGTAAAGATCTATACGTACATATAATTTAAAGTAAACAATAATTTTAAAGCTTTATACTGGAAAATATAAAAATGATATAACAAAATCAACATATCATAATATAATCTTCAAATGATTATAAGAAATAATGCTAGGCACTTTATTAACAACCTATGCTTTTATGCCATGCCTATGTGAGTACATTAATTTAATGCATATAATAGCATAATTATGTGTATAGAGTATAGACTATGGTTAACTTTCGAGATTTCTCATTCATTTACATCTCGATTTTTACGGCATTTCTTGCTTCGCATCACAAATATATGGAATCAGCTGCCACCTATGGTGTTTCCGAACCGATATTCGACTTCGGAACCTTCAAGAAAAGAGCATACTCATATCTAAAAGGCCCGCAACGCACCTGCTGATTCTCTGGTATGGCGGGTGTCTGTGGATGTCATTTTTCACTTACCATCAGGTGAACCGACTGTCCATTTGCACCCTCATCTATAAAAAAATGACACCTTGGCCATTATGCTTGTTTCTTCTTTGTCGTTACACTCTTGACAGAGCCATCACGGTTGTTACTTCAGCAGCTACCACCATTCCTCTCTTGCAGGTATATATGTGTATGTAGATGCTCCTTTAGAGATCACTATTTATAGTTAAATGATACTCTTTTTGTTTACAATGGTAACTACATATCATGAATGTCTTATAATATATGGCATGATAAAATTGTGTGATATAATTCCAATTAGCACAGATTACAAAGCATAAAAGTTTTAATTAAAAAAACTGATGCATAACATGATTATTTTCCTTTTCCTATGATTCTCACAATCATGACATCATTGATGTATAAAAAAAGACTATAAATAATATATAAGATTAGTTTACAAAATGTACAGAATATCAGACTTGACAAGGTTTTAGGAGTTAATAGGAATTAACCGTACCTATTTAGTATGTATGCAAATAATTAAAACCATCAACACTACAAATAATTGTGATTTTTAACATTTCACACTTATTCAAGACAATTAAACTTGCATCTAAAAATGCAAGTTAATAAAATAGAAGTAGAAGAATACAATTTCATATAAATCAATGTTTCATCTTTATCACACTCAATCTTTACTAACAAATAATCCTCAACGGTAAATCACAACAAAGGATTTATCATACCATTGTAATCTACATTGACTTTAAATAAAATACCTAATGTAGCCTCTACAAACTCAATTGTTCCATAAAATACTTAATACATAAAAATTTTTATTTCACAGGAATAGAATTATTGCAATTTTTAAGAATCTAATAAACAATATACAACATTTATTTACATAATAAAATTTTTTCTTCATAATATATCCTCTTCAATATTTTGAAAATTCTTGATACCACTTTAAATAGCTGCAGCTAATCCACATATGAAAGCTACAATGACCAAAAATGGTAACCATGTCTTGACAAAGGCTCCAAAGCTGAAATTATAATTGAGATTTATAACAGCCTCAACACAAACTTCCTACTACAGTATACCTGTCTATATGAGCATGGTAACCTATTCATTCATTGCCTGTGCAGAAACATGATGGTAAGCCTCCATACCAGTAAAAGTATGTACTTGTACTATATTTTGGATTACAGTTATGTATGGGCAAAGGTATGTATTTTAAAAGCTTTATATTTTAAATCCTACCAATTATGAAGAGGTATGAGAGGCAGAATGCAGTGGAAATTACTGAAGATAAGCAATTGAATAAACAAACATTTAGGCATTTAATGGTCACTGCAGCTGTTGCCCAAAGTTTGGTTTGCATTATGTTTACAGCCACATCCAGACTAGTGACTTTTGTAGTCCGTGCCACTTATAGATAATATTAATAATAATATTAATGCAATATACTATAATTTTGATATTTTTTTAATTTCTAAATTCAAATCTGTTCTGATGATTAACTCCTACATTTGAAGTCACAATATCTTTAGACTCTTTATTTTAAGTACAGTTTAGTCCATTATTTTGAAACAGCTTTTTACGGATTTTATCAAGATTAATTGAGTTTTTTACATGACCTTAAATTAGTAGGAGTTGTCCCATGACTGTGGTTGTAAGGTATCCTACCAAAAGGTAATTTAAATAAAATAGAAAAACATTATAATATTTCAGTTTGCATAAACATTAGAAAACAATATAGATAATATACCTGACATATTTGGAGTATGGTATCATGTAGAAAGCCAGTTTCACCATGTTCCAATTCTTGCAGCCACCATAATTCATAATGTTGAGAGCTGTTGCCACATGTGAGTGGCAGTTATCATAAAATATGATATGCTGTAATGACAATATTAAATGTTATTAACATGAAAATAGGATCTACTGTAAACCTCCATTTATAAAATCAACACACAGGTCATGTCTAACACCAGTAAACATACTTAAAGTGTTATAAAGTAATTGAGAATCCTTTCAAGGTATTTGAATTTAAAAATATAGAGTACATATATGTGTGAAAAGTAATAAAAGCACTTACCATCCTCTTTTTGTATATCTCTGATGCTTCTGCCACAGCCGCATCCCATCCAGCTTGCCCATTATTAGCCTTAAGAGGTGTAAGCTGCCAATATTTTGCAGGATTTCCAAATGCCATTAGATCTTCAGAAACAAAGTAAGGGCCTGCGAAATCACGGATGACTCCATTTGACATACATATTCCCATATGGCCAAGGAATGGGAAAATCCACCTGTTGTATTAGAAACAAGTATTACGCAAATGACGACATGAGTTCCATCCTGTACTCACTTCTACTTTTTGAATACTTACGTTAAGACCGGTATAGGAGTCCACACAATACAGTATGGGTATCTAGCTCGAGCATGGTCTACAGGATCCATGAGCACAGCTTGTTCAGGATCAGTGAGATCTAGGGGACTGCCAGGTCTTTGGTCGCCGATCATTACTAAGGAGAACGTTTACACCATCATAATGATAGTAAAAATAATAATATCAAAATTCTTATTTTACCGTAAATATCATATTACAAACAACAAAAACACGAGATATCAATTTTTTTTGATCCTGAATGTTGGCCAAATAAGAAATATCTTTTTTTTTTTAATAATATTTTATGGCCTGGTTACGAGACCTTTAAGCCAAGTCAGATTTTTGGGTACAAACTTTTATCCTTTAATGTATCAATTACACTTCACTGATTTTATTTTATTCTATTACATATTTAAATTTTCACTACGGTATTTTTTATGTATTTATATAATGCACTATAACACTTTTTGTTTTTCAGCAAATCACACAAGTGGCGGCGGGAGGATAAGAAATATCAAATAAATTATAAATCATTTATGTCAAACTCGCAAGGCGTACAAACCGCAAACGTCATTGCGTCCTTTGACATAATCGATTATACAAACAATTTAATTAATTAAAATCGAGTAACTACATAAACGATCGACGATTTCCATGCTGTGGCCGGCTTGGCGTTCATTGAAGGATGCCTATGTTCAGCAGTGGACTGTGGACGGATAAAGCAATGACATAATAAAAATGAATAAACCTATGGATCCACCCTACCTATATTAATATCCTGCATAAACTACATTTTTGGAACATCAAATATCTGATAGTCTATTTATTGTTTATTGTCAGGCGTCAGCTCATTCAGTCTATATCGGAACGAATTTATCCCAATAAGAGCACTAAACAGTACTCGCAGTGTATATCGGAACATAGCCTATATTAATCTGTTGTTGTCACTTGTCAATTGTCATTTTTGTCAAAGTTCTTGTAATTTGTCTGTGAATGTTGTGGATGTTTCTTGTTGACGAAAAATGTTTGACGCGAAGCCTGTACCTAAATAATTTAACTAAGTCTTTGCCTGTAACTTTATTTATCTGCTCCGTGGCTTTTTATGCAAGTGACTAAGGGGCCTATATTATTGTAGTTTTGAGACTAATAGACATTCCATCACAATGCCTGCGTTTTTAAAGTACATTGACATGGAAAACTTCAAGTCCTACAAAGGGCATCATCGCATTGGACCTTTAAAATCGTTCACGGCCGTTGTGGGTCCCAATGGTTCAGGTAATTGCTTGTCTCATTTAATAATTCAGTGTATGTTTTTATGAAAAATATAATATACCAAAATTCACTTAGGTAAATCGAATTTCATGGATGCCGTGAGTTTCGTTATGGGAGAGAAAACCTCTTTACTACGTGTTAAGCGTCTTAGCGATCTTATTCACGGTGCTTCTATCAACAAACCAGTTGCAAGATGGTTAGTACTACTTCATTACTAATCTTTAACTTATCGTGGTTATTTGTCATAATTTATTGTTATTTTGATACTTCAATTAAGCAAAAGTTTTATAATCACTAAATTGTTTGTTTTTTATTTTATTTTATTATTTAGGAAAACCAACAGCTTACAAATGTTATGAAAATAGCATAGGAATAGAAGTAACGAAGTCAATTACAGGTTTCCACAATAAGTGATGCAAACAATTAGGCACTAGCAATAGAACATTAAAAATCAAAGTTATTTATCCTTTAATATTTTAGTACCCGGATGACCAAGCTTTGCTCGGTTTTTTTTAAAAAATAAAATGACATTTTCTAAAAATGATTCCTAGCTAGATCAATTTATCGCCCCCAAAACCACCTATATACTAAATTTCATGAAAATCGTTGGAGCCGATTCCGAGATTCCAATTATATATATATATATATATATATATATATATATATATATATATATACAAGAATTGCTCATTTAAAGATATTTTTATTAGTCATCATTTCAAAGGAATTCTATGTATGTTTCAGCGCATCAGTTACGGCAACCTTTATTTTAGAGGACTTGACTGAGAAACAGTTTCAGAGATCTGTCATTGGACAGTCGTCAGACCACAAGATAGATGGCCATGTATGTGTTCTTTTATTATGTTAAATAGGCAAACTGTTTAATGTTAGATGAGTCCCGAAATTGTATGTTATCAAAATCTACTATGAATATAAACAGTATTAGTAAGAGATACATTATCCAACATATTATGATACATCATATTATGTATCACGTGTTACATACGTAGGTATGTACATACATATTATGTATTATGTATACATACCTACAGGTAAGTAAGCACTTATTTATGTACTTAGTTTCTCAAATTACATACTAAAATACTTCAGCCGTAATCATGAAATAAAATAATAAGTTTAATTTTGTAAATTGTCATTTGACGTCAGCCACTTCTTCTCTTCATTGCTGCTACATCACGAATTCGTTTCATCTGTAGCTAACTCATAGTATAGCTTTGTTTGTTTTTCATACCACTTGAGAACTGTTTCCAGCGCCTGACAGTCCATCTCATGAAGTACTCATGAGATGGTCCTGCATCATTTTCGCATCTAGATTTAACTAAAAATATTAAAAAAACGCGTGGGGCAGCGATTCCGCGGGCGCGAGTGGGCTAATACCAGTGCAACATGTTCATGGTTGCATAAATTCGACTTGTATTTAATATAACTGATCGCGGTTGGTAGTCCGGATAATCGCGAATCTGGATAACTGAGAGCCGGATAATCGAGTTTCTACTGTATACAAATTTTTTCTTTTAAAAATTATACAAATCAATAAGTTCTGGTGATTATTAAGACTTGATAAACATGGTTGTTGCAGTCTGTATCAATCAGCCAGTATTTAGCTGAGCTCGAGAAGCTGGGCATCAACGTCAAGGCAAAGAACTTCCTTGTATTTCAAGGGGCTGTTGAGAGCATTGCTATGAAGAATCCAAAGGAAAGGACTGCATTGTTTGAAGAAATTAGCGGGTATTTTTAAAAAATAATAATAATAAACATTTTTTTATTATAGTTGTTATTTATAGTGGTTAGTAAATGGAACTTAAAACTATGTTAGTATCATTTCACTTGCACTTAAGTCATTGTGCATTCTGGTAGAACTTGTCTACGGAAGCGACAGAACACCATGCCCTGTGGCCAGAAGTCCTGCATGATGAGGTGCAGAAAACATGTCGGCAATCGCACCACGAACGCCTCGAAGTTGACATGGCGGTGTGACTTCAGCTGCAATCTCGCTGTCAATTTAGTCTTTTGGCGCACATAGTCCAGTTTCACCTCAGTGGTGTGTAGGCGAGAGATATCCACCAGGGTGTTCTGTGCTGTAGCACGTACACACTGTGTTTATACTGTTTGTTATTTATTATCTTGAAGCAATAGAGGTAAAATGCAGATTAATTAAAGAGATTTTTATATTTACTTGCTTAGTAACCTTCATATAACCATTACAGTGGTAAGTTACTAAAATTTGGTAAGCTGCTATAAATAAAAAAAGTATTATTTTACACATAACTTTATTCTGCAGGTTCCCCTGCACCAAATTATTTATGTATAATATATCTCATATTATTATCGATTAGTAGGCTAAGTGAAACAACCATTTTTTGTATAGGTCTGGTGTTCTGAAAGAACAATATGAAGCATGTCGTGCAGAAGTGAACCGAGCTGATGAGGAGGCCCAGTTCTCCTACCAAAAGAAGAAAGGTGTTGCTGCAGAGAGGAAGGAGGCGAAATTTGAAAAGGAAGAAGCCGAGAAGTATACAAGATTGAAGGAGGAATTGGTAATGTTATGTCAATGGTTGAAAAATCATCAAGTTATTGGACATGGCCCTTTGTAATGTTAATATCAAATAAATAAAATTAAAAAAAAAAACAATATTTGGGACACTTTTCTGTTAATAACAGAAAAGTGTCTCAAATATTGTTTATTATATTAAATATGGTACATTATAAATTTAATGATAAATTTAATGATTGGTATGATTGCCACATGCCACCAATAGGGATGTTGACAGTATTCATATAAAAATATAATCTGGATGTTAATTGGTAGTTTATATGATAAAATTCTGAAAAAATACAATATTTTCCCTTATTTATATTTGATTAAATTAATATTTTATAAATATAATGTAACAAAATTTCAAATAGGTCACGTGATAACAAACGGAAATGACGTCACCTGTTCCTATTTAGCGGAAGCGGAAGAATATTGCCGTACTTTTATACACCATTTTCCGTACGCAGTACATATTGTAAAAACTAATTTTCAGGCGTTTTGACAGTGTACACACACATAGGCACCGGACAATACTTATAAACCTTAGAAGCCATTTTTTATAAACGACAACTAGAATCATTTTATCACTTTTACGATGTTTAACAACATATGACGTAACGTGACAAGTGTTGGCGTTTTGGAACAAAATTTAAAATGCATTATAATATATATAAAACATATAAATATATAAAATGCAAGATTTTATAGGCATTAGACATATTTAAGCAAAAGTTAATAATATTTAGGCCTCCATTAGATATTTATAAATGATTTAAAAACATTTCTGAAAATTGTTAACATCCCTATTGTATATCCTTTTTGTTAAAATGTTAAAAATCTGTTAGAATTAGGATTTCAGTGTTACTTACCAACATCAAGTGGAACATGTTGAGATTTTCTTACATAAAAGTTATTTAGTATTTCTTTGTAGCAACAACAAAAAGTGGAACTGCAATTGTTCCATCTGTACCACAATGAGAAAGATATCCAGAACATGGAGGAAGAGCTGCAACACAAACAGTCTGAGCTAACTAAAATAGAGAAGAAGAGACAGAAGGCTGAAGATGCCCTCAAAGAGAAGAAAAAGGAAGCTGGGACGGCACAGCGTGAAGTGGCCAAAATAGAACAAGATATACGTGAAGTGGTAAGTGGTCAGGGTGTACAGTCAAACTAAACATTACTTTTTGTTTTATTACATTTATGTTGTGGGAGGTTTTTATCAATCTTATTTGATGGTGCCTTGTAGCTTATCCTGGCTATTGTTTTTTGTTGGTTTAAATAATGATATATCATTATTACAATATAATATCTTGTTCCATCTCCTGCTATAATTAAGAAAGGAAACTCAAAATTACTTCCTACTTTTGTAGGGTTCCGTAGCCAAATGGCAAAAACGGAACCCTTATAGATTCGTCATGTCTGTCTGTATGTCTGTCCGTCCGTCCGTATGTCACAGCGACTTTTTTCCGAAACTATAAGAGTTATACTGTTGAAAATTGGTAAGTAGATGTATTCTGTGAACCGCATTAAGATTTTGACACAAAAGTAGAAAAAAAAACAATAAATCAACTCAAATATTTATATATTAAAGAGAAAAACATTTAATTCCATATAAATAAACCTTAATTTTTGTTAAAGTGTCTAATGTTGTATATTATGTAATGGTACGGAACCCTTTGTGCGCGAGTCCGACTTGCACTTGGCCGGTTTTTGGAACTAAAAGCACCAAATGACCCTTCACCAAATCAAAAGAAATAAAAACCGGTCAAGTGCTAGTCGGGCTTGCGCACGAAGGGTTCCGTACCATTACATAATTAACAACATTAGACACTTTAACTAAAAATATGGTTTATTATGAAAAAATGTTTTCTTTTATATTTGAGTTATTGAATGAAAGGTAAATTGCGGTTTACGATTTATGATGTATAAAAAAAACTACTTACTAGATCTCGTTCAAACCAATTTTCGGTGGAAGTTTACATGGTACATCATATTTTTTTTAGTTTTATCATTCTCTTATTTTAAAAGTTACAGTGGGCGACACACATTTTTCCACTTTGGAAGTGTCTCTCGCGCAAACTGTTAAGTTAAGAATAAAATGGTACTAGAAACCTCGATATCATTTTTGAAGTCCTATCCATAGATACCCCACACGGATGGGTTTGATGAAAAAAAAATTTGAGTTTTAGTTCCAAGTATGGGGACCCCCAAAATTTATTGTTTTTTTTTTCTACTTTTGTGTCAAAATCTTAATGCGGTTCACAGAATACATCTACTTACCAATTTTCAACAGTATAACTCTTATAGTTTCGGAAGAAAGTGGCTGTGACATACGGACGGACAGACAGACAGACATGACGAATCTATAAGGGTTTTTTGCCATTTGGCTATGGAACCATAAAAAAAGAAGATATAATGTCTTAAATGATGGTAAACATAAATAGGCAAATGATTTTTATTTAGATTAAGTAACTAGTGTTACTTTGTTTGAACTTTGTGTGAACATTGGGACCGATTGGGAACAGATGTTTTTCCTCTTGTAACCTCTAGAAAACAAGCTTAGTAAATATAAAGACTTTCAAAACTACTGTTTTTTTTCGAATTGAACTAAACTGGGTTGATGGCCTATGGGAAGAGTAGATGGTTCATAAAACTACTGCTAATAATGGTTTGTGTGTAAAGGAAGCAGAGGTGTCCAAAAAACGGCCGACGTTCATCAAGGCGAAGGAGCGAGTCACCCACACACAGAAGAAGCTGGAGTCGGCCGTCAAGACGCTGGAGCAGGCACGCAAGGCCCACGAGGCGCACCAGGCCGACATCAAGTGAGACACCTACTGTAGTGATATTAAAATGAGATAAATAGATTTTAATTAACAATCACACCACATTGATCTAGCCCTGTGGTAAGTTCGTAAGAACTTGTGCTACTAGGACTACCATAAAATTAATAATTTGATATAAACGCATATATACACATACATACATGGCCCAGCGCAGACATCTATATTCATCATACAAATAATCTGCACTTGGCGTATTCAATCCCGCTACTGCTAGGTATGTAACTTTGTCCACTCAACCAGCCATCTGTCAATAGGGTTGGAAATTGGTTGAGAATGGTCATTTCAAAGTGTCCTCATTTATTTAGCAGTGGTTATGCACATTCGCTTTCATTTTGTGGCGAGGTAAAGAGAGGAAATACCCTCCACTAAGAAAAGAGGTTAAAGAGAGTTAATATATTTATTTAGGCCTCAATAGTTGATTACAAACGTTGAGCTCAGGCCGGGGTTCATGGTTTTGATCTGGTGGCAGGTTAGAATAAAAGATAGAAGTTAATTTAGCGCAGGCCGCCGTCTGCCTCATGGTTCCGGGTTTCCAGGGCGTAGTCTAGCCTAGCGGCACAACTCCGCGTTAACCTGGTGAGGATGGGCTTCCCTAGTTGGTTACCATCTCTCCTCCAAGGCCAAAGGCTCCAGGTTAGGGGGGCCAGGGCTGTGCCTCGACCGTCTCCAAATTCCCCTTGACCCCCCTGTAAGCTTCAACTATGGGACTTCTAAGGTTAATTTAATACAGAAGCCAACGCCGTCCATCACACACCTGAAAATCCGTAGAAAAGTGAATGCCTCGCCCGACATATGCACTCCATTACAGAACTCTCGATGCCCGAAGATAACGAGCGGGGATTCAATATTTAATTAATGTAATGCACCTACTGCCTACACAATAGCAAAGATATTGCCGTAATAATTACCGCGGTATCGTACACCAACATTTTTATATGTTACAATTTACATGAGTAATAATAGAAATTACGGTTTGATGGTAGTGTAGGCAGTCATAAAGTTTTATGGTTAAGAGTTTCATTGGTACTATATTATCTGTACAAAACTACACACATACAAAATTAGCTGAATTGTTAAGAGTTTCATTGCTACTATATTATCTGTACAAAACTACACACATACAAAATTAGCTGAATTGTTAAGCTTCATTATACTTGAATTTCAAAAATGATTTTTGTATTGGGTATCCCATTCACTGTAATGTTATAGGCTATTTGCTTTAGGAGAGGTTTTATTCTTCTTAATTTTTGGGGCTTGTGAAGGCGCGGAAATAGGTATGTAGTGTACAAATGAAAAGGTTAAAAAAATCTTTCCAGGAAACTGGAGGACGAGCTGAAGCAGATCGAGGAGCAGAAGGCGGCGTGGGAGGGCACCGTCACCGGCACCAGCAGTGCCACTCGCGCTGACGTGCACCTGGAGGAGGCGCAGGTGAGTGGGGTGGGGGTCGCTTAGACCTTCGAACACGATGGTTTCTTTATATTGGATAGAGCTGTAGATTATAAGTACATTGATGAAAGTCTCGGTGCCAGTAATTACACTGCCGGTCCTGTTTTTTCGGTAACACAGCACAGCTGTTGTGTAAGAAGTTGTTTTGCAGCAGAATTGGGCCGGCACAACAGTTATGCTGTCGCGTTTTGCGGTGTGGTTTACGAATTCCCGGTGGTCCATTGGTGGGAGGGGGGATACATAGGCTAGGCTATGCATAGGCATACTATAGGGGGGGGGAGGAGGGAAAAGGAGGGCAACAATATATGCATAATCTCTATTTGTGCGGATGTGTATCGTAGTCGATAGTCACCAAAAGGCTTCGACTGTTTGTTTGCCCTCCCGTGCTATAATAAAAAAAGTTGTTTCACTAAAGAAATATGCAGGTTAGGTATCCATAGCCCAATGCCCGTATTCTTGTTCCGTTAAAATTCATGTAGCTTATTTAGTAGTAATCAAATATTTTTATTCCAGACAATGAAGTCCATATTATGTTAGTTTTTATACCATCGCAGATAATGTGGCAGGATATTATCTCATATAAACATATTTACAGATCCGCGAGTACGAGGAGCTGAAGATGGAGGCGTCCCGGCAGGCGGCGCGCTACCTGCAGGAGCTGGACTCGGTCAACCGCGAGCAGAAGGCCGACCAGGACCGCCTCGACAACGAGCTGCGGAAGAAGGGCGAGTTCGAGAACAAGCACCGACAGAAGGTACCCACTCACCTCATGTTAATACGTGGTGACCACTTAGCCTGATGGAAGGTTTACGGTACGGTACGGGTAAGGTAGACGTCCCTGTTTCGTTATGGACATGAATCTCTAACCTAACAGGTCCTGTGGTAATAAATAACCGGGATATAAAACTGTATGCTGTGTCAACAAGACTTACCATATTGTAAATTTCAAAATTGAGAAAAACATGAATGCCGTTAGTTGTGTGCCGTTGAAAATAACTTGCTTGATGCAGTTTACTTTCATTCCATCGATTCTCATCTAGTTTATATACTTTATCCATTTTTTCATCCATATATACCGTCCCTTTTTTATCCATTTTACATATGAGTTAATGATGGAGGATGCAAAAAACCATTGTGGGGCTATTTTCTGATACTTACTACTTGTCACATGGCAGGGTCACGAGAGGAACGAGGCCATGAAACGAGTGGAGAAACTCAACGAGCACATCAAAAGCTCCGAGCAGGCCCTTGAGGAGCAGAGGAGGCTGCGTGCCGAGCTACAGGTACGTGCTGGTCAACCACGTGACGTATGATTTCACATTCAAAATGTGTTTTCCTCGAATTGAAGGTAGCAAAGACGTCGTAAATTTCCCAATACGAAATACGCATGCTCAAAACTAAAGTCGGGCCAAAGTAAAGTTCTTATACTGTCATAGTCACAGTCCATAGACAGCCCACGCCCAGAGGTCTCCCGCGATCCTCACCGGCCGGTCCGCTATGAGATGTCTTCCGGTACGCGATTGCCACTCTAGGACCTTCATGTCCCTTTCGCGGCAATCAGTCTTTTTATGAGCTCGTACTGTAGTATCAGTTTATGAGCTCGTACTGTAGTAATAAAGACTCGTTTACTCGCTGCCGTTTCTGTTAGCAAGTATGAGCACCGGTGGCAGGGATACGCTTACCGCGAGTCTGTCTGCACGGGCACCGAGAATTATCCTTATGTCTCAGGATAGACAACGTATAACTGACAGGGCTAATCGTGTCTATGAACGACCACTCACCACCAGATGGCTAGTGCGTTCTACCCTGTCCTACTAACGTTGCAGGCGGACGTGGGGTCGTGCCGCGGCAAGGCGGCGGCGTTGCAGGCGGCGCTGGAGGAGGTGGCAGCGCAGCTGGGAGACGCGCGCGTGGACAAGCACGAGGAGGCGCGCCGCCGCAAGAAGCAGGAGATCGTCGAGAGCTTCAAGAGGGACATTCCTGGCGTGTACGACCGCATGATCAACATGTGTCAGCCCACGCACAAGCGGTACAACGTGGCCATCACCAAGGTGCTGGGCAAGTACATGGAGGCCATCGTGGTGGACACGGAGAAGACGGCGCGCCGCTGCATCCAGGTGCTCAAGGAGCGCATGCTGGAGCCCGAGACCTTCCTGCCACTCGACTACATCCAGGCCAAGCCGCTGAGGGAGAGGCTCAGGTACGGTGTGCACCGTATGACAAATTCAACCTGTTCAATTGTTCATCAGTTTTTTTTTCTGAAATAGTTAGCAAGTCAAATTATATAATTGCGCCTATTATTTTGATATTTTTTTAAGATCCTTATGATTTCCAAATATTAAGCTGCTTCATAATAATTTGTTTCATTTGTAATATTCTCCATACATTTTTACATTCACTCGGGCAAATTATATATTAACAATTATTTCAGCTAATTAGTTTCCATTTAAAGTGTTACAATTAGGACATTTAAACGTTGCAGGGACATCAAGGAGCCGAAGAACGTGAAGCTGTTGTTCGACGTGCTGCGGTTCGAGCCGGCGGCCATCCACCGCGCCGTGCTCTTCGTCACCAACAACGCGCTGGTCTGCGAGACTCCCGAGGACGCCTCGCGCGTCGCCTATGACCTCGACCGCACCAAGAACAGCCGCTACGACGTACGTACACGCGCGCACGCACACGTACACGAACGTACACGCACGATAAAACTGACGCACCCTTGCACATACATGCGCTTAGTGGCTCCATTAAAGTTTTTATTAAATAACGACATAAAAAGAGTTTCATTAATAGTGTTTTAATGATGCAGGCGTTGGCACTCGACGGAACTTTCTACCAGAAGTCTGGTATTATATCTGGAGGGTCCTTAGACTTGGCGAGAAAAGCCAAGCGCTGGGACGAGAAACATCTGTCGCAGCTTAAAGCTAAAAAGGTAAAAAATTCAAACCAAACAAACAAGTAATTTAAAATTATTTTTGAAGGTAACTTTAGTTAAATACTAAACTTGCATTTTAAAAATTAAATCTATTATAATACCTATGTATTCCTATTTCCTGAATTATGTCACCACAAATTTAATTTTGATCCTGTAGGAAAAATTGACGGAGGAGCTGCGCGAGTCCATGAAGAAGTCCCGCAAGGAGTCGGAGCTGACCACCGTCGACTCGCAGATCCGCGGGCTCGAGTCGCGCCTCAAGTACGCGCTCTCGGACCGGGACACCACCGTACGTACATGGCTCTGTGTGTCACACGTCACGACATGACAGCGGGAGAGGCTATAGTCATGTTTTGTGTTGCAGCTGAAGCAGATAAGCACGCTTGACAGCGAGATCGTCGAGCTGGAGCGGAAAATGGAGAACTTCGGGGTGAGTGTAGTGGTGAAGTCACAGAAATATATCGAGATAGAAGTAAAGAGTGTATGTACCTCGCGTGGCAAAAAGACGACTCGACGTCTCCATTCCTAGCCGCGAACTTTAGTACACTCCCGACCGCAGTCAGCATGCGACGTAAGGTTTTTAATACAAAATGACTCGTTGTTCAATAATTAATTGTCCAAACACTACCAGTAAAATTGGAGCTGTTAATGGAGGTATTTCCTTTCACCAGTAAGTACTATTTGTCCTAAAAAATCTGTTATTAGTTTAAAAAACCATTTATTTTACTATTTTTATCAAAACAGTAGCGGGCGATTGTGTCTAGCGCTAGTTTTCCATTGCGGCTTTTATTTGATGAGCCAGACTTGGCGGGCGTTCAAAACCAGCGATATAAAATATGCTATTAAAACTGTCAGATCACGTTGAAGAGGATTTCTCATTTTTTCTGTCAAAAGTGCTGTACCTACACTGCGATTTTCTTACTCGATTAAAATCTATTTCGAAAGCAGAGGAAATGATAATTTCATTTTATATTATTATGTAGCTATAATGTAATGTATGTAGCATATAAAATGAAAAAAAAAAACCTTTATTGTTAGCATTTTTTAATGCAAAGCAAATATTATTGAGAAACTGGTTATGTATTGTTTTCTAACTGGTTATGGCTACTTCTATATTACAAGTTTATTTCAGTTTTCCGAATGATCCTTATATAAAAAAGTGTGTGTGTACTTATTTATGTACACGCGTTAGAAGTAATACTCCTTAAAGAAAAATACATAGTACAATTTCATTACACTGTAACCTTTTTGCTTATTGTGTAGTTAAAAACTATATTATCTTCTTTTGACGTCTATACTGTCATTATGTGAATATTAGCTAACTTCAGGGTGTCGGTTTTTCGTGACTCATCATTTTTCCCTAACGCGCTAAAAGAAGTATAACTCCTAAAATATTATGGATTGTGTTTTTTATTAAACCAGTTAATTTTTCTACTATCCACCAGTGATTATTTGTAGGCCTATTCATTATCCAATTATTGATTTATGTGATATAGTTTTATATTCCGTATTTTTGGATTCATTACTTAAATAAAAAAAGTGGCCACCGTTTGCCGTTTTGATGATTAAGCTAAAAATAAGCAAAATGTCACTATGTGACAAAGACCAAAATTTGAATCAGAAGAACTACAACTATTATCACTGATGACTTTAAAGAAATTGATTGGTTTATTAGAAATTACAATTCCTCTAATAAGGGCGCCAGTGGACGGTCGGCGCCCTATCTATATTATCTGATCAAACCAACATTTTAATTATCAATAATAATAAAAAACAAGCTATTAAATGATTACACGTTATAATATAGTCTATAATATAGCTACTCAATTTATAAAAATATAGTTTATCGTCCATAGCACGCTATCATAAAATAGTTTATTTGAACAATACTACTGATAAAATCGGTGCCATGTTATAGGTAATCGATCTGTGAATCGATGCTTTTGAATTGTTTTCGCGCGGCTTATGTGTTTCACATCACTAAATTACACTCGTGACGTCATCGTACCTACACAAAATGTTACACGCTCGGTCCCCATACAAATTACGGAACTCTTTACTTCTATCTTGATATAGTTCTATGGGTGAAGTAGTTTATTACTATAAAGTTCACTAACTGACGTACAAATATTAACTGGAACGTTTTGTGTGCAGCCGCAAATAGAGGAGATAGAGCGGACGATCCGCGCGCGCGACGCCAAGATACAGGAGATCAAGGAGAACATGAACAACGTCGAAGACGTGGTGTTCCGCGGGTTCTGCCGAGACATTGGCGTCGCTAACATCCGGTGAGTGTCGCGACAGTGCCAAGTACAGTCGGTGGTGTGTGAGATAATTAAGAGTAACCACCCCTCCCGCCCGCAGGCAGTACGAGGAGCGCGAGCTGCGAGCGCAGCAGGAGCGGGCCAAGCGTCGCATGGAGTTTGACGCGCAGATCGACCGCATCGCCTCCAATCTCGAGTTTGAGCGCTCGCGCGACACGCAGAGTACGTACGCCCCGCCCGAGACGAGTCGAGCGTCTCATCGACCGACCGACTTTCAGACCATTAATTATAGTCTAGTCAACAAGTGACATTTAGGTCAAACCTTTTTCTTCGGCTCCTAAAAATATGGTTGAGGTGTCATTCGATTCGTAGTCGCATGCAGATAGTTTTTTTTTTTTTTAATGAAATTGAGCTCGCGAAAGTTATAAACAATTTAAAACTGCAAAAAGAGTTTTGGTTTTATGCTTAACTTAGACATATTTCAGATCTGAATAAAGAGGAAATTTCCTAAAAAAATGTCCCGAATCTCGGATCTGTAGGTCCAATATTTATAATTTTTACCTAGGACTGAAAATACGTCCGACGACTTTCACAATCTTTCACAAAAAATATTATTTAAGCATGGTAAATATTAAAACATTAATTTAAAAAATGGGCAAAAAGTCACGTCCAACTTATCGCGCACGCACACACTTGCAGAGAATGTGACGCGGTGGGAGCGCACGGTGCAGGACGGCGAAGACGAGCTGGAGGCGTCACGTCAAGCTGAGAGCAAGCAGCGCGCCGAGGTGGACCGTGAGCTGCGCCGCGCCGAGGTGCTCAAGGCCGAGCGAGCCACCGCGCGCGCCGCGCTCGAGCGAGCCGACGCCGACGTCGCTGCGGTACGTCCCGCCCCTCACACGCACGTCCCGCTCACACGACATGACCTTAACGACTCTCGTGCCCGCAGGTCCGCAAGGAGGTGGCCAGCATACAGAAGGACATCCAGAACGTGCAGAAACAGATCGCCAACATCGAGGCGCGCATCGAGAGCCGCCGCAGTGACCGCCACAACATCCTGCGCCAGTGCAAGGTGACGATGGGGCACCATATTACACAAGTAGCCGATAGTTCCACGTGCGTCCCTCGACTGACTCGTGTGTTTGCAGATCGACGATATCGTCATTCCCCTGCTGGAGGGCAGCCTGGATGAGACGGCGGACGGCGAGTCGTCGGAGCCCTCGTCCATGTCCACTACGCAGCAGTACCAGCGCGAGTCCAGGTCTGTACATCCTCCTCTCTCCTCCACCATCTAAGTCCCAACTAAGTTCCAGAGTAGTTTCTATTTCGTCCTCGCTACTCTAAGAACTGTGTAAATTGAGAGTGGACCCATCAACTATTTCGCTATAGCTAGATGTGTGTATGTCCAGGATCCGCGTGGACTACCGGTCGCTGAGCGAGGCGCTGAAGGAGCTGGAGGAGGCGGACGAGATCAAACGCAAGGCCGACAAGCTGCAGAAGGCCATCAACGCGCTGCAGAACACCGTCGATAAGATACAGGCGCCCAACATGCGGGTACGTCCACGTTACACTAAACATTAGAACAGAAAAATCTTACCGTCTCGTTAATTCGTTAAAAGCCCATATTTCGTATAATCAAATGGATGAGAACATAAAGTGCGGCACACATTCTCGCCAACGTTATTCAATTTGCAAAAACGAAGTTCGGTCTATTCTGCAAGACTCGCCTATGTGTCGTCTCATTTTTGTGCCAATTGCTAATTTTTGTGTCCCAATCACAGGACTTGTGACATAAAATTACTAATATATTCAGGTATAAAACTGTTTGCGTGAAACGCATCCTTCACATTCTTGCCGTTAGTGAAAAACGTGTGTTGCTGTAGCTTATAATATTACAAAAAAGATTTCTAACACGATAGGAATACGATAATAATAGTTTGGGTATACACAGCCCAAGTGTGAGACCTACATAGGGTCAGGAACCTGGCTACGTGCATAAAGCATTTCCTTGCGTCAAAAAAAGTTTCTAAGGGATCGGACGTCTTGGCGTTCATCGAGGGAGGCCTATGTTCAGCAGTGGACGGATAGAGGCTGATGATGATGATGAAGGTCGGTCGGTCGGGAATGTGGAACGTACATAATAATTATCATTTTGACAGTTTATATTATTGAAAACTATTTGTCCTATAAATCTTTATCCTCAGCCTGCATCAGTTCACTGTCATAGGCGACGTATGTATCTTTCAAAGGGACCTTTATTCGACTATTGGCTTTCTGCTCTTCGCATCCAAACTAGTTGAGCACGGAGATCGTCAACAACACCACTATTTCAGTAAAGGTCTATTTAGCTTAAGAGCGTTTACGCCTGGAGCGTAATGTCAAGTTTAGGTAATTTAGTGCAACTTTTACTCACACTAAAGCAAATGTCAATGTGTGCCGTAGCGCTAGAGCGTTTAGTCAAACAAACTCAATTTTGATACTTTCGAATAAAAAATAAAGTAATTGTGCGTGCATAGAATATGACGACAATGAGTACCCACATAATATAATATCTACTACTCACATAATAGTATGTTTATTATAATATGGATATTATGTATAGATAAATAATAATAATAATAATAATAAGTATTTTATTTGCGATAACACACTGCAACACACTACAAAGGACGTTAACATAAGTAAAGTTACTACATTAGAATAAACACACGAAAAAAAAAAGGTAACTAAAAGACATTGAAACAAGATTAAAATAATAAGTTCCTACTCACTAATAAAGGCTGCAGCGCGTCTCACAAAAAGGTAAATCCTCGGCTTCAGTTAGGAATAATCCCTACCACCGATTTTCAGGACCACCTATTTTTTTATTTCATTTCGCTTCGGCGGCAGTGGGGGACAGCCATTTGGTAAATGTAATGCTATGAAATATTTTTACACATATATGAATACAAAACATGCTGTTTAATGCATAAATAAACAATATATAAATGAACCCAATACACATTATAGAACACACATACATATATGATTACACTTTAATATACAAAATATCTTTAAATACATAGGAATATAATATATACTCTTTAAATACTTTTATTAATTATCTTAAAATACCATAATCAAGGATGCAGAATACGGCGCACATACACTCACACACACTAAATATCAGAAACACATAAAATAATACTTAAGTAAAATAATTTATCTTACCTACAACCATTACATATTATGCCCATTAAACTATAGTAATTGTTTTTGTTCCATTAGTAGATAATTCTTATAATGGCGCTTAAAATTATGCTGTGTGCTGATACTTCGAAGTGGAGGTGGGAGGTAGTTCCAGCACTTCGTAGCAGCATATTTAAAGCTGCCTTGAAATGCCGCTGTGCAGTGAATGGGCATGCACAGCGTATAGCTCTGGGACCTAGTGTTATGTGACGTGTTAACATCTCTTGTCCAATCCAGCCTATCAAAGAGATATGCGGGCACCTTGTTCTTAACGATGCCGAAAAGCAAAGGAAAAGCTAGGTGCAACCTTCTACGATTTTCCATTTTCAATATAGACGCTTGATTAATATACCGAGTGACGTGATCTCGCCGCGGTATATAAAAACAATAACGTGCGCATGCATTTTACACACGTTGTATCGATTTTTTTGTCCTCTCCAGCAGCCTTGGTCCTATTACAGAGTCAACGTAGTTAAATTTGGAGAGCACTAAAGTTTCACATAGTCTGATACGTGTTTCTTCATCAATTGAATTTCTGATTCGATATAAGATTTTTAATCGGTAGAAGCAAGTACGAATTATATCAGACACATGTTTTTCAAACCTCATGTGCTCATCTAATATGAGACCGAGGTTTCGTACTTCCGACACACATTCTAGTCTAGTACCACTGATAACAATAGCCGGATCTCTCATCCTAACAAGTTGTACCTGCCGACGAGTTCCAAGAACAATATATTTTGTTTTATTCGCATTCAGGACCAACGCGTTCGATTGAGACCAATTAAGTATGCGATCAAGATCTTCATTAATTTTGCGCAGTGATTGATCAATCTCACGCGGCTTAAAAGACAGATATATTTGAATGTCGTCTGCGTATATATGAAATCGACAATTTCGAATACATTTGGTTACATCAGCCGAATAAATACTAAACAGTATTGGCCCCAGTATAGAGCCTTGTGGGACACCTCTTTTAATTGGACTACGCCGTGACGAGATCACATTTTCCACCCCATTTTTTATTTCTACGATTTGATATCTATTTTGTAGATAACTCTCAAACCACAGGACAGATGCCTCTTCTAATCCATAAAAGCGTAGTTTAGCTAGGAGCAATTCAATATTAATAGCGTCAAACGCTCGAGAAAAATCGAGGAGCACCATAATAGTCACATTGCCATAATCCTGAGCAAGAAGAACATCGTCCATTACATTAATAAGAGCAGTGGTGATGCTGTGGTGCTTCCTAAAACCTGACTGCAACATAGGTATTGCAACCCTCTATATATTCTGTCAATTGCCTACATATGATTTTCTCCATAATCTTCGAAATGCAAGGTAGAATGCTTATTGGACGTAAGTCCTTAAATGATAGAGGTTGAGCTATTTTAGGAATCGGTCGCACCACAGCATTGCGCCATAGATCAGGAAAGGTAGAACTTGTAATGCTTTTGTTTATTAAAGTTGTAATAATACTAAGTGTATGTGAAAATGACAAAAGCAGCATGTCCAGTGAAATACCATCTAGGCCAATGGCGTTAGAGTGCAGTTCCCGGACGGCGCTGACTACATCACGCTCAGATACAGTCTTTAATTTTAGTTTTTGTGTGTAATCTATTACTGATAATGGTACGATGTTATCCCCAGGAACGTTGAGAAAGTGAGAGTTCAATCTCTCAGGGTCACAAAGATTGTTGGGGAGGGACACATTGCTATTTTTAAAACTTACAATTTTTTTTATGTGTTTCCACATAGATTTAGGATTTTTAACATTCGTGGTTACGTACTTTTTAAAGTAGGCGTCTTTTTCGGCTTTAATAGCCTGCGCTACGAGGTGCTTGAGCTCCTTGTAATATGCTATCTTAGTCGGCGTTCTACATGTACGAGATTTGAAAAAGGCTTCATCACGACGTTTCATCATCAATCGAATGTTATAAGTTATCCAGGGGTAGTTTTTATCTTTAATGGTGACTAATTTAAGTGGAGCGAGGCTATCAAAAATTCCAATCAAGTTGGAAGTAAGACATTTGGCAAGTTCATTGACGTTACCTATCTCGCTCATAGCGTTCCAATAACCATTGCCATTTGTGCGTTTAATAGATCTGGGTCAATATTTTTAAGGGGTCTAAAATGAACTGTTTTTGGACGGTGTTTGGGCTTAGGTATATCCAGTTCACACACGACAAAGGCATGGTCACTCAAACAAGGTCTGTGATCTACCCACACTCGGGTCACGTTTGCATCATTACAAACGAGATCGAGCAGGGAGTCACTGTGAGAAGAAAAGTGTGTTGGGTCAGTTACATATTGATGAAGGCTGAAACTAGACAAGAGATCGTTAAGCAATAAGGTGTTACCTTCTCTAGAATTCAAAACGTTTATGTTAAAGTCCCCTAGTATCATGATATGATCGTGATATGAAAAGGAGCAGATCGATTCACTGAGAGCGTTTATAAATGTCTGCACGCTGAGCCAGGGCGGCCTGTAGGCCGTGCCGATAGCAATACTTTTAGTATTAATACGTAACTCTATCCACATTTGTTCCACACTAACGTTAATAGGGTGTGGGAGCGTGCGAACAGACAATTCACGTTTGAGATAAAAGCCTACTCCTCCACCGCGAGATCGTATATCTGAACTGCGAGGAACGTGGCGCAGTCGGTAGCCGGGAATAGTGGGGGCAGCTGCCTCCTCTCCCTCTTTGAGCCACGTCTCGTTGACAGCTAAGATGTCCATTTCGTGTTCCTGCAGCGCAACAACAAGCTCCTCATGGCCGGACCCTAATGAGCGGGGGTTAATTAGTCCAATTTTAATCTTTTTGGGCAGCATTATACTACATTAATAAAACAAAATACAATAATTGTCATATACATATAAATAATTACAGATAAATATATTACTTTAATAATAAAGTACATTATTATAATTTTGGCCCCCTCAAAAGCTTCACATTCATAATATATAAAAAATAACATATAGACAAAAAAAATATTTAAAAATAGTAAAACATAGAATAAAAAACACAACAACAACTTGTGACTAAATGAAATTGGAGTGACTGTTTGTAATATAAAAAACCGCATATAGATGTATACACGATACATATACCAAAATAGCATTGTTTACATATTTTATCCGTTTCTCCGTCTGTCTATTTGTTCCGGCTAATCTCTGAAATGGCTGGGCTGATTTTGATGGGACTTTCGCTGGCAGATTAATTGAATTAATTAAGCTTTTTATTTCCTCAATATCAAAAATCTATTGATATTAAATATCATGCTATTGAAGTCTTAATATAAAATTTATATTAAGACTTCAATAGTATTAATAAAATTGAAAACAAATCAATATATAAATTCCTCAATAATTTAATTTTTTGACTAAATTAACAATTAATTAGTAAAAATAGTTTGCTTGTTTATTTCCTATTTTTAGTCCAATTTTGATGGGATTTTCATAGGCAGATAGCTGATTAAAGGAGTAACTTAGACTAAAAATAATCATCATCAATCAGGGTACGGCTGTAAATCTAAGGATATATTAAATAATTATAAAAATCGGTTGTCTGTAAAGTCGGTTTACTGACGATAGTTGAACGTGACAACGTCATAAAAAAATGGAAATCCTCAGAGCGGGTAACGCCGCATGAGTCATGTTTTTTTTCGCTCCATCGAATTATAAGACGTTGTCACGTCAAAAAGTGTTTACGCGAATTTCACTCATTATAATAATAATAATATCTATGGACGTTTTCACACCACGTCAATCTGGTCCCGTGGTAAGTTCTCGAAGAACTTGTGTTACGGGTAGAGGTGTTCGCAACGGCTATAAATTAAAAATACGTTATAACGATACGCTACTTTTAAAACGCCTATTATTTTTTACGTTATAAATATATTATATAAATAAATAATAAATTAAGATATATTTTTATTACTTATTAATAAAATAATTATTAACAAAACAATTTTAAATACTCAATAAACATACTACACAACACAAAACTAACTATAATTACATAATACTAAACCAAAATTAATACAATATATTTAAAACACTACGTATTACGTAAGCAAACTCGCGAAAGTGATGAACGTCATACTGGCGTCGGTTGTGTGAATACTGGTTATTTATCAAATATATTTTATAACTAAACGAACCGATATAACGGTCAGCGTTATATCGGTTCGTTATATCGCTGCTCGTTAGATTATATGTATATTATTTCGTTTGGTTATATCGTTTAACGCTGCTCGTTAGATTATATTTTTCGTTTGGTTATATCGTTTGACGCTACTCGTTGACGATATATTACGTTTGGTTATATCGATTGACGCTGCTCGTTAGATTATATACCTATTTCATTTGGATATATCGTTGGACATTGCTCGTTGGATTATTTACAATAAAGTAAAATTTGGGTCTGTTTACATTTGAGTTGTAAAGTAAGAAAAATATTCTTTCAATATAACTAACGCTTGCCTGGTAAAATAAAAAACGGCTAATATGATTATTTGTAAATATTAGTTTTTTTTATCCGCTATCTAATATAACGAACCCCTCTAGTTACGGGTACCAGACAACGGAAATATATTTAATACTTTTATACTATACATAATATATTTAAGATTTTTAATATGTAATACATAATATACCACCCCGGTCGTGCCGGCCCAGTTCAGCTGCAATGCAGCATGACACTACCTCTCACTCATAGTTAGTTAATAATAAAAGTATTTTTTAACGGTTTTAGAACGCGAATTTATTTAGTAAATATAAAATATATAAAAGTAATATAAAAAGTGTATAAGTGTAAAAAAAAAAGAAATTAATATGTTGTACTCCTCAGCGGCATCGATCTGGACTTTCGTGGGTCAACAATTTCTGGGAGCAGACATTCATTATAATAATCAACAAGTCTTGTTTTTCATTTCGTTGGTCCAAAATTCATCGTCTCTATTGATTTTTACTATTTTCAAAGGAAATTCTTCACCAGTCCAAACAGCAAACAAACATATATTCTTCCTGGAGATATTTGGAAAAACCAATCATGGCGACGGTTGATATTCCCGTTAGAGATCCAAAATTTAATTTTCTTTTGTTTGATGGCTTCATCGGCATTCATACCGAATGCTGAAATTGGACACTTTACTTCGATAATACCTTCGGTGAATATGCCGTCGGGTGAAGCTCCCAGAAAAAAAAAGTCTTCATCTATAAACAGCCCACATTTATGAATTTTAATATAATAATAATAATAATAACGGGAGTTTAATGTTTGATATCAGAGAAGTTATGGATATGACATTATAATATGTAAAGAACAATAGCTCAAGTGAAATTATATAAAATAAACGATAAGTCAAATATTGTTCGATTTAACTTAGATTATGTCATGTAAGTATTATGTAATATGAAATTAATTCAAGTGTTAGGAAATAAATTCGGTTAAACGATATGTCAAATAAAATCTAAACGGTACGCACCAGTCACCAGTCATCTACGCAACTCGAGCCTTACTTACCAAACTAAGGTCGTTTAGGTCGGTGCGACCTAAACGACCTTAACACCTAAACACACTTGTCAAGGGTCAGGAGAGGTCACGCGTAGAGCACCGAGCGATACGTCCACACTTGGAAAGCGCTCGCGGCGGACTAATTTAAAAATACTTACGCGCACAGTTTTATACTAGTTTAAAAAAAATTGTAATAAATTAAATAAAATTCAGTAACCTTAATACTGTATCGTATTTTCCAAAGAAGATATTCTTCTTGTGTTGATTGATGTTGAACTAACATTAGACTCAACGGATTCCAACCAGTCCGCTCTTCTATTTAAAAAGGTACAAAATTGTGATAAATTTGGATTATCAGGCGAAAGTGTATTCCTGTGCTCTTCCCAATCGCGACTGGTTGTTATGTCTAATTTTTTAACCATTACATGAATGAGTATGGTATCCCAGTGTTCAGTAGGTTGGTTTAGAGATGTAAGTGCCCTAACATTTTTATTTATTACGTCTACAAGATTGCGTATTGAAATACTCGACTCCCTGCTTATTGGCTCGGTGTCGAACAAAGCTTGTATATGATTACTAACAAGGAGACGATTATTATTGTACCGTTCGCACAGCAAGTCCCATGCTATTGTGTAGTGGTCACTTTTAAAATCTATATTTTTAATAATTAAAGCGGCGTTGCCTTGTAGCGAAGCGCGCAAATAATGAAATTTATTTATGTCGTTAATACTAAGGTTGTCGTGAATTAATGACTTAAATGTGTCCCTGAACTCAAGCCAGCTCTGATAATTCCCATCAAAATGAGGCAAGTCGATTTTTGGCAAACGAACAAAATCATTTCTATTGGAAATATGTGCACCTGAGTTAGCATCTCCGAAGCCCGCCTCGGACCCCACACCGTTGGACGAGGCACCGAGCAGGCTGCGCGTGAGTGCCACCAGGTTAAAAAACTGGCGATCGAAGTCTTCACGCTCCGCAAATGCTGCATCGGCATCGTCGGCAAGAACTTCAATGTGGGTCTGTAACTCATCAAATTCGGAATGTAGGCTTTCGAATTTGTTAAACCGCTCCTGTAAGCCTAATCGCTGTAAATCCGATACTTCGGGACCACTTTTAATTAAATTTAAGTAATTATTATAAATTGTGAGCTTAGATTTAATCGAACTACGTTTTTTAATTAATGTTTTAATGTTATCTGCCATTATTAGATAAATTGAAACGTGAAAATGTAAACTAAATCAATATAAAATAATAAAAATGCAAAGTAGGTCGCTAGAAATACTTTGTGCAACGGTCAATCAACCGGTATATGCAAGGACAAAGGAATGCGTTCAATGTCAAGGACACAATGAATGTCACCCGATAGCGATACGCATCAAACAGTAAGATATTATAATATTAACTAAATAAACTTGTACATACGGCAATTAATTATTAATATATTATGAGTTATTTTAATTTATTATGACTTTTAAATGTGAAACATTAATTAATTATTTTCGGCAAAATATAGAAAAAAGTAAGGGAAAATACTTTTTAATTGGAACAAACTCACTCAAATACTGTATTTATACTCCCAGAGAAAGACACCAGCTTCTTAAATTGTTGTAGCTACGGGGACGACTTCTTTGTTCTCTCCGTTGCAATTCGTAGTTAACGGTCAAATCGGCCGTTGTCGACGTGCCAAATTGTTACCAAAAGGCGTCGAAAATCCAAATCTTCTAAAGGTCCTCTTCAACGGTTTGAAGGACCAATGTTTAGGCCTCGAAGGGGTTTATAGTATAAGTAAGTATATCAGCTGACGGCGATCTGTTCGGTGCGCCGCTCGTCTCTCCTCCCGCGCGTTATCCCCGCAGTCGCCCCGCCGTCGTCCCGACGAGGTCCGAATAGGCACGATAGGCGCCGACAATTACTATACACCTTTCTTTCTTAATTTTAGTAAGATTTATTGGAGGAAATTATGAATTTAGCAACCACTTTTTATTGTTAATTTCAGTTTGTTTATTGTTTGATTTATTAGGTATGTTACGAGTTGAAAATAAAAAAAACCTCTCTCAGTTTTCTGGACAAGGGCCCAAACAATTAAATAACTTTGTTTGATTATAAATTTTACTAGTGGTTACGGATATTTTCAGCTTCGAAATGACGAATGATAAAAGGAATTTAGAAAACACTGTTCGTGTATCTGGTTAGAAGTCATGAATACTCTATTAATGTAAAAATGTTCTCAGTCAACTTTTAAGATCGATAAATTTCCTACAATTATTAGTAACTCACACTTTCGGTACATACGATTTGTGACGAGATAAAAGTGTTTTAAAAGTACGCTTTTTGGTCCAAGCAGCCAAAATCGGCGTTAACGCTCTTAATGGACTCAAACTTCGTAGACATTTAGTGAAATTGTGAATACTCTTGTACCATTCCCTTGTCTTAGTAAATGAAAAACAATAGAATCAGGTGTTACTTTATATATACTATACAATCTTCAATTTAATCTGCCTTGCTCCTGTCGGTGGTGCAGTCACTAATTCTTCCTTCTCTCCGCTAACACCTTCACCTCCTGATATGATACGATCTGTACCATATAAGTTCTCCCCGGACTACCGCTTCCTCTCTTTCTCTTCTCAATCGTTCCTTCTATATTTCTTAAGAACGGGTCATGTATCAGGTGGCCAATCGTATTTCCCCTTCAGTTCTCTATGATGTTGATTATACTTCTTTTCTCTTTTACCTTTTCCAATACTCTATCGATATACGATATATGAGATATATTAAATATCGTAAGTATATAATAAATATATTTGTGTTTGTGGTTTGCAGGCCATGCAGAAGTTGAACGAGGTACGCGAGAAGGTGAACGCCACCAACGAGGCGTTCGTGGCGGCCCGCAAGCGCGCGCACAAGGCCAAGCTCGCCTTCGAAAAGGTACCGTACACACCGACCTCACCTACCTCACCTGACTGAAGTTAGTTGGAGATTTGGGCATTATCTATAAAAAGTCGACCCTCGCGGTACGACCGGCAGAGATGTGAAACATCTAATATTATTTTAATAATTTTAATAACAATCTACTACAAAAGATGGTATACATACGCGCGCACAAACGTCGCGGTATTTACGGCTAAGGCGCGCCTAGACATGTTTTACTTGTGTTATTTGTGATATTCTGTTGTTAGTTTGTTAATTTGGCTTGAAGTTTAGAATAATTAATTACACTATAGAAACCTAGTCCGCGCGGCCATTTTGAAGCAACTCACATGGAGCCATTTTTGCACCAAGCGCCGGTAAGTTCCGCAGTATTCTATGTCAAACCGCACCAAACGTGTCTCCGTAAAATAAATAAGTATGACGATTTGTGCAGTTAAATTGTATCACAATACATCTGAATAACAAAATAAATGTAATAACATCACTTTTCACTGGAAATCTTTCAATACTTCGTAGTATCTTGTAATTAATTAGGTTTAAATAAATACAATTTTTTTCAATGCTCAGTATTGCCCGATTGTGAAAATATTTTTACTGATTATTTTCCCCCACTGAATAAATTTAAAACAGTTGCTACTGATATTTACGTAAGTACGTGACACGTTCTCGAATTAATGTGTTTGTGTGATTTAACGATATCAAATACAAACAGTAAAACAGTAACAAATATTCATACTTCCGTACATACAAACTTTCGCGCTTATATTACAAGTTACAAGTTTAAACAGTAATATGTATAACAACTTTACATTACAACTGTGTTTCATGCCAATAAAAAATAATTATAAAAATGTATATTTTACTAATTACCTACTGTTATATTTTCTTCGTTTCATATAAATAAACATTCTTGTAATATAACAATTATACATAATAAATAATAATATAGCTTGTGTATACATGGTTAAATAAAATTGTTATAAATTAATACATAAATAGATATGCCCACCTAGCTACTTATGTATTAAATATTATTGCTATAACAAATTGTTATCAGCGGCCGAATCATTTCCCGTTTTCGGGAAAACTTCACCACTACTGGCAACATTGAATCAATTTAGTGCTTCATCTTTGACAGCACGCTTGTATGAAGACTGACCTTCTATAGTGTTATTATTCTAAGGCTTGAAGTTTTTTTTTGTTTTCGATTTCGAAATTATTTTATTAATTCGTTAAAGATCTTCTGTTGTTTGTTTGTTAATTTTGTTTGAAGTTTATTTTTGTTTTTGATTTCGAAATGTATTTTATTAATTCGTTAAAGATCCTATATGTCAATTAACTCACGTTACACGCGCAGGTGAAGAAGGAGCGCCACGACAAGTTTATGGACTGCTTCGAACACGTCGCCAACGAAATTGACGCCATCTACAAGGTAACTATTAATTAGTTAACTGCATAGCCTAAGCAGAAAAACGCCTCATGACAAGGTCTGGACTTCTCGATAATAGGTCGTAGCTCGCCCCGGCTCTGGCGCAATCTGGGAAATATTTTTTCGTGACTTAAGGTTCAACTAGTCGATGCCGCGAACTCTAACAAAATGATTGCTATCTCACCTGACATAGTGCGCGAACATGTGTGATAGAATGAAATGCACAATGATACATTCCGAAAATGTTCTTTTAGCAAAACAGTTATTATAGAAAAACTAATTAGTGTATCTTTTCAAAATATATTTATTTTATCTTTTGAATAACTAAACTATATCTGTACGAACTTTATTTTTGAGCTTTCGTGCTCAGTATACTATTTATTTACGCCCAAATTTGGGCTAAAATCAGTGTTGAAATACGAAAGTTTAGAAGCTTGTATTTTTTAAATGTATAATTTTTTTACGATTTTGGGTACATACACACATAGATAACGACGAGATAAATTTATATTATAATTAGTTTTTCATGGTCAACGTCAAACATTGTAGTAATTACTGTTCTGCGTTTGTATGGAAAGATGAGCGACTTGTGTAACTTTAAGTCTGCGTACTCCGTTATCAGCAATCAGCAATTATTCCCCCGAATGTCAGACTTTGAGGTCTGTCCGAGTGCAAAAACAGGTCTTCTCTAAAAAAATTGATAGTTTATTTAAATCTAAACTCAAAGAAATGTCAGTAGACAAATTCTATTATATTGTGACGGATTTTATTAATAACTGTCCGCCGTTTACGGCAAACAGAGATTCCTTTTATGTTTAATCCCTTCGTTCTACTCTACCTATGTTTAACAAAGAATTTGAATTGTGTTTGTTTATGTTGTGTGACCAATAAAAATGGTCAGGCAGACGACCAACGGATGTCACACCGACTTCACTTATTTGACTGGTAACTGTGTCAGGCGCTGGCGATGAACCAGTCGGCGCAGGCGTTCCTGGGCCCCGAGAACCCGGAGGAGCCGTACCTGGACGGAGTCAACTACAACTGCGTGGCGCCCGGCAAGCGCTTCCAGCCCATGTCCAACCTCAGCGGTGGGGAGAAGACCGTCGCCGCGCTCGCGTTGCTCTTCGCCATACACAGGTACACGCATTTCTTTTACAAAGTCGTTTATATTTTTGTGATTTGTGTGATTACAAATATGTTACAGTAAAGATGGCAATTTTCTTGGCACTTGGAACCTAAACAGTATATAGCTCGAACTGCTTCCGCAACACGATATTCGTTTTGATATTCGCGGCATTCCACAATAGTAATTGCCGTAAGACATTGAAGAGACTATGGAAGTATACATGAATACTAATCACGCCGTATTTTCATCAGATAGGTATTGTATTTTTCTTATCGCAAAGGCTGCAGAACCGAGTCTACTCGCTAACATATCTATATGCAGCGCCCATTGCAGCTTAGCTTAAATATGGAATTATCATCAGGTAATTCCAAGAAATTCGGTCGAACCCACCGAGTCTATTACCTCTCCGTTAAGTAAATAAAGAGTGAAGATATCGTCTTGCACCTGCTTATTATTTTGAACCATATTTGAAAGAGCATTTTTTACATCGTCAAAGACTATTTGTTGTCGTTTAATTTTAAATATTACGGAGGTATCATCAGCAAACAATACTATTTCATGTTTGTCCTTCATGAGTGAAGGTAGATCATTTATATAAACAAAAAAGAAATGAACCAAGAATGGACCCTCGAGGTACCCCTATTTAGTACAGAGGAACTTTTACCATTTACTTATTGAGTTCTATTATGCAAATAACATCTAATTGTTTAAGTTCAGTGCCCCTGATACCATTGCGATTCCTTGATCAATGTTGTATGTTCAACTCAGTCGAAAGCTTTGGTCAAATCGCAGAATACACCTATGACCTAGAGCATACCGAAACTCCTCCCATATCCGTTGTAGAACTTTAGTAAATCCGAATCCTTGTCTATGGAGCGACTAATGCTTATTAAAAATACTAAATTGATTTAATATTATTTATTTAATTTAAGTAGAACAATTAATTTCTTACAATCACTACACGACTGATTCCGTTTGGCAGCTACCAGCCGGCGCCGTTCTTCCTGCTGGACGAGATCGATGCGGCGCTGGACAACACCAACATAGGCAAGGTGGCGTCGTTCATCCGCGGCAAGAAGGGCAGCCTTCAGACCATCGTCATCTCGCTCAAGGAGGAGTTCTACGGCTGCGCGGACGCGCTCGTCGGCATCTGTTCCGAGGTACACAACCCAGCAATACACATGAGTGGACATCTCTTTAGGTGTTCCGCTTCTTAGTACAAAACGGAACCCCAGTGTATATCTGTATATACATATAGAATAAGCTTTTACGAAACTCAGCGCGTGAGTCGAAGTCTCATTTGTCTGATTTTTTTGTTTATTTATAACAAAGTGACGCCCAAGCGTGAAATGAAATGGCGAGTGATTACCGCAGTCCACGTCTGTAACTTGATGAATCACCCCACTTTAAAATTGTGAGTAGAATAGACCAAGAGTTCTGGGATCAAATAAGTAAATACTCGGGCGTAAAGCGTGTGCTACTGTATACAGCTTCTTAACAAGTATTGAGGCACGAGTTGAACACGCCCAGAACGAATCCGAGTATGAAATGTTTATTTTGCCCCTTAATAATTTTAAAATGGAAAACCTGTCTAATATTTTGAAGGGGAAAATCCTCTATAGTTCTTTGAACCCCGATGTAGAAAGTGGCGGTGGCGCTGTCCATAGTTCCACGATGATATAATATCGGGACGAGAATCATCCGAGTAACGTTGGTATACTTGTTGCAGCCCGCGGACTGTCTCGTCAGCGACGTCATCACGCTCAGCCTCGAGAACTACAACGACTAGTGATGACGTATTTAAGTATTTATTGTTTATTTATCGTATGTGAACTTCAATTATTATATTTTAATATTTGGTAAATGGATTTATTATTGAAGATACATTCCTCGCACTTTCGAGGGTAGAAATACAGATTTCGATCCAACTATTCCACTAAAAATTGGAATATAAGAAGATAAAGAATAGTCCGTTCTAGGACTAAAGTGTCGATGTAGAAGGGGAGAAGGAAGAAAGCGGTCAATGTCCAATTTGAAGATATTTATTATCTTATAAAAATTAAAGACTATTGAGCGGTTGGTTGGGTCAGGAAACAAAGGTAATGTTAATGTGGAGCTATTTATTTACAATATTACTCTGTATGTTACAACTTACAACATATTATTAACTGGGAGACTATTTAACGAAAATAATTTTGTCGATTTTCATATCGTCCAATAACTTGAATATATTTATTTATTATATACCATACATATATTTTTATTTAAATAATTATCATTATAATTTTATTATATATTCGAATCTTAGTTCTCTAAAAAATCTTTTAATGGTACAAACCATAAAACAAATTAACCATAAAAAATAATTCTAGTTTCACTTAATATTGTAAGGGGCCATCCATAAATTATATCACACGAATTTCATGATATTTGGACCCCTCCCCCGTCCTTGTCACATATGGTCACATTTATGAGAACCATCCCTCCCTAGTGTGACGTCACATATTTTGCAATTTTTACATAACGAAATTGGTAAATTAAAACAGCTGTTCCGAAATTAGTGTTATTATGGTAGGTATTAAATTGTTTTTTAATTTCGTTTTTTATTAGTTCACAGTAGTCTTATGTGACGTAACAAAATCTTGACCTTCCTACCACCCCTTTTCACATAAAGTCACATTTTGTCGATTCCCTCTCTCCCCCTTAACGTGTGACGTAATTTATGGATGACCCCTAAAGAAGTTTAAAAAAAAGTTTTAAAAAAAACGCTCGAAAGTAGCTAAGCTTTATAGTATAAACCGTAGGAACTAAGCTTAAAAAATGCCGCGCGTTTATTGTAACGGTAACGTCTGACTCTTGGCACGGAGATGGCCGCGCGGCGAGCGGCCCGCACGTCCATATAGAAGCTTCGCTTCACAAAGTTGGTTGTCACGGTCACGTCTCAACAGTCAATATTACGTCATGCCGCTCGCCGTCACGACGTTCGAGTCATTTTACTGCCAAGGAGCGCCAATAAATGTTTCACATCAAAAAGAAGCTTCGATAAAAAAAAACTGATAGAAAGAGATATGTCTATGAACGTATAAGATAATGAAGTGCTTCATTAAACTGTTTTTCTAATATCATTTTATATTAGTAAAGCAGTTTACTAAATGTTAATAAAAATTCAGCAATCAATGCAGTGATTAAAAATCGATGAAATGATTTTCGTTAAAACTAGCAGGTCCCTTGTTAACTCCCCACCATGGTTCAGGCCTTGTCGTGGCAGTGGGGCTCAGTAGCCTAGGGTGAGTCGGCACCTTGGGCGAAGCTAATTGAGCCGAGGGAGCTCTTTGTACCCCTCTTATAAGAAGAGGGGACAAAAGAGCAGGGGGCAAGGGGCGAGGATGAGAACCTCACCCCATTGTACTGTCCCAACGTTGGGAGGGGTTGTTCTGTGGTGCGGGACAATCCCTCTGTGGAGGTGGCGTCGGTCCCTTGTGGGACTGACTAGCCGTCGAGGTGCCCTGTTAGCTTAACAGATCCGGGGCACCTCACCAAGGTGGCACTGGTGGCACTCGCCGGGTTTTAGTGGGTAGAGAATGGACGCACCATTACCATCTTTCGGGCACAGCGAGTCCCTCATACCCGCCTGGGAAGACCCACTCCCCAAGCGGGATGCCTGAGAGCATTTCCCGGCGTAAAAGAAAGAAAAGAAAAAAGGTCCCTCGTTAACTAGCCGCACCGTCGGCTCGCCCACGTTCATAAAATATATTATTTATCACCAAACAATGTTTGTTTGTTTATTACAATATTTAAATATCAAAAGTCCTGGCATCCCAGGATTCTTCAGGAAAGGAAAGCTTCTCAGGGGGTGGAAGTGAATACGACTGACAAGAAAGTTCAGCCCTCGAACAATCTTTGTAAAATTCTTTAATAATACTACATGTCGAGGTCTTATTTGTGATAAATCTCCTTTATTACACGCAAAACTACATTGTGGCCCTACGGATGGTTTGATCTGATATTAATTTCACAACTCTTGTTTTACATCGTCTTACACTAAAGCTGTTGGCTCTTACTGCAAGGCTCACTTTTTAAAAGATTTTTTAGTAACATTACTGTTTTTAACAAATTGATATTGAAATGCAGTGGACCGGCACTGTAGCACTTATGATTATATTTTAGATTATCAAATTATCACTAGACCATAACTTTTACAAAGTACTGCGTCTCTCATCGACACAAGACATTTTGTCCTATCTACATAAACAATTCAATATATTTACAGATAATTCATTAATTCATGTGAAACATCGCCGAAAGGATAAATCTGGTATTGGTCAAAAATTAAATAAGTAAGTGCAACAAATATCAATTATTTAAAGGCAATATTAACTTCGTGATCTTTCGGTGAATGCTTCACACAGCTTTAAGCCCAGTAGATAAACATTAAATAACATTTTACCTAAAACAACCTTGATACAGAAACATAGCAATTACTTATATGGTACCGGCGCATGTACACGCACACATGCACGTTCGCGCTTGGCCGAACACGTCGGACCAGTGTCCGATGTGTGCGTGCCAGTGCACGTACATACATAATACTTCATCAATTGAGTGATATCCGAATTCCAATGTTATCCCTAGTACGTAGGTATTTCTTATACACGGAAACTAGTTAAACGGGTCGATCACTTCGGACATTTTTTGAGCTATTTGTACATCGAAACGAGAATATAGTACATGCAGAGACAGATTTTTTGCGGAATAGTTTCCGTTCCTTGTAAAACAAACAAAAAGAAATGTTTCAAAACAAAAATAAAGAAATGTTTCGTCTACTTATATTTATATTTCATATAAATAAATATCTTTTATTATATAATTACAATAATTCTTTATTGGTTCCTTTCTGTCATCGCGACCGAGCGATATAACACGGTGGAGAGAAGAAAGGTCGAGCACCTGGCCACGTTATTGAAACTTCTAAATATAACTAACGCAGCTCGAGAGCACTCGCGCCACGGACACCGGCGACCGCATTCTTATTATACAGACATAGTTAGTCATAAATACAAGTGTGAGGACATCGACGAACTCATAATCAGGTCCGAGATGAAGGACGAAGTGTTCGGGAACGCAAAGCCTGATGAAACAATTCCTTGAGTAGAGTATGGTAAAGGAGGCACTTGGGCCGCTAGACGCGCGACTACGGCGATGGGCGGAGGAGCGCGAGCCGCTAGTTGGGCGAGTGCGGCGGGGGCGGGGCGCTAGCCACTAGTCGAGCGAGTGTTGCATCGGGGCGGGGCTTGGGCCGCTAGTCGGGCGAGTGCGGCTGTGGGGGGCGGAGCGCGGGCCGCTATTCGGGCGAGTGTGACGGTAGAGGGCGGGGCGTGGGCCGCTAGTCGGGCGAGTGTGGCGGCGCGGTGCTGAAGTAGGGCGCCGTGTGCGGCTGCAGCAGCGTGCTGCATACGGAGCACACGCGCGCCGGCGCCCCACGCGGCCCGCTGGGCACGGCGTGCGCCACGCACGCGTTACAGAAGATGCGGCCGCAGTGCCGGCAGTGCACCTTCTTCTTGGTGGTGGGCAGCGCGGCGTGGCAGGATGGGCACTCGCTGACGTCCTCGTCGTGCTGCCAGCGCACCTCTGAGTCCGCCTCGCGGATGCGTTGCAGCTGAACCTATGGACCACACGCGTGAGCGAAAGGTTACCGATGGGAGGGATGCGCTGTGCCGCGCTCCCGGCTGCATTGGGTACCACCATCTTATCTTTGGTGTTTCTCTCGTGGAACAGGTTTTCTGCGTTTCAGAGAGAAGGGCAAGACAGGCAGTTTAATTACTGGCACCGAGACTTAACATCTTATGTCTCAGGATAGGCAACACATAAACGAGTTGCCTGGGCTCGTTCCAGATAAACTAGTTTATGTTCATGGGCGATGTCGACCACTCCGATTCGATTTGTAACTCCTACTCCAATTCATAACGACTTCAAGTGCAGGCGAGTACCGCGTGCGGGAGTGGTGGTTGTACCTGTAGCGACTGCGAGAGGCGCACGAAGTCCTGTTGTACCTTCTCGCTGTTGTCCAGCTCCTGCTGCAGCACCGACACGCGCGACCGAATCTCCATCACCTCATTTTGAAGGCGCTTCTGCAAACAGTCATTGTGCATTGAGAATTAGCTTAAATGTTATCAAAGATGCAGTAACATGCCATGGAAATAAGGTTGGAGGGAAGAAGTGTTTACTGGTCTGTCTTGAACTTGATGATACTTGTCTGAACAGACTGGACCCAGGGTCCAGTCTGACCAGACAAGTATCGTCAAGTTCCTCCGATAAGACGAATCTGTATCTAGTCATTTAAGAAACTGATTTACGTGAACCACGAACCTTGTCCTCGAGCAGACTCTCGATCATCTCGTTGGAGTGGCGCAACTTATCCGCCAGTTCCTTCATTTGCTCACGTTCCGTCTGCAGCCGGTCCAGCTCCTCCCTGTACAACGGTCGGTAGTGTGAGGCGCGGCGGGCCAGTAGCCAACGCGGCCGGGGACCGGAGCGGGTCACATACCTGGCGGCGCGCAGCTGCTGGGCGGCGTCGGCTAGCTCGGCTTCCAGCTGCAGCAGGCGCTGCGCGTGCGCTGTCAGCTGCCCGCGCAGCTCCGCCTCGCCCGCGGCCGCGCGTTCTCGCCCCACCGCGCACACGATCAGCTGCTCGCGCAGACGCAGCGACAGCTCCTGCAGTTCCTGCGACACCACACTCGTCATCATTTATATCCTCGTTATATACCCTTAGAACTATTGATGACCGGTTTTCGTATCTCACCTCGACAGTGTTCGGCAGATTGATGACTTCGTTTTGCATCTCCTCTGCTTTTTTCAAATATTCACCGATCAGCATAGCGTTGTCTCTTTCTAAACTGCAAGGATAATAATATATTTGGGGAGTTGACCGTGTATGTACGTGCGTGTACGTGTGGGTGTGTGCGTGTACGTGTGCGCACCTGTCGAGGCGGCGCTGCAGCGTCTCGCGCGTAACGGTGAGTTGCGTGACGTGCCGGAGCGCGCGGCGCTCGGCGGTAGCGGCGGCGTTGGCTCGCTGTGTCAGCTCGGCGCGCGCGGCGCCCAGCTGCTGCGCCAGCTCGGCCAGTTGTGCTGCGCCGGCGGCCCGCTCGCCCGCCCACGCGCGCACCGTCTCGTCCTGCGTCGACCGCAGCCCCTCCAGCTCCTCGCCCGCCTGCCCCACACCATACCACAGTAAGCTCGGCTACTCAACAGGCTAACACACTTACATCCTAACCTAGACATGACCCATTCGACGTCCTTTGATATTAATTGTTTTGTGGACCGAGCACATTGATATGAGAGCCTGGCGTCATGAAATAGTTTCCTATGGGTCTCTTATTATAGATAAATTGATATTATAATTATGTATTTATTCGACTCGAGCGTGGCCCTGACCAGTTTGAGCGAGTGCTGCAGGTGCGCGGCGCGGTCGCGGGCGGCGTCGGCGCGCGCCTGCTCGGCCACCAGCTGCCGCTCGTAGTTGGCGCACATGTCGCACGACAACCGCACGTCTACACAAAACGTATTTATTTTTAACACACACCATAGCAGATAAGTAATTTTGCATCTATTATTTTTACAGATATTTTAAACAATTCTCGAGTTCATAAATTAATATACTTAGTTCATATTTCGTAGTCACCTGAGTCAACTTTCTTCTCTGTACAATTATTTTGCGTCATTCCGGCATTGGTCGCTTGAGCTTTCTGGAAAAACAATATTGTGTAGGTTTAAATATGTTTCGTCAAATCAAATTGTTAAACGAGATCATGTGGACATTTACCTAGATTTTATACAATTTTATTTTGTGGCAAATACTCACTAGCACCTCCTGCAACTGTGTGTCAGTCTCCCGCAGTTTGCCCTTCAGCGCAGAGATCTCCAACTCCAGGGGCTCTATGATAGAACTAAGAAGTTCATTGTCTTCTGAATTCTGAAATCAGCGATATTATTTTAGTTTAGAACAATCTAGAATATAGATTCTAGAATGACCCGATTTGTTGCCAATTCAAATCCAACTTTATATCTCCGTTATTTTGTCTCTTCGTTTGAGCTTAGTATATAAATTTGAATAGGTCTTGAAACAATTTCCTACCTTTTTCATAGGTTGATCAGTTTCCGTGTCAGCACCGAGTTTGCGAGCGAGCGAGCGCACGAAAGTCGCCGGCGCCAGCGACAGGTCCTGAAACACACGACACGTCGTTTCCAATATCGTCGACTGTTGAGTGTTACCGTCCCCCATAGCTGCTTCTTCATAGATAGAGAACAGTAGGTGTCGGGCCCGGTCCTAGTGGTACACCAACATCACGCGCATCCGAAAGCACAATTTTGGCTGGTGAAAATTTTACGTAAAATTTAATTTATTCATAGCCAAATTCAAGAAACGTGTGTAATGTATCAAAATCCACAACACAAAATAACAACTGTAATACTACCTTTTTTATTTCTTATACAATTCAAATTTATGAAAGACAATTAATGCATGTACGGTGTAAAATAAAGTATATACATGTAAAAACGGGTGTAGTGTAAAACGCATTAGTTGCGAATGACTAAACAACACGTAACAGATAAAAGTAATGTATGGTAATTAGTTCCGGCGTCGATAACGCCGCACATCTCACTCCGTTAACGTTATACTCGGTGGCAGTGCGAACAGGTGTGAAATGTTTCTTGAAATTGTTATGTGAACCGAGTTGAATCACATAGCACATGGCTCAGAGAAGTCTGCAGATGATCCAGGTATACCTACTAACTAAATTCTTTTCATGTTAAACATTTATTGGCGCGCCTTGGCCGTAAGTGCCGTGACACTGTCATGTCGTGATATCCCAGTACCTCGCCGCTCTCGATTCCTTTGTGTTTGCGCGTGCGTTTTTTATTCCATCTATACATTCTGTTCCTTTTTTATATATTTATTATTATAGTATTCGCTGCGCCCGACAGCTGATAAATGGACGCAGCTCTACCCACTAAAACCCGGCGAGTGCCACCAATGCCGCCTTTGGTGAGGTGCCCCGGATCTAGAAAACAAACAGGGCACCTCGACGGCTAGTCAGTGCCGTAAGGGACCGATGCCACCTCCACAGAGGAGTTGTCCCGCACCACAGAACAACCCCTCTCAACGTCGGGACAGTACAATGGTGTGAGGTTCCCAACCTCACCCCTTGCCCCCAGCTCTTCTGTCCCCTCTTCTTATAAGAGGGGTACAAAGAGCCCCCTCGGTCCAATTAGCTTCGTCCAAGGTGCAACGCTCACCCTGAGCCCCACCGCCACGACAAGGCGTTAACCATGGTGGGGATACATTCTGTTCTAATCTATACTACATGTTAAAAAAAATATATTGGGAAATCGAAATGCAAACCATTGAATCATTTAAAAATGCAATATCATACTTAAATACGGAATTTAAATTTCCAGAGTGATTGCAACCCGCTGACAGAGCCACAAAGTCGGTTAAAATCGTGTTTCGTTCTAATATTTTGGTATACTGTTAAATTATATTAAAACTGCAACAAATTACGTCAATATAAATTAATATAGAATCTTGTACAGTTTACAGTGTACAGTAAAAAAATATCCTTAATAATTATTAAAATATATATGCGCCTTAAACGTTTAAACGATTAAAATGCTTAAAAAATCTGTTTTTCAAAATAAGCAACCAAGCGCGTTTAGCTAGAGGTAGAAATACCTTGAGAGAGTTCTCTGTCGAGTGTCGAATAACAAAAACAAACCAACATGGCGTTTTTTTGTGCAATGTATTGTTCAAATCGCGTAGCATTTTATCAACTTTTCTGTTTCTTTATATACTCTGGTACAACGTTGAGACAAACTTTCTCCATATAATACATAGTGTCTTAGTTTAAGAATAAAAACGCAGTTCTTCAGACAGTGACTGAGATAGTGGCAGTGTATATCATGATAGTGACTCGGTTTGATGTGTTAATTTTTATTTTATTATACACTATACAGCCATATGGTTGATAAATGAAGTAAAAGAACCTGTTTTAAATGCTGGTGTTCTCCAGCTACTAACCATGTGAAATTGTTCAGGTTTCCAAAATTATGTTTTATTATGTATCGGACTTTTAGAAGTATGTCGCATAAAATCATAATATTAAAATAATTATCAATCATTGTTTTATTTATTTTTATAAATGAAGATGAAAATGTATATTGGGCATTTTCACTTGCAGGAAACTAGGAGCAGCAGAGTTTCCTTCAAGTGGCTAATCCTAAATATGTATATGCAATTTTATAGAACTTCATGTTTTTAGCGCGTTATACAATAGTTTCATAGCCACGGATAGATGGCGATAGTGAGCTTCAGTGTTTTTTACCCGCGACGGAACGGAGACTGTATATGCGTTTGGGGTGAGAGGCAGTTTGTGTGTGTAAACCTATTTTGCCGCTTATCTCCAAGACTACTTGTCCGATTTTGATGTGGCTTTCAGAAATGGGTTCGGATTAGATTGGTGCATATTGTTAGATAGATATTAAGTTGATAACTCACTTGAGGGCACTTCAGTAAAAGTTTTTTGTACAATCCAATGTTGCCATTTTTCTCCAAAACTACTATTTTAATTTTGATACGAATTTCAATGATGGGTTTGGGTTTGATTGGTGCATGTTCTTAGATAGGTGTTACAATTACAACCCACCAGGGGGCGCTGCAGTAAACATTTGTTTTGATGCGGTTTTAATTCAGTAATGGTTTCTGGTTTGATCGGTGCATGTGTTTGTATTATGTGTTACGATGAAAACTCACCAGAGGGCGCTGAAGTAAATGTTTGTTTGTGGAAAACCAAAACTACTAGTCCGATTTAGATGCGATTTTCGGTGATAGGTTCGGGTTTAAATGTGGTACGTGTTCTTAAATGTGTTACGGTGACGACTCACCAGGGGGCGCTGCAGTAAACATTTATTTGTACAAACTAATGCTGCATTTTTTCTCAAAACTACTAGCCTGATTTTGATACGGTTTTCAATTATGGGTTTGGATTTAATTGGTGCATGTTATCAGATAGGTGTTACAATTACGACTTACCAGGGGGCGCTAAAGTAAATATTTGTTTTGATGCGGTTTTCATTCAGTGGTGGGTTCTGGTTTGATTGGTGGATATTCATATATATTTTTATGACGATGACAAAATTTTGTCTACGCCTTTTCTCGTATTATTTCATATAAGTAATACGAGAAAAGGGGTAGATACAATTTTGTCGTGCGCGTATGCTAGCCCTACAGGGGGCGCTGCAGAAAACATAATATTTTGTTTGTGCAACTACTACTAAGTCCGTTTTGGATGTGGTTTCCGGTTATAGATTCGGTATAAATTGTGTTGCATGTTCTTAAAAATGTGTTACGGTGACACCTCACTAGGGGGCGCTGCAGTAAACATTGTTTTTACAAAACCAAAACTACTGGTCCGATTTCGATGCGGCTTTTAATAATGGGTTTGTGGTTGATTAGTGAAGATTTTTAAATAAGTGTTACGGTATTTACGGTATTCATTATAGGGTTTGTGGTTGATCAGTAAAGGTTCTTAAACAGATGATACGGTGGTAAATCACTTGAAGGCGCTGCAGTCATTAATATATTTAATTTTAGCTTCTACATTTTTAATATTAATTAGTTTTATAGAGCATACTCTATAAAAAGTTTGAAATAAAAAGCAAAATTAAAAATTTTGAAAAACACCCACGACGGTTAAAACATAATTGAAAAATGATAAAATAATTAAAAAACCCCGACATTTAAACAACAGAGTATCAGTTTTCATAGCACTTCCCTACGCACCTATTTGGTTCTCGAAGACGTAGATGTGGCAATAACATATGGACTTGGAGATTTCCAAGTGCTTGTTTTGCTATTTATTGGTTTATTTAAACACCAACAGTAATGAAGACAAAACCAAATATTAAATAGTCTTTGAACTTGCCACTTACAATCGCTAACACTCACTAAGACATGTTTTACAAATAATTGAAAAATCTATAAAATTATGTGAAATACAAAAAATATATATTTATTCCGTTCTCAACATATAATCTGGCCCATGAAACAATAAATGTAATAGAATGTCAAGTTCATCGACGATTTCACTGATAAAAGAATTATTGAGAGAGATCTAATTCGATTTAGTGTCGGTTATTTTTACCCGCGACGGAACGGAGACTGTATATGCGTTTGGGGTGAGAGGCAGTTTGTGTGTGTAAACCTATTTTGCCGCTTATCTCCAAGACTACTTGCCTGATTTTGATGTGGTTTTCAGAGATGGGTTCGGATTAGATTGGTGCATATTATTAGATAGATATTAAGTTGATAACTCACTAGAGGGCACTGAAGTAAACGTTTTTTGTACAATCCAATGTTGCCATTTTTCTCCAAAACTACTATTTTAATTTTGATACGAATTTCAATGATGGGTTTGGGTTTGTTTGGTGCATGTTCTTAGATAGGTGTTACAATTACAACCCACCAGGGGGCGCTGCAGTAAACATTTGTTTTGATGCGGTTTTAATTCAGTGATGGGTTCTGGTTTGATCGGTGCATGTTCTTGTATTATGTGTTACGATGAAAACTCACCAGGGGGCGCTGAAGTAAGTGTTTGATTGTGGAAAACTAAAACTACTAGTCCGCTTTAGATGCGATTTTCCGTGATAGGTTCGGGTTTAATTGTGGTACGTGTTCTTAAATGTGTTACGGTGACGACTCACCAGGAGACGCTGCAGTAAACATTTATTTGCACAAACTAATGCTTCAATTTTTCTCCAAAACTACTAGTCTGATTTTGATGCGGTTTTCAATTATGGGTTTGGATTTAATTGGTGCATGTTATCAGATAGGTGTTACAATTACGACTTCCCAGGGGGCGATGCAGTAAATATTTGTTTTGAGGCGGTTTTCATTCAGTGGTGGGTTCTGGTTTGATTGGTGGATATTCGTATATTTTTTATGACGATGAAAATTCACCAGAAGGGCTAGCATTTTGTAGCAAATTTTGTCTACCCCTTTTCTCTTATTATTTCATATAAGTAATACGAGAAAAGGGGTAGATACAATTTTGTCGTGCGCGTATGCTAGCCCTACAGGGGGCGCTGCAGAAAACATAAAATTTTGTTTGTGCAACTACTACTTAAGTCCGTTTTGGATGTGGTTTCCGGTTATAGGTTCGGTTTAAATTGTGTTGCATGTTCTTAAAAATGTGTTACGGTGACACCTCACTAGGGGGCGCTGCAGTAAACATTGTTTTTACAAAACCAAAACTACTGGTCCGATTTCGATGCGGCTTTTGATTTGTTTGATTAGTGAAGATTTTTAAATAGGTGTTACGGTATCAACTCGCTGCAGTAATATTATCTAGTCCGATTTTCATGCGGTATTCATTATAGGGTTTATGGTTGATCAGTAAAGGTTCTTAAACAGATGATACGGTGGTAAATCACTTGAAGGCGCTGCAGTCATTAATATATTTAATTTTAGCTTCTACATTTTTAATATTAATTAGTTTTATAGAGCATACTCTATAAAAAGTTTGAAATAAAAAGCAAAATTAAAAATTTTGAAAAACACCCACGACGGTTAAAACATAATTGAAAAATGATAAAATAATTAAAAAACCCGACATTTAAACAACAGAGTATCAGTTTTCATATTACTTCCCTACGCACCTATTTGGTTCTCGAAGACGTAGATGTGGCAATAACATATTATTCAAGTCCCTATGAACTTAATATAAAACCCAATATAATCCGTCGGGGGCTGCCATCACTATTTTAAAATTCAACATAAATACAAAAAAGGAAAATTACACATAAAAAACCCACGATGGTTAAAATGCAGGTAATTGAAAAATAATAAAATAATTAAAAAATCCTCGATTTAAAGAATTTATGCAACTAGAGATAATAAACGTAAAAAACGTAAAAAAATCCATTTCCCTCCAAAACTACCAGTCAAATTTTGATGCGGTTCCATCACTGTTTTAAATTTGAAGAAATTTAAAACAGTGATAAAATATCTCCAAATTATTCACGTTACTATAAAACAACAAATCTAGTCCATTCAATGGCAGCCCCCGACGGATTATATTGGGTTTTATATTAAGTTCATAGGGACTTGAATAATATGTTATTGCCACATCTACGTCTTCGAGAACCAAATAGGTGCGTAGGGAAGTGCTATGAAAACTGATACTCTGTTGTTTAAATGTGCGGGTTTTTTAATTATTTTATCATTTTTCAATTATGTTTTAACCGTCGTGGGTGTTTTTCAAAATTTTTAATTTTGCTTTTTATTATTATTATAATATGGAGACGACATTCTTCAGTAATTGTGTTCTGTGATGAGATGTCATACATTTTTGGCTGTTGATGCGGACGGAAGTGTCGAGCGGCGTGCGTTCGTTATTATTTACATTTTATAAATGCCCGCTACTTGCAATTTTAAACCAAGCTTTTCAGCGTGTTTTTTTTTTATTTCTTCTATTATTTAACAAGTTTAGTTTAATTTATTTTAAACAACTTAAATATTACATGTTTTATTTGGCGACCGCCCCGTGACGACTGACTTCTTTAAAGCCTCTCATTAGCTCCAGTACATGTTTGTTTAACAGATTCTTTAGACGTGACTTTTGCTATTACTTCAACAGCGAGTACGTATAATATTGGGAAATTAAAAATCGGCGATTTTCTGTACTTTTTAGTTCGAAGTGTAAGAGAAGCGATAGGTATATTTTAGTTGTATTTTCACTATCAACAGTAATGTGTGGGACGTTTTCAGGGTACCCTCAAAGGGACCTATTGTAGTCGCCCCTAATGTTGGCTGCAGGAGTTAGTGAGCTAAGCCCGCGGTAACTTGCCTGCTGCTGTTGCTTGAGCTGAGCCAGTTGTTGTTCCAACTCTATGTTCTTGGTGTTCAGCCGCCGCATCTCCTCGTTGCGCGATGAAAACGCGTCTACCGTTTCTGTAACAATATATCAATATACATTTTAGCAGACTTGTGTCATGTCCGTCTGTACAATTGTACGTAATACAAGAATAAATAGGGGTTAAAGTATGAAATTGCCGATTTGTATTAAAAAATTGAAATTGTTTTTTTTTTATTTTATTAAAATAATTACCATTATTATACATTGCTGCATTCTAATAGGAAGGTCATTTATGCTATAGAACTCTGGTGATCTAGATTCGACAAACTGTGTGAAAACATGTTGTACTGCCTCTTAAGAAGAAAACTTTTTATCGCATAGAAAATTGTCCAAATCACGAAAAAAATGGTAGACCGTTGGAGCATAATTGCAGATTCTCCTGTAGAGTTAAAACGGTTTCTCGTGCCGTATGAGGTCTCGCGTTATCATGGAGCAATAATGGTGAAGATCGATTCATAAGTCGGGGCTGTTTCACTGCTAGTTTTGCACACACAGTTCGAATCTAGATCACCAGAGTTCCATCGCAAAGGCATATATGACCTTCCTATTAGAAGGCAGCAATGTATAGATAATAATGGTAATTATTTTGATTGAATAAATATGTTAAATTAAAAACAATTTCATTTTTCAGTACAAATCGGCAATTATAAAGTTCTCAAAAAAAAATCTTTGCCGACAATTATAGTCTAAGATTACGTATTGTAAAAATATGTACATGTCGCATCACCTTTAAAAAATTTAAACTACATATAAACAAACAATATAAGTTCTAAATAAAACTTTAAACCTAAAAAATAATTACTAACTCGTTTTTAAACAATAAATCACAACTCCCTTACAGTCGTTTTTCACGAGTTAAAACAATGAATACAACAGGTTTCATCATTTCATTCGACCAGTACAGTCCTCGGTAGTATAGTGGTCAGTATCCCCGCCTGTCACGCGGGAGACCGGGGTTCGATTCCCCGCCGTGGAGAATTTTTTCTTATTTTATTTTAGCACATTTTCGGAAATTACACTTTAATTACTTGGTAAAAATAGACTTCATTTAAAAAAGTTATTTATATTTTTTAATAGTTATTATTAATAGTTAATTAAATTAGTATTTTTAATAGTTAATTAAATTACATAAAATAGTAATAAAAATATAATTCTGAACAACTTTTGTTTTATAGCATAGGAGGGCAAACGAGCAGTCGACGCCTATTGGCGACTAACGACGTCCATACTCATCCGCACAACCAGAGATTACGCAGATTCGTTGCCCTCCTTTTCCCTATCCCCCCAATGGGTCACCGGAAACCCACAAACCGCACGAAACGCAACAGAATAGCTGTAACTTGGCGCCAGTATTATGTGAGCGAGAGGCAGTACCTCTCGTCGTCGAGGCCGGTCGTGCCGGCCCAAATCGGCTGCAAAGCAGCATGGCACTACTTCTTCTCAGCTGACCTCTTAACTATTATGATACATAATGGTTATTGATATATTGTCTACCACCACTACTAATCTGCTAAACCGACACATTAATATTACTGTGTCATTGGTTATGCTTGTGGTTACAATTTGTATATTTTAAATCATCGTATACAGTCAAAAAACAATAATAAATCTGCAGTTCAACCAGGCAATAACAACTTAATTTATAATACAATAGATATAATGTAAAACACGAATACTAGCTGCTACTAGTCGAAACTTAAATGACACATTTACTTAAGAAGAGAACTCGCTTATACTGGAAGCAAACAACAAAAATATGATAAAAAACATTATTAAAGTAGTATTTTTATATAAATTGTACAATCAGTGGGAAACAAAAATGGCTGTTTATATATTGTTTATTGTTTGTCTCAATGGCGTCCGTGATAACTAATATGATGACTGATGATTTTTTTGCATAATTGTTTATTTGTGTTCTAAGTTCTCATACCATTGACTAGTAGCTGTAGGCTTTGTATTTCTGACTTCTGGTTTTCACTAAGAGTCTGTAGCTGTTGTAGTTCAGCTCGCAGACTCAGCACCTCTGAATCTAACTGCTCCTTCTCAAGCACCATACGTCGGAGATCATCTGCAATGTTCATATTGTTTATATACTTCCTTTTTAGTATATATGGGGGCTAAACAACAACAACACCAAACAAAAAAACATTTTTTTGTTTGGTGTTAAGGTTTTTATTTAACTAATAATGGGTTTATATCTATCTATTTATTTATCTATTTATCGGTGGGAGGGATGTCGCGTCCCAGCTGCTTGGGTATCACCAGTCTCTCCAGTAAAACAGGTTTGCTGTTGGAGAGAAGGGCAAGACCGGCAGTGTAATGACTGGCACCGAGACTTAACATCTTATGTCTCAGGATAGGCAACACATAGATGAGTTGCCTGGGCTCGTTCCAGGTAAACTAGTTTATGTTCATGGACAATGCTGACCATCAGGTGGCACTTCTGCCAGTTTGCCAATCTAACTATAATAAAAAAATTGCTTTATTATAATTTAATATCTGTAAATAATATTTATAAATAAATTCTAACTGTGTTATTCTATGGTACACTATAATTTTACCTGAAAATATTTACTTGAATACCATATGTCAAAGTATCAAGGTTAATATTGTCGGACTTATAAAACGCATATCAAAGTTTTAACAAATAATAATATGCTTATCTCACAGGATGTCTATGTATTCCACAATTCTTCCTGATATGTTCTCTCTCACCACCACTGTATTATTAGTAATAAATATGTTGTAATTTAATTAACTCCGTAACTATTAGAAAGCTGCTACACATAAAAATAATTTTTTGAGCAATAGCTTTTACCCACCAGTCCCATGTTAAGCTTGTGAAAACTTTGTTTATGTTTATTATTATTATAATTACATTTCTGGTTAATAGCAGGCATAACAACAACAATATTAGATTTTAAATCTTTGAGATATAGGGTTATTTCGCCTGTTCGCGTCCATCGCCCAGTTCGCGTCCATTTGACGGGTATCCTTTGAAAAAAGCTTGAGAATAATTATATTAACACAAAAATAAAGCTAAAAGTCATTTCTGCCAATACCCCAATATATATGAAGCACACACACATAGGCAAAGTTTCCCTATGTGCAATTTTTCCTAATAAAAAAATTTAATTAGTATCTGTTGTGTAAAAAAAGAGAGCGGAAGTGTGAAATAATAGTTAAAAAATAGGGAGCAGCAGCGCGTTTCACAGTAAGTTTTTCATTGTTTCATGTGAAATTTAGATACATAGCTATTCTTAGACCTTAATAAAAAAACAAGAAATAAAAATAATCATGAATTTGTTTGAGTTTTTAATTGTTAACGGTTAAAATATGGTGGACGCGAATTACTACACCAAATTTATAAATATTCCACTTTGCGTCCACAATGAACGCGAACTAGTCTATCTATGTTCTAGTTGGTTGTTTATTTTTATGTGACGAAATATGAAAGAAATATTGGGTTTGTGTTTATTTTAACGTTATTATTATACATATTGCAGTGGCCAATTTGCGTCCACATTATTATGATTGTACAAAAAGATACAGATGTCGATAATTACACTTGGAAGTTGAACGCAAACTATTCCTATAGTGGATACTATGCAGCAAATTGCGTCCATCTTTTAATGTAATACAAATAATAATGTAAATATCATAATAGTAGTAAAGATCTTATTACGATTAATAATAAAATTTAAATGTGCTACATTTTTAATTTTTTTTTTTTCGTTTAAGACGAGTCAATTGAAGAAGAAAATTTAAAAAAGGGTTAAATGATATTCTTGACAAGAACAAATCCAAAAGACAAAATATGCAACGAGTATGGCATTCCCAAGACTACTATATAGGACAAAATAAATATACGCGGACCAGATAGAGCAAAGAAGCTGGGACCGGAGCCAGCATTGGGAATAAATGGTGAAAAAAGTAGTTCAATGGCTTCTTAATATGTCCAAATGTGGTTTTTTCTATATTCTTGAATAAAGAAATTGTTAAGATCCAATCTTTCTTTAAAATTATTCATAAAAATCTCTCCTACATTCGTTTTTTTAAATCGGTGGACGCGAATTGGTCCAAGGGTGGACGCAATTTGGATTTTTAACTGTGTAAATCGCCTAATTCTGGTATTTTTCAATTTTTACAGAAAATAACCAGATATTTTGACCAACACTTTGAGTTAAACGTAAAAAGACTATACAATTATTACATTAAACTGATTTTTCATTCAAAACTAGTGCTGAAACATTTTTATTTTCTCCTTCAAACTTGATAACTCCACTAAGTGGACGCAAAAAGGCGAAATGACCCTATATGCTGATAAGACAAAAATGTTAAATTTACAAAAGCATCAAATACATGAGAGCACATGATGTGATATATATACATAAAAACTATAATGTAAAGTTCACTTTCTTTGGTTCTATATTTATATATACAAGGATCTTATCCAATGTTTTTTATATTAATATGTTTAAAAAAATTAACATTTATAATTGAAATAACACCTACAATAATCATGCATGATTACATTTGAACTAACAAATGAAAAAAATATTTACATTTTTTTTATTGCATCTATTTTAAAATAAATATTAAAATCATTACATGACTTCGATACGTTCAATATGCATGCGTTTTACAAAATTATCACAAGCATTTTATATTGTAACATACATAAATTGTTCCCTTAATATATACGTAATATCCATAACATATTAGTAAGTATAATTCTTTTGACCCATAACATAATCCAATTTGGTAAATCAACTCAACACCAAACATCTATTACAAACCTTCTTTTTGTAAATAAAGCTCTTTCATTTTTGCCCTTTGTGCATTAAATTCTTCTTCGAGATTTCGTTTCTTCGGTTCAGGGGATGACCTGCCTTCGCCCCCGCCCTCTACTTAAAACAGAAACACTTCAAGACATCTCTGTTGATATTATTGACACATAATAAACAGCAAAAACACACCTTTTGTTACTGGCGGCTCGCTAGACATCTTCGTCTGTTCGTCCATTGCGGCCATTTAGCGTTTCCCTTACTTAATATTTATCTCAAGTATGTTTTGACATTTTAAATTTAAACAACACAATCTAATCCGTAGAAAACTTTTAAAACATTCAACGAATAAAGGACGGTGATCTCGGAAAATAAATTTCCGCGATGTGTCTAATTTCTTGCGTCATGTGTCAATGTCAAATATCAATATTTTTTATGGACTGCACTTAGTGCATTGCCAAAAACGAAAAAAGTACAATGTTTAGTCTGTAATACGGAAAAACAGCGGGAAGCGCGACTTCGCCCCTCTAGTCCCCATCAATCAACTATAAATTCCCACTTCACCCACCCAGAACAGTCCACAATATTTGCCAATCAATCACTAAATTTAAAATTAATCTTTTAAAACAAACACTATGAAAACGCGTAAGCATGACGAAGATGCCATACATTTTTATTGTTGTTTAAACTGTGCCAGATGCTAATTTTGAATTAAAAATATAAATATTTCAGTATTGCTGAAATTTTAATATGATATTAGGTATTTAAGTATCTAAAAACCTAATATTAAGCAAACATTAATTAGATTGTTAAACCTTCATAATATGGCATCAAAATAATTATTTATTGATGTACAAAATTAAGATAATGATCAATCTCAAGTATGAAAATAAAAAAAAAATTAGATTTTTCAATACACACAGATATCATAAAGAAACGAAGGCATCTTGATAATCATCATCATCATCATCTTCATCACTGCTGTCATTTTTACTGTCATCATCGTCTTTTGGATTATCACCGTCTTGAAATAAGTTATTATCTTTGAAAGAATGAAAAAATTTATAATCTTTCGGCAAAGTACCATCACTTTGTAAGAGGTAGTGCCATGCTGCATTGCAGCCGAACTGGGCCGGCACGACCAGGGTGGAACCTCTCGCACACATAAGACCGGCGTCAAGTGACAGTATACTGTCGCATTTCGTACGATTTGTGAGTTTCCACGTGCCTGGGCCACCCCATTGGGGGGATAAGGAAAAAGAGGGCGGCGCATGTGCGTCTTGGTTGTGCGGATGTGTTTGGGCGTAGGCGCCATCTAAAATAGCTGAATTAATAGACGAAGGTAGTTTATCGACGCTATCACCGATTTTCTTCTCAATTAATTTAAGTAATTAAGATATGTCAGTTTTACAAATATATAACTGCCATCTGCGTGGCACATTGATGTTGGCACTGGTGATAGTAGAAATGTTAAAAAATTCTCAATAACAACTTTATGAGTGAAGGATAGTCCTAACATTCTCCCAAATAAATCGCGTTGCATTCTCAGCTCGACAATTTTATTTTCAAGAGATTTTTTAAATTCTAAATTAGCGTCTGGCACAGTTTAAACAACAATAAAAATGTATGGCAATAATAGATTCATGTTGCAAAAAGTTCAATAAAAATAATAATAAAAGAAAGAAACTTCCTAAAATGATTTGAAAAAATTATATTTGACCTGAACAAGTAGGATGCGCACTGATGAACGCAACCTCTACCGCCAGCCAGATAGCCCGTATGACGTCCGGGAGACTGAGAAAGATAGCATATCGTAGACAGAGAATCCGAAGAAGTTTTACTCTGTCTACGTAGCATATCTAAAAACTGGCCTACCTGAAATTCTTTTTTACCAGATGTTGCTAGCTCCCGTATTATTAGTCGCGAAATATATTATACTCTTTATGCGATCTTGCGTTGCATGTTTTAATAGTTTGGTTCGACAACATAACTATTGTTTTAGCGCTACAGCGAACTTTAGTTCTAACTCTCCAAAATGAAACGAACTTCTGGTTCGCCGTTCGCGGTGTCTGTTCTATACGATAGTAATATAATGCAATGACATATATAGATCTAGGATTGAGGCGATCCCCACCATGGTTCAGGCCTTGTCGTGGCGGTGGGGCTCAGTAACCTAGGGTGAGCGGTGCGCCTTGGGTGAAGCTAATTTGGCCGAGGGGGCTCTCTGTACCCCTCTTATAAGAAGAGGGGACAGAAGAGCAGGGGGCAAGGGGTGAGGATGGGAACCTCACTCCATTGTACTGTCCCGACGTTGGAAGGGGTTGTTCTGTGGTGCGGGACAACCCCTCTTTGGAGGTGGCGTCGGTCCCTTGCGGGACTGACTAGCCGTCGAAGTGCCTTGATTGTTTTTTAAGATCCGGGGCACCTCACCAAAGGCGGCATTGGTGGCACTCGCCGGGTTTTAGTGGGTAGAGCTGCGTCCATTTACCAGCTGTCGGGCGCAGCGAGTCCCACATACCCGCGTGGGGAGACCCACTCCCCCGCGGGATCCCTCAGAGCATTTCCCGGCGTTAAAGAAAAAAAAAAGGATTGAGGCGATACAAAAGAGATTCATAAAACATAATATAAGCTGCACGGTCGTCGGTCCCTGAACGGTCTAGCTATTCGCTTTTTTAAAGTTTTCCCATTAATAAACAGATGTATTGAACGAGATCAATTATTCTTGAACAATCTTAAACATTTATTTTGTGCTTTAACTATTTAGTTGTAGGCTGTATATGTTTTAGATTAATGTCCGAGAAAGTAATGTATCACTTATCAGCTTATTTAGTTAGCGTGAAGTGTAGAACCAATTTTGTTAGCAATACTTTTATTCGTCGAGTGTGCTATAACAATTTTTTCTTAGAAGCTGACCCATTTGGATGCTCAATTGGCGTTTTTAAGGAAAAAATTAGGGAATGAATATCTAAAGAGACTTTTAAAATCTAACCTTATTTTTAATTTATAATCTAACGTAATAAGTTTTTTTTCTGATGTTCATTTTGTTGACGATTATAAGTATCTATTATTAAAAACTGTATTGTGTTAGCGACATTTTTTACATATTTTTGGGACGAAGTTCCGTTGTACTTTTTTTTTGCCGGCTAGGGTACCTACCGGAGAGGTAGGCAAAAAAACGTCCGTAACGTTAAGTAATAAGGTAAAAGCGTAATATTTTTACGACAATTACACCATCTGGTGGTCAAAAGTGGTAAACCCATGGAGGCTTGTTTTGTTTTTGGTCTTTTTTTAAAGCCGGAAAATGCTCTGATTATATCGATAAAAAGTCATAATAAAGAGTGTACATATACCGAATAGTTATTTTCTTTATACCTCAAATAGAAGCTAAAATTAATATTTTTTCGAATTTAAAATTAATATTATTATCTTTAAAACTTCGTTCATATCTGGCATCCCATATCTGATATCGACACCACACGGTTTTTTTTTAAATATTTTAGTGGACACTTCACTGGTTTTTGTATAATTTTAATAGGTAGTCCTATTTTATAGTTTAATATAACCGTTTGTGTTCCTTTAAAATAAATATGTACACAGAATATACGAAATTATAATATGACAAGCTGTTACCCGCAGCTTCGCCCGCGTTAACTTTTAAAATTTGAAGGGTTGACCACCCTTATCACTTAGGGGTATGAAAAATAGATAGTAGCCGATTCTCAGACCTACTGAATACGTATATAAAATTTGGTAAAAATCGGTAAAGCCGTTTCGGAGGAGTACGGTAACTAACATTGTGACATGGAAATTTTATATATTAGATAATCATGTAAACATCACTTTTTATAATAGGATGTAAATTTCATGTGAAGGATATGAAAGAAAAGGCTACATAGGATAAATTAATATATTATATTAATATCTCATTTTAACGTCGCATGTTTGATATTAATACAACTAAATAATAATTAAATATAACATTTTAGTATAATACCCTTTTAATAAATAATATACTATTATAATATTTTTAACTTAATAAAACCTCACTATCCTAATAAGTGTAATTATATTCAGCGCCATCTAGTAACAAGAACAATACTTCAAGGCACAGACATATCACAGATATTTTATAGTGTATTATTAATTAATCACTTTACAAATTATTTATGATAAAGACAAACTTTTCCCATACACAAAACACCAACTCACTTTAAATGCAAAATACAAGTGCGAATTACAGCTAATGTTACTATTATTTATGTGTACAATTATTTCCTAGCTTCGTCAAAAAACCTTTTTACTTATTATTTACAGATGACATGATATTATTAATATTGTTAGTTTTTTAATCATAGAACGTTGCATAAGTAAATTATTTTCATCACAAGCAAACAATAATGTCCGCAATCCAAAATGACACGAAGATGGCGCTGTTAAACTAGTTTGATTATCTCACAACAGATGTCGCTAGAACCCCTCTTTCGCATTTCTGAATTGCCGGCCCGAGGGCAAATCTTCCAAACAGGGCACTTGAACTAAATTAAAATAAATATGACCCATTAATTGAGCAGTCGAAGTGTTCGTCGATTTTAAACAGTCGAAGAGCATATCGTCGCACGTGCAGTGCGACTTGCTGTATAGCGAGTTGTTGGTGAGGTTGTATCTCCTGGAGAAGGCTCGGACCTTGGTGGGGCACAGGTCGTGGGTGCGGCAGCAGCGGTCCAGCGGCCGGTCCGCTCCCAGGTCGTGGTAGTCTGCCGCTATGTCGCCGGTGCCGCACCATTTGGTACCTGCGAAAGTTAATGGCACCCTTAATTTACTGGAGTCTACACATATGTTAAAAATATGTGAAGTATAACGATACTAGAAAATATCGCGCGTCCACGCTCCACATCGGTACCTCCTCATCATCCTGTTTTTTCGTGTGCCAAGCTTTTGGGGATGCATGTTTGATGTAACGAATACTTTCCTTTGACACACTCACTAGTCACTAGAGTCTCGACGTGTCACAGACCTACCGTCATGAGTCACGTGGCTAGGCAGAGCACTAGACAGAGCTTGGACCTAGACGATATGAGTTCTTGTCTTGTGTGAACTTGCTCCATTCATGGGCGACGTTGACCACGTACGTAAAATATCAAACAGTCAGTAACGGCTGTACCTGGGATAATGCCCTGCAGTAGCGACAGGGGGCTGCCGCCTAGCAAGCCGGCGTGTGCGCCGCCCGCCTTTAGTCTGGCCTGGGCGGCCTTCTGCTCCCGCCAGCCCCCGCGCCGCCTATCGCGAGCCTCCACACCCTCCACCTGCAATATGATAATATTACGGTACATTAACAACAGATAGGTACTTCTCTTTACTCACATAACGCACTATTCTCTATTCCCTGGTGCCATAAGGAGCCACAAACACTTAACTTTGAACGGGTTTTGAACCTTCAGGTCTTGCTCCTTAACCAGATGAACAAAGGGCGGGCTCCCCGGTCCACAAACTTAGGACATTATTTTACAGGAGAGGGAGCAAACGGACAGTCGGTTCGGGACAAGTGAAAAGCGACATCCACAGATACACGCATTATCTATTCTCAAAAGGCTAGTACCGCGATAAATTTCTTGAGCTGCAAGTTGGTCTGTGCCAGTAATTACTACCCTGCGTTTCTTAAATTAATATAGTACAATAATTATATCTAAACTGCTTTACGCAGAATGGCGGCAGCCGTGCAGCTGTTTCGCGCTATGCTCTTTACGATTTCTCATTTGTTTCCGATGGTGTGGTTATATGTTTACAAAACAATCAGTCGTCCACAAGCACTCGCCGGTTCCGACGTCGACTGGTGGGCGGCACCGGTATTGTCTGCGGGCTCCACTGGTGTCGGGTTGTGTAGACAATGTGACACCCGACACACCCGACACACCCGACAGCAGTATAATATGTTTATTGACTGGCCAAGTGCGAGTTGCATGCCCATTGCCCACCAAGCATCTAGTATCAACATTCAATTACATAATAGGTCTTTACCTATGAAATTGCCGTTCTGCAGTACTGGCCATTTACCAAGTGCAGTACAAAATGCCTTTGAAGAATTTGTTGCCTCCCGTCCAGCTGATTTATTTAAGAAGGGCATCAATAAACAGCCACTGCGTTGGCAAAGATGCACCTCACAGGTAGACTTTTATTTGTGGCGTACAGTACGAGCAATTTAACTTTATTGGGCTGAAGCAAACTTTGAGTTGTGGTGTACACAAGCCAAGGGCGCGGCTCCACCGCGACGCACAGAAAGGCTACGGTTTAAGTACTCTGTGGGCTACGCACATTTGTAAAGTTTCGCGTTGAAAATGTATGTAATCCACTGTAACTCGCACATACGCTTTCTTGTAAGTGTCAGTAAGTAAACAGTGAGTTGTGACATTTTAACACACGTGCCTAGCCTCTGCGTGCGCCGTGGTGGAGCCGCGCCTTAAATCTATGTCGAACTAACTTAATATAATATGAGCCTTCAAATTTTGGTAAAAATGAGAAGAGGAATCACCGGCCGCCTACGTAACAATTGCCGATTTATTTACTAAGTAAGGCCAGGATGCTGTTACCTGTTGACACTGGACCATGAGCTTGGTCATCTGAGGGAAGGTGACGCCGTAGGGGCGGTTGATGACGCTCAACTGCCGCAGCAGCCGGATCGTGTCCTCTTCATCACTGGAACAAGTTAACACTTATTACTTAATAGAATCGGTATTCATTTTAAAGTGAAGAAGTAATGGAGGCCTTCTGACCGAGTGGTTAGGCTCGCAGCGGTCACGGGTTCGAATCCCGCCCGGTTCTACGTTGTGACAATAACAGTAGCTATAAATCATTCTTCCTGCTGATGTCGTGTTTTTTAATGTTAGTTGAATAGTTACACTGCCTATCCTGCTCTTCTTCCACAACACAGCAAAGCTATTCCAAAACAAGCAGTATGGTACCCGCAGACCTTTCCATCCCTAATAGTCTCGGAGAGAAGGGCAGGATAGCCAGTGTAATTACTGGCACCGAGACTTAATTTCTTGTGTCTCAGGATAGGCAACACATAAATGAGTTGATTTTTTTTCTTTTTTTCTTTAACGCCGGGAAATGCTCTGAGGCATCCCGCGGGAGAGTTGGTCTCCCCACGCGGGTATGTGGGACTCGCTGCACCCGAAGCTGCCGTAAGTGGACGCAACTCTACCCATTAAAACCCGGCGAGTGCCACCAATGCCGCCTTTGGTGAGGTGCCCCGGATCTAATGAGCAAATAGGGCACCTCGACGGCTAGTCACAAGGGACCGACGCCACCTCCACAGAGGAGTCGTCCCGCACCACAGAACAACCCCTCCCAACGTCGGGACAGTACAATGGGGTGAGGTTCCCGTCCTCGTCTCTTGCTCTTTTGTTTATAAGAGGGGTGTAAAGAGCAGCTCCCTCGGCTCAATTAGCTTCGCCCAAGGTGCTGGGCTCACCCTACGCTACTGAGCCCCACCGCCACGTCAAGGTCTGAACCATGGTGGCGGTAAATAAAATGCCTGGGCTAGTTCTATGTAAACTAGTTTATGTTCATGGGCAACGTCGACAAAGAAACAAAAAAATCGTGGGGAAGGATAGTAGGTACTTTATGTATATGTGTACAAATGCAACTAATAATATAAACGCGAAAGTTTGTAACAATTTATGGATACATGGCTGTATGTTTGTTACTCTTTCACGAAAAACTACCGAATGGATTTTAATGAAACTTTACAATAACATGGCTTATACATCAGAATAACATATAGGCTATAAGTTATCCCTGTACTCCCACGGGAATAGGAAGTGCGCAGGTGAAACCGCGCTAACAAACAATTATTTTGCATTTTATTTAGTTTTCTCGTGGTCTCAAGCGGAGGACGTCCACGGCGACCTTTCCCGTTATTATAATTGTGTCAGTTCCGGAAAGCGTCCGTCACAGACGAGGAACTCACGTGAGGAAGAGCCTGTTCCGGCCGAAAGTAAAATCGCTCACGAACTGACGATATAAATATGTAAATGGCGTGATTACCCCACTCGCCATGTAACACGTCTGCAGGTGATAGTAGTGGGCGTACAGATTTGAACATCCTCCCGCCTCCGGGCTAGAAATTTGTACGTTTATAACCTGTCTGTTTTTGCAGTTATCGTATTTTTCGCACTAGCTTTCCCCGCCATTTCGTCGGACCCATAATTGAAAAGAAAAATAAGTTACTTATAAGAAAAATAATTAGTATAGGCTCCCTGTATCTATGGTAACTATGGAACACTGAGGATTGTTGCTCTCTACGGTTCCTGTAGCGGAGTAAACAATTATTTGCAAAGATTAGTTCCACTGAGTTTGTTTCGCCGGTTCTTCTCAGTGGGCTTGCCTTGGAACCGGTGGTAGGCTCAATTGACGTTCAAAAAGATACTCTGTTGGTACTATTTTGAATAAAAATTTGGATTTGATTTTTTGATTTTAAACGCAGAGAAAGTGTCGCAACAGCCACATGTATGTGAAAATTATCACACAGGTTCAAATCGTGGCCCCGGTCAAATGAACATTAGTAGTAAAACTATGTGCCCTCTATTTAATCAGTTATTTTAACTTATAATCTAGATGTTGTATCATATCTAAACAGATTGCAGTCTAGACAGGCAGACGCCTGATAACATTAAACGTCTTTGAGGGTCTGTTCAGTTCGTCAACCTGCATGGCTGGAGCGCATGCTTTCTTGTTGTGCAATATTTATTAGCTATTGTGTGTCAGGAGGCGGCAGAAGCCACAAAATGTAATGACGACCAAGTGTATTGACACTTTAGCTTCTACATTGCAATACAATGATATTATACATTCATTATTATGAGGCCTATTAATTATATAATAAAATTGTCATTAGTTGTTATTGTCATTACGGAAGATCATCAGCTAATGCCTAGTAACTACACCAGGAGCTAGACAGGAATAACTTATACTTATTGCCAATAAAATGTTGGAGAGTAGGTAGTAGGTACCCAGATTCAAAGACTATACTAGATAGGTAAGCCTAAGTGTGTCAAGTCACAGCAAGTAAAAACGAACACTTCTTTCGAATGTTTTTAAAATTGTTTTAAGGAAATTCAAAAGAATATTTTAGTTAGTAGACCACGGTAGAAACCTATGGAGTAAATAAAAAGTAAAAAAAAATATAGTAGGATGCCCATTGGAAAAGGAGGAGAATATAACAAAAATGAAAGGAAATATAATTTGCGGGCGATCTGAGGGCGGGAAATTGGAGAGGGGGGGGGGTTGTCTAAGGGTAAAAAACGGTTTATCTCGATTTCAGGCAAAACTATATTAGTCCCATGTACCTACTCGTGTTTTTGCAATTTCTGAGAAAATTTACCATAATGATATATATATTTTTACACCAATAAAAAGTAGAGATTTCAACGAACAACAAGCCCACCGACTTTTTAAAAAATCTGATATTTTGAAGGGTGGGAGGATAAGACTGCTTTTTCGATATAAGATGAGAAAATAAATAAATGACAGCGTGTTTGGACATAATAAGGTACATTTTGTGAAAAAAGTGTAAAACAAAAACAAAAGTTGTACATCGCTTTATTACATACAACTTTGCCATTCAACTTTCTTCCATGGAACTTGTAGTTTTGCCGGAAATCGAGATAAGCTGTTTTTTACCCTTAGACGGGAAAGTGGAAGGGGGGGCTTACACTTTCCCGTCCTCAGGTCGCCCGTAAATTATTTTTCCTTCAATTTTTGTTATATTCTCTTCCTTTTCCAATGGGTTCCATCCCACTATAATCTTTTTCTGTTTCAATAAAAAGCAAAATTAAAAATTTTGAAAAAAACCCACGTCGGTTAAAACATAATTTAAAAATTATAAAATAATTAAAAAACCCCGACATTTAAACAACAGAGTATCAGTTTTCATAGCACTTCCCTACGCACCTATTTGGTTCTCGAAGACGCAGATGTGGCAATAACATATTATCCAAGTCCCTATGAACTTAATATAAAACCCAATATAATCCGTCGGGGGCTGCCATTGAATGGACTAGATTTGTAGTTTTATAGTAACGTCAATGATTTGGAGATATTTTATTGCTATACTTATATTTCTTCAAATTTAAAACAGTGATGAAACCGCATCAAAATTTGACTAGTAGTTTTGGAGAGAAATGGGAACATTTTTTTACGTTTTTTTTCTCTAGTTTTTTTTATTTTGCTTTTTATTTCAAACTTTTTATAGAGTATGCTCTATAAAACTAATTAATATTAAATATGTAGAAGTTAAAATTAAATATATTAATGACTGCAGCGCCTTCAAGTGATTTATCACCGTATCATCTGTTTAAGAACCTTTACTGATCAACCACAAACCCTATGCAGCGTCATCTAGTGAGTTGATACCGTAACACCTATTTAAAAAACTTCACTAATTAACCATAAACCCATTATTAAAAGCCGCATCCAAATCGGACCAGTAGTTTTGGTTTTGTAAAAACAATGTTTACTGCAGCGCCCCCTAGTGTCACCGTAACACATTTTTAAGAACATGCAACACATTTTAAACCGAACCTATAACCGGAAACCACATCCAAAACGGACTTAGTAGTAGTTGCACAAACAAAATATTATGTTTTCTGCAGCGCCCCCTGTAGGGCTAGCATACGCGCACGACAAAATTGTATCTACCCCTTTTTTCGTATTACTTATATGAAATAATAAGAGAAAAGGGGTAGACAAAATTTGGCGTGAGCGCATGCTAGCCCTTCTGGTGAATTTTCATCGTCATAAAAAATATACGAATATCCACCAATCAAACCAGAACCCACCACTGAATGTAAACCGCCTCAAAACAAATATTTACTGCATCGCCCCCTGGTAAGTCGTAATTGTAACACCTATCTGATAACATGCACCAATTAAATCCAAACCCATAATTGAAAACCGCATCAAAATCAGACTAGTAGTTTTGGCGAAAAATTGAAGCATTAGTTTGTACAAATAAATGTTTACTGCAGCGCCACCTGGTGAGTCGTCACCGTAACACATTTAAGAACACGTACCACAATTAAACCCGAACCTATCACGGAAAATCGCATCTAAAGCGGACTAGTAGTTTTAGTTTTTCACAATCAAACACTTACTTCAGCGCCCCCTGGTGAGTTTTCATCGTAACACATAATACAAGAACATGCACCGATCAAACCAGAACCCATCACTGAATTAAAACCGCATCAAAACAAATGTTTACTGCAGCGCCCCCTGGTGGGTTGTAATTGTAACACCTATCTAAGAACATGCACCAATCAAACCCAAACCCATCATTGAAATTCGTATCAAAATTAAAATAGTAGTTTTGGAGAAAAATGGCAACATTGGATTGTACAAAAAACGTTTACTTCAGTGCCCTCTAGTGAGTTATCAACTTAATATCTATCTAATAATATGCACCAATCTAATCCGAACCCATCTCTGAAAGCCACATCAAAATCGGACAAGTAGTCTTGGAGATAAGCGGCAAAATAGGTTTACACACACAAACTGCCTCTCACCCCAAACGCATATACAGTCTCCGTTCCGTCGCGGGTAAAAATAACCGACACTAAATCGAATTAGATCTCTCTCAATAATTCTTTTATCAGTGAAATCGTCGATGAACTTGACATTCTATTACATTTATTGTTTCATGGGCCAGATTATATGTTGAGAACGGAATAAATATATTTTTTTTGTATTTCACATAATTTTATAGATTTCTTCAATTATTTGTAAAACATTTCTTAGTGAGTGTTAGCGATTGTAAGTGGCAAGTTCAAAGACTATTTAATATTTGGTTTTGTCTTCATTACTGTTGGTGTTTAAATAAACAAATAAATAGCAAAACAAGCACTTGGAAATCTCCAAGTCCATTTGAACATGCGGGCAACAGCTAGTCATGTAACCGTCCTATACATTCATGAGACATGTCGTGTAAATGTATGTCTGTCTTCTATCTAGTCTGCACGCTCTCTACACAAACACGGCGGAGCCACAGTGTGAAGGCGCGGCGCGCTAGGGGTAAGAGGCGGAGGTGTCAATAGTACGGGTATTTGGTTCAGTAGGTTGGCCTCACAAACGTCCACGCCGCTTCTTAGCGTCTTGAAGTGCTTCATGAATGCCGTGACATGTATATTGTATACATATTTCACACACTTACGTGTTTCGTTGTGGAACTTCATTCATACGGGATTAGATCTGGGTTGATTGGTTTTTGGGGTGAAAAAATATCAGAATGAATACGCCAAACTACCGATTACCAGCAAACTAGTTCTGTGGTTAATAAAGAAATTATAAATAAGTATATGAGCCCGGAACTGTTGATGACATAACATGCCTTGGCGTGATTTGAACCCGCGATCTCTATGGTCTATAAAAAAACTTTGAAAGCAACGATGGCACATGATCTCCGTCTAAAAACCAGACGATATAGGAGGACGATCAGTATGAGAGATGCCGGCGCTAGCTGACTGGTGATCATTGATCATGAATCATGATAGTATGACAGAAATATGATCTACAATTAAAATCAGTTTTACATAATACATCGATACTCGCGTGCTATCAGAAATAGATACAGTAGATTTTCATCGATTGGCTGTATACACGCTACCGTTAAACTGTCCTTATAAAGTTTCTCTTTACTTGAAAATCGATAGTTTTCATTCACTGAACAGATCGATCGATATTTGGTCAATCATTACTTAGGGTACCTACCTCACATTGTTTACTATTGTGAAAAAGATGAAAGTTCAAACGTCGAGCATGAGCACCTTAATTGAAACTGCGATACAATCCTTAAAAGTTGTTTCATTATTGTTAGCTGGTGCCTGGTGTATATCTCCACTCTCCAGTGTATACATGTTCAACTTTCAAACGCGCACTTGTGTGCCTGCAATACAATATGGGTGGAAAGTAGCCGCTGCTCGCGTGGCGACGTGATCAAGTACTCGATACCCGCGCTTAATAATACTTAGATAACTTTACATATTAAAGAGTAAGGACTCATCATAACAGCTTGTATCGTCATAATTCATTAGTAGCACCTTTAGCGAAATGATTTATTAGTTGCCGTTTGAAAGCTTCACAAAAATATCCGAACAACCGATTTGGTCAGAGTTTTAAAATATTTGTGGATTTCCAGGGAAGGTTAATATGAAATAAATAAAACGTGAAAAATTGAGTGAAAATTGTAAAAAAAACACAATTTTAAAAGTAAAATAATCTTATAATATACGCCCACCTATTTTTTTAATTTATGGGTTTGCTATTTTGACACAATTATTTGAAAAAAAAAATGGTTTTAGGACCTTGAACTTCTTACTAAACAAGCGGTCATTTTAACACTTGGGATTTCCAACAAAAATAAAATCTTAACCGCAGTTCTTAAGTTTGTTGCCTTGAGCGGCCTCATTGTTGTTACTATCACAAGCACTGTGAAGTACATAATAGTAATATGTACTTAGTGCACTCACTTACCGGTGGGAGGGAAGCGCTGTGCCGCGCTCCCGGCTGCATGGGTACCACCATCTTGCTTGTTTCTCCCGTGAAACAGCTTTGCTGTGTTTCGGAGAGAAGGGCAAGACAGGCAGTGACCGAGACTTAACATGTTATGTCTCAGGATGGGCAACACATAGATGAGTTGCCTGGGCTCGTTCCAGGTAAACTAGTTTATGTTCATGGGCGACGTCGACCACTTGCCATCAAGTGGCACGTTTGCCAGTTTGCTTATCCAACTAACATAAAAAAAACTCAATATTATAAATACGGAAGTACCTCTTTTTAATTAGGCTCAATTAGCTTCGCCCAAGGTGCAGCGGCTCACCCTAGGCTACTGAGCCCCACCGCCACGTCAAGGCCTGAACCATGGTGGGGACGGAAGTACCTCTGTGATCTGCCTGTCTCTTACCTTTTATAGCGACTGAGCGTCTGATCGTATTTGGAAAAAATTTGAAAAAAAATATGGCCCAAGGAAATAGGCTATCCTCGTAAGTGTTAGTCCAGGATACGGCTGTAAATTTCTGCCGGTAATAGCTAGTGGCGAACTTGACAGCCAGCGAAGCTGAGTGTTCTATCCTCGTAAGTACCTACTACCAACCTACTATAGAATTCAATAAAATATCGCAACAAAATCGATAATCAACGATTTTGACCTTGACCAGCATAGGTCCGAGTTGATTTAAAGTGTGGTGTATTTTATATTATATAGTATATACTATATACCTACATATGAATAGGTATATAATATTATAAAGAATTGAATAGGCTCCGAATCTACTGGACCGATTTGAGAAAAATAGTTTCACCTATAGATAACCACATAACCAGCGTTTTTGACCCCAGCGAAGGCGGGACGGGCCGCTAGTATTTTATACGGCTTCTTAATTGTATCGTAATGATGATGAAATAAGTTGTAGCCCCAATAAAGGTTTACCAACAGTAGCATATACGTTATTACTGAATAACAAAGGCTAAGAGAATAATTATCACTTATAGTGCAGCTGGCTAAACCGAAGCTATCCCGAACAAATATGTTTGTCAAAATATCCAGACCTTTTAAAATTTAAAGAAACAATATAATATTAAAAAATCATTTTACAAAAAATTAAAACCGACTTCAAAAATACTAAACTAAAAAGTAATAAAATCCTTAACAGTTTCTTTAATTTTTGTGCTTACAAATTATAATCAACTTAATATTCTACTAATGTACAAGGGTCAATCAATTTTTAAAGGTCCCGAGCATAATTTTCTCCTTTTTTTATTTTTTGCTTCATTTTCAGCATTTTACTATTTCATTTAGAAGAGGATTCTTCGTAGATTAAGATTATATAAGCAGCAGTGATGTTGATTAAATACATTTGTGGATTTAACTTCACTAACCAATCTTTTCACGGGAAATAATGTCCTTTGGACAACTTACACAGTAGTACTTTTTTAAATGTTAAATGCTCTTAAGAATTAAAACAAATTCTTCTAATATTAAATAATATTTTGATATTTGTTCTATGTACACCCAAAATACGAAATATTTTTATTAAAATTGAAACGAATGATGTCTTTTGGACAACCAAATTATGTTTCATATATAAAAAAAATTAAGTAAAGCCGAAATAGTTTATTAGTAATATTTTTGTATCTTTCTTTTATAGCGTTTGTTAGGGTTCTGTATTTAATTTCTTCTCTGGCTTGTTTTTCTTTTGTTTCAAGTGCTTCTTTAGCCTTACGATGAGCTCTTATGTTTTTATATTTTACCTTCCACTTATTTGCTTCATTTTTTAGTTTCAAGTTTTCTTTATATAACTTGGTTCTTCTCTTCGTTTTTTTTTTTCTTCCTCTCTTTTTATGTCTGGAGTTCAAAGACGCAGCACGAGAAGAGGGAGGTGGAGTGGATTCATGTTGTTAACTGTTAAAGTAAGTTTTAAATAATTATTGTCCTAGGGACAACCAAATTGTCCATGGGACAACCACTTTGGTTGTCCAAGTGACTGGTTGTCCGCGGGACATTTTTAAAATTTTGAGCCGCCAAGCAAATACTATTGTTATTTTATATATTAATCTCAGCTCACACTAAAATATAGACGAAAGCGCATCTCGTGTAGTATAATTGATAACAATGCATCAAGTACTTACGTTTTAATCACAGTTGTCCGACGGACTGACAAAAAAGCCACCCACAGTCACCAACGTCGCTCGGACGACTGTCGCCGTGATTTTATACAAATCAAAATGGCGTTTGAGCCCGACAGTTAACTATTGTGTTTGGCTTGTTGTTTAGGAGTCTACCGTGCCACCTGAGTTTTGGTTCCATAACTAAATTACGGTTGTCCGTGAGACCTGTGCCATCACCTGATTTATGGGGACAAAAGTAAAATGCCTGAAAATCGTATTATATCCAATAAAAAAAAATTGTTTGTATGTTTTGATGTCAATAATTATGAACTGAAACAAGAAGTGTATTTGGTATTTATGGTCGTGATAGTATGTTTTTCGTGATGCGAAGTTTGTTAATGCATTGTGGCTTGGGGACAAATGTGATAGTACTGGAAAAATTGCATTTAGTCTCTTGGACAACCATGAAACTACGCACAAATTAATAAAACAAGTAAAATATTGTTCACAATAATGCTAGAAAATATTAAAAGGAATATAATTAAAACCAATTTAACTCTTTATGATTTAATATTTATTAATTATCGTTCAGGGACATGATGCATGTACCGTCGGACCAATAAAAGTTGATCGACCCACAAACTTTGCGTTTACCACGTCATTATAGTTACTTTTGGAGTCGGTGTCAGCCAAGGTAGGTAATGTACAGCAACAAATACGACACCGACTCCAAAAGTAACTATAATGACGTGGTAAACGCAAAGTTTGTACATTAGTAGAATATTAAGTTGATTATATGTTTTACAAAATTTATGTTATTTTGTATGTTTTATTTTTTACAAAAATTAAAGAAACTGTTATTTTATTACTTTTTAGTTTAGTATTTTTGAAGTCGGTTTTAATTTTTTGTAAAATGATTTTATTTCTTAATTTTTTTGTGATTCCGAAATTCGTCGTCTTGGCGTTCATTGAAGGAGGCATATTCAGCAGTGGACGGATAAAGGATGATGATGATGATGATGATGATGGTGATGTTGATGATGATTACGATTACGACCGCGACATACTATGGTGTGCAAAGCATCCTATACAATTGTTACATCGACACGTAATAAAATGATCATAATTATCATAAGTGTAAACAAAACCAACCAAATAGGCATTATTGGGAATAACTAAAAAACGGCTTGTCAGATCTTAATAAAATTAATATGGGACCAAATTGGAAACACCAGCTTTCAAACAAAAAAATAACCATCGAAATCCATGCACAAACGGCGGAGTAATCGTGTCACATACATACAAAAAAAAAACATACAGACGAATTGAGAACCTCCTCTTTTTTTTGAAGTCGGTTAAAAATAGATAGGTAGAACTCGCATGAGGTTCATACAATGGAACTTACAAACTTCAAAAATATCAATTTTACTATACTAGTGACCATAGTGACAGATGATAATATGATAATGTCGTTGGCTGTAACATTGCTAATTTATCTTATGTGTGTCTAATTATATATATTATTATAATATTGTATGTTATAGCTGATTTTATCCTTAATAAATAAATATACTTTAGGCATCCCTTTAAAAGTTTGGTAACACTCCGTGGAGACAATCCTTGAGCCCATGAGGCAATAGCGATCGATGATAAACACACGTGCGCTTTGTATGACTTCTACCTGGGCAATAAATACGCTGTCTGTCTCTGTGAAGGCCTGAGTACTAGTCGCCGATGACGGCGTCGGCGAAGACGTTACACAACCAGGACGAGACTAGAATGTGAATGGGTATTAGTTGGAGAAGCCAATGTCCAAACAGAAGCTAAGTCGCACGGCGCACCGTACATAACTACCCTACGTGACCTTAGACTTAGAGATTGGACGGGAGCTATTTAGACCTCCAGCACATCCGATATCGAGAACGGATTTCAAAATGAGTTTTAAACCATCGCAGCATAGTTTTATAACTACGTGCGGCAATTATTGGCAAATTCCTCTTCAAAACATTGCGAAATGAACCCAAGGTGTGCTGTAGATTATAAAGACATTCGTGTGTCACCGGATCCTGATAAAATCAAATAACATAACAGAGAATGGGTTGTCTGGGCTAGATTCAGGCTAACTTGTTCATGTTTATAGGCGACGGTGACCACTTACCATCAGGATTATCTGCCCGTTTGCCTCCGATTAACATTTAAAGAAAACATTGCAATTTACAAGTCTTAAACCGTTTTGAAACTGCATTCAAAGTATTCACGAATCTGGACCGAAATAGACACAAGGTTATTTAAAATGTAGCCTCCAAGTTTAACCTAGAGTCTAGACCAAAAGGTTGCAAGGCCTGCCACTTTAGTTATGCTTAGCATAGCAGTTATTACCTAAAGTGGTCGCAATAGCCTAGGTCTCGTGCATGCGTTGATAGCATACACATGCATGCCCTTGCCGTTATTCTGTTTATGTGCTGATTATTATCAACCAATGTTTTGTCCAATACAGACGAATCGTTATTTAGAAGAGGGTAAAAAGAAGTCGCCACTAACGTCTTATTCACCGGAGGGTTTGAGCTGCGTTCCCGGCCTAACAGCGTTTTTACGCTTCTATAGTCGTTATGAAAGTTGAAATTTCTACGAGAAGAATTTGCATGTAATTTAATTACTGTCCAAGCGTAGTTCATGTCTTTCATATACACTACTAAATGTATGTTCCATCTGATATAAAACTTAAATATTTCCTGATGGATATGCCAAAGTTAATGGGATATTTTATATTTAAATCATAATCTGTAGTCCAAAGGAACAGAGCCAAGGGGCCGCGACGCGAGTTGCTTGCCCACTTAGCCACGAGGCCAGACAGGTCACATAATGATGCTGATAAAAGATCATTCAATTCAGTATGATATCATCGTCATCATCATCATTTCATCATCAGCTGAATTTAGTTTCTATCAACTTCAAAACCCTCGACCGCTCCTCGTATCCAGCTCAAACTGCACGGAGATTGTGACCCCTTCTAGTGGTTCTAGCCAATCATCTGCCCAAATGTCATTCCAGGACCCAGGTCCGAAGACCAGTGACATCATCAATATCCTGAGCTGTTCCTCTGATTATCAACCCCTAAAACCAACGTGGAATCCTCTATCGTCACACTATCATATGATACACAGGTGCAATTATGTAATTCAGCGTTGAGAACATCATAAACTGGTAAGTTACGAAACGAATCTGGTTCAAGGGTGCTTGCGAGTGCCGTAATACCACATAATTTGTTCGCCACCAAATCTAGATAGTTAAGGACACCGGACTGGTGCCAATTCTGATAAAAACTGCTAATTTTAGTGTTATTAATTATTATGTTGTCAAAATAAGTATTTATAGGTCCATGTTCCCTAGATACTCTGCTGTTCAGTATAAAATATTACTTATTAGTCATTGCCTACTATAGGAAAATAGCAGGCAAGCCACTTAGTTAACGTAGCCCCTGACAAGCTATCTCTCGTAAATAGCCTGAACTAATTCTTGTTCTTGTCATTCCTGAGACTCGGCGCCAGTTATTACACTGCCTCTCCGCCCTTCTTTCCTTTTCATATTCAGATCTATGAACAGATACCGGTGGCTGCATGGGTACCACTATCTTGCTTGTTTCTCCCGTGTAACAGATTTGCTTTGTTTCGGAGAGAAGGGCAAGACAGGCAGTGTAATTACTGGCACCGAGACTTAACATCTTATGTCTCAGGATAGGCAACACATAAATGAGTTGCCTGGGCTCGTTCCAGGTAAACTAGTTTATGTTCATGGGCGACGTCGACCACTTACCATCAGGTCGCACGTTTGCCAGTTTGTCTATCCAACTAACATAAAAAATAAGATAAAGATAATAGAAGTTCCCATATTGTTTTCTAATGTTTACTCGAATTTCACTCTTTATAATAAAACAATTTTTATGTATTAGAACTCCTCACGTACTTTTTCGTTTTAGCAGGAACATACATATTAAAAATCATGGCTCAAATGTACAGTGCCTCTAAGCACCTTTAGCTCTGGCATTATAAAACTGACATGGTTCCTGTGTCCACTGGGCACTGACTCATATAAGACACAAACGACTCCTCAATCGAAGTGAACGCCTGACCTCCAGGATATAGCGTACTCCGTTATTAGAGTCATTACACATAATAAATTCATTTTGTTTGTCCAGTCGCAATCGCAACATTCGACTCTAGGTAACGGAGCATGTGGTTTCACCTTTAATACTATTTATACAATAGTTTTTCGAGTTAAAAACATCGAGAGCCAAAAATGAAGTTTCGAAATGTTGGTCATTTGTGGAATATGCAATCATTTCAAAAATGTTCACTTTGAGATATTAAAAGATCCTAGGTTTATTACACGCTTTATAACAGCTTCACCTGTATGTTTGTAACCGACTCCTTTAGACTTGATTTTGACTCACTTCTAACGACCAGATTTTGTTCAAACTTTGTAGATTTATCGAGGACCGATGACAATATAATAATTTGATAAAATTATTCCAATATCCTGATCAGGATAATCAGGATAGCACATGCTAGGAAGGCATACCGCGCAAGTTACCTACATCACATGTGTTGTTTTTAGTCTCTCACTAATTTCTAAAGTGATTGTTATTAGTTGAGTACCTTAAATGAAGAAAATTATTAATTAAAAACATCGACACTAAAAAGTAAAAAATATATTATAGTTAAAAAAACTAAAAACACGCATTAATAGCAAACCCAACAAAAAATTTGAAAATAATTTTTAATGGATGAATTAAATGGGTTAACAAAATTACTTATTGTAAAAAAGCGTGAGGTGCTCAATATTTATTATTAAAAATATTTCATCGGTATCTATTTAATATAAAAACTTAGTTACAAGCACCACGCTTTTTTACAATAAGTAATTTTGTTAATATCTATAATAATAGTATAGTAATTCATCCATTAAAAATTATTTTCAAATTTTTATTTGGGTTTGCTATTAATGCGTGATTTTTAGTTTTTTTTTTAAACTATAATTTATTCTGATATAGAATCAGACCTTGGCGCAACTTAGGAACCTTTGTAAAAACATCGAGATCTTCGTGGTAGTGAAAGCCATATTTGTATACATAAAAAGATTCCGGAGAACAATTTAAACAGCCTGTATGGTGCTGCACGAGGCGTGACGAACCCAACTTCCACTGACGTCCATTATCCTGAAAGGACCATTCAAATGACACCAATCTGCACTAGGGCTGCCTGCTCCTTATTCTTGTATCTTTTACTAAACTAAAATTATTCGTTCCATCAATTATGCTCTCATTTGTTTATTTCCTTATTCATTCATTTATTCTACTCTCATGTAACTGACTGGCGACTGCCATCTAATGACTAATCTATCTTAAACCGTTGAGTCATAAGTACTTATATGACATATTATGATGAAAGGAAAAGTAAGTCTTTTATGTTTTAACCCCATTGAGTTTTTTTGGACTAACGTAGCGCCTAGCCTGTACGCTAGGGACTATAACATGAAAAATATTATGTTTTTGGATCCTAAAAGGAAGAGGAGATTGTCGCCTCCTACGGAAGAGGCGGTTCTGAAAACCGCCGGTGTGTAATTGTAATTTTGTCAATTGTTGTGATCTCATGTTGAGTCACATATGCTTATGATATTGTATCCTCAAACCACAAAAAAAAATCATTTTTTTCCAATTAAATTTGCACTTAAATGCACTTTAAATTAAAATAGGTTATCGAATATCCGCTTCAACTATACAGATGATATTTCACATCTATATCTGACGCAAGAGAAAGATGCACTTTCACTGTGAAGTGTGAGCCGGATCCACGACTCGCGAGTACCATGGCGGCGGCGCGGCGCTCGCGACTCGCGATGGTCACAGCTGTGATGCCCCGCTGGTGGTCGAGGTGCCGAGGCCCGAGACCCTGACACGTTGCACCTCCGTTAAACGTGTAAAGTAAAGCTAAGGATAAAAAGATAAAAACATCTAATTATTGTTGACGAGATACGACTGCAGCTATGCTATATAATATATAATATAATGAATAATTATGAAAACTATGTTAAGTATATTTTTATTTGTGTATTGATTTTTATTTTTTAACAATATTTCACTTATTCTTAAGATTATTCTAATGAAACTCCTTTTACTGGAGGACTCACCAGGTTTGTTGTATACCTACTGCTGTATCCGAAACAGCATCGGACATATAAAAAACTAAATAGGCCGCGATAAAATCAATACAAGTTGATTTATTATAATGAGTGAAATTCGCGTTAACGTCAAAAAATAATATGATTAATATTATTTTGCTGTAAAGCATCCGGAACCGGTAATACAAAATTACAAGCCACTATTAAATCCGTAAAAAGTTTATTACAAAACTCGAGTTTATTTTCGCTGTGGATGTTTCAAGAATTAAAATTCGGTAACTTTGCAATCCATTTACGTTACATGTAGCTTTCGTCACGAGAATACGCAAGTCAGGTGTAATCCGTGTGAGGCGAGGCGAGGCTGCGCACGTCGCGCGTCGGTGGTGCACTGTGATGGCCGATGAGTCGTGAGCGGCATCGTGTCGAAAGATGCACGCGACACGTTCACACTACCTTGGATAGGTGGAATGCAGACTACCCATCAACCAAATACCAACAAGTCGTTCATTGAATACCCCATCAAAAATACAGAGTGCAATTGAAATCATGAGCATCCTTTTAAATTAAACACTGCCCATATATCTACTAATGTTACGAATACTAAAAATAAAATTAAAGCATGTTATTGAAAACCCTTATAATTAAATCCTGTCATAAAAACTATCAAGTTCGGTTGGGCGCAGTTTGGTTTACGAAAATGCCGCCCGCGCCGTGTAGAATACGTAGACCTCGCGTCAGTTATGTACGCGACGGATACCTATCTATTAGAAATAAATAGCTTGTAAATAAATAAATCCCTTGCTTGCATATTTTTTTATAAATCAGCTTATTACCTTATTATTAGCCGTAATGCAAATAGTATCATTAGTAGTGTCTAAATTTGAAAGGATGCCCATGATTTCAATCGCACCCTGTATAGGTACTTAGAACAAACAACACAAATGTCCACCCACCGCTTCCCCCTTACTTCCCACACTTCAGTATGGGAGAGAAGGGTATAACATAGGTTTCCTTAAGGCCTGATTGTAAAACCTTTTCTTTATTCCTTACATCCTGTAATCAAATGTTCAGCCAAAACTATAACATTCTTTACGTAAATAAAGTATTCAGATGGTGGTCCTCAGCGAAACTGTTTGATACAGGTACCTACGATATTATGAGTCGTGCACTTATAGCCATACACTTCATTACTTTAATAGCTATATTATATATTATGTAAAAAGTTTCAAAATTTATTCAAACGGGAAAAACACGTCGTTTTTTGCAATGCAGTGATTAAAATATAATGTCTCTACCTTGCGAAATCCCGCTTTTAATTACGTTACATCACCATAAAGGTTACACAATGGTTTTTAAGTTCTTTAAATATTCCAACTGGATGCTGTTAAACATATTTAACTAATTATGTTAAAGTCCATTCATTAGAAACTGCAACACATTAAATGATGAAAGTTTTACAATCGCGCGTTAATCTCAATGCTTATAATATTACCTACCTCTTCCCACCCTACCTTATTATGTATCATCATTTGACGACCTCTGTGGCTCAGTGGTAAACGCGTTGGCGCTCAAGCTTGAGTTGCGGGTTCTAATCCCGTCACGGAACATCATTATTAAAAAAAAATACAATTAATTAATGTCGAACATACCTTCAGTAGAGTTTTCAAAAACAAATTTACATTTCATATTGATCCATACACTTAGTTCCTGAATCCTGTATGTATCCATCAAGGACGATTACGTGAGTTTCTCTTCAAAGGACCTAATCTGTTAGTACAGAGGGTCTGTAGCACTCTCTGTGTAACGTGTGAACACGAAAAAGTTCACAGCACTGACGTAAATTGGAGTTTAGCCCCGTTCTCAGTTTAGTGTATAGACAGTGCCCCAAGACTCTCCAGTTCAGGAGACGGACCCATTTTGACCGTCTCTCTAAAATGCCCTCCCTTTCGATCATGAAACCAAAGTCCAGAAGTAAGGTCTTCAGATCCTAAGAGGACATCATTGTTGTGAATTTGCAGTATTTGGACGAGAGCGCGCGTGATAGGATCTGGGAGATAACGGGAAACTGTTAGAACTTGTATGAAGGACACTGTGAGAAAACTTTTCGATATTGCGAATAAATAAGTTGCTTCAGTATCGCATATCGCTGCTCTTGCGCAGATTCCGTGGCAATTGTTCAATGATTGAATCAATGACGTTCGCCCGCTCCCACTGCCCCGCGCCCGCCGGAGAAAATTCTAGACGCTTCTAGAACGATGGAAGATTCTATGACGTCTCCGCAGACTTCTTTTGAGGATTCCACTTTGTCTTGCTAAGATAGTTATAGCTTGCAATTATTGGTCTATTGTACTCGACCATGTTGGATAATCTTACAGAATATAATATGTATGTAGTTTAAAACAAAAGGGTCCCGTATTTTCTCACGGAATACGAAAATGTTATAAATGGGACAGTAATTACAGCAATTTGAGTGAATTTGAAGGTTACGATCGAACAGAGTCGCGGAGACGGACATTACTATAATGACTCATTCCCACTCTTTATAATAGTCTTTTGATGCGAGGTAATTGAAGTCCTGGCTGCTTCCTCGTCTACTCGTCACTGCCGCATTATAAGGTCTCTTGAGAAAATAGCTGTCAAGATTGACCGTGCTAGCACCGATGATGTAGAAATGGCAAAAACAGACCCACGAAAAATTATGAAGTGTTTTGCAAGTCTACCTCACATTTGATTTTGGTGCCGAAGGAAATTCCAAATGATACTCAAATCATGGTATTACGGCAATCATGCGTTAATATTGGTAAAATATAAAGTTCTAGAAGCGAATGGTTGGAGCGAAATTTTGATACCTAATATGCGTTGTCGGCAAGTACCTAAACACTAGGTAAGTTTTTTTTTATTTTTTTTATAGAAGAGGAGGATTTTATAGAAGTTTTTATACAAACGGACAGTGGGTTTACCTGATGGTAAGTGAAAAGCGACATCCACAGACACCCGAGAATTAGCAGGTGCGTTGCCGGCAATTCAAATATGAGTATGACCTTTTCTTGAATGTCCCTAAGTCGTATCGGTGGAAATACCGTCGGTGGCAGCTTCCATATATCTGTCGTGCGAGGCAGGAAATGCCGTAAAAATCGAGTTGTTGTGGATTTACGGACATCGAGATGGTGAGGGTGACATTTGGTATTTTTACGCGATGTCCGATGGTGGAGTTCCACTACCAAATTATTCCGAACAATTTCTCAGAACACTCCCCGTGGTAGATGCGGTAGAAGATGCAGAGCGATCCGACATCTCTACGCAGCGCTAAAGAATCAAGCCGACTGGAGAGAACCTTGCTATCGACGATTCAAGCCGCCCGGCGTTGAACGCGGTCAAATGTGCATAAAAATCAAATAATATTTTTTTATTTATGTAGAGTTTAATCCAAATGTAAATGTCCGTCTCTCGCTATTTATAGAAGAAGTCTATTTATAATATTCATAAATCGGCCAGAAAGTAATATGTTATAAGCTTGTATGTTCATATTAATAATATAATAATATAGCGGGAAAAGGTTATTACGAAGCATTACAAATGCGATATTTAGCATTAATGAAATTTATGCTTGTTTCAATTTTTTTCGCAAAATATTCTGATGCTCTTAATGGTTCTTATTATCTGAACTAGCTGTTCCTTTCGATATTATCCGATCCGAAATTTAAGAAATACTTAGAATAAGGTTATCAAATAAAAGAGTTTTTTATCTTAGTACAGATGGTTTGAAAATTAACACTATCAAAAAAGAAAACTTTTTATAAAATAAGAATAGACATTGGCAGCGGGTGATTTCATGGAAATATTATACATTTATTAAAACATAGCGAAGAGGCTTTTGAGGGTGTGTGAACCAAATAACCTGCATGGGGACAGCGAACGTCTAGAAGTGTACACAAGAGCGTTATATTTTGCAACTGACATTCTGGATTAATAATATGTAAATATATATATATATAATATTATGTACCTATACGTTGGTACATTTTGCTTTTTTGCACATTGCTAAATAGTCATTTAACTAATGCAGAGGGCTTTTCTTTTAAAGTTTTGGAGAAAAAAAACATGCAATATGTTAGTGTTAGATCGATATTTGCGATATTTGCGAATGTATTCGCCAGTTTATACGGTCACCTAAACGACGCGGTGATGGACTGCAATTGTCCCGGCATTGTGTATTGTGACCAGCGACGAGCGACGCGGCCGTGTCCGTCGGTGTCTATTGTGATTTACTGCTCATTGCTCAAAGGCGACCTGCCCAGAGTGCCCAGCCGACACCCAACTGGAAAACATTGGTCGGCCCACTCAAATATTTGGAGAATATGGAATGCTTCTACTTTATGTAGAGAACTCTACTCTAGAACAGTTAATATATTTTGCTAATGCCTGTTAGGTGTCAGCAATGACCTACCGTGGAGACGACAGGACCAGCACGAAACCTTGGTACAAGGGATGTGCTGTAATTTAGTTTTTTTTTTTTTTTCGGATGGATCTATGCTAATGGCCCGAAGGCCCTAATGCTTCATCGGATTAGTGTGAGCCCATTCGGCTCACTTTTGATTGGGGGGTTGCCCCCCGCCAACCGTGCAGTCTGCGACCACACGGTCTCCTGGCGTCGGTTGTGCTTTAATATTAGTGTTACTAGTTTAAGGTATTCTGTAAAAGTAAGTCGTCCATTGATCGGCACGTTTAAGATTAAGTCGCGTCATAGTAAAGTATTATTTAAATAAATATTTCCTCATCCGCAAGTGTTTTACATCCGGGCTAAATCAGATCTCCTACAAGTTACAACTACCATGAAACAGCTTTGCTGTGTTTCGGAGAGAAGGGCAAGATAGGCAGTGTAATTACTGGCACCGAGACTTAACATCTTATGTCTCAGGATAGGCAACACATAATATTTGACGACCTCTGTGGCTCAGTGGTAAGCGCGTTGGCGCTTTCCACTTTTTGTTTTGGAGGTTGCGGGTTCGAATCCCGCCTGAGAACAAAAATATTTTCTGTATTCCTGGGTCATGGATGTGCATTAAATATGTGTATTATATTATAATAAAAAATATTAAATATATGTATAGTATAAAAGTATTAAATATATTTCCGTTGTCTGGTACTCGTAACACAAGTTCTTCGAGAACTTCGTGTGAAAGCGTCCATCGATATTATATATTATACGAGTAACTGGCATAGTTTCAGGTAAACTCGTCCATGTTCAGGAGCTAACTTGACCACTTACGGTCAAGCGACACATCTGCCAGCGTGCCCGTCCAACTAATATAAAAATGCTGTCGCTCTGGGCCTCTTACTGTACGAGGATATTATCGTCTTCAGAGTAGAGAGTAAGTTGACTAACTTCAGTGCGACCAAATTTCTGAACTTAGCTACAGTTATGTCGCGTAGCGATTTTCTTTTATAGAATGCTGTATGCGCGCGCTCACCACTGTATAAAGTTTTATACTCTACTTTAAAATACTTTAATTTGCTTTACAGCTGTGCTATTAAAATTCATGTCTCCGAGTAACATTTGTCTCTTAGTCAGCTGGATAATATTTCACTTGCCATCATAATCGCAAACGAGTTTGATTCATCGCTCACAGAATGGTAATCACCTCATTACAAGTGATTGTTTACTCACAGCTAAGTACATCACAACAGTCGCGACGGACATCACGCAATGTTACACGATAAAATATTATTTTTTGAGAAACAGAAAGTACCTATACAATATGTAGACAAATGCAGCCATTTTATAGTTTTTATTGAACGTGTGGGTCATTTTTAGGGTTTCGTACTCCAAGAGAAACAACGACTATTATTATTACTAAGACTTGGCTGTCTGTCTGTCACCAGGCTGTATCTCAACAAACGCGATAGAGAGTAGTTGAAATTTTCACAAATGATGTATTTCTGTTGGCGCTATAACAACAAATACGAAATAAAATACATATTCAAGTATTATAGAATAACAACATTAGACACATATACAAAAAATCACATATTTATTAATGTGATTTTTTGCTAAAGTTTCTAATGTTGTTATTCTATAATACTAGTGGCACCGACAGACGATGTCCTGTACAATTTTTTTTTGTGAATCTAAACCATCCTCGAATCCCCTTGAACTCACACAAAAAAATTCATCAAAATCGGTCCAGCCGTCTAGGAGGAGTTCAGTGACATACACACGCACAGAACAATTATATATATATAAAGATAATGGTAGCGAGTCCGACTCGTACTTGGCCGGTTTCACATCAATATAGAGTCATCATTTTTAATATCTTCTTTATGGTATGTAATAAATGAAGTTCGTTTTTTTATATTTTCTGTCGTCTCTTGTCCAAGAGATCCGCGACGAACACATTCGTAGATAATGAGAAATATGAATGTAAAACACAATCAAATAAATTAATATGTAACACAAGGCATCGAAATTCGTTTACCCATGAACATAAACAAGTTCGCCCGGAACTATCCCGACTCCAGGTCCGGCACCTCACCAGAGGCGGGATTGGTGGCACTCGCCGGGTTTTAGTGGGCAGGGCTGCGTCCACTTACCAGCTGTCGGGCGCAGCGAGTCCCGCCGGTGGAAACCCACTCCCCCACGGGATGCCTCAGAGCATTTCCCGGCGTTAAAGAAAAAAAAAAGGTGACTGACTAAATACGAAATCGCTAGGTACCCCTAATAAGTTCTTACAAGTTTTCCACTGAACAAAAACTGTATATACATATTTAGCAGTATGTATTGTTAGTGTCAGCCGCGTCGTGCCAGGCCTTACTTGGCTGCTAACGTGTTCGGTAATTACTCATACAAGTTTTAGCTGGGCACCTTGAAATTGTTTATCGACAGTTCGTTATAATATCGATTCACTATTACCAACCTGCACAATTTTGCATTTATACCTCAGTTATGTTCTGTAAGTCTATTGCCATATTTAAAACTAGCCCAGCTCACGGCTTTGATCATCTTGCAAGATAAAATGCACGAAAAGTGAAACTAATCTATATTGAAATCCATTGGGGTAATTTATGATACCATCCGAGATAAAATTTTAGATCCACTGAAGAAAAAAACTTAAAATAGTTATTTATTATTGGACATCGTATAAATGAAGTTTATTATTATATGGCATTATTCATTATAATGAAACAATTTTTACTGATCGCCTTTATTTCGATTTTTTTAACCGACTTCAAAAAAAAGAGGAGGTTCTCAATTCGTCTGTATGTTTTTTTTGTATGTATGTGACACGTTTACTTCAGACAAGTTAGTCCAAAAGTAACTATAGTGACGTGGTAAACGCAAAGTTTGTACATTAGTAGAAGATTAAGTTGACTATAAATTGTAAGCACAAAAATTAAGGAAACACAGTTATTTTATTACTTTTTAGTTTAATATTTTTGAAGTCGTTTTTAATTTTTTGTAAAATGTTTTTTAAACCTGAGTCAACAGCAATCATGGTCACGGAGGACAGTAGTGACTGTACTGTCACTTTTGGTATTCAATAACAGACTTGATTAATAATAATAGTGATTGTATAAAATTATAGGCACGTAGCAAGTACCTATAATAAAAAAATGTACGGCGTTTACGGCAAACATAGAGATTCCTTATAATATTTAAGGCCCTTGTAGGTACTACTTCAATAACTTTTTGATTCAGATCAAATGGACACGAAACACGTGTCTATTGAATTGTTAAAGCGAAAGGAAGTGATCCGGAGCGATCGGCGATCGCGTGCACGTCGCTCGCATGATGCGCTGAATCAGTGCAGTTATTGCGAACAGTGGACACGCGATCAGGTAAAACAGTTTAGCGGCGTGGAGTAGCCTGTACCGTGTAGCGGCCGGTAGCGGCAGGGGATAACCTTCACCTTCTACGATAGAGCTTGTTTGTTGTTCGGTAAATACATTCTTATTTGCTTCTTGCTGGTTTGATGCAGCACATCAAATTGAAAATTAAGTAATTTATCTAATTATAGTACCTAATAGAATACATTATACGTAATTTCACTGGATACGTGTTATTATGGCCGATGTTCTATCAAGATACAATCTTGATAATAATTGATAAAGTTCTAATTGCAGTGTAACTATTCGAGAAACATTTTCTGTATTTCTTTTTTCTTTATCGTTTAAAAATGGAATAACAAAACCATCAAATGATACAACTTAATATTATGATAAAATCCTGCAATGTGTTAAGTTGAGCTTTCACTACATGACCATGCTACGTATTGAGAGAATGACAGAAAACACTTTTTTGGTAAACGCGATATAAACTTGAATGGAAAGATAAGAAATCTTCTATGTAGGGGTTTCGACTCTCCTTTTAAGGGTTCCGTAGCCAAATGGCAAAAAAGAACCCTTAAAGATTTGTCATGTCTGTCTGTCTGTCTGCCTGTCTGTCTTTATTTTATATAGAAGAGGGGGCAAACGGAGAGTCGGTTTACCTGATGGTAAGTGATAGCGATATCCACTGACGCCCGCTACACCAGTGGGTTAGCAGGTCCGTTGCCGGCCTTCGAAGGAAGGTTAGAGACCTTCGTCGTATCAGTTCGGAAACACCGTAAGTGTCAGCTGATTCCATATATTCGTCGTGCGAGGCAGGAAATGCCGTAAAAATCGAGTTGTTGTGGATTTACGAACATCGAGATGGTGAGAGTGAAATTTGGAGCTTTTCCGCGATGTCCGGTGGTGGAATTCTGCTGCAGGTATTAGTCCAAACAATTCCTCAGAAGTCTGTCTGTCTGTCTGTCCGTCTGTATGTCCACTTTTTTCCGAAACTATAAGAACTATATTGTTAAAACTTGGTAAGTAGATGTATTATATGAACCGCATTAAGATTTTTACACATAAGTAGAAAAAAACAATAAATTCTGGGGGTCCTCATACTTAGAACTGAAACTCAAAAAAATAATTTCATCAAACCCTGAACGTGGTGTGGATCTATGAATAGGTCTTCAAAAATGATATTGAGGTTTTTTGAGGTTACTAACATCATTTTTTTCTAAACTGAATAGTTTGCATGAGAGACACTTCCAAAGTGGTAAAAAGTGTGTCGTCGTCGTCGTCCCCCCATGTAACTTCTGAAATAAGAGAATGAAAAAAACAAAAAAATAATGATGTAGGTACATTACCATGCAAACTTCCACCGAAAATTGGTTTGAACGAGATCTAGAGAGTAGTTTTTTTAGGTACGTCATAAATCGTAAACCGCAATTTACCTTGCATTCAACCAACTCAAATATATAAAAAAACATTTAATTCCATAAACATAAACCTTATTTTTTGTTAAAGTGTCTAATGTTATATATTATGTAATGGTACAGAACCATTCGTGCGACAGTCCGACTAGCACTTGGACGGTTTTTGAGAAAGTAGTCACCGTGGCGTATATCGTTTTACTTTAGCCAAAATATTATTTTTCCTAGAGCCATATTAATTAAATGTCTGTCGCGAAAGTGGAAAATGGCTTTTACCGAGAAACTTTTATATGACAATAGCTAATTAAGTCGTTAGCGTTAACTCGCTTGCTCATCTCGAGAACGATTAGCCCCATAATCTTGCGTGAAATTCTATTAACAACTAGTTAGCTGTTGCCCGCAGCTTCGCCCGCGTTTATTATGTTAGCCTAAGTTACTCTTTATAACATCGGCTATCTACTTGTGAAAGTCTCGTCGAAATGGGCCCAGTCGTTTCAGAGATTAGCCGGAACAAACAGACAGATAGAATAAAAATAAAATATAAATGTTTTTTTTGTTAAGTACCGTAAGTATGTACTTTCAAATGCATTTAGTGAAATGCTGTTAATTTGAAATTACAAACAGACGCTTCAATTTTATTTATTTGTAGGTGTAGATGGAAAATAACATATTGATTGTAGATATGAGAACGATGATAATATCAATGTATCTGACATACTTCACCGGCGATTCTTTTCGCTTAAGAAAATGTAAGCGATGAGAAGAAATGACGTCACTGTGGAGCTGCATTAGACATGCGGGCTTAGACATGCTTTGATATTACACTAATTATAATATAAATATAATAATAGTAATTAATAACCGACGGTAGGGAGGCATTCAAATAGATAACGCTGTTAACTTTAAATTATAGATTTCTAGATATTATTGTAATCAGAGATATTATATTCCATGACTATAGCTAAAAATGTGCAAAATTAAAATACGTAAAAAATATACTTAATTCGATTCCAGTTTTTTATACTAAAAACTTTCTTCAGGATAGAGATGATAATGTCAATGATAAATTAATTTACAAACTTGTATCATTATATAACAGATAACCTCGTTTTCTGTAAGTCGGCTATACGCACGCGGCACGACCGACCATGACATTCGCGAAAGTAAAAGTGAGTCCTTCCTTGGTTATTAGTTATTACTCATTGGCCATTGCCTAATGCCTGGTGGCTGGATGCTGCTGACCGCTCATGGGCCATGGCCGCTGAGGTGACGAAAAAGAAACTCAAAAGAGGAGGGACGAGAGCTCGTTCATACGATCACATTTGGAAATCGATATATTGGCATAATGTGACACGCTTTCCATTCATAATTTATTAGCAGGCTTATTTTTTTATTGCCTTTGAAGAATTTAGAAAATTTTTCAAGTTAAAGAATATTATTAAAATAATAAAAACTTACAGTCGCACTTTTGAAAAAATATTAAATGAACTGTTATATAATATAAAGTAATAAATACCTTTTTACTACTGGGCCAATTATTTTTATTAACTATCTAAGTTTATACCTTTTATTACGAGTATATTTGGTAATTTAAGGTCATACTTATTTCGATTTTTTAAATTATAAAAGTAAGTAAGTATTCTTTATTTGTAAGTATAATATTATTTTGAACATCGTTAAACAAGACCTGCTGCCCTTCATTTATATTTGTGGTGAAACAAATGGTCACTTACAATGTCTCGATGAGCTCGCAGTTGAGCAGCAGCTTGTCCTCTCCCAGCTCCACCACCGCCACGGTCTGGTCGTGGAAGTAGACCATCCGCAGGGTGTCGTTGGCCACGCGCCGCCCCGTGTAGGGCTTCACCCCCGCGTCCCGGCGGCCGGCCTCCGCCCTCGCCAGCCCCAGGGACCCCAGCGACCAGCCGGCGGGGAAGCTGAACGTGAACGGCTTCGCGGACGTCTGCGGAGATGACACCGCTATGCAGCATATGACCACGAGGGAGAGAAGAGACTTGAGGATCCCGTCTGCGAGGGGCGCCCCTCTGGTGAGCGCGTCGCGGGCGGTTCGCACGGCACTTATGAGTCGTCGTATAGACATGATTGGCCCATGTCGCGCGCCCGCGAGTACCGCCGACTGACTGCCGGACCGCCGTGACGCGGTGACACCGTGACGCCGTGCCGTGACAGAGGGAGCACGTTCGTTACCTTGCTCCACTACTTTCGTCCGACGTCACGCTAATTTCACCCGCTACGTAACGAGTGACGTATGTGTTGTAGATGTCTGGCCCAGAATAGAATTGTTGTATGGTGAGATGAGAGTATGTCAGGGGGTCGGTGGATGATACCTATGTAAGTCTGTGTGTAAGTATTTTTTGTATTCGTAATTAAAAATTAAGCATAACACTTTACTGAATAAATATAATTTTATTCTAATAGGTATTATATCTAGTATGTTTTTTTTACTTCACAAAGAATAGATTGCGATGAGGTGAGCCGAGATTCCCGAATCCTATTAGAGTTTAGAGTTTAGACTATCCTTTATAAAAAATTAAATCGTTTGTAAATATTAAACCGTTTGTATTCATTAATAGCTTCTGACAAGAAAAAAGCGAGCTGTTTAACTGTACTTTATACCCCCAAATACTAAAACTTAAACTCATGCTACGACGTGTCAGATTCAGAGAAAAAAGAGGGACAACACGAGTTTAAGTACGTCTTACATTTGAGATTCGTTTGAGTATTGGGGCGTAAGTAAATCAGACACAAGAGGCCGTCTTTATAGTAGCGGCACAGAATAAATAATAGTACAAGTAGTAGCGGGAAGAAAATGTTTATTTATTTTTACTTGGCTCTACTAAAAGTCATGAATACTTTTGTATTCACAGCTTCATCAACAGTAAAACTCGCGTTGTCTGAGACGGGTGCCGGTAATGCCTCCTCTTTTCAACGAATTCACCCACAACAGAGCTTATTAAATTAAAAAAAAAAAAACAATTTAAACAATGACATCCATGGAGAACAGAGTGTGACGCAAACCGCATCCTCTCCCACAAAATAACCGATTATAAAAGACGAATAGGCCTCGGTGTGACATGATACTTACGAGCCTCAAATAGGCCTCGGTGTGACATGATACTTACGAGCCTCAAATAGGCCTCGGTGTGACATGATACTTACGAGCCTCAAATAGGCCTCGGTGTGACATGATACTTACGAGCCTCAAATAGGCCTCGGTGTGACATGATACTTACGAGCCTCAAATAGGCCTCGGTGTGACATGATACTTACGAGCCTCAAATAGGCCTCGGTGTGACATGATACTTACGAGCCTCAAATAGGCCTCGGTGTGACATGATACTTACGAGCCTCAAATAGGCCTCGGTGTGACATGATACTTACGAGCCTCAAATAGGCCTCGGTGTGACATGATACTTACGAGCCTCAAATAGGCCTCGGTGTGACATGATACTTACGAGCCTCAAATAGGCCTCGGTGTGACATGATACTTACGAGCCTCAAATAGGCCTCGGTGTGACATGATACTTAGAGCCTCAAATGGCCTCGGTGTGATACTTACGAGCCTCAAATAGGCCTCGGTGTGACATGATACTTACGAGCCTCAAATAGGCCTCGGTGTGACATGATACTTACGAGCCTCAAATAGGCCTCGGTGTGACATGATACTTACGAGCCTCAAATAGGCCTCGGTGTGACATGATACTTACGAGCCTCAAATAGGCCTCGGTGTGACTTATCAAATAGATGACTTACGAGCCTCAAATAGGCCTCGGTGTGACATGATACTTACGAGCCTCAAATAGGCCTCGGTGTGACATGATACTTACGAGCCTCAAATAGGCCTCGGTGTGACATGATACTTACGAGCCTCAAATAGGCCTCGGTGTGACATGATACTTACGAGCCTCAAATAGGCCTCGGTGTGACATGATACTTACGAGCCTCAAATAGGCCTCGGTGTGACATGATACTTACGAGCCTCAAATAGGCCTCGGTGTGACATGATACTTACGAGCCTCAAATAGGCCTCGGTGTGACATGATACTTACGAGCCTCAAATAGGCTTGTGTTTAGGTCTTGGTCTAGATCGGAACCGACAGCGGGCAGGTTCTGTCCTCCCGCCGAGTATGTCGACGGTGATTGACGACCCAAAATATACGCATAAGGTTACTGCGTGACACGCTAACGAGCCTTGTGTTGCATAACATATTGTTTTAGCCGACTTTCCTCTGGTTAGCAGAGTATGTTTCACGATGAACAGCATCAGCTCGCAGCTCCTGTATCTCGCACCGTATATCTTATTATCCCACACGAGGGCAGGGTGGTGGTAGGTTCCCCACCATGGTTCAGGCCTTGTCGTAGTGGTGGTGCTCAGTAGCCTAGGGTGAGCTGCTGCATCTTGGTCGATGCGTATTGAGCCGAGGGGGCTCTTTGTACCCCTCTTATAAGAAGAGGGACAAAAGAGCAGGGGGCAAGGGGTGAGGATGGGAACCTCACCCCATTGTATTGTCCCGACGTTGGGAGGGGTTGGGTTGGTTGGCATCGGTCCCCTGAGGGACTGACTAGCCGTCAACGTGCCCTGTTTGATCAACAGATCCGGGGCACCCCACCAAAGGTGGCATTGGTGGCACTCGCCGGTTTTTTTTATTTTTTTTTATATGTTAGTTGGATAGGCAAACTGGCAAACGTACCACCTGATGTTAAGTGGTCCACGTCGCCCATGAACATAAACTAGTATACCTGGAACTAGCCCAGGCAACTCATTTATGTGTTGCCTATCCATGGACATAAGATGTTAAGTCTCGGTGCCTGTAATTACACTGGTGAGTAGAGCTGCGTTCACTTACCAGCTTTCGGGCGCAGTGAGTCCCACAAACCCTCCTGGGGAGACCTACTCCCCCGCGGGATGCCTCAGAGCATTTCCCGGCGATAAAGAAAAAAAAAGAAAAAAAGGTGTTGGTAGGTTACTTCACCTTCAATAACCATCGAACCAATACATAGTTGATATCTAGACCTTAACCAATGAAGACATGATATTTTATTACAGCCCTCTGTGTCAGCTGTATTAACGTAAAGTACTTGTACCGTTTTCATCATCATCATTACCTACCTCTTCTCGTATGCATACGTTTGTCATGCGACACAGACCTCCTCAATGAACGCCAAACTCAGTAACTTTTTTATTTAACGTGTTTTCTAGAACATACATACATTTTATAAATCTTTTCAGAAACTCAGAACATACAGTCGACACTGGTAGTAAACGATAGACAATTGACGATGATGAAAGTATTTATGGCAAACCGCGGCATAACGCGCGTCACAGGTCAAGTGCCTGTACTAAGTAGGTATATGGATGTGCACGGACGGCTAGAAAGCAAATATGTACTTGAAATTATGGTTTCTACAGTTGAAATAACCTAGCACAACCGGTTATTATTGATGAATTCAAATATACATGCTATTTGCTTTGCTTATTACTGTGGCATGGCCAAAGCCTAGGGGGCAAGGGGTGAGGATGGGAACCTCACCCCATTGTACTGTCCCGACGTTGGAAGGGGTTGTTCTGTGGTGCGGGACAACCCCTCTGTGGAGGTGGCGTCGGTCCCTTGCGGGACTGACTAGTCGTCGAGGTGCCCTATTTGTTTTCTAGATCCGGGGCACCTCACCAAAGGCGGCATTGGTGGCACTCGCCGAGTTTTAGTGGGTAGAGCTGCGTCCATTTACCAGCTGTCGGACGCAGCGAGTCCCACATACCCGCGTGGGGAGACCCACTCCCCCGCGGGATGCCTCAGAGCATTTCCCGGCGTAAAAGAAAAAAAAATGGCCAAAGCCTGCAAGCCTTTGTTTTTTGAAAAAAATTGAAGTTTCACAATAGGGCATGGATCTTCGAAACAGGAGCGTAGCTACCGCCGTATCTGCCGTATCAATTATACGGAGCCCCCAGGTGACGCCCCCCCCCCCCAACGTGCGTAAGCAAAAATTCATAAAAATTTGTCACTATTGTCCATAGTTTAATTTAAAAAAACTAAAGTCATCATCAGCTATAATTGATTTAATAAATCCGTTTGGCGAAAAGAAGGCAAGGAGAGTGTAAAATTAATTTGAATTTTTTGTAAAAATTTTGGAAAAGTGACATATTGATAATTATGATAAATAAATATTTCTTTTAATTTTATGGAATCAGTGAGAACCTTTTGTGAGAAAAAAACCCTTCATAAGGGCCCCCAAACAAATTTTTATACGGGGCCCCGCCAAGGCACGCTACGTCACTGCTTCGAAATCAAGCAGGGGCAACCTATCTCGCCTATGATTCGCTGGCCCCATACTGGTTGGCGAATTTCAAGCACCCTCAAAGAAAATGTCTTGAAGTTTCAGTGATGCAGGAGTCCTCACGATGTCCTTTCAATGGTGAGTAAACATGTTGACATGGTTTGAAAATATTCAGACGGAACAATTAAAAAAACATTAGAGGAGTGCACAGACAGTTGTTACAACATAATCACTAGAAATTAATGTCCAAATAATGTAATTTTTTTGAAGTGTAAAATTCTTTTAGCGCGGTACGCATATTTTTAGATGAGATAAAATCTCTGGACGCGAGACGCTATTTGACGTTTATATGACGTTCTCTGGCGACACCGTTACGAGGCGCTATTTGACTATTTTTCGTTTTCGTTTCGTTTATATGACGTTTGATTTACTTGTTGCAATATTTGTTGACTTAAACCAATCGTCAAACACACTGATATGTAAATGTCATGCGGCCATTTTGTGCTCCGTTTAAATTGTATAGGTTGTCATAATCTACAAACTTTGCGTTTACCACGTCATTATAGTTACTTTTGGAGTCGGTGTCAGCCAAGGTAGGTGGGTAGGTAGTGTACAGCAAAAAATACGACACCGACTCCAAAAGTAACTATAATGACGTGGTAAACGCAAAGTTTGTACATTAGTAGAAGATTAAGTTGATTATAAGCTGTAAGCACAAAAATTAAAGAAACTGTTATTTTATTACATACTTTTTAGTTTATTTTATTTTGAAGTCGGTTTTAATTTTTTGTAAAATGTTTTAATTTTTTAATTTTTAGTGATTCCAAAATTCGTCGTCTTGGCGTTCATTGAAGGAGGCCTATGTTCAGCAGTGGACGCATAAAGGATGATGATGATGATGATGGTGATGTTGATGATGATGATGATGGTGATGATGATGATGATTACGATGACCGCGACATACTATGGTGTGCTACCAAAGCATCCTATATAATAGTTACATCGACAAGTAATAAAATGAGCATAATATCAACTGTTGTATATAACATAATATCATATGTAAACGATACCAACCAAATAGGCATTATTGGGAATAACTAAAAAACGGCTTGTCAGATCTTAATAAAATTAAAATGGGACCAAATTGGAAGCACCAGCTTTCAAACAAAAAAAATAACCATCGAAATCCATGCACAAACGGCGGAGTAATCGTGTCACATGCCTAAATACAAAAAAAACAAAGACGAATTGAGAACCTCCTCTTTTTTTTGAAGTCGGTTAAAAAGAAAACATTTCATGTGTCACTTGTTTCTATCTTGGGGCTGTAATATAACATTAAAATTGAAACCAATAAAAAGGGATAGAAACTTTACTATAATCAACTTAAATAGTGACTACATTCTTTTGGCTTTTATGTACCAACATAAAAGCATCAAAGTATGTACCTACTGTGGACTGTGGTATGCATATAAATATTTCGTGGTATATGTATATTATTACATTTTAGGTAAGTATATTTACTTTGTGCGCAATTATCTACTCACTTTTTGATTGTTTTTACTTTTTAGTAATAATACCTATATGATAATTTATAAACGATGGCATTATACTTAGGTACGCTTTAATATCGTTACATAATTGAAGTTCTGTGAGTAATTACTAATTAGTAACAGGTTGAAAACCACGAAATAACACGAGCTGTGATTGTAGATAATAGGTAACAGGTACCCATACTTACACCATTCGCAACTTTTATAGTTTACTACTTAGCTTTCGTTCGCGTTAACGTAGATTGAGAAATAGTGACGGATAGAATTTTTAAGACACTTATATATTATTTACGCCCTTCATTGGATTGGTTCAGCATCCAAGATTAATAAATGAACATTGAACCCTACGAGTAAGTAAGTGAAAATAAAAACGACTTTGTTCTAAACTAAAAATAAACTTATTCCAATATATTACCTTCCGCTTGACACGGATGCTTCGGTGGGTACCAGTGTCGGATGGCTCGAAGGGAGCCAACTAGTTCTTGCTAACTAGCCAACGAAAAGCTAGCTTCGCCGGCCATATGAAGCATCAAGTGCACAAGCTAGTGAGTGAGCGAAGGGATAGCAAAATTAGTGGTGGAGCCTAGAGGGCGCTATTAGCATTAAAAATAGAACTCCATTCTATTAAAATCTGTCCTAGCTCGTAAACTAGCTTACAAATTAAGCTAATTTTGTCTACACGAGGCCAGAAGTACGAGCTAGACTTATCGACACTAGATTGTAAAACTAGCCTCGCGTAGCCCGCGTGTTATTGCTAAGAGCTAAGAGTCGGAATAGTGCCGGAATAGTACATATTTAAGGCGTGGCATGTGTAATAATAAAACGAGTATAAAAAAATGTTATTTTATTAGACTTCCAATACAAAATGATACATTTAGTAAAAATAAATTAAGTCGTCCATAATTTGACAATACATAGGATCGTTATACGAAGTTCCTGATTGTTTTACATATTATGTATTCAATGCAGAATTTTCTAGAGCATATTATAAGTATTCTACTTAGAATAATTACACTATAGAAGGTCAGTCTTCATACAAGCGCGCTGTCAAAAATGAAGCACTAAATTGATTCAATGTTGCCAGTAGTGGTGAAGTTTTCCCGAAAACGGGAAATGATTCGGCCGCTGATAACAATTTGTTATAGCAATAATATTTAATACATAAATAGCTAGGTGAGCATATCTATTTATGTATTAATTTGTAGCAACTTTACTTAACCATGTATACACAAGCTATATTATTATTTATTATGTATAATTGTTATATTACAAGAATGTTTATTTATATGAAACGAAGAAAATATAACAGTAGGTAATTAGTAAAATATACATTTTTATAATTATTTTTTATTGGCATGAAACACAGTTGTAATGTAAAGTTGATATAAATATTACTGCTTTTATTAAGTTTTTATGTATGGAAGTATGAATATTTGTTACTGTTTTACTGTTTGTATTTGATATCGTTAAATCACACAAACACATTAATTCGAGAACGTGTCACGTACCTACGTAAATATCAGTAGCAACTGTTTTAAATTTATTCAGTGGGGGAAAATATACAGTAAAAATATTTTCACAATCGGGCAATACTGAGCATTGAAAAAAATTGTATTTATTTAAACCTAATTAATTACAAGATACTACGAAATATTGAAAGATTTCCAGTGAAAAGTGATGTTATTACATTTATTTTGTTATTCAGATGTATTGTCATACAATTTAACTGCACAAATCGTCATAATTATTTATTTTACGGAGACACGTTTGGTGCGGTTTGACATAGAATACTGCGGAACTTCCCGGCGTTTGGTGCAAAAATGGCTCCATGTGAGTTGCTTAAAAATGGCCGCGCGGACTAGGTTTCTATAGTGTAATTATTCTAAGGTATTCTGCCGAAGTGAAAAAGTTTTATCAAGGTAGCGCCTTCAAATCCCATTTAGGACGTAGAAATAATAAAAGATACAGACATTACGGATGGTGAACGAGTATATCACGATAATTAAAAACTGACTTGCAGTTTCTAGTACAGATAGTACGTGGTTTGAGTGGTATCTTAATATAAAATCCATTTAATATTGTATTATTTTGATTCGTAGAATATCCAATTAGTTCTTACTAAGTACATCATTTATGAGTGTTTATTTGGTTTCAAGTAGTAGTTTTTTTTCTTCAGATGGTCGTACAAATCCCTCGCTCAAGGATTAAACTCAAATATTAGTTGCTTTTAATTTTTTTTGTAAATTCATTTTTTTTTCCCGCATTGAGTTCAGTTTATAACTCACATACGCTGGGTGCGCGATGACAGCGCCAACTAGCGGTTACAATTCCGGCGGATTGTCATTACGAAGGGTAAGTACAAGACAAACAAACAAGTAAGTAATTAACTTGGATTCTATTCAATCGTGTAGGTCTAGTGTCGATTATAATGTTGACCTTTTTTATTTCCTGTCTAAATGCCACAATCAGTAAATTTCAGGTCGTACCACGGAATATGTAAAAGTACCAAAGTATAGTACCTACACACGGACTTTACCATGGCTGACTTCACGGGAAAAAAGGAAAGAAATAAAATAAAATGGAATATTCCATTTGAAATTGAATTTCCTTTTTGTGTATTGTCAGTAAAACATGTCCCATTAATTATAAAACTGGACACACCCAGCGAATAATGTAAGTAGGTACACATTCTAGAAATTATACAACAATATTAAAGTAAAAGTTAGGTGTCATTTGAATATAAGTTAAAATCATTAGTCGTAAAGGTGTTAAAGATCTAACCTCTAAACGACCAAACAACCCACTGAAGTGTGTAGCTGCTACAGGATGGCCAGCAGCATTGCCGGCATATCGCCACATATGTCTTGTATTCAATGTGTTTAGGACAGTTGCCGGACGATCGTGCAATATTGCTCTGCCAGCTTTATTTTTGTTTCGTTTTTGGCATCGGTGCATTATTTTCTGACATGAAGTGTAGTTTGCAGTGTTGCCAACTTAGAGGATTTTCTACTAAAACTAGTGGTTTTGACCCCATTATAGTGGCAGGTTGATTTTTTAGTGGTTTAGTAACATTCACTGTAAATACTCAACCACTAATCCGGAAAATATGACTATTTAGCAGAATGAATGTAATAAACAGATGATTAAAATGAATATAAATCGTAATTATATATCTTGACTTATGCTATCTAAAGTATGAAGTAAAGTTCGCTTTTAAAACAATACACATACAAGCCGCTGCGAAGCGTATTTCATCAGACGTTATTGCGCGATTGTGTAGCCCATTCAACGAGACAAAATTGTGGGACATACAGCTTGGCAAAAAAGTCTGGAAAAAATGAGGGCGCCACTTTCACTTGGGTCTCATCATAATATGGAAAATCAGTAAGATAATTTAATCAAACCGTTAATAATAAATGTGAAACACTAAACTTTACTCAAAATCTTTTAAATTCAAATTTATCGGCCAAGTATTGTCAACATCATAATTCATAGGTTTCCATTTAGTAAAATATTTAGTTCCACTTGTCACCGCGTCATACTCTTTTTTGCCAAGCTGTACTGTTGCAAACATGCAGAAATACATAATTTGCAGCCATATGTTTTCGTGATAGCCAGCACCTTGAATGCAAATATGGAACATAAAACAGTACTGTTGGAGGCGCTGCTATCGCAAAAACGCAAATAATGTGCGCTAGTGGCGCCCTCCTCAAGATTGCCTATCACATTTAACATTAACATAATATATCTATCCTCTATCAAACACTATTATTGACTAGTATAAAAATCATTGAAATTTTAATTTGCTATTTAAAAATTATAAGAATTAATAGTGTTTAACGAATTTTTACAAGTAGTTACTGGGTACATTACTGGATACTTTAATACATAATTTATCTTCCTTCTTATTATTCAGTCAGATTTTAATTTTGGGCATTACTTTATATAACTAGACTCAAAAATGTAAGATAAGTTTTAACATATGAGTAATCATCACATTTATAGAGTTTAGCTTATATCATATATGTAAATCGAATAAATATTTTTAATACATAGTATGAATTTGTAATATAGACATATTTTCTATCTAAAGTTAAATGTGCAAAGAGCCAAATGCAGTATTTATTTAAAAACATTCTAAAATATCCTCATTTGAAGAAACACATATTATTTGACAACAGTAATTATTTTGTAGAAAAATTTACTTATCTCTGAATAGTGTTAAAAAGATAAATGAGTTTTAATTTGACATTGGCACCAGTGTTTCTTCTGAATGTACAAAGCATCTTGTATTAAACTCCAATAGACACACAGAATGTATCATAAACCATACTATAACATGACTATGGCTGCTGTCTTAAAAAGAAAAATAAAGATTCAAATATTTCTGTCATCCCTTTTAGTTTTTTTATAAAAAAGAGCGGGCAAACGGACAGCGTAGTTACAATTCAGCTATGGGTAATTAAAACATATTACATTTTTGTGATATGTTTGTATGGTCTATCAGACCCATTACATACTTCCGAAGGAGACGTCTACCTCCGGTTCATAACCCTTGATGAAAGGCAGGCCCGTGCCCACTTTACCCATATACTCGCGGTATTTGTCTCCAAAGAATGATATCAGGAACATCTCCTCAGCAACTATCCTCTCCCGGAAGAATAACCAGGAAACCACAGCATATATTACTGTGCATAATGGATTTAATAATATCACCTGAAACAATTTTTTAAAGTTTTTATATAAAGAGTTATAAAAGATGTATTTACTAAGTCTTATAACATTGTGTAACAATTAAAAAACATAATCACATAACACCGGCGTCAGTCGCGTTCCATGCAGTTTGTGAGTTTCCGGTGGCCCATAGGGGGATAGGGAAACGGAAGGAAGCGCATCTGCATAACCTCTGCGGATGTCCATAAGCGTCGATAGTCACCATAAGGCTCTGACTGCTCATTTACTTTCTTTTGCCATAAAAAAACGTTTTTTTTTGGGCACATGACTTGCATCCGTCCAGTCCAAATAAATAAAAAGCTGAAAATAACTAACAAAAAATGCATTTTCAACCGTTTCTTTGATGAGTAAAATATATTAAGTGGCAAAATGAAGCTAAAATGTGACATACCTGTGTGCCTATAGACCAATAGAACCAGCCAACATAACTTGGATGGCGGCACAGAGAGTACACACCAGTGGTGACCAGCTGGTGATCTGGTCTCTTTACAGTCTGCACCTGGAAGTCAAGTTCACAGTCATGTTACATCACAGTCAAGGTTTCTTAGACTAGATCATACAACAAACTGTGTAAGTGGCTGGTCCTATTATTGCAATGTATTATTTATATATTTTAAGAATTTCTCTTCCTTGATTTATAACTACTTACTACATTTAGTAAATGGTACTTCCATACACACACAAAATGTAGTTAGTAGCTGTAAATCTAAAATATATAAGGGTGATTCTCTGTAAGGACGTCTTAAATCTGTACAAAATTGTCCGAATAAATTATTTTTGATTTTAATAGAAAAAAAATTAACAAAGGCTACAAAACTTTCAGCTTAATGATAATAAATACTCAGCCAACTGAATTTTTTGTTTTCGATATTTGTGTACCTTTTGCCATATAACATGACAGGGGAATATTTTTTTTTATCCAATTAAGAAAAATCAAGCAAAGTATTTCGATGCATTCAACTTATCAAGTTCGCAATGAAAATTTACATTAATTAAAATAATATTAAGTCTTATGAATCCAATTTTATAAATAAATTATAAATAAAAATAGCTGCCAGGGGACTGTGTTTCTCGTGGCGCAGACACATGTTTCCAGCACAAATGGTGTTTTGACACTAAATAAAATGGCGATAAAGCGCAAACAGCCCTATGGTTATTAACTCAAGGCTAGTTAGGTCCTTATAAACCTTACAGAACGTAAAATAACATGCTGGATTTTTTATTTTTGGGCTTTGTACTTCTGGCAGGGGACTGTTCTTAAAACGCCTGGGACAAACTTTGGTTTAATGAATTTAATGATACAAATTAACTTTCGTTACTTTTTATTATATTATGGACGAATAACTTAAAATTTAATCTTAAAGTTTCAATTTTGGGAAAGGGACAGCCCAGGGGACTGTTATTTCGGTGGTTTACGAATTTATAATAAAAAAAAAAACAAAAATTATTTCATTTTAGTTTTCAATGTTCCAAATAGAATTGTTTTTTTACTTTCGTAAGAAATTTTTTTTAGTTACAAAATAACAATTTCTCTATTAAAAAAATGGCAGCAAAAAACATCCTTACAGAGAATCACCCATAACTTTCTTCTTACAAGTAATCATAAGTCTTGCAGCATAGAAGTTGATAGAGGCACTTACATGATGATTGAAGTTAGTTTTAGCTGTGAACATGGCCTTTTTGCGCAACACCTCACCACCAACACACATCGCCACCCCAATATAACTTAACCAGGAACATGATTTTAAGCCTGAAAATGAAAATAAAATATTGTATGACATATAGAGCATCTCCGAAGAAGATCTCAGTACAGTGGCCGGTCTGTGTTGGATTCAACTGGCGATGGATGGGTCATCTTGCCATTCTTTGAGGAAGGCCTATGATCAGCAGTCAGCTGATAGAGGCTGATGATGATATAGAGCATATTCATATTCTTATTTGTATGGTTGTTTATAAATAACTATAAAAATATAACCTATTGGCTTTATAGTGACTGAATAAGCAACATAGACAGTTATAATAAATGGATACATAAGATATACAATAGTTTCAAATATTAATGAGTTTTCTTAACCTAACTTTCGACTTCTTTAATTTTTTTTCTGCAAAATAAGTCAGCAGTTTACGCTTGAAAAGCTATTACATAAATAGGGATTTCTTTCACATTAATTTGGGAGGATTAACATCAAGGAAAAGGTTTGTACAAAACACATTTTTGGCTAAAATAACATTTGCATAGTTCGGCTTAAAATAAATATTAATGGCTTATCTTAAGTTACATGTCAGGAAATACTTTCTAAAACAATGTTCAATTATAAACCTACAAGTATTGTATTCATTCATAAGCTGTAAAAATAGTAACTATATAATTGATTCATTAAAGTTCTAAGCCTAGCAAATTCACTTCATTCCTGTCTGGCCAGTAGACAGGAATGAAGTCATGCACATAATATGGAATAAACATATTTTTATGCACTTACTATGAAAAAAGTAATGCTCCACTCCTGCTTCTGTCCAGCTGGCTGCGGCCGCCAGCCAGTATTGGACACTGTGATTCAATATAAATGAGTCTACGGTCAGTGTGCGTGGATTCGTTATGGCCACTGCCATAAATTCTGAGAAATGGAAAAACGAGAATACCATAGCGTACAGTCCAAATATGCGATATACTTTATGGATTGCAGCTACATACAGTCCAATTGCAAACACAAATCCGAGGAATGCTGATCGGACTGCAATCTGAAAATACATATTTATACTTATTTTTTAAATATACACAAAATCTACTAAACACTTTACTATTACTATACTTTTACTATTTTTATAATATATCATTGATACAGCAAATCAATATCTAAAACTAGTGCAACAGATTTTATTTAAATTAATATTATTTTTTACTCACATCGTATGTGAACCCTTTAAAAGAATACCGCAATACAAAGTTAAATAAACAAAAGTATAGCGCAGGGCCCCACCAAGTGAGAGCCCATAATTCTGATGTATATCCCAAAATACCACCAGAAAACAACGAAGTAATGAACACAAGCTCTGATAACAAGAACATACAAAAAGATAGATTCGCTTCAGGAGTAGTACACATTTTGATATTATTTAAACGACTTCATTAATTTTTATTGATAAAAAATATTAACAAACATTATTATTTATTATAAAAAAAAATAGTACCCAGATAGTTGATACTGTACTTGACACTTGTGATTTTTTTTTCTTCTTTTATGGCAAATGAGTATTTACGAAATGCCAGTGTCAACTTGTGAAAATTGAAGTGAAAAAGGGATGTTGACATTTTTCATAAATGTTTATAGATCTTTTATAAATATCTAATAGAGGCCTAAATATTATTAACTTTTGCTTAAATACGTATAATGCCTATAAAATCTTGCATTTTATAATGTATTTCAAATTTCGCTCCAAAACGCTAACACTTGTCGCGTGACGTCATATGTTGTTAAACATTGTAAAAATGATAAAATTATACTAGTTGTCGTTAGTAAAAATGGCTTCTAAGTTTTATAATTGTTGTACATACGGTGCCTATGTGTGTGTACACTGTCAAAACGCCTGAAAATTAGTTTTTACAATATGTACTGCGTACGGAAAAAGGTGTATAAAAGTACGTCAATATTCTTCCGCTTCCGCTAAATAGGAGCAGGTGACGTCATTTCCGTTTATTATCACGTGACCTATTTTAAATTTTGTTACATTTTATTTATTAAATATTAATTTAATCAAATAAAAAAAGGGAAAATATAGTATTTTTTTCAGAATTCTATCATAGAAACTACCAATTAACATCAAAATTATATTTTTATATGAATACTGTCAACATCCCTATTATCACAGACTACACTATACTGAAATACGTCTGAAATATTATTGAAATCCGTAATTCTTTTTTCTTCTTTATTTTATTATTTTAATTTAAAGACATTAGATACTAGGCTATTAGCCATACAAAATACAATTATTCGGTCTGTAATACGGAGAAATGGCGGGAAACCCCAACGAGCGCGGCTTCGCCCTTTCTAGCCCCCATCAATCAACTGTCATTCCCCATTCCATCCACACAAGGCAGTCCACTACAATATTCGCCAAACAATCACATTATATATTACACAGATAAAGTTTTTAAAACAAACACTATAGAGAACCGCCAGAACAGACCTACTAAGAAAAGCACTCCAGAACGGTACTCCATAAGATTCGCCATCCAATTACAATATATAAAGACCAAGTTTTAAAAAACAACTCTGAATGGACAAAACACAAAATAACAATTAATTAACGGGAAACCAAAAAAACACAACCGCGTGTATCGATGCTTCCCGCCATTCTCATTTTCCTTCTTCTTTTATTTATTATTATTATTTTCATTTAAAGGCATTATCAAAAGGCAGACATTTATCCCCTCAAGCGGCAAACGCCCCGCTTTTCACTCATAAATGTTTCGTAAATTTCGGCGAACCGCCCGCAAATAGTAGTAGACGGATTCCTATATGAGAAGCAGACCAAACACAATTATCACATAAACATTGACAGTAATACGCAATAACTCCATCTCGTTCTCATTTGTCTGAACTCTAAATAGGTACACATTTCTTTGTCTTTCAATGTAGTAACATAGGCACATACATAGACAAAACAGAAAGAGTAGCCATCGGCCATATTGATAGATGATGATAGATGACAAATGGCGTCATAAGGTCGTGAAAAATGTTTTGTTTATTATGTTACTATTCATACATTAAGCGTTGGTTTTACGTGTATATTTTAGGAATACGTATGCTGTATATGCTGTGTATGCTATATATGCTGGGTATCCAGCAAATTCATCTAAGTTTATTTAAATAATACAACATTTTACTTCCCTGAAATCCTGTTTGACTGTTTTGGTACTTTAGTTCATCTATATAGTTTGTGCTTTAGTTATTTGCAGGGGTCAGATTTAGATTTACTTTAGATACTTTTATTAGATTTATTTTATTTTAATGGCTTACTTTCGATGTATTAAGAGTGCCTAATTTATTTTTAATATAGATACTTGGTTAAACTCATAATATGTACACAAACATTCTTGAATGATACATTTACTTCTTTTCAGGTTTCCAAATGATGTGCACTTGTGAAATTCCTGGTTGGCAAAAATGAACGTGACAAATTGGCAGCCCACAAATCTTGTCTTATATTCAAAACATTTTGACTGTCGTAATATGGATAAAAGTGGCTTTAATGGAGCAATTCCAACAATTTTTGATTTACTGTTGCGAGAGGTATGATTTTAATTTCATAATATCGTTGCCATGTGTAATTAGTAATTACCACATAAAAAACTTTATAAAAAGTATAAAGTGGTCACCAGACGAGTACTGAATATTGCAAAATCTTCTACCTATGCCTACAGGCATTTATTTTTGTATTTGTCGAAAAATATACTATTCCAAAAATAGTAAAACTTCATTGGACGTCTTGGGGTACGTGTACTATATGGCTACGGCAGTTAATATGTTATGTATAGTTGCTGGTAAATGGTAACTGTAGATATCTTCTAGATGAATTTATCACTTATTTTATTATTTTTACTATAACTCTGGTGCCAGTAATTACACTGCCTGTCTTGCCCTTCTCTCCGAAACACATGAAAGCTGTTTTACGGGAGAAACAAGCAAGATGGTGGTACCCATGCAGCCGGGAGCGCGGCACAGCGCTTCCCTCCCACCAGTACTCTTTATGTCAAAATTTTACATCATATTGATGATTCTTAGAATGGCAATTGAAGTTTACATAATAGGTGGTAATTATTTTTTTACTGGCCTTACTACTTATCAACATGCATATTTGCAGATAGACGAAAGCTAACCGGCCTTAGCGACAACTGCTAAGGAGCAGCCTATTAGAATAAAGAATTCTTCAAAAGGAAATAATGAAGTTGAGAAGCACAATTAAGCTTAAAACAAAGGAAATAAATGCATTTTGAAAAAAAATTGAAGGTTTATTAAATTATGACATTTGTTTCGCAAAATAAAGATCATGATCATAATCACTTGCATTTATTAATGAGTTATTAAGTTTTACGTACAATGAAGGTGCAAAAACGATGCAAATTAAACTAACCTTACTGAACGATTTTAAAAATATATATCTTTTAAAAATAAATGATTCGTAAATTATTTTTGGTTTCATTTTATTTTCCAACTCCAATCTCCATATTTATAAACTAGCTGGTGCCCGCAGCTTCGTCTGCGTTAACTTAATTTCACAACCGTATCCGGAACGATTATGATTATTTTTATAGCCTATGTCCTAATTCGGGATATAAGCCACCACCATTTTAACTTCCAGGCAATTCGGTTCAGCCGTTTTGCCATAAAAGAGCAACAAACATGCCAAACTTACATAATATTTTCGTCTTTATATTAGTATTATTACTAGCTGTCCCGATACGTTGTTCTGTCTCAACTATGACTTGGAATAAATAAATAACTACAACTAAATCTACACCTAGTCCTACATTTACAACCTACACCTACATACACCTTTGCCAATATTTCTCACCTTTTAAGTGCTAACATTTTCCGAAATGTCTCATCGTATATAACTTCCTAGTACTGATATGATTATTCTATGACCAAAATTATCGAAATCCGTCAAGCTGTTCTCGAGTCTAAAAAAAAAGGGTTTTTGATGCGAGTCGACACGAAGGCGGGCCGAAGGACAAAATCGCATGCGCATCCATATTGCGTGAAGGTGGAGCAAACTCGGGCGCGCGTACGCAGTTATACCTAGATGGTGAAATCGTATGATTTGCGTGCTTGGTTTAATTACATAAGCAACAGCGGAAGCGGCGGTGGGTTGGGACACTATAACTGTATTATTTACTTGACACTGCACTGTGGTTAATCTCATTAGAGATTCATTTGAATGGTCCGCCAAATTAAAAGCTTGGCGAGAATTGACTTCCTCCAAAGCGATGACCCCCGTGCTATTAACTGAAAAAATCTATGTAAAAAACAAATTATATTTGTATACATGTGTTATCAGTTTTCGGTAAACCAATAAATAAATAAATAATTCAGATTCAGTAACCCATTTAAATATACAAACAAAATTTTATCCCAATCGGACCAGCTCTTTAGGAATAAGGTGAGAAAAACATATACATACTTTTATTACATAATATGTATTTAGTTTTGATTATTTCAGTCGCTAACAGATGAAAAAATTTTCAAAATAATAATCTCATTTTGAAGGAGTTGGTCCAACGCACTCACCAAGAGCGTTCGGCCAACTTTTGGCTTACAGCCGGTTTAACACAAATAGGCTCGCCGAGCATTCGGATAACGTTGCCGCAAGCGCAAAATGAAAATACACACAAAACGTGCTAGTACACGTTGGTCCAATGCACACGCCGAGTGCGCTCGGCCATCGTTGGGCCAACGTGTACTTGAGCCTTATGCTTGATGGACTGTGGTTGGCTGTTGGAGGCCGTTGGACTGTTGACAGACAAATGACAATCATTGACAGTCATTTTGACAAATAACAAAAGCAATGAAATAAAAACAGTTTGAATCTTGATATAATTTTTGTAATTTTGTATCGGAGAAAATTAATCAACGTTTCTTAGCATCTTATTTATTTTATTATTTAGTTACCATATAATTAAAATTTAGTAATCCTGAAGTTCACCTCCTATATCAAAGAAATATTCGGTAGACGGTACATACCAACAGACTTTAAATAAATAGAACTGAAAAATATATAATTATTTCATATGGTTTATAAAATGCATTTAATGAAGAAAATAACCATGATTGAATGTAACATGGGCCATAGGGCTTGTAACGATCGGCTCAAATGCTGACGTAATCCATGACAACATCGTTTATGAGCGAATTTAAACAATTTCCGTAAGCGATAGATTATGCGGTAGATTGTTCGATCATTTTCACTCACTTAACTAATGTAGCACAAGGTTTGTTTAATATTTGGTAGTCGGGACTTAGCTCGTGAAATTTTCGAGATGAATGATCCATGGGATGTGAAATCGGTGAGACAGTCTGACCAATATATTTCTTGTATGAAGTTAAATGGAGTGCCTCTTCTACCACCCGTTGTAAGTAATATTTCAAATTAATTTCTAGTTATACCTAATATAAATAGACAACGTATTTATTGTTTTATGATATTATGTGTTTTCAATAACATTACTGGGCATGACTGTTGTTGTGGCCCAATCTGGTGCTGATCAACTTGTGTATCAACCAAGTTGTCAGAAGAGTATTTAGCCTTATGGGTTATGCACAAGAATCTGTCTTACACTATGACATCATGGAAGATTTAATAATAAGTAGTGCCATACCGCTTGGTAGCTGAATTTGGACTATAATGACTGGCGTGGAACCTTTTGCTCATATAATACAGGCATTAATTGACAGCTATGCTGTCAAAAAATGCAAAAGCATTTCATATGCTTGGTGAGTTTCCGGTGGCACATTAGGGGGGATAGGGAAAAGGAGGGCAACACATCTGCATAACTTTTGGTTGTGCGGATGTTTATGGACATAGGTAGTCACCATAAGGCTCCAACTGCTCAGTTGCCTCCTTATGGCATAAAAAAAAGTGTGTGTGTCAGCTCCGACGCACGATTGGAGTTTACTCCTAATTATGATAGTACCTGGATGACCCAGCTTTGCTCGGTATATATTTTTTTTTTAATAAAATGACATTTTCTAAAAATGATTCCTAGCTAGATCGATTTATTGCCCCCGAAACCCCCTATATACTAAATTTCATGAAAATCGTTGGAGCCGATTCCGAGATTCCAATTATATATATAGGTATATACAAGAATTGCTCATTTAAAGATATAAGATATATCGAGTAGAAAAAAAGGGTAAATAAACGCATCTGCTAAAATGATAAGAGAAACAAACATATTATATCTGTAATTATTCGGATTATTTATATTACTTCAATAACGCGTATTCCCACGGGGGGTCACCGGCTAGGTCAATGGCTGTCACCCACGATACTGTTCGGTACCAGCTGGGCCTTATTTCTCGCGGTAAGGTGACCCGCCCAAATGGATGCACCATACATCGCCATACTCCGGAGTATAGCTGCCTGCAGGCGGCCCTGGTTCCTTCGAGGTTCGGGAGGAGTCTGCCCAGCGCTCTTGCCGCCTTCACGAACTTCAATCCCAATTTTGACAAATGTGGGCCGAAGGTCCACCCTCCGTCTCCGTCCCTTAATCTGGGGGCTCATACTGACCCTCACCCCTCGGATCTGGAGGGTAGCTCCCGGAGGGTGTCCTTTACGGCCGGTCCCGCGGAAGAGAAGGACTTGGGTCTTCTCAACTCTGACCCGAAGCCCTAACCTCTCTATGCGGCTGATCACGAAGTCGAGCCCGACTTTGGCCAGCCGCACCGCCTAGCTCCTTATAGGCTCTTCCCCGGGATACTCTTGTCTTTCAAGCTTAATTGCTGCTAACTACTTATTTTGCTGAATTGGATCGGCTGGGATACTAAAAGAAAACAAAGCAAGCAAAATGCACAATCATCTTTAAAATACCTCAATTATATCGATACACATTTAAATAATGATAAAAATATAAACATATTAGGTATATATTATACATTTCATGTAGAATAAATAAAATACCTTCTACATTGGTTCAAATATTGACTGACTTCATTTTGCATAGTATTGACCATCTCGGTTTGCTTATTACATTAACGTATTTGAATATAATATAATTTTACTACTATTTACTAGTGAGAAGTAATCCCTGGAGGTTTTGATTTTGTATGGCTCCTGCACCACTTCACTACAAATGATGGCATGATGATTAACAGCCGCAATTCATCACGACACGACTTTTGTTGGGTCATTTTTATAACACAGTTACATTTCCTGACTTATTATTTATTCGTAGGTTAGATGGCTATTTTAGTTTTTTTTATGTCTATGAAATTTTTACATGTTTTATGTTGAAGACTAAGTTATTCTTATATAAAATATACGTGATTTATTTTTTACAATTATAGGTACCTATTTAATACTTAATCAAAATTAAATTCTTTACTTGACAAGTTTGTACAATTATACTTGAACCAAGTATTCAATGGTCACACCAAATAATATATTTAGGGAGGCAACATTAATATTTTAAAGTTTCTGATTGGTTAATTATCAAATTGAAGAGTTTCAATTTATTGTATTATTGTTAGAAATAAATTGCAAATTATAAATATGATTTTGAAAATATGAAAAAGAATATTTGAAAATAATAAATATATATTTAATGTGGAATAAAACCGTTTTCTTGTATAACTGTATATTTAATCACGTTACTATGTAATGTATAATAAACAAAGTCAGTTGCTATGGGTCACAATGTAATAGATTAACACTCGACCGTTCGCAACCGAATTCTAAAACCGACTCCCCGAGTAGTGCTCGGCCCGGTGCGCGCGGGATGCACACCGCGATCCCGTGCGCATGCGTAGCGTTCTGCTTCTCGATGCATCTAGAAGCAGGGGTTCGTGCGGGGCGAGACGCGCTAGCGTCGATTGACACATTATACAATACTTTTCGGCGCGCTGCGATTTACAACTGGCCACTCGCGTTACAAACTCCCCCTCTAGTCAGAACTCAGCGCCCTCGCGTTCGGACTAGCACTTACGAGGTCGCCCGCGCCTACGTTTGGCTCTTACTCGAACCTCCATGTCGCCAACGTATGGCGTAAGTTGCGATGCGTGATAACGTCCAATGCCTTCTAATAGATAAGTCGTCGGACTCACCACTTCGCTGATACGGTATGGGCCGTCTCTTTTTGATATAAACTTAACGGACTGCCCAGGGCCTACGCTGTTCAGTCCGTGAGTATTTAGTAGAACCAAACTTCCTACCTTATAGTCTGGTGGCGCTCTCCTACCTTCATCAGCATACTTCTTCTGTGTAGACTGGGCACGCTCGTGGACGTCTCTCGCATCTATAAGTGCTGTCGACAACCTACGCAGGTACGGAGTAACATTGGGAACAAAATTATCATTATCTACAATCGAATTCATGTCCGATATTACATCAGAAAGAGCGCGCATCTCTCTCGTATGCTCTGAACCTTCTATGTAACCTTTCTCCGACCAACTCCTCCCCCTGAAGGGATCGTCGGTGGCTTCCTTGTAGAACCGGAACTTCACCCCAGGTGCGTCTAAAAAGTGCCAACATTCGTTCCGTATGTCGAGTAATATTCCTGCCTGGGCTATGAAATCTTGCCCGAGAAGGGTCCTGTTATTAGCTTCTGGGATCACCAAAAACTTAGTATCGAACTCACGACTATTAAGAGAAACTCTAGTCTCACATAATAAAACATTATGTACCTGTCGTGTTCCGTCGGCGAGTACAATAGTACGCCGAGCGTTAGTAAAACTCACTCCATTATTTACTAAAATCTTATAAAGTCCTGGGCTGGCGAGGGACTCGGTGGCGCCGGTATCCAGCACAGCGACACCTACCTGTGAACACACTTTAATCTTCACTGTGGCGCACGCCATCCCGGTATCGTATGTAACGGCCGTTTGAAAACTTACTTTGTCACGATCGGTCGAAGTGGTGCTCTTGCACGTCGTGCACTTTGAGCGTATCACACCTTCTTTACCACAACCGTAACAAGAGAACGACGGCTTATTACATTCGTCGGTGGTGTGACCTAATTTCCTACACGACGCGCAACGCGGCCTAACACGTTTATGCACATTATCCTTATCAATAATGGTATTCGACCAAACATCGACCAAATAGAAGCAGGAGTTCGTGCGGGGCGAGACGCGCTATGACACATTATACAATACTTTTCGGCGCGCTGCGATTTACAACTGGCCACTCGCGTTACAAATATTAAAATTACTAGACTTTTCTGGGCTGAAATTTAAAATAATTTAAAATCGCCGCGAATATTGGAACGTAATGACTTTTTTTAGTCTGTGCTAACATTTCTCAATTTTGAAATCATTTTTGTTATTACGTAGTATTCCCTAGTTTGTGTTTTTAATTATTCAATCTTGAATGTGCTCTAGTTGTTTTATTTTCTTATCCACTCATGTTTTAAAAAACCATTGTTAGTTGTGACTATGATAACGTACGAAATTACATGAAGACAGTTTTCTATACGGAAATTACATAAAAATCAAAATTGTGATTTCATATGCAATTTGGTTAGTAATTTTTTCACATACATTAGTGGTGCAAAGATATAAATAATATATTACGTGGACGCTGAAAAGACACAGTGATAGTGATACAGTAAAAATTTACCTAGTCAATATTTTAATAATAGACGAAAAAATAAAATAATAATTAGTACCTACACATTGTTTTATTTAAAATCCTACATAATAGCGTCACGTCAATTTTAGCTATAGGGATACTTATTTGTCTTGCAAATCATTGCAACGGAATATAGTATTATTCCTATTTTTTTTTTCATCATTAGCTAAAATTGTTTAAATATCTTATAATATTGCATATATAATGGTCGTGTGATTGACTTTTAGTGCTGTAATATCGTGTTAGATGGCGTTGGCGGCATTATTTTAAGATACGCTGTGTAATGTATTCCATCTCATTCTTTTACACGTTCAATCATACAGATTTATATGTTTGTCTCTTTCTACGTAACGCCTCAACTTTTGTGTTAACACTTGATTTTACTCCTCATAAAATGTCCGTACCGGGCCGTATAACTCAAATCGTTTCTTAAGGAGTAAACTCCAAAAAGTCTTATTGGGTTTCTTATTATATTTTATTTTTATTTATTTGGGATAGCGGCAGCCTATACTTATATAGTTAAATAAAGCTAGATAGATAGAAATAACATAAGAGCTAATAACAGCTATCCACTAAAAATGACATGAGTTGAACAACGATAGACAATACATTTTATTGTTCCTTACTCAATGTTGTGAGCACGGGAACAACAAGAAAGTTGTGAAAACAATAAGTTTATATCTAACTAATAACTAATATGTTTTATAAGGGTGTGACATCAAGCATATAACCGGGTAGAGTAGTATAGTGAGCCATATAATTGGGAAACTGGTCAGTGATTGGTCACTGACGTAATAGCAATTCAACCAACTAGTGAACTGTATGTACGTCCCATCAGCCTATCATTACCATAAGTATTTTCACTTCTTTCTGGGTCCTGACTCTAATACATAAAAAGTAAATAATCAAATCTTACATCTTAATCATACGCACACAAAAAAGGTTTAAGCTGAATTTTACAGTCTTAAAATAATATTGTTAATTTTACAGACAATTTAAGTTAATGAGTATCTATCAAATATGGATTCTTTTAAAAATGTTGCTTAACAAACTTTTATTCAAAGTTTCTCTTAAGTTACAAAAGCTTTTATTACAACTTACTCAGGTGATAATTGAAATCATTATTATGAAATTTATTTTCTCATATATCATCAAGCTAATAATAATATTTGCAGCTCTCCAAAGAATGCCATGAAGAAATGAAAAACTACAAGTTTCTTGCTCGAGAAGTAGAGAAGAGAATCCAAGCATTGAAATCACTTCTTGTAGAAAGTGATGCAAATACTTCTGAAGATGAAACTGATGCACCAGAACTCCCTGAATCAGACCAAAGTTATGATTTACCTTCACAAGTAAAGGCTTTGGAAGTTACAGAGAAAATTAAACCACTTGATCTCAGTCATTGTATTGAAAATGGATATGAAAATGTTAAATTTGATGTCTCTAATACATATGAAAATAACTCACCAACATTGAGTAATATGTCCGATAGTTTCTCTTCCAAAGCATCTTCTAAATTAGTTATTGATTTAAGTTTAAGTATTAATGATACGGCTAGAAATTTACTAGACAGCAATAATACTTCTCAAACTCCGAATGATGTACCAGAAAGAGACTGTGATTGTAGTAAAAATGTTGAAAAGACACTGAAAGTAGATGTTGATGAAGATAAGGACAAACCAATTATAGAAGACAAGGTTACATTCAGTGTTAGTATTAATAAAGAAGCTATGTCTGACCCTATTGCTACGTTCCATTTTTCCCAAGATGGACCTGCTTCTCTTGGTGCTAAAAGCTTTACAGGTTCTCTTAATGATTTACATATAGAAAGTGTAAAGGAAGGACAGACTGTTCCTTTACTTCGCCAAAGATCATACACTGTGTTAAAACCGAGTCCGTTGCTTCTAGCACATTTGGAAGTACAGTCTTTGAACACGGGAGTGGATGTTAAATCAATATCAATGAGTGAATCTTTGTCTAATGTTAATAGCATGAATAAGAAGCGAAGAAGTTGGGATTTAGAATCTGCTAAAGTGAAATGGTCCTCAATGGCTCTAGAATTGAAAGAAAAGGTCAAGGAAAAACATTTAAAAAATAATGTTATTAGAAATTCAAATCCCAAACCTACGATTAAGAAAATGCTTACAAACACACCAGCTAAAGTTAAATCTTCAAACCTAGATAAAATGAAAAGAAATACACCAAAACCTTCAGCTAAGTCTGAACCAGTACAGAAACATAAGAAGATGCATAGTCCAGTGAGAAATTCTGCTGCTCAAAATGTAAAACAGTCTCCTCTACCTCAAAGTAAAATTCAACAAGATACATCGAAACAAAAACTAATTTCAGAGTCGGAAGATCCAGCAACTCGAGTTCGTGAACTTTACGAGAAAATACAAAGGCAACAGCTAGTGCAAATGGCGAATTTAGTAGAGAAACAAAAACGGGAACAGATGCTATTGCAACAAGTGTTTGAGGAACAGAATAATCTATTATTCACCCAACTAAAGACTATTTGCCCCAAACCACCGAAAGAAGCTAAAGAAGCATGGGTAGAAAGGGACACCGAAAGGGGACCGGTAAGCTTAAGCCAGTTAATAAATCAGAAACCAGAAAATATTCACGAAAGTCCAGTGATTTCAACCCTAACAGAAACAAATAATTACATTAACCAATGTGATAAAGTTTTAAAAAAATCGAGAGATGTGTCCGAAAGTATTAAGAAACAAAAACCAAAATTACGTCAAGATGGTGAAAAAGTTTCCTCAAGCGCAGGGAGTAGGACGCGAACACATTCTCCCGATGCTCGCAACACCCCAGCCTCTCGCAAACTGGTGTACGACACGAGTGTATCATCTGACCGAGATACGATAATGACAGATCGAACGAACGACACCTTCGCCGATCTCAACGTTACCTTCCCCTCGGATCACAGCGACGAATGTCCCCCCACACAAAGTAACACGTTAACGAACATCTGCACAAACGTGCAGGCACTAGAGAGTCCTATCTCAGCGCCAGTGGCAGCTAGTTCCTGTTTATCTACAGACAGAGCAATAAAAAGCATGGAGGAGACAATACAAAATTCTATTAAAAGCATGTGTGGCATGAGATTGAAACAAAACAATAATTGTCGACAGCCTACTGCACAACAGGTAATAGTATAACATAAATCTATATTAGTATCTAATACCTACATATTATTAGTCATTTGTTACCTTTTTTATTTCGTTCATTCTAGTTAGAAAATAGATATTTTACTTAATAAATATACGTAAAGTTTAAAGCAGAATTGATTTTATCTTGTTTATCTGATTCCGCGTAAATCCTTTCGTCTTAACGAAAGATCTTTAAGTTTTATTAATTCTTTAAGGTCTATTAATTCTTCTGTTTTTTTTTCGAGTTATCGACGCTGTGGTGATGGGCGGGCTTCGTTTGATTACGGACGAAAAACTGCGTGTTAATTTTCCTTAAAAGTTACACAACAAACTCGCAACTCCCGTGTGGTCTCATGTTTATATTATTTCATTTTCTTCGTTTGCCACTTTTTCTTCTTACTGTTTGCTTTCCTTGCGTTTCTTTTGGGCCCTTCCATTCCTCAATCCTGGCGGTTCCTTTAAGTTATGGTTTTGGATTTTATCACATTTTTATGTACCCTACCAGCGAGCCGCTGCTACAAAAATAGTCGCGTATGCGAAAGGGTACCTGGTCCGTCGGCTCATGAGGACGGAGCGGGTGCAGGGAATCGTCCAGACCATCAAAGACACGCTGATACTGGCTCTACAGCTGCATCAGGATGGTAACGGCATTTGGGGAGCCGATGTAGATCTGCACAGACGATTGATACAACAGGTTTGTAGTTTAAAGTACCGACATCAATTCCGCAGTTAATAACATTTTATTAGACCTTGATTCATGACTTGTAGAATTAGCCGGGGTTTGTATTTTAGTTCTTACAATATGTGGAAGGCACTTTGTATGTGATTCTTATACTTATTAGAACTTTTAGTATCTGTAGTGACCGGACGATGCGTTGTGCCGCGCTCCCGTCTGCATGGGTACCACCATCCCACTTATTTATTCCATCACAAAGCTTGGCCGTGTTTCAGAAAGAAGGGCAGAGGCGGTGTAATTACTAGCACCGAGTCTTAACATCTTACGTCTCTTGAAAGACAACACATGAATGAGTTGCCTTTTTTATATATATCGCAGAGAAACTTATGGAAGCAGCCAGGATCTTCGGTTAGATCATGACCCAATGCGGGACTCACACCTGGGAGCCCACTTAAACTAAAACTACTGCGAGCACCTTCAGCCGCTTTTTGAGGGTCCCGGATTATGAATGAGTTCTCATTCTTGGGCTAATAATAATAATAAAACCTTTATTTTCAGGCTGCATAGGCCCATAGAGAAATACCTTAACCTAATTATATATAATTAATTGTAAACAATGTTGTTAGTACATAAACCTTAAAACTATGTTAGTAACACTTCACTTGCACTTAAGTCTTAGTGCGTTCCGGTGGAACTTGTCCGCGGAAGCGGCGGAACACCACGCCCTTTGGCCAGAAGTCCTCCTGCATAACGAGGTACAGAAAACATGTTGGCACTCGCACCACGAACGCCTTGAAGTTGACGTTGCGGCGCGACTCCAGCAGCTGCACTCTCGCTGTGTACTTGGTCCTCTGGCGCACGTACTCCACGATGTCTTTCGCCTCAGTGGTGTAGCGTAGGCGAGAGATATACACCGGGGTGTTCGGTGCTGCAGCACGTATACTGTTAGTCTCCATGGGAGCCGTGCCACAGCGGTTCTTGTTAGCCTTATGACGGCGCTTCCTTCCTTGCACCGTCATAAAACCTTCGTCATTAGCCCGCTTCGATGCCTTCTCAGGCAAGGGCTTCGTAGCTGATATATCACTCGTGTCGTTGGCGAGATTCTCATTTCTCGCAGACACAGGCACTGGGACAGCTGGTCGGGTGTTTCGTGCAGCACGAGGAGCTGCGGGGGCGGGAGCGGGGCGTGCACAGTGCGCGTTCAGCAGACTCGGCGTTCATCGGTGACGGCGAAGATAAAACTGCTAACGCGAAGCTGACGCCCGATAAATCGAGGCACGCTCCACGACGCGTATTGACGTTCGATGCATTAGATGGTGACCCAGTTACTACTACCGATTTACGCAACTCTGTGAGTTCATTGCGCAAATCAGCAACAGTATTCTGGAATGCATCTAGTCGCTTCTGCACATCCACTAGGCTAGCCTTCAGAAACACAATGTCCTTCAGCAAGCTCGTGACGTCGACATGGTCGAAGGTGACAGGAGGGAGCTTTATTAAGTCCTTTGCCACAAACGTCGGCACGTCGTCGGGGTCGGTCTCCTTCAGCAGCGTGATGATGTCTTGCACGCTCTTCTTTGTCCCGTCACGCCGGCGGGAAACCATCTGGTCACTCTTGTTGAGTGACTTGTACAATAGCACCTTGGCAGTGGCGATGTCATCTTCGCTGAAGTTCGTTGTGCAGATCTGAACAGCGGACAGCTCGTCCATCACGTCCAGCTTCTGCTGCAGGAACGCCAGCAATTCGTTCGCCACAAGTTGTTGGCTCATGACGAAATATAATCCCGAGCGACGGCTTACGCCGCGCTACACGTTTACTTAATAGTAAGTGTCAGTAATACGTCCGCATCGAGTGGCGGCCGAACGAGACTGTCAAATACTATGACTAATTCCAAGTGAACTCGTTTAATTTACGACGCCGACCACTTAACACCAGATGACACGTTTGCCCGTTAGCTTATCCAAATAACATATAAAATATAATTATACAGATGTAATCACGTCCTGAATCCTGATACAAATTACAAAACTGAAGAAGGCACTTTGTATGTGATTATTTTGCTTGAGAGAACCCTTGGTATCTATAATAAACTTTAAAAATGTAGTCTACATTTGTTTATAATGTTCTAGATAACGGCCGCGTGCTACACTCTCCACGACACATTCGTGGCGAGCTCTCCGTCGGAGCGCTGCGTCATGATCGCGGCGGACCGCGGTCGGAAGAGAGTCCTCGCAGCGAGACCACCGCCCCGACATTATAGACCCACGTGAGTTTATCAACCAGTAGTAACTTATAGGATTGAGGGTAGTTGGAGAAAGTTTTATTTTTTTGGGAACTCATTTAGACATTAAAACCTGTATGTTGGTAAACACTACCAAAGATACACTAAGGCGTTGGCAAAGCCTCGCGGGAGTCATTATACAAGAAGAAGTAGACAGTAGAAAATATTTTGGATCATTTCATCTAATAATTCCAGACTTCCAGAGGCGACCGTTTGTTAAGTATAGTTAAAGAAAGATGTATGTGTGCTTTCCACGAGAACGATTTTGATATAATAAATAAAGGATCGAATGATTATTACTATTAATTAAATAATCAAATCTGATTGGAATTTGGAATATTAACCTAATGTTAATAATGTTAAAATCGTTTGACAAAACATCGTTTTAAATCTTACCTATTTACTCATAATATTAACTATTGTCTTGTAATTATAATGAACGGGCATTACATTGGTGATGGAGCAGGATGCGCTTCTCCAATTTGAGTTTGCTGACCTCAACCTGGAGGTTTTCGCCGGCATACATGTGTCGTGGCTTTATAAAATATTATTAATACATAGACGTCGCCCTGACTCCTCCCATAGACAACAGCGTCTCCAAAAATATGTCATCTCGCAAATAGCACAGTGTGCAGAACTGCATACAAATAGATTCGTTGGCATATGAGTTCATAACGAATAAGCAACGTTAGACCAAATCTATAATAATACTACAGAGCTGAAGAGTTTAATCGATTCTTATTGCGTTTCATAGTCCAATTATGGAGGATTTTTTTTTTATTTATCAAGTTTGTCTGTCTGTGTTCGCGTCGAGCCGGCAATATCAGTGTGACACTAGTACTATGTCATTAGGCAACGCTGACATAACATGCCTCCGTCATGTAATACTGGTGGTGGATTCATTGGTCGTTTTGGTGGCAGGGACGTAATGTCACAGAGTCACAGCGGCGCGTTCCCGGCCCGGCCCAAGCGCTCGAGCCCCGCGCTCATGACTCGGTCTAGCTACGGTAAACTATAACGTCGCCAGTGGCGCAGCTAACTTGTGCCTTGAACCGAGCCTAAGTCACAAAGGACTAAAGGGACTAGACTCAATAGACTGTCTAGACTTCTAAAATGTTTAATTTTGTTCAGTTCTTTGGATATAATGGCGAATTGCTGAACATTGGGACCTTTATTATAGAACGCGATAAGATCCTAATTAAATATGAACAGGGATCGCATTAACTTGAAACCTGTGTTCTAGTTTGTTTAGTAGCGCTACTGGTGGCAATATTAATATTTCTTGTCGTGTTTTTATTTCGTGGCACGTTCCTGTTGTGATTGTTATTTTCATTGCTGCTACTGTTTTAATGTAAAAGAATGTTAATTGTTGTTGTTATTTTAAGTATGAATGTAATTTTATGAGTAAAATGTACACGGCTTTTGACTATAATATACCTATTTAATGTTTTGTGTGTAAATATTAATTCTATTAATTATACAATTACACATTAAATATGAACAGCCTAGATTAGAAATAATAATTAAGATATCTGATAGGATTTTTTTCATTTCATTGCATCAAAGTATGTCTTTATTTATAATAATACAAAAACTTTACACTTTACTTTAGCGTTACACTTTCTTTTGCTTAACAGTTTTATTTTATAAGGAATGAAAGCAATTTTTGACAAACCTTTGGCCATTTTTGTCTATTGTTAGAAAGATTACTCAGTACTTGGATGGTATCACAAAGATGTCTTGAAATGCACCGTAGGCCGTACCACCGAGTTTGTCACTATCGCACCGCTGTGGGACGTCGCAAACCATTAAATTAGCTAAATAGGTTCTCCTGGGCTAGTTCATGTTATCATTTTGTTGACTACCCGCGTCGTTCTAAATCTTAAAATCTTTTAAAATAAAATCTTCCTTTCTTGTAACTCTGTAAATTGATGTCTCTAGATCTTTAACTCTAAACCAAACATTGAATTGTATCTATATGGACTGCGACGGCCTTAAAAACTTCACTTCACATAATCACAAATTAAGTACAATTTCCTAAATTTCACACATACAGTTTATTATATCTATTCCAGAGAACTTTAGCGGCGAGAAGGTGCGGCGGTACATGCAGAGCCCCCGCCGCCGTCCCTGGCGCTGATGTCTGCCTCGCGTCTTCTGCTTCTGCAGACCTGTGATCTGTGCCTTTACATGGAACTTTCTGGTCTGTTCGCGACCAATTGATTGTCATCCAATATTTGAACTCGCAGTCCATTTGTATGCTATGTTTTGAACTCGTTCCAGGGTAAACGTTTGTAAAAAATTTAGTACTTATAATATTTATTTTTTTACTATTAATGCTTGCATGTGTATGAGCTAGTCCACATCACTACGGCACGTCGTCACCGTGGAACAGTACGGGATCATGCGTTTCTGACATCTTTTTAAGAACTAAATGCTAAGACATGAAATTTAAACTGCAACGTGCGTCGCGTCGACGCGCTGCCCCGCCCCGCACCGTCCCGCGGTGACGACGGTCGACGTCGTGCCGTGGACATGCCCTATTGGTTCTCAAATTAGTGTCACTGATATACAGTAAACCCTTTATAAATATTACGTATGTTATACAAGTTAAGATCGCACAATTATGAATGAACGAGACAACGCTCTACAGTCTACACAACCAAAACCTACCGGCTGTCTCTTTCTAAGACCCGATGAGTAATATTTATGAATGGGTATTTATATAACTGCTAATTTTAATCAATAATATTAACTTGTTAATGTGGTGCATTTTACTCAGCATGTTTGAACGGCCAATTCTTTATTTGTATGCTAGCAACATCACGTACCAGAATAGTTGATCAAATGACTAATATCACAGTCTACGCTTCCTCCTTATCCTTGTTCCGCTATCTTTAAAAGTATATTTCTGCATGTTCATTTTGGTGGCGTCATGTATAATAGCAATCTTTAAATCTTGACAGTTTGCACTTCACCCACAAATTAATTATTTCTCCATAGTTAACTCCACATTTTTTTATTTTTTTACAAAATTTTAGATTTTTCTACTAACCAATAAACATACATGCTCCAAGAAAAATCATGTAGAATTCTATTAGATGGCACTTGAATAGACATGCCAATTGTTTTATAGGGAACCATATAACGTGGTCGTTTTAAATGCTTTCAAAGTCTTGGGTAAATTTTGTTATCGTGTATTTAAATTGAGTTAGTAATAATTAAGACTAAAATTATATTGTAGACCTTAGATTTATTAAACTATAGTTTGACAATTCAATCGAGGACATAATATTATAACATATATTGTATCAGAGCGAGTTAGATAGAACGTAAACGTTATTGGCCCGCGGGACTTTAGCATTTAACAGAAAACAATTATAGCTTATTTTACCAAAATAACAGGTGTGCATGTACCGGTACCCACTGGTGACAAAAGATATACTAGTTTTTTCATTATCTATGCAGTCATTAACGGTTTATAGTCTCGTTTTATAATACAATATATTGCCAATCTATGGAATAATAAGTCTATGCACTAAACCTTTTTTATTAACTTTTTTTAGTGAGCAAGGTGACTGATCTCAAATATTTTTATATCATTTCTAGACTAATAATTGTGGCCTCAAACAAGACATGTCAGGTCTCATTAGGCTTACATTTTTTAATATGCCTAAGGTAATAATTATATGACAATAGAAAGTGCTAAAATATTTGCACAGGACAATCTCCAATTTTCATACAATTTCATTTCATATCAAATTTGGATACAGATTCTGATCTGGTCACTCAATACAATGAATATATTGTGAAGATAACATTTTCTGTAAAATATTAATGGATAGCCCTCATGTAACTTACCTTACTTACAGATAACCTGAAGTGTATCGATTATTCTATAATGTCACTTACAAAACTAACTATTCTTACTTAAGTGCTGCTATTTAGAAGGCTATAAATACAAAATGAGCTGTAGAAAATAAGGTACATTACAAATATTTTTTGTGAACAATTTTTTTTACAAATAAAACAATGTCAAATTTTAATAAGTTTTTTATATTTCTCCGTATTATACATACCGTTCTGACTTTAACATTAAGACATGAAATTAAACCGCAGTTAATCAAATGCGAGACGCTGAGCAGACGATGAGCAAATATAAATATATGAATTGATAAGACAAAGCGTGTTCAAAGCACAAACAAAACACAATGTCACTGTACAGGATACCTGGAGATGGTCCGCTTACAAAACCTCTATCGACTATTTCACTTTGACAAACTTTTTTAAAATACCCTCATTTCGTTATAATTCGTACATCGCGCTAAATGCGGTGAAATGCAACGCCGCGCGCCCGGTGCGATGGGAGGTGGCAGGGCGGGCATCGTTAAGGCAGGGTGTACCGCACGTACGGCACCTCGATGTCGTTGTCGTCCTCGTCGTTACAGCATAGCTCGAACACCAGCGCCTTCACGTGTGGCTCCAGCTTCTTCTTAGACACCTTCATCACCACCTCCGACATTGGCAGGTTGAGCCGCTCCTGGCGCTTCGCCTTGGGCATGAAGAACGAGTACAGCATGCACACGCCCTGCGACAGCATGGTGATCTCCAGCTTATGCTCGTTCTTGAAGTAGTCGATGAACTCCTGGAGTGTCACTTCACCTTTGACCTCGAACCGGTCCCACAGAGTCCACTTTTTATCGTAGTACGTATTTGTGGGCGGTGCGATCGGTTCGGAGAATCCGAAGAACGGGAGGGCAAGATTGACGAAGCCGTTTTTGAACACTTCGAGGCTGTTGAACCCTTGGGCCAGTTTGTAGAGCTCGAGGCAGACGAGGCCGGCCACGACCGAGGTGGTGGTGGCGATGGCGGGGATGATCTTGCCGGCGATGAGCTTGGACCGGTGGCGATCTGCGGGCGGTATCCTGTAGTTGGCGGCGCGCAGGTTGGACGCGGCAACGATGAAGTCCATGTGGAAGTTGGTGTCGTCGTCCTTCTCGAATTCCAGCGGCGTGATCTTGAGGTTTCCAAGCTTGCTGGGCGGCGGCAGGTCTGACACGATGTTCTTCACTCTGTTCTGGTCCATGTCATCGTTGTTCTGTTGCAACTGAGCGTCGGTGACTGCGATCTTCACACCGGATTTGGGCTTAAATTGTGGTACCTGTACAAGAAACACAAAATCTTACATTTTATTATTTCTCCTAAAGTTTTCTGTACTCACTGCTTTTATACCGTGTATCCATACAAAACAACCCAAAAGCAGTTAAACTTTGCATTGATGGAGGACCCTACAAGCCATGTCACATTTTGAGATGTTAGTTATCTATACTAATATGATGAAAAGATTTGTTTGTTTGTTTGCATTGAATAGGCTATAAAATTATTTCATTTTATATTTGTGGGTCATACAAGGACCACTATGTTATGTACTGTTGTACAGTACCTCTATGCTGGCGGCGACGCGGGCGATGCGCTCGCGGTCGGTGCAGGCGGGCAGGCCGTACACGCTGGCGCGCAGGTTGGCGGCCGCCACCACGTAGTCCAGGTGCAGGGGTTCGGCCGCGTCGAACGTCAGCGGCTCGGGGCAGCGCTTGGGGCCCGACCAGAAAGGCGCGCCGCTGATGGTGGTCTGCGCCGGTGGGAAGTTGAACAGCAGCTGCTTGATCTGGTTGCAGTACTGTGCCTCCCAGTGCAGCCGCGCCCACCGCACGCAGTCATCAAAGTTGAGGGGCCGCTCGTTGATCGCGTGCTGTGGTTAATAATAAATATTGAGATTAGGTAAACAAACAAGCAGGTAAATGTTCTTCTGTAAATTTTACTTCCAGTCACAAATTGGACACAGTCCCCGCGACGTCGTGCCATACTGGGCCCAGGTTCCCATCCTAAACCCGACACGACATTACTGGAGGTGCATTAAATAGCGGCGGCCTCCTCTCTCACCCGCTCGTCAGCCTCCTTCTGAGACATTACTGTCTCGTAGAAAGATACCATCGCCGACCAGAACTCGTCGCCAAGCATCGCGGTAATGACAGTCGGCGGAGACAAGTCCCCTACTATGACCAATGTCAGACTGACGCAGCGTTATTTCTCTGCATCGGCTATAGAACTGTAGAACGTACTTGAACAACTGAACATGTCAAAGATTAAGCTCATGACTAACAGCGTCGAGAGTAGGACTGAAGTCTATGATACGGTTGAATGAATATGTTCATGAGTACATCTACTTGGGCCAAATAGTTTCTTCTCATTTTCAAATGTCAATGTCGGCCATGTCCCCTATTTTGACAAAATTGTTTAGGGGATATACCTGTTTTGAAAATATGTACTATTGAAAAGATTAGTTATGTGTGTGTTCCGAGCTTAGTTCTAGTTTTATGAGAGGAATGGCATCGGGACAGGAGTACGGACGGTCGCGGTAATCATTAGATGGCAGGGGTCAGTATACAGCTTCTTATGACAATTAGTGCAGATATTCGCTATTTTCCCCCGGTCACCTTGTTTAGCGCCTCTGTCATAGTGTAGACTAGACATCCAAGATTTATGTTTTATGTTTATCGTCACTGAATGACATAGGCTCTAAAAATAATCATCATGACCCGGGCACGGCTGTAAATTAACAGCAGCTAGTATATAGGTAGCAGCGTGCACTGACCCGCACACTGTCGAGCGCGTCGAGCGGCTGCGCGCCGGGCAGGCGGAGCGTGCGTTCGAGGAAGGCGGGGTCGGCGAGGTACTGCGCCGCGTGCTCGGCCGCCTGCCGGAACAGCCCCTCAAACTCGTCACGCGCCCACTGCAGCGTGTGCTCGATGGCGTTGGGGAAGTTCTTCAGCGTGCAGATGGGGATGCTCTTCTCAGGTGGGTCCTGCGACGAGCTGTACGACTCCGTCAGGAACGGGACCACCACCTGCGAGGACAGTGTCGAATAGTTAGTACAAGATCATTCTTGTTTTACAGTGTTTCACAAATATTGAAAACATTACTTTGTACTTTTTCCCTACTATAATATAATACCCCACCTACTACTAATAAACGAATTTGAGGCAAATCACTTTTATTTATGAATGAATGAACAACATTTTTTATTACTTCTCTTGGTTATAATAGAATATATTATTATACCAAAGGCAAATATGCCTTTGGTGTGCCTTAATATGTCTTAGTAATCAGAAACTATAAGAATCAAAGTTACTGATGATTAGCCATACCTGAGTATTGCCTTTTGTGCCGAGAGTACCACTCTCGAGTAGGGGCTTCCTGTAGTACACGCAGCGGCGGTCCATGTAGATACGGGCATCCACGTTATCCAAAGCGTTAGCAACACCATCTAGAGCTTCAAAGAAAGCATCATCGTACACTGCCTCAGTCTCCGGGCATACACGGTTCTCCTGTGCTACGACATTCATTAATGGGTTCATATGCTTGATGACCTGCAAAGAAATCACACAATCTATTAATAAAAAGGCCATTTGATTCTCGTACTTTATGTCCGGATATAGAGATTAAGTATTAAATAAAGTCCCAAGTAATGATCAACGATAAGACCGGCCGGCCGGGTGAAGTACCCATTTAGGAAACAGTAATATGCTATAAGTACAAACAATCCACTTAGCAAGCTTATTAGTGCACAGTTCAAGGAAAGCCTTAATGACACAAAGGAACCTGAAGTATTTATAGTTGACATTCAGACAACACAACCTTGAAATTCATACAAGTTTAATGGTAGAAACACCATACTGTTTAAAATACTGCATGGCAACTCAGTCCTCCCTAGACCATGGTTTTTGTAAAGTATCAGAAACGTGGGGGGCTTGTAAAAAATGGGTATTTTTTTTAATCATAATGATTTAGTTCAAGGGTGGTCAACCTTGTCGGCAGCCGGGCCAAAATTCTGAAATGGAATTTCATACTGGGCAAACTTTATGTAGCTATTACCAATGCACAAAAAAAAAAAACATTATTTTTGAAGAAATGTTTGAGAAAGTATGTAATGTAAGTTTAGTATTGTAATTTTTTTTTTTAATTAAAAAAAATATATGCAACTCTGCGGGCCACAATTTGACAGTCGACGGGCCGCGGTTTGGCCACCCTTGATTTTGTTTATAAGCCAATGTTATAACTGGAAGGATTTTAAATATCATAATAGTATGTAGAAAATTACTCATGAAATTAAAAAAAATATTAACATAAACAAAACTAACCTTAGCAGCCGTGCTAGACTTTGGTTTTTGTACATCCTCGGGTCTGAAGAGGAACTGACGATTAAGATTGGATTTCTCGATGAAGTCCATGTCTGTGACAGTAACTTGACCACCGTCGGCACCAACCCCCATCATGGCGAAGTTCTTCATCAATTCACAGCCAATAGCACCAGCACCTACAAGACATTTGCACTGAATAATATATGTCTTCATCCATAAAGTGGTGCCTCACATACACATTTTACATGCTAACACAAAGACTATGGGACTAAGAAATTGGAGTCAATGGGGGTTGTTTATTAGTCAGATATATTTACATCATGTTTGAATTTAGGATTTTATGTATGACTAGCTGTTGCCCGCAGCTTCATCCGCGTTAACTTAGATTTACAGTATACGGATTGATGATGATTATTTTTATAACCTAAGTTACTGCCTATAACATCAGCTATCTGTCAGTGAAAGTCCCGTCAAAATCGGCCCAGCAGTTTCAGAGGTTTCAGAGCCGGAACAAACGAACAGAAAAAAATTGGAAAAAAATGCTATTTTGGTATATGTACCATGTATACATCCATATGCTTTTAATAAAAAGCAGTTATTTCAATATTACAAACAGACACTCCAATTTCATTTATCTGTATAGATGTAAGATACATTACCTTCATTCTAATAAGACATTTATGTTAATATAAATATTTATCAATCTACATACCAACAATGAAGTACTTGAGCGATCCAATTTTCTTCTGGAAGTCTTTACCAAAGACTGCAATTTGCCCGTCATATCTAGAGCCACTTGGTTCGCAGGCTTCTTCTGTTAAAATCGATCTGTCTTTAGGAAGGCACTCAATAGCATCTAAGTACAACCATTGGACGATTGGGTGAAATTTTCCAGAACATGCCTTCATCACCTCCTGGGCAACCACTCCTCCGATTGCCGCATTCATTGGGTTTAAATCTCCTGACGATATCTAAAAAAATAGCAAAGATGTCAAATTTTTGAACATCAAAGATAACAAATATAACAAGAAATTACATAGTTAAAGCTTTTTTCTTCACTATACTACTACACATCACTACATAGTATAAAACAAAGTCGCTTTCTCTGTCCCTATGTCCCTTTGTATGCTTAAATCTTTAAAACTACGCAACGGATTTTGATGCGGTTTTTTTTATTAGATAGAGTGATTCGAGAGGAAGGTTTATATGTATAATAACATCCATTAAATAGTGGAGAAATACTGTTATTTTTGAGTCTAATGTGATGTCGTAAATAAACACATTTTTTGCACTTACATTGCAAACGCTGGATGAACACTAACAGATAGATCAAAATTATGTACTACATTATTGTACACCTTAGAAAGATCTACAAAAAAGTCCGCGATGGCATATGTGTATCTCTTAAGGATAACATACTATATCCATTTTAATACTTAAAAAATGGGCAATTATAAAACGGTAGTTGGAAAGCTATTTACACAAATATGGTATTAATCTTTATCATTTCAAATATGTTAGTTAGCTTGCGCATTTCATGAAGTATGTTTTTCCCGTTTACACCATGCAAATGAAATGCATATCTTAGAAGATATAGCAAAATCAAAATAATGCGACACCGTGATTTCGACCGAGCCGCGCGAGCCGGGCGCTCCGTGATGCCGCGCCTCGCGCCCGAGCCGGGCCGAGCCCCGGTTCCGAAAGTTAGGATTATAATTATTATTGTATCAATGTAATATGGTAGAATTGTGCAACCTAAATATGCCTACTGAAAAGTCCGCGATGGCATAATATGTCTATATTATGTTAAATATAACATACTACCTATACCCATTTTAATACTTTAAAAATTGGCAATCTTAAAGCGGTAATGTAAAAGCTATTTACAAAAATACGGTATTAATCACTTAATATTATAAAATAAAGTCCTACGCCCGTCCATAGATAAATAATCATCATCAATCCGTGTACAACTGTACATCTAAGTTAACGCGGGCGAAGCTGCGGGCAACAGCTAGTATATATATATAATATATATAAACATTTTCTTAAACCTTCATAACATTTTTTTTTGTAGACTACCATCATAATATATGTTTTATGATTCATGGTAAAAATATACAATCAAATAGCAAAATTAAAAACCAAATGCATATGTATTGAGGAAATACTAACCTTGCAGAATGTCTCTAGCAGTTCTTTGTTAATTTCCAGTTCATCTTTTTTGAACAATTCTTCGGATTCCATTATGCCATTTACGATATCCATGAATTTCTCAGCGTCACTGTTGCACCATGGTTTTGGAAGCCGTCCTTCTGACTTTTCAAACTTGTGAAGAGCAGAAAAACCAACATGCAACTGCTGTGGGTAATCCATTTTGCTAAAATCAGTGATGATGAATTCTGGTTCCTTTAGTGATTCCTTGAGGGGTTTAAAGTTCAATTTTTTGGGCATTTTAACTTGGGTGACAAGACCTCCACGGATGTACTTTGTGAAGCTAGTTGTGTCTCCAATGCTGAATGTGTATGGTCCTAACACTTTAATTTTCCTTGGTTCACAGCCATTCAGTTCAGTCATACCTTGAATCTGCAATACAATGAACACTATTACTCTACAATCTTAAAAACAGTCACAAAATTGGGTAACAAGAATAAAAAACGAAAACAAATTGAAGATTTTGAATAATTATAGTATCTATTTCAGTTTTGTTGAACCTATATAGTATTTAATAATAGACTTCAAATCCTATATATAAAAACATATAACTATTTTAAAGTTACATTTTTATTTACTGCAATTAAACAAGCTCATTTAAAATACAGTGTAAACTCTTTATAACGTCGTTCGTTATAACGAAAAACTCTCTATAACATAGAAATTAGTTCAATTTGGTTGGTTTACCACAAAACCCATACATCGATTCAGTCTTTATAAATGCAACAGCCATTCTCTATTACGAAAAAATGTTTTTTATATTTAGACATCAACAAGATATTTAATAGTGTAATTGTTTTATAATCAGCTTACAAAACTAATCTTTTGAGGTTCCTAAATGCCTAAGAAATATAGGTACCTAAGGTTATAAACAGCAGTCTCGCTTTTGTGATTGTCAATTGCCTTAGCATGTGTGCCATTATTCTTAGATTACAATGTCTGTGGGACATTTTAGTCTCAGTTACTAAATGCACCATCGTCATCATCTATCGTGTATTATCAGTCGATAATACACGTATATATAACTTTGAAACTGTCAAGATGGCTAGCAAAAGAAAAGTGTTGCGTTAACAAAAAAGTTATTATAATAAGAAATAATTGTAAATAGTTAAATTTGGTTTATTTTTTCTCTTCCCCTATAACGAAAACTCTTTATAGTGAAAAAAATGCTCGGTCCCTTGGAATTCGTTATAAAGAGTTTATTAATTGACTAGCTGTTGCCCGCAGCTTCGCCCGCGTTATATTTAAGGACGTATCCGTACCGATGATGATCATTTTTCTACGTTTTTTGTTATTCTCTAAAGGGAATAAGGAAAGTAAGCTCCAAGCGGCTTAAATTTTTCCGACTTCTACTTTCTTGTGAGTTAATCTTAAAAGATAGACATATCTTGAACCGTTTTCGCAGCGTATGCAACGGAAGCCCTAAAAGATAAACAATTTTCCCCGTTTTTTACACATTTTCCACTATTTCTTCGCTCCTATAAGTCGCAGCGTGATGTTATATAGCCTATAGCCTTCCTCGATAAATGGTCTATACAACACAAAAAGAATTTTTCAATTAGAACCAGTAGTTCCTGAGGTTAGCGCGTTCAAACAAACAAACAAACTCTTCAGTTTTATAATATTAGTATAGATTATAAGTGTATTCATTTTTAATACAGTGATTAAAATGGAATACATTCATAATCTGGGTTTTTCCCACCAGTAAAAAGTGTCTCAAGCATTTTGAATAATAGGATGATTAATATAATTTTTTTAGTATTGTTTTCCCTACGTTATTCCCATTTTGTCTAAAATCGTTTGGCCAATTATCACTTGCTAACTAATAGTTTCCAAGAATTTAATTTCATCAAATAATCATTTGTCAACTTATCATATTATAATTTCCCAACTGCACTTTATCATGCCAACTCTCAAGCAGTAGAATGGGTTTGAGTAATATCCATTCGGTTGTTTATTGTTTACCTAATGTTGCACAAAAGTATGTAATTTTTTTACAGAAGAGGGGGCAAACGGACAGTGGTTTCACCTGGTGGTAAGTGATAAGTGACATCTCACTGCATCATTATCAGGTGTGTTGCCTGCCTTTCAAATATGAGTATGGTCTTTTCTTGAAGGTTTAAGTGTTAGATTTCGAAAAAGCTGCAAAAATAGAATTATTTATTATACGAAATTTATCCACAAGGATGCCATTTGGGGCAGGCAAACTTTATACCACCCATATAAATTTATTGAAATTTGTAGTTATTAATAATAACTACAAATTTCATTAGAATTATTTTTTTCATAAGATTTTAATTTTTTTTACGAACCTACTTATACTTCTGTTGCTATATTTATTTGGTTGCTACACAAATCTATAAATACTCAAACGAAAAATTTTTAATATGCATTACTGCTAATTTATAAGTTTGTTATTCTTGAGTATAGTTTGTTATTTCTTCTCATTATATCAATGAATGGAAAGGGAATCATTACACCGACAAAACATTATTTGTCTAATACTTGTGTCGTCTAGTGAACAATTTGACAAATGATAAATGGCCCAAACATTTTGTGTCATTATAATAATCAGCTTAACAATAATTCTACCAAATGAAACATTGTCATAGAAAAATTCACTAATCATTAGTTGTCAAAGTGAACAGGTGAAACGGTGGTTGACAAGTTATAATCAACCAAAAAATTTTCAGCAAAAAGGCAAGATACCCTAAATTACATACATCATCAGACAAAGCAAATGACATACTTTTTAATGAATAAAATCCTAGAATAGTTCCTTGTATTCGGTACCAACATACTGAGCAATATCTATAGAATTACATTAAAGCATTTATTATATGTGTACATTCGTATGTACACACATATAATAAATAATATTATGCCTATGTCGTACATAGGCATAATATTATTAGCCTTGTAAACCTGATTTCTTTGTAAAAGATATTATTGCTGTTGTAACATTTGTAAGCCTTTTATTTATTAATTGGAAGTAAAGGTATTCATAAAAATTTCTATTACAGATGTATGATGATGGTTCGAATTAGATTCGATCATTTACTTAGATTGGGGTTATTATACGAAATTTATTTTGTGTAAGCTAAGTGAGACAAGTTGCACAACTTGTGTATTAGTAATTATTATTTGTACAAAACAAATGGTTGCCTGACTTCCAGCTAGATAAACTTCATGTGAGTAGTGGCCGTTTAGCCATCTTGACATTCATTAAAAGTAGAGCATGTCCAGTAGTAAATAGATCAAAGTTGATAATAAAGATGATGGTCAGTAACTAAGCCATTCAATATATTTTACAAAAATAATTAAGATGACTTGTTTTAAAATTCATTTCTACCCACACTTATCATAATAAGACTTCAATTTTCTTATTAGTCCACTACTACAACTACACTCTTCTTTGCTCTTAAACAGAATATTGGTGATACATACCTCACTGAAGGTAACATAATCTCCATCCTCCAATCCATGTCGTGTATCGTCCAGGCAAGTGACCACTGCTTCATACTCGTGGGTGATGTCAGCGATCATGGCAGACACGGGGTTTTCTCCCGTCACGTCCACAACCGTGAACTCCGGTCCAAAATCACAGAACACTTGAGAGAAGAGACCTCTCGTGTCCGCTATGATTAAAGCGATATTATTGGCATGTGTGAAGGCCGCAATACGCTCCTGCTCCTCCGCAGATGAACCAGTTAATACTACCACACGGAATTTCTTGAGAAATTCTTCATCTAATGTACCAGAATAAGCTGTAGTTGGCACATAATGATTCAATTCGGATAGCTGCTCGCAAGATGCCAAAGCTCTATTCTGACCAATTACTTCCTCGGACAGATAAAACTGAGAAGATAAATCAGCGATGGTACACGCACGATCATCGTGAAGAGTAACCGACTTGACGCCGCCGAGGATCACGTTCTTAGCAATTTCTACCCCTAAACCTCCTAATCCTGAGATCAAAACATCCGAACTTGCCATACGACGCATAGCATCATGGCCGAGGACATATAATTGTCGTGAATATAAGCTTTCGTCGATTTCGTCTTCTACACGCGTTCCATTGTTCGCCATTGCTGAGGATTTGCAATTCGCTTCTCCTGTATTTAGCTTCCGCTTTTTCGCCGGGGGGTCAACGGAATTATCTGCGACTTCAGCACTAGACATCGGGCACGAACGCGCACAATTTTGATAAAATTTTGCTCTGGATTTTACGAAAAATCAAGAAAGAATTTTTAATTTTTTGCGAACGACATTCGCGTTTTTGTCTCTGATTCGTTGAAGGCTCGCTTACTCACTGCCTTGAAGTTAGCTACAAGCAATTTGAAAAAAAAAGTTATAGGAGTTAAATACATTTTGCCATGAAGTAATAGTTAAAATTTAAAGGTTCTTGAGATGTTCACAAATAGAATAAGTAATAATGAAAATTAATTTATGTAACTTTTTTAAAAAGATCAATAAAATTAAAGTATTCTCCAATTTATACTATTTTGAAGACCTCGGTTTTATTTAAACATCGTTCGAATATTTGAAGGTTTTTGTTTTTAATCCAAATGGCCTTTTAAATTTGTAATAAATACTCATAAAATCTAAATTGTTTAGTCTATAAAATTTAAAAAAATATCAAATCCTTTAATCATTCTTTGTCAGAGACCATAAAATCTTTTTAAAAAAGTCGTTTGTCAATTTTTTTGACAGCTGACTTGGCTTAAAGGTCTCGTAACCAGGCCATAAAATATTAATAATAAAAAAAAAAAAAAATTGACAGCTGACGGATTTTATCGTAATTCGTAAATCGTGCCTAACTTCATTAATCAGTTCACTCCATTTTGTTCAATTGTTAACCGTGTGTTATTAGTTGTCGGGATTCGGGAATCGCGTTATCTGTATTTCACATTGTCTTCGTTTATATTCGTGTTATGTTTATATATTTATTGAAACTGAATTAAATTGTTTTATACAACAATTTAAATTTCATATGTGCTGTTATTAATACATAATGACATTGGTGTGAATAAACTGAATGTATTCTCCATCCTATAATTTTTTGAAAGAAATTGTCCTACCAATATTATAATCATGGTTCAGGAGTACGTGTCTCCCGTGAGGGTACATAAGTACCCCTTCGAAATGGTGATGGCTGTAAGTACCATAGTCGATAGTCCAGATTTATATTCACACAATATTAAAGTGTTGTAACTATATAAATACACGTATTTTTTAAAGTCAAGAATAAGTACTAGTTAAAAGTAATTATTAGAAGTTACATCAAATTAACGTACATTTTAATAATCTAACATCATTTAGCACCAATACGAGATACATTTTAATGTAGAAATTTTCGAATAATAACATTCTAACTGTGACTGAATGTATTGTTGATTGACCTTAAGTTTCTTGAAAGTGTTTGTCTTTGTTGTGTAGTGAGTTAATGGTGACAGTAATATTGATAAAACCTGATCATAGGCATAAACTCATGGTTTTAGTAGTTGTCTACACTCTACAGTATTGACATTTATGTAATAATTAGCAAATATTGCAGAAATTTTGCTCAGCTGACTGTTTTTGTGCTGGACATATACAGAAACAGTATTTAGTCCAATATTTCAAATACATGCTTATGGCAAAAGTAAGTTATTGGGACCATTCCAACAGTAAAATACACTCACACAAGAGTATTCCTCAGGGGCTCACATTTTAACCTAGTGAATGAATTAGAATGTTTGTTTAGTTATGCAAGTTAATCTCTTTCATTCTTTGCTAACCTTTTCTGTTACAAAAGTGTATATCATGTTTGTCATTTTGTTTCCTAGATGAATCTTCCATAGCTGTCCTGTCTGTCCTCCTGCTGCAGATCCTTTAAAATTGCCTATAAACAGTTTCTAAAGTTTATTCTCTCATATATATACATACAAATAATAATAATATGTTGGGACAACAGACACACGGCCATCTGATCCCAAACTAGGCAGAGCCTAGTTTGGGATCAGATGGCCTGTATATAGTAGAGCCTGTTCTTATGGTGACCAGACAACTGATAAATACTTATATATTACTAAATACATACATATTATAGATAAATATTACCCAGACACAGAACAAATGATTGTGTTCATCACACAAACATTTGTTCTGTGTGGGGATCGAACCCACGACCTTCTGGTTTAGCAGTCAGGGTCACTAACCACTAGACCAACAGGCCAGTCGAAATAATGTGTATTATTAATATTGTAAGTTCTACACTACTAACAGACACTAGATATTTTTATGAGTAGATGAAATTTATTATTTTTGCCCCCCATCAAATTATTTAAGGTATGTAAAATTTGTGTACAATAGCTACTTACACCTTGAGATGGAATGAACAAAACAATGGAGCATCTCATTATAATACAGATTGAATATTACATATTAATATTTTATTACTTTGTCTTTAAATTTAAATAACAATAGCCCCATCAGTTATTTGTAATGGTTTTATTTTTCTTCTTTTCCTTTGAAGGAATTTTATATTTATTCTGAGTACAAAAAATAACTATCAGGCACCAAAGAAATACTTAAAGTTTTTATACAAAGCTTAAAATATTATTCATCGTTTTTCCATTTTTTCCTTGACCTTAATTTGACATGTTTATATCTTTTGTAATATTTTGATAAACCGTTTTATTAAGCCGATAGTTACACAGATGCTGGTAAGCAAATAGTGTGTAAATTATTTAAAAAAAAAACATTGTTTATTTTGTATTTTTGATTGTTGGGTCCTATTTATGTGCTGCTGATTTAGATACTGATTGATAGTCTGATAAAATGTAATCTCAATCAGATTGCAAAGCGTTAAAAATATGGATGTTTGATAAGATATAATGTGTGTACACATTGTACACCGTATACAGTTGTTATTCAATGTCATCACTGTTGAAACTCACTGTTTAAACACAATCGTTAATCGAAATTATTTCTGGATAGGGACACCCTAATCACCTAGTGGTAAAATGTACATACTTTCTACCTATTCTCATTTCTATTATTATATACAATAAAAAATCATGACAATCCGTAAAGCTATTTTTGAGGAGTTTGGCCACAAACACCGTGACAGATTTTTATATAGATAGATTTTACATACGGCATTATGACTTTTTAGGGTATAAGGAGGTAAACAAACAGTCAGCACAACCAGAGGTTATGCAGATGCGTTGCACTCCCTTTTCCTATCCCCCCACCCCAATGGGCCACCGGGAACTTACAAACCGCACAAAACGCGACTGCATGGCTGTCATATTGTTTTCTAATGTTTACGCGAATTTCACTCATTATAATGAAACAATTTTACGAATTTTATAGCGGTTTATTAAATTTTTACAAGCCCGACGTTTATTGATGTATCATAGGGTAGTTTCGAATAACTATGTAGCTCTAGGACATCTGACACCTCAGTCCTCCCGTGACCATGGTTGCTGTGTACGTCAGGCTTGTAAAAAAACCACTACGAGTTGCCTTCAGCCGCTTGAAGGGGAGTGACCGTGCTTCCTCCTATTATGGGCGAACTCTGACAACCTAGAGCACCCCCGCCGACACCGGGATTTTTCTACCGGGGCAGGTACCCAACCTTACTCCGAGTCCCGTTAGATGGGAGGCAGAAGGTGCGCACAGCACCTCCTTCGCACTCCTGTCCTACGTCGACAGGGCGGGACGGATGCGGCATCATCTCTGTCCCGCTCCGCGGCCTCCTTCTACGAAATGATGACTTCGCAGAAGGGAGGTAAGCTATACTCCTAGGCAGACTCAAAAAAGTTGTAAATGAACTCGGACTGCTCCCCGACGAACAGTTTGGGTCAGAAGCACTCACAACAGGTGCACCGCCTCACGGAGCACATCCTCGCACGGCTGTGTGTGCTGGACAGTGGTGCTCATCATACGGGAATATCTAACAAATCGTACCTTTAGATATCGGTCGGAGCGCAAACTGTCCTCATTACGGCAGATAAGGGTGGAGGTACCCCAGGACTCGTTCCTGGCACCTTGTCTTTACCCTGTACACTAACGACATCGCCAGAATGCCTAACGTTCATTATATAGGTCTGTTTGTCGATGATACCGTCCTCTTTAGTTTTATACGACTCAACGCAATCGTAAAACGATCTAACTACATAAAGCCGTCGATGCGTTCGGTTTATAAAATGGCAGATCTCTGCCAACCCCGACAAAAGTGTCGTAATTCGCTTTCGGAGAGGAAACAGTACCTCATACAGGCGCTGTGGAATTAAGGTCCAATCTTCCTCTACGGCAACAACGTACCCCGCGTCAATCAGACAAAATACCTCTGCGTTACCCTCGATAATAGGATGATATTTAATGCTCATATAAAGAGAGTAAAAAAGAAGGTACTGTACGTACTACATCGCCTCTACCAGATGATCTGCAAACGGAGTACACTGTCGCTTCGGCATAAGCGGACACTTTATAAAGTTTGAATACTGCCCATATAACACGCTTACGCGAGTGAAGTTAGCGTGCGCACAATTTTTACAAAAAATACAGAACCGTTTTCTAAGAACAGCAACAGGATGTCCATGGTACTATCGTAACGTGGACCTTCATAGAGAACTCGAGCTGCCTTCTGTAGCTCAACATTTTAAAGACAAATAAGAAAGGCTCTTCTTTGTTAATGGTCAATCATTGGTAATAAAAAAAAATGCAAATTATTAAGTTCATTAATTTAACATATTAATTTTAACTTCCCCATACAACAGATTTAAATAATTATGTGTTATTAATAACAATTAGTTTTAAGCGATATTGAAAAATAAACATAATTTTATTGTTAAATACAAACAATCATATTATGTTTGTACAATGACATATATAGTCGTTTTTATTGTTACTGGTAACAGGATAAGCGTCAAGCGATTATTGGTGCACGTCGATTATTCGATCCTCCTCAAAATCTTTGCTACAAGTTTCTAACCGACTTCAACAAAAAGGAGGAGGTTCTCAATTCGATCGGTATTTTCTTTTGTATGTACACCGATTTCTCCGTCAATTGTGGGCCGATTTTCAAAGTTAGGTAGTAGGTTTAGATAGTTCAAAGGTATACGTGCCAAATGGTCCCATGATAAGGAAACCAGGGTCTGATGATGGCATTCAAGAGAAATTGAGGGAAACTTTCGAAAATTGTGGTGTGCGCTAGCTGAAGTGACTAGTGCGCTTAATATTTTTTTAAGTAAACATTTTAAAGCACTACAATTTGATGCAGGTCTAGAGTTGATCTGATGCTGGAGCTGAAAGACAGTTGAGGGAACTCCTCGACGATTTAAAATAAAATAAAATAAAAATATTTTTATTCAATGTTGTACGTCAAAGTAGCTTATTGAACGTCAAATGACTCTACTACCGGTTCCAAAACTAGTCCACTGAGAAGAACCGGCGAAACAAACTCAGTGAAACTAATCTTTTCAATATTATACAATATAGGTACATAATATGATATAATTATACATAGAAGCCATGTAGGAAACGCCTTATTCCCAAGGTGTGGTATCTTCAATAAATTCTTTTATTTTGTAGTATCCTTTACCACACAAACATTCTTTAACAAATTTTTTAAATTTATTTATCGATAGGTTTTGAACGTTTTCTGGGATCCTATTGTAGTTTTTTACTTTTTTTTACTTCAGTAACCTTGTGTTTGGGCTTGATTAATTTGTATTGATGAGAACTTTCCACCTAGATGAATTGTGACTATCATTAGGGGTCTGATGATGAAGACGAAGGACAGTTAAGGGTTCTCCTAAATAGTTTACAGTAGCTACCTTGTGATTGGACTTAATTAATTTATACTTATGAGAACTTTGCACCCATATAGGTGATACGTGCCATTACAGGTCTGACGATGGAGGCCATAACCAGTCGAGGGAACTCCTCGACGATTTACAGCTTTTGTTGGGCTTACTTCATACGGTTCACTATGCCAAAATATCTATCTCTGTCTGTCTTTCTCTAATAAATCACTAAAAATTAAGAAATAAAAATTTTTAAACAAAAATTATAACCTACTTCAAAAAATAAAGTAGGTAACAAAAAAGTAATAAAATAATCGCTTTGTAATGATAGGACGTATGACACCTCAGTCCTCCCGTGACCATGGTTGCTGTAAAGTATCCGAAACGTCGGGCTTGTAAAAATCTTAATAAACCGCGATAAAATCCGTAAAAATTGTTTTATTAAAATAATCGCGTTTCTTTAATTTATTTATTTATTCGGAAAACTTACAGCTACTTACAACTAAATAATTTAACTATATAAGAAAAACAATTAGCCATTTAAAAGTTTTCATAAATTATCATAATATGTATATATAGAACACTAGTGAGTGAGAAAAAAAATTAAAAACAACAAGTAAAATGAAAATAGGAAAAAACATGCCTATATAAACATGATATAAAGCCGGCTGCTGCAGTAGTCTGTGCGAAATTTTACTCCAGATATTATTTAAGAATTTTTTAAGGGGAAAAATATGAAGCGGTCATCAGCTTGCAAGGTGTCATTGAAAATATATCTATTTGAGGTTGAGTGCTCGATAACCTACATCTAAAAATCATTGTACTTCTACTAATGTACAATTTTTGCGTTTACCGCGTCATGTTTCTTTTGGAGTTGGTGTCAGCCAAGGTACAGCAACAAATACGACACCGGTGACGGACGACGGTGACGTATTTGTTACTGTACCTGGTCATCTATCTATTTAACTTAGCTGACACCGACTCCAAAAGTAACATGACGTGGTTAACGCAAAAATTATACATTTAAGTAGAAGTACAAGATGATTATTAGTTGTAGACACAAAAATTAAAGAAACGCGATTATTTTATTACTTTTTAGTTACTTTATTTTTTTAAGTCGGTTATATTTTTTTTTTATTTATTTAATTTCTGCCGACATTCTGCTGCTAGCTATGTAGATAGTGTTTTAACCTCCCTTACAAACGGGTGCTATAAATGTGACCGTTATGTATGTCTATCTTTTACATAATAAAGCAGGTTTTCTATCGGTGGTTCTGTAACATGTTTTATTAAAATCGGTTCAGCTGTTTTAAAATCATCTTTTTAATAAATCCTCACCCGCGCGTTCTTAGACCATGTGTTATTGATTCGTGATTTCAACACAATCTTCCACATGTACGTTATGGTTGTAGCGTTAACCGTGACCTTTAATTTTGCACATTTTTTGGGAAATAGTGTTTAAATTAGTTTGAGGTCATGTTGGGTGGATGGAATATCATAGATCAGGGGAATAATCGTAGATTTCCACCAGTCTATTATTTTTGACTTACCTGTTAACGGCGAACCCTGCTAGTTCCGATTAGGAGCGCTGATAGGGCTGGTAAATTTAATGTTTGTTAGCAGATATACCTAATCAAAGATGGGCAGAAGCGTTCTCGATGTGGCCTATTTGTGAAAATTCTGCGTGACAATCAGGAACAACTTATCACTGATAATATAACAAAATAACATGAGCTATAAAATAGTAGGCGTGGATTGTATGGGCGGTGGGTGATAGTCTCCACTATGAACTGTTTTATGTAAACCAGTATAATAATGAAGTCAGATTGCTACTATCTCATCGTTGCACGTTTTGCCCACTGTAACTAACAGAATATGCCGAATCCCTCAATAATGGCAGGATATGTTCAGGTCTAAGTGGATAATCACCAGAGGTGGGTACGGCACAGGCACCAGAGACATAACGACTTCCTTATTTACCCGGCCAATTCGCTTGTGCGAGCTGATTACTTTGGCAATTCACGTCGGTGACACTAAACCGAGAAACAGAAGAAGAAGGAGAAAATATCAGCCCAAAAAATAAATAGTAATTGTTCATTGTTATCAGACTGCGAGTTGCGTTTGATAGTGGTGTCTAATGAAGAAAGTCTACCGTCTTCTCCAAGTTCCACCTTCAGATCAGCCGATAATGTCATATTAGTGTATTGTTATTGACTGAATACGTGTGCATATTTTCAAATCAGTCATACTGGGTTTGTGGAATAGTTTTGCGTGTTTCCGTTACACGCATGAAGTTAGAACAGCACGTTGTAAAGAACAACTGTGCTAACTGAATCGTTATCAGGGGAAACTTCGGGGAGATAAGTATGTGCGGAACGATGTGAAATGTGAAATAGTTACCTAATGTTAAATACAAACTCGGACATAGGATAAGAATACAAGAATCTCACCAAAGGTGTGTCTTCCGTAGACATAAGGGTGATGGTGGTTGCAGACGCATAGCAAAGCGCGCCCCCAACAGGTAAATGTAACAGACGAGCGTTGGGTCCGTGTTAGTGTGCTCTATGAGTATATTGTATAACTGACAGCAGCTCTGTCAGATCTTCATAGATGTTCTCCGAATCGATTGAGGACAGACTTGTGTACTTTCACCGACATTATAAGAAGTGAACGTAGTAAATATAATATGCTCTTTGGGCAACAGCTTTTAATGTTGCGTTTATATTGGGTAATCTTCGAATGTGAGTGTTTTTTGTAAGGGGTGTAAGGCGCGACCGGGTGGTACCTCTCGCTCACATAACACCGGCGTCGCGTGTGCGGTTTGTGAGTTTCAGGTGGCCCATTGGGGGGATAGGGAATAGAATGGCAATGCACCTGTATAATATCTGGTTGTGCGGATGTGAATGGGTGTCGATAGTCGCCAAAAGGCTTCATCTCGTTTGCCCCCTATACTATAAAACGTGTTTTCCATTGCTATTTAAAGATGGTCAAACACGTGTGCCCGCGGTATATATGTATTTGTTTGTGTTGTAATGGCTATCCGATTTCCACTCGTTATAAACTAACATTAAACGGATTTTACATAGATGCTATATTTTACATAGATGCTATATTTTACATAGATGCTATATTTTACATAGATGCTATATTTTACATAGATGCTATATTTTACATAGATGCTATATTTTACATTGATGCTATATTTTACATAGATGCTATATTTTACATAGATGCTATATTTTACATAGATGCTATATTTTACATAGATGCTATATTTTACATAGATGCTATATTTTACATAGATGCTATATTTTACATAGATGCTATATTTTACATAGATGCTATATTTTACATATGGGGGATTCTATCGCCACGGGTGGGACACTTGTACCTTAATTTCAGTATGTGTGACTAATTTATGCGAATTGTATCAATGATATCAAATTTGTTTATATAAAGAATAACAAAATATTTTATATACTTTTATAGTTATATTGGAGGCGGGGATAACACCGTGTAAAATTAAATCAAAATGACAGTAAACGTTTGCCACGGGTGGGACAAAAAATGGACATGCTTGTTACATATGAATCATATTCAATAAAACTCTGCTCTCGTATTAAACTTTTTAATGCAAACTACACTATTTGTTTGAAACAATAAACTTAACGTAACATTTCAATAAAAAACAATGCCCTATTATTAAAACATATTTTACAAAAATGAAATAAAGGGTGTCACGGGTGGGACTAACACTGTCACGGGTGGGACACGTACGATTTATTAGGCAAAATAAGCGGCTTATAAGCTTTTTTACTAGCACTTGGCCGATTTTTTTAAAGATATGGATGCTAAAGTTTCATAATCAGAGTCACTCCAACTGCTTGAGTCTTTTTCAGAGTATATTTTTGAAACACTGAGCTTGAAGGCTTTCAATCTTTTCAGATCCGAATCAGCAGTAGCCTCGATTTCTTCTTCTGACAAATGTATAATGTTGATGTTTTTAACAGTCTTACCCGCTGCCACCACAAAATCTTTAGCGTTGTTGATTTCAACTTTTCGTTGTTTAACTTGACTCCAAACAGCTCTTTGAGGATTACTGCTATTTTCTTGATCGGGCTAGAAGGCAAATTTCTATTTACTCTGCTTACAGCCTTTCCCAACGTCTGTTTACAAGAGTATGATCCCAATGACGAGGACAGTTGTTCGTCCGTAGTATTAGTATCTGCCTGTTTTAAAAGCTTTATCTTTTTTCTATACTTCCTTTTTCTTTCAGTTTCCTTAGCCCTTCTTATATTTTTTAGTCGTGCCGAAGAATCCTCTTTTTTCTTGGTGTTATCCCTTCTTTTCTTGTCTCTCTCCCTTTCTTTAGATAAAAGAATTTGATACTTTATAGGACTGTTCTTAAGCCTCTCTCTATACTTCTTCATTCTTTGAGCAGATGTTGTTTTACCCATTTCCCTAAAAAGTAAAAATAATTCTAAATTACGCGTAAAACGATTAAAATCTAACTTTTTCTATACAAAAGACATTAATAACACGTAAAAAAGTGACCAGAAAAACATATATATGTTCTTAAATAATTCGCAATGCACAAGTAACCTCAACATATACAAACGTCCCACCCGTGACGAAAGAAATTGTCACGGATGGGACCAAATTCAACAGCTGATAGTTTTCATTTTATTTGAAAGAAAATAGATATCAATATACCGATGGTTTTCTTTTATTACACTTGAACTAATTAATAAATATCAAACATAACCTCAAAGCCAGTTATTAAAAAACAAAACTTACGTGTGTTTTCGCAACGGGTGGGACAACTTATCACTGATAGTTTTAATTTTTATTTCACAGCAGAACTACTTACCGTTTATTAAATCCGCTGGCACGTGTTAATTATTAATTCAATCAAAGCAATTTTAAGAATAATAACAGTTGCAAGTTCAAACCAGAACCGACGTTACAGTGTTGCCAACTTGAAACAATTTTTCGCATATTTACGTAAGGTTCGATAGTCTATGTTTGCAAGTTAATAAAAAATTAAAAAATTAAGATATGCTAATAATTGTTATATTACCGTGAAATTCGAAGTATTTTGTATTGATAAATACAATAATTTATAGCATAAAAACAACTTGAAAAAAAAACTTCAAGGTTTACTTTCTCGTAGAATCCCCCATATATGCTATATTTTACATATATGCTATATTTTACATAGATGCTATATTTTACATATATGCTATATTTTACATATATGCTATATTTTACATAGATGCTATATTTTACATAGATGCTATATTTTTTGCCATGTATACAGTAAGACTAAAAAAAGGAGAATGTAAAAATATTAGTAAACCGCGATAAAATTTACGGCCGGCTGATCGAGTGGTCAGACCACTGGACACTTTACGCAGCGGTCGTGGGTTCGAATCCCGCCAGGTGCAGATAATTTTGTATGATGAATATAGAATGTGTCTGCACCGGGTCATGAACGTGTATATTATGTATTTATCAAATTTATTTAAATTTCTTTTCCTAGTACCGTAACACAAGTTCTAACGAGCTTATGACGGGGCTAGGTTAACGTGGTGTGATTGTTGACGAATATTCATTTATTTTTTATTATAAAAAGATATATAAAAATGTATAATATAGTATATATTATACGTACAAAATGTAAATTTATGTCTCTTAGTGTCCTTTTTAATTTCATTGGATTTCAAATCACAACAAAATAATCATCTATACTAATATTATAAGGCTGAAGAGTTTGTTTGTTTGTTTGAACGCGCTAATCTCAAGATCTACAGCTGGTTCGATTTGAAAAATTCTTTCAGGGTTAGATAGCCCATTTATCGAGGAAGGCTATAGGCTATATAACGTCACGCTGTGACTAACAATAATTAAGTTGAGTAAGTTAACGCGGGCGAAGCTGCTGGCAACAGCTAGTACCAAATAACTTTGTACATTTTACACATTGTTGTGTTATAGTCAATAGTTAATCGTGCAGCATCAGAAAGTTAGTATGTACTTGTTTATAAACTATGAAAGAACTTGGTAATATAAGTTAATTGAGTTTTAATTGCACAGATATTTAACGGTCTTATTAAAACTATCATTGATTACAGTATAAATGCGGCGAATGGATGCATTAGTGGTGTCTCTATGTTTGTATAAACACTATACATTTTTAGTAGATTTTCTTTTCTTAATATTTTATTTGACATTTCCTGCAGTTTCACCTGCCCTGAACATTTTTCGTCCCTTAATAATTGGGTTATGAAATCCAGAATAAATCTTCCAAATCTTCCAGAGATAGTTCCAGAGATTACGCGTTCAATTATATATTTTTTTATGTCTTAAGGAGGCAACGGAGCAGTCGGAGCCTTATGGTGATTACCGACGCTCATAGACATCCGCACAACCAAAAGTTATGCAGATGCGTTGCCCTCCTTTTCCCTATCCCCCCAATGGGCCATCAAAAACTCACAAACCGCACGAAACGCGACAGTATATTTGTCACTTGACGCCGGTGTTATGTGAGTTAGAGGTTCCACCGGTCGGACAGGTCGTGCCGGCCCAATTCGGCTGCAAAGAAGCATGGCACTACCTCATATACGTATGTATGGAGCCTCCATCCAGTGAAAAAGTGATTTGGAATTTAAACTGCATACATCAATCTGAGCGGTCGATATCCTGTAATGTGAATTATGATATAAATTCATGACATTTCATGACCGATGAGCTGATGAACAGTTTGGTCCTTTTCCACGTGACGCGGCGTGACCACCTCGACCTTGGGGATCCAAGCCCCTGTATGTTGTGATAATGTTCTCATTTGCACAGGTATTCCGATATATTGTTGCCGTTTATTAACATAACTAGTGTGTACACTAGTTATTATCATGTACAGGTGAATTGTTGGTTTTTATTGTAATTCTATACTGATATTATAAATGCGAAAGTAACTCTGTCTGTTTTTTCTAACCACTGAACCGATTTAGATGAAATTTGGTACAAAGATGGTTTGAGACCCGAGAAGGAACATACGATAGTTTCTATCCCGCGAAATCCCACGCGACTGGGAACTATGAAGGTAAAACCCCGGGACTGTTGAAAAAAAACCGTCTGGGAGCTCTCAACGAAAACGCTGCCTAAACTCTAGATATAGCAAAATAATGTATGGTTGAACTGTATATCTTTAATTGGTCTACAGAAAAGTACGCGATGGCATATTATGTCTATCTCTATGGCATATTATGTCGGATAACATATGTTACACTGGCAACACCAGTCGGATGTAATGCTATTATAATAATAAATATCAGGTGGCGCCAAACGGATATAATATATTGTATATAATAATGTTGAATAATAATTAAAGTATAACACTAATAAACCTTAATGTACATAATTAATATAATAATAATAATGCTATAATTAATAATGTATTTACAGTAGTTGTTTATAATGTTATGACGATATTTATAATTTTAATTAATAAATAGTCATTCTATTGACTATATCAATGTAGTATAAAAAGGCGCCAATAGCGCACTTAGATATAATCTACGAGTATATTTTGTGAAGGGCGTTACTCTGCCCAAATATATTGTAATGGAGAAGAATCAATTGTTTTTGTATCAGACATTCCTCCGGCGAGCCGTTAATACATACCATATCAGACATAAAAAATTAATTATTATTTTTGAAATAATAATTTTCCAAGTCTTAAGCTTGTTCACTCCTTCTGAAATGTTGCTCTCCTTTGTTTGACTCACCAACAATTCCTTCAGGCTCTTGTTCTATGCTCATCTTCCCTTACTTTTTTCTCATAACCCATCATTTATTTCTATCAACATTTTAGGAAGAATTCAGGAGAAGTAGGAAATATGTTAATATATTACTTATGTTATGTGTTATTTTGGAGAAATTAATGTTAAATAATATTATATATAACGGATATTTATTCATGTTTATGAGGCGTTGTGGCTCCGTTCCCGTGGGAATGTTGGGAGAAAACTTACAAGAGACATTGTACAGAAATGCAATAAATTGTGAAAATATCATGGAAATATATCGGTTTATTCTCGAGTTTTGCGGACACGAACATAAGGAAGCTCAATTTCTATATATTGAGATAACATTACTATAATAGGCCATGGGGTTATCTCTATTGGCCTAAAACGATTGCAAATTTATAAAGATAAACGCACTAACCTCTCCGTGGTTGAATCTAAGAACGATATGAAAGAAAAGTCTATGGACGGGATCGCTTGAATCTCGTGTGAACTGTCTTGTTCATGAGCGACGCTCACCATTTCCCACCAGGTTTATTCTAACTATAATATTTCTACTCCTTCTGTATTCTTTTGATGAAATTTTCCTCAAGGCAGTTTTAACATATCTCTCAGGCTCTCAAGATCCTATGACGTATTCAAGGGTCTGTCGCTGTCGGTTCTTGCTACCACAGGACCACTAGTGGGTACGTGTGGAGGGCCTATCTCGTACCAACCATTACATCAAAATGTGACGTCATCGGTCCAAACGACGTCACGTCATTTTGACGTACACTACGATCCGACTTCGTTATTGTATCTCTTTTAGCTTATCACTCGTCGCTGCGTAACTTGTTTTGTATACAAACGTTTGTACCACTAGTGTTAACGGTAAAGCGCCATAACCCGTAACCGGTCTGGCAGGTTGTTACTGGCCGATGATGAACTGACCCTCGTGAGTGTTATTGAAGATGAGACACCGGCCATGAGGAGAAATTGGTAGTGAGAGTTTGACGCGTGTGTCATAAATTACCACGAGATTGTTTTTCGATGTATACTTGTATATTGGTGAGTGGTCAACGTCGCCCAAGAATATAAACAACCCGGAAGTAGCCCACGCAACTCCTTCATGTCCAGTGTCAGCCTATTTATCTTTCTGCCCTGCCCTTCTCTGGCTGAAGCTGTTTGAAGGAAGAAGTAAGCAGGATGGTGGTACCCATGATATATCGCTTTCATCCACCAGTGCCAATGATCTTTACTTAAGCACTGGAATAAACGAGCATACTACATTTTTTTTCTTAAAAACCCCAATAAAAACAAACTACAGGTTTTTGCATTCTGCGATTGGATATGACATAGCCATGTAGGTAAAAGATTTGGGTCAGACTTTTTTAGTGCAATAGCGTATTTTATTATGACTCATGGCTGCCTCTCTTTAAGTATTTACCTTCGCTGCGCGAGGTATCACTATAAATACGAAAGCAACTCAGTCTGTTACAATTTCACTTCTAAACCGCAAGTCGGATTTCGATATTTGGCATAAAGATACATTAGACCTATCAGAAAGGTTATGGGCTATTTAAGTAATTAAAATCCAGAGACCAATAAAATAAATATAATTCACTTGTCTATCTAACTCACCGATAGGAGGGATTTACTGTGCCGCGCCCCCAACTGGATACCACCATCTTGCTTGTTTCTCCCGTGAAACAGCTTTGCAGTATTTCTGAGAGAAGGACATGATAGGCAGTGTAATTACTGGCACAGAGACTTAGCTTGACTAGTTCCAGGTGTTACACTAGTTTATTTCATGGGCGACGTCGACCACTTACCATCAGGTGGCACGCCTGCCAGTTTTCCTATTCAACTAACATAAAAAATTGAGCACTAATTTGGGTAATCTTTGACTTACCGCCCCCGATAGTTATTCATATGTTTTTTGTGATAATATTCAGTGCTAGCTTGGTTATAAATTAGCATTGTATGGGTTTTTTAAGGTTTCCAAAAGAACGCTAAATTTATAATTTTGGTATTAAATTAGCATCCAATTAGCATTTAATTTGTAACACTATACTTTAATTCTGCTCACTTTACAATGCTAGCTTTACTGATGGTAATTCCACATCAGTGAAGCACAGCTAATATAGGTATAACGTGCATTACGATGTTAAAATCGTAATTTAAGCTGGTTTAAAAAATTCACAATTATCTCATTATGCAGATTTCCTCCCTTCCTTAATTGATGAATGACCAATACTTTTTTTTTCTTTAACGCCGGTAAATGCTCTGAGGCATCTCGCGGGGGAGTGGGTCTCCCCACGCGGGTATGTGGGACTCGCTGCGCCCGACAGCTGGTAAATAGACGCAGCTCTACCCACTAAAACCCGGCGAGTGCCACCAATGCCGCCTTTGGTGAGGTGAGTCCCACATACCCCCGCGGGATGCCTTAGTGCATTTCCCGGCGTTAAATAAAAAAAGAGACCACCGCCGCTCTTATATTAGTTTTCGTTAATTGTTTCCCTGAGTAATATAGTAATGTCTGGTAATGTCTGGTAATGTCTGGTAATGTCTGGTAATGTCTGGTAATGTACGCTTGTAGTTAAATCGCGGGTTATGACTTATTAATGTGTCTCGTCGGCGCATTACAATAACGGGTCCGATACAAACGGCTCTGATGAAGGTTGATTGTTTTAGTTTCTGTTGTATTTATAAATTTGTATGAAACAAAATCTAAAGTAGTATAAATGACCTGAAACTTAAGTTTTGATAAACTTTTTGTTTACTCCGGATCTTCTTTAAGTTTGTCTCGCCTGCAGCATCCTTGAGTCTTAACGGAAAACGACATAAAAAGAGATACTTACATAATGTTGGCACCAACATAATAAATAAACCTTTTAGTTATGTATATTTTGTCTCGTTCTCTGCACGTGTGTTTTATTAGCTTAATATTTAATAAATATATATTTTTAACGGTCATGATTTCTTGGAATGTCCAAACAGAAATGTGTGGATGACAGCCGATGTTGATGATTCAATGTTAATAAGGTCATGGTTCTGAAGAAGTGGGTGAACGGGCTGGTGATGGTGGCGATGACGATGGGCTGGTGATGAACGTCGAGACACTGATGTCGACAGGCACGAGGCAGGCAGCTGTGAACGGCTCTCTTGACTGGTCCTTAACGGTGACACCGTACTAATGACAGTCGCTAATTACAAGTCTAGCTCGGACCCGCTAGGTTTGCTCGCCAGTGACGTGCCCAGCGCCTCTAATGTACACATCGATAAAAACTCACACTTTTAAATAAAAGGTCAAAAGTATAGTGGATGTTATTACTTACTGGAATTTCAAACACCAGTGTTGTACAAAAAAATATTTATTAGTAGTTTTCATCATCAGCCTACAATCTGCTCTACAAGGGCTCTTTTTAAACGACTTCGAAAAGGAGGAGGTTATATGTTCGTGTGTTTTTTTTTTAATGTATGTTCACAGATTTCTCCGTCAATTGTAAACGCAAATATTGTAATTAGTAAAATAACAAGTTGATTATAAGTTCTAGGCACAAAAATTAAGGAAACGCAATTATTTTATTACTTTTTAGTTTATTTTTTACTTTTTGAAGTCGTTTCAATTTTTGTTTAATTTTTTTTAATGAAATCAAAGACGGCTGATCCCATGCTCCTCGTGTCCAACCGATAACGGTTACTGCACGCAGATCCTCATCTTAACATTATCTACATTTAATTATACTCTATGGTTTTACAAAACGATAACTCTCCATTGTTTTCAATATAAAGTCTTAAGGGATTTTAAATCAAGAAGAATTAATTTATCTGAATGTAACGCCACGGGCAGCAACTAGTGTAGTAAATAAAACAGTGAAAGAGGCTGGTCCGGCAGATTTCACCAATATTTTCTACAAACGCGGTTTTCTACTTTTTGCACTTGCTTAAATCTCTCCTTTTCTAAACTAGCAGTTGAAGGCAGCGCGTGGACTTACTTTTCTAGTAATATATATAAATAGAACGGGCACACTAATTGTATATATGTACTATATAGTACAACTACTAATGCTTCTAGGACTACTATTACTAAGACAAGTTTGATTTTATTGATTTCTAGGAGAAGTAGAATGATCTCGTGTGCTAAATGAAGCTATACATTTTGTGCTAGGTTTTACTTTTATAGTGTTTATATGTGTGTGTGTGTGCTTATATATATTTGTGCAGAAGAAAAAAAATACTTTCATTCTCACAGTGAACCAGCTGTCACCTGCGGTATTTCCACCGATACGACTTAGGGACCTTCAAGAAAAGACCATACTCATATTTGAAAGACAACGCACCCGCTAATGATGTAGCGGAGGTCTATGGATGTCGCTTATCACTTACCACCAGGTGAAACGACTGTCCGTTTGCCGACTCTTCTTTATTAAAAGTGTGTGTGTGTGTGTGTGTGTGTGAGATGATTGATGACGTTACTAAAGTTTCATCAAAATTAGTTTGAAAGTGCTTGTTAGCATCGTAACGTACACTCGTACACAAGTGGGATGTAGCTAACGTAAAGTACAGTCATTATCAGTGGCGGAAAGCGTTCTCTGGCACACTGCTTGACTGATAAGGGGTCAGCGGCGGCTATCTCCGCGAAACTGGTGCGAGATCAAAGTAGCGCCCATCACTGAACAACTGTTTACGGGGTTTTTTACTCTCCTGATGTTCTTCCTGTGATTGGATCGTAGTTATTTTTTGGTTTTAAATTGACTTTATTTGTACGCGTTACTATAAATTATAATATTAAATTCAGATTTTTTTCGCAAGACGGATACAAAATTTATAAATTTAAATATTTTTTGTTTTAGCACTTAATATATTATATTTTATATATATGTATATATATATATGTATTTTATAATATATATAATATTTATAAATTTGTAGTAAGAATACTTCTTATACAGTTACAGTTATAATTATAACCACTCGGTCCAGAGCGGACCCCAGAAAATCAAAATCAAAATCAATTTTTTTTATTCAAAATAGTACTAATACAGTATCTTTTTTAACGTCAATTGAAGTTTTCACCGTTTCCAAGGTAAGCCCACTGAGAAGAACCGGCGAAACAAACTCAGTGGAACTGATCTTTTCAAATAATATATATTATATAACAATTTTAACATCTTATCCTGAAATGCCCGGGAGGAACGCCTTACAGACTTAATTATGAAACTTTGGATTTTGACGAGTCTTTTTTGTTTAATTATCTCTAATTAAAACAGTTATATAATGCTCAGAAAGTTGTCAAAGTGTCTGATTCAAAACACTTGGAAAAATCTTTTCTTGTTGTCTCATTTTATATTTTAATAATCAATCTTCTTACAATGGCATGTATTTTATATAAAACTTTTATGAAACCAATGTAAGGTTCCATATAGTTATCTTCATCATTATTATTACTCAGATTTTGTTCTGTGCAACCTGTTTTACAAGTTTGAGTGCCTCCACGTGATCTGGGACGTGGTTGAGAGTTTCGTGTTATCAGATTCGCAAAAAATATCCTTTAATAATAAAAGTATGTATAGTACGAAATTTAAATAGGATCAATACCAATATTGAAATCCGATTAAATCAAATCAAAATATCATTTATTTCGTAGGTAACAACTTGTACACTTGTAATACGTCAAAAAACAAGTCAATAAAAAGGTGTAGTAAAAAGAAACCCGTTTGGAATGCAGGCTTATATCGATATATCGATAGGGGATGAATCGACGTTTAGACTTCCAAGCTGATGATGATGATGATGATCAGTCGGATGCAATAACAGAAGATGTGTATCTGCACTCTGCAGCTCTCTCTGTCGTGCTAATCGATATGCAAATTATATGCGAGATTAATTTTCACTTACGTATTTGTTACATGTTACAGTTGTGATGTAAGCAATGTATTAACTCTTCGGTTTCTACCATTCAGAAATATGTTTTTAACAAAATACATAACCTTTCTCCTCGATCAGCCTGTCTAAAGGAAAATATATTTTTCCAATCCTACCAGCGTTCAAACAAATAAACTCTATGAAAACTCGATGAGCGTGTCCAACCGTACTCGATACACCACTGCTAGTTCAATCCGCGGTCTTCGGTGCTAGAGAACCATATCCATTCCAATCTTACTCTCCCTTCCCAGGCGTTAGTAACTTTTAATGTCGTTGGCGCCTGTTGACGGTCGCCATTTACCTATTAAAACTTGGACATTTAATACAGTTTTTGACAACGTCTTATAATTCGATGGAGCCGGCTGCAAGAACAAAAAAATTGGTTGTCTGTAAAGTTTACTGACGGTTTACTGACGATAGTTGGACGTGACAACGTCATAAGAAAATGGAACGCCTCTGAGCGAAGTAACGCCGCATGCATCATGTTTTTTGACGTGACGTCAATATATATAAATACACATCATTTTCTATCTATTCGTGTAAATGTAGACCTTAAGTGATGTCCGCTAATGTGTCCCTTCTGACCCTCATGTTAGAAGGCCTCGCAGCGAGGATAGCGGATGGCACAAGAAAATACATACTAAGATTATAAATGCGATTGTCAGTCTGCTTGTACCTTGCCTTGTAGCCACAGATTGGTTGACCGTGTACAATTTGGTAACGAGGTCGATTATATGTTAAGGAAGGACCAGGGCAATAGAAGTTATCAATAATCATCGCCAGCTTGCATACGAGATTTAATATGTATCTATTATATAAGAATACACATTTTTTTAATCGCAGGGAAATTCTTATGGATGCAGCCAGGATCTTCGGGTAGATCCTGACCCAATGTGGGTCTCACACACTCACACCTGGGAGTGCCCACCCTAACTAAGTGCCTTTTGCCGCTTTTTGAGGGTCCCGGATATGGCAGGCAACAGACAGGATCACCTCAGCGACAGGCTGGCCCCGGCGGGGGACTACCCGACCGCTACTAAGCAGTCCCCACGACGTCGTTCCTATAGACCCAGGTTCCCATCCTGAGCCCGACACGAACACAGGGGCGTTACTGGAGGCGCATTAAATAGCGCCTCCTCCGTTCGTCGCCTGCGGGAGGAGGCCTCATCGGCGGCCTCCTCTCTCACCCGCTCGTCGGCCTCCTTTTGGGACATAACTGCCTCGCAGAAGGAGAGCATCGCCGTCCAGGACTCGTCGTCACCGAGCATCGCGGTGAACCTTCCGACGCCTACTACAATCGGATACGGAAGACCGTGTAGTACATTTTATCACTAGCGTAAATATATAGTCGAGATAATATGCAGCGTGAAGATATTTGTTTAGCCCGGCGCGGTGAGCCGTGTGAGTGAAATACTAGTTTATTTTGCGTAACATTCGCCTCACCATTTACCGATATTCAAGGTGAGATTTAATTATAATATATATACATTATAGCAATTCATAATTCTATCCAATTTTTTAAAAATCCAACGTAAATGCGATAGTATAAAAAATGTAAATAAGTTTGTCCGTCTTTTAAGTTTTAACACATTACCCAAATGACTGACTGACAAAAATCTGTCATATTTTTTTCTAATCTGTAATTTTTTATAATTTTCTTTATTAAGATGAATATCTCTTATATTAAGACGACACCTCATAGTCCAGTCGGGGCAGACATTTAAATAGCGTAAAAATGATAATGACCAAACTTATTATATATGTTTAGTTTTTAGCGCCATTATGTTGCTATTTTATTGTAATTTTAAACGCGGCACTGATACTACCAACATTACACAGGCCTCGTGCCGCTTCACTCACACATTTTATATTTGTATATATTTATCTCGCTCTTACGGGGTTAAATTTGAGCGGGAACGTACGGCGCCATCTAGCGGAAAAGAATGGCAAAGAAGAAGAGAAAAATATGGCGGATCGATAGTGTGTGTCGGCCGACCAGCGCGAATCAAAAATTGAAAAACTATGGTGAAAGTGTAAATTTGGTGTTCTGCGGCTCATTGGGGTGAGTGTAGGGCTTATATTATGTATATTATGTAGGTTTGGTAGGGCTACACGAGCTTATCAGGTGTCCTGAGGTGTTGAAACTGCGGTAGCACTGAACCAGTGCACGCGGTTGGTAAATGAACCATATCCCCCATCGGTGGGCAAGGGATGGTTTATTATACATTCCTATGGTCCTTCGTTCCGAATTTTTATTAGTTTTAGCACCACTGGTACATCTGATAAGCTCCAACAAATTTTACACCAGGTTATATATATTTTCGTGCGGACGAAAATATTATATACCAAACCTATAAGCGGTATATTGTGATTCGTACAACTACACTACACACAAGATTTAGGGGAAATTATATGTTTTAGTGTTAGTTGCATCATATTTTATATGTATTTAAGCCCACCCATCTATAATTACAATTCACCTTTTATATTTCAAATACCCACACATCATTCACAAATTGCACTCGGTTCTGTTTTTATATGGCATTGCGGTTGCTATTTATTGGCGGTAAGAACTGATCATTTTTTTGTGCACTTAAGTGAAAAATAATTTTTTATAAATATTGTGTTTGTGTGTAAAATTATATTAAAACAGTTCTGTTCTAATAATTGTCTGGTATACGTAGCGGAAATTTGCCAAGACAACTATATATCATCGCGGCTCAGCGGTAACGAGTACGGGATAGCGGTAGAACAGATCTAGGTTCGCGTCTTGGTTGGAATTGCGGTTTTTATTTTTTGTTTTTATATTTTCTCTGCGGTTATGTTTTTTACACCAAAATATGTTTTTATTATTGCGGAACGATAACTAGCGGTAGTTATTGTTATTTTGGTGTTTTATAAAGTTTGTTTTAATATTTGCGGAAATATTTAATACAAAATTTATTTTATTTACCTATTGCTATAAGCGGAGCGGAATAGGTATAATTAAGATTTGATATACATTTTCTTAGTTGATAAACATTTCTTTAGTTAGTTATTAGATTCCTTAGAGTATCGTGCTTGTAGGTGTTTTATTAGGTCTATCTGCATTTGTATGTTTATATGACTACAGACATGGCAGCGGCTAGGCGTTTAGTACTTAGTCAAATGAAATATCAGGTGGCGGCTCGGAATATTGACATGACTGACGCGCTAGCTAATAACACGGAGTTGTCGGCTGAACAAAGGCGAGAATTTATGGTCCGTTGTAAGGACTTAGATAAGGTGTTCGAGTCATTTACGGATATGCATTATGAAATCCAAATCGCGACGGCGGACACGGAGGATTTCGACCTTGCTTCTCATACACAGATGTATGAGAGTTATAACAGGAAATACTATTTCATCAAACAGCGGTATTTGGAATTATTCAGTTTTAAATCGGAAGACGACGGCGGTAATAACAATAATTCTAGTTCACGCGCGGGTAGCAGGGCGGTCCTACCGCGATTACAATTGCCTACGTTCTCGGGAAAGATCGAGGAGTATGTACCGTTTATGGAATTGTTCCAGTCACTAGTGGATAGTGACACGTCGTTATCGGAAACTGAAAAGATGTACTATTTAGCGGGTGCGTTATTGGGGGAACCTAAAACATTAATTCAACATTTATCGATTACGGGGGATAATTACTCGATAGCAATGGATTTGCTTAACACGCGGTATAATAATAAAAGATTACTAGCGGATCGCTTATTACATAATTTATTGAGTGCACCGCACGTAAATAGTAAAGGATTAAACGGGTTAAAATTGATGTTGAATAATTTGATGGAAAATACTAAGGCACTCGAAAAGATGAAGTTTCCTGTTAGTTCCTGGTCATACTTATTGTTTTATCTCAATTTTCAAAAAATTGATATTAACTTAAAAAAGCATTTTGAGGACAAGCATGCCGACAAGGAGTTGCCAACCTTTGCGGATTTATTGAAGTTTTTAGAGACTGAAATACGGATTTTGGAATCTAGTGTTGAACCCCAAGTTAGCACGTCATCAGCGGTTAGACGTGGCGGAGGGGGGCAGAGTCATGCGGTAAAGGCTCATGCGGCCCTTAGTAATGCGGGTTTGGCGTCATGTAGACTATGCGGAAAAGTCGGACACTTCATCAATAAATGTGAGAAGTTTTTAAACATGAAGCCTACTATGCGGAAGCGTCAGGTGACATCCCTAAGGTTGTGTTTTAGGTGCTTGAATAATCACAATATTGGCCAATGTACTTATAACGTCAATTGCTATAAATGCAATTCGCCCAAGCATCATTATTTGTTACACTTCGATCAACCAGCGGTAGGATCGAAAGGGGATCAACGCGCGGCAAGTAGAGACCCGGCTCCCCTTTCGGATGTTGCTCCTAGTGCGAGAGCGCCTTCGGCCAGTGAGCATACAGGTAGTGCGGTCCCTGGAGTCACTGGACTGATGGCGTATAACGCTAGTAGTGAGACAACTGCTTACCAAAGCACGGTGTTGCTTGCGACGGCAGTTGTGAGGGTGTTAGACGGTTGCGGAAACTATCAGGAGGCCAGAGTGCTGCTCGATGGCGGCAGTCAAAGTACCTTCATTTCGGAATCATGCGCGGCGCGGTTGGGTTTAAAGCGGTTTAAATCTAACGTGGTCACAGTCACGGGACTGAGCGGTGCCCCTGTTAGCGGTTGCAGAGGCGCGGTTATTTTGACCATGACTCCGAGATATGCGGAGCAGCCGAAGCTCGTTACTACGGCTACGGTTTTGAACAAGATAACCAGTAATTTACCTGGCTTTTCATTGCCAGTCCAGTTAGCGGAATATTATCGAGGACTGTATCTTGCGGACGAACAGTTCTATGTCAGTCGGGACATTGACATTTTAATCGGTGCGGATTTACTGTGTGACATTCTATTGGGCGGCGGATGTCTCAGGATTAGCGATCACTTACCCCGGGTTATGAATACGGTGTTCGGTCACGTATTAACCGGGCCGGTGACGTTTGCGGTACCAAATCCTTATCTTAAGGCGACTTGTTTTTCTCAGACGTTCTACTGCGGCGCAACTACGGATGCGATTTTAGAGCGGTTTTGGGAAGTGGAAGACGTTCCCACAAGGGTCGAAGCTCCTAAGGATTTGGAATGTGAAGCGGTGTTTATGATGACTCATCAGCGGGATGAGAGCGGCAGGTACCAAGTTCGGTTACCTTTTTTATCTGACAGACCTGAGCTCGGAAACTCGGTCCCATTGGCCATGAAGCGGTTCTTGGCTATGGAAAGGCGGATTCATGCGAACGAAGCATTTCAAAAGAAATACGTAGATTTTATGCGGGAATATGCGGAAACGGGACATATGTCACTCTGTGGCGGTAAACCAGAGGACTATGCGAACACGGGTTATATGATTCCACATCACGGAATATTTAAAGCAGACTCTGACAAAATCAGAGTGGTGTTTGATGCTAGCTGTGCTACTAGCAATGGAGTGTCTTTGAATGACTGCCTGCATGCGGGACCAAAGCTACAGCGGGATATAGCGGATATCATCTGTAGGTTTAGGTTACATGCCTATGTCTTCACAACGGATATTAGAATGATGTTTAGGCAGATACTGATAGAAGAAACTGACAGGCAGTTTCAGAGAATTTTATGGAGAGAGTCACCGGACTTACCGTTGTTAGTATACTCCCTCAACACGGTCAGTTACGGTATGAAGTCCAGTCCTTACCTGGCGATTCGGACGCTGAGGCAGTTGGCTGAGGACGAAGGAGAGCGATATCCGGCGGCGGCGCGTCTTCTACGTTCTTCAGTCTACATGGACGACATTTTGGGAGGAGCGGACTCCATAGAGGAAGCGGGTCAACTAAAGGCTGAGTTGACAAACTTACTACGCTCTGGCGGTTTCGAGCTGAGTAAGTGGACTTCTAATAGCCCGGAGATTTTAAGTGACATAGACGCGGAGCACTTAGAGAAGCCTAAGAAGATATTTGATAATGCGGACGAGCCCAGCTTCTTTAAAGTATTAGGCATTCAATGGGATTCAAACACTGATAGTTTTTCATACCGAATGAAACTCGGTGACACTAGCGGTTGTACGAAGCGGTCGATCCTATCTACGCTGGCTAGGACATTTGACCCCTTAGGATGGATTTGTCCAGTTATCCTTCAGGGCAAGATTCTCATGCAGCAGCTGTGGTTAGGAAACTTATCGTGGGATGCGGAACCCTCAGCGGATGTCATAGCGGAGTGGCAGAGCATTTTAAAAGAGCTGCCACTGATCACACAGTTGCGTTTGGAGCGCTTTGTATTAAAGAACATCAAGTCGTGCTCTCTGCACGGATTCTCAGATGCGTCAGAGCTTGGATACGGCGCAGCGGTTTATCTGAGAACCGTAGGAAGTGACGGGGAGGTTAAGATTAGTTTGATGATGGCCAAATCACGGGTAGCGCCGGTAAAATCCAAACTAACCATACCCAAACTTGAATTTAGCGGTGCGGCATTATTAGTACGACTGCTTAAGTACGTTGTCACTGCTATCAGTGAAGATGTGGCGATAGATAAGGTCTTAGGATGGTCCGATAGTACTATTGTCCTCTCGTGGTTAAAGGTATCGCCCCATCTGTTACAAACATTTGAAGGAAATCGGGTTTCACAAATAGTTAATTGCGGATTGGACATAACCTGGAGACACTTGTCTTCAGATGTGAATCCAGCCGATGTTGCGAGTCGCGGTTGTCGCGCATCGGATCTAATTGAACATCCCTTATGGTGGGGACCTGCTTGGTTGACAGGTGATGCGGACACCTGGCCCAAAAATATTATGGACGAAAGCGGATGAACCATTACCTGGCTTACGGAAGCCGAAGGTAAATGTTCGCGCTCTGGCGGGACTTGTTGAAGACGACAGCGTATTTACGCGGTATAGTAAGTTGAATAATATGCTACTGGCGGTCGTAGCATATTGTTTTCGCTTCATTAATAATGCCAGAAGGTCGCAAGAGCGGCTTCTGGGGGCACTGACGGTAGCAGAGCGGCGGTTCGCTATGCATCGGTTGATAAAATTAGTACAGGTACGATGCTACGTCCGGTCGTCAAAATATGTAGACTTCCTTTAGACGATTAAGTGGTAACTGAACTGTTTTAATGTATCTAGTTTAAGTAAGTAAGTTGCGGTTTTCATTTTTATATTGGGGTGCATGTTGCGGTTTATTGCATCACCAAGGTGTTGATTTTAGTTGATAAAGGCTTTAGCCTTTCTCGGGCGGGGGGATGTTTAGTTTTTAGCGCCATTATGTTGCTATTTTATTGTAATTTTAAACGCGGCACTGATACTACCAACATTACACAGGCCTCGTGCCGCTTCACTCACACATTTTATATTTGTATATATTTATCTCGCTCTTACGGGGTTAAATTTGAGCGGGAACGTACGGCGCCATCTAGCGGAAAAGAATGGCAAAGAAGAAGAGAAAAATATGGCGGATCGATAGTGTGTGTTGTTAACGTTGAAATACAGCCGTAGCTGGACTGATGTTTATTATTTTTATAGCGTATGACACTCACAAATAACGTGGCTTTCTATTGGCAAAAGAACTTTCAAAATCGGTTCAGTGGGTCCAGAGAGTACCCCCTACAGCCTCACAAACTTTACCTCTTTATAAATTAGTATAGATTTACAATATAACTTATTTTTCTCTACATAGCCTTATTTTTTATGTCATAGGGAGGCATCAGGCAACCGAACAATCGGAGCCTTATGCGAGCGAGAGGTACCACCCCGGTCGTGTCGGCCCAATTCGGCTGCAAAGCAGCATGGAACTACCCACAGATATTTGAAATCTTAATATTTCTATGGCACTACCTTTATTAATCATTAAATAGCAATTTCAGTACATATGTAACTAAAATCTAATTAAAATATGTCACTGAGTTTTTTGTTTGAGCGCTCTTATCTCCAGAACTGCCAACCCGATGGTAAAAGTTATTTTTGCATTTTATAGTCCAACTATTAAGGAAAAATTTTCAGCTATTTTGGGGGATTTTCGATGTTGGGCCGAGTGAAACCGCAGGAACAGCTAGTGTGGCATAGTTCAGCTCTCAACGTGTAGGTCACAGTACAGTGGTCAGGTAGTCGGTAGCCCGGTATGATAATCGTCCGAAGCAGGAAGTCACCAATTTACCAAGCAACTTTCACTTTTTGTTTTCGTGGCGAGAATACTCATAGCGACAGATACTATTAACTATTAACTAAACTTGGTAGTTATATTAGATTGTATGTGTTTAGTTTGACTCACAGACGTTCTAACATCCAACTGCTGGATAACTTCTATCGCTAGGAACTGCTGTTATGTTCATATAGGTAATAATTACATACTTGTTCTTGAATAATACATTCCTTTACATAAACATAATAATCTGCCTCAATAATTGAGCTGTCAAATGTACAAACAGACAACACATGAATGAGTTGTCTGGGCTAGTCTCAGGTGCATTTGTGGTTCATGGATGACCTGATCACTTACCACCGTGGCATACCAGTTGCCTATCCAACTAATGTATGATATAAAAATGTGATATAAATAAACCAAACGTAATAAATACAGCTATGCTGCGCAGCAAGTGACAGCTATGCTGCTCAGTAAGTGACAGCTATGCTATCGCGTTTCGTGCGGTTTGTGAGTTTACGGACCCATTTGGAGGGATAGGGAAAAGGAGGTTACAACCTCCAGTTGTGCGGATGTCTATGAGCGTCGGTAGTCACCATAAGCATCCCTAAGGCACCGACTGCGCGGTTGCCTCCTTATGACATAAAAAAACAAGAGCTCATGATTTTGATAAGATATGTCTAAAAACCACCTTTCAAAATGACATGGCAGCCGAATCTGTTTACCTAAGAGCTATGGCCACAGGCACAGTGGTACAATTTAACACCCTTTTCTTGTGTCGGGGGTTAACAAGAAATAGCAACAATATACCTCGATACGCTCGATATACCCCTCTTGTTCTGTCGGTCAAGAAAGAAAGAAAACAACATAATTAGCTGCTCGATACTACGTAGCCAGCTCCTCGAGCAGCAGCAGCTAGCAGCGGCTTCACGCTCGACCGGTGTTGCAAGCGCGTTTCACTTCCGACGCCGGAGGCCACTCTTACCTAATGCTCTCCAGCCGAAGGTCTTTAATTATATCATTACTATGGCCAACTGTATTGGGAAATACTGAAATTAATTTGTGATATATGGACTATGGAGCTTAGTAAGCTGTCCTGCTGGTGGAGGGATCACGGGAAAAGGGTTTTGGTGGTCGGTGAAAAAAACAGACAAACGTCCATGCCCACTTATACTTATTACAATATATACCACTTTTTTTATGTCATAGGGAAGCAACCAAGCAGTCGGAGCCTTATAGTGACTACCGACGCCCATAGACATCCGCACAACCAAAAGTTATGCTGATGCGTTGCCCTCCACGTGGGGCCACCCCGGTCGTGGCGGCCTAATTCGGCTTCAAAGCAGCATGGCACTAGCTCTTACCACTTTTAACAAAGATTTGTACCATTTAAGAAATCCCTAAAAGTTTGGATTTTTGATCCCTTAATTTTACTATTGCACTTTAAAGTTTCCATAATCTAAAATTATGTTTCCTTTTTTTCTGAAATACAGCAGTGGTAGGTGGGTGGTATCCAATCAGGCATGACGTATGTACTTGGTTTACAGTAAAAATATAGCAATAGAGTATACTTTAGAATAGGTTTAATCAATAATATAATAATAATAAATACAGATCATCATAATACCTCGTGATGAATAAATGAAATAAATGGTCATCTCGGATTATCTTCGTAATATCTTGGGATTATTTCATATTTGTTGTACAGACTTATAGAAGACGCCCGCGGTCTCATTCATGTAGGTTCCGATATTTTATTGCCGTCCAGTATTGATCACAGATTCGATGATATTATGTCTGCGAGTAACACTTGGGACTTTATTATTACTATTATTATTGAAGAACATATAGCTGATTTAAAACGCCGTTTTTAATCTTCAATTTTGTCCTATCTATCATGAAGCTCGTGACGGAGGATCGGCCGTCTTGGCGTTCATTAAAAAAAATGCCCAGCAGCCGCCGGGCACGGAGAGGCATGATAAGGTTGATGATGATGATTCACTGTAATATTTGAGGATTTAATAATTAAGGTCACTGAAGGACTGTGTGGGGTCAATATTCTCAGGTCGGGAACTTATGGCTTTGGTCAAAATAAAATGTATATACAATAATCGTTTAAAACAAACATGTTTTACTCAAGTCTTAGAAGTAATTAATGTTCTGTCATAATCTTTATGTAATCGTTCCGAACGAATAATCCTTGAATCCTAATAAAAATATTCGTATCCTATTATCTCGGAAGCTCAATTTGGACGATATTTTTTTACCTTTTGATGTTTTTTCTTTCATGTTTATACAAGTGTTTGTGATTATATTTGTTTGAGGTTTATTCAGTTACAAGAATAACATCGAATAGGAATTACCAGTATCTACTACCTACCAAATTTTATAAATTAAAATAAACAATACGTACTAATATAGAATTAATTCTATGCGTACAAGTAAAGGCAAAAGTATACGTAAAAGATGATCTTTATCGGGTGCCGCTATAGGTACCACCACCCTGTTGTTTCTTCCGTGAAGCAGTTCCACTGTGTTTCGGAGAGAAGGGCAGGACATGCAGTGTAGTTACTACTAACTGGCACCGAGACTTAATATATTAGAGAAAGAGATGAGAGGATAGGGGGTTAGGAGGATATTAGGATTCGAGAATTACAACACCAAAGAAATAGAAAGTATAAAAAATAAACTGAAATACATTTTCAGTCTATTTTTATACTTTACGTCGATACGTTATATATGGCACTTGGTTCAATTTGACATGAAATATAAGATACGGTTTACGATATTTTTTACATTTATAAAGGTTGGTAATACAACATGTCTAACCCTGGGCCTCCTCCGCAGGCGTACGAGCGGCGGTTCCCCAGCTGCCCCCAGATCCCGGTGGTGCTGGAGTGCGCCATCACCGAGGACTCGTGGTCGGCGGACGACTCGCAGAGGCACACCACCCGCCGCTGCCAGCTCAACGTGGAAGCACCGTACCTCCTCAAGAAGGTGAGCCTGCAATGGTAATCAGCGGCAGGGATGCGCTATGATGCGTCTAGCCATGGGTACTTAGTTTTTTTTTAGTTAATGACATCGAAACTTACCATCTTGCCTCTATAAGGCAACGTATGATTCTATCTTTTTAGCAGGCTTTTGATTTTCCCTTATCCTTAGCAACGGATGACGAAAATACTGATATCCGTCTCGGTGCTTGGTTTGTTTGTTTCACTGTTAAGGCGACGCATTGTTAAACAATAATTCTAATACCGGACACTCGCCAGAGGGGACTGAGCGTCCTGAGCAGGACCGAGCGCGCGAGCTTCTAACTAATGGACGTAAACGATAAAATGGTTTCTGTTATTTTATTACGTTAAAAACGATAATTGGAGAAATTCCTTTATTATTTTAAAGAAAATGCAAAGACTTATTTACGAAGAAAGTTAAAAGGCTTAAACCGGACACGTTTGCTCATAACATGTGAATCTCTTTTAGGAGGTATGTTTGATATTATTTTTTTACAAACGTCTATTGAAAACTAACAAAATAAGGTTTTTAACATCAACTATTAGCACCTATTAGGTCACTAACTTATATTTTCATTCGTTTTGGAATTACTAAAGTAAATTTAAATTATTGACGCCAAAACTATAAATGCGTCCTCTTAAATATGATTTTTACACCAAGATCGTGATTTGGAAAGTGATAAAGCGCAAAAATTAAGCTGCAGTGGTAAATGGATAACATATTAAATACCAGTAGTCTCTAAATCGTGATTTTAGTGTGATTAACTATTTAAAAATTACTTAGTTATTTAGAAACAAAAGTTCTAAGACGTCATAGGTCCGGTTGTCGGTGGTAGCGTTTAGTTTAGAAAGAAGATCTTTCCTTGTATAAAGGACATATTTTTCCAGTCTTCACAAGTAATATATATTCAGATCCTCGTTTTGACCTTGCCACAATAATCGGCCTCGTAGGCCGTTTTGAACACTTGCCAAAATATACCGCGGTATTACACCGAGGGAGTTTATTTACAAAATAAGCAGATGATTACGGAGCGAGTGTTATTTGTGGCTTCTGCGTAAAATAGAATTTCTGCTGAATATCGTTAATGGAAATAATAACACGACATACATTTTGGTCGATATCACATTGAATTATGACTAATCTAGACTTCAAGCAAGCATCGCCTCCTTGTTCAAATAATTACTGTGGACGACGGATGTTTACTTCGTAAAAGCTGCATCTGACCAAGGTCTGACCATATTAACATCGTGTGGCCACTCGTCAAGGAAAACATTGGACCCAAACCGCGACCGGCGGGAGGGAAGCGACCGGTGGGAGGGAAGCGCTGTGCTGCGCTCCCGCCTGCATGGGTACCACCATCTTGCTTGTTTCTCCCGTGAAACAGCTTTTCTGTGTTTCGGAGAGAAGGGCAAGACAGGCAGTATAATTACTGGCACCGAGACTTAACATCTTATGTCTCAGGATAGGCAACACATAGATGAGTTGCCTGGGCTCGTTCCAGGTGAACTAGTTTATGTTCATGGGCGACGTCGACCACTTACCATCAGGTGGCACGTTTGCCAGTTTGCCTATCCAACTAACATAAAAAATTAAAAGTATTTATAATACTTATAATAGCGAACTTAACACAGCCTGTGTAAAGTTCGCTTCTTCGAATTGGGACAGCGCATCGAAGCCTAATACGACGCCTGATTCCCAAGAGGAGACTCAGGAGGTCTCCTCATAGGACCTATAAGGGTAATAAGCGTTACAGAGTGCGATTTAAAGGGATCGCATACATTCTTATGCTTGCCTTAAGCTATCGGATTAAAATACATTTATAAGTGTTAGTACTATGTTATGTCATTTTTTGGGCTTTGAGTGGATGTCAAGGGGGGGCTAGTCGAAAGCTAAATCATAGTCTGTGGTCTCAAAACCCCTGTCTCTCGGTCGCTATCTTGGAAAAGAGATGCAAATTGTTTTTTCATTACTCGGTAATTTAGCCGTCGCACAAAAAAATAGTTCCAACATTTACGAAAATTGAATGTTGTACAATTTTGGCTTCGACTAACCCGCCCTTGACATTTGACTCGGACTTTTGCACTCCCAAACATAAATTTTCAATGGACTATTTGTTCTAAATTAATTTTGGTCTGGCAGATGATCGGCGTCGACTACGTGTACTTCATCCAGAAGAACCACCTGGACCTCAAGAGCCGCGTGCTGGAGATCGAGGCCACCAACGAGACCTTCGCCGCCAGGGTCGGAGTGGTCGAGAAGTGCAGATATTATGTGAGTGGATTGTTTTTTTGGGGAGGGGGCAGCGGACAGTCGGTGCACCTAGGGGCAAGTGGTCAGCGACGTCCGTAGACACCTGCTACTCCAGAGGATTGACAGGAACGTTGCCCTTCAAATATGAGTATGTTCTGAAAAGTCCCTAAGTTATATAGGCTCGGAAAAACCGTGGGTCGCAGCTGAAATGTCCTCAACTAAGAAGAGAGACTGGTCGAATGGTCAGGGTACTTGACGCAGCGGTCGCGGGTTCGAATCCCGCCCAGTGCAGATAATGTGTATGTTGAATATAGATGTCTGCAGGTCATGGACGTGTATCCCCACCTCACCAAGGCGGACTGGTGGCACAAAAAAATTGTTTCTAGTACCCGTAAGTAACCCAAGTTCCTACGGACGTACCTCGGGCCTCGGGGCTAGGTTAACGTGGTGTTATTTATTATTGAGTAAAATGAAAATCCTTGGAATATATTTAATTTGTACACGTACATGTAGTTGTAGCACTATTTCTGGCCGTTTTCGACATTAGTCCCTAGTCCCCCTATCTTCCATTAATTCGTTACGGGCTATTAGTTATAGCGTATACCTTGGGGCTCATCGTGGTGGTCTCGTGGTGGTCTCGTGGTGTCATCTTGTTGTGGATCTTGGCAGAGTCGTGCAGGAGTCTTAAAAAAGGCCTGGTTATTCTCTTCCATAAAGAGAATTGTCTTTCTATTGTTATTGTGTTTACGGAGAGGTCATGGACAGAAGACTGTCGAGTTTCGAGCGGTCGCGCCTAACGAGTAAAACCCGCCGGGGGTTACCCGCTTCTTTTCCTCAAAACAACTCGTTTTGTATCTAATCGTTTGTAGTATTAGCGAGTATATGTCAATTATATGTTATGCTGAATGGCGCAGTGGATAATTGTTTGACTTTTAGTATCGACTTTTGTACAAGGTAGTGCCATTGCTGCATTGCAGCCGAATTGAGCCGGCACGACCGGGGTGGTAACACTCGCTCGGTTCGGTTTGTGAGTTTTCGGTGGCCCATTGGGTTGATAGGCTAAAGGAGGGCAACGCATCTGCCTCACCATGGTTCAGGCCTTGACGTGGCGGTGGGGCTCAGTAGCCTAGGATGAGCCGCTGCGCTGCACCTTGGGCGAAGCTAATTGAGCCGAGGGGGCTCTTTGTACCCTTCTTATAAGAAGAGGGGACAAAAGAGCAGGCGGCAAGGGGCGAGGACGGGAACCTCATCCCATTGTACTATCCCGGCGTTGGGAGGGGTTGTCCTGTGGTGCGGGACAACCCCTCTATGGAGGTGGAGTTGGTCCCTTGGGGGACTGACTAGCCGTCAAGGTGCCCTGTTTGTTAATTAGATCCGAGGCACCTCACCAAAGGCGGCATTGGTGGCACTCGCCGGGTTTTTGTGGGTAGAGCTGCGTCCACTTTCGGGCGCAGCGAGTCCCACATACCCGCGTGGGGAGATCCACTCCGCCGCGGGATGCCTCAGAGCATTTCCCGGCGTTAATGGAAAACAAACGCATCTGCGTAATCTCTGGTTGTGCAGATATCTATGGGCGTCGGTAGTCACCATAGGCTCAGATTTGCTCATTTGCCTCTTTTGTACATAAAAAATATATAAATACATCTTGTCGGTAATTTAGAGAGGCGAGGAACTATCGATGATAATGTTGATGAACTTCTTTTGTTAAAACGTGCAATCACCGCTACTTTGTTCCATGGTGAGCTGACAAGCAAGGTGGACTAGGATACTACGAGGCCTACAAATAAATGTAATAAATTAGGGACCTACATAATATCTATTGTTGAAGGCATGTCTCTACCACGCGCGTGTGGTCGGTATTTCAAGTGGCATGCTTGACGTTCTGACAGTGACCTTGCACATCCACTCCACTAGATGGCGTCTCCCATCGAGTGGCCACCACTCACCACTCAGCGGTAACGGTAAACAGACGGCGCGTGTCTGACGACATTCATGAGGTACCGAGGGTATTAACAATTACACCACGTTAACCTCGACCCGTGGTAGGTTCGTCAAAACTTGTTTTACGTGTGCTATGAACGAATATGAAGTTATGAATATAATGAGTACATATAGACACATATCGTACAAACGATCTGCACTTGGTGGGTTCGAGCCCGCGACCGCAGCGTGAATTGTACAGTGGCCAGCCCACTCGATCAGCAGTAAAGTATTATGACGCTGTACCATGTGATCCAGAAGGCGACCTTGACTATACGTCCGGGATCTCAGTTGTTAATGATGTGGACACACAGATTAATTAGTGATGCCTATCTTAATTATAATGTTACCGTCCTTCACATACATACATACATGCAATAGGCTGTATTTTTAACCGACTTCAAAAAAAGAGGAGGTTCTCAATTCGTCTGTATGTTTTTTTTTGTATGTATGTGACACGATATCTCCGCCGTTTGTGCATGGATTTCGATGGTTATTTTTTTGTTTGAAAGCTGGTGCTTCCAATTTGGTCCCATATTAATTTTATTAAGATCTAACAAGCCGTTTTCTAGTTATTCCCAATAATGCCCATTTGGTTGGTTCCTTTTACCTTGATGATATGCTGATGAGCTCATTTTATTACTTGTCGATGTAACAATTGTATAGGATGCTTTGGGAGCACACCATAGTACGTATGTCGCGGTCATCGTAATCATAATCATCATCCTTTATCCGTCCACTGCTGAACAAGGGCTCCTTCAATGAACGCCAAGACGACGAATTTCGGAATCACTAAAAATTAAGAAATAAAAAGTTTTACAAAAAATTAAAACCGACTTCAAAAATAATAAACTAAAAGTTATAAAATAACAGTGTTTATTTTTAATTGTTGTGCTTACAATTTATAGTCAACTTAATCTTCTACTAATGTACAAACTTTGCATTTACATTTTTTATAGTTACTTTTGGAGTCGGTGTCGTATTTGTTGCTGTACACTACCTACCTTTTTTTTTTTTTACCTCGGGAAATGCTCTTAGGCATCCCGCAGGGGAGTGGGTCTCCCCACGCGGGTATGTGGGAATCGCTGCGCCCGACAGCTGGTAAGTGGACGCAGCTCTACCCACTAAAACCCGGCGAGTGCCACCAATGCCGCCTTTGGTGAGGTGCCCCGGACCTAGTAAACAAACAGGGCACCCCGACGGCTAGTCAGTCCCTCAGGGAACCGACGCCACCTCCATAGAGGGGTTGTCCCGCACCACAAAACAACCCCTCCCAACGTCGGGACAGTACAATGGGATGAGGTTCTCATCCTCACCCCTTGCCCCCTGCTCTTTTGTCCCCTCTTATTATAAGAGGGGTACAAAGAGCCCCCTTGGCTCAATTAGCTTCGCCCAAGGTTACTGAGCCCCACCGCCACGATAAGGCCTGAACCATGGTGGGGCGGTTCTGCCCTCTGATTGGTGGACTGATGGCCAATGGGACGAACATACAGATCGCTGGTTGGTTGAATTGTCATTACGTCAGTGACAAATCACTGAGCAGTTTCGTAATTGTATGGCTCACATTACAAACTACTCTTTAATTACATTAAAATAGTGCCTCTATTTTATATTGTAATAATTACGCAGAGTCCTTCCGTGACCGTGGTTGCTATAAAGTATCCGAAACATCGGGCATGCAAAAATCCTAATAAACCGCGATAAAATCTGTAAAAATTTGATATGAAAATTACTGTGTGCTTATCAACTGCGGAACCAATGTATATATGGCGGATTGCGCTTTTATCGTGCTATCGCATGTTACCCCGAGGCCTGAATATGTTTGATAAAGAAAATTACGCAGCAAGGCGTTTGATGTTTAAATTACGTATGTAAATAATAATAATTATAATATTTGTCGACCGTGCCACCGCTTCACTACACGTGGGGTCGTTCCTTTCCAACAAAAAAAACCATCAAAATCGGTTCAGGAATGGCGGTAAACATCGATGAACATACACAAAAAATACATATAGATGGAACCTCACCCTTTTGTGAAGTCGGTTAAAAAATTATTTCGCTTTATTTCATTAGTATGAAATAGAATTTATTAATTATCGGTATTATTTAAGCATTTTACCACCATCTTGATTGTTTCTCCCGTGAAACAGCTTTACTGTGTTTCGGAGAGAAGGGCAAGACAGGCAGTGTAATTACTGGCACCGAGACGTAACACCTTATGTCTCAGGATAGGCAACACATAAATGAGTTGCCTGGACTAGGTCCAGTAAACTAAGTTATGTTCATGAGCGATATCGTCCACTTACCATCAGGTGGCACATCTGCCTGTTGCCTATCTAAGTATATAGCATAAAATATGATATTTTGACAAGACGTGTTCTCTTGCGGAATGATAATTCTCATGAAAATTTCACGGACAAAGTCGATGGGCAAGCTTGTTCACGTTCAAATATTTCTGAGTGTCGTACGTCTAGTGTATATATATTTATCACAAAGCAAACGTTACATTGTCACGATGACAATACGACGCTCGTGTCACATTGACAGACAAAGGCGGGAGGCGAGCGAGTATTGTGTGAAAGACGCTATTGTGAGGAAATGAGGTTTACTTGAATATGATGTTGTGAATGGAACCGCTTGATGTCTTCATTAACATCGGTACCTAGTGATTGATGATTTGATCCGGCCGAATTCGGCCACGCGACAGCTAAGCTGTCATCTGCACAGGAACATTTTTAGTACATAAGTGGACGCGCAAACACAGATGCCCTATCTTGTCCTTATCCCCCGTGATCTAGTGGAACGGGATCCGCTAATGTAGATAATGGTAGTATGAACCCTTGTATGTCCCACTGCTGGGCACGGGTCTCCTCCGGTGAGCAAGCGATGGTCTCATATTCAGGTGCGCGTAGAATTTTAAGAAAAAAACATTTCAAGGCATCACAGAGGTCAGGATTGAACCCAGACCTCTCACCCAAGAGGCCCACTGGACCATCGCCGCTACTCCTACATATGATAAAATGTTATTACTAATAATAAAATATAGTGACTACGCCCGGGGAAAGAAATTATAAATTACTCGCAGCGCCCCGCGGTTTCGCTCGCGTAAATGTATAAGCTATATTATTTTAAAGTTTCATTAAAATTCATTCAGTAGTTTTTTCGTGAAACAGTAACAAACATTTACAGCAACAACACAAACAAACAAACTTTCGCGTTTATAATATTAGTAGAATTTATCCAGACTTAAAAACGTGACGTTACTTTTTAATGTTTAGGTACTATGGAGATCGTCAGTAGTTTCTGGTTAAGCTCATGGGGTTTTCATGAAAAATAAATACCTATAAATAAATACCTATATATAATAAAGATCTTTATGTAAAATATTAGTAATCGACACAATACCATGTTCAGGTGCACCCGGAGAACACGGAGTGGACGTGCTTCGAGCAGAGCGCCCTGCTCGACGTGAAGAACTTCTTCGGGCTCGAGAGTACCGTCGAGAAGATAGCCATGAAGCAGTACGCGGCCAACATCTCCAAAGGTACAGCTTACTGTCGTTGAACGAGCCTTAACGCGCGATCACTGAGACATATCTTTATTAAACCTAAATAGGTACTTATAGCGTGTTGGAAGTCGGTGGGTAGTTCGACCTTTTCGATTCTTATGTTATAGTGTTTAAAAAAAGTTAGTAATGAGCGTGTGTGCGGTAATGGATTTTGGGTACTATAAATTAAAATATTGTGTGAATGATACCCACACCTTGGGAATGTCGTGTTCCTCCCAGATAATTTAATGATAATAAAATGTAGGTTGTAGAATGTTACGAATGAGGACCACTGAGTTTTTTTCACCGGTATTTTTGTGGGCTCCTTTTGAAATTTATGGTACCATGTTTCTTAAAAAACATAAAAAAACACATGTTAGGTACTTCTGTACAAGTTACAAAATATAGAGAGTTCTGTCTACTCTACATTTATTGTTTTCTAATGTTTACGCGAATTTCACTCATTATAATAAAACAATTTTATCGCGGTTTATTAAGATTTTTACAAGCCCGACGTTTCGGATACTTTACAGCAACCATGGTCACGGGAGGACTGAGGTGTCATACGTCCTATTATTACAAAGTTATTTGAAACTACCCTATGATACATCAATATTTTGGTCAGTCCTATCTACGCAAAAGAACACAGATTCCAACCAAGGATGATCCGTGAGGCTATTGAAATTAAAAAACATGCTAATTTCAATAGAGAAGATGGCTGGCTTCTACCACCTGCTTGGGATCCCATTATTAAAATTATCAAATCAAAATCCAAGCATAATATGTCACAGATTAAAGATACAGTTAGCACTTTCTGCGTAGATAGGACTGACCAAAATATTGATGTATCATAGGGTAGTTTCGAATAACTTTGTAATGATAGGACGTATGACACCTCAGTCCTCCCGTGACCATGGTTGCTGTAAAGTATCCGAAACGTCGGGCTTGTAAAAATCTTAATAAACCGCGATAAAATCCGTAAAAAATTGTTTTATTACTCTACATTTGATTAAACAGTGAAATGGTAAAAGGGTTCTAGGAATTTGGAGAGAGCTGTCTGAGTACCTGTGGTCTGGAGGTTTATGAGTGTCTTTGTATAGTGTCGCTGAGAGGGTTCACTTGGGTAATGTTAACTCCCAACTGGGGACGATTAAGGATTTCAACGAAGTGCTAACAACCTTCTTATTGCAATTATTTTGTCAGATTTCTGTAAGATCCGCTGATTTGTTAGTCCCGGGACGTCCTGCAGATGAGAAACGTGTCTGATATTAAAGTTCATCTATACATACATACAGATCAATAAAATTAGAGTGTTTGTAATATCAAAATAACCGCTTTCTATTGAATGCATATGTTACATATACATGTACACGGTACATAATATACCAAAATAGCTTTTTTTTTTACAATTTTTGTTTGTTTGTTTGTTCCGGCTAATCTCTGAAATGGTTGCCGATTTTGAAGGGACTTTCAGACTGACAGATAGCTTATGTTATAGGGAGTAACTTAGGCTATAATACGGGTACGGCTGTAAATGTAAGTTAACGCGGGTGAAGCTGCGGGCAACAGCTATAATTTATAAAAAATTACAACGAAAGATTATTTTAAGATCATGAAAGATGGATCTTTAGTTGGCGATCCGCAATCGACGAACCAGGGCGTGTCGCTGTTATTTCTATATTTAGTTCCAATACAAGTTGATCGATTTTACTGTCTCGGTGCCTTAAGTCTCATTCGTTCTCCAGGCAAGGAGCTGATCGAGGTGTTCATGGAGGAGGTGGTGTCAGAGGGCGTGGCGGACCTGCGTCCGTGGCGCGCGGCCGACCCCGCCCACAACCGCACGCTGCGCCGCGTCGTGTCCCGCAACACGGAGCCGCTGTCGCCGCGGCCCATCGCCGAGCCGAAGAAGCACTCGCAGCCGGGTGAGTGTCTGGAATATTCTAGAATAAGTATACGATGCATTGAAATGGGGTCTTCTGTAATCTTCTACAAAGCGGGTTTTTACCCTGCGCTATAACGTTTTTCGAGTATGTATTTCTTTTGCAGGCTCTGTTGCCAGAACAGCTTGTTTTAACCTGAGAGATATCGTTAGATTCGTCTTAATTGTGAGTGAAAGCGTTCTTAATTTATCTTGGAGACAACCAAGGCGTCTTCGAGTATGTAAATCTAACGGAGAACGATGACATTAATAATGAATTTCATTAAATGAGTTAGCCGATAAAATGTCTCTTTCAAACTTGAAATGTTGCGGATCAGATCGCCGAAACAATAAAAGCTAGGAATCCAAGACTACGTCGTCGTATGATCTCAGTTTATTATGAAATGTTCATGACAATGTCCATTATAAATTCATGAACGCCGGGTGCATGCACGAAAATGTCCCGTTACGCTCATTGTACGCTTGCTTTTTGTTACGACGTTGTCACGTTAAACTATCGTCCGTAAACCAACTTTACAGAAAACCAATTTTTTTATCTTTCTAAAGAGACCTTAATCTTGACCTATCTTTTTATTTAATAAGAATTTTATTGCGGCTCATTAAGACTTAAATTCCCGATTTTCATAGTACTTGAGAGCAGAGTCTTAAAATTGTACTCAGAAAACAATAATTGTTCTATATATACATAAAAAATCTTGAAAGTGAGTCGTTCTGCATCTTTTTGTCCGCAGTCTATCGACATAGTTCACCTTCACGGCCTCTGTCCTCGGCCGGACGGTTGTTTGTCCTAGCTTGACCTGTAGTCTGTACGTACTTCATAGTTACATTTTCATGTGAAGCTAATCACCTGGCCCCGCGGTGGAAAACATGAAAAATATTAAACAAGTCAACATAATATGATGAAATGTTTCCAATATTCTGTGGCTTGAAATCTACAAGGAAAATGTTTTCAGGATGAACAAATATTGTCACATTTGTTCTATTTGGTCTGTCAAAGTATTCCAATGGCAAGAACCCTTAAAAATTTACCATTGAAATAGAAACATAAAATTTTGCATGAGTGAAGAAAAGATTGAGAGGCGATACAAGAACCGGCCAAGTGTGGGTTGCACTCGCGCGCGAAGGGTCTAATGTCGTATAGACCCTTTTATTATTAGGCTCTATAATAAACTGTTTTAGCTCTCTGTGTCTTCTGCAGTAGTCCAGTGCCCCTAGCATGTGCGCACGACAAAATTTTGTCTACGCGTTTTCTCGTATTATTTCATATAGTTAATACGAGAAAAGGGGCAGACAAAATTTTGTCGTGCGCGCATGCTAGCCGTACAGGTATACACTTTGGGTCAGAACATCTTTTTTTGATAGCTAATCGCTCATGGACCTATAGAAACACTTGTGTCATTTTATCATTCGTTAAACATGAACGGGTCTGATGACGATATTTCTCACAACGTAATGACAGCAGATGACGGTGGACTACTGCATCAATTAGGTCTTGACAATCATCACGATACTAGCTGGTACAAGTGCCTGTTATGTGTACATTTTAATGACTGTTTTAATGACTTTTGAACACGCAATGATCTGAGGTTCATATTATGCATTAATACTCCCGTTGAATGTACATTCATACAAGCGTATTATACGACCTACTGCTAGGCACGGAGGTCTAGGTGCTAGGTCTCCTCGAAGTCTGGCGAGGAGACAATATCCACCAAGTTTCAGGCAACTCAAGACGGAGTGGAAAACTACACACACCATTAAATACCACTTTGTAAGACACTATTGCTTTACAATATTGTTGTTTACCGGTGAGCAAGCTTGAGAAGGGAATTTAAACCCATTGTAACAAACGGGTAATTGACTTTCAGCCGGGTCCGAGAAATACATTTTCTCATATAAATGTTATATGTTCTCATATAATTTTGGTTTGTGTACGCTTCAAAAATTCAAAAAGTTCTGCACCGATCGAGCTGAAATTTTAGAATGATATATAAGTCGCATCAAGGATTGTTTTTATCTATTTTTTGCATCAGAAAATTCTGTAGATAAATAAATAGATAAATAATAGAAAAAAAAAGAAAAAAATAGCTCAATAGTTGTAGAAGGTTCTGGGTTGGCGCAGGCAACGTATGGAATTGGACGTGTTGACGTTGAAGATAGTTTTAACGTTTATGTAAGGGACCTTCGTCTACATTAGTTATGCGGCAGCTCCAAACGCGCGGGGTCTAAGGTGGGTCCCGGGTCAAATGTTGAGGTAATAGGTAGGCAGCCATGACGCGCACCCTCCGCCAGCACCTTATGATACTTTAATTTTATACATGATGTACAGCATGATAGGATAATGATGAACCACCCGCTTCGGCAGCTGTTGAGAGGAGCTAGACATGGGTACCAGAGTTACCAATCTAATTTATGTAGAGCACTTTTGAGACCTTTTTTTAGTCCAATTATTATGGAATTTTCAATATTATAGCTGACTGTGGTGATAAATTCAAATATGACCAGGAGGCGAAATAATTTTTGATTAGAATTTCAGAAGTTAGTGCATTACACATGCCGTGTCATCTGTATATTAAGACGTGAAGCGAAAACCTCTGTACCCTTAGTTTGTACCCCTTTTGAAGAGAATTGCGCAAACGGAGGAATCTGAAATGTGTTACAGTTAAAGATTAAGTGGAGAAAGATATTATTTGTGTGTAAGAAGCATTATAAATATTAAATACATTAAATTAAATGTTACACACACTACGATACGCACACATTCAAAGTTGAATAAGGACGACAACGTCAAACAGTAGATGACGTAGGTACGACGTTTAGTTTTTATTTCACAAAGAAGTTTTGAGGCGGTAGTTTTTAGGGACTGTCAAACAAGTATTTGAAGTTGAATGTTTTTTTTTAAATATCGAGATCGAATTTGGATCGCTGGTCGACCTATAATATCTATAATGATTTTAATGCTAAGTATGATTTTTATACATCATATCAAAAAGCACTGCAATCAATTGGCCAGCCATCTCAGCACAAAATAACCGTTTTTCATAAAAATAGACTCACGAGTATTGCCTCTACGTAGTTACAGTTTGCGAGAGTTTCAGTCGCGCGCGCTGGGAGGTAAAAACGAGTGTTTGTGTAAAAATATCTATTTTGGATGCAATTTATCGAGAGGAATTCGCAAGAGATGCCAAGATTGTGCAATGTTCGGGCTGGAGGGCATGATATCAATCAAGTCCCATTTTCACACTAAAGTTTGGAAGCCAGAAATCAATTTCTTGCGATCCAACGCCCTTTTTTATAGAAGAGGGGTCAAACGGAAAGTCGTTTCACCTGATCGCAGACTGCACGGTTGGCGGGGGGCAACCCCCCACTTTTACAAACCAAAAGTGAGCCGAATGGGCTCACACTAATCCGATGTAGCATTAGGGCCTTCGGGCCGTTAGCATAGATCCATCCGAAAAAAAAGACATCCATAGACAACCGCTGTTACATCATTAGCGCGGCCGTCCGATCAAATATGAGTGGATATTTTCCCGTGTTTCTCCCGTGAAACAGCTTCGCTGTGTTTCGGACGCAAGGGCAGGACAGGCAGTGTAATTACTGGCACCGAGACTTAACATCTTATGTCTCAGGAGAGGCAACACATAGATGAGTTGCCTGGGCTCGTTCCAGGTAAACTAGTTTATGTTCATGGGCGACGTCGACCACTTACCATCAGGTGGCACGTTTGCCAGTTTGCCTATCCAACTAACATAAAAAAAAAGATAATAGATATGCACTTTACTTCGTCTAGCCGTCGTATGCGAAAAGCATTTTCCCCGCGAAAACAAAAACTGGGTCCTAGGCGACTAAGATTTCTGTGGATAACGAATTGTAATTAAAACGAGGATGCAAACGACGTGACCGCTGGTACTCCGTACTCGGGGAGGCGGCTGCACCAGGTCAAGGTCACCGTATTGTGTTGGTCGGATCAAATGTCACGTCAACCCAATAACAAGATGCACGGATGGGTTTTAGTTTGACACGTTCCGTTGATACGTTCCGTTGATACGTTCCGATGCAGACAATGTAATATGCCTTTATATATGTTGTTGTAACTGCTTGTTGCTTCCCCACCATGGTTCAGGCATTGTCGTGGCGGTGGGGCTCAGTAACCTAGGGTGAGCCGCTGCACCTTGGGCGAAGCTAATTGGGCCAAGGGGCTCTTTGTACCCCTCTTATAAGAAGAGGGGACATAAGAGCAGGGGGCAAGGGGTGAGGATGGGAACCTCACCCCATTGTAGTGTCCCAACGTTGGGAGGGGTTGTTCTGTGGTGCGGGACAACCTCTCTGTGGAGGTGGCGTCGGTCCCTTGCGGGACTGACTCGCCGTCGTGGTGCCCTGTTTGTTTACTAGGTCCGGGGCACCTCACCAAAGGCGGCATTGGTGGCACTCGCCGGGTTTTAGTGGGTAGAGCTGCGTCCACTTACCAGCTGTCGGGCACAGCATTTCCCGGCGTTAAAGAAAAAAAAAACTGCTGCTTGTTGCTTCCGTGAAACAGATTTTATGTGATTATGAGAGAAGAAAGGTGTCACTACTGGCATCGATACCGTCTTGTCTCATGTGTTTGTCGCACGTAGGCCTCTCTCAATGAACGATAAGACGGCCGATCCTCCGCCTCTCTCTCGTTTATGTAGTCGCAGTATCTGATATTTGTTCATAAAAATAGACCATTGGGCGAAAGATAGTTAAAATTTATAACTGACGTGGTTATTTTATCTTATAAAACTTGTGTCTCGTGAACGAGAGATTCGTAGACAATGTCCAAATGTCGGGCTCCGTAAAATAATACCGACATACATGTTAGGTAAATATTCCGTTTTAAACAATGGGTAAAAGGCCCAAAATATGTAACCACACATTTATAAAATATTCTAAAATGTTACAAAAGTAACTTTTGTTTTGGCGAACCCTCTCTGTAACAATAACCAAATTGTTCCACATACTCGCATTGTCCGGTCCTGTACAAGTGTAATACTGTACCAACAGCGGTCTCGTACGGACATGATCTGCGCAGACGAGCGACGGGCAAACGGACTCGAGCCACCAGCGGACATACTAACTCATATGCCTTCATTGTTATCTGTTCAGCGGTTTAGGAGTTTATAGATAGTTAAAAAGTTAAATTGTACGCTTTTTACCGGAATATGCCAAAGACAAAAAGGGTTACTTAAGTAGTATAAGTGTGTATGTATGTATGTTCAAACTGCTTATACAATGTTGATCAACGAGGTGGCAATCAAGAGTGAAGGATTTAGTTAGGCGAAGTGTTGGTGTAGTGGTCGGTCTGTGCTGGATGCTAGTGGCGAGGGATCGGTCGTCTTAGCGTTTATTGGGGGGGCGGTCCATGTTTAGCAGTGCAATAGGGGCATAGCAGCATAAAAATAGGGGCTGATGATGATTATGTGGTATCAATCAATTCGTTATTATAGTCCAGATGACACAGGCTACATTTTAACAAAACTAGGCTTTTCTGTAGCATCTTAGTCTTGGAATTCGACTTCCACTGCCAAAAATGTCGGTCGTCTGCACTGCGCAGTATTGAAATATGAAGATCGTTTGATAAACGCTGTAAGTTATAATACTTCGACACGGATGACAAACTCCGCGCTCGGTTTTACTGGAGGACACTTGTTTATGCTGGTGGAGAGGGGAGGGGGCCATCCTCCCTGTTCAGATCGTTTTATAAGAGATTGAGGCATCCTTGGAGGAAATTCCTTTTCCGCGTAATCAAATGTTATGCGTATTTTTGAATGGTTGGTTTACTTGGCTATTTTCTATTGTCTGGCGGATGTACCTGGTTGTTCTCTTTGTTTTTCCGGCAAGGAAGGCTATGTTTATATTAGCACCAACTGCTTCTGGATTGGAAGTTGTGGTCGGGAATTTTATATGTAGGTATATCGTTTTGTGGTTTTTGGAATTTATTGAGAGAAGACTATTTATTTAATAAATGCGAATGTTTATTAACCTAATTAAAATTTACTAGTTAGTTTTACGCTTTACCTATATCCCAAATCTATATATATATATATCAAAGCAAAAGGTCGCTCACTAATGACAAAATCTCGGCAACTACAACTGCTATATAATAAATATTGAATAATATCAACCCTTATAATATGTCCCGCTGAGCACGGGTCTCCTCCTCGAAATCAGGCGAGGAAGTTTTGGGCTATAGTTCACCGATGCGCTGGTCCAATGCGGGTTGGTGAACACACCTTCAAAGACTTTTAATCTTATCGGGCATGCAGGTTTCCTCACGATGTTTCCTTCACCGGTGAACAAGCGATGGTCTCACACACAGGTTCACGTAGAAATTTAAAACCATTTCTATGACGACCTCTGTGGCTCAGTGGTAAGGGCGTTGGCGCACAAGCCGGAGGTTGCGGGTTCGAATCCCGCCAGGGAACAAAAATATTTTCTGTGTTCCTGGGTCATGGATGTGTATTAAATATGTGTATTATATAATAAAAATCTTAAATATATGTATAGTATAAACATATTAAATATATTTCCGTTGTCTGGTACCCGTAACACAAGTTCTTCGAGAACTTACCACGGGACCAGATTGACGTGGTGTAAAAGCGTCCATAGATATTATTATTATTATATTAGATATATTATTATATTATTTCTAGGCATCACAGGTCAGGATTGAACCCGGACCTCTCGGTTCTCACTCAAGAGCCCGACCCACTAGACCATAGTCGCTCACTACAGCTGCTAGATGTCTCAAATGTTGAATGGGGGTTTAAAGAGGCGTGCTTGGTTATTACATACGATAACGAGTTGTCAGCTGTTGGGTGACCGAAGTGTCGTTGAGGTTGATGATGATGATGATCGCCGTAATAACATTAATCGTACTAATTGGTTATAAGACTTACGAAGTATTGATCCGCCCCGACAATGGCGAGTGGGTGGGGGTGGGGGTGAGGATACACTAATTCGCTGAAACCGGATATCTGAGGCGGTGACAAGAAAAAAGTACGCGTGTAAGGATTAGCTAAACGATACACGCGAATTGGTCACTCCGTTTGTTGGAACCTCAAGTGTTCCGACAGCTCATCATCTTCAACCACCCCATTTGATGTTGGTACGTTTGTCTGGTGGAGATCACTTACCAGGAGGAGCGACTGTACCGTACCTTGTGTAAAATAACTTTTACTTTGTATTTCTCTCTTGCATTATTTTATCGTCTATTAATTTTTCAGTTATCAAATTTAAAGTATTTCAAATTCGAGCATTCAAACTAACAAACAAAATCTTCATATTTATTGTAAGTGTTTAGTATGTCAAATAGATATTATCTACACTAATATTACAAAGAGGAAAGATTTGTATTTTTTGCATGTAAGGAATAAACTCAAAGCTACTGGACCGAATACAAAAATTATATCTAGTCCTAAATGTAGGCTTCAGTCGTGAAACTAAAACAGGAGCAAAATTTCCTGCGGCCATTTTACTTGGACAATAGTACATATTATAAAATAAATAAATAAAAATATTTTTATTCAATGTTGTACGTCAAAGTAGCTTATTGAACGTCAAATGACTCTACTACCGGTTCCAAAACTAGTCCACTGAGAAGAACCGGCGAAACAAACTCAGTGAAACTAATCTTTTCAATATTATACAATATAGGTACATAATATGATATAATAATACATAGAAGCCATGTAGGAAATGCCTTATTTTCCAAAGGTGTGGTATCTTCAATAAATTCTTTTATTTTGCAGTATCCTTTACCACACAAACGTTCTTTAACAGTTTTTTTAAATTTATTTATCGATAGGTTTTGAACGTTTTCTGGGATTCTATTGTAGAAGCGTATACATTGACCCATAAAAGAATTACTGACCTTATGTAGCCTAAAATATGGCACAACAAGTTTATGTTTGTTCCTTGTATTTTTATTGTGATTATCGCATTTTTTTACAAATTCATTTATATTTTTGCGAACATACATCACGTTTACAAAAATGTATTGAGATGCTACAGTCAAAATGTCTATTTCTTTAAATTTCTCTCTTAATGATATTCTGGGACCCAGGCAGTAGATAGCCCGTATAGCCCGCTTCTGCAGTATGAAAATTGTATTGACATCAGCGGCATGTCCCCAAAGCAAAATGCCGTAGGACATAAGACTGTGGAAATACGCATAATATACTAGTCTAGCCGTATTAACATCCGTAATTGACCTGATTTTTCTAATCGCAAAAACTGCAGAACTGAGTCTACTCGATAAGGTAGCTATATGGGGCGCCCATTGGAGATTGGCATCTAAGGTAATGCCAAGAAAGGTAGTTGAATTCACCAAGTCCATTATCTCCCCACTTAATGTTACATTGGTTTGTACTTGCTTAACATTAGGTAGTGTAAATCTAATCAATTATTATTATATCATAAAGAACGTACCACGACCTCTGTGGCTCAATGGTTAGCGCGTTGGCGCTCAAGCTGGAGATAGCGGATTCGAAAAAGAGTTTTCTGTGTTCCTGGGTCATGGATGTGTATTATATAATAAAAATCTTAAATATATGTATAGTATAAAAGTATTAAATATATTTCCGTTGTCTGGTACCCGTATCACAAGTTCTTCGAGAACTTACCACGGGACCAGATTGACGTGGTGTAAAAGCGTCCATAGATATTATTATTATCATTATTATTATTATTATTATAGCGACGCAGTTTAGGTCTATCATAGACGTTCACGACTTGTTCATCATGAATAGCATTAATTATACGCGAAAGTCATCACCATACTCTCTGGACCAGGAAGGAAGGGGAAGTGTTACGCTTAACTTTATTGAGGAAATAATTATTAAATATATTGTTTTACAAATTTACGCGAATTTCGCTTATTATAATGAAACACTTTTGCGGATTCGATTGCGGTTTATTGGTCCTCCCGTGACCACGATTGCTGTAAACTCATACAGCTCATAATAAATAGATATACGAAAATGGCCTTCAGGGCACCGGCCGACCCAACCATTTAAAGTTAATCTCCTTAGATACCTAATACTTAATCATTCTGAAAACCCTTCCTAGTCCTATCCTACCTTATTCCTTTATTTTTTAAATTCCCAGGCCCGTCCCTTCCACGACCTTCGAGATCAGCAAAGACTAAGGATATAACAAAATCCCTTGAAGAGAGTCCAAGTCGCCATCGTTCTCCAGGGAGGAATCCTGAGACCAGCAAATCCAATTTACGGCATAAAGTTGAGGCCACGCGAAGACAAAGGTACCCCGACTCTATGTCCAAGACTCGACTACAAACGGATCAACCTGGGTTAAAAAAAACCTGTAACTGCCCCCATGAGACCTACCCTGAGTTATCCAGGTGGGATAACCTACTGCTGGTCCTCATTTGTGCCGTGGCCTTAGTGTACATGTTGACCACACCACTAATGTTGTTTTTTAGGAGGTAGGCCACAATATTAAATTATTATTTTTATTTTGATTTTTTTTGTAGTGTTTGGTGGGTAGTTAGAAAATTTTGTAGTAAGAAAGTATCTTACAGGAGTACATTTAGATGGGATGAATGGCAAATGTTCTAGGGTATATATTCTGTGTCTATTCTTATATAGACTACCTTTTTGCTTTCCAAAAAAATACATGGTTATTATCTCTATTGAATGATGAGGACGGGATATTTACCATGATTTTGCTTTTATTTCGCAAAGCTCAGTGTCTATTAGTGTCCCCATCAAAGTTCAAGCCTTGTCGTGGCGGTGGGGCTCAGTAACCTAGGGTGAGCCGCTGCACCTTGGGTGAAGCGAATTGGGCCGAGGGGGCTCTTTGTACCCCTCTTATAAGAAGAGGGGATAAAAGAGCAAGGGGCGAGGATGGAAACCTCACTCCATTGTACTGTCCCGACGTTGGGAGGGGTTGTTCTGTGGTGCGGGACAACCCCTCTGTGGAGGTGGCGTCGGTCCCTTGCAGGACTGACTAGCCGTCGAGGTGCCCTGTTTGTTTACTAGATCCGGGGCACCTCACCAAAGGCAACATTGGTGGCACTCGCCGGGTTTTAGTGGGTAGAGCTGCGTCCACTCACCAGCAGTCGGGCGCAGCGAGCCCCACATACCCGCGTGGGGAGACCCACTCCCCCGCGGGATGCCTCGGAGCATTTCCCGGCGTTAAGGAAAAAAAAAGTGTTTATTAGTGTGTATACACTTACGAGAACTGTCTCGAGAAGAATGCCGAGATCAAAGTGTCGAACATGGTAAATATCCCGTTATAGGCAGTTTTAATGGTATTACGAAAACTGCGGTCAAATTCGCCAATGTCCTTACATGACGCGCATTAAAAGAAAATGTTGGTTGACAAACTGGAGACAAGTATACAGAACTGTTCTATTTCACTTCCTAGTCTGTCTATAGTCTATACTAATATTATAAAGCTGTAGAGTTTGTTTGTTTGAACGCGCTAATGTCAGGAACTACTGGTCCGATTTGAAAAATTATTTCAGTGTTAGTAGTTACAAAACATCATCTAGCAAAAGTGGAACTCTTTACTATAAGTATTTATGAAAGTTTATCACGATCGTCGGATTGTTGTAAGTTTGTAACACTGGGAAGGTTCCGTCCTTCACAACAAGTAACATTTTGTGTGTGTAGTGTGTACAAACATTAACTTGGGAGTGAAGGTTCTAGTTGTAGGTTCAGTGCGGGCGAAGTTGTTGTGGGTTAAAACAATAACTACCATACATTTATACTTCGGGTAGATTCTACTCAGGAGTTCGACATAGTTGATATTTAGTCTTATTCTAATGATAGTTTTTTGCAACCATATTCGGGTTCCAGAGTATTAACTCGTCCGAAATAAAAACAAAATATATTATATTAGTCTATCTCTCTAATCTCTTTCTCAATAATCTATCAAAAAAGAACATTTCACATCCGACCGGTAGGTTTTTAATTGGCGCGACAACAAACAACATCCAAAATTGTGGGGTCTCCCCACCCGGGTATGTGGGATTCGCTGCGCCCGACAGCTGGTAAATGGACACAGCTCTACCCACTAAAACCCGGCGAGTGCCACCAATGCCGCCTTTGGTGAGGTGCCCCGGATCTAGAAAACAAACAGGGCACCTCGACGGCTAGTCAGTCCCGCAAGGGACCGACGCCACCTCCACAGAGGGGTTGTCCCGCACCACAGAACAACCCCTCCTAACGTCGGGACAGTACAATGGGGTGAGGTTCCCATACTCACCCCTTGCCCCCTGCTTTTCTGTCCCCTCTTCTTATAAGAGAGGTACAAAGAGCCCCTTCGGCCCAATTAGATTCGTCCAAGGTGCTGGACTCATCCTAGATTACTGAGCCCCACCGCCACGACAAGGCCTGAACCATGGTGGGGACTATAATTGAGCTATCAATGGAACAATATTTTTCCAAATCGGACCGATTGCTTTGAAGATTAGCGCGTTGAAACAGATAAAGTCTTCAACTGTATTATACTAAAGATAGGTAATTATTGATATTGCTCAACGATCAGACCCCTAGTCGAAACTAGTGGACGGGTAGAGGCTGATGATGATGACGACGATGATGAATGATGATATTTCAACATTACCACGAGGTCTATAGAGGATGCACATGAAGTATCACAGACAGCCGCGGGTGGGCGGTCGGAGAGTCGGTACTTAGATGACATCGGATCAGTCGCCGGGAGACAGGAGACGGTAGTCGGTACTTGGGGATGATTGAGGATAATAACTTGGTACTTACTGCTTACTTATAATGTAGGGAGCTCAGTAGCCTAAGGTGAACCCAGGACCTTGGGCGGAGCCAATTGAACCGAGGGGGCTACTCTTTGTAGCAATATAGACCTATAAGAAGAGGAAACAAAAGATTAGGAGCTTACAAAAGGGCGAGGATGTGAATCTCAACTCATTGCACTATCCCGACGTTGGGAGGGGTTGTTCAGTGGTGCGGGACAACCACTCTGTGGAGTTGGCGTCGGTCCCTTGAGGGACTGACTAGCCGCCGAGGTGCCCTGTTTGTTCAACAGATCCAGCGCATCTCACCAAAGGCGGCATTGGTGGCACTCGCCGGGTTTTAGACGGTAGAGCTGCGTCCACCTTACCATCTTTCGGTTCCCCATACCCGCCTGGGGAGTCCCCCCTCCCACGCGGGATGCCTAAGAGCAATTCCCGGCTGAAAAAAGGGAACATTAAATTTGGAAAAGAAAACTTGAATACTTCGGCTTCTTTATGAGAATATCAGCTGCTTCAAATTACTATCCAGGGCAAGATCCAAGGCAAGCGCAGTGTGGGTCGTAGAAGAACATCTTGGCTAAAACATCTAAGCCAATGGTTTGGGAAAAGCGCTCGTTCATTATTCAGAGGCGCGGTATCAAGAGATCAGAGGATCGAGGAGAAGGTAAACTAGGTTTCTTAGGATTTCACGTGAACAATTATAAGCTAGGTTTAGTTTAGCTCAGTTAAGTGCGCGTTAAGTCTTCAATAAGATGCCCTGAGAAATGGAATTGACTCTTCTCAAACTCGAAATATCGTAAAAAACAGTTTGTGCTAATTAAGTGCTTTCAACCCGGAATACTGCCAGCAGATGTAATAAGCAGGCAGTACCGTGGTGTGTCACCTCGCTTCTCTCCCACCGGGTGAGGTACGTAACCTAAACGTGTATTTATCAAAATTGATTTTAATTAAAGTATTGAGAGCAGGTCAGTGACCTACGAGGTGATATATTTACATAACTCAGTATATTTTGCTGAATCCACTATAAATGGAAATTATTAAATTATACATTCGACATGATAACCTTTTGTAAGAGGTAGTGACATGCTGCTTTACAGCCGAATTGGGCCGGCACGACCGGGGTGGTAGCTCTCGCTCACATAACACCGGCGTCAAGTGACAGCTACGCTGTCGCGTTTCGTGCGGTTTGTGAGTGTCCGGTGGCCCATTGGGGGGGATAGGGAATAATAGGAAGGCAACGCATCGTCACAACTTCTGGTTGTGCGAATGTCTATGGGCGTCGTTAGTCACTATAAGGCTCCGACAGCTCGGTTGATTCCTCATGACATTAAAAAAAATATTGCTATCGTGTAAGCCGTTTTAATATAGTTTTACTCTAAGTCAATAGCAAGTGCCTCTAACGCATTTGTGGAATATCTATTGGCGAGCCTTGACCGTAAATGACGGCTAACGCTGTGACGCTGTCATGTCGTGATGCCACCACTACGCCGCCGCTCCTTGTGGGCGCGCGTACCTACTTGAAATCCATGTTTAGTTATTATTTTATTTTTCGACTTTTTATGGTAATTGTTTATATTTTATTAAATAGGATGACAAGTATGTTTTAAAACACTTCGTTAAATGTCTTTTAGGCACGGTTTATAAAAATATATGCAGTTTTTCAACTATACTTTAAATCTCACCATTAATGGTAAAGAGTCAAAATTGAAATACAAACGGCTCGCGTGTTAGCTAAGACTGTTTACGAAATAAAATAAAATAAACTTTGCATCGGATAGATCATAGACCGTAAATAGTAAAAATAGTTCAATTATTGACAAAGGTTAAAGGTAATATATAAAAAAAACAGTTTTATTTTGGCGGGAACCGCGGGAAAGAGCTCGTATATGGTAACGTAATTTATTTCCTTCGTATATTTACGTTAAAGTTAATAAATCCTGACCGGAGATTATACCGCCCACCGACGTCAGCTCTAGACAGTGGGCGTATGTCTGATAGGGCTGACAGATTGCGATCTAGGGACACCAAAAATATACGCTGCTATTTAGGAAAATGATTATTATTATACCAAGTATTAATAAATTATATTTGTTGTTGATTCTTGTTTTAGTATTGCAAAAAAATGGGATATTTAGAGCATAAGAGTATTGTCAGGGCTAAGTGACAGCCCTACTGCCCACGCTTCCTGAAATAGATAGAAGTTCTGTATTATTCTCTCTGACGCAGTTGTTAATTAACAAATTATGTTTGTCCCCCTTTTAAGGAATGACAAACAAACAACATGTTTTACATCTGAACAGGTATTTTACTTTACTTTTATATTACGTAAATAAATTGCAAAAAGGTACCTCTTGGTTAGTGGTCAACGTCGCCTATTTAGGCGAGATTCGGACCGCATAGTTCGAATTCGATTTAAACAGATGCAGTGAAATTGTTTTTACTTTTTAAATCGTTTCAAATGCTGTCAAGCTTGTCAACGACGCTCGCTGAAGATGGCAGGAATGATTGAAAACCCTTGACAATGAAGTTCCCGTGTTGACTTAGGACAAAAGTGAACTAATTCTATTTTCATACTGAGTTTGTTTTCTTGGTGAACTATGCCAACAGCGTGACGCCTGTTATAATCTTAATACCTACACTGTTTACCGCTCATTTCATATCTATTATTTTCTGTAAACTTTTTTGAAAAACTTACCGTTTACGATTTATGGTCCAAATAATAAACCAGTTTTTCTATCTCGTCGACAATAATTAATAAAATATTGGATTAATTTAAAAAATGCATCTTTGTATTTTTTAAGATCAGTTTATAAAATCTGATATATTCAATATTTTAGAAAAACCGGTTCATTAAATGGGCCATAAATCGTAAACTCTAAGTTTTACAAAGTTTACAGTAAGCGTAAAAAAGACGGAAAACTTTCGCCATGGTGCATAGTTTACGAGATATCGGCCAAAACATTTTTCAAGATGGCGCTTGAAGCTCCACCTGGATCTGTCAGCATTTTGTGATGTTATGCTCAGTAAGTGACCCTTAACCTTATAAAGTTAAATTCTATTTTTACTGTACTAATAGGAATACGCAAACGAATTTATTTTCACGCGTCTTATATTTTTGCTAGCTTCTGAAATACTAGACTTAGGACCAGGCGGGTATGTGGGACTCGCTGCGCCAGAAAGATGGTAAGGTGGACGAAGCTCTACCCACTAAAACCCGGCGAGTGCCACCAATGCCGCCTTTGGTGAGGTGCTCCTGGTCTATTGTTCGACGTATCAGTCCCTCAAAGGACCGACACCACCTCCACAGAGGGGTCGTCCCGCACCACAGAACAACCCATCCTCGCCCCTTGTCCCCACTGCTCTTGTGTCCCCTCTTCTTTTAACAGGGGTACAAAGAGCAGCTCCCTCGGTTTAATTTGCTTCGCCCAAGGTGCTGGGTTCACCTTAAGCCACTGAGCCCCACCGCCACGACAAGGCTTGAACCATGGTGGGGGTAAGTACTAAAGCCTGCGTAACTGTATGTATTGGTGAAAACAGACGAACTCCATTAAATAAATGATTATGAATTCGAGCAGAACTCAAACGATATTACGTGGTTAAAGCAGGTGTTAATCGAACGATTACAATGGTCGGTTACGCGCGCGTTGCGTAACCGTTTAGTCAACGATAACCGGACTACGGATTAACTTTGTGATCTTTACGCGCTGTTTTATGTTGTTTTTTAAGTCATGAGGTGACAGTCGAGCAGTCGGAGCATTATGGTGAATACCGACGCCCATAGACATCCGCACAACCAAAAGTTACGCAGATGCGTTGTCCTCCTTTAACGCGACAGCAAAGCTGTCACTTGATGCCGATATTATGTGAGCGAGAGGTACCACCCCGGTCGTGCCGGCCCAATTCGGCTGCAAAGCAGCAATGTTTTATAAATTGATTTTGTATTTTTACAGATAATTGATAATGTCGAAACTTATCAGTAGGTCGTCATATTTATGCTATCAATAAAATAATTCGTTTGATCGAGCTAATGGGGCGAATACGATTGTATTTACAAGGAGTAGCAGGATAAATAACGTGATGGTAAATTAAGTTGGATGGGAGTAGAGCGGTCGTCTCGGCGTTCATAGATAGGGATATGTCCGGCGGTGGATTGTTACAAGTTTTGCACATCCGAAGATAAAGATCAGCTGTTGGTATAGGTAGTGAATGATTAAGATCGATGTTACCGACACTTTAGTTCGGCCTTGCCAGTTCTAGAAGAACTCACTATAGGAATGAGGAAAATAACATGAGTGGGCCATCGTCATTGGCTACGGAGGGTCACTATTAGATAAGGTTGAAAGATGAATTAAATCATATGAAGCCTACAACGGAATATAATTAGATAAGGTTGAAAGATGAATTAAATCATATGAAGCCTACAACGGAATATAATTAGATAAGGTTGAAAGATGAATTAAATCATATGAAGCTTACAACGGAATATAATTAGATAAAGTTGAAAGATGAATTAAATCATATGAAGCTTACAACGGAATATAATTACCATCAACAATTATATCGGTCCGGTGTCACCAGACCGTCCTTGGTTCTCACCAGGGTCTGGGCTGGTCATAATCTCTTATGACCAGACGCCGTGACGAGGGGATATCCGACTGATAAGCGCTGTTGGGGGCGGTCACCCAACTAGCCTAATTTTAATGAAATGATATGAACATGGTCGCTGTAAAGTGACGGAAACTTCGGGCATAACGAAATAAACCGCGATAAACCGATTATCACTCATTATAAGAAATATCAATTTTCGTTAACACTAACCTAATTTATAAAACGCCAAAAGCTGTAAAAAAGTTAATATCCCGGTGTGTGGCCGTCTTGTCGCTTCTGAGAAACAGCCTAAGGCCATGATTGATATAGGATGATAAGGCTGATGACATTATTTGGAAAATCAAAGAATGTGTGCATATAAATTGTTGCAACCCTATTTGACCCATTGATATATCATATAGAATAATTATTTAGAAATGACACGCAAATTTACAACGCCATTGTGTAAACGTTGAATAGATCTTTCCTGTCAAGAGTCCAAAACAACGAAGTACGTATGTGTAGAGAAATACGTCTATAATAATAGGACCTTCAAATGTTCCCCCTGTTATAGCAAGTACAAGTGTGTTAAAACAACTGTAAATAGGATTATAGTTTGTTCAAATGCGAGGGAATCCAGACAAGATGGCGGAACATTCCGTGACCCGGTTCTGACCCGGCTGTGACCTCGACGGAGGATGTGCTGTCTCAGGCAAACGACTACCCGCCTTGAACTTGATGAACAAACTTACAACGTCTAGTAATTAAACTTGGAATTGGAATTCAGATTATTTTGGAAAAAATCCGTCCGAAATGATCTTCGAGAATATAACGCGTTAAACTTTTACGGATTTTAGCGCGGTAAATTAAGATTTCTAAATGCCCGACGTTTCGGATACTTTACAACAACCATGGTCACGGGGGGAATGAGGTGTATACGTCCTATCATTACAAAGTTATTCGAAACTACCCTAAGATACATCAACATTTTTGTTAGTCCTAATTACACAGAAAGTACTATTTCTTTAATCTGGGACATATTTGACATATTATTAGCCTTGGATTCAAAGTTGTTTCATTATTATGAGTAAAATTAGCGTTAACATTAGAAAATAATGTAAAGCTACACTTAAAGTACGACATAGTCATTTGTATGTCTGAAACAAGTTATGTTCTTTGGCTCAATACATGTAAAATAATAATGGCTAAATATGCACCTGTATCGTTCGTTAAAAAAAAAATCTATTCGAAATACGAAATACAGACACAACAAGGGCTGTATGGATATTGATCCACGGCTATCAACGATATAAAAATGAAGCTAATTTTTTCCGATATAGACATTAGACAGTCGGGGAAGTAAGGTCCCGTTTTTAGGTCAAATCCGGGAATACTGCCGCTCGCTCTAGCTAAGGTCAGGTCAAATATCACGGCCATCAGGAAATAGAAATATTGGTATTTATAACGGACTAAATGTGTTGTGCTCAATTTGTTAGAAATTGTGTTTGTTTTATTATCTTTTTTAATTTCCTAAACCACATATCATCCCTTCATTTGTCATGAAAACGAAGATAAGACATTTCTTTTAAACATCATTTATTTAGGGAAAGACTTCAGAGTTCTTTCAGTTAAATATAGATAGCAGAATCGGGGTTACTAAGTTCCGTTATATAGAGTGCTCGGGCCTGTTCAGTTCACACTTTTTTTTTTCTTAGGTGTTATTATCAGTCCTTTTTTTTTCTTTAACGCCGGGAAATGCTCTGAGGCATCCCGCGGGGGAGTGGGTCTCCCCACGCGGGTATGTGGGACTTGCTGCGCCTGACAGCTGGTAAATGGACGTAGCTCTACCCACTAAAACCCGGCGAGTGCCACCAATGCCGCCTTTGGTGAGGTGCACCGGATCTAGAAAACAAACAGGGCACCTCGACGGCTAGTCAGTCCCGCAAGGGACCGACGCCACCTCCACAGAGAGGTTGTCCCGCACCACAGAACAACCCCTCTTAACGTCGGGACAGTACAATGGGGTGAGGTTCCCATCCTCACCCCTTGCCCCCTGCTCTTTTGTCCCCTCTTCTTATAAGAGGGGTACAAAGAGCCCCCTCGGCCCAATTAGCTTCGCCCAAGGTGCACCGCTCACCCTAGGTTACTGAGCCCCACCGCCACGACAAGGCCTGAACCATGGTGGGGTTATTATCAGTCCTAACTTTTATGTTTTTATTGTGTAGTTATCAAAGCCTAAAGCACACAATTACTTTTTTAGGATACCGTTCGTAAAAATGGACAAATGGAACCCTTATATGATCACCCCGCTGTCTGTCTGTCGGTTAAACCAAAACATATAGTATTCAGAAATCAGAATCAAGGATGTAGGTATCACAACACAGTTTTGGGTGAAATGGTCCCGTTAATGAGGACTGATCACCCGTCTGGCCTTGCTGGTGTCCCCACCCCTTAAATAATAATAATAATAATAATCACATCCAAGGTAAAGGAGAAAATCTGAAAATCTTTAATTTGTTATCATAATACATTCAAAATCACGTTTTCGGAACCCACAGTGCGCGATTTAGATTCGGGATCTTATAAATGATTTATTTCCCCGACTGTGCAAAAGTTTGTCCAATTGGGACCAAATAGTTTCAAACTACAAAAGGTCAGACACAAATATCGCATTTGTCTTTAACTTCTGCCCATAAAAGTTTCCAATTTTTCACATAATATATCAAAAGTCCTTTCTTTTCCAAAAGTGGTTGTATAACAAGGGTGTACTTATTTCAACCACTGTGACCTCAAACTTGAAGTGGGGTCCTATTGTAGATATTTGAGAGGATTGACGTCATATTACATTGTGGTATTCACCAACTAGTTTTACCCGCAGATTCGTTTACGAACATGTTTAGGATACATAATATTCTGTTTAATCTAAGAATGGCTAATACCCTAGGATGTTAGACACATAGATTTTAAATGGCTGCCTCTAAGGTTTGAATCCTGGCTTCGGCTGATATTTGTACGATGATTTTATGTACCGGAATGATGGAATGGATGCGTATATGTGTATAACATAATATAGGTATGTTAAACTAACTGTTACCCGCACCTTCGCTCGCGTTAACTAACTCAACTTAACTACTGTTTGTCACAACGTGATGGTATATAGCCTGTAGCCTTCCTCGATAAATGGGCTGTCTAACACTGAAATAATTATTCAAATCGGACCAGTAGTTCTTTTTTTGTTTTTCTTTTACGTCGGGAAATGCTCTGAGGCATCCTATCTGGAAAGTGGGTCTCCCCAGGCGGGTATGTGGGACTCGCTGCGCCCGAAAGATGGTAAGTGGACGCAGCTCTACCAGCCTACCAGCAGTGCCGTCTTGGTGAGGTGCCCCGGATCTGTTAAGCTAACAGGGCACCTCGACGGCTGGTCAGTCCCGCAAGGGACCGACGCCACCTCCACAGAGGGGTTGTCCCGCACCACAGAACAACCCCTCCCAACGTCAGGACAGTACAATGGGGTGAGGTTCCCATCCTCGTCCCTTGCCCCCTGCTCTTTTGTCTCCTCTTCTTATAAGAGGAGTACAAAGAGCCCCCTCGGTTCAATTAGCTTCGCCCAAGGTGCTGGGCTCACCCTAGGCTACTGAGCCCCACCGCCACGTCAAGGCCTGAACCATGGTGGGGGACCAGTAGTTCCTGAGATTAGCGTTCAAACAAACAAACTCTTCAGCTTTATAATATTAGTATAGATTTATTTTTTAATTGACATCTAAAACACAAGTTATCTTTGCCTAGCAAAATTTGGAAAATCTTAACATATAGAAATACAGTATAGGTTTGACATCGTCATACGCTATGAGGTTACGGCACTCGAGTCAATTTTACTGCCAAGAAGCGTGTCACGCTTACCCGAATAATCCATTATACAAGGTACTTAACAAATTGTCTAAAAGATATCAGAGAGGTACATAAAATATCGATTTCTCTAATGTAATAGCTTGTTACTGCGTAATTTGGACCCAAGGACACGTTAATGTTATATTATTTTATGAGTAATCAATATCAGCGTCTTGTACAACTTGTTCGTCATTCCCTTGGTGGACGTTAGGAAGAGGAGGTCTAGAAACTAGACTCTCCAGTAAAAAACATTAGCAGATATGTATGTGATTAATGTGTGTTTGCTGGCACCGAGACTTAACATCCAATGTCATGGGATAGGCAACATGTGATAACGTTGACGGAGACATTTACAAAAATCCTTTTAACAGCGCAGACGAACACCGACTAAGCTCTACCACACATTTCCCACTTCGTGGCTTTTTTTTTCGTTAACGCCGGGAAATGCTCTGATGCATCCCGCTGGGGAGTGGGTCTCCCCACGCGGGTATGTGGGTCTCACTGCGCCCTAAAGGTGGTAAGGTGGACGCAGCTCTACCCACTAAAATCCGGCGACTGCCACCGATGCTGCCTTTGGCGAGATGTCCCGGATCTATTGAGCAAATGGGGCACCTCGATGGCTAGTCAGTCCCTCAAGGGACCGACACAACTCCACAGAGGGGTCGCCCTGAACCACAGACCAACCCCTCCCAACGTCGGGACTGTGCAATGGGGTGAGGTTCCCATCCTCGCCCCTTGTCTCCTGCTCTTTTGTCCCCTTATAAGAGGGATACAGAGAGCAGCCCCTTCGGTTCAATTTGCTTCGCCCTTTCACTTCAGCCTCACCGACACGACAAGGCTTGACCCTTGTGACCCTTGGTGAACCACTTGGAGGCTGAGCGGAACACCCACTAGTCTAGAGTCTAGTCTAGACCATCTTCGCCCACATTACTTACGTTTTGCAAATATCAGAAATATTTACGAGATTTATAATTTAATATAAAACGCTGAAGTTCCAGGTAACTGCGATAAGCGCGTCCGTGCGAAACTAGCGATTGGTCGATGGTCATGTATCGGTGTACCTAGAAGTTTTACCTCTGTCAACTCGTGTGATATCACGTTTACAATCGTATTTTTATAAATCTGTTCATTTGGACTTCCCTTCCTGATTGTTTCTTGCGTTAAATAACTTTGGAGTGTTTTGTAGAGAAGAGCAGAATAGCACATGACCACAGAAACGTACCATCCAATGTCTCGAGATAGTCCGTTGAACTGCCGCAGCAAGTCCCATGTGAGCGTCATGTTCATCTGACCAGTGTCATCAGGTGGCATGTCTGCCGGTTTCCAAACAACAATGCCTGGCTAGAAAAAAAAAGATGATTTTTATAAGAAAAGAAATAAGGAACAGAATCTGTATCGAAATAAATTTAGAGGTCAAAGTTAAAAACCATTTTAATTTGATCCCACAATTGGACCAAACAGAAAGAGTCTCCATTCGACCCTCATATTTTTTATATACGCGTAACTTTTTATGGGATCATCCAATTTTGATGATTCCATTTTATTGACTTTTACATATTGTACACGTCAATAAAATAATCATTACTTACTTGAAATTGGTTTTGTAGTACCATATTGATTTTGTAGTATAACCAGTGAACGATAAGTATAACTAAGTTTGTATTTTCATAGTTGAAGTGGGCGGGCGGTCAGCTATTATGATAGGACAATGTTACAAAAGTACCCTATCAATCGGCTATGTTAGTTAAACTAGGGTTTGACCTCGGCGGTTATCTAAACATTATCTTCATATTCTCTCGCAGCTAATGTAAGAACAATAATATTTGTAGCCGTATTCTGACTTCTGGTGATAATTTTACAGTCTATCAATACGTGGCATCGATCATATTACCGGAATAGAGCGATTATGTTACGTGTTTTGTATGAAAATCAATTCCTCCAAATTTGTGCTGTGACGCTGCGCCGGTTCTGCGCTTTTATTGGCCGACTGGTAGCCATTAATGGATGATTGGTCGATGGGACGTACATATAGATCACTGGTTGGTTGAATTGCTATTACGTCAGTGACAAATCACTGACCAGTTTCGTAATTGTATGGCTCACATTATTCCTCTATCTGGTAACTGGTTATATGCTCGACGGTACGTGGTAACGTACCAGTACACTGGCGGAATGTTAATTTAATTCGAGGGGTAGTTTCGGAGATTACCTACCTCATACGTCCAAACTTACAAAGATTAATTATTATTTTATTAAGAGGGCCATGCTACATTTCAGCTGAACTGGGCCGGCACGACCGGAGTGGTACCTCTCGCTCACATGACACCAGCGTCAAGTGATTTGCTGTCGCGTTTCGTGAGGTTTTTGAGTTTCCGGTGGCCCATTGGGGGGGATAGGGAAAAGGAGGGCAACAAATCTGCATAACCTCTGGTTGTGCGGATGTGTATTGGTACTATAAGGCTCCGACTGCTCGTTTGCCCCCTTATGACATAAAAAAAATCTAATATTGCATACCGTGCAGTTTGGTCCAACTTGAGAGAAAGGATGGTTTTAGACAAGATACGCATGTGGCAGGAAGGCAGGTAGATACCTGATCCACTAGTATATATAGAGCTACTCTTATAGATTTTACGATTTGTACAACAAAGTGAAAACCTAAATTACACCGTATCATTAAAAAAACGAGAACCAGTTATTGTGTATAGCTTCGCCTCTGTTATCACAGTTATATGCGGACTATGATAATTATTTTGATAGAATACGCACGAATGTATGCACGGGCGACGTGCGTTCTCCCAATTAAGCTACAAGAAGTTGATGCTAGTTGATTGTAAGAAATATTTCGTCCTTGCTTCGTCGTGGAGGTTCCGTTCGTCAAAACGACTAGAAGGAACCCCTAAAGCATCTGTTCGTCCGTGTGTCTATCAAATACAGACCTTCTTACGTACCTATCGACATCCTCATCATCGTCGCCCTGTTCCCAACCATTGTTAGACACAAGCCTATTTTAATGTACAGCACGATGACGTAGTGACAGCACAAATTTTACCAAGAAGCAAGATCTCACAACATAATTGTAGAAACGTGTCTTTTGAAAACTATTAGCTATATGGAATAAGAAAAGAGTTTCCGAGAATCCGGGAGAGGTGTGACATATGTATAAATATTAAAATTCATTCAAACTACTAAAAATTCATAACAAAAGATGGAATAAAATACTGACAGCGTTATGCTTTTTGTCGTCAGCATGGAAGCGTGATTTTATTGCAAAATTTATTTTGATTTAAATGTAAATATAAGCATGCTCATTGCTAAAATGAGCTAAGATGCTTATTTTGAGATTGCTTCAAAATCAACCGACATTTGATTTTTGAGCATGCTACCGGAGGCGCAGGTAGAAGAGGGCGTGCTCCGAGCACGTCTGTGTAGGTTTCCTTAGGAGCATGCTATTAAAAAATTAAAGCATGTTTATTGCTCTTGATTTAACATCCTAGGCGCACCATAATAAGATGTTTCATATGATAATGATGGTGTTGCATTGCGTAGTTTAGCTCACGTGAACAAACGCGTGCAAGCCTCTTATCTATCGCGTGATGGTCGAATTATTGATCATTGATATAGATGGAAGTCACTTGAATGTCATCAGTCATCACAGATGCGAATCAATCACTATTGATTATTTTCCAATATTAAAATAATAATCTAAAACAAATTCCTTTTATACCTAATTGGGTTATCCAATACATATTTTTTTCAAATGCGACTAATTATTATTCAAATACACTACGTGTTCATCCCCGCGACTATTGCATGTATAAACAAACTCTTCAGTTTATTGTATTCATATAGATGATCCGTATTGATGCAAAAAGCAGTCATAAGGAAAATGATGTACACACGTCCGCGCCGTCCCAAACGATTTGTTACATTACACATACATCGGTAGATGTTTTTACAACCTCATGTTCTGCTATTTCTACAACGTAACCTTTAGTTTAAAACTTACACAAATTAATAAACAAAATGATGGTGACGTTGTGACCAGAATTTTGCCCAATTTTACTATCATTATTCATTACATAAAACTACGTACTTCTACTAAAGGCTACATGTACAATTTTTTTGCAAAATTGCAAAACCGAGTCATTTAAATGCTGTTGATATAATGATCTCTCGGACCTATATTGCTCTCGCATTAGTAAGTCATGATGATGTTGACGATGATTGTTCCAGATCAATACACGTTGGACAGCGAGTACATCAAGCGGTACCTGGGCGAGCTGACGCCGCTCCAGGAGTCGAGACTGCTGCAGTTCCGCAAGTGGATCGCTGATCTGCAGAAGGGAAAGGTAGGGCTTCGGTCTCCTCAATAACTCCTTCACCGGTGAGAGGGATCTGCGCGTCTGTATGGGTACAACTTCGTCAAACAACTTGCTGTCTTCGTAGAAAACGATAGGATAGGGATTAGGGACTAATCTTTTGGATAATAAACCAAAATGTGTTATCATTTTTGAAGTGAAAACTTCTTTTGGCGCAACGCACTCAGATTTTTGTAGGCTGTGAGTGAGGCTGATCCGTTACGCTCGGAGGTGAAAGGCTCAATCGGGCAAACTCGGGATCGCCAAATGTGCCCGAGTGAGAAAGATACAGCTGCTCTTCACTGCACACTTACACGAAAAAAGAGACACCTGTAGTGCGAAAGGGACAACAAAAATGTAGCCTGTAGGTGACAAGAGTTATAATTATCCGTGAGTTCCATAACAAACTAAAAATGACAATTGTATTTCACCCACATGATAGTACTTTTTCTGATAAACTTTGAAAATTCTAAGTTTAAGTTAGAAGCATTCACTTCTATCGGCAGTCTCTATGACTGGTTAGGTTTTTCGCTGCCGATTTAAACTTTAAAGTGATAGTGATAACCATCGCACAACTTAATATGTATATAAAATTGTGCGATTATTATCTACTTAGCTGTAGTCAGATCAAAATCCGATTCTCACTCTGGTAATAAAATATTAGCTACTTCTCTATCGATCGGTGGGACGCCAGTCTAGATCTAATTTTATCTCAGCGCCGGGGAGGAACCTTCGAGAGTCCTTGGAAATACTTACCCGAATGCGAATGGGAGGGTTATGCTTTTAACAAAGATTTAAATCTTTGGCCTTTAGAGTGTTACATGTTTGTGGTCAGTTTTTTAAATAAATAATAATAATAATGTGTATGGACGCTTTCACATCACGTCAATCTGGTCACGTGGTAAGTTCTCGAAGAACTTGTGTTACGGGTACCAGACAACGGAAATATATTTAATACTTTTATATTGTACATATATTTAAGATTTTTATTATCCAATAAGTACACATATTTAACACAGTAAACTTTTTGTTCCCTGGCGGGATTCGAATCCGCTACCTCCGGCTTGAGCGCCAACGCGCTAACCACTGAGCTACAGAGGTCGTCACACATGTATAACATTTGCGATGAAGCGATGTAGCGCCATTTTAATGAGCAGACCTTATAGGCAAAATCAAAATCATTTTTTTATTCAAAATAGTACCAATAAAGTATCTTTTTGAACGTCAATTGAATCTACCACCGGTTCCAAGGCAAGCCCACTGAGAACAATCGGCGAAACAAACTCAGTGGAACTAATCTTTTCAATAATATGTATTCTATAACAGTTTTTACGTCTTATCCTGAAATGTCTGGGAGGAACGCCTTATTCCCAGGGTGTGGTATCTTCCATGAAATCTTTTACTTTACTATATCCTTTACCACACAAACGCTCTTTAATAACTTTTTTTTATTTTTAATGGATAGCTTTTGAACGTTTTCTGGGGTCCTATTGTTAGGCGTATAGGTTACCTACAGTACCTACAGTTACCTACAGTTACCTACAGTACCTACAGTACCTACAGTTACCTACAGTACCTACAGTTACCTACAGTTACCTACAGTACCTACAGTTACCTACAGTTACCTACAGTTACCTACAGTACCTACAGTACCTACAGTTACCTACAGTACCTACAGTTACCTACAGTACCTACAGTTACCTACAGTTACCTACAGTACCTACAGTTACCTACAGTACCTACAGTACCTACAGTTGCCTACAGTTCCTACAGTTACCTACAGTTCCTACAGTTACCTACAGTACCTACAGTTGCCTTTAAAACAATTGCTTACTTTTGTGAGTCTAATCATTGGTACATCTAGCCTGTGTTAATTGCGTAAGTATATCGCTACTATGAATATCACTTTTTAGTATTATCCGTCAATTGGCCGTATACCGCGTGTACCGTGGGAAGAACATGCGGCTGGTGAGACGGGCTATCGATCGTGGAGGAATTGAGCGCGTCACCGACGACCTCGGCGACGCGGAAACCACATGTGGCTTCAATACGTATCACTTTGAATACAGTATTTCATCATTATGTTAGTTGGCACGCAGACGAAAGACGACCATACTGATGGTCATCATTGCCCATGAACATAAACAAATTCCTCTAGCGATCGTCTTCGGGCTTCTCATTCGTGTGTCATGAAACGCAAGGTGATAAGTGCCCTTCTTTCCGAAACACAGCAGAGCTGTTTGACGGAAGACAACTCCCCCTCGCACGGTATTTCCACCGACGACTTAGGGACCTTCAAGAAAAGACCATACTCATATTTGAAAGACAACGCTGTCCGTTTGCCCCCTCTTCTATAAAAAACATGTAGGGGGTAGTACCTAGTAGGGCTCCTAAAAATATTCCTGGAAGCCCTCGGCGGAGGATGATGACGTCAAACGTCATCACAGGAGATGGGCATGCAAAGGCATCCGCTGATGCAACCTATGACCCTGTCGGTCATAGGTTGTATGCCTGGCGTTCCCATGACCCTGTCCAATAGTAGGAAGGTGGAACGTCATTGGGTTTTAATGGGTGCAAGTCCCACATAACCACCGGGTCCCCCCGGGTCTGGTGGTATGCAAAAAGCATTTCCCAACGTAAAAAAAAAAAAGGGGTGGTACCTATCCATTCAGGTGGAGCACGGAATAGCGCGTGCCTTCCACTGAGTAATATTACCTTGTTCATGTAGTCAGCGCGATTTATAAACCGCTGTCATTTACCGGTGGGGGGAAGCTCCCGGCTGCATGGGTACCACCATTTTGCTTGTTTCTCCCGTGAAACAGCTTTGCTGTGTTTCGGAGAGAAGGGCAAGACAGGCAGTGTAATTACTGGCACTTAACATCTTATGTCTCAGAATAAGCAACACATAAATGAGTTGCCTGGGCTCGTTCCAGGTAAACTAGTTTATGTTCATGGGCGACGTCGACCACTTACCATCAGGTGGCACGTTTGCCAGTTTGCCTATCTAACTATCATAAAAAAAAATCATTGCCGCCAATCAGTCTTGCTGTTTTGTAAGGAAAGTAGTGATGATACTGAAATCTATATTTTGTCTAGACTTAAGGGCTCACTGTGTGGTACACGTGAGTGGAAACTGACACAAGGAGGACGAGGGCGGTGACGATCGCCGATCAGTTTAGTTAGTCATTTTAGTTGCCATGGCCGTCTCTAACACTCTTTTATTATTCTCTAATAGCTGTTCCCTGAAGGTCACTCGTCCCAAAATAAAAAGGCTTATCTAATCTAAAGGTTGCCTTTTGCTAAGGTCAGCGCGTACAAGCAAAAAAAAAACTATTCAGCTGTATTGGAGATATACTGCCGGTGAGCTAATAGAATTCTGGAGTGAAGATCACGTTCGGTAAGAGGGGGGCGGCCGTCTTGTCGTTCATGGAAAGATTAGGCCCAGCCGGTGATCATGTGCTATCCTAAAGAAGTATCTAGTAGTAGTAGTAGTTCTAATTCATCACTACATGCAAGAAATCTTGTAGGTCCCGAGCGACACGACCCTGCTCCGTTTCCTGCGGGCGCGGGACTTCAACGTGGAGAAGGCGCGGGAGATGCTGTCGCAGTCGCTGCTGTGGAGGAAGAGGCACCAGGTAGACAGGATCCTGTCGGAGTACGAGACGCCCGAGGTGGTGCGGCAGTACTTCCCCGGGGGCTGGCACCATCACGACAAAGGTATGTGCCATGTATTGTGAGCTTCGTTCACTTGTATTCATTGCATTAAAAAAAATCGGTTGTCTGTAAAATCAGTTTACTGACGATAGTTGAACGTGACAACGTCATAAGAATTTTTTTAAATAAAATCATTTTACAAAAAATTAAAACCGACTTCAAAAATAATAGTTACTTTTGGAGTCGGTGTCAGCCAAGGTAGGTAGGTAGGTAATGTACAGCAACAAATACGACACCGACTCCAAAAGTAACTATAATGACGTGGTAAACGCAAAGTTTGTACATTAGTAGAATATTAAGTTGATTATATGTTGTAAGCACAAACATTAAAGAAACTGTTATTTTATTACTTTTTAGTTTAGTATTTTTGAAGTCGGTTTTAATTTTTTGTAAAATGTTTTTATTTCTTAATTTTTAGTGATTCCGAAATTCGTCGTCTTGGCGTTCATTGAAGGAGGCATGTTCAGCAGTGGATGGATAAAGGATGATGATGATGATGATGATGATGGTGATGGTGATGATGATGATGATTACGATGACCGCGACATACTATGGTGTGCTACCAGAGCATCCTATACAATTGTTACATCGACACGTAATAAAAAAATCATATCATCAAGGTAAACAAAACCAACCAAATAGGCATTATTGGGAATAACTAAAAAACGGCTTGTCAGATCTTAATAAAATTAATATGGGACCAAATTGGAAACACCAGCTTTCAAACAAAAAAATAACCATCGAAATCCATTCACAAACGGCGGAGATATCGTGTCACATACATAAACATACAGACGAATTGAGAACCTCCTTTTTTTTTGAAGTCGGTTAAAAATTATAACCGACTTCAAAAAATAAAGTAACTAAAATGTTATAAAATAATCGCGTGTACAATCTTTGCGTGACGTATTTGTTGCTGTAGGTACCTATTTAACTTAGCTGACACCGACTCCAAAAGTAACAATAATGACGTGGTAAACGCAAAGATTGTACACGCGATTATTTTATAACATTTTAGTTACTTTATTTTTTGAAGTCGGTTATAATTTTTATTTAAAAAATTTTATTTCTTAATTTTTAGTGATTCATTAAAGAAAGGCATACAGAGATAGACATTTTGGCATATTGAACCGTATGAAGTAAGCCCAAAAAAATCTGTAAATCGTCGAGGAGTTCCCTCGACTGTCTATAGTCTCCATCATCATAACGGTAATGGCACGTATCACCCATAAGGGTGCAAAGTTCTCATCAGTATAAATTAATTAAGTCCAATCACAAGGTAGCTACTTTAAACTATTTAGGAGTTCCCTTAACTGAGCTTCGTCTTCATCATCAGACCCCCAATCACAGTCACAACCCATATAGGTGTAAAGTTCTCATCAATACAAATTAATCAAGCCCAAACACAAGGTTACTGAAGTAAATCGTCGAGGAGTTCCCTCGACTGTCTTCCAGCTCCAGCATCAGATCGACTCTAGACCTTCATTAAATTGTAGTGCTTTAAAATGTTTATTTAAAAAAATATTAAGCACACTAGTCATTCCTACAAATTTCGAAAGTTTCCCTCGATTTCTCTAGGATGCCATCATCAGATCCTGGTTTCCTTATCATGGGACCAAATGGCAAGTATACCCTTTCAAACAAAAAAAGAATTTTGAAAATCGGTCCACAATTGACGGAGAAATCGGTGTACATACATTTTAAAAAAATACCGGCCGAGTTGAGAACCTCCTCCTTTTTGTTGAAGTCGGTTAAAAATAGAACGCCTCAGAGCGAGGTAACGCCGCATGCGTCATGTTTTTTCGTTCTTGCAGCCGGCTCCATCGAATAATAAGACGTTGTCACGTCAAAAACGTAGACCGTCACGGGTCATAGGTGTCGTCGTCAGGCGCCAGTGAATATTGACATTTATAATTAATAACAAAATATAACCAAAGATGTAATCAAATCATCGAGGATATAACCGGCATAGAGCGGTAATGTTATGTGTTTTGTATGAAAACAAATACCGACAAAATAGTGTTGCGACGCTGCGCCGGTTCTGCGCTCTGATTGGCCGAGTGATGGACATTGATGGATGATTGGCCGATGGGATGTACATGCATATTACTGATTGTTTGAATTGCTATGACATCAGTGACAAATCACTTACCAGTTTCGTAATTTTAGGGCTCACACTACTCTATCCGATTATGTGCTCGACGAATAAAATAGAGCAATGCCATGATACCGTTCGCCGTCACGACGTTCAACTCGATCTTTCTGCCAAGGCTCGCCAATAGATGTTCGACATCAAAAAAGTAAATGACGATAACATTTCTCGCGCTTATCCCATTTTTATGAAAGACATTCTAAATGTAGCTCAGGCTGAGCCAAAAATACCTGTGAAGACCATAAGAAGATCCTTTCTTGTTATTTCGTAAACAGATAGAAACCAACAAATGCATTTTAAGTTCTTTTTCCTCATCGCATACACGTATTATATTTTATTCGAGGTACACATAGTTTATATTTATTTCTAATGAGTTTAGATAACAGGAAACATACTACATTAGATTATACACTTGTTGTCTATTACTACACATTGTCTTCTCTATGTATGTCTATTCAGTAGATCTGGTGGTCGATTGTATAGCCTGACCCATACAGAAATTAGTTCCGAAATTTTCCGCAATATGGCGAGGGTTTTTATTTTTCTGGTCAGACTATAATTGTCAAATGCCTAGTACAATATTAAATAAAAATGTTCATATAATATTTTACCAAGCACCTATTCTTAGAATGTCACATACATTCTAAAAAAAAAGAATTTGAAAATCGCTCCACAATTGACGAAGAAATCGGTGTACATACAGAAAAAAATACCAATCTAATTCAGAATCTCCTCCTTTTTGTTATTTCAACGGCTAAAAATAGGTTATAATTCATTTTAAAAAAATCATCCGGGTGAAGGACGGTCTCGTGTCGGACCTTAGACCTTATTGTTTATCCTTTTTATTGCAGTTGTAATTGCCGTCATTGTAATAATGGCATTTTAATAAGGAGGTTTCATATGATCTTATGTTTCCAGACGGACGTCCTCTGTACGTCCTGCGACTCGGGCAGATGGACGTGAAGGGCCTGCTCAAGTCCATCGGAGAAGACGGACTCTTGAAGTTGGTGAGGGTCACACTATACATTCATTTACATTTGGAGGCCTGTGCCGCCCTCCTGGCTGCACGGGTACCGCCATCTTGCTTGTTTCTCCCGTCAAACTTTGCTGTTTCGAAGAGAAGGGCAAGACAGCCAGTGTAATTACTGGCACAAAGACTTAATTAACATCTTGTCTCAGGGTAGAGCAACATATGCATGAGTTACTTGGGCTAGTTCCAGGTAAACTAGTTTATGTTCATGGGCGACGTCGGCCACTTACCATCAGGTGGCACGTTTGCTAGTTTGCGTATCCAACTAACACCTGCCCTTACTTCAAACCATGGTACTCAATCGGCCTGCTGTCACATCGATTGGAAGTAAGGACAGGAATCTTTGGCGTCATGACTTGTATTATATGGAGTACGGACGTAGTAGTATAATTTATATACGACGTTAATTCGGACAAAATAGTTTTATGACAAGTAGATTTGGTTTATGTCTAGTATTGGACTGTCGCTATCATTTTTTTTTCTTTTCTGGCCTTAAGCCTTTTATCCTATGGCTCATAGTCCATATATCAACATTTCCAAATTTCAAGTCTATGTGTAAAAGGCCAAAAGACCTACGGATATTGTTTTTCTTGGAATTGGCACAGCAGTTAAGCAGATGGCTCATCGCAGAATGTACATTTCATAACTCAAACACCTTCCAGACCCTTCACGTGTGTGAAGAGGGCTTGAAACTTCTGGAAGACGCGACCAGGTCGTCCGAGCGCGCGGTCCACTCGTGGTGCCTGCTGGTAGACCTGGACGGACTCAACATGCGGCACCTGTGGCGGCCCGGCGTGCGCGCGCTGCTGCGGATCATCCAGATCGTGGAGGCCAACTACCCCGAGACCATGGGCCGCGTGCTCATAGTCCGCGCGCCCAGGGTCTTCCCGATCCTATGGACCATTGTCAGCACTTTCATAGGTAGGTAGTAATTTGATATCCATACATACATTATTGTTTTTGTTTTTATATGCAGAATAACAGTATTCTCCCGAGGCCGAACTCAGTCAGGGTTATTCCTTTTTTAATATAATAATAATAATATGTTATGTTGGGACAACTCACGCCAGCGTGACCACTTTTTCATCACACGATCTACCAAAAATGTTGCTAAAATCTACTAGAATCTACCAAGCCCTGTGCGAAATTCTACCTACTACTAATAATTAATTTTTTCTCGGTGTTTGGTATATAAAATAAAAAATATTTATGAACAGTTTTTTATTTATATTTATTGAAGCCATTCGAGGCAATATTTTTGTGTTACAGGCTTTGCAAAAAGCGCTGAAGTTGTGGCCACTGCTCGCGATATTTACACAGTCACGCTGAAAATGATAGATTTTCCTCCCTTTCAGCACGACAGTGCTGTTCGTATTTTCTTTTCATGATATGAACTTAACTTCACTTTTATTTTGATTTAACAAATCGCAATTTTAACCCCGCACGCAACAAATTCAAAGCAAATAATAATATAATATCATATATGAAAGGATGCCCGTGCTGATACGAATGATGGAGATATGTTCTGTTCTTATGACAACCAGACAACTGATACATGCTTATATATTTATAAATACATACATAAATTAAAGAAAATTAAAGAAAACATTGTGTGATAGGTTTTTTGTTACGTAACCATTAGATATATATATATTTTTTTGAAAGTTTATAAGCATACAATATTATAAGAACTTGTAATTAGGTACTATTCTAATGTATATAAGCGAAAACTCTTAATTGGCCTTATAACTGTTGTATTTTATGTTAAATATGTTTACTAGCTGTAAGTTTTCCGAAGTGTAAAATAAAAAATAAAAAAAATAAAAGAAATGTGCCTAGTTTGGGATCAGATGGCCGTGTGTGAGTTGTTCCAACATATTATTATTGTGATTATAAGAAAATACTTAAGTTTTATATAATACTTATTCAGAGCAATACGTTTACGACGTCAATTTATATTGTACAGTTATTAAAAGATGTAGTCGTTACACTCTCGTGTTCGCTTTGGTAATAAACATTACGTAAAAATAGAAATTAGCATTTTCTCTTTTGTTCCTATTATTTTTTTATTACTGGCCTTATTCAAATTTTATTAGACTAATTAGATTTTATTAGAGAACTAGCTGTTACCGTAGCTTCGCCCGCGTTAACTTAGATTTACAGCCGTACGCGGATTGCTGATGATTAATTTGTAGCCTAATTTACTCCTTATAACATCAGCTATCTTCCAGTGAAAGTCCCGTGAAAATGGGCACAGCCGTTTTAGAGATTAGCCGGAACAAACAGACAGACAGACAGACAAACAGAAAAAAAAACGTTATTTTGGTATATGTACCGTGTTTACATCCCTATGCATTTAGTAAAAACCGGTTATTTTAATATTACGAACAGACACTCCAATTTTATTTATCTGTATCGATTTTATTAGATTAATATTATCAGTTTCCTCATAACGTTTTATTTGTTTATTAATGAAACATCAAATCAAATAAAAAAGATATTCAAATTAGTACTAGCAAAGTATGTTTTTGAACGTTAATTGAATCTACACTGAGAATAACCGGCGGAACAAACTCAGTGGAACTAATATTTTCAAATATTTTATAACAAATATATGTTATCCTAAAATGCCTGGGAGGAACGCCTTATTCCCAGGGTGTGGTATCTTCCATGAAATCTTTGACTTTATAATATCCTTTACCACACGAAAGCTCTTTAATAACCTTTTGATTTTTTTAATGGATAGCTTTTGAACGTTTTCTGGGATCCTATTGTAAAAGTATATACAGTTGCCTTTAAAAGAATTGCTTACTTTTGAAAGTCTAATCACTAGTACATCTAACCTGTGTCTATTACGTGTATTCCTACTATGAATATCACTTTTCTTACAAAATCCATTTATGTTTTTCCGGACATACAGTCAATTTTCTAAGATGTATTGTGAGGCGACAGTCAGAATTCCTATTTGTTTAAATTTGTCTCTCAAAGATGAATAGCGGGGCAGCTTGTAAATGCACGGATAGCCCGCTTCTGCAGCATAAAAACGTTGTTTATATCAGCAACATTTCCCCATAACAGCATACCATAAGACATAATGCTATGAAAGTAGCTAAAGTAAACTATTCGCGCCGTATCTTCATCAGTTAACTGTCTTATTTTTTTCACTGCATATGCTGCTGAACCGAGTCTATTCGCGAATTTAGCTATGTGGTGACCTCACTTAAAATTTAAAGTTATTCTTAGGAAAACTGTGAGTCTACCAGTCTCATGTTCTCAGTGTCTTAGAGCAAAGCAAACAAGATTTTATACATTTTGTTTTTTTACTATTTAAAAGCAAGGTATTATTTTAAGCCAATATACCATACTCGATAGTGTGTTGTTTACCTCGTCATATTTAAGAATTTGTTTGATTCAAAAAATAAGCGAAGTATCATCAGCAAACAACACAATCTCTTGATTATCTTTTAGTGTCTTAATAACTAACAGGTAAATCATTAATGTAAACTAAAAAAAGAAATGGACCTAGAACGGATCCCTGTGGTCCAGTGGATCCATATCTATTTTGGTCCTCGGGGATCAAAAATCAGAATCAAGTTTTAATATATTAAAACGATATATTTCAGATGAAAACACTCGCAGCAAGTTCCTGTTCTACGGCGGCAAGGACTACCTGCAGCATGGCGGGCTGTTGGACTACATACCCAAAGACTTGATACCGGACTTCTTAGGGGGACCCTGCAAGGTAACGTCTTGGGACTATTTCTTTATACTCGTTATACTAACAATAAAATATCGATTCCTGGGTTTTTTATACTAAATACTGCTGTAATGTTTCGTTTTTTTAACATAAAGGATATAAAATAAAACTAGTATACCTATATATTTTATTGAAATTTGTTGGATTTTTTAAATGTTTTATTAATTTTGATTGAATGATTTTTCTTGTGACTGCGGCAGTCGGATATAGTAGACGCGTCTCTGAACGTGCCGCATCGGTATTACGTCCATGTACGATCCGTGAGACATTCAGTATCTGCGCTACGCACGTGTCCGGTCATCAGTCATCAGCAAATGTGCTCACATATAAGATTACTCGAGTCTCGCAAGTTATTATAATATTAGTCTCGTGAAAATTCGAAAATAATGTCAAAATTTCCAGCTCCGCGAAATAAGAATGAACAACACGGTAAAAACCTCGTTCTAAAAGTGAAAAAAGACCATGAAAATTTAAAATATAAAATTAGTTAAATGGTTATTCACCTAATTACAGATACGGAATGTATGTAAATCTTACAGATCAAAAATCGTGTAAAAAAACTCAGAAAAGCCTAATGTCAGAAGCATAGGTGCAAGTAAAATATAAAATCAATAAAATGTAAAGAATTTAATGGATTCATGAACTCGAGTAATTTTGCGTTGAACAAAATGTAAATCGTTGTTACAATATTGTCTTTACTTTGGTCACTTGTGGTACCGATTTTGCTGTGATAATATTGGGTCATAAATAATTTCCTGAAATAATATTCGTTTAATAATGACAAAACTCAACAGAATCGGTGTTTCAACAAACTTGTGCCAACACTCAATAATCTGTAGTTATCACTCACAAACAATTCACTGAACAAAAGGTTGTCGTTATCAAAAGCATCCGATAAATCATAATTGTAATTTAGTATTTTCCTTTCCTTCTTTGGGTATTTTTCTAGACTCTTCTATCTTAATATTGACAGCTAAGTAACTGTTTGTTGGACGTCCTGGGTTCAATTTAGTAATATATTTCTTTCTATCTATGACGAGTTTGTGCTAAGTTTTCCTTAGTTTTATTGTTAAAGTGGTAACCGTCGCCTTTGGGCAAATGCAATTCTTCAATTTAAGTTTGCGAAAATTATAACTATATGGGATTAGACATCCTATACTGTGATGAAATTTCTTAATTCAAAATTAAGCTGAATTTAAGCAATATATGTTGCGTAAAAGTTACTATGATACGATCAAACCAATTCAAATAATCAAATAAATAAACGTACTTACATAAAAAAATTGTAATGCATATTAAGATCCACAGTAAAGTGCACATGTATGTAATCATGAATCATAATCGTCTGTGAAACTGTTTGTCCAATCCGTCTGTCCGTCCGTGTGTGCTGTATCGTGGTGGTGTTGCAGAGCTTCGTGCACGAGGGCGGGCTGGTGCCCAAGGGCCTGTACGTGAGCGGTGCCTTCACCGAGCGGGAGGGGGACCCGCTGTGCGAGGACAGCATCTACAAGTCCGTCAGCCTGAGCAAGGGACAGGTGCGTCGGACTCAACTAGAGAATTTCTGTGTATACAATATAGTCATTACAATAAATACTTAAAAAGACAGCTTACAATTGTGTGATTGTCTTTGAAAAATTGTTTGTCGTTTTTAAAAATTGTCTCTTTAATTTTATTAAAACTGTCAAGATTATTAAAGGCTAAATTTACTCACTAATTTTGTGCACCGTTAAAATTGATAAGCTAACCGGATGAAAAATGTTAATGTGTATAAAATTAGTTTCTTTTTTATATTATATTTCACAATTTAATTGATTTTGCGTCATTTAAGTATTAATCTGTTGACTCGCAGGTACACGAGGTGATCGTGCATAACCGCGATCCACAGAGCGTGCTCACGTGGGACTTCGACGTGCTGCGGCACGACATCTCGTTCAGCGTGTTCCGCAGCGACCGCCACCTCGACCGCCCCGACCACGCCGCCGGTACGCACACACGCACAGACATACAAACCGAAGATTAAACGTACCCCTCAAACACACGCACGCACACATACACAAGTGTAGTGATCATACTTATCCGATACATACACGCACGCACACACCTCAACACCGACGTGCATGCAGCTTATAAAACGGCTAGTTACCGTACGCCTGACCTACCGTGTTGTAAGTAAAAAATTACATATGGGAAAGGGTTCTGCCATTGCAAAGGTCAATAAGCGCAGTGTGATCCTACTCAGGTGTAAAACACAGAGTACGCTATTTCACGACAGATTCAAATATCGAGAGGAGTTAAATACGCCTTGGTTTAATTATAGTCCAACAGTAATTCGCTTTCAGATCTCAGGGTTCAAGTAAACTTCACACATACGCATTTGAACTTTATCCCTCAAGTGTCTGCATAATATTATTGAACATGTCTTTCCGCAAAATACAGTTAGTCTGGCTCTTTATATAAATCCTGGCGTGTGTCTTTGTAGCGGCGTGCGCGGGCGGTGCCGAGGAGGGCGGGTCCGTGCTGAGCGTGCGCGGCTGGCGCGAGGGTGAGCACTATCATCGAGTCGAGACCACGCTGCTCTGCCACGACGGGGAGAGTATACAGGTACGTACACGCAGTCATACGTACGCGCACGCACATGTACGACGTACGTACACGTATACTCAACGGAGGGATAATTGAAATCACATACAAAACGAGAGGAAGCACGTGCAGCTTCACAACCGACGCCAGGAGGCCGGGTGGTCGCAGACTGCAGGGTTGGCGGGGGGCAACCCCCCACTTTATAAATCAAAAGTGAGCCGAATGGGCTCACACTAATCCGATGTAGCATTAGGGCCTTCGTGTCGTTAGAATAGATCCATCCGAAAAAAAAAGAACGTGCATACACAAATAAATATACATAATGAATGTAAATTAAATAATTACATTACTTATAATTTTACATAAACCAGTTTTATATATTATTTTATATTTATATTAAATTTTATATGTATGTATTACTTTTACATTAAATTAAGAACAAGATTTTGTGAAGATCTTATGTCCCTTGACGTTATCGTTCTAAAGGCAAATTAAAGAAACATTAAAGAGGTTTTCTATTTTCATTCTGTACAACTTAATTCGCTTGGCAAAATAATTATATTTTCACCCTCTAAAACAGGGATGGCGAATTAGTGACCCAATATTTTGGGCAAGCCACTATGAAGTACTAGTTAGAGACTTATTAGATGTGCTCTTACACATTGGGGAGTAGAAAATATGTCATTGGTGTGAAGAGTGACTATATCAATTCTCTACAAAAAATACCATGTCCACAGTATACCTACCTACATTCATATGATGTATTTGGCGTACCCAGGGCTCCCACGTCATGACGGAGACGGGCAGCTACGTGCTGCAGTGGCGCTGCGACGTGCTGGACACCACGCACCGCGCCGCGCAGCTCATGTACTTCCACGAGACGCTGGCCAGTCACCACTACAGGTACCCCCCCACCCCCGACACACCGCGCCGCACCGTAGAACAGTAGGAGGCGACACACAGGTACCACCGCCATCACCACGCCGCTAGACCTAACTGTACTGACCAGTACTATTAAACACCACATAACGCGTTACTCACACTCACGCTCACTAAGGATCATTACCATTAGATCAGCTGTACTCAACTTGCCTGTCGACCATTTGTTCATCGCCCGCTTGCTGTAAACTTTAATAAATTGTAATGTATTTATGTTGCAAAGAACCATTATGAAAAGTAAAAACCATTTCTTATCATCGTTGTTGTCGTCCACAATAGTGTTCATTCAGTAGAAGACCCAATACCTTGGTTTTGGTTGCTTCAAAGTTGGAGAAAGATGTAACGTTTCATATAAAATTTATCACAGAAAGACTTAAATGAGACTTATAAGGTACTGAAAGGACATAACTTCCTCTGGATCTGCTACTGAAACGTTAGATATTAAAAATGTAAAACATATTTTAGTAACTTGACGCTCATCCGCAGGGGATCTATGTCGAGCCTGCAGTCGGGCATCAGCGGCTTCTCGTGCCTCAGCAGCCGGTCCGCGGCCAGCTCGTGCCCGTCCCGGTGATTGGAGCCGCTGCCCCCGCCCCCGCCACCCGGCGAGGGCTCCCCCCCACTCCTCTAGTGACGTCACAAGTACACCGCGCGCGGTACTAAAATATTGACCCCGATTTCACAGTGGCAGATGTCAAAATGACTCCCAAGAAATGGATAATATATGTTGATAGTAAATTAGTAAATCCTGATGAAGAAATACATTTAAAAAATCAAACACATTAAGTGCGATGAGCACATTAATTATTGATAAACGTAGCGAAATTGCACTACATAGACAGAGTCTAAGGTTATTACTAATAGAAAATTATCTTTACCTTTAAAATATTATGATAAGATAGCTTAATTAATACGAAACAATATTATAAGTATGCAATTTACGAAATTTAATTTTTGGATAATTATCATATCTAGATTTGAAATGTTGACCTCAACTGCTAGCGATCAAGCTACTTTCTGAGGTTGATCTTTCTAAATTATTCACTGGACAATAACGTACGTACTCACAGAGCTACTTAAAATAATGAAATTATTGATAAAGATATTGAATAGAAGAGGACCCAGTACACTGCCTTGAGGTACCCCACAATGAAATATAGATTCTTGACCTCGTACTAGAGCCCTTTTAATAATGAAAACTCTTTAGTATTATTAAATACATTTTCTTCACTTTATACAGTAATTACATACAATGAATTATTTTATAAAGTAATGTAATGGAAAAACAGGAATTGAGTTTGAGTTAGGTCAAACTCAATTCCTGTTTTTCCATTACAATGCCTCGCTTGTTTTTTTAACTTTTAAAGTGAAAAGATAAAATCTCATTTACTTTTGATGTTTTTCATTGCCTACATTTTCTTATTTTTTTGATGAGATTGATGTATACAAACAAACATGTACTAAATCACTTGAGTACCAGATTTTAGATTCCGAGGCCCAAACATATGGACTTCTGGACTTATGGACTACAGCCCTACCGTCCTGCCCTCTATCGTTAAGCCTAGGCGTAAGATCCTATATACAATACTTTAAATAAAATTCAAAGTTGTTATCATTATATTTTAAGCTGCATAGTCCTTAGCTTAAAGAAATTCGGACAAATCCATTTTCTTTATTTATATAGGTAACACTTTTAATAACTAAGCATTTAGAGTAGCCGGACATACTGAATGTTAGTTTATTTATCTCATATAGCACGGTAATGGCTAGCTTTACTTTCTCCTTAGCTTTACAGCTCAAATAGTAAATTTTTTATTGAATAGTTGCTTTTATAATTTTTACTGCAAGCATCAGATAGATAGGTTGCTAGATAAAGCATAAGTGGAAAATCTTGAGTGCGAAAAGGACAAATGCTATCAAAACGACTGCGTAAACTCTCACCTTAAAGAGTAGCGTAGTTGATAACTGAGATTATACTAACTTTGAACGCTGCTTTGAAAGTGGGCAAAATTTTAGGCCAATTCACTAATTACGACTTGATAGTCATATCGATACGTAGTTTAGTATAGTAAACCTTTTTGTTAGCAATTAATATACAGCAAATGTTGCTGCTTTTGTCATCCGCCATTTTGTCTACATGACGCCATCTTGTTAAATATTTGTATCTTAAATTATGTGAGATGGAATTGACCAGACTTGAAACTCGACTAAAGTGAATACAAAACTATATTATGTAGTCAACATTATATAATACGTAAGTAAAACAACAAACATGAATCAACAACTATTTTCGTAATAGCAAATTATAATGTATATAAGATATATAATAAATTAGTTATTAATATTATGTTTTTTTATTTTTTTATTATTTTTATGTTTTATTTTTATGGAATTGTAACCTTAGGTAGTAAAAGTTGAAATGCCCATGGAATTCTGATCTTCATTTTGTAGGTAAGGTTAGTGCGTGTTTTAATGCATGAGTTGTATCATAATATATTAATCAATGTATAGAAAGATCAATCTATTTCATTGAAATACTTTTGTCTTAGGAATAGTTATAAATGTTTAACCCAATGTATGGAGAGGATCGTGGAAGCGTTGGTTTGGTCCACACACGAGACAAGTCACTGAATGTCGCATAACTGGCTGTAGTCATTTGCAGTGGATGAAAGAAACTAGCTGACGATGATGGATAGTCTCTTGTTGGTCACAGACACACCTTACGGACATTATACGTTAAATACCATAGACTACCAATGTATAAGTTCAAGAGAACGTAAAAGGCACTAAATTGTTGAAAATTGTAAATTTAAAAATAAAGTGTTCTAATTTTTTTTAAAGTTTGGAAAATCCAAAAGCGCACGCCTCGTTATCTCGTTTTTCACAATAAAATTGATTATTTGTAAAAGCCTGTGTTGGTTAAAAATTATAATATTATGTTTAGTGATTTTTTCGACCAATTTCCCGGTCTCATACAGACACAGAAAACGCGGACGTCCATTTATAATAATATTATTTATAAATTAAACAAAATAATCGTTCTTGAAATATATTTTATGTACTAGAAATATTATTTGACTTTTAAGTGCATCATATTATAATATGAGTGCACTTAAAAAAAGCAAAAAAGAGTCAAAAAAGCAGTTTTCTCTATAGAGAAAACTGCTTTTTTGACAATTCGAGAGTAAAGCACTCTCAACGTCCCTTATGAGGCGTGCAATTTAGAACTTTCAGCGTAATATGGATGTACCGCACCCTGACTCCTCCCATATAGACAAATATATATCATAGACAAAATATGGTTTTTTTTATATTTAATCTGTGATAAAAAAAATAACATTGTACCTAACAAACAGCAAAGGAAATTGGGAAATGTCTGGCAATAGACGTATACCGGAGATACGCCATTAGAATTATAATTAAAAAATGGACTTACGAATAATAAAGTCCTAAGTGATTATAAAATGCTATTTTTCTCCTATCGTGTCGTGTGAGAGCAATTATTTTATATCTACAGTTAAATTAATTATGCCTAAGCTGCATTTGGAAATTGGTGTCGTAAAAGTAGTTTTACGACATTGATTACTTGATCATTTCTAATGTCGTGAAACTACGATGCCACTAGTTTCGTTATGCGAGGCATTACGGTACACGGAGGAGAGATGTTATTTATGGTATGATTGAAATAAAGCTATATTATATTAGGTATGAAATAAATCTATTGAACAAAATTATTTGGTTTTATTAATATGTTTAACCGCCATGTGTTACAATGTTCGTGGGATATTAGGTATTTAGTATTTACCATTTTCATGTATATTTTGCGGCGCTGGATAACATGCCGAAGCTGCGTTTTTTAAATGTTAGTAGGATCGCCAAACTGGCAGACGTGCCACCTGATGGTAAGTGGTCGACGTCGCCCATGAATATAAACTATTATATCTGGAACTAGCCCAGGCAACTCATGTGTTGCCTATCCTGAAATATAAGGCCTCGGTGCCAGTAATTACACTAGGCACCTGTCTTGCACTGCTCTCTGAAACTGCAAAGCTGTTTCACGGGAGAAACAAGCAAGGTGGTGGTACCCATGCAGCCGGGAGCGCGGCACAGCGCTTTCCTCCCACCGGTAAACGACTGTCTCGCTAACAGGTCAAGACAGTCTCGTGGAGAAGGCTACCATGTTCATAAAAATCTTTTAAGAGACACTTGTTTCAGGAGGATGCCATGCAAACATGGCAGGTGAGAAAATAAGTACATTTGACGTAAATACACTGAAATTGCTAGCAAACTATGTATAATGGGCTCTTACTGATAGCCCAGCAGGACCCAAATCTGATGATGAGAGTCATTATACACTTAGTCAGAAGGGGCGCAAAACCCACCCTAAGCCATAGCATCTTCCCCCTATCCTTCAAATAATATACGTATAGTAAAATGTGAAAGTATATAAAGGCCCCAGACGTGAGACGCCATGCTGATACGACGGTAGCTAGGTCGTTTCTAGAAGCCTCATTCGCCCATTGGTCTAGTTGCTAGGGCGGGTCGTCGTTATCAGCTCTTATCTGCTCGCAACATAGTTCATTATAAAGCGTAATGCCATACCGTAAAATTGTCCAGCCCCTTATCGCGCCTATAAAAGATTTCAAGTAGAAAAACTATCGAATCGCAATAAACCGAGTTATTGTGGCCGGTAATCGAGCGCCGCTCAACCGCTTATCGCTACTGAAATTGTATTGGAAACACCAATTGTATTACTGCATCGTATTGAGGGCTTGTATACTGAACGAAGAAACTTAGGGCTTTAAACAGCCTCGCCTCAGACCGCTTTAAGGACTTGTACATACTGACAAACTAACTATGAGTTCAAATTAACCCGATATGACGATTTGCATACCGACGAACAAAATAAACAAACTCAGATTTTAAAATGGTCCTGCAATAGGTAGACCGTATCTATCGGTTTTGAATCTTGATACTCACGAACAAACGAACTTACCTACATACTAATTGATGCTATGTCAGATCCTAGGACGTAGGTACGTAATGAAAGGCAATACGAACCCTGTTCGAATCAACTGCAATTCAAACTACTCCTCGTCGCAGTTTCGTTGACAACAGATCTATGCAAGATATTTGTATTTTTACATTATATTCGGTATCCGAAGGGATATGCCTTCAGATAAATTGCTATAATGTGTTTCGAAAAAAGTGGTGTGCAGGACAAATCTTAATAAACCGCGAAAAAATTGGTAAAAAATTGTTTTATCGCATCTAACACATTATCAACATAAAAATAACTATAACTACCTATGTTTTTTGTTTTTAGTATTAGTTTAAATAATATTTGCCAACGAGGTGGTGTTCACACACAAGGCTTTGATAAAATTACCTATGTTGCACGTGAAGAACATTTTGACGTGACAACGTCTTATAATTCGATGGAGCCGGCTGCAAGAACGAAAAAACATGACTCATGCGGCGTTACCTCGCTCTGAGGCGTTCCATTTTCTTAGGACGTTGTCACGTTCAACTATCGTCAGTAAACCGACTTTACAGACAACCTATTTTTCACATAATTTTTCATACTTGCATAATGAGTACAACGGAAATAAGTTAGTGGTGGAATTATTAAACAATATAATTATTTTATTTTAATATAGCCAATAAATATGACATATAAAAATCCTTTCTCAATTATTATTATTATTATTATTATTTATAAAAGAGGGGCAATCGGACAGTCGGCTGATGGTAAGTGACCACCCACAAGCACCTGTTACACCAGAGGATTAGCAGGTGCGTTGCCGGCCATTCAAATATGAGTATGCTCTTATCTTAAAGGTCCCTAAGTCGTATCAGTTCGAAAACATCATAGGTGACAGCTGATATATCTGTCGTGCGAGCAGAAAATGCCGTAAAAATCGAGTTGTTGTGGATTCCGAACATCGAGATGGTGAGGGTGAAATTTAAAAATATTTACGCGATGTCCGCTGGTGGAATTCTGCTGCAGGTATTACACAAACAAACAAATTCTCAGAACACTCCCCGTGGTAGATGCGGTAGAAGATGCAGAGCGATCCGACATCTCTATACGCAGCGCCAAAGAATCAAGCCGATTGGAGATAACATTTGTTATCGACGATTCGAGCCGCCCGGCGTTGAACGCGGTCAAATGGAAGGATCTGATATTGGGGCGCTGCAGCCCAGAGTGAGTGTTAAAACTATGGACGCCTGTACTAAAATTAACAGCCATGTGTCTATTAGGCACATGTCCGCTCTTTAATATTTATAGTCTATATTGTCTTGTTAATTATCATTGTGTAAAGTAGTCACGTTGTAAGAGTTATAAAAGTAAATTCATATTAAAAGCTGCACTGTTTAATATGCCTTTGCTATCATTTCATCAGTGAGGGCAGTATTCCATGTGAGGCCGGATCTGCGCCTTGTATAAATGTAGGCGGTGTGTAGGCATGAAATGCTACTTCGCCCTACTGAGCATGCCGAGTTTCTTAAAGGCTAGTTTCATTTCGTGGTCATTTTGAAGGAAAGGCTAAAGCCTTTCCTTCAAAATGACCACGAAACTGCACATCTCTCGATATGTCGACGCCAAGTATGCCAATGCTGGCTGAGGCAGTTAGGGAAGTGCCTTCAAATTATACAGAAATTACGAAGGGTGATTTTTTAGCGGTAAACGCGCAAACTTGTGTCTTGTTAGTTGTTAGGGTTAAATTGGACTAGGTTAAGTCGCCCCCATCCCGAGATTTCGGCCAACAGAAACTCTATTTCAGACACAAGTTATTCCGACACTCATCGACTTGTTCCCGAGAAATATTTAAGTGGCCAGTGTATAGGGCATCTCCAGTGCTGTCGTCTGCATAACAATGAATGCCGCTGGTTTGCAGCATATAATTGATATGCAGAAGAAACAAGGTTGGAGATAGTACACAGCCTTGCGGAACACCAGCATTAACAGACTTGAGGTCCGAGCATGCACCGTCGACAAAGACCTTGATGCTCCAGTCTTCCAAAAAACTGGTGATCCACATACATAATTTCTCGGGAAGCCCATAAGATGGTAGCTTCGCTAGAAGTGATTTATGCCACACCCGATCAAAGGCCTTAGCTATGTCCAAATAACCGCCAGCGCTTCCGCCTTGCTCTCAACTGCCTCCGCCCATCGCTGCGTTAGGAATATTAGAAGATCACCAGCTGAACTATTCCGTTGAAAGCCATATTGGCGATCGCTAATCAGCTGGTGCTCCTCCAAATATCGCCGGAGCTATCATAGTTAATTATGGATATTGGTCTGTAGTTGGACGGGTCTGAGTGGTCCCCTTTTTTAGGGATCGGGTGGACCAAAGCTGTCTTCCACTAGCATGGGACATGCCTAATGAATAAAAGTGCGGGAAAATAGTGAAATTACTCGTAAGGAGGGGTGCCAACTCAGGAGCACAAGTTCGTAGCACTAACGGAGGGATGCCGTCAGGCCCACTCGACTTATGGATGTCCAGCGAAAAGAGGGTTTTGCGTACGAAGCTCTGTCGGAAAATTATTTCCGGCATTGAAGTATCACACCGAGGGATCGTCGGTGGTATTTTTCCCTGGTCATCCAAAGTCGAGTTGGAAGCAAAAAGAGAGCCTAGAAGATCGGCCTTCTCCTTCGCGGTGTGGGCCAACGAGTCCTTCCTCATGTGCAGTGATGGTAGGGATGGCTTACAAAAATTCCCTTGAACAGCCTTGGCAAGCGACCAGAATGCACGAGTCCCTGAAGGAAGTCGAACTCGAACTTATTATAGAGACTTTGTGAGGTAAAGAAGTGATGAATCCTTATTTATAGGTATAGAAAAGGTGTGGTAGTAGCTTTTACTGATACTATATATTTTAGTAAAGCAATCAACTTAAGGTGTTTGTGTGTGTGGGTGGGTCGTATAATTATGGTATTTTCAGACAATAAAAAAAATTAAGGAGTTGATATATTATATGCCTATGTATTTAAAGATAGTAATATTAAATATGTAATGTATATTAAAGTATAACTGTACCTATATGTATATGTGTACTATGTTGTGAATTGGATTCATTTATATAATATTGTTCGTTTAATTATCAAGCAACATGTTTTGTATTAGGTACTATAATTATGTGTAAGTATATATTATAGTATTATAATTACTAAACGTCTGTCCTCAACTGCCGCCGAAAAAAATAAAAAAAATTTGGTGGTCCTGAAAATCGGTGTTAGGAATTATTTCTAACCAAAGCCGCAGATTTACCTTTTTGTGAGACGCGCTGCTGCGTTTATTAGTCAGTACTCAGTAGGTACTATTTTAAATGTAGATCTTTGTTTTAATTTCTTTCTTTTTTTCTCTTTTTTTTTGTCTGTTTTTACCTACTCATTTATTTCGATGTTTTTTTTTTGTATATTGTTATGTTCATTGTAGTGTGTTGCAGTGTGTCATCACAAATAAAGCTCTTATATTATTAATCTGCGTCTCCAATCTGATAATACATAATTTCTTAATTTTTTATCGCATTTCAAAAACTATTTTCACCTATCTTTATCTTACTTTTTTTTCTTTCTCTCTTTACTAACTTAACTCTACCTCTCATTTTTTTTCCTTCTCTCTTTCCTGTGAGTGCCATAATTTTTTTAAATTTTTTTTTTTTGTTGAGGTGTTCGAAGGGGCTTGCACACGCCTGTTTTCGGAAGTATTTTCAACCCTCGGTAAAATTATAAATATTGCTCCTATATATAATAAGTTCCGGGAGTCGGGATTTGTTGTTAGTAAATTTATCTTTTTGAATATTTTTTTCAGATTTGAAATATCTCAAATAGTTTTTGAGATATAAGCAAAAAACCACTTTTTTAAGTTTTAAATTGTCTATAACTTTTGTAATTCTTGCGAGTACAGTACATCTTCAATTTTTTCAAAAACTATCTACATACATCTCAACCATATTTTTAGGAGACGGAGAAAAAGTTTTGACCTAAAAGGTTGTTGACTAGACTAAAAGAGATCCTGAGGGATCTTCTATAGTGAGCAGACAAATTTAACAAGATTCAGATACTTAATTTTACACTTATAAAAGACATTCCAATTTTATAAATGGTTGTTGGCATTCATTGAACAAATATTAGCAACAGGTGTTACCTACCTACTTTAACAGAATAAAATAAACGAATTTAAGACATTGTTTGTTCCTGTTATAATACAAGTAGTTTTGTCTTATATTAAGTACCTATGTTTATTTTTGGTATGAAGTATAAGCTTAAAAATATTACTGCGATGGCGAAAAAAATTTCGCATTCAAAAATAACTACATATTTGCCTTAATCAGAAAGCTGATATTATATCGAGATGTCAGATGACATAAAAACTGACTAAAATAACACAGGAGATTTACAAATAGTTGTACAGTTCCGGGGAGGAAGGACTAGAGATGTTTGATCCAGAATGTAAAATAGTTTTGGACTTAATAGGAGAGTGACGGGGTGAAGTTATATTGATTTTATTTTATGTTCTATTCTGATATATTATAAGCTATATTATTGTAAAGTTTCAATAAAATCTATTAAGTAATTTTTGCGTGAAAGAGTGACTAACATTCATACAAACTTTCGCGTTTATAATATTGGTAGGGCTAGTGGGACTCTTAAATAGAAATCTGACTAAATAGAAAAAACACGTCACATTCTGATCACATTATAGTAAAAAAAAAAAAATGAAAATAAAATTGTATTAGTTTAAACGTCAGGATCAAAATAGTTACGATGATTTATAAAAGATCCATAAAACGCAATTTTCACTGAGCCCGGATTTATCATTGCACTAATATAAGTGATTGTTCTACAATTACCATAATTATCTAAATCAAAAATTTCAAATCAAAATTATTTATTGCAATTGTAGGCTTATCTATTTTATATATTTAAGTATAGTATAGGTTTTTAGTTTATATAAGCTGAATTATCGTTTGAAAATATTTTAACATCAGTAAAACAACTCATTTAAAAAAACACATTGAAAATGTAAGATTAAAATGTTTGAACGAGGAGTAAGGCATTCGTTTAACAAAGAAAACTAAGAAACGTAACATCTGAAACATACCACATGAAAGTCGCCTCCACGTGTCCAGGGTTGAGTGCTGAAAATGTGGCTGCAAGCGACACGAGCCGGGGCGAACAAACTGACACACACACAGCTTGCTCATCCGCTCGGGTCGCCCTTGCCACATCACCGGGATTTAAAAATCCACGAGCTGCCATCTTGCCCGCGACGCGCGCGCAACCAACACTGCTTCGAAACCTTATGGTGTTTGCACAAGTGTTTTCAGAAACTATTGTTAAGGACTTTTTTACTATTACTTCTGTTATGTCGCGGTGTTATTGCGCAACTGAATGTTTGTAGAAATATCTAGAAGGAATGCCACTTTGTGTACGTGACTATATTTTCGAATCGTCGCCGGTGTGTTCGCTTGCTGTTGAGATGGAACTTGCCCCATACCCAAAAACCTTACGATGGTATACACACAGCTATATAGTTTTTCTTGTCATCAGCCTGTAACGTCCACAACGGGAATTGACGGGAAATGAACTCTTTAAAACAGGTCTAAAAATATATAGGTTATAGTTAAAGAATGTGAACAAATAGGTTTTAAGACTCTCAGACTTGTACGGATGTATAGGTGACGTGGACACACACCCTGCCCTGTCCCTAGTAGTAGCTTATCACCACCAAACTGCCAGTGTCGTACCTACATCCTATGACGACACTACGACGGCAGTAGCCTCCACTTATGAGCTTGTTATGGTGTTGTATGTTTGTGTGTTTATCGTTACGTTTTCTCTGTCTGAGGGCCAATTTTCAGTTTTATGTAAAACTTAGAAAAGAGCGGTGATACAAAAAATGTAGGTACTTATCTTTAGCCCTGACTATATAATTTCGTTTCACTCTCGAGTTTGGTTGAAATCGGATTAACGCTGGCGAACTGACCCTAGGAACACTTTCAACATGAAATCAATCCTGACGGACATCGCCTCGGCGACTGTATCCTGCTGTGAAGTTATGCGGCTTCGCTGGTGAGCGCGTGTGGCTAAAGTATGTCTGATGATGGTGACATGCGAAGTGCGAATTTGGCACGAAAAAATCACATAAGACTTATTGGAATGGATTTTTTAATCAGACGAACAAGGTCTTTTGGGCCGTGTCTGAGCTATCGGGCACATGAGAATGAGTCCTTTTGGGAACCAAAAGTAGAGAATGATGATGACGTTATACTGATCACCGAAGCTTTGAAACCTTTTTCTTTTCTATTCTATTCTATTCTTTTCTATTCTATTCTATTCTATTCTATTCTATTCTATTCTATTCTATTCTATTCTATTCTATTCTATTCTATTCTATTCTATTCGTAGATCACATTTATATTTACAAATTAGATATTATGTAGGTATGTGTTCTGCTAGTTATTGCTTACAACAGTAAAAAAGTAAATAAATGGTCCCCCCCACGGTTCCCATCGTGTGGGGCTCAGTAGCCTAAGGTGAACCCAGCAACTTGGGCGAAGCCGAGGGAACCGAGGGGGCTGCTCTTTGTACCCCCCTTATGAAAAGAGGGGACAAAAGAGTAGGAGCCGGGACAAAGGGCGAGGATGGAAGCTTCACCCCATTGCACTGTCCCGACGTTGGGAGGGGTTGTTCTGTGGTGCGAGACAACCCCTCTGTGTTGTGAGGTGGCGTAGGTCATTTGAGGGACTAACAAGCCGTCGAGGTGCCCTGTTTGCTCAACAGATCCGGGGCGCCTCACCAACGGCGGCATTGGTGGCACTCGCCGGGTTTCAGTGGATAGAGCTGCTTCCATCTTACCATCTTTCGGGCGCAAAACAAAAAAAAAGTTAAGTTAAAATGCTTCCGTCCGTTTGCCGTAACGCCGCATTAGCGCGCGTGCCGCAGCGCCGCGCCGACCCACATTACGAGCTGCCTTTATCGATGTTGATAAACTTTACAGCGCTCGCCCACCGCCATAAACCACCACCAATGTGTGCTTGTTTCTTGTCAAACCATTCAATTATTGGATATATATTTAACGATATCAATAAACTTGTAAGGAACATAAAGCATGTTTGAAAATATCCAAGTTTCCATTATAATTCACGTGTAAAACTTTGTTTAATATCCAGAGAGAGAGAGAGAGTTGATCTTATGCGATTTAAAAAAATATTGTTTTCAAATTAAAGAGATTAAAAAGATAAGATAAACTTTTAGTTTCTAGGTTTCTTGAGATTTAAGCTCATACTTAATTAATAGAATGAGATCACACGAATTTATTTGACGCCTGCTAAAAATTAATAGCAATATTATATATCAGCTGAATCTGTTATAATTTTACTGGAGTTAGCATATTTATCTTCTCCATACCTCCTCATAATAATTCATAACGTTTAGGAATTCACAGACATAAAACTTCCTATGAATTTTACAATCTTAAACATATTTATCTACTTAAGATATTAATAATATTGGAGAGTGTTTGGACACTTGATATTTTTCGTGAAAGTGATGAAGGGCGGACGTTACACAAAACATACCTAAACAATGTTATTGTTTTCTGTTTTTCTTTCAATTCATCTCATCATCATCATCATTTGCATCATTCACACATATTATTACCCTTCACCTCATGCCACCCCTAGTCCATATCTCTAATGGTGCACGAGGCCATCATTTCTATGATAGGTTCATAGTAGCATATCGGTCATTCAGCTGTAAGGAAAATGTATGAAACACATTATTATAATCATGATGACGTTTCTAGTTTGTTTATATAGAGTATATTTTTTTTCTTTAACGCCAGGAAATGCTCCGAGGCATCCCGCGGGGGAGTGGGTCTCCCCACGCGGGTATGTGGGACTCGCTGCGTCCGAAAGCTGGTAAGTGGACACAGCTCTACCGGTGGGAGGGAAGCGCTGTGCCGCGCTCCCGGCTGCATGGGTACCACCATCTTGCTTGTTTCTCCCGTGAAACAGCTTTGCTGTGTTTCGGAGAGAAGGGCAAGATAGGCAGTGTAATTACTGGCACCGAGACTTAACATCTTATGTCTCAGGATATGCAACACATAAGTGAGTTGCTTGGGCTCGTTCCAGGTAAACTAGTTTATGTTCATGGGCGACGTCGACCACTTACCATCAGGTGGCACGTTTGCCAATTTGCCTATTCAACTAACATAAAAAAAAGACTAAAACCCGGCGAGTGCCACCAATGCAATGCCGCCGTTGGTGAGGTGCTCCGGATCTAATGAGCAAACAGAGCACCTCGACGGCTAGTCAGTCCATCAAGTGACCGACGCCACCTTCACAGAGGGGTTGTGCTGCACCACAGAACAACCTCTCCCAACGTCGGGATAGTACAATGGGGTGAGGTTTCCGTTCTAGCCCCTTGCCCCTGCTCTTTTGTCCCCTCTTCTTATAAGAGGGGTACAAAGAGCTCCCTCGGCTCAATTTTTCGTCCAAGGTGTCAAGGCCTGAACCATGGTGGGGATATAGAGTATATCTAATAATAATTGGATGTCGAACGTGTAATGTGACATGATGCCTTAGTAGATGTACGTACGTGTTTTGTATTTACCACAAACCGGTAGGCCATGTAGGTATTAAGTATGATCTTTGACTCATCACTAGATCATACCACATAGAACATTATGATATCATCATCATCATCATCATCTTTATTCGTCCACTGCTTGAACAGGAGGCCTACTCCTTCAATGAACGCCAAGACTACCGATTCCTTCCCACTCGCATTTAGTAAGACTAAGATATATTGTATAGAATAGGCGATTGAAAACCGTCATTAGCGAGAAGAATCTTTTCATAGATGAGCAATTCGCCTTCCGCGAAAACCACTGCTGCCCGAGGCAAGTTCACCATATGAGGTGGACTCACAGGTTTCCATAAGAAAAACAAACACGATACGTGTGCTGTATTCTTTGATGTTACAAAAGCCTTCAATAAAATCTGGCACGAAGGCCTCATATACAAACTATTCAAGTAAGGAATACCGGACAGACTAGTCATCATCATCGGCGACTATCTTTCTGGCTGGCATTTTAGATATATCGTAGAGGGCACTCTATCCTCTCGGAGACCTCTGAGGGCCGGAGTCCCACAGGGCTCCGTGCTGTCTCCGACCTTGTACAACTTGTATACCTCCAACACCCGGTTAAACGGGCTCTCTTTGCAGACGACTCCGCACTGTATATCACCCGCCCCTCAGCCGCAAAGGCCATCCTCCAGCGTGCCGCCACCGAGCTGGGTGAATGGTTCGCAAAATGGAGGATTGATATAAACCCAGAAAAAAGTGCCTCCAAAAAATTCTCCCGTAGGAGGGTCACAAACAGACGACCTTATCGTACCATGAAACCGATAAGGTTAAATAATATATAAATACCCAGAGTAGATCAGGTAAAATACCTGGGGGTCACCCTAGACAGGTCGATGTCGTTTGGATCACACATAGAGACAGTCACCAAAAAGGCCAAATTCGCCGTGAGCCGTTTATATTTCTTAATTAATAAAAACAGCAAAATGCCCCTGTATAAGCATCAGGTCAGGTATAAGCTAACCCTGTTCAAAACTTGTATCCGACCCATTATGTCATACTCTTGTATCGCATTCGCGCATGTGCCACAAAGTCGACTTAATGCACTACAAATAGTCCAAAATAAATTTTTACGCATGGCAACCGGTTGCCCGTGGTACGTAAGAAACATCGACCTGCACAGGGACTTCAGATTAGAGTCCGTTAGGGGCCACTTCAAAATGACGTCAGAACGTCACTTTGAAAAGGCACTCCTTCACCCAATTTTTTGGGAGGATTTTAATTGGGAGGTTTGAGTTGCCTTTAAAATCTAGCCTGTGCCTATTTCTTATATCCCTATTATGTATGTCACACTCGCTACCACCAGGGTGACTCTAGCTACCGCCAGTATGCGTGCCTCCGAAAAGGTGCGCGCGCGGTGACGACGGTGTCGTCGGCGTACCGCGTAACACCGGTGCCCGGCAATTCGCACCGCGGAGGACCCAATCGTAGGCGATGTTCCACAAGAGTGGGAATTAGACAGATCCCTGCGGAACACCGCACGCCACTTTCGTCGTCATCTAGCCACCGGGTGTGGGGTACTCGACGCAATTTCGGGAAAGTTGTCTCAATAAAAAAAAAGAACTTTTATTTATTTTTTATTGGCTCTAAAGTGGTGGTAGATACAATTGGCGTTTAATTATGAATATGACGTAATATGTTGAATTAAAAAAAAATGAATTTGAATTTTGGTAGTATCAGTAACAGGTAGAAAACCTAAAAAATGCTCTCTTATCTCAGCACGTTTTGTCAATGGATTTAAATAAACAAATCTTATATAAAAATAGGTAAGTTACAGAATAATATTTCGATTTTTTTAAAAGGTTAAGAATTATTGTTTTAATTTTTTCAGAAATTAAATTTATTAATTCATTTTGAATATTATGGCCAAGATAATGGGGCTTACGATGCTGAGCTTTTTGTATTCTAGAAATGTGATCTGTATGTGACATTGAATGAGTTAGACTAAACTAAATAGAAGTCGATAACATTTCCAATTCCTGGCACACGGCGCCCCCTAGGACCCCGCGCCCGGGTGCGGCTGCACCCCTTGAACCCCCGGGTAAAGACGACCCTTACCCGAAGATCCTGGCTGCATCCATAAGGATTTCTCAGCGATAAAAAAGGCTATACTATCATCATCAGCCGGGGTACGGCTGTAATTGTAAGTTAGCGCGGGCGACGTGGGCAATAGTTAGAATACAATAAGTACGAGTGAAAATCATAGCGCGCTCAGTTAACGACCCGGTCGTGTGTCGATGTGTAAGAGTTATTTCAGATTTGTATCTAACATTTTTAACATTGTGTTTAAAGTATGTAGGCTTTCAATAACCGCCTATTTTTGTATACGAATACGAAATTATTCTGTAGTTATCTTGTAAGTACCTATATTATACTAGTAAGTAATTATTCTGCCCGTATTCTCCTTGTAAGTATATTTTTCGTGTACCTACTTCAGTTATTATTCTAATTCGGTCGTGGCGGTTGTCCAAGTCGGGGCCACCTGCTGAGAATACAAAAATAAACAATAACACGCTACATGTTAATCTGCTGTTACACATTTTATTACATACTTCGTGTAGAATACAATATAATAGAATAGACACTTACTTATGTACCTACCTATATGAAGAGCTCGTTTGACTACTGGTGTAAAATTATGTCTACAGGTGTAAAATGACCACTGGTGTAAAATGACTACTGGTGTAAATTAATACTGGTGTAAAATGTGTACTGGTGTAAAATGACTACCGGTGTAAAATGACTACAGGTGTAAAATGACTGCCGGTGTAAAATGACTGCCGGTGTAAAATGACTACAGGTGTAAAATGACTACTGGTTTAAAACGACCACTGGTGTAAAATTACCACTGATGTAAAATAGCCACTGGTGTAAAATTACCACTGGTGTAAAATGACTACTGGTCTACTGGTGTGGAATGACCACCGGTGTAAAATGACTACCAGTGTAAAATTACTACAGGTGTAAATTGACTACAGGTGTAAAATGACTACAGGTGTAAAATGACTACAGGTGTAAAATGACTACTGGTTTAAAATGACCATTGGTGTAAAATGACCACTGGTGTAAAATGACTGCCGGTGTAAAATGACTTCTGACGATACTTTTATAGGCTTTTGAAGCTTCTTTGCATTTGAAGCATTGGCATACGCAGCCTAAAGTTTACTTTATTGGGACAATAAAATTATTCGAACATAAATTTACATAAGTAGGTACTTAACTATTAAATATGATACATAATGTAAACTGTTAATAAAGTTTAATAAGATGTAATTTTGATTGTGTTAAAAAAGTATGTGGCATTTAGCTATATTATAATTATTAATTATATTAATTATATTATAATGTTAAGAGAGTAGGAAGTCGCAAGAATTTAAGTATTGTAAGAAAAATTGCGAGTAGGTTAAGGTTGTGCTTAAATTTTACTACGACAAAAATATTGCATCTAAAATTAAAAATAATTAATAAAGACATTGGTTTGCCTAGGTAATGTAGACCGAACTTTTGTACGAACTTTTGTGTTGTTGTTAACCAGGATGGGTGTCACGTGGTGTTTGCTCATAATTTTTGTTTTCTCTAGATTCATCAGCAGCCCAGCTTGATGTAGGTCATTTATCATGGTATTTAATTGTATTGGATTTTCTGAGAACAAGAGGATGTCGTCCGCGAACCTGAGATTCCGTTTACGTTGACCCCTTGATTGTACCATGGTAGGTTTTCCATTCTAATTTGCAGGATGGCTATAAACAGTTTAGAAACAGTTTAGGTGCTGCTGAAGCTCGATGTTCGGTGACATTCCCTCGAGCAGGCACGAGGCGAATAATTTATAGAGAGTGGGTATCAGGCTTATTGGTCGGTAGTTCCCTATGTCAGCTGGATCTCCTTTTTTGTATAGCAGGCTAATTTTCGATTCGGTCCACTGATGTGGCATAACTTCTTCATCTAAAATTTTGTTCCATAGTATTATTATGGGTGTCAAAAGCATTCAAGATTCTTCCTTGCAGATTTAATGTATTGTATTGTACGTTTGTAATTTCGTCAGGTCCTGGACTTCTCTCTGGCTTGAGCTTCATTATTTGTTTCGCGACTTCAGACTCTGGGAACTCGTCAACTGGGGAGTTTTCCTACCTCGGTAGACGACATCGGCCTGTTGTCGACTGGTTGGCTATAATAGTGTTGCATAAAAATTCCTAGCTTATGATCTCCATTCGGGATACCATTTTCATTTTAGATCCAGATTCGACTGAAGTTATGGAATCCATTTGTTTGAATTGTTCAGTACTCCAAGTTCTTTTTTGGTGATCTAAATTTTTACAACTCTCTGGATATTGTTTATTCTGTAGCCTCTGTAGATATCGTCTAATTTATTTATTTGTGATTCTGTATAGTTGGGTGAGAGCTTCTATATAAGTCTAGTTAAATTGTGGCTTATTTTGTAATTTATTTCTTTCTTTCTTTTAGTAGATTTATGACTTTGTAATATAGAGTTTATAATTTTTTTGCCGTATCCCTCAACTTTATAATTTTTAGATGTACAGTTTATTAAATCTGGTATGTAGCTGTTAATCTCTTCTAACGTTTTTAGCATTGCATTTGAAATTTGCCTGTACATAGTATTGAAAAAGGTATATTATGGTCTCTGGTTCTATATTTCATATATGAGCTATAGGGTGTAAGCTTCCTAGTAAAGAAAAAAACAAAGAAAAAATAGAAAGAAAAAAATAAGGAAAACTAATATTTTACTTCTTTTATAATAATATGATACGTATATTATTTTTGTACGGTCGTTTCCTGGTAAAGAACTGGGGCTTCCAAGCTTACTTGTAAACAAAATAATAAATATATCAATTTACAAAATCTTTTATTGATCGTTTCGCGAAAGGAGTAGGGACACACTGGAAATTTTTGTGATATCTAAGGTGATGTTTTTGAATAATGTCCACAATCTGGGGAGGTCAGTTGTCAAACAAAGTTTATCGCTAAGGCTAACACGGTACACCTCAACAAAACAAATTCTCAACGGGAATACCGGATACCTAGCAGTAGCTGGGAAGTATATCCGTCCCTTTCCCTACCGTTGCATTCATTGACCGAGTGCCGATAACTGATCGTCCATCCTTGTCGCGCGCGCCGTCATATTGCTTCGTTGTGTATGTGGTCGACGTAAACTATTCATTTTTGTGTTTTGCCAAGACAAAGTTGACTCGTCGACTCGTCCGGAGTGAACCGTCCGTGTGTTTCGAATAAACATCGGTGTTATTTTATATTAAACTGTGATGTGCTGAATAATATATATATATGTTTATAAAAAGCGAACGATGACATGTTGCAGCGCGGTTCGCGCGCTCTTGCATTCCGATACACTTGGAAAGCAGTTTAATCATTAATATATTTTCGTGAATTTGTGATGCACCTGGATTTCATAAAATGACTCATGTAAATCGGATTATTGATGTAAGTTCTTTAATGATTAAGTCATTATTTTAATTATTAATTATTTAATTTTGTTTGTAAAAATAATATAATGTAATAAATAACATTTCTTAGTACTTAACTATTATTTAGTGCGAGTAATTACTCACTATACTACACAATAATAGTTAGTAAAATTTAGGTAATTATTTAAGAACATGTTTAAGAAAGCTACGTAGAACCTAGAAAGTTGTGTAAATTGAATTTTCCCCACAGTATAGGTGGCCCAGAATCGTGTATAACATCTGGTATCATTTTAAGATAACATATTCGCAGCTAGTCGACCTAATATAGCACATATTTTAATGCACGCTGCGTACATGATAAATACTGATAAATTCGCGGGAGTATTAGCGCAACAAGATAGGTATTATGTAAATATGATTTACGGTATAGAACACGTATTTTATATCCTACTAGTAATATCACAGTTGAAGTACTTTGTAGAATGTATGGATGTATGTTTGTTACTCTTTCACGTAAAAACTACTGAATGGATATTGAATATTGATGAAACTTTATAACATAGACTATAATTTATCCCTGTACTCCCACGGGAATGGGAAGTATGCGGGTAATTCAGGGGAAAAAATCGAATTAAATTATTTAAATTACTTACATATCTACTTAAAAGTTGTCTAATACGCACATAGTATGGTTCACAGTTCAATGAACTTAAGTCGTCAATAGTCAAGAAGTCAATAGTCCCTCACTGTGTACTACTACTACTCTTACTCTTCCCCATAGGTGGCATCCCTCTTATTCCCCCTATGATCTCCAGGACCTGCTAATTGCTATCCAAGTCAGATTCGTTCGAGGATGGCCTTGCTTATTATAAGATACAGAATAAAAATATTCTAATAAAACAGTGTAATGGTTAAGTGGGTCGATGTTTTATACAAGGTTGTAGGATCGATTCTCGTCCGAACCTGAAAGTTGTAGAAGAAAGTGTTTATAATGTTCATATAACCGGAATAGAGGGGTAATGTTATGAGTTTTGTATGAAAATAAGTTCCGCTAAATTAGTGTTGCGACGCTGCGCCAGTTCTGCGCTCTGATTGGCCGACTGACGGCCATTGATGATGATTGGCAGATGAAGCGTAAACACAGATCACTGTTTGGTGGAATTGCTATTACGTCAGTGACAAAGCACTGACCAGTTTCGTAATTTTATGGCTCACTTTACTGCTCTATCCGGTTATAATATGGTCGATGACTAGATTACAACGTAGATTCGATTTGGAAGTTTAAACGGTCATAATCGGATAACGGATGTTAATATTAGCTGACTGACCGAAACCTTGAGCAGTCCCCCTCCCCCGATGCCTACGAGTATATCCCGGCGCATAAGGAAAAAAAATAACTATTTACAGTAAGCAGCCACTACACCTTATACAAAACCTTAATTTTTTTTTTAACGCTGGTAAATGCTCTGGGAGCGGGTCTCCCCACGCGGGTATTTGGGATTCGCTGCGCCCGAAAGCTGGTAAGTGAACGCAGCTCTACACACTAAAAACCGGCGAGTGCCATTAATGCCACCTTTGGTGAGGTTCCCCGGATCTGTTGAGCAACAGGGCACCTCGACGGCAGCTAATAAGTCCCCCAAGGGACCGACGCCATCTCCACAGAGGGGTTGTCCCGCACCACAGAACAACCCGTCCCAACATCGGGACAGTACAAGGGGCGAGGACGGGATGAAGTTCCCGTCCTCGCCCCTTGCCCCCTGCTCCTTTATCTCATCTTCTTATAAGAGGGGTACAAAGAGCCCCCCCCCCCCTCCTTGGCTCAATTAGCTTCGCCCAAGGTGCTGGGTTCACCTTAGGCTAATGAGCCCCACCGCCACGTCAAGGCCTGAACCATGGTGGGGACCTTATACAAAACTACTTAATTCCAATTTTATCGCGATTGTCACATTTCCTTACAGCCTTGAGTTTTGAGAATCGAGGAGTGACGTCCTAATGTCAGGTCACTCTTTGTGATCACCTACTTCTGAAGGCTCCATCCCTTCGTGAGCCTCGTCAGCTGCATCAAACATTGTCTGACGTCAAGATATCACAAACATCAAAATGGTTGCCACATATTAAACAAGAGTCTCAGTTACACAAACATAACTCACAGATAACTGAACAAACATTTAAATCTACTGCAAGCTGACGTACGTAGCTGTTACCATCATCAGCCCCAGCAGATGAGGCCAGACTTTCCCAACGTTTTCAGATGTTGAACATCGCGGATGCTATAGAAGTAATAGCGGTCCTGGACCTTGGCCACTCTAAACCGTAAAGCCTATGTTTATCTTTTACAGCGACGTCAATTTACTTTCATTACAACTGCTATAGAAACGACCTGGATGGTAGATCGTGAATTATGATTACAACGAATGCCTTATAAGGGTCATTAATAAGCACTTTTTTTACAATAGGCAGGCAAATGAGCAGTCGAAGATGAGTTGAAGCCTTTTAGGGACTATCGACGCCCATACACGTCTGCACGAACAGAGATTATGCAGATATGTTGACCTCCTTTTCCCTATTTCCTCCCCCCCGGCGCTTGGCAAATACGATATGTGCCAGGCTAAAAAAATGTGATTGTTATAACAACTCTCTTCACTTTTATCTTCCGCAGTAAAGCAGTTTAGCTTTGTGTCAATGAAAGTCAAATTATCAGGATCTTTGAATACTTAGTTTACAGCCGTAACGTATACTTCGATAACTACGACACTCAAACCCCCTTGGGGTTAGATTACATTAAGTTGTGACCTAAAACCCCCAGGGGTCTGAGTACCTTGAGTTGTAACTTGTAACCTACAAACCCCTAGGGTTCAGAGTATCTTGGTTATCTAAATCATGTGTGATGACATTCAGTGGCGTCGTGTATTATTAGCTCAACAATGGACGTTCCATTGTTCTACCGCGGTATCGTACATATGATGTATTAGCACCTTACACTAACGTACATTATTGTCTCGTTTGTGGTCATGAAACAGGGTCAAAATATTGGTATTACTTTCCACTTTTTTTGTTGTAATAATAATATCTATGGCCGCTTCACACCACGTCAATCTGGTCCCGTGCTAAGTACTCGAAGAACTTGTGTTACGGGTACCAGACAACGGAAATATATTTAATACTTTTATACTATACATATATTTAAGATTTTTATTATATAATACACATCCATGACCCAGGAACACAGAAATTATTTTTGTTCCTTGGCGGACCCGCAACCTCCGACTTGAGCGCCAACACGCTTACCACTGAGCCACAGAGGTCGTCAATGACTGACCTGTGACCTGTGACCGGTGACATCGCATACTTAGGAATAATCATATTTAGGAAGAGTCATATTTAGGAAGAGTGATACTTAGGAAGAGTCATACTTAGGAAGAGTCATACTTAAGAAGAGTGATACTTAGAAGAGTCATACTTAGGAAGAGTCATACTTAAGAAGAGTGATACTTAGGAAGAGTCATACTTAGGAAGAGTCATACTTAGGAAGAGTCATACTTAAGAAGAGTGATACTTAGGAAGAGTCATACTTAGGAAGAGTCATACTTAGGAAGAGTCATACTTAAGAAGAGTGATACTTAGGAAGAGTCATACTTAGGAAGAGTCATACTTAGGAAGAGTCATACTTAAGAAGAGTGATACTTAGGAAGAGTCATACTTAGGAAGAGTCATACTTAGGAAGAGTCATACTTAAGAAGAGTGATACTTAGGAAGAGTCATACTTAGGAAGAGTCATACTTAAGAAGAGTGATACTTAGGAAAAGTCATACTTAGAAAGAGTCATACTTAAGAAGAGTGATACTTAGGAAGAGTCATACTTAAGAAGAGTCATACTTAGGAAGAGTCATACTTAGGAAGAGTCATACTTAAGAAGAGTGATACTTAGGAAGACTCATACTTAGGAAGAGTCATACTTAGGAAGAGTCATACTTAAGAAGATGATACTTAGGAAGAGTCATACTTAGGAAGAGTCATACTTAAGAAGAGTGATACTTAGGAAGAGTCATACTTAGGAAGAGTCATACTTAAGAAGAGTGATACTTAGGAAAAGTCATACTTAGAAAGAGTCATACTTAAGAAGAGTGATACTTAGGAAGAGTCATACTTAAGAAGAGTCATACTTAGGAAGAGTCATACTTAGGAAGAGTCATACTTAAGAAGAGTGATACTTAGGAAGAGTCATACTTAGGAAGAGTCATACTTAAGAAGAGTGATACTTAGGAAAAGTCATACTTAGAAAGAGTCATACTTAAGAAGAGTGATACTTAGGAAGAGTCATACTTAAGAAGAGTCATACTTAGGAAGAGTCATACTTAGGAAGACTCATACTTAAGAAGAGTGATACTTAGGAAGACTCATACTTAGGAAGAGTCATACTTAGGAAGAGTCATACTTAAGAAGATGATACTTAGGAAGAGTCATACTTAAGAAGAGTGATACTTAGGAAGAGTCATACTTAGGAAGAGTCATACTTAAGAAGAGTGATACTTAGGAAGAGTCATACTTAGGAAGAGTCATACTTTGAGAAGAATCATACTTAGCTCTGCCGAAATATAGCCCCTTCACGCCTGATTTTTAGGACTCTTATACTTGTGCTCTTTCTTTTCATCATGAATCTTAAGCATATAATATAGACAAATCCACGGGAATGAGCTAGTCAATATAGAGAATAAAAGAGCGTTATGACACGACGGGAGGTCATCACGGACTAATTGAGAAGTCACAGGACAACGAGATAACTCGATTGGCCCCGTAATAATATAATTGACGCCGGACCACTAATGCAATGGCCGCGGGTTGCAATCCCAGTGAATGGTATTTATCTTTCTATTTCCTGACTGATTTTTCCGCTCGATTTAACCCTTTTTTTTCTTTTACGCCGGGAAATACGTCGGGTATGTGGGACTCGCTGCGCCCGAAAGATGAAAATAATATTTGCATAATCAGATTGCACGGTTATCTGGTATTTCTGTAAAGTATTTGGTTAGTTTTTGTAAAGGCGAGTTTCGTCGAGGAATCAACAGGAATCGTCACACTAGACACACATCAGTGACACATCGCGGACTAAATCATCAGCATTTATTGAATAGGAGTACCATAGTACCACATACCAATATTATAGCCGTGAAAACTTTAAAACGTTATACTTATTTACATTTTACCACATTTTTCACTTTTCGAATTACGAATGTTTAATCGTCATATACATTTTAAACAGGTTATTTAAAAATGGCTTTTATTAGAAGAATACAATGATAATAATTGCACTACGTAATATAATAATCAATTTTAAATCCAACCATGCCTCATCCGAGAGTATATTCGTGGAATAAGCGACAACGTGGAACAAACGACCAACATTAAACATTCAGAGCTCATAGAGCTGTCTCATTACAATAACGACATGAACTTTGACGAACAACATGATAATGACATCACAGATAAAAAGGTTATTTATATTGTACACACAGACCATATAATAAATACACGCACACGCACACGCACACAATGACAAGCATTAGTGGAGACAAAAATAGAACGCTAAATATAGATACTTCCGCGTTGAAACAGACAACATGTTTTAGATGATGATCACATTTGACCATCCAGTGATGAATGGTCATCAACTAAGATTGCTAGACCCTCAATCAGTCTCCAGTGATACTTGCACGTCGAACAGTGATCGTCTTTACATTTTGATCAACCACTCTTGTTAAATATTGCAAAAACTTCGGACAGTCGTCAAGGAGAATTAGAATGTGAAATCCTATACTATACTTCTATACTATGCATATTGATATGATGTAATAATATATAACACAAGTGACTGTTGATTATTGTTTCAAATTTAAGCCGCTTTTTAGATTGATAAAAGGCATGGATAGATATATTAACCTCTTTTCACACCAAGTCAGCGGATCCGCTGCCTCCCGTTTCAGAACAACCCAGCTATTTATTGTACAGAAATTGTGAATATTTAATCTGTGGTAGCCCTAATGGGCCGGTCACATGTACAGGAGAAACCGGCCGGTGTGCCGATAAGGATCTGGAGAGGTCGTTCGACCTCCATCTAAACGGACGACGGGATGATCTCTGTTCAGTAGCTAATGTAAGTTCGGCCGGAGTGGCGGGGGACCAGTGGTCTTGACTCACGACAGTGAACTAGTCTTATGTCCCGAAATAGATTGATGTCTGATAGGTGCAACTATGACTATTATATTGAATAACTAGTTGTTGCCCGCAGCTTCGCTCGCTTTGATTTACAGCCATATCCAGACTGATGATGATTATTTTTTATAGCCTAAGTTACTCCTTATAACATGAGCCCAGCCGTTTCAGAGATTAGCTGGAAAAAACAGACAGACAGAGAAAAAATTGTAAAAAATGCTGTTTTGGTATATGCATGCATTTGGCATATCGTATATTATTAGCCGATCCGTACCGTGTATACATCCTTATGAATTCAATAAAAACGGTTATTTTAATTGTATTACAAACAGACATTCCAATTTTATTTATCTGTATAGATGTAATAAATAACAAATCCAAACATTTGTCGTAACATTAGGATAAGCGCGACTTGGCATCTATGTAATAAAAGAGAAAGACTTTCTGATGATGATGATGACATATGAGTCTGTAACGAGTGTGCGTGTAACATGTTTGCGTGTATTTTAGTACCCCGTATTAACCATAATATTATATTACACGCATGCCTCATCGGCGACTACAGGACAACGATCGTAAACTATTTATATAGCTGTAATGAGCTGTAGTCTTTGTAGTCTGCTTTGTCCACGTGTACAGATCTATAGTTAAACAGCCATAGATAAGAGCGACATCATCCTCTTTGTCCACGTGTACAGATCTATAGTTAAACAGCCATAGATAAGAGCGACATCATCCTCTTTGTCCACGTGTACAGATCTATAGTTAAACAGCCATAGATAAGAGCGACATTATCCTCTTTGTCCACGTGTACAGATCTATAGTTAAACAGCCATAGATAAGAGCGACATCATCCTCTTTGTCCAAGTGTACAGATCTATAGTTAAACAGCCATAGATAAGAGCGACATCATCCTCTTTGTCCACGTGTACAGATCTATAGTTAAACAGCCATAGATAAGAGCGACATCATCCTCTTTGTCCACTTGTACAGATCTATAGTTAAACAGCCATAGATAAGAGCGACATCATCCTCTTTGTCCACTTGTACAGATCTATAGTTAAACAGCCATAGATAAGAGCGACATCATCCTCTTTGTCCACGTGTACAGATCTATAGTTAAACAGCCATAGATAAGAGCGACATCATCCTCTTTGTCCACTTGTACAGATCTATAGTTAAACAGCCATAGATAAGAGTGACATCATTCTCTTTGTCCACTTGTACAGATCTATAGTTAAACAGCCATAGATAAGAGCGACATCATCCTCTTTGTCCACGTGTACAGATCTATAGTTAAACAGCCATAGATAAGAGCGACATCATCCTCTTTGTCCACTTGTACAGATCTATAGTTAAACAGCCATAGATAAGAGCGACATCATCCTCTTTGTCCACTTGTACAGATCTATAGTTAAACAGCCATAGATAAGAGCGACATCATCCTCTTTGTTCACGTGTACAGATCTATAGTTAAACAGCCATAGATAAGAGCGACATCATCCTCTTTGTCCACTTGTACAGATCTATAGTTAAACAGCCATAGATAAGAGCGACATCATCCTCTTTGTCCACTTGTACAGATCTATAGTTAAACAGCCATAGATAAGAGCGACATCATCCTCTTTGTCCACGTGTACAGATCTATAGTTAAACAGCCATAGATAAGAGCGACATCATCCTCTTTGTCCACTTGTACAGATCTATAGTTAAACAGCCATAGATAAGAGCGACATCATCCTCTTTGTCCACTTGTACAGATCTATAGTTAAACAGCCATAGATAAGAGCGACATCATCCTCTTTGTCCACTTGTACAGATCTATAGTTAAACAGCCATAGATAAGAGCGACATCATCCTCTTTGTCCACGTGTACAGATCTATAGTTAAACAGCCATAGATAAGAGCGACATAATCCTCTTTGTCCACTTGTACAGATCTATAGTTAAACAGCCATAGATAAGAGCGACATCATCCTCTTTGTCCACTTGTACAGATCTATAGTTAAACAGCCATAGATAAGAGCGACATCATCCTCTTTGTCCACGTGTACAGATCTATAGTTAAACAGCCATAGATAAGAGCGACATCATCCTCTTTGTCCACTTGTACAGATCTATAGTTAAACAGCCATAGATAAGAGCGACATCATCCTCTTTGTCCACGTGTACAGATCTATAGTTAAACAGCCATAGATAAGAGCGACATCATCCTCTTTGTCCACGTGTACAGATCTATAGTTAAACAGCCATAGATAAGAGCGACATCATCCTCTTTGTCCACGTGTACAGATCTATAGTTAAACAGCCATAGATAAGAGCGACATCATCCTCTTTGTCCACGTGTACAGATCTATAGTTAAACAGCCATAGATAAGAGCGACATCATCCTCTTTGTCCACTTGTACAGATCTATAGTTAAACAGCCATAGATAAGAGCGACATCATCCTCTTTGTCCACGTGTACAGATCTATAGTTAAACAGCCATAAATAAGAGCGACATCATCCTCTTTGTTCACGTGTACAGATCTATAGTTAAACAGCCATAGATAAGAGCGACATCATCCTCTTTGTCCACTTGTACAGATCTATAGTTAAACAGCCATAGATAAGAGCGACATCATCCTCTTTGTCCACTTGTACAGATCTATAGTTAAACAGCCATAGATAAGAGCGACATCATCCTCTTTGTCCACGTGTACAGATCTATAGTTAAACAGCCATAGATAAGAGCGACATCATCCTCTTTGTCCACTTGTACAGATCTATAGTTAAACAGCCATAGATAAGAGCGACATCATCCTCTTTGTCCACGTGTACAGATCTATAGTTAAACAGCCATAGATAAGAGCGACATCATCCTCTTTGTCCACGTGTACAGATCTATAGTTAAACAGCCATAGATAAGAGCGACATCATCCTCTTTGTCCACGTGTACAGATCTATAGTTAAACAGCCATAGATAAGAGCGACATCATCCTCTTTGTCCACGTGTACAGATCTATAGTTAAACAGCCATAGATAAGAGCGACATCATCCTCTTTGTCCACTTGTACAGATCTATAGTTAAACAGCCATAGATAAGAGCGACATCATCCTCTTTGTCCACGTGTACAGATCTATAGTTAAACAGCCATAAATAAGAGCGACATCATCCTCTTTGTTCACGTGTACAGATCTATAGTTAAACAGCCATAGATAAGAGCGACATCATCCTCTTTGTCCACTTGTACAGATCTATAGTTAAACAGCCATAGATAAGAGCGACATCATCCTCTTTGTCCACTTGTACAGATCTATAGTTAAACAGCCATAGATAAGAGCGACATCATCCTCTTTGTCCACGTGTACAGATCTATAGTTAAACAGCCATAGATAAGAGCGACATCATCCTCTTTGTCCACTTGTACAGATCTATAGTTAAACAGCCATAGATAAGAGTGACATCATTCTCTTTGTCCACTTGTACAGATCTATAGTTAAACAGCCATAGATAAGAGCGACATCATCCTCTTTGTCCACGTGTACAGATCTATAGTTAAACAGCCATAGATAAGAGCGACATCATCCTCTTTATCCACGTGTACAGATCTATAGTTAAACAGCCATAGATAAGAGCGACATCATCCTCTTTGTCCACTTGTACAGATCTATAGTTAAACAGCCATAGATAAGAGCGACATCATCCTCTTTGTCCACTTGTACAGATCTATAGTTAAACAGCCATAGATAAGAGCGACATCATCCTCTTTGTCCACTTGTACAGATCTATAGTTAAACAGCCATAGATAAGAGCGACATCATCCTCTTTGTCCACGTGTACAGATCTATAGTTAAACAGCCATAGATAAGAGCGACATCAACCTCTTTGTCCACTTGTACAGATCTATAGTTAAACAGCCATAGATAAGAGCGACATCATCCTCTTTGTCCACGTGTACAGATCTATAGTTAAACAGCCATAGATAAGAGCGACATCATCCTCTTTGTCCACGTGTACAGATCTATAGTTAAACAGCCATAGATAAGAGCGACATCATCCTCTGTATCCACGTGTACAGATCTATAGTTAAACAGCCATAGATGAGAGCGACATCATCCTCTTTGTCCACTTGTACAGATCTATAGTTAAACAGCCATAGATAAGAGCGACATCATCCTCTTTGTCCACGTGTACAGATCTATAGTTAAACAGCCATAGATAAGAGCGACATCATCCTCTTTGTCCACTTGTACAGATCTATAGTTAAACAGCCATAGATAAGAGCGACATCATCCTCTTTGTCCACGTGTACAGATCTATACTTAAACAGCCATAGATAAGAGCGACATCATCCTCTTTGTCCACGTGTACAGATCTATAGTTAAACAGCCATAGATAAGAGCGACATCATCCTCTTTGTCCACTTGTACAGATCTATAGTTAAACAGCCATAGATAAGAGCGACATCATCCTCTTTGTTCACGTGTACAGATCTATAGTTAAACAGCCATAAATAAGAGCGACATCATCCTCTTTGTCCAAGTGTACAGATCTATAGTTAAACAGCCATAGATAAGAGCGACATCATCCTCTTTGTCCACGTGTACAGATCTATAGTTAAACAGCCATAGATAAGAGCGACATCATCCTCTTTGTCCACGTGTACAGATCTATAGTTAAACAGCCATAGATAAGAGCGACATCATCCTCTTTGTCCACTTGTACAGATCTATAGTTAAACAGCCATAGATAAGAGCGACATCATCCTCTTTGTCCACGTGTACAGATCTATAGTTAAACAGCCATAGATAAGAGCGACATCATCCTCTTTGTCCACGTGTACAGATCTATAGTTAAACAGCCATAGATAAGAGCGACATCATCCTCTTTGTCCACGTGTACAGATCTATAGTTAAACAGCCATAGATAAGAGCGACATCATCCTCTTTGTCCACGTGTACAGATCTATAGTTAAACAGCCATAGATAAGAGCGACGTCATCATCCTCTTTCTCAAGTTGTACCAAACTGACAGCTACCGAGTGTACAAAGTTTCAGTAGGATCGCTTTAGAAAGTTGGCGTGTAAAGAAAATATTTAAAAATAAATAATGTTTTCGTACTTTTTTATTAACTACACTATTTTTTGCTATAAATTCATCATCTATCTATGCATTTTACTGGTGGTAGGGATGAAGGACAGCATCTGTATAATCTCTGGTTGTGATGGGCGTCGATAGTCATCAAGAGACTTCGACTGCTCGTTTGCCCTCCTATGCTATAAAAAAAAACAACCCTTATATGTCCCACTACTGGGCACGGGTCTCCTCCTCGAAATCAGGCTAGGAGGGCCATAGTTCACCGATGCGCTGCCCCATGCGGGTTGGTGAACTTCATACACTTTCAAAGAATTTTAATCATGTTTTCCTTCACCGGTGAGCAAGCGATGGTCTCATGTTCAGGTGCACGGATAAATTTTGAAAAACCTATATCTAGGCATCACAGGGACCCGGATCACCCGGATCTCTCGGCTCACTCAAGAGGCCGAGCCATACCCTCTAGACCATTGTCACCAACTAAGATTAAAAAAAAACTATTAGGTACTGGAACACTAAGGACAACATCCAAGCGATCTCGTTTGTGTCCTTAGCGATAGGAAGGTCATTCAAAATAAGTTTACAAAGCAGGTCAGCCTTGTGGTCTGCCAATTTGCTTGTCCAATCTAACATTAAAATACCTAAAGTTAAAACACTTATACCTACATAAATCAAATGAATTTCTAAACATAACCAAAATCGGTGCAGTCATATACTGTAATCATTTGGTTAACCAACCAAAAACACATGTGCTCTCGTTAGGAGTAACGGTTTCTTTGAAGGACAATTTTATAGTCGACTTTTTATGTTTGCGTTCACCGTTTACACCGTTACATAATAAATAATGTTTCAGGGCCTCATGTATTGACTACTTTTAGCTTCGCCCGCGATAGTTTACAGCCGTTCCCGGATCGATGATCATTATTTTTACAGCCTTTTTTTCTTCCGCCGGGAAATGCTCTTAGGGGAGGGTAGACTTCCCAGGCGGGTATGTGGGACTCGCTGCGCCTGAAAGATCGTAAGGTAGATGCAGCTCTACCCACTAAAACCCGGCGAGTGCCACCAATGCCGCTTTTGGTCAGGTATTCCGGATCTCTTGAGAAACAGGCACCTCGACGGCTCGTCAGTCCCTCTTTAGGCTACTGAGCCCCACCGCCACGACAAGGCTTGAACCATGGTGGGGATTATTTCTATAGCCTATGTCAATTGGTCATCGTACTGGTGAAAGGATTATAATATCGAATGAGTGGTAACGTCACCTCCCACAACAAACTCACAACTTTTATTATATTTGTACAGATATACTATAGCAAAAAAGCAAAACAATAAACCATGGTCACACATTCATGAGAACGGATGGCCGATGGGCCAATAAGGTTCAAGAGTGGAGGCCGCGTTTGCAGACGAAGAGTTGGTCGGCCATTAACCAGGTGGGAAGAAGATCTCTGTGCGGTCCCGTGGGCAACGAACGGGGGTGCGCAGGAGGCGCTACTTAATGCGGCTCCAGTAGCACCCCTGTGCTCGTGTCGGGTTCAGGATGGGAACCTGGGCCCAGTATGACACGACGTCGCGGGGACTGCCTAAGCAGCCGGGTAGTCCCCCCCTTAAGAGGAGTAGTCTGGCCTTCGCCGGGGCCAGCCTGTCGCTGAGGTGATCCTGTTGAATGCCTATCCGGGACCCTCATAATGCGGCTGAAGGCGCTCGCAGTGGTTTTAGTTTACGGGTAGGGTGCGAGTCCCACATAGGGTCAGGATTTACCCGAGATCCCGGCTACATGCGTAAAAAGCATTTCCCTGCGATACCAAAAAAAAAAAAAAAAGATCTTAGTGCGGTGGCCGGTCCGTGTTGGATGCGAGTGGCAGGGGTCGGTCGTCTTGGTGTTCATCGAGGGAGGCCTATGTTCAGCAGTGGACGGATAGGGGCTGATGATGATGATTATGATGAAAACAATGAAATCATGGCCACGCTGGCAAAGTCAATGTATGACTATTGACTACTTTCAACTACAGAATGTCTAAAACTGTATTAGTTAAAACAAGCGGTTATCGTGTCGATGGAAATGATAACTCGATATTTACTTGTTTCTACTAATGTTAACCGGTGGGAGGGTTGGCTCTCGTCTGCGTGTATCTCGTCTCCCGTAAAACAGCTTTTCTGTATTTCCGAGAGAAGAACAGGGCAGGCTGTGTAATTACTGGCACCAAGACTTAGCACCTTATGTCTCTGGATAGTCAATACATTAATGAGTAGCCTGGGCTAGTTCCAGGTGAACTCGTTTTGGCAGTGGGCGACGCTTACCACTTACCAGCACATTACAGTTTGTCTATCCAACTAACATAAAAAAGAGAATTGTTAAGATTTTCTCCATCGAAAGTCGATCTTTAAACGATCTTTAAATCTTTTTGACAACTTTTTTGTTTGGCAATTGAATCAAATCCAAATTCGGTATGTAGTTTCGGAATTCGGCGGTAGATTAACATACTGGTAGCCCCACAGAAATCTAAATAATAAGACAATTTGTCTCATTATTTAAATTTCTGTGGGTAGCCCCAATCGATCTGGCATTTTGGCCTAGGGTCAAATATTTTACTTTATATATAGGTTTCGAATCCTGTTCTTGTAGTGTAGCACACGAAGTGTTTATTTGTATGCTGAATGTGTACTTTTTGGTGTATATAATATTTATTATGTTTTTAAATCTTTTCAAATAGAAAGTACCCCTAGCACAAGTATGAGCTTGGCACGGAGCCAGGTTACCGTGGTGATTGTTCGTTTGTATTTATTTATATATAATAAAGAGTTTATTTGTTTGCTTTAACGCGTCCATCTCAGGAACTAAAGGATGCAACCAAAAATGAATTTGCATTTGACAGCTCAATTATTGAGAAAGGTTATATACCTATAAGCTATTTATTTTACAAGATTATAAACGGGTTATAAGGTTTCAAATAAGAGTATGGTCTTTTCTTGAAGGTATAATAATTAGTACAGAATACTGTTTTCCAAAACGTTAGTTATCTAGTAATTGGTTATTTAATATACATTATAACATTATTACTCTCGTTTGATGCGGAGCCAACTATAAAAACAATGATAAAAACTACGACAGCTACCAAGTACGAAAATAACTTTAAATTGTAACGGTTTATTATACTTACATAGATACTGATCATGACATCATCGACCGGTTTTTCCTTGATCGTTTTGTTATTAAATAAATTTGTTTTAGAATACTCAGAATGGTTTATTAACGTTAGCGTCAATTTATAGCATCGAGCTTATAACCGGATAGAGTAGTAAAGTGAGCCATAAAATTACGAAACTGGTCAGTGATTTATCATTGACGTAATAGCAATTCAACCAACCAGTGATCTGTATGTACGTCCCATCGGCCAATCATACATCAATGGCCATCAGAGCGCAGAACCGGCGCAGCGTCGCAACACTATTTTGTCGGTATTAGTTTTCATACAAAACAATTACCGCTCTATCCCCGTTATATACTCTATGATTTATAATAATACTATTTTCTGCGTGTCAGTTAAATGTAAATAATATCTATAATTGTAATACTACGTATTAAAACATCCATTCACAGCTGGGCATGGGTCTTTAACAATGAATGTCAAGAACACAAATATTTCGTTAATGTAGAATGGAAATTAAATTATCATTGTGGAGAATATTAATTGTTATTTACGTATAAATAATTGACGGTGGTATAATGTGAAATAGGCTTGGGCCTCGGCCTCGCCCAAACAAAACTATCGAGGGCATATCCAGCCTGGTCGTCGAGGGTGACATGTACTGGGAATTGGGATGAGGTATGTCATGCGTGTCAGGCCGTTAGGCTTGAGCGTTTTAAATGAAACTTCTTTGCGCGCATGAGGGTAAATTTTTTACGGATGAAACGTCACGAAAATGTGCAACGTTTGTGCCCAAGAAGAAGGAGATAGTAATTGAGACCGATTGAGAGAGAGAGTGAGAAAGGGCGAACGTAGCGTGTAGCACATAGCCATGGAGTGAGAGTAGAGCGAGTGAGAAAGGTCGAGAGAGAGAGTGAGGTAGAGCGAACGTCGTATTGCAAGTCTCGGAAAATTAAAGCCTTAGATTAGTAATTATTCTTATTTTTAGTCAATTTTATTCTTGTTCTGCTGCTATTATTCAATCTAGTTCTAGCATTAGAATTTATTAAAGGACAGTAATAACTATATTCTGAATCCTTGGTGCCCTCCTCGTGAAGATGGGCCCGTGACCAGGTCCTGTATATGGTATAAATGCTGACTGTATTAACTGCTTCCTCGCCTAATTTCGAGGAGGCCCGAGCCCATGTCACATAAAGCTCGTATACGTCGTATGAGGGGCGTGGACATGACGTACAGACAGTAGGACAAGCGATAAATGTTATAGGGCGCGGTGGTCGTAAAGCAGCCCGCTGAGTTACTGGTGTTGGATCAAGTACGCTCATAAAACGACGGGCAAACATGGCTGTTAAGGGGAAACTATTTGGTCCGGCGACGTGTAACGTTGAGGGGTTTACTAGCGGGAGGCCCCGAGAGGTACCATCGTATGTCGCAGGGTGAACGAGTTGTCTGTTTATACCTTTTTTTAAGTTAGTTGGGTAGTTAAACTGGAAGACGTGCCACCTGATGGTTATGGTATGGTGATGGTATAGTGGGTGGTTGACATCACCCATGAACATAAACTAGTTTATTGGAACTAGCCCATTTCATTTATGTATTGCGTATCCTTTTTTTTGTTTTTTCTTGCTCTGAGGCATCCCGCGTAGGTCTCCCCAGGCGGGTACGTAGGATTCGCTGCGCCCGAAAGCTGGTAAGTGGACGCAGCTCTACCCACTAAAACCCTGCGAGTGCCACCAATGCCGCCTTTGGTGAGGTGCCCCGGATCTGTTGAGCAAACAGGGCACCTCGACGGCTAGTCAGTCCCTCAGAGGACCGACGCCACCTCCACAGAGGAGTTGTCCCTCACCACAGAACAACACCTCCCAACGCCGGGACAGTACAATGGGGTAAGGTTCCGTTCTCTCCCCTTTCCCCCTGCTCTTTTGTCTCCTCTTCTTATAAGAGGGGTACAAAGAGACCCCTCGGCTCAATTCGCTTCGCCCAAGGTGCTGGGCTCACCCTAGGCTACTGAGCCCCACCGCCACGACAAGGCCTGAACCATGGTGGGGCGTATCCTGAGACGTAAGATGTTAAGTCTCGATGCCAGTCATTACACTGCCTGTCTTGCCCTTCTCTCCGAAACACAGCAAAGCCGATTCACGGGTGAAACAAGCAAGATGGTGGTACCTATGCAGCCGGTAGCGCGGCACAGCGTATCCCTCCGAAAAATGTATTTTTTTTATTTACTCAAAAATTATCTTATTTTAGTTCACAATTCCTCTAGTCTTCAATGTCCCATACAAAATGACCATAAGGTCACATTTTCGTTCTAATTGTAGTAGACCCGTGTGATGAGGCATATCCTTACACCAATTATCCAATACAGCACTTCCCTTTCTTACCGCCGATAACGCCCGTATCTTAAGTCATGGGTCATAGGTTCTAGTTCACAATGACCCGAATGTGCTAAGAGATAATGTTGTAGATAGGAATATAAGCTCTAAATTACCTAGGTAACGTACATTTTGGGCTGTACGCGATATTGGCAAATATTGGCGATGTATCTAGGTTTTAGCCGACTAACCTTTCATCGTCATCAGCCCGTGTCTGTTCAATTTATATCGGATTTTGTGGACGCACAAACTATATTGCACCGCCTACTGGGTAGCGTCCATATCACAGCCGTCGTCTTCTAGAATCCATATTTGGGGAAAATAAGATCCTGTCCTTCCGTCCGAAGCACAGCAAAGCTGTTTGACGGAGGAACAAGCAGGATGGAGGTACCCATACAGACGGGAGCACAGCACAGCAAAACCCATACAGCAACAAACACATATGTTAAATATTATGTCGCACCACGATGGGTTTACAATATACTGTGCTGAGGCCTCTGACCCAAATGGCCACGTCACTTGCTCAATCCAATATTCCTACAGCTTGGCAAAATAGAGTATGGAAAAAATGAGGGCGCCACTTTCACTTAGGTGTCATTATAATATGGAAAATCAGTAAGATAATTTAATCAAATCGTTAAAAATAAATGTGAAACACTAAGCTTTACTCAAAATCTAGTATTTGTCGGCCAAGTATTGTCAACATCATAGGTTTCCATTTAGTAAAATATTTAGTTCCACCTGTCACCACGTCATACTCTTTTTTGCCAAGCTATACCTCACCTTCATGTAAATTAACCTGTCAGATAAAATACAAATACAACGAATTTTAAACCAGATTAAAATAATCGTTTAAAAACTAAAATGTCAATGTCATCGTTTGAATTAAAAACAAAATATTGTTATTTATATGTAGAGCCTGAGACAGAGAACGGGTAAAGAATGACGAAGATTTTAAGAAAAGATTAGTTCCACTGAGTTTGTTTCGCCGGTTCTTCTCAGTGGGCTTACCTTGGAACCGGTGGTAGATTCAATTGACGTTCAAAAATACTGTATTAGTACTATTTTGAATAAAAAAATTTGATTTGATTTAAGGTTTAACTGTAAAGTGACGTAGTTTTTTCATAAATATAATTGTATAAGTGGGAAATTTGACAAAGTTAAAAAGTTATGTGGTTATTATTTAGTACCTCCATATTTCGGCCATGTATACTGATACTAAGTCTATATTGTACTGTATGTGTAGTTGAGCTTCGCGAAATAAAGATCTTTTTACACCACTTCTAAAGATAAAGTTTGCAATAATTTATATATTTGTGTAATAAATGTAGGCGTTGTCCAGTAAATATTGTTGAATTGTAGGAGTTGCTTGATATTGTTGTAATTGGAGTATCGGCCGTCTCGGCGTTTAATGAAGGAGGCCTATGTTCAGCAGTGGACGGAAAAGGGTTGAATAATTATGATGAATACACTGGGTATTCCAAGAAGTCGTGGTCTGTGACCGGCCTTAGGAGGAAAATACTACGTAGTACGACGTACCTAATAGTGTTACATACAGAATGACGTCACAGGCTCAAAAGTGACCAATCACAGCTAGATATGATCGTGTGGTGTATTTACAGTTATGTTTTCTTTTATTGCTCATAATGGTCATCTTAGGTCTCATGACATGTATAGGTCATGAACAATGTTAATAGTCATCTGAGCTATTCAGTTGTAAACACATGTCAGTGTGAAATATAGTTAGACAAAGAAGGGAAAATTACCCCCAAGAGGTCAATAAACAAAGGCACCATTTCTTTTTTCTTTAATGCTCTGAGGCATCCCGCGGGGGAGTGGGTCTCCCCACGCGGGTATGTGGGACTCTCTGCGCCCGCTGGTAAGTGGACGCAGCTCTACCCACTAAAAACCCAACGAGTGCCACCAATGCCGCCTTTGGTGACGTGCCCCGGATCTAATGAGCAAACAGGGCACCTCGACGGCTAGTCAGTCCCCTTACTTTCCCGGCGTTAAAGAAAAAAAAGGCAACTCATTTATGTGTTGCCTATCCTGAGACATAAGATGTTAAGTCTCGGTGCCAGTAATTACACTGCCTGTCCTGCCCTTGCGTCCGAAACACAGCGAAGCTGTTTCACAGGAGGAGTAGGAGGAATAAGGAGGATTTTGGTTCCCATGCAGACGGGGTCTCCCGGTAAAACTTAATCACATCAGAGTTAGTTTTACAGTTCTCACATGGATTTTAATTAAAAAAATCGCCGAGGCTCAAACCTAACTTTAGTCAATTAAGGTGCTCGTACTGTGGCAGAGAGTAGATACTATTCGATGAATGTTACTGGCTGTTAACAATCTACAACTGACAGGACAGTGGGCGCTTTTACATCAGATCTGGTCATCATCTGACGGTGTCGCACTCACTGAAGCGTCTATATAGTGTTTGGCTAAAGTGAACATGATTGCTGTGATATTTTAGTTGAGTTGAGACGAATCAAAGCCTTCATTTCAACTAAAATATCACAGCAGATCCATCCATCTACAGAGATTTGAACTCGGATCCTGTGGTCCACGGTCCACCCGTCCAACACTGTGGCCTCGTGTTTTGTGTTGGTCTGTTTGTGTTGGTCTGTTTGTGTTGGTCTGTTTGTGTTGGTCTGTTTGTGTATCGATATTTTTTAAATTACTCGGCGGATTTTGATACGGTTTTCACTGTCGGCTTTGTTATAAACTAGGACAGTTTCTAAGTATGATACAATTTTTTTTATCATATAAAGTAGAGAAAAGTTTGTTTGTTGATTACGAATTAACTCAAAACTATTTGACCGACTTTAAAAATTCTTTCACCGTTAGAATGCTGCGTCAACATTGAGTGATATATGCTATGAAATAATCATCATCAATACGGTTACGGCTGTAAATGTAAGTTAACGTGAGCGAAGGTGTGGGCACCTGCTTGTATACAATAAGAGCGTGTGTGTATGTGTGTGTGTGTGTGTGTGTGTGTGTGTGTGTGTGTGTGTGTGCCGGTATTATTCCACCACTTGTGCACACACCAAACGTGACCGTTAGCACGCATGTTACTTCAATATATAATATAATAATAGTAATATTATACCTACGTAATTTACACGTAACCGAATTTTATTGAATACTTTGACTTGGAAACAAAAGATTGTGGGTACTTGGTTCCTTTATATCCGTAATACTGATGTAAATGCTAAAGTTCCTATCTCTGTGTGTGTGTGTCTGTCTTGTGTCCGCTACTTGTTCACCCGTGAACATCGAGCATATAACTAGATAGAGTAGAAATGTGAGCGATAACATTTCGAAACTGGTCAGTGATTTGTCACTGACGCAATAGCAATTATTCAACCAACCTGTGATTTGTGTGTACGCCCCAGCCAATCATCCATCAATGGTCATCAGTCGGCCAATCAGAGCACAGAACTAGCGGAGCGTCCCAGCACAAAGCGTAATTAGTTTTCATACAAAAAACCTAACATTACTGATCTATTCCGGTTATATTCTCGATGACTGTGAATCACTGATCGGATACGATATGGTTGGCAGGCGGTAGACGGTAGAGGGGAGACGGCAGAGGGTAGACGGTAGAGGATAGAGAGTAGACGGTAGAGGATAGACGGGAGAGGGTAGACGGTAAACGGTAGAGGATAGACGGTAGAGGGGAGACGGCAGAGGGTAGACGGTAGAGGATAGACGGTAGAGGGTAGACGGTAGAGGATAGACGGGAGAGGATAGACGGTAGAGGGTAGACGGTAGACGGTAGAGGGGAGACGGCAGAGGGTAGACGGTAGAGGGTAGACGGTAGAGGATAGACGGTAGAGGATAGACGGTAGAGGGTAGACGGTAGAGGGTAGACGGTAGAGGTTAGACGGTAGAGGATAGACGGTAGAGGGTAGACGGTAGAGGGTAGACGGTAGAGGGTAGACGGTAGAGGATAGACGGTAGAGAATAGACGGTAGAGGATAGACGGTAGAGGGTAGACGGTAGAGGGTAGACGGTAGAGGGTAGACGGTAGAGGATAGACGGTAGAGGATAGACGGTAGAGGATAGACGGTAGAGGGTAGACGGTAGAGGATAGACGGGAGAGGATAGACGGTAGAGGGTAGACGGTAGAGGGTAGACGGTAGACGGTAGCGTCGGACGTAACGATGATGGTTATTTCAATAACCAGTCTTTCACTCATGATATCTAACTCTACAAAACAATGTTTCGAAATAAGTAGACGGAAGTAAATCAATGACATCATCACTAAGACTAATAGTATGAACTCTACCACTCCTTGGGATTGAGATTCCATATTTCACTATAAAAAAAACGAATAAAAGAAATTCTTGTCTATGTAAAGTGATATTATAAGTTATATTTAATCTGTATAAATAAATAAAAATATTACAACAACAACTACAGAATTTACCGGTGGGAGGGAAGCACTGTGCCGCGCTCCCGGCTGCATGGGTACCAACCACCATCTTGCTTGTTTCACCCGTGAAACAGCTTTGCTGTGTTTCGGAGAGAAGGGCAAGACAGGCAGTGTAATTACTGGCACCGAGACTTAACATCTTATGTCTCAGGATGGGCAACACATAAATGAGTTGCCTGGGCTCGTTCCAGGTAAACTAGTTTATGTTCATGGGTGACGTCGACCACTTACCACCAGGTGGTACGTTTGCCAGTTTGCATATCCAACTAACATAAAAAAAGAATTAATGTAAGATGCATCATTATCATCATCATCATAATCATAGGCCTCGTCCAGTTACCGCCAACACGAACGATCCCTGGCCACTCGCACCCAACATAATGAAATAAGTAAGATAATTTATCAGGTTGGGACCGGTTTCGCCACGTTTGTTTACAAACATTTAAATTTCCTCCGCACATGCTCGGTTTGCCTGTTCCATCTCAGATATTGATACATTTCGATCTCTTTAAGTGGAAGCCCCTGTATTTATTATTTAAGGGTGTTAATTTTAATCTGTCTAATTGGACAAAATCCTTCAAATCCCAAGTAACCAGGTTACGGCGACGCATTGTTAAACAATAATTCTAAAGCCGGGCACGCGCAAGAGGGACTGAGCGTCCTGAGCGGGGCGAGGCTTGCCATACGCGTAAACGACAAAATGGTTCTTGTTATTTTATTTAGTTAAAAACGATAATTTAAGACATTCCTTCTATTATCATAAAGGTCATGTATAGTCTCATCTACGGAGAAAGTTGAGAGGATTAAACCGGTCCCTTTTGCCCATAAGATATGAATCTCTTTTTAAATAGTTTGATTTTTTTTCTCTGTTAAAATAGGTAGTTTTTATCATGAACTATCAGGTCACAGACTTATATTTTCATTCGTTTTGGAATTACTGAATAAAGTTGACATTACTGATGCCAGAATTTCCAATGCATCCTAATGCTATAACAGTTCGTAGACGTTGAAGTTCCAACGAAAACCAACACATTGTTGCAGGCGGCGTCGTGGAGCGCGGTGGTGTGGCTGGCGCTGGTGGCGCTGCTGGTGCCCGCCCGCGCCCGCCTGGAGGAGGGCATCACTGACCCCAAGTACAAGACCGTGGAGGTACGGTAACGACACGGGACTCTCTTGACGATATAACTAAAAATGTAGGGCAGCAAAATCTAAAATCTGTTGTAAGATATTGATAAAAAATGGCTCCTCAGTGGGCTCGCCCTCGATCTTGCTTGATCTTGGTGCTATATTGAATTGAATTTCAATAAACTACTTTCTTTTATTAATATTACTAGCTTGTTGCCCGCAGCGCGTTAAATTACATTTACAGCCGGATACGGATTGATGATGATTATTTTTATAGCCTAAATTACTTCTTATAACATCAGCTATCTGTCAGTGAAAGTCCCGTCAAAATCGGCCCAGCTGTTTCTGAGATTAGCCGGAACAAACAGACAGACAAAAATTGTAAAAAAGTCTATTTTGGTATATGTACCGTATATAAATCCCTATGCATTTAGTAAAAAGCGGTTATTTTAATATTACAACAGACACTCCAATTTTATTTACCTGTATAGATAAAATATTAATAAACTGCATATTTAAAAATTAAAATATGACTTTGAAGCCCTAGTAACGACAAAAAGTGGATGCCTTTATAATAATGAGGGAATTAAGGAAGAAAAGACAGACCAACCTGATTGAACCCATACATAGCTGGAATATAATATATATTATTAACCCGACCTGACTACGAGCCTGTCCAACGCCCTCTTTACTGGTTTTAAGTTTGACTAACCTGTTCACTCTCCAGCCGCACCCACCTTCAACTGAGGAGCCCAAACCAGAGCCGCCCCGAGTGGAACTGAAGATGGGCAAGTGTTTCCACATGTCTCGGGAGCACTGTCCCCCCAAGGACTCCATCAGGTGCACCAAGGTGGACCCCGTCTCCGTGTTCTGCTGCGACGTGGACAGCTTCAGGCTGAAGGAGGGATTGGCCATGATAAGTGAGTTTAAGTTCTGACTGCGTTTGTCCGACGTGCTCTGTCGCTAACAGGCCCCAATTATGGTAGCTGGTAGCATCATGTGGACAGGAATTCAGCCAGATTCAAAACCAGCAGTTCCGACCCGAGACGGTAGGGTTAATGTGTGCTTCATCTTCTTGAATACAATAGATATGGAGATACATAGTTTTTTCTGTTCGTGGGGCATAAAATATTTCTCTTGAAATACTCTATGAAGTTAGCATAATAATATGTAGTTCTCTAACTGGTACCAAAAATTGTATTCCCTTCGTAAACCGCGAAAATAAAAAATTAGCCTATATATGTAATGCAATCACTTGAAATTTCCTGTTGCGTTTCTATATCTTATCTCTAAGTTTGCATCGCATCGAACCACAACCGACGCCAGGAGGCCGTGTGTTCGCTGACCACAAGATAGGCGAGGGGCAACCCCCCACTTTTTAAATCAAAAGTAATCCGAATGGGCTCACACTAATCCGATGAAGCATTAGGGCCTTCGGGCGATTAGCATAGATCCCTCCGAAAAAAAAGAAAAAAAAAGCATCGCACGACAAGTTTCGCTTAAATAACTCAGCAGTTAGTTCCTTAGCAAGTAAAGTTGTAATATACACAGTAAATTGTAACAGTATCGTGCGCGAGGAATGCTGCGTGCTCGAAGGTCACAGCCGTTATCTACTACATTAAATATTATACTATTTGATATTACTAATTTCTTTGTGTCGTTTATTAAGCCCGGTCATATTTAAATTCTAGTAGGAATTTGGGGATAAATTAAATTATGCTTTCGTATATTACAGAAAGACAATGGAAGGTAAAAGTTTAAAGTAAATCGGCTTCTGCAGCCAGCTGCCTGCTTCTCGAGTCTTACATAAACATGCGGAACTTGAAATGTAAACATTACAACAAATATAAACATTAGCTGACTAGGGTTAACGACCTTCCCCAACTCCCCACCGTAGTTTAAATCTTGTCGTGGCGGTGGGGCTTAGTAGCCTAAGGTGGCACCTTAGGCTACTAAGCCTTGGTTGAACCGAGGGCAAAAAAAGAGCAGGGGGAACAAGGGATGAGGATGGAAACCTCTCCCCGTTGAGGAGCCCTGTTGCTTAACAGATCCGGGGCACCTCACCAAAGGCGGCATTGGTGGCACTCGCCGGGTTTTAGGGGCTAGAGCTGCGCTTACCATCTTTTAAGCGCAGCGAATCTCACATGCCCGCCTACCCCAGGCGGGGTCTAATAGCATTTCCCCACGCAAAAGAAAAAAAGGGATTAGTTACCGTGTGTTTTTATATATACCGGTTACTAACCCCTTTTTTCTCCCACTGCTTGGCACGGGTCTCCTCGAAATCAGGTGAGGAGGGTGTTCGGCCATAGTTCACTAATACGCATGCATGTTGGTGAACTTCACACACCTTCAAAGACTTTTAATCTCAACTAGCAGGTTTCCTCACCATGTTTTCCTTAACGGGTGAGCAAGCGATGTGTTCATGTTAAGGTACATTCTACAGAGGAAATATATAAAAACCCATTTCAAGGCATCAGGATCGAACCCGGACCACTCACTCCAGAGGCCGAGCTCGTAGCTACTAGAGTCTAGACTCTAGAGCAGTGGTTCTTAACCTTTAGGTTATGAGGGACCATTTTACCTAATATTTGTCTTGCCGGGGACCACCCAGTTGGTTTGTTGGTATTATACGTCATAGTCTATTACATTACATTTTTTCTATTGCACGTAACATTTATTACTAGTGTGTTAGTTTAATACATTAATATAAAACTATTAAAAACATATATGCAATAAACCTTATATATATCCTTTAAACTTTGAGGCCAGTTATCAATAGAAGCAAGCACTCTTTCCATAGGATTTTTTTTCAATTATCATGGCATTAAGAGTAAGTTATACTCTCTAAAATTGAGCATAAATCGTAATCCAGCGGATTAAGATCGGGAATAGATGACGGCCACTCCGCTACGAGCGCCTTCAGCCGCTTTTTGAGGGTCCCGGATCTGCATTCAACGGGATTATCTCAGCGACGGACTGGCCCCGGCGAAGGTCAGATTACTCCTCGTAAGGGAGGACTGCCCGGCCACTACTAAGCAGTCTCCGCGACGTCTTGTTATACTGGGACCCGCTCATCGACCTCCTTCTGGAACATAACTGCCTCGCAGATGGAGACCATCACCGACCAGGACTCGTCGTCATCGAGCATCGCGGTGATGAAGTTCGGCAGAGTCCCCTCCGATGACTGATGTCAGATCGCGACGCAGCAACGCCCATCTTCGGCACACCTCGAGGGTGTGCTGAGCCGAGTCCACCGCCGCGCCACAATCGTGACACAATTTTACCGGCTCTCTGTGGGCCGTCTGGCACAGGTCAATCAATGCAACCATGCCCAATGATCACCCGTGTGAGACGGAAGGTGAGGGCGTTTGCGTTTATGGTGCATCTACCACTCGAGGACAGGATGTAAGGCTTTTTCCATACAGCTGCCGCGCCAAATCTTCATCCCACATCCACATTAGCGCCTCTTGCTCAAGTCGGCGAGCCCGCAGCCCAACGTCACGCCCTCGCCGAGAGACTGCGTCGAGCATAACTGGGCCTTATTCCTCGCGGTAAGGTGTCCCGCCCAGATGGCTGAACCGTACGTTGCCATACTCCGGCAGACTCTGAAGTATAGCTGTCTGCAGGCGGCGTTGGATCCTCCGAGGTTCGGGAGGAGTCTACCCAGCGCACTTGCCGCCTTCACGACTTTCGGTCCCAACATTGAGAAATGTGGGCCGAAGGTCCACCCACTGTCAAGGACGAGTACCAGCCCCATATTTGAAATGGGGCATATCCTGACCCTCGCCCCTCCGATCTGAAGGGCAGCCCCTGGTGGGGGTCCTTTCCGCCCGGTCCCGCGGAAGACCTAACCGATCTATCTATCACGAGATCAAGCCCGACCTTGGCCAGCCGCGCCGCCTCCTTATGGCCTCGTCCCCGGGCGTACACATCCGCGTAGCAGATGACATCCATCCCGGGGAGGAGGCGGCCTCGCAGGAACCGATGCCTGTGGGACACCACACCCGACTCACCAACACTCTACGGACCTACACCGGTTCTCGTAGGCTACCCTTTTTTATATAGCAGGGAAATCCTTAGTAATGCACCTGGGAGTGCTCACCCTAACTAAAACCACTGCGAGCGCCTTCAGCAGCTTTTTGAGGGACCCGGATATGCAGGCAACTGACAGGATCACCTCAGCGATAGGCTGGCCCCGGCGAAGGCCAGACTACTTCTCGAAAGAGGGGACAGCCCGACCGCTACTAAGCAGTCCCCACGACCTCATGCCATACAGACCCAGGTTCCCATCCTGAGCTCGACACGAACACAGGGGCTTTACTGGAGGCGCATTAAGTAGCTCATTAAGTCACCCGCGGGAGAAGGCCTCGTCGGCGGTGCTCTCACTCGCTCGTTAGGCTTTTGCCATACGGCTGCCGCGTCAGGTCCTCCTAATTCTCCCATCTTCGCATTAACGTCTCTCGCCCTAGTCAGCGAACACGCAGACTCTCGTCCAGCGTAAGGGTCTCACCGAGAGATCCGAGACATAGGAATGCTTCTCGGCAAGAACCTCCGCCACGAGCTCCCACGGGGGGTCATCGGCCAGGGCAGTGGCACGATCGTAGGCTACCCTTCTCTCGGAGAGGTACGCCTCCAACAGCTTCCTTAGATACGGGGGGACTCCGAAGTAATTCAGCGCCTCGCGTATCACACTGTGAGGGAGGCTGTTGAAGGCGTTCGCAATGTCCAAGGACACCGCGACCACCACCTGCCCTCTGTGTCCCGCCTCACTTGTCACCGCCCGGTGGTTTTTGAGGGCATCGACGGTCGACCGGTGTGCCCGGAACCCAAATTGGGACTCTGAGAGTCTCGATCCCGGGCCCTCCTCCAGGACTAGATGACGGCCAGTCTTAAGCTCTGATGAAGTCTGGAACGTTGGTTTCTAATCAAGATTGTTATGGCCCGGCACCGAGTCTTGCTGAAGGGATCCATTACCGTTCTTGGTTATTGAACATCGTGTTATTATGGGGCTTAACTATCTTCTCAAGAATGGTATATTGATACACTTATTGTGCTGATGTTTTGATACCTTTTTTAACGAAAATATGGCTCAGTCACTCCTTCATAGCTAACACCCCAGCAAACCAGCACGGAATTCGTATAATGCCCACGTTGTACTCTGTTGACTAATTGGGAAACTTTCTTAGGGCTTTGAGCATAAATACGGTTATTTTGTTTGCTAAAATATTGCTCAATTGTAAAAAAATCTCATCCGTAAACAACATTTTTATGTGCTTAGGTACAAGTACGCTTTAGTAGCCGATCAACCGATTTCGATGCTTGTTTTTGTTATTCAGAAGCGTTGACAGATGGCTTCGCGGACCACCTGGAATGTCTCCAGGGACCACGATGGTCTGCGGACCACCGGTTAAGAACCACTGCTCTAGAGTCGACGACGAAGGTCTTTCGTCGCTCAACCGTGACCGTGCGATATTAGGCTAGAATTAATCTAGACACTGGAGTCTTGTCTAGTCTAGGGTAGTCTGGACACTTTGAAAGCCTCATGGTTCACCAATAGACCAGGAAACTTGCTTTAGTCGAGATCAACGAGTTCCCTTATCATGTTTTCTGTCTCTTCTTATATGGCCTTCGTCTACGCTAAATCCTCTGTATTTACTGAGTTTATAGGATTATTTTATGACCCATCGTCTCATGATAAGTTACATATGACGGTGCTGGTGATGATCGATTGGCGAGCCGGGGAGCCGGTGAGCCGTGAGCGGCAAACACGCTTTATTAATATGCTAATTACGTTACAGAAATACTAGTAGAATGTAGATGCGATGATTTATTTTTAGGCGTAGGAATGTTCTAGGGCTTTGAACTATTTACTATATGAACATGGGCTTGTCCTCAAGTTCGACGACCCAAGTGCTTCATGGGTTTCTTGGTAACCAAGGTATGTCTGGTTAACAATTAAAATATATTCTTCTGATCCCACGATGAGCCCGCTAGATATTATCTTACGAGAAATGCATTATAAAATTGTTTTTTTATACTTTCACTAGTTATCCGGATAGACGCCGTACTAAAGTGTCTGTAGGTAGTTGGAATAAAGTCCCAACAAAGCAAAACTTTATTAAAATACCGTACCGTACCTAGTTTGGGGGTTCATCGCGGACAATAAACATGGACATTAAAAATAAAAATTTATAAAAAGATTATTAAACATATTACATTTTAAACATTCATGACTTACTTATTCTCGCTATAGGTTTGTTTATCATCACTCGTATTTGTGATACGAACAGTATGCCTAAAGGTGAACGCACATTTGAACCGAATGAAATGAATTTCGGAATTGTTTATATGAAATTATCGTGTCAAATCGCCTGAATCCGTGCGTGGCTTTTTTATCTTGCCCCGACGCGTTCGGCTGGGATGAGTGTGCGTCCACCTTCTGGAAGGAATTTTAGAATTGTTCATATGAAATCCTATGGAACCCAGGACTCCTGCCTGAATCAGTACGAGAGGATCCTAGACTTGGGGATTGGGATTTGTCGGAAAAACATAGGTTCACCTTTTAGCGGAATTCGGAACTCCCAAGACACTTGTTGGCAAAGTTTTTTATCGTTTTTCTTGACGTTGACCTACATTTTAAACGAGTTCTCTTTTTACCTTAATTTTAATTGACTTTATTTTGTCCTATTTCAAGTGTTCAAGTTGTTACCTTCGAAATAAAGATATTATGATTTGATTTGACAAGGGCTTCACTGATCACACGATGGTATTATTTGTTAATTATTTCTAGTGACACAGAACACAACCAACCTGCACGTACTGAACGCGACGATCGACGAGCTGGACGTCTCCCAATCCACGTTCCGGAGACTCATGTCCATGGCGCTCACGGACGGGAACATCGGGAAGATCGTTCGTAAGTTATTAGACAAGTCATCCTTTCGATTTTTATAGGATGAAGTTATGGGTAGCGTATTTAATGTCAGATATTAAGAGGTATAGACTGACCAGAAAAATAAAAACCCTTGCCAGATTGCGGAAAATTTCGGAACTAATTTCTATATGGACGATACTATGTGTTGAGGTAAAAAAGATACAGTGGCGACACCACGCAGATTTTATGTATTTCTGGTCAGGCTATACATTTGATTATAGAGTGAATGGTAGTTTAAGGCTCAGCCACTCGACTACATGTGAAGCATGTCTCGAAAATCGTATCACTTGTAGCTTAGTTCAAGTTATTATAACATTTTTGTGATTTTATTCATGGCGAATAAAAATGTAACATTGTTCTTTTGAACACAGATATTTAATCTTGAGTTAGGAGAGAGACGATTGTATGTTTGCATACTAATTATAAACGGTTTAATTTTTAAAACTATCGTATATTTCGCGACGCATACTCAAGCTGAGGAGTTGACGGAGGAGAAGCGTAACAGCAGTAAGTAGCATCATGGACCTGTTTATTGTTAGTTATAATGTGGTTGAAGAAATGAGGCTCTTGTGTCGTGGTTAATAAGTACCTTGGTACACGTTAATGACTTATATGACGATGCACATTAGTGTATTAAATTGGGATTTCTTGGAAATCAGTTCAATTGTCAACCTCACTCAGTCTTTATTATTTGTCATTGCTGATCGAAGATTTGCCAGTTATGAAATGTTTGACTACTTACTAGGCTTTAAAAAAATTGCTTTGTACAACAATAAAGCAAACAAACGCTTTGTAGCAAAAATATATTATTGATTGTCCTTATTGTTCTTATGTCATAAATTTATTTATTTCAAAGTGTCGGTTTGTCTCGTGCGTGACGCGTGTGCAAGCCATTCGCATCACTGAAATATCAGGGAAATATTCCATTTCAAAACCACATCGCAAAAATTCAATTATAAGTAAATGTCACTAGTTCTCAAACGGGTGAATTGACTTGCAGTTTTCTTAAAGCATGTTTTCAACAGAGACATGTTAAAATCGGTTTAGCCTTTTCAAGGTCCTCATCTCTAATGGTATTTTGTTGGAAGTTTTTTTTAGAGTATCACCTTTCAGTATTATCAAATTTCCTTCTAGGCCAGTTCCCGAAGCATTCGTCGCTGGCGTGCCTGAACATCTCCAACAACAACCTGAGCAGTGCCACGCTCCAGTCGTCGGGTCAGCGGCCCTTCGCCTACCTCTTCAACCTCACCATCCTCGATGCCTCCGCCAACAACCTCACAGAGTTCCCCCTCAGCCTGCTGCAGAGCAACAGGAAGATTTACATCGATTTGTCAGGTTTGTGACCAGAATATTGTATGATAGTTAGACAGGGAAACTAGCACATGGGCCACCTGACAGTAAACCCCGCATATAAATATAATCGGGTTATCTCGTTACTTTAGTTTGACAAACTAGCAGACGAGCTAAATGATGATATACAATGTTGCCCATGAACATAAACGAACTTCATCTATTCTCGGCGTCAGTTAATTACACTGCTTATCCTAAAACAAGGGCTATCTGAAACTTTTTATCAGTGGGAATAAGCCACCGCTGTAGACGGGCACAAGCGCAGCTCTCTGGTAAAATATGAAAGACCGTGTTATGTTATACTATCAGGCGGAACCAGCAGTGGACGGACAAAGGTTGCAAATATTGACAGTGGTAATGATGATAATAATGACACCACCAGGCAACAGCTACATGCCGTGCAAGCACTACCTGAAGGCGATGGACACGAGCAACAGCAGCTCCCTGCAGTTCCTCAACTACAACCGCACGAACTGCGCGCTCGACCTGCGCCAGGGCTGGTTCAAGGACGTTCACATCGTGCAGATCGACCATCTCAGGGTGCAGAAGGAGGTGCGGTCTTGTGAAATGATTATTGTAACTACGTTCTTTTTAACCATGGTGGCGAAATATGGACGACCTAGCTCTTTCCGATTTCACTCTGCGACGTTTATTGCATACGTTGGGGCTATTGAGGGTTGGGAAGTGTTCTGAGGAATTGTTTCTTCAAGTGAAATTTTATATTTGTGACAGAAGTTCACTGAATACCGTTACGAATTACGGCCTCTAGAAAAGGGACCTAAAAAGCCGGAAAAAAATCTGCAACTAAACAATTTACAATAGGCGTTGTTGTTACTTGCCAACATTATATGAACATATGTGCTCATTTGCACACTATTCTATAAAACGTATCCTTTCACGTTACATTATTCGTATCTACATCCAGCTGAACGCCAGTTACCGCATCTTAATGACCAATGTTGCCCTCTCAGCTGAACGCGAGATGTCACATATTAATGACCAATGTTGCCCGAGCTAACGCGAGCTGCCGCATATTAATGATCAACGTTGCCCCAGCTGAACGCGAGCTGCCGCAACATAAAGCCGGCTAACATCAACTGCACGTGCGTGGCTGACCGGCTGGAGCTGGCGGACGAGGCAGTGAGCGCGTCCGTGGCGGTGGACTGTTCGGCGCGGCACCTCACCACCATGCCGTCCGATCTGCCGCCCAACACAGTCAAACTCAACGTCTCGCACAATAACGTGAGTCAATCTATTATTTTCTATCATTTATTTTTGGTAAATGTTCTGATTTAAATAATTTTAGAAGTGAAAATAACCACAAAATAAGTCAATGCATATACTTGTGTTTGACAAAGTTTGTCTTTGAAAATATGCATAATTAAGTAAAATTATATGGTCACAATAGTAAAATACATGTAGAATCAATGAACCCCACGTCACTCGGGGGTCATTGAATTCGCTCAGCTGTATACTTCACGCGTTTAAAAAATACAAGAAAATAATAAAAACTAACATAAGCATCCAAATAAGTAATGTAACTCACAACGAATAATAATAAAATGGTAATAGCACAATTATTACTTAGTACTATTATTAGACAATAGCAAAAATTTTGAAATAAACAACTTGACAATACGTCAGTCAACTTTTTACAAAGTTGACTTTTTCACTTTTGAAACTGAATTAGGACGTGTGGCACCTCAGTCCTCCCGTGAACACCGATGTAAAGTATCTCAAACGTCGGGCATGAAAAAACCTTAATCGGGATAAAATCCGTAATAAATTGTTTTATCATTATAATATGTCAGTGCTAAATTAACATATTATTATCCTACCTATGTCTTTTACCGACACAAACAGTATTAAATATATTTTCAGATAAAATCGCTGTAATTTTTTTTCAAATTAATTTTTTTATTCAAAATGGTATCATCAAAATAGCCAGGGCTGGATTTAAATTTGTGCCGCCCTGGGGCACTGAAGAAAATGCCGCCCTATGACTTAAATTTTATTTTAATAGTTTTGATATCTTATTTTTTAAGAATTAGAATAACTAATTGATTGCAGGAAATTTATTATGTATTATATAGCATTTATTATACATTATGTTTTATTTATATTTATACTTTATTTACTCATATAATATATAGTACCCGGATGACCGAGCTTTGCTCGGTATTATTTTTCTTTTTTTTTTAATAAAATGACATTTTCTAAAAATGATTCCTATCTAGATCGATTTATCGCCCCCGAAACCCCCTATATACAAAATTTCATGAAAATCGTTGGAGCCGATTCCGAGATTCCAATTATATATATATATACAAGAATTGCTCATTTAAAGATATAAGGATTATTAATTATATACTATAGTAATATAAAAAAATATTTGTATTTTTCTTAGAATTATAAGTTTTGCACTAAGAACGACTTATATTAGTATTGCATAATTTTTTTCACAGGCAAATTCACCTAACTTTTTGAATTGCAAACTGGTCGATTAAATCTTCACAATCTAAACGTTGAAGCACATTTGATTCTATGCATAGAATCTAGCTAAGCTATTGAGTCTATTTGCACCCATTGTAGCAATAACTTAAATTTCCTATATTATAATATACAAAATTTTAATGTGATACATAATACTTCAATTATATTTCTTGAAAGATAAAATGTTTATTTAAAAGAATTAGATAATTATATATTGTATAGAAAATTTTATCTCACTTTCCAAATTTTGCCGCCCTAGAAAATTTGCCGCCCTGGGCACTAGCCCCGACTGCCCCTAGTATAAATCTACCACTGAACATAGTTATCGTCAATTGAATCTACCACCGGTTCCGAAGTGAGTCTACTGAGAACCAGCTAAACAGGTAATCTTTTCCAGATAACATCTCTGTCCTCGATCGGTGCTGATCCGAGCTACGATCACCTGCGGCACCTAGTGGCGGACGACAACGACATCGAGAACATCCTGGGCCTGGAGGGCACCAAGTTTATCGACCACTTCATGCTGCTCTCGCTGTGCAACAACAAGCTCAAGTCGGTGAGTTGATTCATATGACAGTATATCGATGAAATCTCTTTGATCTTTCTCTTTCTCTCGATTCTATCGATCTTTGTTAAAAACAAATTTTTAAAATATTTCTTTTTGACAAAGTTTCATGCCTTTAAAAATATGCATATTTAATTGAAATAATATGGTCACAGTAGTAAAATACTACAAATACGCCGTACCCCAAAGTTTACTCATGTAATCAATTAATTTAAAGAACCTCAACGTAATAACAAAAGAGCTGATGAAATGGCTGAAGCAATTTCATCAGCTTAAAAATTCCATAAAATATGTCTTAGACCCCTGTTAGAAAGTCTGCTTTAAAAAATTGCATCCAAAAATTCACACACCGGAGTCACACTCGTCCACTACCATACTTAAGCACCATATTTTTGTGTCTACGCTAAAATTGCATTTTTAAGTCCTAAGATATCGCAAGTGAGTTTTTTCAGATAAAAATGAAGTAAAAAACTCTGGTCTATTTCAAAATAATTTATATTCAGAACAAAAGGGCTTAATTTTTTGGATTAAGGTAATGCACAATTTCTCCATTTAGGAAATTCACAAACGAATATCATTATGGACTACGCGATCGACCACTAAAATATATCTAGATGACATCATACATTAGAGATAATATTAGTTTCAGTTTTTAACACGATGCATACATAATAAGGGGTGTTATAACTTATACGCTTGACCACTACAGATTGTACGGTAACTCTTGATTGGGTAATAATAATAATATATGATGCAGTAGTCATCAGGGAAGTGGACTAAAGGTGCCAAACAAAATACCAAATTGTAAATTCTTGCTTCCTATATTGAACCTTCTTCAGGCAATCTATAACATTATATATTGCATTTATATTTAAAATAAATATATTAATGGACGCTATGGATAACAATGAATAATATAACTTTATTGCACACTATTAACACATACAAAGAAAAAAAAAAAAGTGTGTATGTGTCAGCTCCGACGCACGATTGGAGTTTACTCCTTACGAACGATAATTATTATGATATAATATATCGAGTAGAAAAAAAGGGCATCTGCTAAAATGATAAGAGAAACAAACATATATCTGTAATTATTCGGATTATTTATATTACTTATATGATTATTATTATATATGATTTTGAAAATATGAAAAAGAATATTTGAAAACAATAAATATATATTAAAATTATTAGATTTTTCTGGGCTGAAATTTAAAATAATTTTAAAATCGCCGCGAATATTGGAACGTAATGACTTTTTTTAGTCTGTGCTAACATTTCTCAATTTTGAATTCATTTTTGTTATTACGTAGTATATTCCCTAGTTTGTGTTTTTGATTATTCAATCTTGAATGTGCTCTAGTTGTTTTATTTTCTTATCCACTCATGTTTTAAAAAACCATTGTGAGTTGTGACTATGATAACGTAAGAAATTACATGAAGACAGTTTTCTATACGGAAATTAATACAATGCCAATTACATAAAAATCAAAATTGTGATTTCATATGCAATTTGGTTAGTAATTTTTTCACATACATTAGTGGTGCAGAGATATAAATAATATATTAAGTGGACGCAGAAGAGACACAGTGATAGTGATACAGTAAAAATTTACCTAGTCAATATTTTAATAATAGACGAAATAATAAAATATTAGTACCTTCTTCTTCTTCTTCCAGTGCCTCTTCAATCCTGAAGGTTGGCCGTTAGCTTCCTGTACTCATCTCTATCAACAGCCAGCCGGAACAGCTGTTCGACGGAGGCAATACCGGTCCACTCCCGGATATTCCGGAGCCATGACTTCTTTCTTCGCCCAGCACGTCTCTTTCCGTCCACTTTGCCCATCATTATCAACTGCAGCAGCATGTATCTATCGTTCCTGAGCACGTGGCCGAGATATTCTATCTTGCGCTTTTTGATAGAAGGCAACATTTTCCGGAACATAGTAACGCGTTGAAGCACGGTTTCGTTCCTGACCCTCTGCGTCCAACTAATGCGTAACATGCGACGGTAGCACCACATCTCGAATGCCTGTAGGCGTTTTGTAGTGTCCTCTTTCAGGGTCCACGTTTCGCAACCATACATGGCGATAGGCCAGATATAGCACATGAGTAGCCTGACTCGGAGCTTTATATTCAGTTGACGACAGCAAAGAACTTTCCTCATTTTATTAAAAGAGGCTCGAGCAATTTCTATCCGGGTCTTGATTTCTTGATCAGATTCCCATGCTTCATTTACCCAAGCCCCCAAATACTTGTACTGTCGTACCCGCTCTAGTTGTTTCCCAGCTACAGATACGCTTGAACTCAAACCCGGGTTTCTTGAGACTACCATGAACTTGGTCTTGCTTGTGTTTATCGACAAACCGGCTTCCTCGCTGTACTCATTAACCTTATTTACAATTGATTGCAGATCGGCTTCCGATGTTGCAATAAGGATAGTGTCGTCTGCATAACGCAAGTTGTTAACGACCCTGCCGTTGATTCCTATTCCCACTTCAAGGTTTTCAAGAGCTTTTGACATCACAGCCTCTGAGTAGACATTAAAAAGCAACGGAGATAAGATACAGTCCTGCCGGACCCCACGACAGATCTCAACTTGGTCGGATTCCTCATTTTCGACCTTTATCGTAGCCACCTGCTTCTCGTACAGGTTGCGGATGATTCTGACGTCCTTACCATCAAGACCAATGTCACATAAAAGGGTGAAAAGTTGATGATGTTTAACTCGGTCAAATGCCTTTTCGTAGTCTATGAAGCACAGAAAGACATCAGTTTGCATGTCTCTGCATTTCTGTACGAGAACGTTGAGAGCGAAAAGAGCTTCTCTGGTGCCAACACCAGATCGAAATCCAAATTGGCTATCGCTCAGTTGTTCGTCACATTTTGGCCGTATTCTATTCTGTATGATGTTCAAGAATACTTTTAAGACATGGCTCATCAGACTAATCATACGATACTCTCCACATTTTTTGGCGTTTTGCTTTTTAGGTATTGTGATGAATGTGGATTTTAGCCAGTCACTAGGAAGGTTGCCAGTTTCGTAGATGTTATTGAAGAACTGTGTGAGAACGTCCAGTTGGTCTTCTTCCAGTAACTTTAGTATTTCGATCGGTATATTATCAGGACCCGGTGTTACAGGACCTGTTTTAGCAGCTTTCAAGGCCCGCAAAACCTCGGATTTCAATATAGCTGGACCAGTCCGATCAGTGATCGTTGAAATGTTCCTTGATGAGTCCGCAAACATCTCTGCAACATAATCATACCACACTCTCTTTTTGCCATCGGTGTCAAGAATGAGATTCCCACCTGCATCGGTAAGGGTATTCATTGATTTCCGTCTCTGACCAACCATTTCCTTGATGTGCTTGTGCGCATTGAAGCTGTCATGTTTACGAAGGAGATCTTCCAAGTGCGCGCACTTATTGCTGTAGTAATCATTCTTGGCTCTCGCAATCTCTTTTCGAATGGTGACATCGACTTGCTTATACCGTACTGGATTTGTACCCTTAAATTGCCTCCTGTCTTCCATAAGCTGCATAATTGAATCTGTCATCCAATCTTGTTTTTTGACCAGTTGTGATGGTTGGAGGTATTGGTGACATATATCTTTTACACTTCGCTTTAGACTAGTCCACGTGTCGAGGTCAGAGGTATTGGTTTCAGTGCGACGATCGTTGGCCGTCCCGATCGTTGGAATTAGTACCTACACATTGTTTTATTTAAAATCCTACATAATAACGTCACGTCCATTTTAGCTAATGCTGACCAAATGGGGATACTTATTTGTCTTGCAAATCATTGAAACGGAATAAACTATTATCCCCATTTAGCATTAGCTAAAATTGTTTAAATATCTTATAATATTGCATATATAATGGTCGTGTGATTGACTTTTAGTGCTGTAATATTGCGTTAGATGGCGTTGGCGGCATTATTTTAAGATACGCTGTGTAATGTATTCCATCTCATTCTTTTACACGTTCAATCCTACAGATATATATGTTTGTCTCTTTCTACGTAACGCCTCAACTTTTGTGTTACACTTGATTTTACTCCTCATAAAATTTCCGTACCGGGCCGTATAACTCAAATCGTTTCTTAAGGAGTAAACTCCAAAAAAAACAAAGGAGTTGTACAATTAGGCGACCTTATCGCTTTTAAACGATTTCTTCCACGTAACCATCCACAGAAAGAATATTTTTTAAGGAGAGAGGGTGTGCGACAAAATTGGGCAAATACAATTTTAATACTATGAAAAACACTTAGAATTAGATATCGATAGTGTTAGTGGGTAAAATGATTCTAAATTGCACGGCTTTTTTTTATTGGGAAGGTTTTCTAGCGATGGTTCTTATCCATGTTTCATTAAAAACGGCTGGGTCACGGTCATCATTGTTGTTACGTCGAGGGCTTTTTAAAGTACATTACAGTTTACTTATATACTAACCATGTTATGTGTATAGATCCACACGTTCGTGCTGTCGAACGGGTTCGTGACGACGGGCCCCTCGTTCATGATCTCGGGTAACCCCATACACTGCGACTGCCAGACTGAGAAGCTCCTCAAGGTAACACGTGTATACTATTATCGGTAACAGTCTCCAGTGTCTAGGTATTGCTTTTGACAATTGTTTCTCTAAACAAAACTAATTTTTTAACTTTAGTCACTGCATTTAAAAGAAGAACATAGTTGCCGTTAACATTTTGGGCTGAAATAGTACTCAATAGGGATGTTGACAGTATTCATATAAAAATATAATTTTGATGTTAATTGGTAGTTCTATGATAGAATTCTGAAAAAATACAATATTTTGTCTTATTTTTATTTGATTAAATTAATATTTAATAAATAAAATGTAACAAAATTTAAAATAGGTCACGTGATAATTAAAACAAATGACGTCACCTGTTCCTATTTAGCGGAAGCGGAAGTATATTGTCGTACTTTAATGCACCATTTTCCGTACGCAGTACATATTGTAAAAACTAATTTTCAGGCGTTTTGACAGTGTACACACACATAGGCACCGTACAACAATTATAAAACTTAGAAGCCATTTTTTAACGACTAGAATATTTTATCATTTTTACGATGTTTAACAACATATGACGTCACGTGACAAGTGTTAGCGTTTTGGAGCGAAATTTAAAATGCAAGATTTTATAGGCATTAGACGTATTTAAGCAGAAGTTAATAATATTTAGGCCTCTATTAGATATTTATAAATGATCTATAAACATTTATGAAAAATGTCAACATCCCTATTATCAATGTTATACCGATAAATGAGCGGCATTTTTAGTAGACGATTAATTTAGCTAATAAACAAGGTTTATTGTTTGAATTAATTTACAATCGAGTTTATGTGTAAAAGCACACTGCTTACGATCCTTACTCCTGTTTCAAGTACTCCTGTACTTAGCTCCTCACTCTTCAATTCTAGCCGTGGCTGCTGGAGAACTTCAAAAACATTCCCGATTACAAGGGGCTGGAGTGCGCGGGCGGGCTGGGCGCGGTAGCCGAGCTGAGCGAGCAGCGCGTGTGCCACTCGCCGCGCGACTGGACCGACTACATCTACTACGTCATCGCGCTCGAGGTGCTGGTGCTGGCGCTGCTCGTGGCCAAGGTCTCGTACGACTACTGGGTGTTCAAGACCGCTGGCTACCTGCCCTGGCCCGCCAACAAGATGCCGCGATTGCCCTGCGACTGGCTGTGCGAGTGACAAGTTGGTCCTTATATCGGTTGCTTCACTACCTTTTTTCATAATGACGTCACAAGAAGCCCGATAGAAGTGAAATGTTAATTTTAGAATCAATAATAATTAACCAAAAACTATAAAAAGGAATAAAATGATAGTTCATACCGTTTGCAGTCACGCCATTCGAGTCGTTAAGGCGCGTCAAAAGATTCCTTATAAAATAACTTTTTCTCCGCTATCATTTTTTTTTGTTTTTGAACCTAACAACAGAATCTCGTTTAAACTATTGCTCGAACATACGAATTATCATTGATGAATATACGATGAAGTTTTATGTTAAATACAAGGCCATATGTGTTCCCTGTATGGTTAATTATTTTATGAATTTTTATCTCCTATATTAGTATTGTAAGTATCATTGCTTTAGTGTTGCTATTGGCTAACTTAATTAAGTCAAGAAAAATATTTTTATAAAAATGTTTATATTTAAGGTATTTTACTTTCTTCAAGATGCCATTAGAATGTGAGCGAACTGAGCTTCAGTCTTATATAGGCTTAATTAATATAAGATTTTCTAGATTTAAGTCACAGAGGCTAATAAAAATAATAAGTATAATGGGGAAGATTCGCGTAGTGAGATAGTAAGTAAGGTCGTATTAGAAGTTTTGACAACTCATAACATACTGGCCTAATTTCTATTAATAACGTTAATTTAAATAAGTTCAACGGATAAAATCCTTACTGAACGACTACGTGCCTTAGTGACGTCAGTGAAATGAAGACGTCCGCGACAAACTACAGCGCCGTGTCCATAACTATCTCAACTCTCAAGATGGACCAAACTGCAGTACGAAAAATCCTATTAAAATCTGTCCAGTAGTTTAAGATTTCATCTACAAGGTTGATAAAAGCGAGAGGCATTAAATTAAACCACGTATACTATGTACCATTTTCAGGCTACACACCAAAACTTAGACCAATAGAATCAATAGTTTAGTCACAGGATATTTTTAAAGTCGCTCCGGTTTGTTCGACCCGGTGAGACGCAACGTGCTGTGCGACGTTGCCTTTTAGATTCGAAGGACATTTTACAAAGGTTTACAAAGAGTTTTTACGTTTTACTTGGACTATTCACGTATTTAAGTTCTATGAAAAACTTTTTTTTATTGCTCTCAAACAATTTTTATATAGTTTCGGATTAACCGTAAGCATGTGTAGTATATGTAGTTTAATTTAATGCCCCTCGCTTTTATCAACCTTGTATATCATATACAGATAAATAAAATTGGAGTGTCTGTTTGTAATATTAAAATAACCGCTTTTTACTAAATGCATATGGATGAATACACGGTAAATATACCAAAATATTTTTTTTTACAATTTTTGTCTGTCTGTCTGTTTGTTCCGGCTAATCTCTGAAACGGCTGGGCTGATTTTGACAAGACTTTCACTGACAGATAGCTGATGTTATAAGGAGTAGCTTAGGCTATAAACTAATCATCATCAATCCGCGTACGGCTGTATATCTAAGTTAACGCGGGCGAAGCTGCGGGCAACGGCTAGTCTATGCTTGCTATGTTTGTCATTATTGTTTGTCAAAAATATACCGAAAATTGAATTGTAAAAAATTATCGAGGTGGTCTATGATTGTTGTTCTATATATCTATGGTTCTTAGGTAAGTAGGTAATAATGATAAAGCTATTTTTGTATATATTTGCATTGAAGACTGTATATTTTGTATGTTTTTATTTGTAATATAAGTGTATGATATTAAGTGTAATTAATAAATATCACGAGCATTCCACTGTTTTTTTTTACCATTACTTTAATTACAAATAAATAAAACTTTAGTGTCTGTTTTCACTCAATTCATGTGAAAGTACCTATTTACATAGTTTTTTTTTAAATTTTTGTATCTGTTTGTTCCGGCTAATCTTTGAAATGGCTGGTCCGATTTTGACGGGACTTCAACTGGCAGATAGCTGATATTATAAAGAGTAACTTAGGCTGTAAAAATAATCATCATCAATCCAGATACGGCTGTAAATGTAAGTTAAGGTTACACAAGTCGCTCATCTTTCCATACAAACGCAGAACAATAATTACTACAATGTTTGACGTTGACCATAAAAAACTAAGGATAATATAAATTGATCTCGTCGTTATCTATGACTGTGTGTACCCAAAATCGTAAAAAAAAATACATTTAAAAAATACAAGCTTCTAAACTTTCGTATTTTAACACTGATTTTAGGCGAAAATAAATAGTACACGGAGCACGAAAGTTTAAAAATAAAGCCCGTAGAGATATAGTTTAGTTATTCAAAAGTTGAAATATATTTATTTTTAAAAGATAAAATTAAGATAAAATAAAATAAAAAAAAAGATACAATTAATAGTTTTTCTATAACTGTTTTGCTAAAAGAACATTTTCGGAATGAATCATTGTGCATTTCATTCTATCACACATGTTCGCGCCTTATGTCAGGTGAGATAGCAATCTTTTGTTGGAGTTTGCGCCGTCGACTAGTTCAACCTTAACGCGGGCGAACTGCGGGCAACAGCTCTAGTTACTTATATTTTTTTATTAATAAATAACAAGAAATTTTGCATATTTATTTTATTGTCAACGGGCCGGTTTTGATAATTTCTTCTTCTGCTTCTTTTTTAGTAACTTTTTATCCTTCTTTGTCTTTTTATTCTCTTGTCCCTGTCTCAACTTTTTATTCGCCTTCTCCTGTTTAGTTTTGGCGTCACTTTCCACTTTTCTCAACTTTCTATGTTTACCATTTTTAACAGAATTGGTTTCTTTAGTAGTTTCATTTTCTTTTATCTCATCCAATTTCCTCCTGAAAATAACAATTGTACTTTTATTATTCAAATATATAAATACTTTTATGGTCACAAAGATTTTGCACTCATTGAAAATTTTAGCAAACCTAGATCGACTTATTTTTATTATATACTAGCTGGTGCCCGCGACTTCGTCTGCGCAGGATAAGATTTTAGTTTTTTTTATAAAAAGTATCCTATCTTACTTCTAATACCTCCAATAATATGTATACAAAGTTTCATGATGATCGGTTGAGTAGTTGTCGCGTGAAAGCGTAGCAAACATCCACGCTATCACATTTATAATATTAGTAAGGATTATTTACAATTATTTTGCGGAATTTTCTTCATAACTATGTAACGTAAGTAAATCCTTAGTTGAACTACAACACGGGTGGTACTAACTTGTCGGGTTTCTCCAGTCTTGTGGAGATCTGGTCTCGGCGCGGCGCCTTGTGCTGCAGCTTCTTCCTCTTGTTGGGGTTCTGTCGCAGCTGCAGCATGTACTCGGGCACCGCGCACCCGGACTGCTTCATCACTGTTGCGATACTGGGGGAGGCACATAAGTAACATTAACGTTTTGGCAGGCTAGGCAGAAAGTACAATGTGTATGGCGATGTCAAGAAGTCTTCGTGTTCTCTCTAAGATGGAGCGGAGTTCGTTTCAAGTCTCCCAGATACGTTTTCAAAAAACAAACAGAAACAACAAAAGCAACCGAAATTGGCAACAAGTTAGCTGAGAGTGACATCGTAAAGTGATTTAGTTTTTAGAGAAAAGGAAGAGAAAAGACTTGAGACAGTAGGATGTCCGGCTTCCTTGTTATGGCCCGGGTAAGATGAGCTAGACGAATCAGAAATCCGTCAGGAGTTCTCTTCATCAGCGTCCTGGCGATTTTTTTTTCTATTGACTTCAACAAATTCTTAAATTCTTAACGGACAAATTCTAAATACTTTATGTATAAAACTTACTTCGCAGGTATTTCTAACCTTTTATAACAGTGATAGAACATCGTAAGTTTACCCAGCAGATATAATGGATCCCAGACCTTTTTCCTTTACATGTGTACCCACCTCCTGAGGTTGCTGACGTCGTCCTGGGTGAAGAACGTGATGGCCTTGCCCTTCTGGCCCGCTCGCCCTGCGCGGCCTATCCTGTACAGTAAAAGGTTTTATGATATAAATAACATGACTGATTCATCAACCAAAGCAAAATGCTGGATGCTATTTGGTCAGTTCGTGTGATGAAGCACCCACTGAAAGAGGGTTTAATGTTTTCCAAAAGACCTTTAAATAGGAGATTAATGTTTGTATGTGAGTATTATAAACTTCTACCACCACGCAGTGTGTATATAGTCCATTTTTTTAGAAGTGTCCAAAATGGTAAACAAATATGGCGTACTTCCGGCCACAGACAAATAGAGTCATAGTGTAGTTTAGTGAAGTGACACAAAGAGCAAAGGAATGAACAACATTAATGAGCCATAGACAAAAGTAAAATTCACTATTATTAAAATATTTAAAGATACCAAGTTGCTGGAATTATTTCTAAAACTGATAATATATTGAATATTTCTCTTAAAAAAGGAGAATGTAAAGAAAATATTAGTCGAGCATCTTTATAAAAAACAAATTTACAAATTTATATTTCGTAAACACAAATACCTGTTAGAAATTAGTTCCTCTTTTAAGTCTTTCGCAATTTCTGTAAGATAAGGAAATAAAAGTGGCCTTAGAGGTATTTTTGTTCATTTTAGAGTCTTAATCACTACATAGTATTAAACAAAGTCGCTTTCTCTGTCCCTATGTCCCTTTGTATGCTTAGATCTTTAAAACAATATGAACAACTTGAACAAATCGCATTACTGTAACATTGTTTTATAATTTATTAACAAAATGTAATTTATGAAATTTTAAAATATAGTTTAAGAACACTGTCTATTTTTATAGTTCATTTTGTTCAATCGCTTATTCACTTCACCCCAGAAAATATTTTGACCACATCCCTATTGGCTTTATAAAAAAAAGATGATGAAATGTCATATTGAAAAATATTAGTTATCTGTGCTTTCGATAATCGTATTTTCTAAGTTTTTATGTGTTTAAATGATAAATTGATGTTTGTTTTAAGTGAAATAAATAGTAAATGGAGTTTTACAAATGTCCGTAAGCTAATATGTCGTGAAAGTGAGTGATAAATGCCGAAAAATCGTGAACTACGTAATATCACGGTTTGTTTACTAAATTGGACACTTCTAAAAAAATGGACTATAGATGGTTTGGAAGACACTCATGTCAGGGTTGCGCTCGGGCGCTAGTCTGCATGGCTACCATCCCGATAAGCTTGGCATCGAGATCATTTGCGTCTCAACGTATACGGGACTCAGACATGGGGCCATGGTCAGTCCCACGTAAATTTATTTTCAAGTTTAAAATTCACAGGCGAGGGAGGGTTCCCCACCTTGGTTCTGGCCTTGTCGTGGCGGTGGGGTCTAGCAGCCTAGGGTGAGCCCAGCACCGGTGAGCCGAGGGGGCTCTTTGTACCCCTCTTATAATATAATAATAATAATAAATATAATAAATCATTTATTTTCAGGCACTATGGCCCATATATATATATACCTTACAGACTAACATACATATATTATATTACATTAGTGTTAGTATAAATAAAACGTGTTACATTTTCACACGTTCCAGTGGAATTGTTCCGCGGAAGCGACGGAACACCACATCCTGTGGCCAGAAGTCTTCTTGTAAAACTTCCTGCAGGTAGCAGGTCGGTATTCGCACCACAAACGCCTTGAAATTGGTGTTGCGGCGTGACTCCAGCTCCTGCACCCTCGGACAGTACTGCAACTGCCGGCGTATTCTGCGATGCTCTCCGCCTTTGTGGTCTTATGAGAAGAGGGGAAAAAAGAGCAGGAGGCAAGGGGCGTGGACTGGAACCTCATCCCATTGTACTATCCCGACGTTGGGAGGGGTTGTTCTATGATGCGGGACAACCCCTCGGTGGAGGCAGTGTCGGTCCCTTGGGGGACTGACTAGCCGTCGAGGTGCCCTGTTTGTTTATTAGATCCGGGGCACCTCACCAAAGGCGGCATTGGTGACACTCGCCGGGTTTTAGTTGGTAGAGCTGCGTCCACGTACCACGTTTCGGTCGCAGCGAGTCCCACATACTCGTCTGGGGAGACCCACTCCCCTACGGGATGCCTCAGAGCATTTCCCGGCGTTAAAGAAAAAAAAGGGAGGGTACCTGTGTATGTAGGCGATGGCGGAGGGCGGGAAGTCGTAGTTGAGCACGAGGCTGACCCCGCGGAAGTCCAGGCCGCGCGCCAGCAGCTCCGTGCAGATCAGCACCCACACGCGACCCACGCGGAAGCTGCGCACCACGTTGTCGCGCTACACCCCGCCACAAACACACATATACTACACAGCAGATCTCTAGTAACAGTGACACTAATAACAATTAAGACGATAACTGTTTCTTTGTGTGAAACATATTGGCGGCCGTAAATTGGCCGTAAACGGCAAGTGGCATGGCCATGCCGTGATGTGTCCACTTCGCCACCTTACATAAAATTCCCCTGTAATCGAGTCAAATCGTGCGCTAGTGTAGCGGACGATAATACCGATTGACAAGTTCTCTATCCCAATCCTAAATTTCAATAGGATGGAGTGTCAAGAGTAAGCCCGCAGGCGGTGACCGTCGCCCCCCATCGTACCTGCGCCTGCGTGCGGCCGGCGTGGATGACGTCGACGTTGATCCCGTCGTAGATGAGCTCCTTGAACAGCTGCTTGGCGCGCTCCTTGCTTTGGACGAACACTGCAACGGCGATTAATAATATTATAGGAGTTGTTGTTGTTATTATTTAAAACGGGATATTTACCATGTTTTTCACACATATTCAGCGGAGCTCGATATTTCAAAGAACATGGTAAATATCCCGTTTTAAATATTTTTTTTGTACTTAAAATCTTATACAAAATTGCTTTCAATCTAGACCATGTAGTAAAACATTAATAAACTGTTTAATATAGTTTTAAAATAAAATAAAGATCTCCTTTCACACATTAAGATTTAGTCACAACACCACGCTGTCATAGGTTTATCAGTCGTTTGTTGTTAGTTCAATCACTTTAGTTTGTCTGTTGGTAAAGAATGCATGTCAATAATATTATAGCTAGTTAAAAGAGGGGTACAAAATCGGCTAATAAAACTGTTTGTCTAATGTTTTCAATTTTATTTCGCGGAGCACGATATTTCGCCATTGACTACGAATATTTTGTTCTCGGGAACTAGTGAAAAGCATAAACGTCTCTTTCTGTATAAGTCTAACTCTGAAAATAACCATGTTACTTTAATGTCGTTAAAATCTTTCTTTAGCAGCCCTTTGCCGGTCTCTCGGAACATATGTTATACTCTACGGTTACAGGGACAGGCCTCACCCAGCACGGGCGGCTTGAGTCCCTTCTGCACGAGCTGCCGGAAGGCCACCAGCTTGCCGCTCTCGTTGCCGCAGAACAGCAGCTCTTGTTCCACTAGTGTAGATGCTGCGTTTCTGTCAACGCACATACGATCATTATCAAACAAGCAAATGCTGAGTGGCTACCTCTATTGTTCACAATATTAATATGTATGTCTAACTGTTGTGTACGATTATCTTTTATAATAACATATCTGTTGTTGTGGACAAGAAAATATTTTTCTTTCTTTCTAGAAATAAGTAGTCTAGAGTACATCGTAAAGATTCTTCTATGAACAATACAACTTGTATAATAAATAGTACATAAGACACAAGTTTTGTATTTTGTTTTTCTGTACGACCTACACTATGTATCCGATCTAATGAAATACATTTTTTGACCGGCCGTCTGGTCCAGTGTCATGGTACTTAGCGCAGTGGTCGCGGGTTTGAATCCGGCCAAGTGCAGATAATTTGTATGATGAATATAGATGTCTGCACCGAGAGTCATGAACATATTATTATTGGGTGAAATGGTCCCGCTGATGAGGACTGATCGCCCGTCTGGCCTTGCTGGTGTCCCCACCCTTAAATAATAACATATTATTATTATGAACGTATATATATATATATATATATATATATATATATATATATTTATCTAAGTTATTTAAATTTCTGTTCCTAGTACCATAACACAAGTTCTAACGAGTTAACCACTAGGCTAGGTTAACATGGTGTGATTGTTGGATAATATTAATTTATGATTTTTTTTTATCAACCGAGCTGTCGGAGCCTTATGGTGACTATCGACGCCCATAGACATCTGCATAACCGCTTTTGCCCTCCTTTTCCCCCAATGAGCCACGTTTATTACTCACCATACTCTTTTTAAAGATCACAGAGGATTGTTATACATATATAATATATTGTACTATTAGAAGGGCTTAAGAGAGACAGTTACATATTATATTGAAACAAATTATGATAGTTAGTTACAATAAACTGACCTGTGTCCAACGGTAATATTAATGAGGCCCCTCATGTTGTGGCGGGCCCACTTGGCTATAGCCGGGGTGTGTGTGGCACTGAACATGGCTAGCTTGGTAAAGTGAGCGGGCTTTGCGGACTCATCCAAAGGCTTTGAGATGGCGACCCTAGTCGGACAGCTAGCCATGATGATGTCAAGCTGCTGCCGGAATGTGTCCACCTCCTCGGTGGATCCTTCGAACATCTTGTCTGCTTCATCTATGATTAGCCACTGGACCCTGAAAAGCGTGATTTTTTAGCCTATCACCCTTTAGCTAGTTCGTCTAAAAAAGGAATCTTAATGAAGTTGACACTCATTGATGAACTAACTGTTACCTTCAGTTTTGTCTGGTATCCTGTATTGTTTTGAGTAAGAGTCCTTATATATCCTTATAATCTATCCAATATAATCAAATTTTATAAGAAGCCAAAAAAAAATTGGTTTTTTAAAGTTATGACAAGGTTACAGAGTTTTATATAAATAATGTGTTGTATTTGATGTTTCTACTAGTATTCTATACTTTTAATACTCACTTGTCTAAGCTGATGCCAGCATTATCCTGGTTGAGTAAATAACATAGACGATTGGGAGTACTTATAACTATATCTGAAATAATAATTATACTTGATTTATTATTATTGATTACACTATGTCACCAGTGAGCCATCTGTTCACTTACTGTACCGATTGAGCTTAAAGGCCATCAGGCCGAAAAGTCTAGCCCTTCCGAAAAAAAAACAAAAAAAAAAACTATGTCACTACTTTTAGTAAAATAATATTAAGTTTGGTAATAAGAAAACCTTCATGTATTATTTTCTACTTATACATTATATTACTTGTATATTTACATGAATCGACAAATTTTACGGACTTTATTGCGGTTTATTAATATTTACAAGCCCAACATTTTGGATACTTTACAGCAACCATGGTCACGGGGGACTGAGATGTCAGATGTCACATGTATGTACTAATGTAAAACCTTCATGATCAGCACTACTATACATTAGACGTATTTTAACATTTACTAAAGAGAGAAGAAAACCAGTAAGATCCGGTTATATCTTACGTATTACTGTTGTATGATATTTAACTAACCACTTTTACGAATAGTAGATTCTCTTTCCTTAATTTTACTCTCTTTTACACTTTTTACCACAGTACAGCGTAGCTGTGTGAATGCGGACAATCTTAAAGCTTCTCTGTATATTTGATGTGCCAGCTCACGAGTAGGGCAGAGCACTAGGGCCCTGGGGCCGCCTTGGGGAGCCCCGAGAAGGTGAAAGAGAGGCAGAAGAAATGCTGCTGTTTTCCCTGATCCAGTGGGAGCACACGCAACTATTTGTCGACCCTGAAATTTTTGTACTCACATTTAGTTATTATTTTAGCAGTTATCCAACCTGGTCAGAAACCAGCAGTTTCGACTTTAAGTTGTAAATATTTCAATTATAAGCTCATTCAGATTCCTCTAAATGCCCAATATGTATTATTATGTACATAGGGCCAAATAATTACACAGGATTTCCAAAATATCTGAAAAACAATACTTCTTCTTAGAAAAATACTGGGAATTTAAAATAACTACTTAATAAACTTTTTAGAATACCCTAATGAAATATATCAACATAAACATAACTTACTAAAATTATTGAAAACGGGAAATCACCATGTTTTTCACTTTTATTTTGCAGAGCTCGATATTTCAACATTATCTACGAATGTCGAGCTCCGTGAAATAAAAGTGAAAAACATGGTAAATGTCCCGTTTTAATTAATTGTAGTAATTAAAATAACCATGTTAACTTAAAATCATATATGAACATAACCTCACCTCCAATAAACAGGGCAAGGCCTGTCTCTGAATGGGTGTTGGTTCCGAATATCCACACTTTACCACCGTGTCCACTAGTCCATGAGCGACATTGTACCGAGCTTCAAGGTCAGTGAAGTCTCTCAGTGCTGGTGGTACATGACGACCAACTGCCTTTATACCATGTTCGTTACGGTATCTGTTTTGCTGAAATTTAATAACCCATAATTTAATTTATTAATAAGAAGATCTTTGTAAACCTTGTTTTGTACTTTATTTAAATAACTAACAGTTTAGTTGAATACATTACATGTTAGTTTTGTTCAAATAAAACTCTAGACAAAACTTTAGGGATTAGATAAGAGTATTTAAGTTAGTCTTTTCTATTATGTTGCCGGAGTAATTAAATATTATGAATCCTTATTTCCTTACTAATTTATAAATGCGAAAGTAACTCTGTCTGTCTGTCTATCTGTTCTTCACGCCTAAATCACTGAACAGATTTAGATGAAATTTGGCACAAAGGTAGTTTAAGACCTGAGAAAGGACATAGGATAGTTTTTATCCCGGATATCCCACGGGAACGGGATTTATGCGGGTTAAACCCAGGGACTGTCTATCTTCTAAACCACGAAACAGATTTGGGTGAAATTTGATATGAAGAAGACATAGGAATTTAACTTAGGATATAAAATAGTTTTTCTCCTGATAATCCCACGGGAACGGGACCTATGCGGGTAAAACCCCTAGAGTGTCTATATTCTAAGCCACAGAACAGATTTAGGTGAAATTTGATATGAAGATACCTTGGAATTTAACTTAGGATATAAAATAGGTTTTCTCCTGATAATCCCACGGGAACGAGACCTATGCGGGTAAAACCCCTAGAGTGTCTATATTCTAAGCCACGGAACAGATTTAGGTGAAATTTGATATGAAGACACCTTGGAATTTAACTTAGGATATAAAATAGTTTTTCTCGGACATAGCTGTAAATCTAACTTAACGCGGGCGAAGCTGCGGGCTACGGCTAGTATACTTTAAAGGAATACATATCTAGGCAGATAAATAAAATTGGAGTGTCTGTTTGTAATATCAAAATAACCGCTTTTTACTAAATGCATATGGATGTCATGTATACACAGTACATATGTATACGAAAATAGCATTTAATTTTATTTTTGTGTGACTGTCTATCTGTTTGTTCTAGCTAATCTCGGAAACGATTTTGACGGGACTTTCATTAAGTTTAAAGGAGTAACTTAGGCTATAAAAATAATCATCGTCAATCCGTATACGGCTGTCAATCTAAGTTAACGCGGGCGAAGCTGCGGGCAACAGCAAGTATTAAATAAGACTAAGTTTTCAGTATACCTCCTCTAATTCCAACTTTTTCTGAAGGTCCTCGGGCTTTAGCTTGCTTTTCTTCTTCTTCTTTTCCTTTTCTTTCACTGTAACTCCTTCTATAATCTGTATTTCATTATCTGTGTCACTTTCACTACCTGTGTTTCTACCATCTACATTATTTTCATCACCCGAGTCTTTATCACAGTCAGAAAGATCAACCTCTGAATCTGGATGATCCTCTGGTTCTTTTTTAATTTCTTGTTTCTCTCCTTTAATATTATAGTCTTTTAGCATAGGTTTTATATTCTGTTCCTAGAATATAATTTAACATCCAAAAATTATAACAATTAAAAGAATAATGTATACAATCTGTAATTATTTTATCAATCAATTATTTTTTATGTTAGTTGGAGAGGCAAACGGGTAGATATGCTATCTGATGGTAGGTGGTCAACATTGCCCATAAACATAAACAATTTACTTGGTACTAGCCCCCAGGCAACTCATGCATGTGGTGTGTCCTGGGTTAGTCAGATCTGGGACACTCCCCTTCAAGCAGCTGTAGGCAATTCGCAGTTGTTTTAGTGTAGTATACTGGCGGTGTGGAGCACCGGAAGTCCCATATATCCCCGGGGACACCCCATCCCTGGATGAATGTGCAAAACATTTCCACTGCCACAAAAATCGAATGTTATATATGTTTGCTAGCGATTACCCTTTCTGTTCTGTCTTTCTCTCCGAAACAAGGTAAAGCTGTTTCAAAGCAGGATGGTGGCACCTGTGCAGACAGAAGTGTGGCACTGCTCATAACTCTCACTGTTAAATATAATAAGTACTTAAATCTTACAATATGTATTATATAGACTTGTGCTTATTCGGACACTTAAAAGTAAGCACCGTAATAGTACAGTGCGAATAATGTACTAGTACACCTTATTAGTACTATTAGGACTATTAGTACTCAAACTGTACCTAACCAAAAGACACCTTAAGACATTATTAGCACACAGCGCAGGTACTAATAGTAATATCAAGCGAGGGCTAAATATCAGATACTACGACGAAGCAAGCTTGTATGAGATTTTTTATCAATATAAATTAAACTGTCTCTAAATTCTATTTCACGTTATGTCAAAATTTGATTGATTTGGGTTAGTTGATTTCTTGGCAGAAGCGTAATCACCAGAGTGAATCTATTACGTATTATTATTTATTAACACAATGCATAAAAAGCAGCACAAGCGCTGAATAAATAATATTATTGGATGTAGAAGGCTTTAAAGCACTGCTACGCTTTATTTCAAAATACCAACTCCAATCGCCACTGTCTCGCTTACTCTAATAATAAACTGTATCGCACTTGTTCATTCTCGGACAGTAAGTCACATGAGTGAAGTTAGATATACCAGTGTACTAATAGTCCAACTGTCCTAATAAGAATTTTCGTTCGGTAACATTACCTTTCGGACAGTGCCGAGTTCCATCACCGAATAGTACATCGTACATGTACTACACAAGACTAGTATTATACTAATGTATAATTTATATAACATGTTTGATGCAGATTTATTTTTAAATAATTACTTACATCTTTCTTTACTCCTAAAACTCGTTGCTTGAAAGTCAATCCTTTTGTAAGCTTCTTGAATATATCATAGGCATCCATTTTTTTTGGGAATATTTACAACTTGGGGGCAGAATTTTCATCACAAACCTATAACTATTTACTGAAAAAAGATAATAATTTGAATGCCTGGAATGATTCATGACATAGAATAAAACAGTTATTTTGGGTCGATCAAAAGACAACATCTTGTTTTTAGAATGTTATGTTGACTTCGATTTTAAGTAGATCTAGCGCTGGCGTTTACCACTATATTATTGTAATTCATAATACACTAATATAAGGATTTGTACAAGCCGGTAATACAGACTTATGTACCATAACATGCTAAACATAATATTAAAAAACCACGTTGAATATCCAACCAATGATATACCCAAAACGGACGCACAAAATAAAAGCAGTCGTGTTATTTTATTTACCAAATTAATACACCACTAGCAATTTAAATATATTAATAATTACAAAGTTTAATATTTTGTATACATACCTTCGCCACATGGTGGTACACTTTAACGTTTGACGTCCACGTCAAATATTTGACAGTTGACACATGATATTGCCAAACTATTTTATTTTGTAAAAAAATATGTTTTTGTATAACAACAGATTTGATAAAGAATTAATAATAAATATTGTTTTATTTTAATAATTTTTACCATAAAAATCACTTAAAACAAGGCATGCTCTTGTGTTTAGAAATATGTAAGAAAGTAATTACAATAACAGATGTCTCCTGAAATCGGTAATAGATGGCGTTTCATATAATCTTGTCAAATTGTGTAAGTAACATTTTATGGAATTCTATCCTATCGTGTACATGTGTTAGACCAAAATTTCAACACACTTTTAGCCAGGTATATTATTTATGTAGATAATTTTGCGAAACAGAAACAGATGGCAGCATTTTAATAATTTTACTGCTCTATTATGCTTACACTTTGTTAGGTTACGGTCTATGAAACCTCCCCACCAATCCACCATGGTTCAGGCCTTGAAGTGGCGGTGGGGCTCAGTAGCCTAGGGTGAGCCCAGCACCTTGGGCGAAGCTAATTGACCCGAGGGGGCTCTTTGTACCCCTCTTATAAGGAGAGGGGACAAAAGGCAGGCAGGTGTACTGTCCCGACGTTGGGAGGGGTTGTTCTCCGACGCCACCTCCACAGAGGGGTTGTCGTGCGGGACAACCCCTCTGTGGAGGTGGCGTCGGTCCCTTGCGGGACTGGGTAGCCGTCGAGGTGCCCTGTTAGCTTAACAGATCCGGGGCACCTCACCAAAGGCGGCACTGGTGGCACTCGACGTGTTTTAGAGGGTACAGCTGCGTCCACTTACCATCTTTCGAGCGCAGCGAGTCCCGCATACCCACCTAGAGAGACCCACACCCCTCATGCCTCAGAGCATTTCCCGGCGTCTGTAAAGTGTTAGAAACGTTTTGAAAAATATGGGTAGGACGGCCGAGCCTTAGGAAATAGCAATGCCATTATTACGTCATCAACACACCCGAAATTGTCTTATAAAAGCAAGTCGAGGGGTGGAATTGTATCTGTGAGCTCGAGGAGGACAAAGATCTGCCCGAACCATATTGTAAAGTCAAGTAAGTTTTTATTAAGTAATTGTAATGTGTAATAGTTCATGTGGGTATACGTATGTGCAGTGTGGGGGTAAGGAAGGAGGTGCTTTATGCATGCACAAGCGTGTACCAACAAATGTACTTCTTAATGTTAGGCCTAAGATTGAATTTTATTATAAAGGCTATTAAACTGATATTATATTTAAAACTCATTTCAGAAAGCTAAAAAAAGAGCGTCAGTTTAACCACCGAGTGTTTGGGGATGTCGGAGGTATACAAGTTGTACAAAGTCGGAGACAGCACGGAGCCCTGGGGGACTCCGGCTCTAAGAGGTCTCTGAATAGGACAGTGTGCCTTCCACTCTATATATATATATATATATATCTATACCTAAATGACCTTCGTGCCAGATTTTATCGAAGGCCTTTGTGACATCGAAGAAGACCACGCACATGTCGTGTTTGTTTTTCCTGTGGAAACCTTTGAGTATGTCTTTCGGCAGACGGCGGACTTGCCTCGGACAACAGTAATTCTTGAGGAAGGCGAATTGCTCATTTATGAACAGGTTCTATTCGCTTATGACGGGTTTCAGCCGTCTAAGTGGGTAGAATCCGTTCGTAGATTTATCTAGTGAGCTTAATAGGCTTATGGGTAGCTAGACGGTTCCGTGCCCGGTTTTCCGGGCTTCAGGATACCTATGACCGTAGCTTCTTTCCATATGTCGGAGAACCTACAGCCCTCTAAGAGGACGTTTATTATGTTAACCAGGGGGATCACTAAGGAGGGCGATAGTATTTTCAACACCTTATTCGATATTCCGTCCGGCCCGGGGGCCTTCTTGGAATTTGATAATGTCTTGGACCTCTTCTACATCCGTCGAAAAGGTTCGATCTCCCTCCGGAGGAAGGACGTAGAGGTCCTCCTCGTTACCTCCCTATTTACCTCATCTACGTGTGGGCCTATGGGGGTTGCGACTATTTGGCTTGGAGTGCACTGACTCGCGAGTGTATCGGCTGAACATTCCGCTTTGTCAGCGTCCTATAGTGCAGGCACAGGTGTTACTTTGTATTGTGAAAACAGAAGGGACTACAAATACAATCGCATCCACAAGTTTCTTATTAAACCTAGGTCACACTGTTGAAAATCATCACAGCTCCGTTTCAGTAAAGGCACAAACGATGTGGGATACCTATATTGTACATATAGGTATCCCACATCGTTTCTTGTTCGTATTTGCAAAGAAATGTTTAATGAACAACTTGCAATTGCTAGTGCTACCAATGTCTTTGCGCAAAGCAATTCCACTGACAAAAACGAGGTGTTACCAATTTCGTCTAGCATGAGGTGATACATACATATAATTTATACGTAGAAGAAACATGGTTGGAGATAGTACATATCCTTGCGGAACACCAGCATTAACAGACTTGAGGTCCGAGCATGCACCCTTGACAATGACCTTGATGTTCCAGTCTACGAAAAAACTGGAGATCCACTTACATAATTTCTCGGGGAGCCCATAAGATGGTAGCTTTGCTAGAAGTGCTTTATGCCACACCCGATGAAAGGCCTTAGCTATGTCCAAACTAACTGCCAGCGCTTCTCCCTTGCTCTCAACTGCCTCCGCCCATCGCTGAGTTAGGAATATTAGAAGTTTTGCTGACTTTTATACAATATTACAAATATGGTTGAGGCAATACATTCACCTCTTCAAATAATGTTTAAACTTGAGCCAGTCACAATATCCACATCCTTTTATCTAGTTAACGCTGAGCAACTCTTTTTCCAAGCACAGCTTACCATACTGATTTCATTAAACACTTTCTTAAGACAGAAGCTACACGCTTATTCCGGAGTCATGTCAATACATACTTGGTGTCAGAATGACGGGAAACTGACTGTATACCTGTATACTGATAGATTGATGGTCCAGAATAATGGTTATTTAAATATTTTAATCGTTTTTGTCAGTCTGCTCAGACAGATGCCAGACTAAACGTGTTATTAACAACTATAGATATAGGTGTCAGTCTGATGTAAGTCACCGCTTATACAGCGATGGAGTCACATCATTTTAGCATTTGCAACAAAAGATCAAAACAGGCTTCTTTCATTCGATAATAATTAGCATAGTCAACTTCTTCGCCTGTATCTTTCAATAAATATAAGATTTATTTTGTGATATAAGTGTGTGTATAGATAGATCTTTAATTATTATTAGTCACTTTTTACACACAGCTTTCTTTTACTACGATACCTCGTAGACAGGGCTAATATTATAACAACACATGCTGTTTTCTACTAAAATCCATATAATATATCGAATGCGTGTAATCGCGTATAAGTTTCAGTCGGACTGATCGTCAGTCTTACAGTGTAGGGGTGATCGTGGTCGATGGTCGATGGTCGATGGTCGATGGTCGTCGCAACGCAATGATTTCAACGCAGTCAAATGCCACATAAACATCGCAGTGTTGGTGTAGGATATCATTCTAGAAATAAATGTTTGCAAACTGCTGTATATTTTATTTATTAGGTACATATTTATTTGATTTATCCCATAATGGAGGTGTTTCTCGTACTAATGAGATAAGGTAATCTAAATCAATATCTTCTAAACTCATTTTGTCAATAAAATGTGCGACAGCTGTCACCTTCGATATGATATTAAATACTGCACACAGCGCTGCCGTTCGTGCGTTGCGTCGCCGTCCGTCATGTACTCTCCCTCTACCTCTCTAATATCTATCTCCATTCAATACATCACTCAGCCATCAATCTATACGTGATCAAGGTCAAAGATTGAACTGACGCCAGAGTAACCGTATAACCTCCCTCTAACAGTAGCGTAGCTTCTAGGGGGGTTCCATATCAGTATGTCCAGAAACATCTTTACTACTTTACTACGTATATTTCTTCCCGAAATGCCGGGAACTGTATTTCTGTTACAAAATATGTATATCTGTTTCGTCAACTATTAGATACACACGCAGGGAAAACTAAAGATTTTATTCTTATTATCTTTAAGTTTTGCAGTTCTATCAAAATCTATTTAACAGTTTTTTTTATATTTTACAACAAAAATTTCTAAGAATTTTACCAATCAAAACATTATTGTATTGCTTTAACACGTTTTGTCGAAAAATGTTTTACATTATTATTATTAATTAACATGGGTTTTATGACAAGGTTTTTCGAAAGGTGTTTCTACTAACAAAAGTGATATACCCGAAACATATGTTTGGGTACATTTTTTAATCTGTAGCTAAGGCCCCAAGGGTCATAAGTAAGTTAATTTATGGTTACATAAGTTGCTCATCTTTCCATACAAACGCAGAACAGTAATTACTACAATGTTTGACGTTGACCATGAAAAACTAAGTATAATATAAATTGATCTCGTTGTTATCTATGTCTGTATGTACCCAAAATCGTAAAAAATATACATTAAAAAAATACAAGCTTCTAAACTTTCATATTTCAACACTGATTTTAGCCCGACTTTGGGCGAAAATAAATAGTATACAGAGTACGAAAGCTCAAAAATAAAGCCCTTACAGACATAGTTTAGTTATTCAAAAGTTGAAATAAATTTTATTTTAAAAAGATACACTTATTAGTTTTTCTATAATAACTGTTTTGCTAAAGACATTTTCGGAATTAATCATTGTGCATTTCATTCTAGCACACATGTTTACGTCTTATGTCAGGTGAGATAGCAATCATTTTGTTAGAGTTCGCGCCGTCGACGAGTTCAACCTTAATTAATTAAGTAAGGTGACTGAAAAAATGTATTTAATTGGCGGAATAAATAAATATTTAGAGATATAGTGGATAAATGATTCATGGTAAATAAAATTACGCACCATCTTCAATGGAATCACTGCGAGTTTATTTAATTTTATACTCTTACATTCTGTTATATTTCCGATGATAGAAACGCAGATTTAAACACAAATGACAGGTTTTACAACCAAAATAAGTATTTTAGTATATCAGATTCAAAGATACTTAGAGTACTAGGTTACCCAACATTGATATGTACTACGCAGCCCGAGTCGATTCCTAAATTACATTTATCAACAACATCAAAACAAGTAAAGACATTGCAATTTAATAGTTACTTGAACGGTTTCTGAACGTTGCATACAGTGTCAAATATTGGCGGGAAATTAAAATAACGTTGTCAGATTGTTTTTAGTAAAAAAATTGATGAGCATTAGTGTAAATTTGATAAGTATTTTAAAACCATTTGCAAGATATAATAATTGATTATGATTCGATCTGTGTGTACTTTCAATTTAAGTAACTATTAAATTCCATTTCGTAAATTCCTTCATACAGCCTACAACAATAGTACTTTAAGTGTCTTGACTGAAGTTGTTTCAACTTACAACAATTTCGAAGAGGATTCCTAACTCTCTATAAGGTCGCTTACAGGCGATCCCATCCTATACCTTATCATCAATACACAATACTATAGAACATTTTTGTACACCTCTCTCCCTCTGTTTCCAAACATTAATGTATAACAAAACTCACTAACTAAATGTATTTAAAACATATTCTTTTCTTTGATCAACGATGCAATGGCAAACTATAACTTTTATATAACACAATATTAGTACAGGCATAGTTCGTAAATGACACATACGCTCGACCGAAAAAATTTTATTTGCCTTATAATTTAATAAATTAATAAATGTGTATGTTTCTTAACGAATCGAGGGTACGTACCACTTATGACGAGAATCTTAAAAAAGATACAAATAAAAACGCAGATCGTGCATACATTAAATTACGAATAAAAGAAAAACCTAACCTAAACGTGTCAGCAAAAATATAGTGCAGTTTAAAATTAGAATTGCCACTTAATTAACATTCACATATAAATTGATTTCCTTAAAAAAATAGTTCTGTATAAAATGTGTCAGCCAAGCGTAACAAGAGACAGTGGCGCAATCCGTTAAAAAATCGGCTAGGACTTCAAGTGGTGCTGACAATAAATACCCAAGTTCTTCTTTTAAATTTTGTATAGAAAAAGTAAATATAATAAGTTTGCATTTGGCAAAATAGGCAGAGTACAGTCCTAAAGAGGACGTGTTAAAAAAACCGCGCGCTAGTCGAATTTTTACTAATTGTACCACTGCACTACATCTGTAGATAAAAGTTAATTCTAGTGATATATTGTTTGGCCATAGTGAGTATAGTGTAAATACTTTTTATATAGTTACTGCAAATGGGCTATCAACAACATTGCTCGGCCGGGGAGACGTTAGAACTACTTTATATAATACTTCTTATTTTTATAAAGACGTAAGTGCACTTTGATTTATGGAACTATAAATGTAAGTTACTATAGGTAGAACAGCAGAGAACGACGACTTTGCTGTAGTTCACGACGCAACATTAAATCTTAAAACAAACCCGAAACTATATTTTAAATTATGATTGGCTAAATAAACGATTTAAATAAATATATATATTTCAATGAAAAATATAATAATACTTTTAAATTACAAGTAAAGGAGTTGCGTCTTAAAACCCTTAAACTAATCTACAGCTTTACTTATCGGTACGATTGTATATGTATATAATTACTGAGGTACTGTGGCAGAATGGGAATTAATATTGCTATACTGTATATTTACTATATTAAAAAGTGGAAGATACTGTATATATTAAAGCTATTGACTTAAGAATACAACGACTTATTTGTATACTAATCTCAGACGGAAAACATCAACGGCTTATATATCGAGGCAAAGTAACAGTCAACAATAGTGAATATAAAGCGTACACAGACGTTGCACTGGCTGTATTTAATAACTACGTATTTTGTGAGATTGGCTGAATAAATAATCATCATAGCTTTCTACGTAAATGTGAAAAAAAAAACTGAACTTAAGAAGTAACGTTCAACGCATGAAGATTTGACACAAGGAGTACAATCTCACATGGGACAAAAGATGAAGTGTCCAGCTGATGCTATAAATAATACGTATAAAACCGTAGCAACAGGTGTTTGCATACATAAATGTGTGTGTGTGTGCGTAATTTCTTGGAGCACACACCTTCAAAAATTTAGCATGCTGCTTATGGCGGTGTCACGGGCGACCCTTATATAACGCCTTTCGAGTTTCGACGGACACTTTTCGTACACACATAATGTACCTACTCCTTCAGTCTAGTCTCCATGATTAAACGGTATTAAACTGTAAGAAGAAGACAAAGTTCTTTAATTTTTAACAAATAAGTTATAGCCAATTGTGCTAATAACTGCTGAAGTAGGCTAGTGTTTTATTAGGATTTAGTAAAGGATAAACCAGCACTTGGCAACGTCTGTACTACGCATATAAAATCACTTTAATCAGTTCTTAAGAAGATATGTATAAAAACAACTACAATAAAGTATTGTCTGTAGAAAACGTATCAAGTATTCATAGCTCCGAACTATAAGTCGATGTAATTTTCATCATTTTAGATAAAGTCGTATTTATTCTCAAAAACCTGTATTCGTGTCCCCGCTCGAGCAATTGTAATATTTATTTTAAATAATTATCTATTGAAATCTGGGAATCTATGTTTTAATTTTTCATTGAATAATATAAAATTAAAACATTGACTGATAAACTATTGCATTTTATAAATGGATATGGATAACAAAAATAGCGTATGTATTGTAATAACTATTTAACAACTGTAATAATGATAGTTTGACAATATGTATAAATTATTGTTTTATAAATATAAATCACGCTTATTGACTTGTCCTGAAGAATATAAATCCGAGTTTGTCAGCTCCTGTGTCACTACTAGATTCTATAACGCCATTTTGATTACAAATATGGCGGTCATTTTTTCAGTGCTCTTTTTTATTTGCACTGTCTTTATAATAATAACAACGTGCAATAAACAGCTAGAAATAGGATTAGCGTTGTTAATGTTGCTACACTTGTTTGTATCTCCACTAAAATGTTGGTAGACGTATTTTCGTTCTTTTAGTGACACAAAAGTTGATCATACAAGACAGTATTACTCGCTACTTTAAGTTAATAAAAATTAAAATATTTATTGTAGATAATACTTAATATTATTGGAGGTAATACTTACATTAGAAAAGCATTGATTTGTGAATCTGTTTTGTGAATATGTTGAAATTTAATCGAAATATTTACTTATAGCCAATATTAAGACTTCATGTGGTAATGTTTTTTTTTAATTTTAGAAAAAACATTTGGACATCACTTAAAGGTAGTAAATTGGCAGTTTACGGGCAGGTTATGAAAAAAAAATTGCGAATTGACAATATGCAAATAACATGTGGGCATTTTAATTCGTACAGTGTTTTATGGAAAAGTGATGATAATTTTTAACTATCAACATTGCATTTTCATAGATTCAAATAAATGTGGGTAGTTAAAAATGTTGGTCTCCTACTACCACATACTATTTCCATATCGCCAGTCCACTCTGCTTATTAATATAACATTACTTACGTAGGCTATTGTTAGTTGTACTGTAACGAAGGCATCCCGTTGTTGATTATTTTGTGCATTACCTACCTTAGTAACACAGTCGGTTTATATGTATTTCATTAGTAAACTTAAAAATAAATTACCTGACGCAAGCAAAAATCCGTTACAAGTTAATTAAATCGAGACAATAAAAAAATATCACTTAGATTAAGTTTTAAAAATGCAGTATTTTGGTATACATTGCAAAAAATATTTGTCCTTGTTTCGCTGTTCCATATTCAAAATTCCCTCCAATATTGAAATAATTTCGTTTTTCAAAATTAAAGCTGCGATCGAATTATTTGCCGACACATTCAAACTTAACGCGAAACTTATGCCTAGCAACAATCACCAACGGCTGTCTCCAAAATCTGATGTATTTCGCAGCTGTTCACTGAGATCAATTTAGAATTATAAAATATTGACGAATACAATTGGTGGGAAACAATTTTCAACAAAGCAATCAACAAGCTTCAAAACGGCCGAACCGAAATTGCACAGCGAAAACAATAAACGCAAACACTAAAAAAAAACTGGAAAGACTAAGTCTAAGTTTTACTATAATAAATCCATTAGTAGAATATATAAAAATCCTCCATTAATGATTTTATCTATTTCCTATTTAGTTAATAATATCACGAGGCTTTATTCCCGAACATGCCACGAGTCAATAATATTTATCGCTAACTTATAACATATTTACAATTCAAACTACCCGCTTGTTCTTTTAAGCTCTCTAAATGATACTATGAAATTTCCGAACTTTACGTTTCGTCACATTCGGAATTGACAGCCAGTATGTTTAACATTCAAATAAAATAATATTAAAATAAACAATATGTGAGGTATTATAATGTAGAGGTACGCGCGTTATTATCGGGGATTACCATTTACACGTTAAAATAAACTCACCCATGATATTTGTTTGACAAATGAACATAAGTTGAAAAAAAATATATTTGGAGATATACCAAATAACGTTAGATTATAAACTCATATCACATAATACGATTAACATTCCGAAAAATAAAAAAAATATAATTAATCCTTAATAAGTTACTTAATTGGAGATAAATGCGAAATAATTAATATTAAAATGGACTTTATACTTTTACATAAGAGATTTTTTTTCAAATAATTTAATTTTTTTTTAAATTTTTAATTCAGTTATGGCACAGTAATTTTAGATTTCCGATTGTTCCATTCGATTTCATTAAAATTGGCAAAAATATCCCCATTTTATTCTCTTTGGCTTGTGATTTATCACTGTTGAAATACTTTATGGGTTTTTTTAAACATTTATGTAGATTTTTGTGATATGTTATATTTTCCCTTACTCTGTATAAATGCAGATTTCAATGATATATGAATTAGAAAACCCTGACGAGATATGTATATCGCTGGCTGTAATGCGTCGGTACCCAAGCGTTTCTCCTATAATATAATTAAATAATATATTTTTTACAATCTGCAGCCATCTTATGGTTACTAAGAATTTTTTTGTGAATATAATCTAATAAATTTTCAATAACGAGACATCTGCTACGTTGGTCGACATAAATAAGAAACCACTATACATATAGAGAGAAATCCAAATGGATACAGATTTTAAATATAATTATGTTAATGAATACCTAAAGTCTACGTTTTTACAGACGAAACGATATTTCTTACACGATTTTAAATCATGAATACGTATACGATCGTCGAAATGAAAGACCGAGCTGAGCTGCGCCTGCGCACCCATCATATAACTTATGTTAAACAATTGTTACCTTATATAAATACGATTTGCACTGTTAGTTCCACAATAGATGTTACCGTTAAATATATTAAATCTAAGTAAATATTTTAGTTCATTTGATATTTTTTTCACGTCGAGTGGTCTGTGCCGTGAGGACTAATAGAGCAGCTCGCCAGAGAGACGCCCCGCAGCTCAGTCCGGTCTGACTTTACCTTAATGCTTTCAAAAACTCGCACCGAACCAGCGCCGCTATCAACTAACTTTCCTCGCTTATTTTAACCCTGTATTCAAGGATCTCGCCATGTTACTGGCAATACCGCAGCTATTTTGACAGAGTTCCCATTTAACCAATAACTATAATTGGCAGTTGCTTTTCGTTCAATCATTGTTAATATCACCTCAAAATAGGTAATATTCAATTATTGCTATTGCTTAACGAAACTCCCGCGCAATTTCTCTAAGTCATTTCTTACCGCTCTTTTCGTCCGCCATCTTTTATTTCATTCTTTGTCAGTTCGGAAATTTATCAAACCAATATTTAATGGTATAAAGACGAACGAAGGCACGGCTACTTATACATTGATCATAATATTTAATATTGAAGCCAAAACGTACATAAAATACAATTTATATTGCTCAATTAGACGTTAACATTTTTGTACTTTCGACACCCGATGCCTTAATTAAACATCGACATTATTTTTTAATTTTTATCTAATATGGTAATTAATTTCTAAATAATCTGTATTTAAATTTAGATTTTGGCGATCCGAAAAAAGTTTTATTAAAAAATATTTTCTTTAATATTTTTAAATTTATTTTTATTTTCTGCTCAAAATTTGTACGTTCCGTTTTGTACAGTTACCGAAATCTAATTTGACACTAGACATACGTCGAAAAGTGATTTAAAAAAATGTTTTAGCCTTTAGAATATAGATGACGTTACTTTGGCAGTACTAGAAACACTAACTTTTTAGTATTGCTCTGAATTACATTGTCGTTTTGAACACTGTATACATTTTCCGATGGGAAAGTGTTTCGTAAAGCGAAGTCCGATCCTCGAAGCGTACACTAGGCGACTTGCGTCGCGTGCGACAATACTGTTCATTTTTTAACCTAACGTCAATTTTCTACCAATATAATACACAATCGGCCGCGGGGCGGCAAAGTTCATATTTTGGCAATGTCTATATTGCACCTAATGCTATCCCTTTCGTGTCCGAGTTCAGCTGGCGGTCCGCGATGGTCGCGGGGCGCGCGGGGGCCGGGGTTCTTTGGAGCGGGTCGACCGATTCAAGCCATGGTCTGAGGTCATTGCAGCCCGGGCGGAAGCGGCGCGCCGTGCTCGCTGGCGCCCAGGTCGAACAGATGATGCGGTGAGGGCGCCAGCGCGCTGTGCAGCGCCGACGTCTTCAGCAGCCGCTTCAGCATGCCGCTGGAGCCCCGGTGCTGCAGGCTCTTGTGCGTCGTCAGCGAGTTCTTCGTCCGGTACCTCCGGTGACAGAACTCGCACACGTACAGCGTGTCCGACTGCTCGTGCTTGTCTTGGAAGTGTCGTTTCAGGGAATAGTAACAAGAGAATGTCCGGCGGCAGTAGGGACACTCTTGCGGCTCGTTGATGCCGCCGGCGGTCGGCGGAGGCATACGGAGGGGCGGAATGGCTGCAATTCAAAAGACTACATTGACCATCTGACTCTGGCGCATCGGTTAGTTGCATACGGCGTTATCAGCGGATTCGATAGATTAGCTGCTAAATAAATGGAGTTAATGTTCATAATACTAATGCACTGTACACATTGACTAACTACACAGTAATCACGAGTTTTCATATATTAAAATCGGAATCGAAATCGTCTCAACCACAATGACACAGAAACACGTGATAACAAAAATGATAGAAGCATGCTTCAAGCAACACAACAACGTCAAAACTGCGAAACCCGACGGGAGAGGGGCTTTGGCTCAAGGTTCAAATGAGAAATAAAAAATATATAAAAAAAATAAACGAATCAACGTAAATTAAAAAAAAGGACTTTCGGCCTATCTGTTAAGTTCGAATTTAGAATATCGTTAATCGTCAGTCCCTAGGTTGGCTATAAACAGATTCTAACCTTGAGTGATGTTAAGAAGGGCTGTGGGTCGGTAGGCCTGTCGAAGGTTCTCTTTGCTAGAAGATCTCTGCCGCACGCCGCGCCAACTCCGTCCAAGTAGTCACTAAAAAAACCGGATCGGGTCCGGCTCCCCTTGCCTCGCCTTGTGGTAGGTGTATATGTGGGTCATGAGCGAGTTCCTCGAGCAGTACACCCGCTCGCATATTGTGCAGCGGTATTCCTCTTGCTTCTCCGCGTGCTTGTCAGCGATATGCCGTTTCAAGGACGCCTTTGAGCACAAAACTTTCGAGCATAGCTTGCAGGAGAATAATTTTTTACCTGAAAACAAATGGAAAAACAAAACAAATGTGGGGCCGATCCCCGGACCGGAGAAAATAAATACCTAGGTAACCTAGCGTTTACTTTGTGAAATTTTACTTTGATCAACTAAAATTTCAGAAAAATAATAAAAACAAACGAAAATGTGAAAGGTGATCGAAAAAATTGTTAAAATAAATATTTTTAAATTAAACAAAATAAATAGAAATGGTTGCGAAGCTACAGTGGCCAGTGAAATGAAAAGGACAAACGACATGCAAAATGGCGGATAGAACACTCTGTACAACAACAAGCATTAGGGTCAGAAGTGCACTACACGAAGCGTCTCGACACGGGAGGGCAATGAAACTAACGACAACTTTTTTGTATATTTGTTTTTATTAAAAACGCCATTATCATCAATATTAGGATTTATGAAGTTCAGTTTAACGATTACAATTATTTATAAGTAGTTATGTCAAGGTTTAAAGTAAATTGAAAAATAACTATCTGTTAATAAAAAGTGGTGTGAAGTAACGGTATTAACTAGTTGTGCAGCCCATTGTGCTTCCGGCGGTACATTTATTGCCATTTAACAAATTGCCAATATAAAAACAATGGAAGACGAGCAACCGATTTTTTGGGTATCATTTTAAAACGCAATGGGCTGCATTACACAATGCCAATCAACAAAAATATGAAGATTCAAGAAAAGAACAATAATTTACGAAGAAAAAAAATAAAATTTTCAATACAACAACCAATAAATTAATTTAGATTCCTTATAAAATAAGTAAAAATGCCAACAAGAAGTATAAGAACACATCGAATAAAGTCGTCGCGACATAGCGCGCGGTATGAAAAAATACCTTAACACGTTAGAAAGATAAAAAAACTTAAACAGGTCACAGAAACAGTCTTAAGCTTGCTAAGATCCTAACTAATGTAGTTTCGACAGGGATGTGTTCTGCTCCCTAGAACACGATGTAGTTCGCCCGTTACCACCAGAGACCGAGATCTTCTGAGATCCCCGAAAACTTAGCGACTAATTAAACAAAATAAAGATTCTCGAATCACAAATTAAAATTCCGAAACATATCACGCTTTTGACTCCATTTTTTTATAAAATTATTAATTTAGATAAATAATTGTACATTTTATTCTAGAAAATACGCCTAATAGTGTACAATTCAAACGCGTGCTTAGTCTAATCAGTCTATAGCGCTTATTAATTTTGGCATAGTTTTCAACTTTTTCTAAATAAAATCCAAAAGATCTTACAAACGGCGCATTGAATGCCACCGATACCACTGCCATACATAGCAGCACATCCCTGTAATCGTAAATTAAACATGTATATACTATTACCGCTATGAATTCAGATAATTCTTATTTCTATATAGTCAACTAACTTAATTCCCAAACCCAAATTAACAATAAAAACTATTACTAAATTACTACACAAAAAACAACAATCCTATGTCTTAGTTCAAAACTTTGCAATTGGTTGCAAATAAAAACTTAACATTTTTTTTCAGATGAACGGAATGTTGCGAAACTTTATAAAAAATTTTGATTCGAATTTCGAATTCCCTCTCGTTTCGATCGTTTTTTTTTAATTTTTCCTAACAAGAACATCGTTCCAATTTAGCACCGAAAAAGTCTTCCAATTTTAAAAAGTATATCGTAATAAAGCTTACATAGATAACTAAATAGTAATGTCTAAGCGTTTATGCATCTAGTAATAACAACATAATCTTATAAAATATAGTATTAAAGTTTACGTAGGAAGCCTCTCATACTTGTTACAGGTATATAAGCGATCGCCTCTCAGGCGGCCAGTGTTCCCAACTCTACAAGTACGCAAAATATGTCTTTTGTCCGAATTATAGAAAAAAATATGTAAAGCAGGCACTAATTACTTAACGTGTATATTGTTACAATAAATTATGTGTTTACATTTATACTTATATTAAAATTTTCTTACGGCTATTAAAGAAAGAATATATTTATTTTGTCGATAACGTCGAGGTGATGTATATCAAACTAGAAACATTAAAATTAACATTGTAAAAAATGGTCTAGATTCAGGTAAGGAAAAGTATATTTTTATTTTAAAATTTAGGAATTCAGCTACCTTAATTACACGCTATATAACCGGCGCTAGTACTAACACAAGTCCTATATACTGGGTACTGTTAAACATTGATATGATCGCTCGGGAAACTTACGAATAAGGCTAGTCTGAATCTAGACGAGATGACCTAGGAATTACATTTGAAAATTAACAACATTTATAACTACACGTGGCAAGCAGAAAAATTCCATTTGAATTAGTTCTAATAAAAATTCACATTGTTCAAATTTAGGAACATTTAACACTGAGAATTATTAAGATTTATTACCTATTATTATATTATAATATGATAAAAATGTTCTTTGTTACAATGAAACAGGAAAAAAATCGTCGGTACAAAATATGACTAAAACTAAACAATGTCGAATAGAAATTAAACATCGACACAACAAAAACGAACACAACTAAAATCTGACTTAACTAAACTAAAAAAATAATAATATAATATAGCCATATCGATTTGCTTAAGATGGCACCTTGCGATTCACTTTACTATTAATGCATGTGCATAAAATATCAATAACTCGCGATAATATTAAGAAAGAAAACGAAACAGCCGACTAGAAAGACTAACAGTAAAACAGATATAGTAAAAAAATAGTCGACTCGAAATAGTGAAGTTATATGGTTTGTGATGTTCAACTATTGTGGTATGTCCGGTATGGGGGGGTGTCGCCAGCACTTCTCGGCATCAAGGAAATGTGATCACAATAAAAATAAACAAAGAATAAAGCCTCTATATGAATGATCACATTTTAAATTAGTGTGCCGAAAATGTGTCTGTTGTAAGGCAGCAAGATAATCTTCTAGTGGTAAGTTTTACAGATATTCGTCATAGCATCTTCCCAAGTAATCGTTAAAAGTCATATGAAGCGATAAATAAAAAAAAAAATCTATAATTAATATAGTAAAAAATTTTGAACACTACAGATTGCTTTGATATTAATCATTAACCCAAAATGTGGTGTTAATAAACGATTATGTTTAATAGACGGGTCAAATATTATTTTTGAAATCAATCATTTAAGATAATTTTAGTCAAAGTATCCAATTATGAATGTTTTATTATACCATGTACATGATTTATACTGTGCGTTTAATAACAGCTTGTATCTAGATACAAGCTAATCATAAATAACTAAGTCTCTTCTAGTAAGTAACTAAGTCAAAAATATCTAAGTAATTGCTAGCAATTACTTAGATATATTAGAATTTTGATGACCCGCCATAACTGCAGAAATAAATTTGAACTAAAATTTTCCTCATAGGATTTTTTTTAGTTTTCCTTTAAAATATGTTGTAGGCACATTTTTCAAGAATTTGTTCTTTACATTAAAAACTAGGAAGATTCTCTTTTGTTAATCTATGAGGTTCGTAGCTTCTGTCGAGTTTCGTAGCACGCGCTACGCCGCGTGTCTCTACTGCCATACTGGTAGCTGCACCGACTTACCACTAGCGAGGGCCGCTCGCGCGAGACGGTCCGACACCGGCGCGCGGGCGACACCCGGGTCTAGTTACTCGTTTATTGTATGTGCTCTCTGCGGGTGGATTTTGTCAATTGTTATCTATTGGTGCGATGTACTTTCTGAACGTTCAGTCTTAGACTCGTCTAACAGAACACGTAAATAAAATAATTTTATGAGCCTCATAAGCCGATCATATATCAGTGTATATAATTTTTTATATATTTTAAATAGATTTTTTTCGTAATCTCGTATAAATATCTAAGAGTGAGATCATGAAGGTAAAGTACAGAAAATAAATAAAATTGCGAAACGCCGAAAAATGAACACAATAAAAAAGAATATGCCTCTTTCGTTACACACATCGAACACCGTTCCATTTTTTTTTATAAATTTAAGCCTAATATATAAATTTACAGCACCAAGATTTTTTTCTTTTTCTCAAAATATTTTTTTCTCTTCGCCTTATTGTCGCACATTAAACATAGTAAAAATTCAGGAATCCTCGTGTACCGCAGTATTGCACAGGGCCGGGGGGGCCGGGGGGCGGGGGGCCGTCGGCCTAGACGTTGAACTGGTCCTTGAACTTGTAGAAGTCGAGCGCGGGCGGGTCGAGCTTGGCGTCGGCGGAAAGGTCGTGCGGCTGCGCGAGCGGCGCGTGCACCGGCGCGTGCGGCGCGGGAGGCGCGGGGGGCGCGGGCGGCGCGCGCTGGCGCCGGTGGTAGATGCTCTTGTGGTTGTTGAGCGAGTTGAGCGTGCGGAACACCTTGTGGCACAGGCCGCAGCGCGCCGAGTGCAGCGGCTGCAGGTGCTGCTGCTCCGTGTGCCGCTTGAGCGTGAGCCGCGTCGACAGCAGCTTGCCGCACACCTCGCAGCGGTGCCCCGCGCCCAGGGGGCCCACTGCGCCACACATAACGACCGACATTAGTCTTAGCGCATTAGTCAACGGCTCGCACACCAACACCGCGGCGACTCGCATCCAACGGGTCCCAGGCGGTGGAACCAATTGGCACAGATCGTGCTTAGCTTTCCCGGCGGCAACAAGACGCGTGGTAGAGGCAATTCAACGTAACATTGACTAATGCGCTAGAACGGAACGTTGGTTGTTATGCGGGTACCGATCGTGGTGTTCCAATTGGTTCCAGGGGCGGCCGGCGCACGCGCGACGGGGGTCGGGCGTGCGCCGGCGGTCTTAACATACATACACCTTATCATATACATATCTGGCGAGCGCATGCACAGGACACGTAAATCTATGTACAAACGGTAGGAACGCGGCGCGGGCGGAGTCGCGGTATCGCGGTTAACTTAACGGAGGTCTACGGGCAAGACTATGGCTATCGGGTGGTTAGGATGGCAGCTCGGAATCTTCGAACGGCGACGAGCGCGGGCGTCAGTTGACCGGGTAGAAGGGGCCGGGGCCGGCGGGGGGCGGCTGCTGCTTGCGGTGGTAGATCGACTTGTGGTTTCTCAAGCTATTCAGGCTGGAGTACACGCGCCGGCAAATATTACAGACGGGCTCCCTGGACGGTCGCATGTGAACGTTTTGGATATGCCGTTTGAGCCGCGTAAGGGACGACAGGCTCTTGTTACAGGGCTCGCATCGGTACTCTTCCTGGGGGGTGCGGGCGCCACCTGGTCACAACACAAGCAGTTAGCCCCGTGGAAGCTGCCGAACGCACTTTAATGCACTCACTATCGTAGCCTCTGTAATCGAAGCACCGCCACCCCCCTGACGACGGCCGACGCGGCGCGGGCGAAGCGATGTTAGTATTGCCCTAGCCCGACCTACTGTTAGCTGGCGGATGGGTGACTGTTATCAGAGCGGCTCGCGTGGTGGCGAGCGCTCTCGGGTTTCTCGAACGAAAGCATAAATATTCTTCAATGAGATGTATTTTAACGAAAACGTTACTAAACGTCCATTGTCCGCTCGGGCGCCCTCCGCTGGGAGACAATGGGCGGGTGAAATACGAGGAGCCGGCCATGATTCAATGATACCACGGTATCCGATCGACAAATCTAGTTCCGATTTTAAATCTTCGTCTCTTCTTCGAATTTAATTATGAAGCTAAAGAAATTGAGAGTAACGAAACGGAAAAGATTTAAATAAAATGCAAATTTACGGAGAAAACAAAATAAAGGGGAGCGAGGAGGGGGGATATTCCTAGCGTATACCAAGACACATCTATATCAAGCTAACATTCCTTCCTTGTATACAGTAAACTATATTAACAATACAGTAACATGCACGCCAGCTTGCGTTGTGGTCCAATGAGCGATTACTCCGCAGAGCGGTCTACTCGTACAAAGTGCGTGCGCGAGCGCCCATCGAACCAGAACACAATAAGCCAACATTAACAACGAGTACAAACACAGCACATAATGAAGATATATACAGGTTAGGAGGAGATATATATTTATAGTACATATATATTATTATGTCACGTGATTATTGCCTCATACTTTTTTTTGTAAAAATATAAAACCTAATAATGATATATAAACCTAATAATGACAGAGCAGAGAGGAAGCGGTGATGGTGGCATACGACAGACAGTGCATTAAAATATCGTTTGTTTCAATATATGTAGGTATGCATAAAATAAACTTGTTTCTATACAAGCCGACTCACCTTGGGAAGTGCTGGCCATGCCGTCTGGCGCGAGAGGGCTGGGCAGACCTGCAAACAGCACACCGCTCTTATGCATTCACTGATACCTCACTATACATGGTCCTTATGCATAATCTTAATAAACTTCAATTGGGTGAAAAGTGAGTTTTAATAAAATAAGGATGAAAGAAATACGTTCTAACCCCTTTAAATTATTAAACAGCTTTGAATAGCTTCTTATTTTTGAGAGATGAGAAAAAATAACAGGCTTATTATTTATGATCAGTACTTAAAGAGGCCCCAATTTTTACCTCAAGTACTTTATTACTTTTTCCTTGAAATGAATTTGAAAGTTTTAGGGCAGAACAGCTATATAATAAACTAAGATACCATCTGGAACCTTGTGGAAACTTTTGTATAATTTTAGTTGCTATGCTTATATAAGACAGTTTTGGCGTTGTGGTATTTTCTTCTTTAAGTTATAGTCCATGTTTGTGAATGGTATAAACTTGAAGTGATATTTATAAAGCTTTTCTTTTTTATAGAATAATCTACAATATAAGTAGTAAGATCAAGACAGGAATCATCGATCTTAAACTAAAGAGTGTATTAATATTATAAATGGTAGTTCATTGATTAATTAAAACTATATCTAATACAAAACACAAAACATAACTACAAGCACATACAAAAGTAGTTACCGGCCAGCGACGTGTCGGTGAGAGGCGACATGCTGTAGTTGAAGTTATGCTGCGGTGGGCCGAAGAGCTTGTCAGCGGGCGAGATGAACTGCGGGTGCGGGAGCGGTGGCGGGGGGGTTCGGTCGTCGGCCTCAGCGGAGCTGCCGCGGGACGGCGGGCCGCCTCCCTGAGACACCAGCGGGTAGGCATTAACACAAACGCTCTAGCGCAAGTTAATCTTTGAAAGTTTTATTGCAACCGAATTTTACGATGAACATTTTTTTATATTTTATGCAAAATTTATTGATAAGTTGTGTGACATTGGCTCTACGGTCTTATCAACCTTAAATTTGGCAGGTTCCTTACAGTCACTAAAAGTAAAAAGTCCATTAAAACAAAAAGGGTGTAAACTAATTTTATTGATGATAATCCATCTGCTTTTGGCCGTTCATAATCTCTATCTATCTATATATCTTTATAATAATAATATAATAATATCAACCCTTATATGTCCCTGCGCACGGGTCTCCTCCTCGAAATCAGGCGAGGAGGGTTTTGGGCCATAGTGCAGCTGGCCCAATGCGGGTTGGTGAACTTCACACACCTTCAAAAACTTAATCTCATCGGGCATGTAGGTTTCCTCACGTTGTTTCCATCACCGGTGAGCAAGCGACGGTCTCATGTAGTGTACGTAGAAATTTAGAAAAACCCATTTCTAGGCATCACAATGGGGTCAGGATTGAACCCGTACCTCTCGGCTCTCACTCAAGAGGCCGAGCCCAGACCCACCAGGCCATCGTCGCTCACCGTGTTTATTATTATGTAATATAATTTCATCACTTGTACTTAGTTCTAACGAAGTCTTTTTTGTTCCTCATATTAATTTGAATCTCTGAAACAATATGATCGTACGACGTTTAGTAATAAGAGTAATGTAATGTGACTCGCTAGCTGTTCCGGGAACCAGTTCTAGTGTTTTTGAGAAGCGATCTATCTCATTTTAAGCTATGCCTAATTTTCATACCACTGTTTTGAGCAAGTATTTCGTGGTAAAAAAGTTGAGACATTTCGTCTGTGTTACTCATTTTCATATATAAAACAGTAAATCACAAATGTATCTGTCGTTAGCGAATTAAAGATCCGAACTCAACGCCTAGATTGGTCTGTTAAGATGTTCCATGTCCACTCCACAAACATAGGTGACCTAAATACTTCGAGGCTACCTAGTGCTCTCCTTGGACGCAGAAGGCCCAAACCTCATTGACGCATCCACTTCTTCTCTCCTCTATAATTACAGTGAGTTAGAGGAAGGAGGAGAAAAATAGAGACAATCTAAAGCTTGTCTGTCAATTGTGGTCTTCTATAATACAAAAAAACATGTAGATGTCGGTCGTATTAGCTCTATTTTGTCTCTCTTCCTCTGGTCAGAATAAAAAGAGAGAGAGAGAGATAGAGGTAATAAGAAACTTACATGTGGTCTATGATGGGTGTGCGGCGGCGTGTCGTCCGTGCTCCTGTCGATGTCCGGGTTGGAGGGACACATGTCCAGCGGTTCGTTCTTGACCTCGTCCATCAGCCGCGGGGAGGGGGACGAGCTCGAGTTAGATATGCCGTTGCCGTTGTTCCCGTCATGGGCCCGGTTGTTGACGATGTTGTTCTTGGTGGAGAAGTCGTGGATCTGGGCCAAGTCGTTGTTGTTGTCGTGGCGCACGCGCTTGATGTCCGGCGAGTCGGTGTGCGAGAGGCGGCGGGGCAGGCGGCGCGGGTACAGCAGCGCGTCCTCCAGCTTGTCGGTGTAGGGCGGGTGGGGGGTGTGCGGCGCGGGCGGGAGGGGCGTGTGCGCGGCGTGCGGGGGCGTGTGCGGGGACGCCGCAGCGGTGGCTGCGCGCGCCAGGCTCTGCACCAGCGGCTGTGGAACGGGACACATTAGCTCACACTTTTCAGTGAGCTTTAGATAAACTCAATTTGACGTTCTTGCTACTTCGCACATATAATCTTAATATAAAAATACTTTTGACTTTTATATGTTAGTTGGATAGGCAAACTGGCAGACGTGCCACTTGGTGGTAAGTGGTCAACGTCGCCCATAAACAAAACCTAATTTACCTGGAACTAGCAGGCAACTTAAGAATCTATGTGTTGTCTATCCTGAGGCATAAGAGGTTACGTCTCGGTGCCCGTAATTACTTTGCCTACCCAATTTTCCGAATCACAGCCGAACTGATTAACGGTAGAAATAAGCAGGACGTCCCATACAGACAGGCGCGCGGCACAGCGCATCTCTTACCATTATCATTAGTACAATGGGTCTCTCTTATGGGGACTCTATAGACTCTATTTCTGTGTACAATCGTCTTGGTCCAGTCTACTACAGAGGCTCTTCATTTCTGTATCTACTTCATCATCACTCACCCCATGCGCGTCGTCGTTCTGCGTCAACCCTGACACCCGCAGGATCTCGGCTGTCTTGAGGAAGGACGAGAGGCTGCGCTGGTGCACATTCACCTCCCCGTGGTAGATGAACTCCACCAGCGCGTGTAGGTCCGTGAACGCCACGTCCTGGAGAACGATCACCGGGTGCTTGCATGGCGTTGACTGGAATGATGTGGTGTGTTAGAATATGTATTAGGAAGAAAGAGAGATAAACCTACTATATTAGGTTACTTGTATAATAGTAAAAATAATAACCTAAAAAAAAAAAATCTAAAAGGCTCTAGATTTTTTAATTTGTATCATTGTAACTTGTCTTGTATATCTTTATATGTCATTACATTGTTGATTTAAAAATACGAGTAAAGATTAAAAATATGTTCACTTTAGTTGACCAACTAAGGACCAACTACATAATATTATAAATGACACGCTGTTAATAATCTATACTAATATTATAAAGCTGAAGAGTTTGTTTGTTTGTTTGAACGCGCTAATCTCAGGAACTACTGGTCCGATTTGAAAAAATATTTCAGTGTTAGACAGCCCATTTATCGAGGAAGGCTATAGGCTATATATATAACATCACGTTGTGACTTATAGGAGTTGAGTAACGCGGGCGAAGCTGCAGGCAACTGCTAGTAATGAATAAAAATGGAGTCTCTGTAGTGATGGCTGATTTACACGTATTAAGTATTCAAGTAGGTAACTAAATTTTAACATAATTTTAAGTTACTTAATGCATGTAAACAAACAAACGCAAAATTTTAATTTGCAACTTATTACTGAATATAGAAAATTAAATATGTGTATTATATAATAAAAATTCTTAAATATATGTATAGTATAAAAGTATTAAATATATTTCTGTTGTCTGGTACCCGTAACACAAGCTATTCGAGAACTAACCACGGGACCACATTGACGTGGTGTAATAGCATCCATATATATTATTATTAATTTATTGTTTACATACTTGTAAATCAGCCTTTTGGTAAAATCACTATCAAACTGCAAATAAAAAAAATCCGCAAATATCTATGTGTGGTCTATAAATTCGCGCAACAATGTAAGTCAGGTTGGCCGAGTGGTCTAAGGCGCCAGATTTAAGCTCTGATTCCCGAGAGGGAGCGTGGGTTCGAACCCCACACCTGACAAGTTGCGCAATCACTTTTTGTACGTTTTTCTAATTGTTTATTGTAAGTTATTCTTAGAAACGTTAAGCAAGTTATGATTCAGTTATCTTTTGTAACGTTTTCAAACATTTCGCTGATCTTGTTTTATCATTGTTTCGTAATTTCATTGCTAAAGAGAACAATTGCTTTAGGGTTCTGCGAAATTTGTAGAAAACCTTCACAATATTATTTAGTTTACAGGTTAGTGTTTATTTGTCGCATTGATATTTGTAATTAGCATTTTTGGTTGAAAAACAGATTCTTTAACTCGCAATGAGATCAAAATAAGAAGATTCACTTTTGTTTTGTATTAAAATATAAAACTTTTTTCTAATCAATTTCAATGTGTACAAACTTCTTATTCTTATAATTTTGATCATAATACTGTTGTAAGAGCACATTACTCTTATCCAAATTATACTTTGCTGCAGATTAAAATTGACCTTTAACCTTATTAGACAAACCATTTAGACAAAAAGTTTAATGTGGAAATATCTTCAAATTGTCAGACGGGAATTGGTCACGTTGATGATAATGGTGGTGATGATGTTAATGATGGTGATGATGGTGATGATGACGATGATAGTGATGATGATGATGATGATGGTAGACCAGAACGAAACAGACCCCATAACCATTCAATATACCTAATATCCACCACACCTTGGGAGTTAGTATTTTGCTCAAAAGATTTTCAAATGTATGTATGAATTGGGTTTTTTTTTACAAAACTGCAACCCCTGAGATTTCTCGTTTTTCTTAAAGTAAGCCTGCATCCCTGAGTTCTTTTTATTACCAACATTTTTCTTTATGACTTTCAAATGTGTATATTTGTTAGCTATAGGTAGGTACGAAATAAAGCTCGCATTATTGACAAAATCCGCAAAAGTTGTTTCATAACGAGTGAAATTCCCGTCAACATGAGAAAACAATAAATAAAGATCATCAAATTAAATAAAGATGTCGATAAAAATGTAAACAGGCAAAAAAATTGGTTTAGGAGTAAGAAAAAGGAAAACAAACTAATGGGTTGCTCTAGCACTTTATAAATACATTTAAAAACAAACTAATGGGTTGCTCTAGCACTTTATAAATACATTTAAAAACCTTTTTTTTATGTCACAAGGAGGCTACCGAGCTGTCGGAGCCTTATGGCAACAATTGACGCCCATAGACATTCGCACAACCAAAAGTTATGCGGAACAACGCATAACTTTTGGTTGTGCGAATGCAACGCAGGATGGAACGCTATCCTATGGGCCACCGGAAACTCACAAACCGCACGAAACGTGACAGCTATGCTGTCACTTGACGCCGGTGTTATGTGAGCCAGTAGGTACCACCCCGGTCGTGCCGGCCCAATTCGGCTGCAAAACAGCATGGCACTACCTCTTACAATTAAAACTTAAGAGTTCTTTGACTTGTCTCACTTTTAACAGTTTGATTTGACTCACCTTTAACAGTTCTTTGAAGTACGGGCTACACGCGGACAGTACCACCCGGTGGGCCTTCAAGCTCTTGCCGTCGCAGGCGAGGGTGACATCTACGAAGTCTTCGTCATCTCGGAGGTTGTCGAAGGCGGTGGTGATGCTGCTCTGGTAGTTGTTCCACCGGAGACAGAAGTGCTGTGATTCCCCCATGGTGTTTATCGCGACATATGTTCTAGATCTGTGGAGGGAATTTCTTTTAGTAATCCATGATTAAAAGTCATAAGAAAAAATGAAAAGAAAGATTGTCCAGCAGTGGAAAAGGATAAATGATGATGATTAAATATTTATAATAATATTACATTTTACCGGTGGGAGGGCAGCACTGTGCCGCGCTCCCGGGCTTGTTTCTCCCGTGGAACAGCTTTGCTGTGTTTCGGAGAGAAGGGCAAGACAGGCAGTGTAATTACTGGCACCGAGACTTAACATCTATGTCTCAGGATAGGCAACACATAGATGAGTTGCCTGGGCTCGTTTCAGGTAAACTAGTTTATGTTCATGGGCGACGTCGACCACTTGCCATCAACGTTTGCCAGTTTGCCTATCCAACTAACATTTAAAAAAAATCTAGTATCGGTATAAGTTTCGCTGTTTCTCAGTGTTTGCTTTGGTGATAGATACAATTTAACTTCCATAAGCTATGTTGATGTTACGTGCTATCCGGTTACTAAATAAACTATCAGATAACGGGATTGACATCTTTGCCCATAACCTGTCGAAATAATAGAATTAGTTATCGAAAAAGAATGATGATGAATTATTACGAAATTCACTACACTATGTATACACATAGTGTATACATAGTAGTGTATAATATACATTATGCGTGTTCCTGTATATCTATGTGTCATATGTATAAATACATGTTTTATGTCGTTTGTCTACTTGGAACATTGTCTTGGTATAATTATGCTGTAATGATGTTATGGTTGTGTCTTAATAAATAAATAATAATAAATAAATGATACCTTTGCCCAGCAGCGGGACAGTATAGGCTAGGAATAAAAAAAAATATGGTGAGTACTCATTGAGTACTCCATTATGATAAACTGTTTTGGGATTTTTTCAATTTTCAGAGCGACGGACAGACTCGATCGGCAAAAGCTGGTCCTAGATGTGAATATCGGATTGGCCATCTTGTAGTTTATTGGAAGAGGCCTCAGCAGTGGACAGTTAGAGTCGGTAAAATTCAAAGTTCCTACGGGAATTACATTCGCCTTATTATTATTAGTAATTCATAATTACGTCAGTTGAATGTTCAAAAACCATGTACCTAATTGTCAAACGCACAAAATTTATATGTACTGGATCAAAACTACTAATTTGTTTGTTTTTTTCATCTCATTCGAGCAAGGAAATACATTAGCTACAATTACGAACTCCACGCGGGCGAAGCCGCGGACACCTGCTAGTAAACTATAAAAACAGAACCCTGGCAGGCGGATGAGAAGGTAATTTTTCTATATTTAAATACAATAAATCAATCGGTATCTCATTATATAGGCCGTATAAATAATAATAATTAACGTGATCTATGCCTCTCAATATCGTCTGACCTGATTTTTAATCATTGTTTTTATAACTATCGTATCTGTGTGTCATCATGGAATAATATTTTATTTATCTCGTCAAGCTAGAGGCTCTATATTCTCTATATTCACCGGAATGCGTTTTACAAGGATCCATCGCCTTATTTCCATTTTGTAATAATTGACCATAGATGGCCATAAATATTGTTACATAAAAACTTTTCTTTTTTTCAACTTTTTAAATATTTTGAATTTGGAACAGAACTTATGGCTGTACTAGGTATATTTGTCTGTCACAGGACAGGGGACTTGTGGTTAGCCCGTCAATGTTCTTAAGGCTTTACTGATTTGCTGACATAAGAATATCTTAGTTTGTACATAAATATTTTTACTATCTCGCTTGAAATTTCCAAAGCGTCATTCATGCTAAATTATTATCATTAAGAATTGAAATAGAGGCTTACTCTTGCCCTTTAACCTTGTGAAGCTACGGGCTGATTATTATAATAATTAATTGTTATTAATTATTACATGAGATTTAGAATTCCATCAAAATTCATAACTTTATGATCAAGAACCAAACAAATAAAGAGGAAGTGGCATGTAGCTTTGCAGCCGAATTGGGCCGGTACGACCTCTCACTCACATAAAACCGGCATCAAGTGACAGATATACTGTCGCGTTTCATGCGATTTGTGAGTTTTCGGCGACCCATAGGGAGTCATAGGGAAAAGGAGGGCAACGCATCTGCATAATCTCTGATTGTGTATGTGTTGGGCGTCGATAGTCGCCGAAGGGCTTCTACTGCTCGTTTGCCCTCCTTTTTTTTCCTTTAATACCGGGAAATGCTCTGAGCCGTCCCGCGGTGGAGTGGGTCTTTCCAGGCGGGTATGAGGGACTCGCTGCGCCCCAAAGCTGGTAAGTGGACGCAGCTCTACCCACTAAAACCCGGGAGTGCCACCAATGGCGCCTTTGGTGAGGTGCCCCGGATCTGTTGAGCAAACACGGCACTTCGACGGCTAGTCAGTCCCTTAGGGGACCGACACCACCTTCAAAGAGGGGTTGTCCCGCACCACAGAACAACCCCTCCCAACGTCGGGACAGTACAATGGGGTGAGGTTCCCGTTGTCTCCCCGCTCTTTTGTCCCCTCTTCTTATTAGAAGGGTACAAAGAGCCCCCTCGGCTCAATTCGCTTCGCCCAAGGTGTTGGGCTCACCCTAGGCTACTGAGAACCACCGCCACGACAAGGCCTGAACCATGGTGGTCGTTTGCTCTCCTGTTATAAATAAATTGGGCAGCCTACGAATGTTTACAATACAATAAGGTTTCATCTTCAATCTTAATCTCACTCGTCTACATCCACCATTTACCGTAAATCCTACAAACCAAATAATAAGAACTAGTGTTGTTTAGGTAGAGCGAAGTTTTTTAAACATCAGTTAGACAATCAGTTGTAACAATGAGGGTCAGATTACCTGGTATGTGATAGAACCGAGCGAAAAAATAACATCTCACTGCCCTATATAAGTATACTAGCTTTCCCCCGCGGCTTCGCTCGATTTAATGTAGATTAACAAATAGATTTAGTCAGTTCGCTGTTTCTTGGTGACGGGGAGAGCATTTTGAAGACACTTATGTTTAAACCCTTCATTGGATTGTTTCAGCAACAAAAATCTTGAGTTTGCTCCTCATATTCTTGGATTCTAGCAACCTTAGCTATATTGGAATTACTCCTGCGAGGCATTTTATGTTTTAGATAAATTATTACCGACTAAGTATGAAATTGTACCTCAATAATAATTTTATGATATATATATATATATATCATAAAATTATTATTATATATATATATATATATATATATATATATATATATATATATATATATATATATTAGGTATACCTTTTTTATGTCACAAGGAGGCAACCGAGCAGTCGGAGCCTTATGGTGACTACCGACCCATACACATCCACAACCAAAAGTTATGCAGATGCATTGCCTTCCCTTTCCCTATCCCCCCAACAGCATAGCTGTCACTTGACGCCGGTGTTATGTGAGCGAGAAGTACCACCCCGGTCGTGCCGGCCCAATTCGGCTGTAAAGCTTCCTACCTATCCCAAAGATTAATAAATGAATCCTACGACTAAATTAAGTGAAAATAAAAAATCTTTTTTCTAAACTGAAAATAAACTTCTTTTAATAATAGGCCAAGAAAAGATAATTAAAATAATAAACAAATGAATCGAACAACTATGTATATGTAATAACTAATATTATGTATTTATATTCAAATTCAAACCGAAATGTTCATACCTCTGATGCGTCATGAGATGAATACTTGTTCATAATTTTAAGTTTCTAGCCATAGGGGTTTGGCCTGAGTGTTTATTTAAAACTTTCATCCCCTAGTTTACCCTCTTAGGGGTTGAATTTTAGAAAACTCTGAATAACTTATTATTTTTGCCGTACTCAATTCATACGAAATTTCATGCAAATATGTCCAACAAATAAGGTATGTATACCCTGGCCAGAAAAATAAAGACCCTCGCCATATTGCGGAAAATTTCGGAACTAATTTCTGTATGGACGATATGGGTAGTCCCATGTGTTACCGTATAAAAGATACAGTGGCGACACCACGGAGGTTTATATATTTCTGGTTAAGCTATACCCTATATTTTAAAGTGAAAACTTCTTTAGGTGCGTTGAGGACTATTTTGCTGAACAAAAATCATGGAACTCGCGTCATCGTCACCGAACGCTTCCAATGTAACATGCTTAAGAATGTGAGATTTCAAATTTTTTGTATTAAAATTTGACATTTCTTAATGTCATCATCCTAACCTATAAGTTTTTACTTCTATCGGCAGTCCCTATGACCGCCAGTTTTTACTTCTATCGGCAGTCCCTATGACCGCCAGTTTTTACTTCTATCGGCAGTCCCTATGACCGCCAGTTTTTACTTCTATCGGCAGTCCCTATGACCGCCAGTTTTTACTTCTATCGGCAGTCCCTATGACCGCCAGTTTTTACTTCTATCGGCAGTCCCTATGACCGCCAGTTTTTACTTCTATCGGCAGTCCCTATGACCGCCAGTTTTTACTTCTATCGGCAGTCCCTATGACCGCCAGTTTTTACTTCTATCGGCAGTCCCTATGACCGCCAGTTTTTACTTCTATCGGCAGTCCCTATGACCGCCAGTTTTTTTCCGTCTGTACCGGTTGTGCCAAATTACTATTTTCCTGATCTTTTCACTGGCAACACATACTTTTCACCTCGTTGTCTCTTTGGAATTTTAAAATATTACAATAACTAAATTCTCGCGCACTGATCAACTTGTGATGTGATGATGAAGCTGACAGAATGACAGATCAATATTTAATTATTCGCCTTCAAGTTTATTTCTGATTTGACAATTGATTTTTTTGACACTGGCATTTAGTAAATAGGTACTCATTGCCATAAAATAAGAAACATTTTTTTTTTCTACGGAACGAAACGAAACTTTTTAGGATTTTGAAAATTTCTGAACGAGACCCGAATTTACGTTTGTCACTATAAAACGTATGATAGTAAAGAAGAGGACCTACATCCAACTCATAAACATTAGCCCATTATCATATTATATTATCGACCTAACATAGTAAATCTTAGGGTAAGTTTAGGATTCTATAAGCCCTCAAAAAGTAGCTAACTCAAGTTATAAGCTCGATCCCTTGTACTAATCTGCCGTATCAACAGATGTACCAGGGGAGTACACAGCCTGGCGTTTAACATCCAGCTTCTCTCACAATAGGAAACATACCACTTTGCAAATCTGTACCATTCAACGAGATGAAAAGCCCTCCCTTATGTGTGGTACAATGTATGAATGTAGCGTTTTATATTCAAGCGGTTATTTTTCTATAAACTCTTTTTAGGAATTTTATTTTTAATATTTTCTTTTTTTATGTGTAATAATTCAATGCAAGCCCAAATATTTTTTTATAAGCCCTGTAACGTAGTCATGACTTGAGATACTCCATAACGGCAATTGAGGTGTGCGATTTATTTCAAAGTGAATCTTTTATACACGAGTGACCAGATTTTTTATTGACATTTTTGGAGTACATACATACATACGCTATTCTTGCTTTAGAGTCTTCGCAGCGACAACCACTTACCATTAAATTATCATGAATTTAAATCAATAATTATCATCAGTTAATTACACACACTGTTTGATTCTTATTCCTTTAAGATTTAAGGCACACCGATTCCCCGCCCTCAACATCGTTAAAAAACAATTAAGACTATATAAAGTGGCGTATTTATTGTGTTTTACTTCTATTTCGCGAACTCAACATTTCAATACTGTCTAGAAATTGTTACCATGAATTAAATAATTTTAATGTGAAAAAAGGCATGATAATTTAAAATAGAAAAAACGAGAGTAGTACGACAATACTAATCAATCTTGCGTTCGTGGCATGTACGTTTTTCCTACACTCGTAAACTTGTGTGTTGGACCAAGCGACGCCGGTAATGTCTGTTTTGTCCCATTTAGCATCTTTGTCCTGGATCAATTCACTTTTGTGACTATTTTACACCTCGGTCAAAAGAACTTTACATTATGTATATACGTTAGATATTTAGATGTTCTAACCCTAACTTATGCACAGGGTATATAATATTAAGTCTGGCCGTTACGTTTACTATAGAAAACGTTATGTATCATCATCATTTGCACCCACTGAGTTTGTTTCGCCGGTGCTTCTCAGTAGATTAGCCTTGGGAGCGGTAGTAGATGGCATTGAGGTTAAAATATATTTTGTTGATACTTCCTATTCTGAAAAAAAATTATTATTAGAACTTTCTACTCATAGATGCTAAATAATTAATCCTAAGTATATATATTATATTTACGTTAGCCTCGTAAATGGAACGACAAAGCCTAGTGTTGTCCATATATTTGACGCTATTTGACGTTAATAATTGTTTCAAGACTCATAAATTATGAAACATAATTATTCTTTTTTTTTCTTTAACGCCGGGAAATGCATCCCGAGAGGGAGTGGGTCTCCCCACGCGGGTATGTGGGACTCGCTGCGCCCGAAAGTTGGTAAGTGGACGCAGCTCTACCCACTAAAACCCGGCGAGTGCCACCAATGCCGCCTTTGGAGAGGTGCCCGGGATCTGATGAGCAAACAGGGCACTTCGACGGCTAGTCAGTCCCTCAGGGGACTGATCGCACCTCCACAGAGGGGTTGTCCCGCACCACAGAACAACTTGTCCCAACGTTGTGACAGTTCAATGGGGTGAGGTTCCCTTCCTCGCCCCTTGCCTCCTGCTCTTTTGTCCCCTCTTCTTATAAGAGGCTTAGAAGAGGAAGGCTCTTTGCACCCCAAAGAGTCACCTCGGATCAATTCGCTTCGCCCAAGATGCTGAGCTCACCCTAGGCTTCTGAGCCCCACCGCCATGACAAGGCCTGAACCTTGGTGGGGAGTCATAATTATCCTGGTTCATTGTAGTTTCATCAAAAATGGTTAAGTCGATTGTGTCTAAGAGGCTGATGAGATGAACATAGTAATAGAAGTAAGGGTATCCTCTGGTCAGGACGGGATTCGATCCTACTACCTTTTTGCGGAAGATTATTTCGTACTCATAAAAATATATAACATATATTACACGTATAACACATAAAAATATTGCAATGCTGGTGTACATATAAAGTAAGCTCTTTATCTTTTATCTTAAAATCTAGATAGTAGTGCACTAGCAATAGTTTTTATATCGAACTGATAATAAAAAAGGTGACAATTTTTATTGTAAAAGTAGACGTGTGAAAGGGTGAACGTCGCCCATGAACATGGCGTCATATCGGAATACGGATTTTCATATTTACCGACTGAATGGAAAAAACATACCACGTTGTTTGACCGTTACGCTTAAACTGAACCGATTTCGATGAAATTTTTTCGTCCGGTTCGGTCCAACGATATAAGTATTTGTACACGATTGAGTCATTCATGAATTATAATTATTTAGATATTATTTTTAAATGCTCACCTCCACCGTGTTGTTTATGATTCCAGGGTGTCCAGAGGAGGGAGAGGACGCCTTTAATTCTGATATTTATACACAAAAATAAACATCATCAATTCGGATACAGCTTTAAGTACTTTATTCGGAAACAAAGAATTAATTTAAATTGCATTATGATAGTACAAGAACCTAAAACTAAAAACCTTAAAAAATATAATACTTAAGTATATTATTAAAAAGGAGTCCCTTTAGGCAAGGTTCCGAAGATACTGGCAGCGTTCCCCCTTTGAGGCCCTTAGCTAGACTAATTCTTTGTTCTTCCTTTTCTTTAAGTTAATGTGAGCAAAGCTGTGGGCACCAGCTAGTTTTGTATAACATTTTGTTTTATTAAGTTATAATGTGAATCTATTACATTTAGGTCCACGAGAGCAGGCGACGAACGGGGGTGCGTAGGAGGCGTTATTTAATGCGCCTCCAGTAACGCCCCTGTGTTCGTGTCGGGCTCAGGATGGGAACCTGGGTCTGTATGGCACGACGTCGTCGGGACTGCTTAGTAGCGGCCGGGCAGTCCCCCATTATGAGAAGTAGTCTGGTCTTCGCCAGGGCCAGCCTGTCGCTGAGGTGATCCTGTTTGTTGCCTGCATATCCGGGACCCTCAAGAAGCGGCTGAAGGCGCTCGCAGTGGTTTTAGTTAGGGTGGGCACTCCCAGGTGCGAGTCCCACATTGGGTCAGGATCTACCCAAAGATCCTGGCTGCATCCATAAGGATTTCCCCGCGAAAAAAAAAAAAAAAAAGGGTATAATAGAGAAAATAGTCCTTAATTCTACACACTATAGCAGGTATTGCATGCACAATGGCTTGCAGGAAAAATATCTCCGAATCAACAATACTGACCTTCACTAACTTCATTAATATTATAACGCGAATGTCTGTACAAGTTTTATCGCGCGGTACATGCCCGTTTCGGATACACAGTCCACTCGTGACCATGGTTGCTGTAAAGAGGCCATCTTAACGTCACACGTTAAGGAGGAGGGAGTGGATCAACGAAGTGTGATATTATGTGACAAGGGGTAGTAGGGTGTCAAGATTTTGTGACGTCACATAAGACTACTGCGAACTAATAAAAAAACGAAATTTAAGCCATAATAACACTACATAATTAATGAACAGCTCTTTTAATTTACCAATTTCTTTATGTAAAAATTGCAAAATATGTGACGTCACACTAGGGAGGGGCAGGTCTCATACATGTGACCATGTGTGACAAGGACGAGGGAGAGTGCGAAATATAAAATGTTTTAATATCATGCGTATTCTTAAAAATATTTCATGGGATTTTCATTCCATGGGAATGAGAACTACGCGGGTGAAGCCGCGGGTCGCTCTAGTATATTTATATAGCTGGAAAATTTTGAAAGGTGTCGCGATGGCCATTAATATTTTAACGCTAAACGATTAAGTCTATTATGAAATAGTTTTCCAGCCTTCATTGAGGCCGTTGTGTAGTGGTATAGTTGGCGATGGTTGTTTTAGGGTGCCCTGATTCCCCATCATGGCTTTGATTGTTCTATGGTGCGGGATAACCCCTCTGTGAAGGTGGTGTCGGCCCCTGAAGGACTGACTAGCCGTCGAGGTGCCCTGTTGCTCAAATCCGGGCCACCTCACCAAAGGCGGCATTGGTGGCACTCGCCGGGTTTTAGTGGGTAGAGCTGCGTCCACTTACCACCTTTCGGGCGCAGCGAGTTCCACATACCCGCCTGGGGAGACCCTCTCCCCCGGGGGATGGGAAAAAAAATGCCCTGATTGATATTGCCGGATCATTAAATATGTATGTTCAAATACTAATAAAGATAATGATATTCAAATTTACTGCAAGTCCATGTAAATATATCTTTGTTATACTCTTTGAATAGTTGACACGTTTGTTTATGAACATCTAAATCACGGGAACGATTTTGATCTTTACACTTACAGTCTACCCCAACTTGAGATGGGATAGTTTTGGCCACGACATGTATTGATGTATCTCTAATACGACTTAGCGATCTTGATTAAATTTGTTTTAGATTGAGTTGAGACATGAATTTGATTATGTAAATCTCAGTAATGCGGGAAAAGACGCGGGCACCACCTGGTATTCATCATCATCATCATCATCATCTTCTTCTTCATCATCATCATCATCATCTTCTTCTTCTTCTTCATCATCATCATCATCATCATCATCATCTTCATCATCATCATCAGCCTCCTAAATAAAATATGAATAAAGATATTTCACATGTTTTAATATATTTGATTAAGCCTCTTAACCAAATGGCGTTCTAACCGACCGAGACCTCCAGTAACCTCCCCCTTAACTTCCAATCTAAACTCATCATTATCTATTGCGTCATAGCTTGGGTAGTACGTTTGAATTTGGACTGTAAAATTTGTACGATTAATATTGTGTTATTTTTTCAATCTCTATTTTTCTGTTAAGCTATCACTCTATATTCTATAAGAAACAATATGGGAAAACTAGTAGCGCACTTTGAACGATAAAACTCAAGTTGGTAACAGATCATATGCTAAAGTTCACATGGGATTAGTCCAAGCAACTGGATCGAGCGTTGCCTAACCTGAGACGTCGCCGTCCGTTAGGCCCCGGTGCCAGTTATTACACTGATCTCTTTTCCTTAGAAACACGGATGATGGAGGTAAGAAGCACGATGGTGGCGCCTGCTGAGACTACCACCGGCAATTTCAATTCTTAGCCTCGCAAAAATCTTAACTCCGTTTCAAAGTGTCTTGACATTGACATAAGCAACAATGTCACGGGGATTGTAATTTTCGGAGAGGTTATCTGTCGTAAATATTAAAATACCAAAAGTTAGAACGGGGACGGTCTGATAGGCCGTTATCGGGTTTTTATATAAATTTAGCGTTTTATCAAAGACCTAGGCTACGTGATAACGTATCGGCTGTATAGGTCTTTGAATGTTTCTAGTGTTACGGAATCAATTTTTTGCGACACTATCGAAAATATGTTCGCGAATATTTAGGTTGAATTGTGTTATGTAACTTTTGGGTGTTTTTTTTTAATGATTTCGGGTTTTTGGACCTTCTGAACGAAACTGAGTATTGTTGTCTAATGCTTAAGCCAGTTTTACTCATTTTAATGTAACAACATTTTACGCATATGGACGGGCCCTCCTAGTTGGTTGCTATGAAGTATCCGAAACGTCGGCCATATAAATCATAATGGATATAATCTGTAAAAAGTTGTTTCATTATAACGTATTTAGTTGAAGCATTCGTTTATTATTTATTATTTGAGGTAAAAATTCGGTTTATTTGAAGGAATAAGTTGTTTCTAAATTTGTTTGTATACCTTTATTAAGCTTCAAAGTTCGAAGCCGTACAAAAACACAGTTTCTATCAGGAATTGGCGAAATTGATTTGAATAGGTTGTAATAGAAACACAATTCTAGACAATATTATTTGTTTAGTATGTCTTTGTAGACGTGCAAATTCCAAGGCTTCCATTATTTAACCAGTTGTTTCCAATCAGCGGTGTTGATATAGGCGCACTTAAAATACCATTATATTTGAAAAGATGTGATATTGTTACAACCATGAACAGAGTTTGAAAATATTATGGTTAAGAAATTTTAGCCGGACGTGAGATATTGGAATCGCAATATAGTTTAAACTGAGTTTTCGATACGGCACGAATAAATTCGGCAATTTCTGCTAATTACTCAACAGAATTTAACAGATAAGTTACATAATACTTTTGTTATATCAATATGTTTGATGATGGGGCTTCCGCAGGGACCCGTTCTTGGGCCTTTTCTTTAGCCTGTTTATAAGGACGCGACGGTTCAATCATGTACTGGATTTTAAGATAACTATTACAGATTGTAACGGAATGTGATCGAAATAGTACAAATAAATAACTACTTACAAAATTTGAGTATTTTAAACAAATAAATAAACAATACTTACCCAACGTGGGGTGTAAATACACATGAAAAAATATTTTTATCTATCGGTTAAAATTTAGCAATTTCACACCAATCAGAACTCGACAGTTACATTTCAAAAGCGCCCAATCGTTACTCAAGCCAGGCTTACTCTTATCAAGTGCAATAATTTTGTTTCCAAATATCGCACAATGCGAGCATTATCTGTAAAATAACTAAAAACTAAGACTTTATCTAGCTTAGTGTCAGAGCTCAAGCACTGTGACCTACCTACCCGTTATCGTCTTAATGTAATAGGTAAAAGGCGTATCTATTGATTATTGTTGTGTTCACGTGTCATGATAGTGTTTATCACAATTTGTTTTATGCACTTGTGGATTCTTGCATGTTTTGGGGGTCATTTCTGATTTTTACTCGAATGAAAGAAGAATTATGAATAATGAACGTAGCGTCACTACTTATTTATCCGATTTTGATGAAGGAGGTATCAATCGATTCCTTATTAATTATCATGGTCAGGGATAGTGACTTTAAAAATGAATGAAACATTTTTTGGCTTCTTCTTTGTTGTTTGGTACCTACTAGTGTGGAACGCGTTTTTATTTATTACATTTTCAGTTCTAGCTAATTCTAATCAGACATCCGTTTCGAGGTTAGTTTCTTACGATGATGAAATGAAATATTTTGACACAAGAAATATTGAAGTTCTTAAGTATGCATTATCTTACGAATATCTGACTTTCTCTATAACATTATTTACAAATTAAAACAACCTAATTACCCTGATGACATCCGGGCTATTACATACTACTGCTGCCTGTGGCTTTGGCCATGTCAAGGTATTTTTGATTTAAATGTCTACTTAATTGCCGTGACGACAATTGCAATTTTTGAGCTCAAATATAGGTGGAATCTAATAGTGGTGCAGTTGGTATCTGGATTATTCCTTGTTCATTTAAATTGCTAGATAAATAAAGTTGATTATCTACATCTAAATTCCACTTTAAATTATTCAGATTCTTTCCACTTAGAAGTTATGACAGGTATAAAAATTCTCTAAATAAGAAAAATGTCACGATTTCAAGTATTTAAACAAACAGTTCTTCTAGTCTAACCACCGAACCGATCGAAATGTTGGGTATGGATAGTTCGAGACCCAGAAAAGCGGATTGGATAGTTTTATCATGAAACAATCCCACGGGAACTTATACCGTTAACGACAATATTGGTAAATTTTGAATGTATGAGATAATTTCCGAACTTACTGATCCGATTGAAAAAAATCTTTCATCAATATAATGCTGCGTTATTACCGAGTGACTTAGGCTATAAAATGATCCCCACCATGGTTATTGGTATAAGGCCTTGACGTGGCGGTGGGGCTCAGTAGCCTAGGGTGAGCCCAACACCTTGGGCGAAGCTAATTGAGCTGAGGGGGCTCTTTGTACCCCTCTTATAAGAAGAGGGAACCTCACCCCATTGTGCTGTACCGACGTTGGGAGGGGTTGTTCTTTGGTGCGGGACAACCCCTCTGTGGAGGTGGCGTCGGTCCCTTGCGGGACTGACTAGCCGTCGAGGTGCCCTGTTTGCTCATTAGATCCGGGGCACCTCACCAAAGGCGGCATTGGTGTCACTCGCCGGGTTTTGGTGGGTAGAGCTGTGTCCACTTACCAGCTGTCGGGCGCAGCGAGTCCCACATACCCGCGTGGGGAGACCCACTCCCCCGCGGGATGCCTCAGAGCATTTCCCGGCGTTAAAGAAAAGGCTATATAATGATCATCGTCCCTCTGAACACCGCTGTGAATGTAAGTTAGCGGGCGAAGCTGCGGACAACAGCTAGTATTAACATAAATTCAGTGCTGGGCGTCCTGTTATACCCATCCTATTTTTATATTTATTTTGTAGTAAAAGTTGTGTGATAGTAGAGTATTTCTAAGATATATTTCTTCGTTTTCGAATTCCGTCTATCTGGTATCTTTGGGTCGAAAGCTTTTCGATGTTGGCTTTCCACTAGCTACTTAGTCCATTTCCCGCTAGTTTTATCTTTAAATCACCTAGAAAGTTCTAACAAAATGTCAATTTTAACCGACTACACTAAAAGGAATAGAATAGAATAGAAATGCTTTATTCAGTGCTAATAAGAAAAAATACAGATTACACAAACATAACATAAAGAGAAAGGGAGTTATGATTTTAGGAGTCTATATTATATGTATGTATTTACGTAGGTTTCACAGAAGCGTCTTAACTACTTCTACGAATTTGATTAATGGGCTTATGAGGACATAAGCTACATTTTAACCGACTTAAAAAAGAAAGTGTTAACTTTTTAATCAACATTTGTTTTCACTTACCTTAATATTACTAACGCCCCACTCGATTGTTATTGTATATTTTATATCTGTGGAAAAAAACAATATATTATTATAAGTTTCTTTAATTTAAATATCTATCTATTTTTAATGTTTTTGATTGATTTGATATATGCTGGTCAGCTGTTGATACGTCCCCACCAAAGATCAGGCCTTGACGTGGCGGTGGGGCTCAGTAGCCTAGGGTGAGCCCAGCACCTTGGGCGAAGCGAATTAAGCCGAGGGGGCTCTTTGTACCCCTCTTATAAGAAGAGGGAACAAACGAGCACGGGGCAAGGGGCGAGGATGGGAACCTCACCCCATTGTACTGTCCTGACGTTGGGTGGGGTTGTTCTGTGGTGCGGGACAACCCCTCTGTGGAGGTGGCGTCCGTCCCTTGGGGGACTGACTAGCCGTCGAGGTGCCCTGTTTGCTCATTAGATCCGGGGCACCTCACCAAAGGCAGCATTGGTGGTATAAAAAAAAAATAGCTGTTGATACGTGATCACTATTGATATGTGATTGTATTTTATTGTAAAAATAATAAAGCGACCAATTCCATAGAATATATAAGGTAACATTAATCATCATCATCGTCACCAGTCAATGCGGGATGCGGACCTTATAATTATGTTAACTGAGCTCTGGAGAGAGGTACGGGTTCGATCCCGGGCAATAGAAAAACATTCTCATACGAGTAATGAATATACAATGAGAAAACCATCTCTTGATGTCGCACATCGTCTTTGACGTCACATGACGTCTTTCCAAGGGTCCTAGGTAGACAAGGGTCTCAGAAAATTGTACAGTGATTCTGATCCCTTACGTAAAAAGAGGGAACTTTGTGTGTATGTTTGTCAATAGCACTGTAGTTCTTAATAGAGTGAACAGATTACGACGCAGTTTTTTAATTGAAAACAACCGGTCCAGCCCTTTCAAGGTTATTAAATATAACCTATTAGTTATTTTACCATCATGTGATTATTACAAACGTAAATTAATATAAGCTTTATAATATCTAATTACATAAAACAAAGGTTCCGAGTATTAGAAACGGTTTTACGTAACCATACGGCGCACTCCACGTATCACGCACACAGCCGCAGCACGCGCGCGATTGGTCCACTCTCGCTTTCGTATAGAGCCTACATACTCGGAATACCAAATACACCGCCCCGATTGGCTATTCCACATTTGACCTTCGTTGTGATTGGTCGGGCGCGGTTATGTACTAACTATTTACGGAAATAATGTACGGACTACGGCAACTTAACGTAGGTATAAACTTTCGTTGATGTTTGCTGTTTGAATTGACGCATTTTACGTTATAATGATTTATTATTATTTGGATCAACTTGTAACCCTTGTAGGTCTCTCTCAATGAACGCTAAGACGATACAAAAAACAATAAAATCTGCCTTTGTATCGATTTTGTCGTCATTTGTATCAGCTTGTAACCATTGTAAGCCTCTCTCAATGAACGCCAAGAGGAACAATTTTCTACTTAGACCGACCACTGTACGGAGGTCGTCTTTGTATGTAGTTGGAGTCGGATATCGTGAACGTGGAATGGTCACCTTAGTTACCAAACAGTTAGTTTTTTAAAAGTCTTTCAAAGAAAAAAAAATCGGTTGTCTGTAAAGTCGGTTTACTAACGATAGTTGAACATGACAACGTCATAAGAAAATGGAACGCCTAAGAGCGAGGTAACGCCGCATACGTCATGTTTTTTCGTTCTTGCAGCCGGCTCCATCGAATTATAAGACGTTGTCACGTCAAAAATTTGTTTATAAAAAGAATATTGAATGAATGACCATGAAATATATGTAGTGTTTCTTCAAATATATGTAGTGTTTCTTCAAATATATGTAGTGTTTCTTCAAATATATGTAGTGTTTCTTCAAATATATGTAGTGTTTCTTCAAATATATGTAGTGTTTCTTCAAGTATATGTAGTGTTTCTTCAAATCATAATTCTTGCTCACTGTAGCGACATATCTTTTCATATAAACATTCTTAAGCTTATCAGTTGAACTTTATCACGAGTTAGGAAAAAATGAACAAGCCTTTGTGTGTCGGGGGGAATGGACAGTTCCTGCACATCATCAGCATCACCGCTCACTCGGAGCTTAGAATAAAGACAAACATTTTGGAAAAGGGCCCTTGACAAGACCATGGCAACGCCAGCTATCACCGAGATATTATATTTATGCTATAAGTTATCACAAAGGAAAATGAGTCGTTCTGTTGGTCTCTGACAACCATAGACGAAACTTTTGATATTAACATCAATGATATCATCATCACCACGATCACTATAATTAACATTATCCGTTCTCAGCTGTACCTACATCCTTTCAAAACTTAACAAAAAGATTGACAGAAGCCCAAAATTCCAAGAAGAGGAGAATATGATCTCTCGAATATACCTACTTTGGATCTTGGCGTTCATATGCTGATCTCCAAGATGACCGTTCATCGGCGCATCCGTTACATGCTCATTTGAAAGTCGGCAACGCTCTAACGCTCCAGTGTAGGTATCTGTAGGTGTCTGATACCACCAGATGAACCGTCTGTCTGTTTTCCCCCTCTTCTATATTAAAATGCGGCTAATGATGAATCCTGGGGGGCCATCCTGAAGAGCTTCTCTGAACGATAACGTAACCGGAGTCGTCGGCGGGGTCAAAAAACGTACATAAGGAAGCAGCTATCTCTTACCTAATAAAAATAACTGCGTGCCAACGCCCTGTGCAATAACACTGCGTCGCTCCTTATTTATTAGAACCTGATGATGACGATGTCAATGTGTACCTGCTTGTATATAAGAAGCAGGGTTTTGACCCTCCTGTCGTCCAGTAAGGCTTCTGTGGAAGGTCCCTTGTTGATGCGAGGTTCCGAGCTGATCATGACGTTAATGTCACCGGTATATAGTGGCGGAGTCGCTCTTGTCGTTTATTGAGGCCTACGTAGACAGGGTTACCAAATTCTAAACTCCAAACGCCCAAACCGAACGACCAGTTCTTGTAACTCATTCAGTTGGAATTTATTTTTTCGGTCGGGAATAGTCTATTTATAATACAATTATAAATAATTGTAAAAAAATAGATAAAAAGTTAAATTACTAGAGGTAGCAGGTTCAAATCTGACTAATATAATAATAAAAATAAAAAAGTAAGACTATTAATAAGAGCATTCAATTTATTTTGGTTATCTACAAAAATGTAATCTGCAACGAGTCTAACGTAATATTTTTTATAGAAAATATTTAGGTTATTGACCTTATCCTCTTTACTTCCTTCTCAAGCAAGGTTTTAAAATATTTTCATCATCATCACCACCAACCTCTTCACTTCTGAATGAAGCCTCTATCGACGAACCTCAAGACGGAATCCTTATTCGCATAATTACTTATATTCCTGCGTGTAAGTATTAAAATATATATTTTTTACATGTTACGTTTTGTATTATTTTTGTTGGTGGAAAACTTCAGTATTTCGAAGAGAATCTCACCAAAAATATCGCATCGCTATTTCTATGCTAATAAAATAGAAGTTTGTACAAGTTTGCAAAACTAATATTTGTACAACATATTAAAAAACCTGATAAGTACTGCACCGGTAGTGTTGTGCGGTATTAAATTTATCGATAGACATATTATATTTAATTCGTACATTACAAATGGATATTTTTTCATATTCATATTACATATTAAATTAATAAGTATGTTTAAATATTACGTAAACTTTTTTTTTGTAAAAAATGTTGTTTTTATACGAAATCAGAGAAATGCAAAGTGCAAATAATTTTTAGTCGCGTATTGTAGAGACATTCGAAATTATTTTGACTATCTATTGAAATTTTTTAACCTTTAAATATACTTCAGTGATAAAATTCACTATCATTAAAATATTATACAACTGATGCAAATATTTATAATGACTTATAAAATGATTAAATCCATCTTTCTCGTACGTTTATCGTGAAACGTAAATAGGTAAACATAATCGTATCAAAGATTACACGAACGTCACGATCGTCACATCACTAACCTAGGGCAGGGCCGGTTATCGCGAGATTATGTAAGATAACGTGTGCCGAATTATGCTAGATTATAGCTGGCATCGACTTGGGTGTTTTATCGACCCCCCTTTACGTCTTCACTATACATTTCAAGATGATGAATCTTGGAATGTAACTGTTTAATAAAATTGAGGATTGAATATATAATTATATAGTATCTTTTGGCAGTTTCAGCTAGGAGAGCTTTCAGGATTTGCTTTGAACAGTAAAATATATCTCACTAGTTTTTGTCCTGCCAGATAACAACCACATATCGTGTCCAAAATTATCATATAAGGTATTCGATCAAACTTCGCTGTGCAAAATTTCAATAAAATCAGTTCAGTAGTTACGGAAAAAAGTGATAAAAATTAGTTATTTAATATCAATATTACAGAGTTAGCTCAATATTTTTAGTAAGAGGTAGTGCCATGCTGCATTGCAGCCGAACTGGGCCGGCACGACCGGGGTGGTACCTCTCGCTCACATAACACCGGTGTCAAGTGACAGCTATGCTGTCGCGTTTCGTGCGGTTTGGGAGTTTTTTTAAATATCTAGATATAGTAAAACTATAATGACTAGGCCTCTGTTGGGTGTGGGCGTGGGCATAGATTCCATCACGCCGGACGGGACATAGTAAACAAAATTATTTGTTAGTTAAAAGGAAGTGTGCTGTTATTATGATAACAATACACGCTTACCGACTGCGGCTAAAAGACGAGTTGTATTTGCTAAAATCATTGGAATATAGGAGAAAAGAAATGGGATGTTTTATGAACCATACCAATCCTTACTTCATCACCATCATCAGCCTCTATCCATCCACTGCTGAACATAGGTCTCCCTCAATGAACGCCAAGATGACCGATCCCTTGCCACTCGCATCCAACACGGACCGGCCACCGCACGGAGATCGTCTTCCCACCTGGTCAATGGCCGACCAACACTTCGTCTACCTAAACGTGGCCTCCACTCTAGAACCTTATTGCCCCATCGGCCATCCGTTCTTCTGAGTGTGTGAACAGCCCACTTCAACGAGCTTAATCTTCGCGTGATATCGGTAGCTTTAGTTCTCTGGCGGGTCTTCGTTTCGAATCCTTATTATCCGTACTTACTAAATTTTACAAACAAAGTACCTTTTTAGAACGTCAAGGCGAGCCCTGTTTGATAGCCTAATGATTGAGAAAGGTAACTCGATCATCATCATCATCATCACGTCCCCCATTCATTAAACATGTCTAAATAAAACTCAGGTGGCAACATTATTGCTTAAAGTTTCAGAACGACATATCGTTAAAGTTCATGAAAAAGACTTGCTCATAACTGCCCCGCTGAGCACGGAAGTCCCCGGCGCTGCTGATCCCCGGTACATGATCAGCCATATAGATATGAAATTTTTGGCAACATATCTTTGATGTAAAATTATTAGCATATCTACAGATAACCGATAAATTCATTCAAGGAGTGCAAGTACCTACGAGTATGGTAACTGAATTGTTTGAACACAAAATAATATAGATCTTATGGTAACAAACTAGGGTTCAAAATAACGTGTCATTTTTCTTCAAATGTGCAAAATATTATTCCAGTTATTCTATCAGTTAATTTTTAAATCAAAGTTGAAATGGTGTTTACAAAATCAAAATAAAATTAAAATGAACATTATTGCTAATCAAGATAAGGATTTTGGTAAATTTTGGCATAGTACACGAGCTTTAAATTCGAAGCCTGGTCTGCCTGCGAGCATTGGAGGAGTTAGTGATCCAAAAAAGATTGCTAATTTATTTAGGCAGCATTACAGAATTCAGGCTTTACCTACTATTAGTAATATAATTACACCAGGAGAGGAGTTCAGTGCTAAGCCGCGACGTGAAGAAACACTCGTTTACTTCTCGTCAAAAAATGTCCGTGACATAATAAATAAAATGAGTAGGGACAAGTCGCCTGGCCACGACGGGCTCGGCATTGAACACTTCAAATATGCTGGTGTCCACTTACCTAGGTTGCTCAGTATGTTATATAATCTGTGTATAAGACATTCTTATTAACCCGGTGACCTTATGAAAACATTGATAGTTCCCATTGTCAAAAATAAAACAGGTGACATGTCAGATGCGAACGATTATAGACCAATATCGTTGGCCACTGTGACGGCTGAGGTTCTTGACGGGCTTCTTGATAAACAGTTGGACCAATATTTACATTTACACGAGGCTCAATTTGGTTTCCGAAAGGAACTGTCCACAGAGAGTGCCATATTTGTTCTCAAGGAGACTGTTAGGTACTATATGCAAAGAAAACACCTATTTATGCCTGTTTCCTCGATCTCACTAAAGCTTTTGACCTGGTGTCTTATAAAATATTATGGCGAAAGCTAGAAGCTACTGGAATGCCAAAGGAGTTAGTCAATCTTTTTAGGCACTGGTATGATAACCAGGAGAATTTTGTAAGATGGGGGAAAATGACGTCGGACTCATACAGGATGGAATGTGGTGTGAGACAGGGCGGTTTAACTTCACCAAAACTTTTCAGCTTGTATGTAGACCAACTGATCGCCGGACTCAGCAGCATGTATGCAGGGTGTTCCATAGATGGTCGTATGATTAATAATATCAGCTACGCTGATGATATGGTGCTGCTGAGTCCGTCGATCTGTGCGCTCGAGGATTTGCTTCAATTTTGCCAAAACTACACTCAAAACAATGGCCTTAAATATAATTGTAAAAAGAGCGAAGTAATGGTCTTTGCAACACGTAGTACCTACCCTGGGTATGTGCCACCCCTCAGGCTGTACGGTAGTGAGCTTACTAGAGTGAATAGGTTTAAATATCTAGGTCACGTCATCAATTCAGACCTTCAAGATGATAGTGATATAGAGCGAGAGCGTAGGGCGTTGGCTGTCAGAGGTAACATGCTGGTTCGCAGGTTCGCCCAATGTACAGTTAATGTGAAAGTAACTTTATTCAAGTCATTTTGTCAATCATTTTACACCAGCGGCCTGTGGTCCAGCTACACTCAAAAGACATTCAGTACCCTACGGGTTCTATATAACAACCTATTCAGGATGCTGTTGGGATTTCCCAGGCTTTGCAGTGCATCCGGCATGTTTGCGGATGCACATACTAAAGACTTCTTCGCTGTAATTCGTAACAGAATAACATCTGTCAGAAATAGAATGCTGGACAGCCCTAACGGCATAATAAGTTCGCTCGCTGGCAGACCTGACAGTGTCTTACAAAGGCATTGGGTAACCGCCCTGTCACATCTACAAATTGAGTCCGTTTATAAAATTAATTATTATCTTTTTAATAATATCTAAATTAAATAATTATTAAATGTTTTGTTATTTCAGATTATAAATTAATTTTTTGTAAATGATTTAATGATAAATTCTAATTGATGTTTTGTAATTATCATAGTTATAAGTTATTTATAAGCTTTTCTTTCTTTTATTTTTTTTGTATATGGATCTTTGATATCTGAGTTACGAATAAATAAAAAAAAATTTTTTTTTAAATAAATACAATTAATTTATCGCGTTTAACTTTCATGCAAAGCGAAGATTGCGTTAATTAGCTAATATTTTTGAATTTTCGCTGTTAATGATGATGATGATGGTGATGATGATGATGATGATGATGGTGATGATGATGGTGATGATGATGATGGTGGACTATAACGGTCATCCCAAATTGTAATCTTTTGCGGTAGAAGACTCAATTTGAGGTTTTATAAGCTACTTTGTAAAATCATCATTATCATCATCCCAACCAAGGTTCAAGCCTTGTGGTGGCGGTGGGGCTCAGTAGCCTAAGGTCAGAACCTTGGGCGAAGCGAATAAAAGAGGGAGCTGCTATTTCTACCCCTCTTATAAGAGGGGTTCAAAAATCCTCACCCCTGCACCCCCCCCCTGGCAGGGGTGAGGATGGGAACCTCACCCCATTGCACTGTCCTGACGTTGGGTGGGGTTGTTCTGTGGTGCGGGACAACCCCTCTGTGGAGGTGGTGTTGGTCCCTTGAGGGACTGACTGCCCGTCGAGGTGCCCTGTTTGCTCAATAGATCCGGGACAAATCAAAGACGGCATTGGTAAAAAAAAATCATTAATTATTCATCATCATTATCATCCACATCATCAACTTTTGCTTCCTGTTTTTGGTTATCTCTGGGGGTATATAAATCTCTTTTGATGAACACCGTACGCGTTAAGAGTATCTATACAGATAAATAAAATTGGAGTGTCTGTTTGTAATATTAAAATAACCGCTTTTTACTAAATGCATAGGGATTTATATACGGTACATATACCAAAATAGACTTTTTTACAATTTTTGTCTGTCTGTCTGTTTGTTTGTTCCGGCTAATCTCCAAAACGACTGGGCCGATTTAGATGGGACTTTCACTGGCAGATAGCTGATGTTATAAGGAGTAACTTAGGCTACAAAAATAATTATCATCAATCCGCGTACGGCTGTAAATGTAAGTTAAGGCGGGCGAAGCTGCGGGCAACCGCTAGTTTAATATAAAATTATTATTGCTATTTATATTTTAGATTAAAAAGAGTTCCGTCTGATAAATAGCTATTAAAGAACTTAATATATTAGAGGAAAAAATACTCATGTTTCTTAGACAAAATCGGGATTCGAAGCGGCTACCCGTCACTTCCTAATAATTTAGATAAGAGGAACAATGGCTGTGTCGATTGTGAAACAGACGCCGGGGCGGTCTTAGAATTATTGTAACTGGACGCCCGACCCGGTGGTCTGCCGGCTATTGTGGACTTGGACTGTCTCACGGCCGCTGCTGCGGTGGTGGTGCTATCATCATCATCATCATCAGCCTTTATCCCACCAGTCCTACATGAAGGGACAATATTCGATATATAACTTTGATATAATATATCTATGGACGCTTTCACACCACTTCAATCTGGTCCAGTGGTAAGTTCTCGAAGAACTTGTGTTACGGGTACCAGACAACGGAAATATATTTAATACTTTTATACCATACATATATTTAAGATTTTTATTATATAATACACATATTTAATACACATCCATGACCCAGGAACACAGAAAATAATTTTTGTTCTCTGGCGGGATTCGAACCCGCAATCTCCGGCTTACCACTGAGCCACAGAGGTGGTCACTTCATGTCCCATATACAGTTTCCGACGACACTTTACCAAATTGATAAAGTTGCACCTAAAATATAAGATACTAGTGGCGGCAGACGGTTGACCTTAAAATATAGATGATATATTTTTTACTTTGAATTTTTTTTCGTGAATCTAAACCATTCCCGAATCCACTTGAATACACACAAAAATTCATCAAGATTGGTCCAGCCACTTAGGAGAACTGCAAAGTGGCATAAACACGTACAGAAGAATTATATATATATATATATATATAAAGATGATCTCAATTGGATTATCAATAAATGATCCGATTGGAAGTTTCGGAGATCAGTGCGATTAAACAAAAACTTTTTGGCATTTTTGTATTAGTATATATCTATACAGATAAATAAAATTGGAGTGTCTGTTTGTAATATTAAAATAACCGGTTTTTACTAAATGCATATGGATGTATACGCGATACATATACCAAAATAGCAATTTTTAGAATTTTTGTCTGTCTGTCTGTTTGTTCCGGCTAATCTCGGAAACGGCTGGGCTTATTTTTAATTGTATTTCAAATTTAACTTGTAACATACTATGTACTAACAAACAGTAGAGACAAACACTCAATGTTCCCTCAATTTTATGTTCAATTTTGTTTCTTCAAACAATACAATTTTGTTTCATATGCGTGAATGATTTTTTTTATATATTAAATATTATAAAGATATTGACAGATTTTAAAGAGCTTTAATGTATAAAGATTTTTGGAAATAGGAGAGTTAATCACAGGTTTCTTTTAGAATATTTTGTGCCGAATTTTGACCCCTAGGTTACAACTAGTAGTAATAATACTTAATACTTTATTTGTTGACCCGAGTGACAGACAGACAGATGTCAATAATACAGGGGTGCATTGCTTTGAAGTTAAATAGACTTTTAAAGATGTAAGTAGCACAATCCAGCTAGACTTAAGTGAACAAAATATACCAAATCTAGCAAAATAATATTTATTAATACAATACATATTATTTTATTTCAAAATGCCTATTTTTTAACAAACAAACGTATCTAATAACCTAAAAAAATTGCAGATCAATAAATGCTATGTGATTTAAATATTTTATTGAAGACCACAAGTTTCTAATTTTCAGTTATAATTATATTTAAATGTTTATGTTTTAATCTAACTATTACTTAGCCACAACTTTACCTGTAATTTAATATAAGCTGAATCTTTAGTTTTAAGATCAAACCGAAATAAAGGTAAATCATTTTCTATTTACTTCTCAGTTTTCCCGTAAGTTCTTTATCGCAAAAAGTATATTTATAGTATTGGGTGCTCAGTGCGATTTTTATGTCATTTAAGGAAAATAGGTATATAATACGTTTACTTTGGCAGTGATATTTAGATATTATATTACGTAATATTAATTAGGTAACTAGGACAGGAACAATAATTTAAAAACATCAATTATAAAAAAAAATCGGTCTCAAACGCAAAAAGATTTCAAATTGGTCTGGTAGTTTGGAAGATCAGTATTTAGATAAACATATTATTTAGCTTTATTATACTTTTTTTTCGAGGTACAGGATCACTTCAGCGACAGGCTGGCCCCGGCGAAGGCCAGACTACTCGTAAGGGGGGACTGCCCGACCGCTACTTTTGATTTTTTTTATTGGGAGGTTTTAAACATTTTCTGCGTATACCTTTAACATACATTAAAAAAATATATACACACGAACATAGAACTTCTTTCTTTATTGAAGGCGTTTCAAAAGAATTGCTTACTTTTGTGAGTCTAATCATTGGTAGCTAGCCTGTGCCTATCCTATATCTAAAAAAAAGAACTTTGAAAGGTGAGATGAGGCTAGGCTAGTCTCATAATTTTCTGTGTTCTTTGCTTGCTCAGCGAGGCAATTTGGAGCAAATTTTCTCATAATTACAAGCTTATACCCAGTTATTTGGACGTTGATAAAGACTTTCAGGAGCGTACAATAAAATTATGAGGATGTTTTTTTTATCAAGTGATACACGGTTATGAATACCGTGTATAACCTAATAAACTTTGACCTTAAAATTGGGAAAAAACACAAATTCTGCGAGTCATTTTACTAATTGATTTAATTTATCCTCAATTATTTTTGTCTTGTATTTACAGAATAGCTGCAAATTGTTTTTTTGGGCATATAAGGACAATTCCTTTTAGTCGGAAATATTAAATATCCTGAATACATTTATCTAATATTAGTCCGACCATATTTTAGTTGCTTGTTAGTGGTTTTACATTCGGCGTAGCAGCGCACAAACAGGATAAAAACTGTTTTACAGTCTAGACCTAGATAAGGACTGTCTATGTACAAAATAACAGCTCTTCGTTTACGTGGTTGAGAAATACAACCATACTTCATACAAGACATACAATAAATAAAATATACTCTTTAATTTATACATATAGATATAGATAAATAAAAATGGAGTGTCTGTTTGTATCAAAATAACTATAAATGTCTGTCTAGCTAGTAGCTAGCTAGTAATATTATAAGACTAGCTGTAGCCCGCAGCTTCGCCCGCGTTAACTTAGATTTACATTTTACAGCCGCACGCGAATTGATGATAATTATTTTTATAGCCTAAGTTACTCCTTATAACATCAGCTATCTACTAGTAAAAGTCCCATCAAAATCAGCACAGCCATTTCAGAGATTAGCCGGAACAAACGTCTGTTTGTTCCGGCTAATGAAGACAGACAAAAATGGTAAAAAAGACTATTTTGGTATATGTACCGTGTATACATCTATATGCATTCAGAAAAAGAGGTTATTTTAATTCAATTTTATTTATCTGTACAGATGTAGGTATAGATAAAGGTATTTTTACAGTACGTTTGTAAAATTTATTTTTCAGATAATTTTTTGTCAACTATGCATAGACAATGTTGAAAGCCTATCAAAATAAAGACAAGGAACATGGGTGATATCCCGTTTAAAAAGTTTTATAATAAAAATAACCAAGTTTTAAATATATAATTTATTAATATATAATATTTATTTATTAATCACATTTTCAATAGACGACTGACTATGCTTGAGGTAAAGCATTATACAGGCTAAAATATATTCATCCTCCTGACGTGATTCTTCCTAAGATTGCCCAAATAGAGGGATTTTTGTGTGCTTCCAGTCCGGGGCCCCGTAGGCCGTAACCGCCCGTAACGTTGAAACGGCAGTAACTACGCCTCAGCAGCATTCTTCAAAAGCAGTTATGTAATTTTGTAAACAGGTTGTTAACTATTTCAGAACGTTTTTGGTACAATGTCATCACAGTCGTATCTTCTTAGGTACCATTTCTAGTCTTAGACTTACCAACTGTACTTTCGCGCCAATTTTATGTTTGCCCTATTTACTTAGTTTTACAGTTTACATAATTATTAGATAGTCGTTTAATTAATATATTATTTATATTCCCTATGTTTATTTCTAGTCCATCAACTATAATATGCAAAAGTTTCATCAAAATCTGTTCAGTACTTTTTGTGAATAACAAATTACAAACAGATATGCGTACACTTACAAACGTTCGCGCTATTTTAGTATGTTTCCCTACCAAAGAGACACGCTCTTTGGTAGGGAAACATACTTGAAGAAAACACCTCTAAATTTATTTTATTATATAGATTCCTATATGATTTCATAAGAAATATATTTTATAATATGACTTTTCTATTAAGTATTAAAACCTGAATTTATTATGACAAATAATATTATGTAGTTCCTACATAGCTCTTATCTTATACAACTTGGAACAGATCGTGGTTATAACAACTGTAGGTACTTAAGTATATTTTATAACGACTTTAACATTCCAAAAGTAATTAAAAGCGCATTTAATACACACAGTAGTCTTCTATTTCGTTTCCTAATATTTTACTAGGAAAAAAACTACAGCAGGAACCCTCTAAATTAAATAAAATCTAAATTAAGAGGGTTTTTGCTGTAGTTTTCAATAAAGCTTTCCTTTGATTGATTTAATCGCAAATCACTTGGACGTAAATGGCACGTATCGCACCTCGGACATGCGGACTAATTTCAATAACGTTTTGAAACAGACACTAAACTTATTTTGTCGTTTATTTCTTAAAATAGTAATGTTTTATAAAATATTAACAACTTATTTGTGTGTTTCTTTTATGGGAGCTTAAAAGCAAATGAGAAACTTTTTAATTTGTGTGTAATTTTTTTTCCGTTTTTAAATAAAAACTTTTTAAGTTTTAGAATTTGTGATTTTTTTTTCAGTGTTAAATATTTTATGTTTAGGAAATAAAATATGTATTAATGGTTGTGTTTGGTCGTATATAGATATGATATTCTCTATTCACGTTACACTACGGTCATCAGTTGTAGCGCGACATTAGTTTACCTACTGGCTTTTTCAGTTTCATGTCCACGATACGCGAGTTCTGAATTTCAGTCATTTCGTTGTATTTCATTATTTTTTAGAAATGAATATGTATTTTTAATGTTTGAAATTAATGTATGCAACTTTTAATAAATAATAACCATAGACAAACTGCATGTGAGCTGCGATTTTTAGGAATTATCTTTTTTATTACTTACGAAATGCGACAGTGCGATAAATATTATAATGTCTAGTGATAAGAGTGTAAAAATAATGAATCTATTCTAATCTAGAATTTTAGAACAACGCCGCGCGTTGTCCTAAAATGAGGTTATCCATAGCTAGCATAATATTTTTTGTGCAAATAATATTATCGTGATGGCACGACCTTGCTCCCAGCTATCGCCGAATTCTAGTTCTAACGTCACTCGCGATAACAGAGACTTACCGAAAAATGTCGGGAACACAATCCACAAGCACAACACCGGGGTGTGTAAATTAAAAAAAACTTTGTTCGCTCGTCCGCGTGTGTGTCTGGCGCGTGTCACGTGCGGCGGATGTGAACATCGCGCGGTCGCCGGCGGCGTCCGACTGGCGGCGCGCACGCACCGCCGGCAGCCCGGCAGGCAACGCACCCCGCGCGCGCCTCCCCCCGCCCGAGGATGTACCGAAGGGGTGCTGAACTGAGGCTGTATGCTAATCCATCGTGCTCGGGCCCTTTTTCCGGGTGGGTGGGGGGTGCAATTAAAACCCGCGCGTGCGTGGGGGCGCGATTAGAACGGAGACGGAATGAGGCTGTCAACGTTTTTTACTTTTTCCTAGTCTGTACGATTGTTTTGTAGATGCGTCGAATCGATGATCGTCCGTCTGGTCCGATGAAATACTCTTATTCCCTCTGATGCACAATTTCCCGCCTTTAACGAACGCGTTTAAACAGAAGTTTGAATTTTCTTTGAATAAACTAAAATAAGATTACCTACATGAGGTTATTTAAGTTTATTCAAGGATTCAACTTAACTTAGATTAAAATTTCTGTGCTAATTATAGCAGGATTTAGTTTTCAGTTTATAAAATAATTTATTACAGCACTCAATATGGTAAATAATGACCGTTATTTTCGAATGTCGAAACGTTCGTTGCGAAAATATGTCGGATTGTGACAATTCTAAATTAGAATACTTGTAGTTGTCTATGGATTGACTGTTAAGATGAAGGGGTGCGTGCATGCTGCAGGCGTGCGAGCTCTGCGGCGTGCATCTCGCGCGCTCCGCACCGGCGGTTACGTCGACTAACGTATGACCTGTGCTTTTGAGTACCTACTTGTGACTACTGACTTTGATTTTGGGGATTGTATTAAGAAACTTCATTTATATCATAGTTTATTTTTATTATACGTATCTGATATATTATAAAAGTTTTTAGGCGCGGACTTTAGCGCATAGATTTTAGATTAAAAGTTGAGTTCTCAGGGAATGTGTTTTATATCGTTAAAGGTATTTCTTGAGTTAAGCTTAGATGTTAAGGATGTTTATATTAATTTAAAATTACGAGGAAGAACTGTATAAGAATTACGTCATCTCATCAGCACTAAGAATTTTAACATGGAAGAATATTATATAATATACTAAAACGTCTTTCAGATTTTGAAATTACTAGTAAGTCAGTGTAAAAATTAAAAAATATTTTATTTGTGTAAAATTAAATATTATATTTAATTTTACACAAATAAAATATTTTTTATGTATAGATCATATTGTTTTAATATTTTTTATGTATTTAATTCTATATTTATCATTGCGATTTAGATTTATAATGAAATACTTTTAAACTGTAGGAGGATTGTCATTTCATTGACGAGTGCTATTTTTAATTTTATATCAGCACTTTAAAACACTTCCGGGTGCAGAAAGAAATAATTGTTATTTATCTTATAATAATTGATATACATGTAAACAGGAATAAAAATATTAAAAATATAAGTGCATACGTTTTATATTTAATATATATTTAATATTTGATTGATCTATAATAATTTAAAACAATCTATATAGTTTATCACACATAACTATTACTTTACAATTTTAACTAGTCCTCGGCAAAAGTTTTAACGGACTGGACTGGACAATTCTAATTATAAAACGATAATTATATATGCAAGATAGTCTAATGTCGAGCTCTTTTCGCACTTGCAAGCCAGCTAGACCCCAAGGTCCATTACCATCATAATAGGTAAGGGCACAAAGGGTCCTTCTAATTGTCCGAGATAGATTAAAAAATCAAGTCCAGAGATGTTCCAAAATTTGCATACAACTTTTGAATATACACAAATTCCGCCATTTTTATTATGTTGACGTTTATTTAAATTCGGAAGTTATTCTTTTTTAACGATTGTTAAAATATTTGATGGATACATACATTGTAAAGTTTTGAATTTAATTTTTTAGTTTCTTTGTACGTGATGTGAACATAATATTTTGAGTGGATATGTAAAGATTACAATAAAATAATGAATTTTAAGTACCTATAAGAAATTAACTTTTACAAAATCATATATCATATATTTACTCTTTATATATATATATATATATATATATATATATATATATATATATATATATATATATATATATATATCTTATTATCTTTTCTTGTGTGCGTGTGTATGTCACTGAACTCCTTCTAGACGGCTGGACCGATTTTGATGAAGTTTTTTGTGTGAGTTCAAGGGGATTCGAGGATGGTTTAGATTCCCAAAAATGTATTTTGTACAGGACAACGTCTGTCAGTGCCACTAGTAATCATATAAAATTTTATTTTAATTGCATTATAATCTATGTATTAATACGTGAAGCAAAAACTTAGTACCCCTTTTGAAGAGGATTGCGCAAACGGAGGAATTTGAAATTTGATACAGTTAGAGATTAAGTGGTGAGGAAGTTTAGAAAGCAATTATTATTGTGTAATACGCATTATAAATACATTAAAATAATTGAATAAAATATTACAAACACTACGATACGCACACCCTTAAAGATGAATAATGACGACAACGTCAAAAAATAAATGACTTATTTTTTTATTTTACAAAGAAGTTTTAAAGCATAAGTTTTAAGGTACTGTCAAACTGTATTTGAAGTTGAATGATTTTTTAAATTGAGATCGAATTTCGATCGCTAGGCGACCTCTAGTATTTTTAGTTTTGTGCGATTTTACAAACTTATTTGTTAATCTCAAGTAAAGTCTCTACAAGAATTAATTCCTTAAGTATTAAAGTTGGATAACTTACCTTATCAGCTTGCTCGTTCGACATCAAAATAAACTTAACAAAAACAACCAACAAAACATCAACAAAGTCACAGAGTCAACGTCCGAGAACACAACAAAACTTAACCGGTAGTTGTCAAATACATTTGGAACTAGGTATTTCGCGAAAAGTGGAATCGAGTGGAAGTTTGAGTGTCCAATGAAACGGGCCGGTGGGCGGTCGCGGCTCGGGGACACGCGCCACACACGCACGTGACCGACTTCACAACTTCACAAAGTTTGCCGCGCGTTCGCTCCGACTCTACAGCGGCTCTACAACTCGACACCACTGTGCCCACCGACTTCGACTAATGTTTGCGAATTATTTTTAATTTTATTTTTATCGAAATATATTTTTTTGTCGGAAGCGTCCGCCCGTCCGGTCGGGTCCGGTCGGTCTGCAATATTAACACGAGCCGCGTCCACCTTTTGTAATGAAACGTTCACACATGCTTCCGCATTACCGTCCCGATGCCATCAATAATGAAGCCGGGCGGGAAAAAACAAAACGACCCACCTCTCCCGGCGAGGCGCCCGCCGACACTACAGCCTCCTCGTCAAAGATCAGAATTGCATATCTGGGTTGCGTTAATGAGAGGGGGGGTGGGTCGGTGGGGGGGTCGAAAAAGTGGCACCGCTCGCGCGCGAATATAAATTCATCGCCAAAAAATCATTACGCGGGGGGTGGTATTACGGCTCTCGCTGCGCGAGTTGGTCCGTATAGTTTTTAAATCGGGCCCTCACTCAGCGGCGCGGCGCCGCGGCGTGAGGCCGCACTCCTCCACTGCACCGGCCCGACTGCCCTCCCGGCCCGACCAACTATCACGCATGCACTTACAACTATCCCAACGTCTTACTCGGGCACTCGCAACTATCCCATCTCACGCGCGCACTACAACTATCCGAATGACTCACGCCTGCCCTTTCAGTTATCGTATGCGTGCACTTGCAACCGAACTTTCTCGAACTATTCAAAAACTTATGCAATTCCAGAATCTTAAACCATATAACGCATGTGCTCATGCGAGAGTATTAGGAATGGAAAGAGAGGCATATGCAAATTTTTTGGAGTGACGATCGCAATCAATTTGTGCGTAGGAAGCGGCGGAGGGCCCCACATGCGTGTGTGCGGGACAAATTAAATCTAATACAAAATTGCGTTTTACGTTGACGCCGGTGCGTGTGTGCTCCCCCCTCCCCGCCGCCCGCCCTGGCCCCACCCCGCCCGCCCCGCGGAACTCCTAGTACAATCGACACGATTATATATTACATATTATCTACTAATTAACATATAATGATCATTACAACTAATATTGATGACTATATATATTACAAGACAATAGCAATCTTTGTAATTCTATCTCCCCCTGACACTGAGAGTCGATGTGGAGTCATCGTTTTAAATAAACCTTGAACGAAGGAAAAATAGTCACACACGAAAATTACGAATACTATGAAACTAAAATAAAACTAGAAATTAGGACTTCCTCTCATTACAAACTTAATTATATAATAATTAATATAATAAACAATAATAATAAATATAACTCACAAGCGCGTGTGCACGTCGTAGGCGTCACGTAGAGAGCTCTACGGAGCAAGTTGTTGCGGAAAATATGATATCCTTCAACTTACATTGAAGTGATTATTATTAAATAAATAAAATAATATATAATAAAATAATAATAATTTTATATATATATATATATATATATATATATACTAATTACGTTAAAAATGTAACATTTTTATCGCATTCAATATTATCAAATAGTTTTTTTACAATGAACATTTAAATTTCATAGTAATTGAAGATTAATTAATTTTCTATTTCCTAACTTATGTAATTGTATTAATTATTGTTGATAAGCATGTTGTGGCCGAACATAATTAGTTATTGTGTCCAGATTTAATTATTTGATTGCTCTTTAGGTATTTGTTAAAATTATTTTGAAGCAAAACTGTTTGGTCCAAATAAATAGATAAATCAGAGGAACTCAATTAAAAAATATCTATTTTGTATTCAGGAAATTAGTTAATAAGAATAAACCGTTTATAATAGCAACTTTTTTGGCGTATTTAATTGTACAAATTAGTTACCTACGAAATACAGGTTTTTGATTTGAACATTCTAGAATAACTTGTCCTTTGACATTCGTGAAAAAAGAATTACCCATATAGTATATAGTAGTTGGGCACTACACCTTACCATAATGCCATTGACTGTACTTTAAAACTCACACAGAGCTAATGTTAAAAATGAATTACCAACACAGGCTCTCCCCCTACACTCATTTTCATTTCGATGTTTTTGGGTTTTTGCGCAGATGGGGGTGCCTCCCTGCGCCCCAGCCACCCCCGCCCTATGAAAATAGGATATATTTTTATGTTTTATTTGCCCGGAAGCCGGAGCTTAGTTGCATGTTTATTAGAAGTTTTTATTAGTAGAAACAATAAAACCGGTAAAAACCGGTTTTCTCTCGTTTTTCCGGTATTGTTCGATATCGGTGCCGTCACGGCATGTTTGTTGTGATTAGGAATTCATGATGTCTAACCATGTCATGTGTATTATGATCAGCCAAGAAAAAAAAAACATAGGACCCGATCCCCCTTTTTATTTTTTTAGAACGGTTCTATTTAACTTGCTCTGTTTGAATTTTGTCTGTGTTAACATTGTATTAGCTAGGCTAAAACAAGATATAGTAAAAATCAGCAAAATTTTCATGGTTTTTAATCCAATCATTATTTTTATGTTAGTTGGTTAAATGGGCAGATGATCCACCTGATGGTAAGTGCGTCGCATGTGGCCATAACTCGAAATTAGTCCAGGCAACTCATTCACTCCCCGCTTTGAATGTTTTCCATCTCCATATATATACTAGCCACTATCCGCGGTTTCACCCGCGCCATTGCTCTAAAGCAATAAAAAAAAGCTATCAATTGCAAGAAGTCCCGTTTCCAGAGATTTGCGTATGTTTGAGTGATACATGCTCATGCTTGACACGGTACTTGGTTAATGTGGTGTAATTGTTTAATATAATTAATTATATAAATGTAAATAATATAAATTTTGTACTATGCAAGCTATACCCCCCGACGTTAGATATAATAATTACTATTAATTAAGTAGACTCAATACAATATAAGAAGATAATTAATAATTAATATAAGAAGGTAGTTTATGAATTTTGATATGAAGGTAATCTTAGAATTACCTACCCGATGAAAATATACCAGAATACGTCAGCACACCTCTATCCTCAAATCCCCATATACATACATACACAAAAACAAATGATCTCGAAATGACGAAGCCATTAACGTGTCTAAAAATTACCGCTAGAAAATCAGCTTTCAAATGTAAAAGAACATACAAATCGGTTTAAATATTTCAAAGCTACAGTGGTACATACAGACACTATGTGTCAAACTTGTAACACGTTTGCTTCGGGGGACAAAATGAATCATCATCGATCAAAGTTCGGATAAAAATGTAAGTTAACACAGGTAAAGCCGCGGGATACCGCTCATATACAGTCTCTACATATCAATCACATCTACTCTACATGACTCATTTCGCTTATTTTTTTATGATAATTGATTATTAAATTCAAGATTCGTAAAGTTAAATTCCTCAGTATCTAACCAAAGGATCTAGGGAGTAGAAATACGAACCAAAAGTAAAACGTAAGAATTAAAAAATCTGTTCACTGTTAAATATGATGAAATACGGATTGAATGAAATATCACACACATAAATATCTAACTTTTTACACCTAACACTGAACTTAGGGCTCTCTTAATGAACGTCAAGCCGGCGTACCGGCAGACCAATATTTGCACACATAATTTATAACACATCTTCGTGCTTTTAGATTTTAGTAGAAAAATTGATAAAACTCGTCCACCCCTCCGATCAAGAGCGTAGCCCGCAGTGGGTCCTTTCCGCCCGGTCCCGTGGAAAAGAAGATTTTTAGCCTTCTAGCCCTATAAGAAAAGCTAGTTAATGAAATAAATATCTATTTTACAGATTTATTAAGTTAAATTTGACAAAGTAAACAGTTTCTAACGCACATATATAACATTTAAAATATGATCACGCCTTTCTTACTGAAAAGCTATCATAATTAGACAAAGTTAATAATTCGGCATGTAAATAATAAAAAATCCGTAACAGTTGTTTTAATATGATAAGTGAAATTCACGCAAACATTAGAAAACAATACTCAATAATGTTTCAAAAATCATACTTTCTATTCAAATGCTCTAAAAATGATGGATTAGTAGAAAAATAGAGATCGCGAAATCAGGCACAACAGCGTTGCTGCTGCTGTCAACCGGTATCTATATCTATTTACCGCGAGTCTAGTTCATCGTGGTAGCTGTTGGTTGGTGTAGCAAGATGGCTGTCACGGACGCCCGGTACACGTCAACATCCTCGTCTGTAACATCACAATAAATATCATACGAAATATGAAATAATGTATACAAATTCGTCATATCATTTGCTGTCACGGCATTCGAGTAATTATCCTGTCGCGATGCGACTGTCGATGTTGCTTCATCTAACAAAATATCACAAGTATGAAATGTAATATTTTTTATGATAAATAGTTGGATAGGCGTGATGGTTAGTCCCACCATGGTTCAGGCTTTGTCGTGGCGGTGGGCTCAGTAGTCTAGAGTGAGCCCAGCACCTTGAGCGAAGCTAATTGAGTCGTGGGGGCTCTTTGTAGCCCTCTTATAAGAAGAGGGGTCAAAAGAGCAGAGGGCAAGGGGCGAGGACGGGAACGTCACCCCATTGTACTGTCCTGACGTTGGGAGGGGTTGTTCTGTGGTGCGAGACAACCCCTCTGTGGAGGTGGCGTCGGCCCCCTGAGGGACTGACTACCCGTCGAGGTACCCTGTTTGCTCAACATATACGGGGCACCTCACCAAAGGCGTGGTGAGGTGGCACTCGCCGAGTTTTGTGGGTAGAGCTGCGTCCACTTACCAGCTTTCGGACGCAGCGAGTCCCACATATCCGCGTGGGGAGACCCACTCCCCCGCGGGATGTCTCAGAGCATTTCCCGGCGTTAATGAAAAAAAAGGTATGATGGTTAGTGGTGAGCGTCGCCCATGAACATAAACCAGTTAACCTGGAACTAGCCCAGACAACTCATTCTTGTGTTGCCTATTCTGAGTAATAAAGAAAGAAAATATAGGTATTAGGTATTAACGAGGTCTGAAAACCTGACTGACTTTACTTTTTGAATTATTAAGATCTTCACAATTGAGAGATGCAAAATTGCAAGAGACAAAATCATCTCGAGGAGATGGAAGTATTTATATACTATATTTATGATCATGATTTTTGACATGAATTTCGCCCTTCCTCGTGGCGGATGAAATTCAAATACCAAACTTTACCTTTAGTCGTTTGTATTTCTAAATAATTAACAATAACATCGAAAAAGGAGTTTTAAATCAATATCTCATTGTGTCCGAAAACCGAAACAGAAACCAATTACTAAAGATGGCTTCGGTAATAAGAAAATCTTACTGATATTATAAATGAAAATATTTTTATGAAGTGTAGTAGTAGTAGTATGTAGAGTATCATAAAAATACTTTTTCGTTGAAGTTGGTTAAAACCACCAATATGGCGGAATCTGTTTAAACAATTATTATTATTATAATATCAACCCTTATATGTCCCATTGCTGGGCACGGGACTCCTCCTCGAAATCAGGCGAGGAGGGTTTTGGGCCATGGGTCACCGATGCGCTGGCCCAATGGGGGTTGGTGAACTTCACACACCTTCAAAGATATTATTATTAACTCGAGAAAATTGTATTGAAACAACTTTTAGGGATTTTATAAGGGACTCGCTGCGCCCGAAAGCTGGTAAGTGGACGCAGCTCTACCCACTAAAACCCGGCGAGTGCCACCAATGCCGCCTTTGGTGAGGTGCCCCGGATCTGTTTAGCCAACAGGGCACCTCGACAGCTAGTCAGTCACTCAGGGGACCGACGCCACCTCCACAGAGGGGCTGTCCCGCACCACAGAACAATCCCTCCTAACGTCGGGACAGTACAATGGGGTGAGGTTCCGGTCCATGTCCATTGCCCCTTGCTTTTTTGTCCCCGCTTTTTATTAGAGGGATATAAAGAGCCCCCTCGGCTCAATTCGCTTCGCCCTAGGTACTGGGCTCACCCTAGGCTACAGAACCTCACCGCCACGACACGGCCTGAACTATGGTGGGGAGTAATTACACTGCCTGTCTTGCCCTTCGTTCAACACAGCTAAACTGTTTAACGGAAGAAAACAGCAGGATGTTGGTTGGTCCCCACCATGGTTCAGGCCTTGACATGGCGGTGGGGCTCTGTAGCCTAGAGTAATAATTTAACAATGAATGAAAATGAAAAATGAACAAAAAAAAAGGGGCTCTTTGTAACCCTCTTATAAGAATAGGGGACAAAAGAGCAGTGGGCAAGGGGCGAGGACGGGAACCTCACCCCATTGTACTGTCCCGACGTTGAGTGGAGTTGTTCTGTGGTACGAGACAACCCCTCTGTGAAGATGGCGTCGGACCGTTGGGGGACTGACTAGCCGTCGAGGTGCCCTGTTTACTCATTAGATCCGGGGAACCTCACCAAAGGCGGCATTGGTGGCACGTGCCGGGTTTTAGTGGGTAGAGTTGCGTCCACACACCAACTTTCGGGCGCAGCGAGTCCCATATACCCGCGTGGGGAGACCCACTCCCCCGCAAGATGCCTCAGGGCATCTCGGCGTTAAAGAAAAAAAGGATGGTTGTTGGTAACTTTGCTCGACACAGCACATCCTCCCCCTGGTTATCTTCACACCTTGTTAACTCCTGGAAGACTTTAGTCAGTTGATCGTTATATTTTGTAACTATCTAACATTGAAGGATTTTTTCAAATTGGACCAGTAGTTCCTGAGATTAGCGCGTTCACACAAAAAAACTCTTCAGCTTTATAATATTACTAGTATAGATGTGCAACGTACATGGATTAACGACGATTACTTTCATAGTCTATATTCTAGTTTATACGATTTTGCTTTAATGTTTTATCAAAAAGAATCCTTCATTTTATACAGCGCTTTCATTATAAGAAGAAGTAAAATCGTGTGCAAGAATTTCAATTGCAAGATCTTAAATAGAACTTTATGTACACTGATATAGTGAAAATAAATTAATATTAGTGCATTTTTTTAAATTTTTAAACCTTTATTAGATTTATTTGTGACTATGGAATCATGCAAATCTAGGTTTATTATTTTATTTTGGTTTATTACGTACTTATATTAAAAATTTAATACGAAGCGATACGATACAATATGGTGTGTTTAGGTAGAGGAAGTGTTGGTCGACCAGATGGGAAAACGATTTTCCTGCAGTACCCGGTGGGAGGGAAGCGCTGTGCCGCGCTCCCGGCTGCATGGGTACCACCATCTTGCTTATTTCTGCCGTAAAACAGCTTTGCTGTGTTTCGGAGAGAAGGGCAAGACAGGCAGTGTAATTACTGGCACCGAGACTTAACATCTTATGTCTCAGGATAGGCAACACATAAATGGTTGCCTGGGCTCGTTCCAGGTATACTAGTTTATGTTCATGGGCAACGTCGACCACTTACCATCAGGTGGTACGTTTGCCAGTTTGCCTATCCAACTAACATAAAAAAAAACGATCCGTGTTGGACGCGAGTGGCAAGGGATCGGCCGTCTTGGCGTTAGTTCAGTATGTTCAGCAGTGGACTGATAGAGGCTGATGATGATCATGAAAAATTTAATTATTTACTAAAATACTCAGGAAGATATTTTATTAATTTCATGACTAACTAGTGATTATACTTATATATATATTTTTTATTTATAAATTTTTCCTTTTCCTCGTGTCTGTCGCTTTGTTAGTCATTGAGATCTTTGCTTGAAATTCTTCTCATATAAGAATTGAAATAGAGCTTAGTATTGATGAGGTATACAACGCAAAATTATGGTGAAATACTATTTTTTTTCCTTTTTTTTAGGCTGGTAGTAATTCATACTAATCTTAAAAAGTGTTTTTTTTAAATTTATTTTTATAGAAGAGTGGTGGCCCCCATAATGTAAATAGTTTTTTTTCAAATTTTGGGGAACTAGAAAAAAAAGTTGAAATAAAAGTAGTAGAGCATCAAATTTCAAAAATAATTGATTTCTTTATGTTTTTCGCTAAAATTCAAATTATCCGAGACAGGGGATGATAGTAACAACTTTAAGAAATGCAGACGTTAGCTAAGAACTTTTAAGAACTTCCCCTTGACGGAACGAAGTCTGTGCGGGCAGCTAGTAATAATAATAGAAACAGTATTCAATCACGTACACCTCCACGCGTTAGCGCCGTCATTTTACAACTCTCTAGCTACAAAACTTTTGAAGTTAAATCATGTAAAGGCATTTGAAAATATAAAGAATGAGTCTCGTATTTGTTACAAGAGGCATATATACATATTAAAATGTCGTATATATACGACATTTTAATATAATGTGAAAAAGTCGATTTTTACAAGGTTTCAATCAATTTATTTAAAATTTTATAGAATTTTACTTGATAACCATACGCGTCACATTGAGGCCAACTGTAAATGCTTTCGGAGGTGGGGGAGGACCTGGCGCGGCAGCCGTATGCCAAAAGCTTAACGGTTGCTCTGCGTCCGGTCCTCGAGCGGTGGGTGCGCCGTATGCGCAAACCCTTCACCTTCCTTCTAACACAGATGCTCACCGGGCATGGTTGCATTGGTACATGAGCCGGACGGCCCACAGAGAGCCGGTGTCACTATGTCGCGATTGTGGCGCGGCATACCCTTGATGTATGCGAGTTCTGGACGACGATGGTCTCCTTCTGCGAGGCAGTAATGTCCTCGTGTCGGGCCAGGATGGGAACCTGGTCCAGTTAGGTACGACGTCGTGGGGACTGCTTTGTGGCGGCCGGGCAGTCCCCCCTTACGAGGAGTAGTCTGGCCTTCACCGGAGCCAGCCTGTCGCTTGAGGTGTCCCAGGTGCCTGTAGATCCAGGACCCTCAAATAAGCGGCTGTAGGCGCTCGCAGGTGTTTTAGTTAGGGTAGTGCACTCCCAAGTGCGAGTGCAAGAGGCTTCTAGACCAACAGGGGATTGGTCTAGGAGCCTGCCCCGGGCAACATAGATACATTTCCCTGCGTTATCAAAAAAAAAAAAACCTTTAAAAGCTGTAATGTGTAAATAGACAAATATCAGTTTTTTATATAGAAGAGGTACAAACGGACAGTCGTTTCACCTGGTGGTAAGTGATAAATTACATCCATAGACACACTATCAGATGAGTTGCTTCCTTTGACTATTTATATAAAAAAATAAGCAAACGTTTTAACACAAAAAACTAAACATTTGAAAATATTTTTTAGTATTGACTAATGCTATGGGGACCCAGATTTTTAAAGCATATAAATATAAAGTACCTGGATGACCGAGCTTTGCTCGGTTTAAAAAAAAAAAAAAATGACATTTTCTAAAAATGATTCCTAGCTAGATCGATTTATCACCCCCGAAACCCCCTATATACTAAATTTCATGAAAATCGTTGGAGCCGATTCCGAGATTCCAATTATATATATATATATATATACAAGAATTGCTCATTTAAAGATATAAGATAAGTTAACAAAAAATAAGTCAAAAAATAAATTTATATATGTCTAACAATTAGAAAGTAATTTATATTTAATTTAGTAACTAAGACACAATTTGGCTTGGTCAAATAAGGCTTTATTATTATTATTAATGATAATAAAACAGTAATAAAACAGCAAAAAATGTATTACATATCATCACAAAACAGTTTTTTAATTTATGAAATGATATATTCAAATATTAAATACAAGTGAAGCTATCCGTGGTGGATGCGAGTGGCGAGGGGTCGGTCGTCTTGGTGTTCTTTGAGGGTGGCCTATGTTCAGCAGTGGATGGATAGAGGCTGATGATGATACGGATGTACCTTTAACAATGATTACATCTCTTTATAACATGAATACCACCGTTGAATGGTGGCCCTATTATCAAAAATATCTATAATTTAAAGATACTAAATAAAAAAAAAGTACTAACTTAATTTTTAAATATATATTGTTACATTTTTAAGAAAAATATACTGATTTTCGATGAAAGCCAAGACGATATTTACTAAGAACAACAGCTAGATATATTTATATAGCCATGTTATACTTATAAGTACAGATAATGTCAAAAACGATTATTATTTATCATTCTAGAACATAATTAAACCATAATGTCATAGATATAAAACTGAACAACACTTGGACGTCCATTGATCATTAAAACTCATTAAAACATAAAATGATCCCCCGGCATTAGATGACAGTCATCGTGACCCCACTACACCGGCCAAGCACGCGCTGATGATCGTTGATGACGCTATAATGATAAAAAGAGATAAAACATCAGGCAATTCGAGAGGAACATTTTTCCGCCAATCGCGGGTATTATCGGAAAAACTACCAAATGAATTTATTATGCCGGGGGGAGGCGCCACCCTTACTTATTTAAAATATATGTACACACTTAGTGTCTGATGAGTTTTGGGGTTCCTTTGTTGTTTTTTATTAATTAAAAACTGTCATGCCTTTATCGTTGGCTTTGATGTTTTAATGGAAATTGCATTCAAATACTTACAATTCACTGGGTATATATACTTTTTTATATCGCAGGAAAATCCTTATGGATGCAGCCAGAATCTTCGGATAAATCCTGATCCAATGTGAGATTCGCACCTGGGAGTGTCCATCTTAACTAAAACGCTCGTCTGTATGGGTACCACCATCTTGCTCGTTTCTACCGTGAAACAGCTTTGCTGTGTTTCGGAGAGAAGGGCAAGACAGGCAGTGTAATTACTGGCATCGAGACTTAACATCTTATGTCCCAGGATAGTATAGATAAATCTCCACCATGTTTCAGGCCTTGACGTGGCGTTGGGGCTGAGTAGCTTAGGGTGAGCCCAGCACCTTAGGTGAAGCGAGTTGAACCGAGGGGGCTCTTTGTTCCCCTCTTATAAGAAGAGGGGACAAAAGAGCTGAAGGCAAGGGGCGAGGACGGGAACTTCACCCCATTGTATGGTCCCTTGGGGAACTGACTAGCTGTCGAGGTGCCCTGTTAGTTTATTAGATCCAGGGCACCTCACCAAAGGCGGCATCGGTGGCACTCGCCGGGTTTTAGTGGGTAGAGCTGTGTCCACTTACTTTTACCACTTACAGCTTTCGGGCACAGCGAGTCCCACATACCCACCTGAGGAGACCCACTCCCCCGCGGGATGCCTCAGAGCAATTCCCGGCGTTACGGAAAAAATAATCTCCTATATCTTTATGTGAGATGGCATATGTCACTGTAATTATTAATTATATATAGTTAAGACAAAGAGACAGAGTAGCTGTACAGACATACAGACAGTACACCCTCTTCGCCGTTGGACGTAGGATCACTTCTAATTCACTTTTTTATGTTAGTTGGATAGGAAACTGGCACCTGATTGTAAGTGGTCGACGTCGCCCATGAACATAAACTAGTTTACCTGGAACGAGCCCAGGCAACTCATCTATGTGTTGCCTATCCTGAGACATAAGATGTTAAGTCTCGGTGCCAGTAATTACACTGCCTGTCTTGCCCTTCTCTCTGAAATACAGCAAAGCTGTTTCACGGGAGAATGAAAACAACCGGGAGCGCGGCACAGCGCATCCCTCCCACTGATGCGACCACATAGTATAAATTTAGCATAGAGTCACTGCGTACTTTAAAGTAATAAAACTAAAAGTACCCTAAATATATATTCTGGTTCGTTCGCTAAAATTTATATTCCCTCTACTACCTTACAGACGCGTAGTTCCTCTTACCCCACTACGACTACGTAGCTACAAGGTTACTGGTTATCTAAGCGAACTTTTCTTGCTCTATTCAATTGTATATGTTAACTTTTATAGCAGAGTTTATATATATATATATATATATATATATAACACGTGTCGTTGTTTGTCATCATCATCTACACCAGCAGCCTCTATCCGTCCACTGCCACATCTGTCCACTCTATCTTGTTTGTCATATTAATGATATATTCAGTGATAAGATAAATTAAGACACAGAAAATGTTTAAATGTTTGGATATTTTTTAATTTTCGTAAAATCCTATGGTAGAGTATGATCCAAGTACATTTATGAACTTGTTAACTAATAATAATAATAATATCTATGGACACATTTACACAATTTTATGAACTTTTTAATTATATATCTACTTCACTTTGTATTAATATTGTATTATACTAATATTTGTAAAGAGATTAGACCTTTTTGTATTTTTTTTTTAATTTGTTTGCTAATATGGCGTCATTTTTGATAATTCAATATAAAATTTTGTAAATGGGAATCGACAAAGCTGTGAATAAACTTTATTTGTCGTTTCACTGGATTATCAGATCAACTATGCATCTATCTAGCTAACTATCCGAATTGTCTAATATATTATTGACTAAATAACTATAATTTAACCAATTTACGATATAATTATAAGTTTATTTAATTTTCTTCAAAAATATAGAGAAATGAAATAAATAATAATTATTTATTCAAGAAAACTACATACATAGTAAATTATATAGAAACATAAGGTACAATTTGCATTAATTGTATAAGATTAACGGTAGTGCCTGAACTAGGATATCCTGTGTTTCAGGCGTATGTATCGAGGGAATAAAGTATTATTACTATTTTTATAAGTAGTTCATCTTGCTTGTTTCTCCCGTGAAACAGCTTCGCTGTGTTTCGGAGAGAAGGGCAAGACAGGCAGTGTAATTACTGGCACCAAGACTTAACATCTTATGTCTCAGGATAGGCAACACATAAATGAGTTGCCTGTGCTCGTTCCAGGTATACTAGTTTATGTTCATGGGCGACGTCCACCGCTTACCATCAGGTGGCACGTTTGCCAGTTTGCCTATCCAACTAACATAAAAAAAATCAAAATATTTCTTAATTAATAGTTTACTATTAAGTCAAATGTAGTCTAGTACAATGAGAGCGATCTATATAATTTTAGATTTATCTGGAATTAGTTTACCTATAACATAAATAATATCACAACACATTTTTTAAATATTCATCCACGGTTCCAAAAATCCAAATGGGCGTCTTGTTTCCTAAGTGCATCTTTAAGATAATCTTTTGTATTGTTTTGTAATGTTTATGCGAATTTCACTCATTATAATAAAACAAATTTTACGAATTTTATCGCGGTTTTTTACAAGCCCGACTTTTCAGATACTTTACAGTAATCTTGGTCACGGGAGGACTGAGGTGTCAGATGTCCTAACGTTACAAAGTTATTCGAAACTATGATACATCCATATTTTATTAGACCTCTCTACACAGAAACACCTCAGTCCTCCCGTGACCATGGTTGCTGTAAAGTATCCGAAAAGTCGGGCTTGTAAAAATCTTAATAAACCGCGATAAAATTCGTAAAATTTGTTTTATTATAATGAGTGAAATTCGCATAAACATTACAAAACAATACAAAAGATTATCTTAAAGATGCACTTAGGAAACAAGGTAGGTAAAGTATCCGAAACGTCGGGCTTGTAAAAATCTTAATTAACCGCGATAAAATCCATAAAAATTGTTTCGTTATAATACTCTTTTATTTTATGATAAATAATTCCGAATTAAGGTATTAAATATATAATTCTTACATACCTTTACTGAAAACGAAGCTGTTATCTGAAAAAAAAAAACAAAAAATATTGTTAGGATTCATAAACATTTTATATTTATTGTATAACGGAAGTTAAGAGTCAATGTAATAAAAATCGACAACATAAAGATGGTAGATAGACCAGCACAATTTCCAATAATCGGTTACGTGTTTAGTAAACACATACTTATATTTATCTACTTCTTCTGTGCTCAAAGAACGAGACTGTTTTTTTGATAATTGTAATCTTAAATAAATAGATTGCTGGTTAAAATGTTAAAATACACATAGAACAGCCCATACACATCAAAGATTATGTTAAAGCGTTGCCCTCCTTTTCCCGATTCCCCCAATGGGCCACCAGAAACTCACAAACCGCACGAAACGCGACAGCTTAGCTTATAAAACGCCAGTGTTATGTGAGCGAGAGGTACCACCCCGGTCGTGCCGGCCCATTCGGCTACAAAGCAGCAACTACCTCTTACATATTTTAGCTTAGCAATATTAATATCGCCTAGCAATTAGATCAAAACATCCCTTTCTAAAAACGCAAAAACCGACAGGCGGGAGTCACGCGTATCCACTTCAAAATGATTGAAGAAAGGTACGTCTTTTTAAATCTGAAATTAAAGATGCAAGACAGACATATTAATGTACTCATTGGAATTGTATCGTCATATTTTGACATGTATTAAGTTTATATTTATAGTCCAAAGTTTCGAAGTCAAAAAGTCGAAAATATTAAAAAACTCTCCACTAAATAAAGTATTCGTAATCTTTCCTTGATAATTCCTGAGATAACACTTCAAACAAACCCAACTATAGGTATTTTTATACATATTATATAGATTATGCATAATTTCATAATAATCCGTGTACACTATAACATCCGGGCGTACGCGGTTTTTATACCAAATTAGTAGCTAGACTTTAATCTAGATATACTAAAGACTTAATCCCAGAAAATATAAAGTTACTACGCAGAAATTATGAAAATGAAATATGGTTCAGAACTTTGTCCTAATACAAGTTTTTCAAGAGTCAAGCACCACAGTAAGTCACAGGCCTCCTAAATTCTTCTTAACTCTATACCATTCGTATTTCAACATGAACCAAAGATCTCAAATTCTTCAATAACGTCACAATTAGATCCCTAGATCACCCCACAGCTAATAAAGTCCCGGAAAATGATATGAAAATCAATAATGAGGGGTTTTTAATTCTTCATAAAGCACATGGAACGTATGGAGACAATGTAACCTCCAGCGAACGTTGAAAGTGGAATTTAAATATGTAAGGAATTAGGAGGGGGTCGCGGGCGGGGGAGGGATGTGGGGGTGACAGGGGGGTTGGTTTTTCAAAACTAGAAAGAGATGAACACGCTTAGTATCGCGATCTGAGCCTCGTATGGTTTTTTTGGCAATGAGAGCGGGTTAGACGGATATGTCTGAAGATAACCCTTAATTTTTGCTAATTATAGTTTTGTACAGAAATGAAGACGAAGTAATTACGCAATTCTTGTTGTACTTTTGCTTAGTTTTAGATGTTTTAAAGAGAAAAGAGAGAAGTGTTTAGACAGTAACGAACTGTAACGCTAACCAAAGTGATTAATAACCTAAGAGAATAGGACACATTTACCATACTTTACATGCGAATCTAATTTTGGCTGAGGTTTTTTGTTACCTGGATAGGCACACTGAAAACATGATACATATAATGTTAAATGCTCAATATCGCCAATGAACATAAATAAGTTTCGGACGAGCCCCTCCTGTGCTGGGTCCAGGAAGCTCATCCATACTTAGCCTACGCTGAGACAAAATTAGGTCAGTTCAATTGCACCACCTCCTACCGTTATTACCACAACAACACAGCTTCACGAGAGATTTGAGCTTTCCATGCGGATGGCCACATGGGTCTTATCGTGGCCTTTCTACCGGTGGATATAGGAATATGAACTTGGACGTAAAAGACATTCTGCACTGAAAGAACATAAATTACTTATCAGTGCTCCAAAAATGCATAGACATATTTATCAGTCCGGCTGTTATAAAAGATAGATCTCAAGATACATCCCGAGACATTTGCGGGCGTGTGGGGCCCACGCACGCGCCGTAATGAGCGGCGCGGGGGGGCGGTAGTTAGACAATTTTACTGCGCCGCGCCGTTTTTTGGGAGACTCGCTAGGTGTGCTGCACAGATTAGATAACACAGAATAACTAATTCATTTTTCTTCTTATACTAATTATTATATTAAGCTTGAAGATTTGTGTCGATTGAACGAAATGAGCGGGACGATACAGTGATTACTTACACACTTAGTCTGCAGTTGCTATTGCAGTGGAAAGTTAGCTACAAGGCTGGCTGGCTAAGCTACTGAAGAATAAGGGTTTGACGATATTTGGCTGTAATTGCCAAAGGATTGTCTTCATCAATACTCCCTAACTATCCATCGTTTATCCCTAATTATCTATATAATACTGTTTCTGTAAAATATCTAAAACGTAGGTAACGTAAAAATCATTAAAGGTGATCAAATATGTATTAAGTTGTTTCTTAAAGATAAATAATAAGTTTCTTACTAATAATAGCAAATACACTAGGACGTGAATACAAAATAATTGACCGTCGTGTGTTTTTATATCAGGCATCGCGATACGCTTTCAGTTTGTATTTCAATTCTTGTATGCGTTGACTGTTCGTGAAAATGACCTATAGTAGAAGTATGTGATGATGATGATGTAACGTATTTTCCCTCTAGTCTAGTCGTTTTAAATCTATTTCTAGACGTAGACTCACTGTTACAGCTGGCCAAGTAGAGTGATCGGCCGCTTCCCGCTATGAATTGGATCCAACAACCAATTACTTAGTCTCCCAAAGCCTCGGCTCCAGAACCTCACCTCATCGTCACTTGATCACGAAACCGGCCCACTGCTTCAAGAAGCTTATTCTTCTTTTATATTGATGACTTTGTGTTTACTAATCTTGACAAAAGAGCAGTACAGCATCTCTGTTGTCTACCCCCCTCCCACTTCTACCTGCTTATCCTTCACATTGATTTCTCAATCTTAACAAAGGGCTCGCTTCTGCTTACTACTCTTTGCCAACATCTGTAGGTAAGTACAAATTTGCATATGTCGAAATAATTTAGGGGGTCCGCACACACACGCGCTAATGTGTGTATCGCAAACTAAGAATAAGAAAATGCTGCGGAATACGCCCGGGGCGGAAGGGGGGGGGGACGTCGCGGGAGGGGGGCATCGATTGGAACCACGTTCGGGAATCTTAGAGGAAATTTAATTTGATTTTTTTTTGTCAGTACGCATAAAAGGTTGGCTAATCTGTATATATTTGGAAATGCCACGATCTGTTACTCTAGTACTTGTCGTTACAAGATTATATACACACTTGTTTGCTTAAGAAGCACATGTGACGTAATAACTTGGAATTAAAATTGATGCTATTTCAGTAATAAATTAATTAGTTTAATTTCTATATACATATTATTTGTTTCTTATATTTCATAGGCTCATTTTCAAATTTGTAAAAACCATACTCACGATTTTATCACATGTAGAGATACTATTATATATTTAAACGCCTAAAAAATGTAATAGCAAATGTTCTTAGATAGTATAGTACTAGTATCTATAAAATTCTTCTATTTTAAGCCTAAGTAGATAAGTATCTAAAATCAGGATGTAAGAAGTGACTTCTTTAACTAATTTTTGTTCGTAAGAAGCGAAGCGTTCCGATGAGAAGAAGACATTGTGGTACAGGTTTATCACGGCGCTAGGTTACCGTTGTGTACTATTTGGTTAATATTTTATAACGAAATCAAAAACCTTTAAAACAAGCTTTTGAATGTATGGTTTGTCTTTAAGTTTCTTGTTCGATGAAACCGTGGAAAGGAACGTAGTTTAAAGTTAAGTTTTATCTTCATCATCATCATCATCAGCTCCTATCCGTCCAATGCTGAACATAGGCATACACAGCTCATAAGTTTAATCTAGTTTTAATCAGTAGTATTAGCGGTATTTTTAAGAATGGCGGTGGAGGCTTAGTATAGGGTTCGACCCTTTTACTAAGTCGCTACAGTGACCTACGCCACAGGCGTGACCCTTTTTCTAACGGACCCTAGGCTTAATCGGGTACTAGGTAGGTTTAAATTAAAGTGATAATTTCAGACAAACGACGTCTAATATTTTAAAAGTTTTTACTCAATTTTGTAAATAAAATATGTTATTGGACATCAAGTCGGATTCACCACGGTTCCAAAGCCACTGAGAACCGGGGAAACTAACTCGGTGGATTTATATTTTAAGTATTCTACAACATAAAGTAAAAATCCATTTACTTTTGTAAACTATTTTTTATAAATTAAGTATTTCTGATTGACAATCAAGTTCTATTAAAGTTTCAGCTAGTACCTAAATAAATAGATGGAAGCCAGTTTAACATTCATTCAACGAGTAATATTATAATTCTGAAGGTTGCTATTTCTGCCTTCGGTCCATCTGTTTGCTTTACATTCCTCTGATTGGAATTTGATAAAATATAACAAGGAGATATATTATAAGGAAGGGTATAACATCAGCAGCACCGATATAATGGCTGTGTCAACGCGAGTGAAGCAGTGGGAAGCGGCTAGTTTATAAACCTTTCTCCCCCAGTGAGTTAATAAGCATTTTTGTCTTGAGGAATTCGAAAGACCTTTTTTACAACGAGCGTCTTTATGAAAATGTTCCCTACGCCTTCGTGGGATATTTTATAATAATTTACGTACTGGTAGTAAGCAATTACTGCGGAAAGACAGAGGGATGGTAGATAGCCAAGTAAATTACAAAACGATAGTGAAGAGAGATCGCTCGTCTGGTCGTTCCTTAAAGGGCATGTGTTAAGACAGAGGGATGGTAGATAGCCAAGTAAATTAGAAAACGATAGTGAAGAGAGATCGCTCGTCTTGTCGTTCCTTAAAGGGCATGTGTTAAGACAGAGGGATGGTAGATAGCCAAGTAAATTAGAAAACGATAGTGAAGAGAGATCGCTCGTCTTGTCGTTCCTTAAAGGGCTTGTGTTAAGACAGAGGGATGGTAGATAGCCAAGTAAATTAGAAAACGATAGTGAAGAGAGATCGCTCGTCTTGTCGTTCCTTAAAGGGCATGTGTTAAGACAGAGGGATGGTAGATAGCCAAGTAAATTAGAAAACGATAGTAAAGAGAAATCGCTCGTCTTGTCGTTCCTTAAAGGGCATGTGTTAAGACAGAGGGATGGTAGATAGCCAAGTAAATTAGAAAACGATAGTGAAGAGAGATCGCTGGTCTTGTCGTTCCTTAAAGGGCATGTGTTGAGACAGAAGGATGGTAGATAGCCAAGTAAATTAGAAAACGATAGTGAAGAGAGATCGCTCGTCTTGTCGTTCCTTAAAGGGCATGTGTTAAGACAGAGGGATGGTAGATAGCCAAGTAAATTAGAAAACGATAGTGAAGAGAGATCGCTCGTCTTGTGTCTTGTCGTTCCTTAAAGGGCATGTGTTAAGGTCATTCCTAATGAAGATTAAAGGGGAAAAATGAGGGTTATCAATCAACTACATATTTGCGTAAATCAAACTTTAAATTTTGGAAGTTAAACGGACGTCGGGCAAATGATAGGGATAAAATATATTAAGACTTTAAACAACTAGCGAACAGTAATTAAATAAGATCCTATTACTAAAATTATAATCAAAAAATTTTAATATCTCGGTCTTATTTTACACTCAATTTTTGTGACCTGTAAGAGGTGAAGTGTAGAATCGGACAAGCAAAAGCTGCTTTCCACAAACTGTCTCAAGCCCTCTGCGACCCTAAAATTATATTTATTCAAAGACACCGCATCATGTTTGGTCCACTCACGTGAAACATGGCTCTTCTTGCACTGCACTCTACGTAAGATTTTCAAAATTCCTTGGAATATGTTTTACGTCAGGGTACTTGAAAAAGCAAACCGCAAGAGGGATTTTCTGTCGAATATCATGAGATGAAAAGTTTCCTTCCTTGGACACATGCAGCCTCTCTGCATCTGCATCCTTCTATGAATTTCGAAAGTTGATCCTCGAGGGCATGATCCCGGAAAAGCCAGACTGACAGGAGAGAAAGTGTTTAGACGACATTAAAGACCGGACCAAACAAAGCTATACTCTGAAGCAAGCAGCATGGGATTGGACAACATTTTGGCAACTCACCTCCGAACTTCAATATGGAGACCGTACCGTATGGTGACGATGATGATGATGATGATGACTACATCAATGACAATAAATATGATGAGGATAAATAAAATGTTGCCAAATAAAAGGCCAATGTATAAAACGTTGTAAACGAACGGATTTATTGAATAGTCTGACCAAAAACTGATTCTGTTGTTTTACTAAATTTTAGCCGGCGCTTTAACTGTAACCAAACATTTTCCATATGAAAATAAAGTAGAAAAAAGCGAGCAGGAATAGATTTTTAAACGGTGAATATTTTTATTTGAGCGACGCGAAAAGCGAAAGTGCGAAGAATTTGAACACTTTTTTATGGCGCGAACAAATGAATGAAAATATTTTAGGCCCCGCTTCCATTTTTTAGAGTTCGAAATCTAAAAAAAAAGTCATAGGTTTTACGATTTTTTATTCGGCGCGTAGAAAGTGAAATGGATTCCAGCATTTTTGCTCTTATTTCGATATTGACTAAAATCTGTTGTCTATGATTTTTTTCGTGCGAAACAAAAATGCCCGGACAATTATTCCAATTAATATGATACGGGTTTTAAAAGTTAGTTAAAATGCCTTTGTTTTTGTTCCAGCCAACTAACACTTTGAATTTTGACAGGCTATTGTAAAATGTTTTTATTTTAACGCGATTGATTTATTGATACTTAACCTATTACTGATCTATTTTGGTTAATAAAGGCATATTGTTTCAAATACGTATTAATTATATTGAGTGTTTCGTTTTTATTTAACGAGCTATTGTTATTTTTTTTTTCATTTCATCCGAGTTAATTTTATATAATCGTTTGAATTAAAATAAGGACTTTGAATTCGTTGTTTTTTTTCTTCAATTGTTTCTAAATTAGTTACAACAGCTACCGTATTATACTCGGGATACATCATTCCAGAGCTAGCCTCCTTTTTAATTAAGTAAGCAGACACATCACCTGATGACAAGTGTTCACGTTACCCATGGGCCTAAACGAATAACTAACCCAGATATCTCGTTCATGCGTTAACCAGCCCGCGACGTGGATGGTAAGACTCGGCACCAACGACCATCCATATCCTGCCATACTTTCCTAAACCTCTTGTGATTACTCTATGTAGTAACTACACTAACTATTACATGTTAACTATTTGTTCCTATACTAATATTATAAAGAGGTAGTTTGTGAGATTGTGGGGGGGGGGGGGTGTAACCTCTGGATCTACTGAGCCGATTTTAAACATTCTTTTACCAATAGAAAGTCACACTATTTGTAAGTGTCATATGTAGTCCTAAGCTATAAAAATAAAAATGATGAGTCCGGTTACGGCTCATATCTCAGCTAACGTGGGAAAAGCAATGGGCTTTAGCTAGTTTTCTTGTAAATTAGGACCTAACAATCTAGAATAAACCACAGAAAATGTTTTGTCTTGACTCGCTTATTTAGGCTTCAAGTGGTTTAATATAGAAGTGAATACAAGTAGTACACAGCTGTATGTACGTATACATTCCTTTTCTCTTGAACACTTAAAATCAGCGTGTCGATGTTAATGAATAATTGTGTGTAATGAGGTATCTGATTTACATGTGTGACGTCACGTTTTACGGGCTGCAGATTGAATGTACGTAATGCCTTAAAGACTTCATAATTTAGTAAGAGGTAGTGCCATGCTGCTTTGCAGTCGAATTGGGCGACACGACCGCGGTGCTACCTCAAACATAACACCGGCGTCAAGTGACAGCTATGCTGTCACGTTTCGTGCGGTTTGTGAGTTTCCATATGCCTATTGGGGGGGATAGGGAATAGGAGGGCAACGTATCTGCATAACTTTTAGTTGTGTGGGCGTCACCATAAGGTTCCGACTGCTTTTCATAATCTGGCTTTTTTATTATTTGGCTTGTCTTATAAAACATTAAACTACAGGCGTTCGTGATCGTGCCTTTATTTGTTTAAATTTTGTAGAATTATCTGGTCTATGGTTACGATTTTTGTTAATTTGAGTCCATTATTATTATTTATTATTGAAAAATAGATCTCTCCTAACTGACGTCACATGCACGCCACTTTCTTAAACAGGTAATACTGTAGTACTTATAGGTATATAAGTCGAGAAATTAAATTATTTATAGACTCAATTAACTCAAAGAAAATTTAGCTGTAATTTTTAAGTCTTGAAATTGGAAAGTAATAATAATTAACAATCACGATTCAAATGTACTTAATTATAGCCTTACGTGATCGTGAAGGCGACAACAATGTTGCCAAGGTCTAAAATTATAAAAATAACAGGAATCAAGTGAAGTGACTCTCTTTATATTAACTTCAAAGATTCTAAATGTGTAATGACTTCGTTGAGGTTTCTCAATCAACATCATTATTATGGACATTTTCCGTCTACTGATAGGCTTTACATGAACGCCAAGATGGCCGATTCCTCGTCACTCGAGTTCAACAAGGACTGTCAACTCTACGATCAAAAAATCTAAACTAATCTAAGCTAATGTTTTGAGTTTCTATGTAGGAGCTAATATAAGAAACTCAACCGATTTAAAATCCTTTCTAATACTACGTTATCATCTGGACACAGCTGCAGGTCCAAGTAGAGGCGGGAGAAACGAGGCATAAATAAAATATCTAAAAACTGCGACAGTGTGTAAATCCAAATTTCTTGTTAACCTGATTTATGTGTGTACTTATGTTTGTTTGTTTTAAATTAAGTTTTTTCTACAAACACTGGAACATATCTTAGACAATCATCTCGTCAGAATGATGTCATAACAGGGCTGCGTTCCTGTTAAGAGAGTCTTAGGTTTACCTTATCAAAGGGATTTTAAAAGTTCTTTTGAAGTTCGTAGAATTTTATAAATATTTTTAAAGTCCTTTATTTGGTTCTGTTCTAAATTTTAACTTGGAAGAAGGAAATCGACTTCATCTTAGACGAAGTGTTAATTTAATGATTTTGATTTAAAAATATAGCATCAATAATGGATATTTGAAAGCAGTTTGGTGGTATTTACAATTTGTTAATTTGAGTTTTTTTAAATCTTTTTCTTTATATATATTCTATATTTTTGTAAACTATAAATTTAAATAAGAAAATATAACAAATATAAAAAAAACCATAAGACTGAAGATTTTTGTGATGAGAATGTCGGTGATGATGATGATGTCGTCACAGCTCATTCGAGATAAAATCAGTGCGCTGACTCCTTCAAGATAGCACAGTATTTTGACAAGAACGGGCTCACACGACACTGGCGTAATAAAAATTATATGCTTCAATTTACGAGGGCATGGGAGGGGTGGGGAGGCCAAAAAATACCCCCCCATCCCCCTGATTGCGGGATCGAATCTCGCTAAACGAACGCGGACGTAGGGTGGGTAAAAATTTCGCGGTGGGCTGGGGGAGTCCCCCCGCGATACTGTTCTTTTTTCAACATTATCCCGGTACAACTATGCGGCCGTGGATTCGTAATTATGGCATTTTATTATCACCGAGGCCTTTATCTATGGCTGCAACTCTTTTGGGCTCATGTTTCCAGGGATTTTTATTTATTTTATTTATATAAACTTTTATACCTGGCAACCTTGATATGTTAATGTTTTTTACTTTTCAATTCATGTAACATATTCCATGTAGCCTCATAATCTTGGCATTAGAAAGATCTATGTTGCAGGCTAAATTCTCTATCTCTCAAATACTATATGTTAGATGACATACAGAATATGAGTACTAATCTACGAAGCGGAAGGGTTGGTTTGGTCGAATGCCCTAATCTATTAAACTACAAGTCGTACTCTAAAAATATTTTGCATTTGATACCCAGAAGTACGAAGAAGGTTGTATACATATTTTCTGGTGATTGACAACAGGTAATTTATAAGTACGGATGTATGTTTGGTGCTCAATTCTACAAAACTACAGAATAAAATGTGATAGAACAGTGCATTATGTAAGCTAAATAATTAAGACCAGGTTCATTTATTAATTAACAAATGTCTGTCAATCTAATAATGAACGGCAGTATTAAAATATTTAGATTAGAAGAGCGTGGGTGAAGTTACAGGCAGCAGCTAGTAACGTACGTTCATAGCGTGATGACGCATTTGTAAATATAATTATTATTTATACCTTAATTCATTAGATATTTAGATTTACAGCAGCACGCGGATTGATGATGATTATTTTTATAGCCTAAGTTATTCCTTATAACATGAGCTATCTACCAGTAAAAGTCTCGTCAAAATCGGCCCAACTGTTTCGGATATTAGCCGGAACAAACAGACAGACAAAAATTGTAATGTAAATTGTAAAAAATGTTATTTTGGTATAAGTACCATGTGTACATCTGAAAAAAGCTGTTATTTTAATATTACAAACAGACACTCCAATTTTATTTATCTGTATAGATGACTATACAACCTAGGGTTAAAAAATCACTAAATATTTATACCTACCCGAATAATTATTTTCTTTACACCTCGAATAGAATTTGATTTTATTACAATTCCTTCACTAAGTAATTAATCGAAAGGAACTTCTTTCCATCCGGGTGTCCATTGACACCTCTCTTTAGTTTTATGTATTTATTTCTCTCTGTAAACTTAAGTAGATAATAATTATTATATATAGTGTGTATGTAGTGTAATAATTTACCTAAATAAATTTTCTTCTATTCTATAAAATAGAATTCTTCTCAGGGGCTAGCTTTGGAACCGGTAGCTTATGAAATAAGAAACATTATGAAGTTGTGTTGAAAATTAATTAGTTATTTTTGATTTCTCTGTACAAAAAATCACGTAATATAAAAAGTTTACAGGTTTAGCATAATATATATCTTCCTCAATAGTTGGGCTATGAAATGCAAAAAGAATCAAATTCGAGTGGTACTTCTAGACAAAAGCAAACTCTTTATACTCAGTATGAGGCCAGGTACACATACAGACTTAAAAAAAATATGACAAAATATCCGTCAAGCCCCTTCACGGGTACCCCTTTGACTTTAACAGGAAAAAAAAACATTTCAGTCTAGGGGCTCCCCTACTTAGCTCTTTCTTTTTGGAAAATAGCGTTTCTAACGAGAAATATGCTACTGGACTATATTTTTATAGACGAATAAGAAATTCAGCAACAGTTTTTTCTTTAACAAATTAACTTTTTCATTATTATTTGTTTAAATTTCTGAAAAATATACTTCAATGCCACCCCTGAAGATTTAAAATGAGTTGACCGCGGGCTAGACCTTTAGCAAGACTCAGATAAGTCTAAATTGTCTATGTCGAGGCAAAGAATTTGTGTGTCAAAAAATATCCTGCGTGTTCTGGTGGGAGGTCTACCTCGCGTTCACTCAAGACTAGCCTTTTGTCAGACTCAGTCTATAAGTTGTCGGTCTCGAGATAGAATTGTCTATACTAGTAATTACACTTTAATTATTTATTAAATAATAATCCATAGATATTATTATTAATTACACTATATTTCTGTCTCTTTTAAATCTAAAACGAAATCTATTAATTTTAGAATTTCTATTATGTATCGCCATCTATGTACACCAAAAAGTATTAATTTTACAAGTTATTTAACTTCTACAATCTCCACCGTACTCCTCGTAGTACTACGTGGTACTACGCCGTAGCCTACGGGACGTCAACATCTACATTATTCAGAAATATTAATTCAATATTAACTTGGAATTTCAAGTTTTGTATTTAAGTTATTATTATTATTGAACAACATTTTTTGATGTACGAAATATATAGAAAGAAATGTATGTAGAGGTGTAAGGAAAGTATATATTTATGGTTTATAGTATGGCGATGTATGGCATGGTATAGGCAAGTAAAAAAGTGTGAAACATTTTTGAATAGTTACATAAAAGTTTGGAATTAAAAATCTCATGCATTCCCTCCCCATTTATTGATGTTTTATGTAACTTAAAATAATGTTTATAAGGATATTTTTTCAAAAGGAAGTAAATTTAAAGTAGAGGTTTTATTACTTCATAAAAGTACATACACATCACATTCATACACAATACATTCATACACAATACATTCATACACATTACATTCATACACATTACATTCATACACAATATATTCATACACATTACATTCATACACATTACATTCATGCACAATACATTCGTCATTAACAACCTTTTCCCAATCACAGAGGTAATCACGATGACCTACACCTCTTTTGTTTAATGCCAAGACATCGGCAAATATAACCTTAATTAAAGACGAAACTGGTACATTACATAAATGAAAAAGATATAAATATCATAGTACTTTTTCGTCGTAGTAGCGTTTACGAGAACGTAAGTCGGGTTCAAGGTATTTGATTCAAGAAATTACTTTATTTATATAGTATTTTTACGTTTTCATAATATTTAACCAAAAGATATTTGTACCATCTTAGCCTACTTTCGTGAAGGTGAACTTAAGACTCAAAAAAAGCTTTAGGCTTCTCTTGCATCATACTTTATTGTTAACGTTTGTCAGTCTGTTTTCACACTTAAATACTGATCAGAATTTGATATTTTGGCAAAGAGATGGAGTTTTGAGGAAGGATATGGGCTGTTAATAAAATAATCATCATCACGCGCGACGACTGACTAAACGCAGGCTAAAAGATTTTATAGAAGATACCACACCTTAGGCGTTCCTCCCAGGCATATCAGGATAACAACATGTAAAATTTGTTTTAAATTATTTGAAAAAATTGGTTCCACTGAGTTTGTTTCGCCGGTTGTTCTCAGTGGTCTTGCCTTGGAACCGGTGGTAGACTCAATTGACGTTCATAAAGATTCTCTGTTGCTACTATATTCAATAAAAAAAAATGACTTTGTTTGATATTTTGATTGATTTTGCTGGACTTGTTAAATGAACGCCAAGATTACTCAATTGGTACCTAAGCTTGGAATGATCACCACATTTACTCGGTGCTCATCCAATGCTCCATTTTTAGCATTGCTTACGATTTGAGAATAAGGATACTCTTTAAGCTTTTTATGCTGTTTTGAGAATCTTATCCTTATTAAATGCTACTTCTTGGAGTCATTAAGAATTCTCTTCTATTATTTTAAGATTGATGAAATTAAGATTGGGTTAATTAAAAAAAATGTGTATAGGGCGCGGCTCTACCACAACGCACGGTGAGGCTAAGCACATTTGTCAAGTTTCGCTTTGCCAAGAAAATGTATGTATGCTTCTATTACAGCCCACGGACACGCTAAGCATTAATTGTGATTTTCTTGCAATTAACATTTTAAGTGATGTCGATTTCATTCAGACTATAATAAAACAGATTTTAACATAATTCGAGCTACTTTTACACCGGGATAACAAAGGTTTCAAGGAAGCGTCTGAAATTAGGCCAAGGATGTTTATATTTACTTCGACTTTCCGCTATAATTATTATTTACACTATTTTATTGATGGTTTCTATTTATGGTGACTATTTACGGAATCATATCTGTATGATCTATATATTATAAAGCTGAAAAGTTTGTTTGTATATTTGAACGCGCTAATCTCAGGAACTACTGGTCTGATTTAAAAAAATATTTCAGTGTTAGATAGCCCATTTATCGAGGAAGGCTATAGGCTATATAACATCACGCTGTGACTTATAGGAGTTGAGTAACGCGGGCGAAGCTGCAGGTAACAGCTAGTATTGTTCCCCCAGCATGGTTCAGGCCTTGGCGTGGCGGTGGGGCTTAGTAGCCTAGGGTAAGCCCAGCACTTTGGGCGAAGCTAATTGAGCCGAGGGGGCTCTTTGTACCCCTCTTATAAGAAGAGGGGACAAAAGAGCATGGGGCAAGGGGTGAGGATGGGAACCTCACCCCATTGTACTGTCCCAACGTTGGGAGGGGTTGTTCTGTGGAGGTGGCGTCGGTCCCTTGGAGGACTGACTAGCCGTCGAGGTGCCCTGTTTGTTTAATAGATCCGGGGCACCTCACCAAAGGCAGCATTGGTGGCACTCGCCGGGTTTTAGTGGGTAGAGCTGCATCCACTTACCAGCTTTCGGGTGCACCGAGTTCCACATACCCGCGTGGGGAGACCCACTCCCCCGCGGGATGCCTCAGAGCATTTCCCGGTGTAAAAAGTCAGTCCCGGAAAATAAGAGCAGGAAAGGCAGTGTAGTCATTGCTATATTCTTAGGATAAGCAACCATGTGTCTCCTGGAATAGTCCCATTATATTAACCCATATATGTGATATCAGGTGAGGTATTAGGCCATAGTTCACCGATACGCTAGCTACCTTCAAAGACTTTTAATCTCATCAGGCATGCATGTTTCCTTCACCGGTGAGCAAGCGATGGTCTCATGTTCAGGTGCGCGTAGAAATTAAGAAAAACCAATTTCGAAGCATCACAGGGGTCACGATCGCACCCGATCCTCTCACTCAAAAGGGTGAGCCCGTGCCCACTGGATCACCGTCGCTCTCAGTCCCATTAACTGGTTAATATTTATGGGTGACTTTTTAAAACTTATTATGATCTTAAAAACCTAATTTCAGTATTAACAGTAACTGGTGGCGACAAAGAGCGGGCCATTGTTTCAGGTTGTAACAAGGTCATTGAAAACGTCGATCAAAGTTCGTTAACGCCTGGGGTCTGAGTCTGTAATCTTCTAGAGAGTTCTTTTTCTCGAAGTATTCAAACAAAAATAAATATTTCCTGTACCTGTGGGTACATAAGATGCTTCCCGCGGTTCCCAAATTGAAAAGAAAAAAGCAATTGACGACCTCTGTGGCTCAACAGTTAGTGCGTTGGCGCTCAAGCCGGAGGTCGTGGGTTCGAATCCCGCCAGGGAATAAAATATTATGTGTTCCTAGGTCATGGATGTGTATTAAATGTGTGTATTATATAGTAAAAATCTTAAACATATGTATAGTATAAAAGTATTAAATATAGTTGTCTGGTACCCGTAACACAAGTTCTTCGAGAATTTACCACGGGACCGGATTGACGTGGTGTAAAAGCGTCCATAGATATTATTATTATTATTTCTCAATATAAACATAAATAACTTTATTAAATAATCAATTGGGTGGCAAAGTTACTTTTCTTTATTAGATATATTTAAATGTTGTAATTAAGATCTTAAATATTATATTTATTTCTATTTCTTCAAACACGCCCGAAATATAGGTACGAAGTTCATTATTAAGCGTTACACAAAAACGAACAACATAATTATCAGGCCGTAGCCGTCCAGAACTAGAACGCCAAGATCGATCACCAGTAACAGTGAGCTTAGCTAGAACACTCGCTTCCTCGTGCACATACAAATTGTACATTACATAACATTAAAAATACAATGGCGGAGTAACATACAAAAAACCCAATTATACGTATACATTTGAACATATAATGTCGGAATGTAGGCGTCGCGTGGTGTAGGGTGGCTGATTAAAAATCATGACATGCGCAGAATAATTTAAAAACTACCGGAGGCTGTTAATTTTTAAGTATTGATCAAAAATTGCGTATGTAGCCTCCCCGGGGGTGGTGGTGGGGGGGGGAATCTCGTGCGTGAATTAGGAATTTTCGGTTTGTCATTTGGCGAGTTCTTTTGTGTTCGATGTTTTTTAATATTTGACACAGTGGCTGTTTGTGATGGTTTGAGATATTTTTGTATTTCAAATTAAGACATAATGAGCAGGTTGTTGTATTACAATTGATTCGTGTTTGAGAATATAATTTTTTGTATACAAATTGTCCCATTTTGAGATTGTTTTTCGGTTCAAATAGAGTGCTAGATTTTTTTGATTATTTTATATTGGTAGGAAGATCATTATTGCCAGGGCAAACAATTTCTAGCCTAGCTTATAGATTTAGTTTTTATTGAATATAATACTGGGATGATTATTCCTTATTATAGTTTCATCATCATCATCAGCCTCTACCCGTCCACTGCTGAACATAGGCCTCCCTCAATTAACACCAAGACGACCGATCCCTCGCCACTCGCATCCAACACGGACCGGTCACTGTACGGAGATTGTCTTCCCACCTGGTTAATGACTGACCAACACTTAGTCTACCTAAACGTGGCGTCCACTCTTATTACCTCATTGCCCCATCGGCCATCCGGTCTTCTGAGTGTGTGACCAGCCCACTGCCACTTCAACGAGCTTAATCTTCGCATGATATCGGCTACCTTAATTTTTCTGGCGGATGTCTCATTATAGTTTGTATAATTATAATTATCAGATATCGGATATCTATCCCTAATTCTCTGTGATTTTAGCGGTCTTAAAACTAAAACAAACTCCAAAGGCTATCATTTTTTGTTCAATTGTTAGTTCCTGAAGGTTACTCGTTAGATATTAATGTTAATTATCAAATTAGATGTTAATGATTAATTATGGAAATGCCAATATAAGAAATTGCTTTTTTTTTCAATCTCAATACGTCAAGAAAAATCCAAATATTAATTGAATATTTTTTTATATATAATATGTTATCAATATCACTTTTACTTCAAAATTATTAAATAGAATTACATTTAAACCAAATAAATTTCGTTTATTTATGCTGTAGACGGGCTGTTGATGATTTGAAATAAATATAAAATGGAAAAGTCTGTCCGTACGGCACGGCTGCCACCTGGTGCCAAGAAGTGCTGCGGGCTGGCGACCGCCCAACGGACCCGCGTCTCAAGAGTATCAAGTCTTCAAAATTAACTGCTGATAAAACCTTATGTAGTTTATGAATTATTGATTTTTTTCTCACGTCATACTATAAATGATTACAAAAATGGTATTCAAATATATTTTAGGACAACACAGCTTGGGAATAAGACATAGACGCTTTCACACCACGTCAATGTGGTCCCGTGGTAAGTTCTCGAAGAACTTGTGTTACGGATACCAGAGAAAGTAAATATAAATATTTAATACTTTTATACTATACTTACATATATTTAAGATTTTTATTTCTTACGCTAACGTTGTCTTTCTGGATTTTTTGTTACACTCGCTATTGATGCGAGTGGCGAGGGAGAGACTTAGGTATCGGTCGTCTTGACGTTCATTGAGAGAGGCCTATGTTCAGCAGTGGATGGATACATATGATGAAGTGATTATTAGACTATTAAATAGGCATACTAGAGTATAAGAACATCACAAAAATACTGTAATATGGAGCTATGGAACTATAAAACTATATCATCAAAATATTGTAACTTTACGATATAGGTACGTAAAATGAAATCATCGGCGTCAAACTTCTTCCATTTATTGTTGGATATAGGCCTCCTCCAATGAACGGAATGGCGACCGAAACAATTACAATAAATGTTTCTAATACTAACTTCAAATTCTTCAAAATCTTAAGTATAATTCATACATGACATGAATCCGTCTCATAAGTTTTAAGGGTAACAGCGATTACGGTAAAAATCAAGTGTCGACTGCCAGGAGACAGGATATCCGTCAGTCAGTGAGACGGGCGGGATGTTTCCGACGCGTCTATTTATCTATTTTAGTTTCGTCTCATAATATTAACGGTATAACTTGACTCGGTTGACATACGATGAAGTTGAACATATTATGTTACTAGCTGTTGCCCACAGCTTCGCCCGCGTCAACTTAACTTAGCTTCTGCTAGTCACAACATGATGTTATATAGCCTATAGCCTTCCTCGATAAATGGCCTATCTAACATTAAGATAATATTTCAAATCGGACCAGTAGTTCCTAAGATTAGCGCGTTCAACAAACAAACTCTACCTAACCTACAAAATATATTTATCAGTAACTAACTGGTGCCCGCAGATTCGCTCGAGTTAGTACAACTGTATCCCGAGAGATGATCATCTTTTATAACCACTCGTGGGTAATGTACCTATACATTTTTTTTCAGTCGTCCAATATCACAATAAATACTTGTCTATTATATTATATTAGTCTCCACGAACCTCGTAGTCTATATTATTTTAGCTCTTTGTTTAAAAAAAAAGTAATTTGGCTAAATAAAATCTTGTGCTTGGTTATTCGTACCCTTGCTCATTATTCTAAAACTCTACTTATAAGTTACAAGTAAAAAGCAATCTATCCATGTCTTATTTTTTCTTTTACGCCGGGAAATGCTCTGAGGCATCCCGCTGGAGAGTAGGTCTCCCCAGGCGAGTATGTGGGACTCGCTGCGGCCGAGAGCTGGTAATTGGACGCAGCTCTACCCACTAAAACCCGGCGAGTCCACCAATGCCGCCTTTCATGAGGTGCCCCGGATCTAATGAGCAAATACCCTCTACGGCTAGTCAGCCCCTCAGGAAACCGACGCCACCTCCACAGAGGGGTTGTCCCGCACCACATAACAACCTCTCCCAACGTCGGGACAGTACAATGGGATAAGGTTCCTGTCCTCACCCCTTGCCCCCTGCTCTTTAGTCCCCTCTTCTTATAAGAGGGGCACAAAGATCCCCCTTGGCTCAATTTGCTTCGCCCAAGGTGCTGGGCATACCTTAGGCTACTGAGCCCCACCGCCACGTCAAAGCCTGAACCATAGTGGGGAATCTATCCATGTGTTAAGTATGAATACATATACAGACAGACGGACAGACAGACCGAGCTAATAATATCTAGATAACTAAACTGAGGAAGAAACAAATAATAATTTAAGAACATGACTCGGAAGTAGGTTATCGTTGGGATGACAGTTAACCTAGTTAAGATCCTGTACAACGGATCAGAGCTGTTTAGATATTTATATAAATTTAGTTGTTAGGTGGTTCTTAAAATAACTCAAGTTCATATCCCGATGGCAGATACTTTTTTAATTAACAAAAATATATCTATGACAATTTTTTTTTAATATATACAATATACAAAAATATGACAAAGACGTTTAAAATCATACAATTTACATGTAAGAAAATTGTACGGGAACGTCTGTTTGGCAAAAAATATAATGAAATAAATGTATCTATTGAGGATACCACTTTAAAATAAGACTTTCCGTCTTTTAATAATTGTGTGTATGAATTATTTATTATGTATTAATGAAAGAGCAAGCCCTACATTTTTTTCATAGTTTGAAAGAACGGGCTTCACTCCAAACTGTTTTTTTAACATCTTTTATTACCTCTTATTACATATTTAAAATGTTGCGTTACGAAATAAGTATATTTTTATTCTGAATTTAAAGATAAAAATCAAATTTTATGATAGCATGAATGAGGTTTTTAAAGAATTAGATATAACACATTATAATGTAGATAGATTTTGCCACATTGGGGGCGTAAAAAAACCAAGCCCAAGTCGCAGTAGCTCACCGAGGGAATCAAAAGGAATCAAAAGGAATTAAGAAAAAAAAGATGGCGTATGTGAAATTTTTTTGCGAATTTAATTTATGGTTTAAATAACATAAATACGTGAACGAGAACGGGAGTAACAGCTAGTGTTGGAAAAAATGATTTTTTTAAACCTATTGTTTTTCTATTTTATTTTGTAAGTTTCAGTTTTTGAAGAATGCTTGTTATATCAATGTTTCATGTAAAGATTGGAGTGCTAGAATATATTTTACCATGTACATAACTTATGTTTTACACATATTGTTGTTGTTTTTTTTTATTAATTTAAAAAAAATCCCTTTTATTAGATGTGTATGCATTTATTATAATATGGTCGAATTTGGATTTAGGAAGAAACAAGTCGATCATAATGTTTTTTATAATATTTTGCACCAATTTGATACTTTTATTTCTTAAAATTTTCTTATTTCTATATTTTCGTTATCTGTTATTATTTCGTAACGATGTTATTTGATCGTTCGACTATAGTTAAGACAACCCTACAACCCCTTTGTTTCTTCCGTAACAAGTTCACGCGATACTTCGTAACCACACAATGTAAAGTTAACAAACATCTCCATATATAAAGAAACTTTTGAAGTAAATTATATAATTATAAGTTAATTTTAATTAATTTATACATTCATAACCATCACAACCAATCTTGACGACCTCTGTGGCTGAATGGTAAGCGCATTAACGTTCAAGCCGGAGGTTGCGGGTTCGAATCCCGCTTGGGAACAAAAATATTTTCTATGTTCCTGGGTCATGGATGTGTATTAAATATGTGTATTACATAATAAAAATCTTAAATATATGTATAGTATAAAAGCATTAAATATATCTCCGTTGTCTGGTACCCGTAAAACAAGTTCTTCGAGAACTTACCACGGGACCAGATTGACGTCGTGTAAAAGCGTCCATAGATATTATTATTATTAATCTTTGTCCACATATATTTTAAAGTTATTACTTTGGATTTTAAAGAGCTTTTAGACTTGCACTCATGTGATCTTCAGCAGGTCAATTGCAACGCATCGATCGACTTTTGTCTTGATTTTCTGATAAGTAATGTTATATTTACATATCTAAATATAACAAAGATATCTTTGAGGGTTCTACTATTTACAAAAAGTACATAATAGCATTAATAACATTGATAACTTCCAAATGGAATAAGGTCTTCTAATAGAAGGAATTAAGGACTTTAATTGGATATGACCAGAGGGTTTCTTGTTCATTGATAGATGACTAGCAGTCATCGACTGTAAAACCGGAATAGAATGGTAATGCTATGTATTTTGTAAAACGAATTTCGCCAAATTTGTGCTGCGACGCTGCACCGGTTCTGAGCTCTGATTGTCCGACTTATGGATGATTGACCGATGAAACGAACATAAAGATCACTGGTTGGTTGAATTTCTATGACTACTCTATCCCATTGTATGCTCGATGCTAACAGTAGCTGGATTTGTCTTGATGATGGAAAAGACTTTACTGGAGCATTTATCGCACAGAAAAAATGCGTCCGTGCTATATGTGGACTCAAACCGGATGAATCCTGTCAACCCATCTTCAAAAAACTTGGCTTATTACCGCTACCGTCACTATATTTCTTAGAGACTTGTATGTTCGTACGCAGGCATGCATACCTATTTATGTCAGCAGTAGGAAAGTAGTAGTAGGAAATAAACTCTCGTAGCCGGCGAGACCCCTATAACCTAGTGATAGATACTCAACCTAGTTTAAGTAAATATAATAAAAGCTGTTTAAATATGTGTGTAAAGCTATATAATAAATTACCGATTAACATAAAGAAGCTAAGTGTGAGAATGTTTAAATTAAAATGTATGAGTGGGTCTCAAAAAATATTTTTTATAGCATTAATGACATAATTACAATGAAATAATTAATAATGTATAAAGCCCTCTCTACTGTTTCTCTATTCTATTATTTTGCATGCTATTAAATTGTGTAGCAAAACATGAGAATCACAATGTATTGTAACAACTTGCAACCATGTTTGATGCAAATCAATTATTATTATAAAACGTATAAAACGTTTATGTAAAGAAACTGTTAAATTACAAGTACAACGTTTCGCAAATACAATGCTTTTACAAATTATATAAAAAAATATAAATGACTCGTGAAATATATTATTAGAATTTTTAAATGTATATTATTATATGAGTAGTAGTATGTATTATTATAATTATAAAAATAAAGAAATAATATTGTAATTATAAATTATTACTATTTAATAGATACTTGCAAGTTTATTAATATATTAATCACAATACGTTTGTCACGATAGCTCGTGATCGACCACTCACATAAAATATTAATCATAACAAACAAATACCTAAATAAATATGTCGTATTAATTAGTAATTAATACTAAATTGTGTTGTTATTTTATTTTAAAATTTGATCACCGTCATAAAAACGTTAGCTTATCATTTATTAAATTAATAAAACAATAATCGTAATAACGATTTAAGTGTTGTAATTTAAATTTTACGTGAATTCGTTTTTGTATAGATTAAAAAAATATATAATTCTTACAAACAACGCAATTACTTCATTTTCTATGAATTATAATTCATATAACTAATTATAAAAATTTAGCATCTTAGCATATCTTAAAATTGATAGAAGTCATTGTTGCACTGATGATTGTAATTACGTTTTAATTTAATTAAATTAATTATGATTCGAAAATTACTCAGTATTGTATTTTTATTTATTTAACTGATTAATATTGACACAAATATAGTAATTATATCAACTATTTAGAAATATATCTAGCTTCGTATTACTTTTTTTATTAAAATCAATTAATCTGATTATGTTGAAGCAAATATTGCGATTACAATTTCATTAATTACGAAAGCACCATTATATAAGACTGTAGAATTGGAGGCAGTTTATTACTTTTTTAATTTAGCGACTGTACCACATGCAAATAGATATAGAATTAGAAACAGCGAGAGGGAAATTTCCCGAACTAAACATCCCTCCCGCATGTGGGGGATAATTTAAAAATACGCAAAATACGGCCACTTCTAACCGGGGGGGTGGGAGGTTCCCCACCCCCCGTTTTGCGTATTTTTCGGTATGCGTGGCAGGTGGCGCCCCTCGCGGGGGTTCGTTAAAAAGCACCCGAGTACGTAGTATTATAAAAGTTGCGCCTACCGCGTGTAAGTAGTGGCGTGGGGAGGGAGGCGCCCCCCCACCTAGTTAGACAGTTAAAAGTATGCGGTATTAACAGAACGGAAATGAATATACGAGTAGGTAGGTACGAGTTTTTGGGAGGCTGCGACGCCGCGGGTTAGATTATGAGAATACTTCGTGTTTCGTTTTTTTGCGGGCTTTATTTTAGCCGTTCTGTTTAGACGCGGAAATTACGGTATTACGTCATTTGATATATGAAACTGTTTTTTATGTTTTGAATTTCACTCTGTATATTAAATAATTCGAGAATATAAATATCTTAATTATAATGTACCTGCAATCAGTAAAAAGTAGGTCCATTATGAAACGTAACAGTTCATTAAAGGCATAAGGTTAAGTTAATATTATATTAATTAAATTTATATCATACGCTAGGTGCAGAACAAAGTTTGTAATTTATCGATTTCATTATAATAACGATCGTTTTTGTTTTATGTTTCTAATATTATCAAAGGCTTGTGATATTGTTTATGATACTCATTTATGGGACCCACTGCGGTAGAGTCACAGGCCACAATCAGTTAATGTAATATTTTATGTATTTAACTAGCAAAGGGGTTACATATAAATAAAAACACGAAAATAAAATAGATAATATTGTAGTAAATAGAATAGATAAAATAAAGTAAAGAGACAGTACACTTATAAAAATTAATAACGCGAAAACTACAGATAATATGAAAGGGTTCGTTGTTCTTATTGTTAATCGAAAGGGGCCTACATGTAGCACTGTACGGAACTAGGCTGACGATGATGATAAATTTTACAAATTCTTATTGCGCATATTTCGGTATTTTGAAATTCATACTTAAATAATTCGTAAATAGATATTAAACTCTTATTTTATAAACAAATTAAGCTGTATTAACTTATTTCACAATTAAAGGTATTTTGAAAATAATATAATACTGTAATATAATATTCATAATAACATTACATGACACAATTGACGAAATAAATTAGAAGCGCCTGTTTATATTGTTAATGCAATGTCGAAGACGTAAGAGATTGCTATAAGATTTATATCAGGCGCTCGGTTAAGACACGCGTTTCCCGGGGGCTCAGTGTAAGTGCGACGTACACGGTTCAACCGCAACCACTTGCTTGTGACTTTTTAACGTTGACTTACGTTGTTGTTACTATCGGTTTCTTGAATTCTTGAATGGAAATATGATGACTAAGAAACCAAGATTGGTATTGTTTGTTAAAATAATAACGTAAACGTTCAGCATATTGCATCAAGATTTTTTTCTCTCTTAATCAAAATTTACTTTTCTGTTTTTTATTATTTATAAGTTTTGTTACTGACGTTCTTAAATTCAATAAAATAATTAAATTAATGTAAGTACTACTCGTACATATTATAACGAGCACTCAAAAAAAATGCCACAAAGATTTCTTTAGAAAGAAAATATAGACAAACTTACGGACAAGCCACCACAGGTGATACAAATGGTCAACGTGCTGCAACAACGTTAATAAGTCCTGGTATGGATATTTTTTTGGTAAAAAATGTAAATATTCATTCAAAGTTACTAACCTGAAAATGTATACAAACACATTTTATTGCATTGAAATAATTCTTAGCATTTGAGGAATTATCTTTAATGGTTTTATATTGCATGCATTTCAGTTAAGGTTATTTTCTTATTTACGTTACCGACAAAACCGCGTGTTGTGTAACTAATTTAATATTCGTTATCATCATGACTGTACCACTATCCAACTTAAATCCTTTATGTATGGAATGGTCCCACATATATCATTTGGCCAATAATAATGATTAAATTTTATTTCACGCTAAACGGTTACTCAAAAAGCTTTCTATATTCATTTTAATTTTGGATGTGCGTAAGATATCTCTCTATATTGTATTCGTGCTATAATAATATTATAGACTTCAATCATCAACACCTTTTTTTTGGGCGCTGCTGGATGTAGGCCTACTTTAGAGAACAACAAGACGGCCGATCTTGTGCACTGCTAAATCGAATTTTGCATTGACGTGCCTTGTGTATGTGCCAAAATTCTCGTATTCACAACATCACCATTGATGAGTGGCAAAAATGACGTCATGTAATACTACTGATAAAGATCGTGATTTTGTAGGAGCAACTAAAACACCCAATATTACTCCTACACCTAATATTACAGGATCCTATTTAACCCGCAGATGGTACCTTTAGTACCTGACCCACGGATCGTGCCCTCTAAGCTACTATCCCTTCAACCTGTAGTAAAAACCTTCAACTCCTTTTACTATTGCTTTTTTGTAACAGTCAAGTATCAACCCCCACTGCTGGGTATGTATGGTACAACTTCATTGAAGCCCACTTCTCCATAATATAGAGTACTCTATTACTATGAAGGTATATATGTGTTGTGAAGGTTGGCTGGCGTTATAGGTAATTATATTATTATGGTAATTAAACTAATTACAACAAATTCTACTGAACATATATATCCTTTATGTTTTAATTGTTAGAAGAAATTGTACTTTTTTAAAGTTTCGTACGTTAAGACGAACGGCACACGTGACCAGAATTCTCGGAAGGCTTAAAGTGATGGTTCTAAAATACTAAATAATAAATGGAGAGATTTCAAAACGCACAAACACCGAAATAAAACAATTTATTACAAAATGTAAACAGGAAGAGCCGTATTTTCATTAAGAATACGATTCCAATACCCCACCCCCTAAGCACCCCCAGGAATAGACCGAAAATACCCAGTTATGATTAATTCCAAATGCGCCGCGCATTGATCAAGGAACCAAGGCTTTTTACTTCAAACTACCCATTTCTTCCCCCCCAGACAGAGAGCTCCAGCATCCCTCTCACTCTAAAACAAAGATGCTAAAACTTCTTTCGCTAGTATGAAGATTTTAATTTCATATTTTTGACAAAACGGCTCTAATTTTAATATTACGGACGCAAAAAATGGTGCTTCTTTCGGCGCGCTAAGACTCATTTTGCCTTGTGTATAACTCGCACTTGTTTCCGTCTTCTAATTCCGAATTAGTTTTCGAAGTGAAAAGATACAGTCCCAAGACTGTGAGGTGGGTGCACGGATAAATAAACTCTATCATTAGATTTTAAAGTAAAATTTCGCTTGTTTTGCATCCTCAAGAAATAATTCTCGAGTCGTACCCCGAAATTAGTCGAATAAGGGGAAAGGGGTTCATACGACGGGTGGTTTTAAAAGAAGAAGGCAAAAAGGTGGGGATAGAAAGATGCGCAAAGACTTAGTTTGCGCGGGGTGGCGGGTGTTATAAAATATATAATTCTATACTTACAATACTTGTAAATACGGCACGCGGAAGAACATCGCCTCGCCAGCCTTGATACTTGAATTTTATTAAGAATAACCTCGGTAATGTTTGAGATTTATCTGATAAATGGAAATCAAAACGTATAATATGTTGTCGTTTTGGGAAGTTGAAGGATATTTCAAAATTATTCAGACTTTTGAAAGATCACTTTAAGCTAATCCGACAAAAATGAATTCAGACACGATTTGAATTTACTTAAAAGTATTTTATTATTATATTATCTGAAATATATGATGTTACAATATAACGTCAACTAGAAAATTATAGGGATTCTTATTGGTATACATTCTCGGCAGATCTTCGGACAAATAGAATTCTAGTAATTGGAAATCATCTTAAAAAAATGCAGCAGACAATTGGATAAAAACATTAAGCCTAATTTGACGTATATCGTGAAACAATAAATCGGATTTGCTCCACATGATCACACTTAAATGGGTTTTTTTTGTTTCTCGATTATCCCGTGATATATTAAAGCTATTATTTAATTTTACTAATATAACTTATTACTGAACCTATTGACACGTGTCTAATCGTGTCATTAATTTTGTAGTCGTGGCATCTCAGACCATGTGGCATCCAAGACATAAGTTCATTTTGTTATTTTTTAGTATTCTCTCTTAGTGTCTTATCAATACTTTTAATTATAGAAAGTACTGATTTTTTACCTTTTCATGAGGTGTCTTTAGCTTTTAGCTATGTTGAGATAAAAAAAAATCATTAAATTTTATCTATCATTTGGAATATATTTCAAGTATCAAGATCTCCCGCTGGCGGCACACCGCTACATTCGCTGATATTTAGTCGCAAAGCGGGATGTATTATGAGGCGGTAGTTGTTTAAAGTGAGAGGGGGAGGTGTGCGGGGGAGAGAGCAGGAGAGGGGAGGGGACGAGGGTGCCGGTTCGATTCCGGCCCGAATAGTTCGTTATAGCGATTTTACGGTGCACGTCTTAGATTTTTTTGAGAATGATTGACTTAGAAAAGTAATGAAAAGAAGAAATTAGGGCTTTTTCCGTGTTAGAAAAATTCTGATTCCTTAATTAACACATTACACTTATTTCAAGTTTTATAAACATAATTTTTGTTCAATTTTTTTAACCGATTTTTTCTTCAGTTTAATTATTTACATTAAACATCGTGTGGTAATAATTATTTGCTGTAAGTAAGGTTTTTATAAACTTGAGAACTAGATTATCTATTTTGGTCTATTTCTAATTTTGACATTAAGTTTACAGCTAATAAGAAATATTAATACATCTTTATTTGTCTTTGTTATTCCATATAATATGATCAATAGAAAACATTTTCCATAACATTTATATACATATTATTAATAACAATATATAATATTATACTACGATAATATAATAATAATTAGAGTGAAGCTACATATATTTTATCCGCTCATTTCGCGCGGTTCTTACTAAAAACTTGTACAGGGGGGGTTGCACTAGCGCCTACGCCGTAGCGGCTACGGGCTACGGGCTACGACGTAGGCCTCTAGGGCTGCAACATTAAAGATTTTATTTTATTATTTTGGATTTCTGATTGAACTTTAAAATTTACGTTATCTAGTAACAAAAATAGGAAAACTTGATGAAGAATTTAAACGTTTTTCTTTTTCTTTTTCCATATGAGTTTGCCCGTGGAGCCATGAAACTAACTAAATCAATATTAATTATTTATAAATCATAATTTTTAACACTGTTTGAAAAAATATTAAGTATTGAAAAATAAACTATTATTTTATTTCATTTTTTATTAGGATTACCAACGTGAAATGTATAAGTGAGTAAATATGTATAATTTGTAAGACATAATTTAAATGAAAATGTTGTACAATGGCAAGTTTTTAGTTCTTTCTTTTATTTATGGAATATTCAGAAAAAAAAATACCTTGTGCATCTATTTGTTGAATTGTTGCGTATCTGGTTGGTAACTTATTAATACTATGATTTACACTTAGGTTTGTCATATGTATTAGAGTTATATGTAATTTCAATGGTTGTATGGTAATATAAGATGTAACACGACGACAGGTCATAGCTGAAGTGTCGTCATTTTATTTCCAATCCTTTTATAGATTGTATGAATACAAAAATTTAAGAAACTATTTTATGTTATTTTATTTGAAATCATTAAAAATTGGTTTAAATACAAACAAATATTAAATCGATTTTTTATTAAAGTAATCTAAAAAAAAAATTAAAAAAAAGAAAAAAAAAAACTTCAAAACCCAACTTTAACATTTTATCTAGTTCTAATTTAAACTAAGCACTTTTACGATCGCACCCCCAAAGTTCATCAGCCCCAGCCCTCAGCATCTCGCACGTTCCTAAGACGGGCGCGGGGGTGGGGGAGGGACGGAGGGGTGGCACCCGGGGGGTGGAAATATGAAGGGAGCACTCATTTATCAATATATGAAGACTGTTTCTTTCTTAGAATTGATTACTGTGGAGTCTTGGGGAAAGTTCGCGATTTAAGTTTTTGATGTTTACCCTCGTAATGGAGGTAAAGGAGGGATGGAAACGGTATGTGGTATATAGTGGTAGGTATGAAGATATAAGTGATAATAATATAGTGGTATGTATGAATGTATCATCATCATCATCACCATCAGCCTCTATCCGTCCGCTACTGAACATAGGCCTCCCTCAATGAACGCCAAGACGACCGATCCCTGCCACTCGCATCCAACACGGACCGGCCACCGCACAGAGATCGTCTTCCCACCTGGCCTTCCCAATGGCCGACCAATACTTCATCTACATATACGTATAAGTATAAGTTATAATAATGTCAAAATGTCATGTAATTTAGCTGTTGTACTGTTTACAAATTATCTTATTGAACAAATATTGTCTACTTTCAAAGCATATTAAGAACCGGAGAAACAAACTTTAATATATTTCAAATGAGCCTATGCTTGGATTATTTTTGCGTCTTGGTGTTCTTTGCGGGAGGCATGTGTTCAGCTGTGGACGGAAAGGGACTGATGATGATGATGAAGCTTATGCTGATATAAGGTGCATATATCTGAGTGAAGATGCTAGTACGTGTTAAAGGGTAAACAAGACATTTGACGTCTATAAGTTGTTATTTCGACGAATAAGTCCAAAATTTCTGCCCTGTCTTGAATTACTTGGTACCTACGTTTTTATTTCATGAAATTTCCGAAGTAATGTTACTACACTATTATAAGTGTGAGTACGTGTTTAACATCTATTTGATACAAACGAACAGATTATACAACCATCGGCAGCCTGTTCTGGATAGAACTTTGTTATAATGATAACAAAGTATACAACAGTTTAATAATTACCGCGTTTGGTGGACTAGAAACCCATTCGAGGGATTGTCGGTTCGAATCTACGGTTCGGACTTCGGACTTATAATTGTCTGTTCTTAATTTAATAATTGAAATAATAAATCGCATACTCAACATGGATCAACCACGAAATTTGTTGGACAAAGTCTTTTGGAGAACTTTACAAATAAATGATGTTAATAGACAATACCTGAATTAAATATATTAAGATAATATTTATTCCTTACACTACTCAGCTGGTTAACTAAAACCTGGTATTTTAGGTAGCAATACCATATGCTTGCCATCAGCTGTTAATTATAGGTCTCAACCTACAAATATACAACAATAAAAGCCTCGGCCAATTGGATATGAGTAGACATGGTCATCCATCCTAGGTAGTAGGAACTACTCCAACAATCCAAGTAACGGTCTAAATAATTACATCCTAAGTACTAGCGAGAATTAAATATTTATTATATTACAATAACCATATACCAAATAAAATATTTGAGTTACTTATACATAGAAATTGACTTAAACTATTAATGAACTCGAGCGTAAGACATTTCCGTTCAGAATATCCAGAGAGGAAAATCAGTCAACAAAACAGAAAATGGCGATACATCTAAAACGTGTATAAACCACATCTACATAAACACACAAACAGACGAAATAAGCAATAAAGTAACCGGGTAATATAAAACTAAGAAACATCAACATCTTACCCCCCTTCCGCCTCCCTGGGGGGGTAATTTCCCCCCTGAACTTACTAAAATACTAAAAACGGAGATAGCAGGGCGGGCCACCCCATTTTCTTATGCAAGATGCTTATGTTTTAACCTAAATGTTTGGATTCGGAGAGGTTTGAGTTATTATATTTTCCTTTTAACCGACTGTGATGTAAGGAGTTGTGAGTTGGAACAAAAATGTATGCTATTTTAAATACAAATCGTGTGATAAAAAAGTGTTTTGTATTTAATAAAGCACACTCAATTGTTAGCTTAAAAGGAATCTGATATTGAATTTGAATGAAAAGCCATCTGTTTGAGCCTTAAAAACACGTGAAAAACGTTCAAAATGTATTTCACTTTTAGTCTAAAAAAGTGCCAGCACTTAATAGAAGCACTTATAAAAATAGGATCGCAAAACGCAGTTCAATTATATTTGATAACAAAAAACTGTAAGCCGAGCTTGACAGTGCGACTCAATGGACTTTCGCTATTTAGAAAAAAACGCACTCGAAAAATTCACCGATTCGGGGATCGGCAAAAGTGGACTAAGCGTGTATGAAATTAAAAAAAAAATCAATTGCCCATGAAAACATCGGGTGAAAAAACTCGAATGAATTTTTAGTGATCTTTATTTGCTTTTACGAGAACTAGTGAAAGCGAAAGGCTGAAAAAAATACGTCACTATTTCTATCGTACGGGCCGGAATAAAAAAAGAAAAAAGGCGAATGACCAACGAGAGCGAGAGTTCTATTTTCAAATTGCCCGCGCGCCGCACCGTATTTTATTTTTAAAACGATTTTCCGAACATGTGCAAGCAAAAAAATGTGCATGCAACGTTATAAAACTGTTTTGAAACGGGAATGTGTGTCAGAGTTCTGTTGGTACACGTGCGTGAGGTATTTAGAATTACTCGTTATAAAAATACGTTTTTTATATTTGACGGAACGAATTGCTAGAAATGTTTCAACAAACATCGCCATGTTTAGTGTTCCTGAAAATATGAGATTACCAAACTGTACTTATGAAAGTCTTTGCTCTTTTTTAGAAAAAATAATGTGATAATAACATATTTGAAGACTTTATTTCTTCAAGTGATTAAAAAGTTAAAGGAAAAAGAGGCGGGTTGCAACTCAAACCGCAAACTAAGAAACTTTGAAGACTTTTTATAAGTTTTTTTTTACCATGGGCCTGCCATAATTTTTTAGAATAAAAAATATTTATAATGTCTACAATCATTGGAAGCCAAAATGATCTTTGCAGTGACATATTTATTCTATTTTAGTTGTATTAGAACAGGTGTGGGACAAAATATGTCTACGTTTATACCCATACGCCTGCGATTTCATCCGCGTATTCCCCTTTCCCGTGGGAGTACAGGGATAAGATATGGTCTATGTTATCCTAATGTGTAAGCTATATTATTGTAAAGCTTCATCAAAAGCCATTTGGTAGTTTTTGCGTGAAAGAGTAACATACATCCATACATTGTTACAAACTTTCACGTTTATAATATTAGTAGGATATTAAAGAAGCTAATGAGTTTGGGTGTGGGAGGAATGTTGGAAACATCTTATTCGATTATAAAAACATTTCACTTCATGTAATGATACGTTCTTATATAATTTCTTTATAGATGAACAGAAGTATATATTATTGTTTTGATCACCGACGTCCTTCCTCATGCTATCATCTTGATAAAGGAGGTGGGTTTATAAGAACCACTTTTGGCCCATAAGACACTCGGAAAAAAAATCGATTTCGGAATATTTTTATACCCCTTTGGATAATTGAAGATATTGTTTTTTTGTTTTCTGTAATTTACGTAATAAATAATAAAGTAAGTAATAGAAATGTTTGCCCAAAAAGAAAGCGTTTCGACTGTTTTGTACGTTTTTTAGCCTACTTCAATAAAAAGAGGTTTCTCAATTCGACATTGGTATTTTTTTCTTCTTTGAATTATATTTTTTAGCAAAGAGTTCCATGAACCGCATTGATTTTTTACGGATAAGCTTGTATCTAAGTAATATTTTGTCTTCGTTCACTGTGTGCTTCTATACAGTATAGATACATATATCACTCGCGTACGGTCGTGAGTTATGTAATGCATGCCTGAGACTGAATTACTGAATTGTAGAGGCTGAGCTGCAGGCTATCTACGGGGTCCACAGGTGGCGGAAGTGGAACGGCCATCAGATATGGTGGTTAGCTGTGAATATACGATCGTCCCCGACCTAGCAGCGACAAGATTACCAGGATGTAGCGGGTCCAGTGGGATTGGCTGACCTATCAAATGCTACATAGGTCCTATGACGATCTAGTGAAGTAGCGAGCAAGCGCCACTACTATAAAGCCCCCCCCCCCCCCTAATACCGGGCAGCAGCGGTATCAGTACTGGCTAGAGACCGAGGAAATGGATTCCAGTAGAGCTCTCGTTTAGAGATCAACGAGCAAGAAATTGGTAATTGTACTACGGAACGGAAGACAAGTGGAGCAACCACCGTTCTAAGCACCCTAATATAATATGGAAGACTGCTCCACCGACAAGAGCAAGGCTCTTACATAGAGAGATAGAGAGAGACTGAATTAAACACGGCATATTTAAAATGTAAGGAAGTGAGTTATAATGTTTTATTAGATTTCATCATTATCAATCTCTGTTCGTCCACTGCTATGTCCAGCCTGTGTAAGGCCTGTTTCATAAACGTCAAGACGCTCTAAAACGAATATCTAAGTGCGTTAAAACTAGCTCGTAACAAATACAAATGTTTATGACACAATCGTATAAAGTATATCTTTATATATATATATATATATTGTGTGCGTGTGTATGTCACTGAACTCCTCCTAGACGGCTAGACCGATTTTGAGTGGGTTCAAGGGGATTCGGGGATGGTTTAGATTCACAAAAAAATATATTTTGTACAGGACAACGTCTGTCGGTGCCACTAGTAAATAATATAATAATATCAACCCTTAAATGTCCCACTGCTGGACACGGGTCTCCTCCTCGAAATCAGGCGAGGAGGGTCTTGGGCCATAGTTCACTGATTCTCTGCCCCATTCCGGGTTGGTAAACTTCACACACCTTCAAAGACTTAATCTCATCAGGCATGCAGGTTTCCTCACGACGTTTCCTTCACCGGTATAGTATGTATGGAGTTTAATTCAAAGCTTATAGTTTTATGGATAACTTAAGTTTAGACGATACTTTTTTATGTTAGTTGGATAGGCAAACTGGCATACGTGCCACCTGATGGTAAGTGGTCGACGTCGCCCATGAACATAAACTAGTTTACCTGTAGTAACTCATCTATGTGTTGCCTATCCTGAGACATAACAAAACAGCTCCAGAACACGAATGAAGCTGTAATCCCCGCGGATGAAGCTAAGCCTAATCTACTAAAATGAACTAATATTATTATTATATTGCGTATGAGGCCTGTTGTCAGCGATGAAAACTAAAAAGCTGATGATGATGATGACGCGAATATTTATGATTTGATTTTTAAATTTTTATCGAAACAGAAAAAAATAATATACAAAAGTACATTTTTTTATAGAAGAGGGGGCAAACGGCCAATCAGTTCACCTGATGGTAAGTGAAGAAGGATTAGCAGGTGCGTTTCCGTTTTTCGTGAAAACTACTTGTTGTATAAAACGTGCATTCAATAAAAGCACAAAATTTCGTCTAAAAAGCAATTAGTAGTTAATTAAATAAATAAGTGCAAATGAATCAATAATAAAATAAAGTGCCGAATTACCGCCCCCCTCCACCCCCACGAGTACGTACATGGGCAGTGTACACGCCCGCTTATTTAAAATGGACGCACAAAAAATATATACTGCTGTTAACTAGTGTCATACTACGGATTCGTTTGGCTATTTTTCTTCTGATAACAGCGCATCATAACAAGGAGACGTCTAGCTCTCATGGTTACAGAATTAACTCAGGCTTTGACCACTTTGTAGGGAGAAGCAGGTAAAGGTCCACCCTGCACGAGTATTAAATTAATATATACAACACCTTGCCTTGGAGCCAAGATGCTACATGAATGTCAAGACATAGATATATGCAAAAAAATCGGTTGTCTGTAAAGGCGGTTTACTGACGATAGTTGAACGTGACAACGTCATAAGAAAATGGAACGCCTCCAAGCGAGGTAACGCCGCATACTTCATGTTTTTTCGTTCATGCAGCCGGCTCCATCGCATTATAACACGTTGTCACGTCAAAAGGTTGCCTTGATTATAACCTACGTCCCGGATCACGTTGCATTATACCTGTTATACTTTTAATATAATAAAAACAAAAAATATTTTGAAATAATAATAATAACTTTATTAGTGCACCGAAAAAAGATTGACTCCTACACCCTGATACAAACATTATTTCTTCATCATGTCTATAGTATAGAATTAATTCAAATACTTGTTACGATTTTTCAGGTATACGCTTATAAACAAGACCAAATCATCGTCCAAAATTGTGATTATTATGGTGTTAGTTCTACATTCTTTAAAGGTATCTACGGACAGGCTACGGTGACCTACATGAGTGTATAAGATGCGTTTATAGTAGAGGAGACCGTGGGAGGTCGACCTTCACCAATCTGATTACCAGATGAGACGAATATTTATGAAAAACAAAAGGTTCGACACTGACATCGTGAATCAGGGGCACAATCCTGCTTTGTTGTTACAGATATAACGATACTGTCACTGAAACTTAATATTATTGCTGGAGGTTGCATAAAAGATTTACCCAGACCCAAAAGTATTACATCACTATCACTCATTATCGTCATCATTAGCCTCTATCCTGCTGAACTTAGGTCTCCTTCGAACGCCAAGCGACCGATTCCACTCACATCCAACACGGGTCGGCCACCGCACGGAGATCATCTTCCCACCTAGTCAATGGCCGACCAACACTTCGTCTTCCCAAACGCGGCCTGCACTCTTGAACGTTATTGGCCCATCAGTCATCCGTTCACTCATCTCTTAGGTAATTTTGACTTCCATTATCTGTGAAAACAAACTCCGTAGGAGCTCTTTTACTATACCTACATTGTCTACTCTTCTTTACTTGTATCTTATTCTACCGTAATGAACTGCAGTATCCTACCCCAGTAATCCTTTATCATCAGGTGATACGATATGACTTAGGGATCTTCAAGTAAAGTCTTTCAAATATGAGTATACTACTCATATTTGAAAGACTGGCAACGCACCTGCTAATGGTGTAGCGGGTGTTCATGGATGTCACTTATAACTTACCACCAGGTAAAACGACTGTCCGTTTGCCCCTTCATCTATAAAACAAGGTAAAACTCTATCACTACAACTCTTCTCCCGTCCACTGACAGACAGGCCTCCTTTAACGAACGAAGGCAAACTAAGTTTGGTAAAATAGTGATGAACCACATTTGAGCGGGAAATATCAATGATTAACCCTCCGCAGATAATTCCGAAAATTCAACGAACAAACATAATGGCGGACAACGCAGGGCCTGTATATAGAGATTAAAGTGTACATAGAAAAAAGTATATAGTGATAAAAAAGCCGCATTTTATTATGAGCCGATCAGATGAGCGGGAATCTGTTTGTTTGTATTGGTGTCGTTATATGTACAGGATGCTTCGTTTTATATCATTTTAAGGATACGCCGTTATAACTGAACCTACTACACATACTTTAAGGTTCCCGCCAGAGCTAACACTATTCTAATAACTCTGAAAGAAATAAACTGCGGCGCTAACCTCTGACCATCTTGAGCCGCCGCACTTTTGCCAACTAATGAACGGTTATGATTATTATTAGGTCTTCCACCTAACTCGAAACTTCGTTGTCAAGCACAACTTAAGCCCCTTTCGCAAAATCTTATAAGTTAAAAAAAAAAAGTTATTTAATAATACCATGCGATCTGTAATTTTATAAAACGAAGAAGAGAAACATTTACACTGTATATCTATCAATAAAATAAGCATTACCACTCTGTTTGGATATAGGAGGTAATGACATAATACTCATGCGATTAAAAAAAATCTTTCACTAGTATAATGCTACATCATCACTACGCTATAAAGGCTATATTAAGAAAAAATAAATAACCTATCATAGGGACTTTTATCGGGCTAGGCCCACCACTCGTTCCCACCACTGCTACTCCTGTATATCCAGGATCGACAGCGGTAACCACTAAACGACCCTTTGATACGATCTCAGGGAGCCCGAGGGATACGTTAAAACTGCCTTGCCCGCAACGAATTTAATCAGAAGTATTCAGGAGGAGTAGGAAAAATTTCCAGTTTCCCTCCCCGGTTAAAGCGGGAGACAGTCCAAGAATGCAATGACTAACAAAGGTCAAGAAAAGACAGCAGCCAGGGGAAGCCCAGCTGCAATGCACCACGGAGAAACTTTTATGTCCACAAATATCTGCATAGTATGATTAATATGCATATTGTATATCAACTATGAGTTATTATGTATAACTTAGTGATTATCATGGTTGAAACTTGAAATAATATTGTTGTTTGAAAGTTGGTTTGTATTTTTAAGTCAACTAATATCTACATAGTGAAGTAATATACTAGTGTATATTAACTATGAGATATTTATGTATAACTTGGGGATATGTTATGTTTCCAGTAATAGTTGTGGCAAAATCGGTTGAATGCACGGAAGTTTTTCACGTCGTCCACGAGATCGCTGTAATAAGTTACTCCCGATTTGCTACGGATGTTGTCGAGCATTAATGTTAGTTCATTTTGCCAAAGACTGCACTCCCAAAGAATGTGATGTGCGGTATGTTCCTGTTCATTACCTTCCATCGAACAGCCGCATAAGGGAGACGGTACGAGATTAAAGCCAAATAGTTTACTTCTAAAGTTTCCGTGGCCGGTAAGGAACTGAGCGACACAGTGGTCAACCTCTAACCAATCCTTTGATAAACGATCGAATACAGATGGAAAGAAGTTATAAAGGTGACGTCCTTTAGTTGTATTATCCTTTATATATTATATATATAGTATTATATATCATAGGGACTGCCGATAGAAGTGAAAACACAGCGAAAGACCACTCAGCAGTGAAGAGCAGACTGTATCTTTCTCACTCGGGTACACTCGGTGGTCCCGAGTTCACCCGATCGAGCCTTGCAACTCCAAGCGTGATGGACCAGCCTCACTCACAGCCTACAAAAATCTATAAGCGGTGCGCCAAAAGAAGTTTTCACTTCAATAATAAAATTGTCATCAGCCCGAGTACTGTAGTTCTAAAATAACGTGGCCGAAGCTGCGGACAACTGCTAGTGTAAAACATTTTTGAGCTGAGTGTTTATACAATAATAAACTCTATAACTGACCCATACACTTTTAGTAAGAGGTAGTGCCATGCGGCATTGCAGCCGAATTGGGCCGGCACGACCGGGGTGGTACCTCTCGCTCACATAACACCGGCGTCAAGTGACAGCTTGGTTTGTGAGTTTCCGGTGGCCCATTGGGGGGAGATGGGGAAGAGGAGGGTGGCGCATCTGCGTGGCGTTGGTTGAGTATGTATGGCCCCTAATAACATAAAAAACCACATCTTATTCTATCGTTTGTTATCTGTTTTCCAAAGGTTTCTTAGTTACGGCATATGTAAACTGTACATATTTTTTTATATATTTTATTGTCAAAAGGTACATGTTCTATTCCATACATATTGGCTGGAAAGAGCAGTAGAAGGCTCACGATAATACAGATTTGAAAAGAAAAATGATTACAAGCGGGAATTGTGTAATATTCATTCATTCTCGTCTGATTATAAAACTACGGTTCGTTATCTGACCTGTTTTGATATAAATTAAAATTCTCTATGACCTTTGAAATAGAACTGAGCTATTTGTATTAATCGCGGCTGCATGCCCTGAATAGACGATATTCTTTTTAGTTTCTGCTATTGATGCTGTTAAATATTTATCATCAAACACATTTTATACGCTTAATTATTCACCTGGTAGATTTAATTACTAGACGTCACCCACTGTATAAGGTGATGATGATTATTTTTATAGCCTTTGTTACTCTGTGGAGTCTGTGGTTGCGTCGCATAGTTATTTTTCAAACATTTTAGTGTTTCATTTTAAAATGTCATAGTCATTAAAAATTTTACTTACAATCTATTATTATCTACCCGTTACCAAAATTATAACAAGCACACACGCATTACAGTTAAAAAATGGCTCAATAATATTAATTTATAGTGGTCACAATAACCTACGTCCTGTATATCACAAACATGTATTTGTGCACATACGCGCGTCTCTGTGTGCTCACACACATGCGCGCGCCCCGAGGTCGCAGTTCGGTTGTGATGCAACGGAAAAAGTGCATTGAAAAGTTCAGTCTTGATATTACAGTTTTGGGTCTAGATTCACTTTTTTGGATAAGAAAACTGGTAGGCTTGGTGGTTAGTGATCAGCGTCGTGAACAGAAGTTTACTGGAGACTATCTCAGGCAAATGTCTCGATGCTAGTAATTATAGCCTGGCCAGAAATATAATATAAACCCTGCATTTGTGTCGCCACTGTATCTTTTACACGGCTACACATTGATTAATCCATACAGAAATTAGTTCCGCAATATGGCGAGGGTTTTTATTTTTCTGGTCAGTAAATGTTTTTTTTTTTTTTTGTTTTTTTCTTTTCTTTAACGCCGGGAAATGCTCTGAGGCATCCCGCGGGGGAGTGGGTCTGCCCACGCGGGTATGTGGGACTCGCTGCGCCCGAAAGCTGGTAAGTGGACGCAGCTCTACCCACTAAAACCCGGCGAGTGCCACCAATGCCGCCTTTGGTGAGGTGCCCCGGATCCAATAAACAAACAGGGTACCTCGACGGCTAGTCAGTCCCGCAAGGGACCGACACCACCTCCACAGGGGATTGTCCCGCACCACAGAACAACCCCTCCCAACGTCGGGACAGTACAATTGGGTGAGGTTCCTATCCTCGCCCCTTGCCCCCTGCTCTTTTGGGCCCCTCTTCTTATAAGAAGGGTACAAAGAGCCGCCTCGGCTCAATTAGCTTCGCCCAAGGTGCTGGGCTCACCCTGGGCTACTGAACCCCACCGCCACGTCAAGGCCTGAACCATGGTGGGGCCAGTCTCTGGCTGTACTGCCCTTCTTTCCGACACAAAAAGCCTGTTTCACGACAGAAATAAGCAGGATCGTAGTACCAAGGCGGCGCGCGGCGCAAGCATTTTCTTCCTACCAATTAAGCTAAACAATAGCTGGTACTAGCTTCTATTATGTCTTTAAATATTGTTTTATCTTGGGTTTGCTAATGTTCTATATCAGCATGGCAACTGCCACCAACGGTATTTCCGAACCGATACAAATTCTATCAAGAATACTCGTATAAGAAAGGACGGCAATTTACCTGCAAACCTTCCATCCCTTACGACCAGGTGATCCGACTGTCCGTTTGCCCAACTCGTCTATAAGAACCCCACAACACAGAAATGATAATAATACAGCACTCTGTGCCCAAAAGATATCAAATTAAATAAAACATTATGCATTAAAATCTGTTGAAACAAGGTTGAAACGCATTAATAGACCAACCTATTCTAAATACGATCAATTAAATTTGGTTTGAGCATGATTTTATTTAAACGGCATTTATCTTGACAAACGTTAGTTTTCTTTAATAGAAATGTCACTTTGGGGTACTTGTGGTATTTATTCCTCCAGGTTTTCCATTCGTCATTCTGTTCGACCACACATTCTTAGGAAACAAGTAATGGCATCACGTTTAAATTAATATAAAATACTGTAATCTATCATATATTATATCTATTTCATATATTAAATAAAGCTTGAAAATTAGTATTCAAATTATTTAACATAACAATAAATTAGAATTCATAATAATTAATAAAAATCTATAACACGCAAAAGATTCAAAGCGGCGGCCCCGCGCCAGCGCCGGGGTAGCACATTCGATATGACAGTATCATGCCGTTGCCGTCACGGCAATCGAGTCAATTTTACCGGCAAGATGTACCAATAGATGTTTCACATGAAAAATTATGAGAAATTTCTCGCTTTTCGTAAATATTCCATCAGCTTTCACCAATCCTAACCTTTTGAATGGTCAATAAGTTTAGTTCAATCATTTGTAGATAGATGGCGTTATTTTGTATTGGAAAATCACCAAGGGTTTGATTTCACTTAAGTTCTCTCATGTCTCTGACAGATCTTTAATGAAATACTATACTGTTCTAATATCATGCGAATTACCCTCATTGTAATCAAAACAACTTATAACGGATTGTATCACAGTCATGCCATTTTAATTTCCCTGAGTCGGACATTTTTTTATTATGTAGAGATTTTAACAAATAATCTGAAAGGTTCTTATATCAAAGGAAGGAGAAATAGGAGTTTTCTAATAAATAGAAGTGGTTCATATTAACGCAATTATAAAAAAGTAAGTTCGTACATAATTCTGGACTTGGTTCATCATCATCATCAGCCTCTATCCGTCCACTGCTGAACATAGGCCTCCCTCAATGAACGCCAAGACGACCAATCCCTCGCCTTGACTTGGTTAACTCGTTGAAATTCATGGACGAAACTGGGCCTGTAGACAAAGTGACATCGCTTTGTAGCCGAAATTCGTTATCGTCTTTGAGATAACGATAATAATTTTATAGCCAATGATCAATAAAAGATCGTGACAGTGCAACGACAACAACTGTCAAGTGTCAACAAAGTTCGACAAGAAGTGTCAAATCGGACCAAAAACTTAAAATTAATTTCTATGTGAATAGACCTCATACACACTACAACTCATAAAAATTGTGAAAATGTTGCCCTCCATCCCACGCCCACGGATAACGAATCAATATCAATAATAAAATAACATAAGTTTGACATAAGTATTCGATAACCAATTAACAGTTTATGATTTTGTTACGAATTTTAACATTGTCTACCAACTTGCGATAACGATAACGAGTGACATAATTGACGACGGCTTATGTCAATCCCATACATTTTATTCTTTTCGAACTTCGTTAGCGTTTTTCTAATGTTACTTTGTCTAAGGCCTCTGATCACTTACCATTCGATGAAACGTTCGCCAGATTGCCTATCTTATTAACTTAGAAATATGAAACTGAAAATTCGAAAACTCCTTTCGTTAACACTGTGAAGTTGGCATTAAATAGGTTTTATACTAATAAAACCTATTTAATGCACCTAACCTAAGCTAGACTAGGTAGGTTCGGCATTGAGGTGTCGGGGAGCGCAGGAGGCGCTACTTAATGCGCCTCCAGTAACGCCCCTGTGCTCGTGTCGGGTTCAGGATGGGAACCTAGGCCCAGTATGACACGACGTCGCGGGGACTGCCTAAGCAGCCGGGTAGTCCCCCCCTTAAGAGGAGTAGTCTGGCTTTCGCCGGGGCCAGCTTGTCGTTGAGGTGATCCTGTTGAATGTCTATCCGGGACGCTCATAATGCGGCTGAAGGCGCTCGCAGTGGTTTTAGTTTACGGGTAGGGCACTCCCAGGTGCGAGTCCCACATATGGTTAGGATCTACCCGATATCCTGGCTACATGCGTAAAAAGCATTTCCCTGCGGTAACAAAAAAAAAGGTTCTGCATTGGTTTAGGAAACCTGTATTTCTAATAAAAAGGTTTGTACTTTTAGCTGGACGCTTATTTGATACATTTGTAGTGTGATTTGATGTGATTTTCCATTAATAAGAAATATAAATGTTCATATATGAAAGAATATTTTTAGGAAATAATAAGCATTTTTATACAATGGTATCCCAATAATAAGTCATATTATTTTATGGCAATATTTTTACGTTTAATACGCAGTACGTAACTATAGTTATATCGCGTTAAGTGAAATTTTCTTTATAAATATTACTTTACATTACACTAACATATCAAAAAGGAAAACATCCTTTTGTTCGTGCCAAAACCGTAAAAGCGAAACAAAAGTGTTTGTATCGTCAAACTTTTTTACACAAAGGCGACATGAGCCCAACATACACACGCATACAGCCAGTGAAAATTATCTGTGACACTATTATCATTCGGTGATCTCATCCCATCCCAAGTCAATTCGTCTTGTTTAAGTCTGCGTTCCACTTTCATACGAAATTTGGGTCAAAGACTTATAGCACATTGTTACCATGTAATGCTTTGAACGTTTCTCAGTTCTCTGAAATATTTACATTAAAACCCGTGTACAAATCACTTCTTGCACATTTACCTGACGTGTACGGATAGCAAAAACTTGAATATTTGCTAAGATTTGTTGGTTTTAACAAGTTAAAATATGTTACAGGTCACTTTTCCCGTGAACACGAGATACAATAAAAGAAGAGTAATATGAAAAACATAAAATTAAATTAAATTAAATGTCCATAACATTATTTGGTTACTTAAAAATTACACACTTAAGTTTAGAACTTTGTTAAATCTTAATCCATAAATATATTAAATACATAAATAATATTTTTGTGGAACTTATGTGAACTAGTAACACTAGATCATCATCATCATCATCATCATCATCATCAATCCGTTATTGCCCACTGCTGTAGGCCTCCTTTTTCTGTGCGGGACAACCACTCTGTGGAGGTGGCGTCGGTCCCTTGCGCGACTGACTAGCCGTCGAGGTGCCCTGTTTGTTTATAGATCCGGGGCACCTCACCAAAGGCGGCATTGGTGGCACTCGCCGGGTTTTAGTATGTAGAGCTGCGTCCACTTAGCAGCTGTTGGGCGCAGCGAGTCCCACATACCCGCGTGGGGAGACCCATTCCCCCGCGGGATGCCTCAGAGCATTTCCCGGCGTTAAAGAAAAAAAAAAGGCCTCCTTTTTCTGCCAAAGTGTCCTCTGTCCCTTGCCTGTCTCATGCACGTTGTGTCCACCTTCCCACGTCATCTGTTCATCTGTCCACCGTATGAGGTCCTGGACATCTCCGACTCAGTCCAGGCCACCATTAAAAGGTATTTATAAAGGGACTACAAATGATCACTGAATTTCACCAATAAGTTTGACAGGAGGAACGCGATACCACTCAACAGTATAATCCACACGTACATAATATACGTGTGGTCAGCATGGAAATTATGGGCAAGTCTTTAAAGTTAAATCTTGGGGTTCGTTAGTGGAGGCTTACGTTGAGCGATTGTCGCATTTTGTGTAATCATCATCAAGCTTCTTCCGTCCACTGGACAGAGACCTCTTGTTAATAAATTATGTTTTTTAGATTGGATGTAATAATTCTATGTAAAAAAATATTTCAACAGTATAGTGATACGTTAACAGTGAATGACTAATCTTTATATATATAATTCTTCTGTACGTGTGTATGTCACTGAAGTCCTAAACGGCTCGACCGATCTTGATCTTTTTTGGTTTAGATTTTAAAAAAAATGTACAGGACAACGTTTGTCGGTGCCATTCGTATATAAAAATATCCAAAGTCAGGACACGGGTTGAATCTAAATCTCAAAAGTTTGTATGTTTGTTACTCTTTCACACAAAATCTACAGAATGGATTTTAATTAAACTTTCCAACAATACAGCTTATACATGAGATACTACAATTTATGCCCATACTCCCACGGGAATGGGAAGTGCGCGGATTAAACCGCGGGACGGTGCTAGTATCTTAAGGTCTCTATTTTGTTGGATGTCATACATCTGTAACCTGACATATTGACGGATATTTAATCTGTATTTAGAGTGTCAGTTGAATTTTAAGAATAATAAAAAATCTGTGTTATATTTTAGAATATACATATTAATATCATAAAGTGAATTGTACAGTTACTTAGTTATAACTAAGGTGATCATTTATTTTTGAACTCAAAATATTTAATTAAAGTATAGGTACTCAAAACAATAACACTTACACTTGCAAAACTTAAGAAATATAAATATGTTTTATTGTAAGTTTTTTTTCAAGCTTTTTCTGAGGACAACACACCTTTTTTGCATCCCGGAGGTTTCTTTCGGGACAACGGGACAGATTAGCGAAAACGTTTCTCACTGGTCACGTTACTTATAGCCTTATCTCGTATAACTTTGTATCAGTATTAAACATAATCACTTATGTAAATCATAGTATCCTCAAGACAGCACCCTGATCATACCCTTTTTTTTCTTTAACGCCGGGAAATGCTCTGAGGCAACCCACGGGGGAGTGGGTCTCCCCACGCGGGTATGTGGGACTCGCTGCGCCCGACAGCTGGTAAGTGGACGCAGCTTTACCCACTAAAATCCGGCGAGTGCCACCAATGCCGCCTTTGGTGAGGTGCCCCGGATCTAGTAAACAAACAGGGCACCTCGACGGCTAGTCAGTCCCGCAAGGGACCGACGCCACCTCCACAGAGGGGTTGTCCCGCACCACAGAACAACCCCTGCCAACGTCGGGACAGTACAATGGGGTGAAGTTCCCATACATTTATACACAAAAATGGTACTCATTACTATACTCCCTGCGTAAGACGGTTTTTGATGATCTCTGTGGCTCAATGATTGGCGCGTTGGTGCTCAAACCGGAGGTGGCGGGTTCGAATTCCGCCAGGGAACAAAATATTTTCTGTGTTTTTTGAATTAAATTATAAAAATCTTAAATATGTGTAGTGAAAATATGTGTAGTAAAAAGTATTAAATATATTTCCGTTGTCTATACCCATAACACAAGTTCTTCGAGAACATACCACGGAACATGATTGACGTGGTGTATAAGCGTCGATAGATATTATTATTATTGTTTTGAACTTTAGCCACTATTTTGTATTAAGTCAATTAGTATCTCTCGTTCTTCTTTTCTTTCTTTTATAGATATCTCTTATAATATGTGCAATGTTTGCCATTAGTGCGTTGTGCTGGCAAGAACCGCAATATAAAAATATTATAATAATTATATTGTACAAAAATAGAATACAAATACACAGGTGATAATAAAAATAATTATGTATAAAAATTACGTTTGAATAAATATAGCATTTTCAAATTGCATTTATAATTATATTATGCGCTTGCGATTTTATAACTAGGTATTGTATTTTATTATGCCGTATTTTTCCTAAAACGTATTTCATTTTTGCAAGTAAATAATTTTTTGTTTGTTGTTTTATTTTATAAAAATTGAATTTTAAATCTTAATAAAATATCCCGAATGTAATATTATTATTTTTTATTTAGATAGGTCAAAATATCTATTATATGCCTTATGTAAAATTGACAAATCATTAAATCAAAACTTTTACTTTATATCTCTTTAAAACCCAAGATATACATACATAATGATAGTATTACCTATTTTTTAATTTTTTATTACTTTTTTATTTGACGTACCATAGCATCTGTCATTAGCTCTCACCACAATTTTTTGCAAAAATTCTAGAAACTATTTCTCGATTTCACGGAAATGTACAACGACGACTTTCTTTCGATAAATTAAAGTTCCGTTACCAAAGCATAATTTTATTTTCACGCGGATGTCTCGTACTATTTTTATACTTACTAAATAACTTTGAAACTCAGTCAATTAGAATTTACATACACATTAAAATATCTTATACGCTGATCTTTTGAAGATAAGGCCAAATGGAAACCTGTAGTAAAAAATATATAAATCCTTGTGGAGTATTAATACTTTGCTTATTTTGTAACTAAGTTACAAACGGTACTGACATACTTTTAAGTAAAAATAATGAACTGAGAATCAACAAGTTCGATAATTTCAAGAATTAAAACGTGCTGCAGTTAAAAAACGCTCAACGAAATGACTGTACTATAATAATTTTGTTCAACAACCATAAATAATGAGTTTATCATTGCATAAAATTGATTGCAACTTTTCAAGCTGGTTCTATTTGGCCTCCACCTTTTGCGTGTACGTAAAAGACATCAAAAAAGGTAATTCATTATGAACGACCTCAAACGAAACATTTGTCGAATGATGAATCAGAGTTTTTTTAACATTACATGCCGACACCTCTGTTGGTGAGGCACCTACATAACATTTTAATATAATAATTCTATATACCTCATATTTAATATATTATATTACTATGATGGTTATTAGGAGGATTCATCAAACGTGATATTGAAGTTATCACTCAAAAATATTATAAAAGTTATATATAAAATATGCACCATATCATTTAATTCAATATGCTGGTATAAAAACCAAATTGTGTATTAAATTAAAAGTACAAACAAATTATCAAGAAATTTATAATGAGAATAACATTGGACCGTTATTTTTAAATCAAAGTGCATTTTAGATGTTACGAGCGACAAGCGGGCGATGCGTTATTTTTACAATTGACCTAAATTCGATGGTCGCGCCGCGCTCACGCACATGGTGCGCGTGTGCGCTGCACAGGTTGTTTTATTGCGTACAGACAGAAGAAATACTTAATAATGGAGTCTGTCAAAATCTTGAAGAAATCTGCTTAAAGATCACATCGACTATGAATGTACTGTCACATGGATGCGCCGTCTCTCAGGACTTAGATGACAGGGGCTCCATAACGGCCTCCGAACATCTAAAACTTAGACAGGTTTGACCCTTGTAGTTGAAAGTCATAGTTAGTTTCGAAAAATTTCGTTTTATAATGTCAAAGTCTTGGATCCTTAAGATTCTGTTTTCTTCGGTACATATTAAATTACATTCATATATTTTTTTATTCACGTAAAATTATTAATTGAAATAGGTAAGTCAGATTAGAGATGTTTTTGAATATTTTAAAGCAAACTTTTATATTTTCAGGAAAGTAAAATGAAAGACTAACTTTAGATGAAGAAAGACAATATTTAATTTTTTTTTCAATATACTACAGCAGTATTATTCATCTATTTCGTCTTGGACTATTATGTTCATTGTTTACTTAATTTTTTCGTCTTCCATATTTAACATCTCGACAATAAATTTACTCAATATTTTTTGATGATATAATAGATTAGAATATTTTGAATTAGTTTACTAAATAATAATTAAAATATCACTGTCTGTAAGTCAATAATCTGATCCACATCTTTTGCACTTAATTGTCTGGTAAGTAATAGAATAAGCAACAATTGTCATAAAAATAAAAAATAAATGTATTTCGAAGTGCTTTTATCGCATCATCGAAGGACAAAACTGTATACTACTCAGGCTTACTTACATGATTCGTTAATACACAAATATCACGCATCCAAAAATACCCCCACTATCTCTTCATCTGCAAAAATATTTTTAATTAAAATATCCATCAAAAAAGCCAATATGGCCTCCTAATATATAAGAGTATCGGCCATCGTTCGAAAGTAAATATATTTTTCATTAAAAATATAAAATTGCATACACATAATGTGAACATATGTAATTATATTTGTATGCGGACGGTACAACCAATGACAACCGATATTGAATTGTGGGTCGTGCGCGTGTGTGCTTGTCCGTGCGTGTGTGTGTAATTCTTTCACACATTTTTGAAGCCACATTTTTATTGGGCCTGCGCGTGTGTGCGTGTAGTTGTCGGTGTGTACTAATTGCGATAGCTACTTCATTTAAATTTCCAGCCGGCTGGCAAAATTGTGTAACGCCGAATTTTTATTTTAGTTTTTATACGCACTTTTCTTTTTCTTTACATAATCTTTGATGGTGACCCTATTTAAACTTCAAAAACATTATAATTTTAAAAGGAAATGGCTATTACCACCTGCTTAGAGTTTGATAAGAAAAAACCAAGCATAATATTTCACAGTTATACTACCTAGAAACACTTGTTGTTTTGTTCAGATTACAATAACATTAAATTAACATTGTGTAAGACGTCTTCAACCTCACTCCTCCTGACCATTTCAATAAAGTATCCGAAACATCGGGAATCTAAATAATTAAAAACAGTAAAAAATATTTGTGCACATTTTTGTTCTACTCAATAATAAATAACCTCACTATCTACTGCATTAATTAGAAAGGCTCGTTTTTTTATTACTCGATATAAAAGGTTCCCTTGATAAATAACATTATAGGTATATAACTTACTTAAATTAGTATTTCTACTTCCTTCATTTTATTCATATCATCTTATATGAGAATTTCATTTCTTTTTATTATTGCAGTATATTTGAGTCCTCTCTACTACTAGTTTTTCTGAGGCCACGTTTGGGTAGACGAAGTGTCGGCCATTAACCAGTTGGGAAGACGATCTCCGTACAGTGGCCGGTCCATGTTGGATGCGAGTGGTAAGGGATCGGCCGTCTTGTCGTTCATTGAGGGAGGCCTATGTTCAGCAGTGGTAGAATAGAGGCTGACGATGATGATGATGATGATGATAATGAAGTAAGTATATATTTTTCTGGCCTTTAAATTTCTTCAAGGTACACACAACAATATATTGTTTGGAGGAAGAAAGTCCACAATTGAAGGCCACAACCTTATGATTGAAAAAGGTACGCTAAATAAGGAAAAGTCGCCAACATTGACAACGTAATTGTCTCCACTTAAACTATGCTCCACAATATTCAAAACTTTAATGATATGTGTTTTTAGCATGAATATATTTCGTAACAAGTGAATTGTAACTACTTAGGCATGTAAACCAATAAACTTAAGAAGTATAAAAACCAGCGTGTACATTTCATACCACGTCGCTGTTAAAATCTGTTGATGCATTCAGATTTAAAAATTTCGCTAAGAACATCATATATACGTATGATTTGAATTATTATAAAACTTGTTTATGTTAGTTGGGTAAGCGTTTGCAGACTTGCCACCTGATGGTAAGTGGTCTACGTCGCCCATAAACATAAAAAGTTAACCTGGAACTAACCCAGAAAAACTTGTTTTTGTGTTGCCTATCCTGAGTCTCGGTGCCAGTAATTACACTCCCTGTCTTGCCTTTCTCTCCGAAACACAGCAAAGCTGTTTCACGGGAGAAACAAGGAAGATGGTGGTACCCATACAGCCGGGAGCGTGGCACAGCGCATCCCTCCCATTTTATTTACTGATCTATGATAATAATAATAAATGAAAAAGAAACGTCTCTGTAAAGGTTCACTAAAATTTTCAATTCTTCCGCGAAGACAATGCAAGTGACTAACAGAAAATTTATTGACTTTTAAATGTTATTGTGATTTTAATGAGGTATATGATAATCTGTGGCCTTTGGTCAATTGGCTTCATTGTGGACAGTTTTTGTGTAACGGGTTTTTGGCCTGTAAGTGGCACAAGTCGAAAGTTAACACTTTGTTTTGAAACACCGAGTTTAACGTAAAGTAACATGATCGGAATAAAACATAACTTTAGATGCGGTATACGTGAAAGTGAGTTTCTAAAACTAAACCGTAAGACACGAAAATAAACGAGGTATTATGTTTAATTTACAATTTAGTAGTTAAATTAAGATTCATCATCATCATCATCATCATTAGCCTCTATTCGTCCACTGCTGAACATAGGCCTTAACTAACAATATATGTATTTAATTATTTTCTAATACAAATTAAAATATAATTAAGTTTAGAACACTTTTGTTTACATGACGCCATCAGGATTAGTTAGTTTTGGAAAAAAATTAAATAGATCATAATATTTGAAAGTGTAGAAACTACAAACCTAATATTCGAATATCAAAACTAAATTCCTTTCAGTACGTATGTTTCTGAATCCGACTTTGTCGGAACACAAGCCGTAATGGAACGTTAAGATGGCGATGCCGGACACAATGGCCGCTACTTTACGACACAACTTGATATTTATTTATAATCGATGACAAACCTTTGACCTACCTTGAGACTACCGACCCTGGTTTCGCACGGGAAAATGGCACGAAATTGACGAAAACATTTTGATTCAAGAGTTATAAAATACTCTTAGATAATAATTTGTATACTTTTATCAAAATTAGACACGCCGTTTTAGAGTACATAACATTTAATTATTATTAATATTTATTTATAAAATATTATCTATAATATGTATGTTTTTAGTAATATATAAGTATTAGTAATATATCAGTTGTCTGGTTACCATAAGAACAGGCTCTGCCTAGTTTTGAAACAGATGGCCGTGTGTAAGTTGTCCCAACATATTATTATTATTATTATAATAAATACACGTTCATCTATATCTGTATTAGGCTAATGTCTCAGGCAGCGGCGCCTGATCCAAAATTATCCTTATACTTAAATTGGAAAATTCTATTAAAATCAGTTCAACAATTTAGGAGCTTAGAAGTTTTTTGTGTTTATTTTACAGGAAGTTAACAATAATGTTATTGTACGAAATGATAAAAATAAAATTGTCGTTTACACAACTTTAGGCGGCATCGGACACACGATAAACGGCCCATGCCGGACATTACGCCCTCATTTTTATTTGGCACATAGACAAAAACACCCTTTTTTCATTTATATGTGTTATATAAACGCACACAAAAAAACCTCATATGCCCCAAAGTATGTACATAATGCACTCATCTGCAAATCGTGCATACGATTATAGGCCTTTTATAAAGTGCAAAAAGTGGCAAAACCGCCTGTTGTTTTATAATTTTGGCAGAACGCTCGACGTCGAACCGGACACGTACATAGCGTTCGATAATTAGCGATTGTTTTTTAAACAGAATTCGAAATTTGAAATGAAGTTTTATTCAGCCTGATTGCGATTTTTCAATTCGTAATTCGAATGGTTTTTTTTCAATTCGCATCGGCCCCGACATTTGCAATTAAAAATGGATCATTGCTTTTGTTTTTAATAATACTGCATTTTCGATGCAAAAAATTATTCTGTAGAAATAATAATTAACCTTTGTGCGGATACGTGAAATAAAGATGAATTGCGTACGGAAACGTTCCAATCTACGAGGTACAGATTAATATTTTATTGTTGTATTGTACGAAAACTTCATCGTCGATAATATTTAGATACGGTTTAAAAGCAACAACAGCACGGCTTCAGTTTTTCAATTGCGTATAACAACAATAGATTAAAAATCATCCAGTTTTAAATTTAAAAAACATTTTATTTTAACATACACAAGGAAAAATTCACGTTAATATTTATTTTAAATTTAGATATTTATTTCTTCTTATTTACACACATAAATATAAATAAATTTTGCCATGCTTTTTACAAAGACGAAGGAGAAGAACTTGCCTCGCAACGAAAGACGAAGTTGTACCGAAATCAAGTTGCCAGCTTAGCGAGACCCGTGTTTCGTGAATGATGTTTTCAAATTACAACAGATAAAAAGATATTGTGCGACACGAAAGGGTCTTGCGGGCTGGTTTCTCAAGGGCTCTTGAAAAGTCGCTAGACGCGAAGGGCACAGGGTCGAGAGAACTGGATTACGATATACTTATATAGTCTATGGCTGGTTTTTAGACGTCTTAGTGCCTATAAGGCAAGATTTTTTAAGGGCACGAGATTTTAATGATAGAGCCGGCTTTTTGGCATCGCTTCTTTGTCACGTATTTTTATAATGTATAGGAAAGGTTATGGTAATATAATACGTTTTACTATCATTAATTCAAATAAAGAACACATGGGATATTCTTTATGTTTCTTTTTGTTCCTTATCTTTGCTTAAATATACCTAGTAGTTGTGGTGTTATAATATTAATCTTAAAATGACAGCGCATTATTGGGGACCATGGTTGATGTAAAATATCCGAAGCGCATACATATCTTAATCTGATGAGTGAAATTTTTTACATCAGAAAAAAATAGGCTAAATATAATGGCCTATACTTATTGGTACTACTAACCACTATTTATTTTATTCATTGTTATTTAACGTCGTCAAAACTCATCTGATGAAGAGGTCGACCCATAAATTATAGAGCTAATAAAATAATAGAGAAATAAGTAATGATTAAGTTGGCAACATTAGTTTTTCTGACATAACTGTCACCCCACCTTCGTGTACCTATTTGATAATAATTTAATTATGGAATTATCAACAGCCTAGGCTTTAAATTATAATGACATACTAAGTTTAAAATTGTATCCAAATATGTACATGTATTCAAACAGAATTTAAAACAATGTATTTTTCGGTTCACCAATCCAAACTATGTATGGAACGCGACGAATCATCTATCGGTGTGTGAGTAGACACACACATACATACACACACAGACACACAGTAACGTTAGGACTGACTGCCATTCGAAGCTAATATTTGCTTAGATAGCTTAAAACTAATATCCAATATTCTGAAAAGTGTTTTAAGTAACCTCTATCTTAAGGCTCATTTTATCTATCCTTTAGCCTATGGCTTACCTTATCTAGCCTTTAGCCTAAAGCTTATTTTATCTAGATTTTAGCCTAAGGCTTATTTTATCTAGCCTTTAGCCTCAGGCTTATTTTATCTAGCCTTTAGACTATTAAGATTATATTATCTTTCCGTGAGCATTAGCCGATTGGAAAATTGTCAACATATTTTTTAATTAATTAATTAATTTATTTATTTTGTTTATCTAAATTCTAAACCATTCTCGAATCCTCTTGAACACACACAAGAAAAATCATCAAGATCGGTCCAGCCACTTAGGAGCAGTTCAGTGACATACACATGTACAGAAGAATTACATAGACATAATATATAAAGATAAAAAAAATTAAACGGTACGTAGATATATATACGTAATATACTTTCTCATTGTTTCTGCTAACTATCAAAAACAGTATGTATGTACGTCCCATTAGTAAATATAGGTATTATGTGACTTTATTCCAAAGATACCATAGTCAGGATAATCGTCATTCGAAAAGTGTCATATTCACTATAAGCCCCCAAACAGTCCCCCAAACAATAAGAGTTCTATATTCTTTATTTAAAGTCAAGAAACATGTTCCTTGTATATTAATAACGAAGTGAATCACACCCGTATATGAGCCTTGAACATTAACTATTTATACATCACGATAACGGTGATGCAGCACAAACCACAAATAGAAAACAGACTCGCAGATAAGTGACGTGGGTAAGTACCTTGAACTTCTATACTTCAAAATTATTGAATTATGGCTCCTTGTTTACAGGATTCGGCTCTCATGGCGTTCATTGGAAGAGCCACAACTCACGCACCACAAAATAGCTGTTCCCCAAATCACGATAGCGTAGAATTTAAAATGTTAGAAATTTCCTTCACAAATTTTAATCAGGTAAAGAATGAATCCTTAGAAATTATTAATTTTCCTACAGAAAACTCTTTTGTGTTATCTAAACTATAATCTTTGTGTACCAAAAAACTACTCGCATTGAGAATCTATTTATAATATCAGTTAGATTTTGATCAAATAATGATTTAACACGCGTTAGATGACAAGTTTATTATATTGGCAGCAAATGCACGCTTTGCCGCAGATATCAGAATCAAGAGTAAAAATTATCCTATCCATTTATATGCCTAAAGAGTTTCAATAAAATATCTAACATGCAATCAGTGTACAGCTTGGCAAAAAAGAGTATGACGTGGTGACAAGTGGAACTAAATATTTTACTAAATGGAAACCTATGATGTTGACAATACTGGACCGTCAAATACTAGATTTTGAATAAATTTTAGTGTTTCACATTTATTATTAACGATTTGATTAAATTCTCTTAATGATTTTCCATATTATGATAAGACCTAAGTGAAAGTGGCACCCTCATTTTTTCCAGACTCTTTTTTGCCAAGCTGTACAAGCACGCTAAAGTTTCATATATTATAGTAATAGAGAATAGCACCATGATGTGTCTAAAACTATTCTATCCACATACAACCTAAGTCATAATAAAAGTTGTCAAAATAGTGTACGAACGCAGTAACGTTACATATTAGTAAGTAGAGTTAGTTTGTGGTGCGGCAACCTAATGTTACGCGTGTGTGCGTCTATCCTTCCTTGACCTAGAGCCCCGACTATCGTCTGTAGGTCAGGAACACTACACGACCAGCCACTAGACCCGCCCCACCCCCCTCCGCCGCGCCACTATCGCGTTAGAGGGGGCCCCACATGCGGCGGCGCGGCTCTACATATCTGGTCCACAATAGTCGGCTAGACGAGTCGTAGACGGATGTGATAACATGCGGTTACGTGGCGGTTAGATTTGCGTTCGAAGTTTGAATTAACATTCTAATACATGATCAACATGGCGAACGTTCTATTTTAAAATTCAATGTTACCTTGTTCTAATCTGTACTAATATGTGTTTGTTTGTTTGATCTAATCTTCAAAACTATCAGTGGGGTTTGAAAAAATATTTCTGCATTTGATGGCCCGAGTATTAAGGGAGATTGTAGAGCTGTTTTATTTTAAATTAAGAATCGAGTGAAAACGCGGAAAACGCTAGTTCATATAACTTGTTGTCCTCTAGATAGTTATTTCTTTTACTGCATTCACATACAGTCATTTAAGAAAAATAATACAGGTAAAAACAAAGGAAATATGTATAATATACTTATTACATAACTTTGGTTACTAAAATTACAAGAATACAGTTGGAAGCGATCTTCCGTATGTCTGTTTACTGTTATGAGTAGGTAACTAGGTACTCGTATACGGTGCTTATAAAAAATTCCATGAATGTATAAACATTATGTACACATTATGTACTTTTTGTTTAAGTCAATGTTTTCCTTATATTATTATATTCTTATAAAGCTTTTATTAACCGCAAAAACGGAAAAATACCTAATAGTACATTTTATAATGTTTATAGGCAAATAATGTAATTTAGCGTTTATCGAGCAAGATGCTATTTATTATAATATTTTGGTAATAATAATTAGTACATTATTAATAATATTTGGTGAGTCATAAGATAACTAACTGTTACTTTACAGCCGTTAGACTGATCATGATTATTTTCTTAGCCTATGTAGGTACTTCATATAAACACTATCTCTTAGCTAAATTTCATAAAAAATTGTCCGGAAGTTTTTGCATAATGGAAGGACCAACAAATACACTTTCTCATTTATAATGTTAATGTAACATGGTAGTTATGTATATTGTATATACATTATATATAATACACATACTTAACATTAACACAAGCACATAAATAACGTACATAATTTACACGTATAAGGTCGAAATAATATATTTGAAAAAAGAATTATGTTTTTAAAAAAAATGGCGGATGAGCTGAAAACATAGAGGCTTATTCATAAAGTAAATATTGATAAAGTTTCCCGCCAATTCCTATGTAACTGACAAGCGGTTACAGACTACTCTATAAAATATAAAACCTAAGAATGGCTAAAATCCTTAGGACCAATAGAATGCAATAGATTATAGTAGAATACATTTTCAATTACAAAAAGCTGGCCACTTATAAGATAAAAGGATTTATGTATGTAAGCTAAGAAGAGATTATTCATTGTTGTGTTGAGACAACAGGGCATTTTACAGTAAACAAAACTTTTAGGTCTTTTTCTTATATAGAATATTGCACAGTTTTCAGATATTCTGGTACTGTTATAAAATAGGCGTTTATAACTAGTATAAAATAAATTATAAAAATTTCAGGTATATTTCTGAAAATATAAAACAAAAGAAAGTGTTTTCATACATAACATACCAAATTAAACTAAGTTATGCTACCTATTAAGGAGATGTAGTTTGGAAGATCTACAATTTCCTACACCTAAACAGTTACTTTTTCAGAAAAAAAAAACGACCGATGGTAAGTCTCGGTATAGCCTGACCAGAAAATATTGCGGAAAATTTTGAAACTAATTTCTGTATGGACGATACTATGTGTTGACGTAAAAAAGATACAGTGGCGACACCACGCAGGGTTTATATAGTTCTCAGCAGGATATACTAACTAAGACACCTTCTACCAAGAAGAGATTCTTTACTGTACATAAAAGACCGAATAGCAGTTTGACGGAAAAAGTGATGTCGAAATTTCTATCTTGTGGTAAGTTTCATATAAAACAGCAGATGGCCTTTGCGAGTTAACACAGCTTTTCATGTTGCATACAAAACATAGTAAATGTATTTGGCGGGAAAATGAGAGAGACCGCTGCACCAAGAGCATTATTTATTAGTACCATTTATTTAAAAAAAAAATATGTACAGAATAGTAGAATCTCGTGATGTTGACACTTCAAGGTACCCATTTGTCGGAGATTAATTTCCTTGGAAATATATAACTGACCTGACGCTAGCACAAATACGATAAGTAAACAAACATAGTTTGAAGCCAGCAAATAATTTTCATTAAAAGCAATAGAAACTATTTGCGTAAATTGAAATTGATTGGACAGAAGTGACGGAATTTGAACCTAAACCCGTCCGCATAGAGGTGTTGTTGAGTTGGATGTTAGGTATACTAGGCATACATAGTTGCCAAAGTCAGGGATGGGAATGCATGGGGTGAATGACCGCCGAAACGCAGCGCGCGGCAAGGTCACGCACACTAGCACACACATATTATACACACACATGTGGAATTAGAAATACTAGTGATGTCTGATAGTTTTATCGATATTTATCAAGACTTACAACTAACATAGCATCAGACATATGATAATATTACAAAGAAAGCAATAACACTGTTCCTGGTTCCACGGGTACCTATTCCTTATACGTATAATTAATATACTTACTGCAAACAAAAAAATATAATTTTTTACAAATGTTGGTTATAAATAAATTTTATTTTACTGCATTTCATTTATAACTATGCAAATAATTAAACCATATAGAGATGGTAAATTATGTAGTTATAAAATGACGTATGTTTATTGTTTTAAAAATATGCAAAATTGAAAAATATAAAACTAAACGTGTTATCTAAATGTCGCATGCACTTGCGAGGATAAATGAAACTTATCAACAAACTGTATTATTTTAAATTAATTTACCCGAACAATGAACTCAAAGCCGACACAGTGATATGTTAAAATATATTAAAATTTTGTTTGTTCCGAATAGAAGTAAATATATATTTAAAAGTCGACAACGCATCAGCTAATCCTCTGGTGTAGCGGGTGTTTAAGGTATCCCTAATCACTTACCACCGGCTGTAACCAACTATAATATATCCGTTTGCCCCTTTTCCATAAAAAAATAATAAAAAAGACGCCAAATTCTTAGCGGCCATCGTTGGTCGCATCGTAGGAATTCAAAACATTAAACATAAAGAAACGATCGCTTCCTGGCCTGTTATATGTTATACATGCTAATTTCAAGTTTGTGTGATGTTTAAAATGATAAGCCGTTTATGACGTCATGCTCATTGTGAATACAATAATTTATGTTTGTTGTAAAAATTAATAGCAAGATTTATAATATAATGTATTTTAGAATTACAATTTAATTTTGTGTTCAATAAAATGTTAAATAACATTTATGATTATTAACTTATACAAACCATAAAGCTATTTACTACATTAATTTATATATGAAAGTGTACAAATAACAAAATGTATTTAATACGTAACATCGGTCAAACATACTTAAATTCAGTCTTATTATTCAAAAGAAGCTTTCAAAACAGGTGCTGCGCATGTTTGATAAAAAATCACATCTAAATACATTAAAAACGTATCTTGTCTGGAGTTTCAGTAATTAGGAGGCAGGTGGTTAATGTCAAACAACACCTTTCATTACATGTAACTAAACTCGGCTTAAGAGAATTTTTATAATACCTCCATCAGCAAGGCCAACCGGGTAGCCGGCGGTTTTACTTAAAACAGCATGAAGGTGAAAATGTAAAACGGAGCGTGTTTTGTAGTTTCCGTCTAATTACCTTCCTGATTCAATGCATTTAAATGTTTTAAATTAAACATTTTTTTGGGTAGGGAATGTGGGCTAAGGATTATAAGTATGTTCGTTTTAATATGATAATGATTATATATTTTAGTAAAAGCTTGAGAAAGCGTAAATTATCTCTTAAGTGACAGAGTTAATAGACTGAGATTTTTTTTGTTTTTGCTTTACTCTGACTAAAAAAATATAATTTGTGAGGCTGACACTGAACTTAATTGGACATACTTGTAACCTGAATAACTTAAAAATTGAGAATAATAAATTATCATTTTTTATGAAGATTACTAAATAAGATGGTTTATAGAAGTAAGGACAACCATCTTGTATAGGGACATGTTTAAAATAGTGTACACATGTGAACGTAAATTAGCCGCTAATTCTATACTCTATGGCCGTAAACAACAGTTTTAAAAACCGTCCACAATGGCGCTAGTGTAGCACGTGGAAGGATTGTTTGTTTCAATAAATGTTTGAGTGTGCGTAATTTCTTGGCGCACACACGTTTAAAAATCCTTCCACTTGCTACTAGTGGCGCCACTCGTAATTTGTTCATTATTTGTCGCAAAACGCCTTATTCGTCCCTTTTCAACGGACACTTCTCATACAGAGAGATTCTCCCTACTTTATATACCTGATGATATTAAGATATTATTTAATTATTTTTTACTGTAGGTTACCCGGAAAACCTGTCAGTATCAAGCTTTAACCATAAGCAAACATTATTATTTAGATTTACCTCCATAGTTGTTCTTGACGGATATATTATGTACAATAAAAAATATCACTTGTAAAACTTGTTATTTAAAATTTTCTTAGAAATTTAATTTAAAAAAGGAAGTTAATGAAGGTTTTAGGCTCTGCAATTTAATATGTGTTCAGACTTTCACGCACATTAATATAAACTTAATATTAATTGTTGCTTTCTTTATCACAACCATAAAATGGATGTAGCTTGACATTTGTATATGTAATGTCAACGTTATGTAAAAGTGAAAGTTATCGATACATCGACAAGGCTATCGACAAAAACATCCAACACCATATGTCAGTACTAAATGTAGTTTCACTACTGGCTGGTAAAGCGTGGTTTATTTTCGTAATGTTAGGCCGCGCCGCGTCCACACTGTGCGATTTTACTTTTGTAACAAATGTGGCAAAAAAGATTGTGACACAACTAAAAAGGAGGAGCTGTCATTTATATGGCGCCAAATGTTTTTATAAAGGAACATTTATATGATTACGAAACTTGTAGCATTAAAGTAGTTTTACAGCATTAAATATATAGAATATTTAAATATTCTCCGCAGTATGACATACATAATATATAATGCATGTGCGATGCTAGGTTATACTCTAATCAGCCCTAAAACAACAGATTTCTCTGATAAAAGTGACTGTAGATGTCAGAACCACGATATTCTTTTTTGAAAAAAAAAAACAATTATTGAACACATTACACTCTACAAAAAAAATCTTACAATCAACATAATTCTAGATTTTAAGATTTATCTTCAACAATATTTATATCTCAACAGGTACAATAGAATAACTGCTTTGACGTATTGACAAGAGCAAAATAACAATTAATACGAAGAATGTTTATTAAAAATAACTATACATACCTATAGTATGTATTTAATAATAATACTTTAAAAACTACCAAAATATACATATTTGAAACAATTTTTACGGATTTTATCGCGGTTTATTAAGATAAAATCAAAATCAAAATTAGATAAAATCCGTAAAAATTGTTTCATTATAATGAGTGAAATTCGCGCAAACATTAGAAAACAATACATATTTGAATTATAAATTACATAAATTAGGATTTATCTGCTATAATTCAGTTCATTATCTGTGTTAAAAAAAACTCCGACAGCTTGTGTACGCGACCTAAGCCGTCTGTGGGCACTGTTTACGCCTAGATAACTCTATTTCTGTTGGCTAGGTCATGTTCTAGACTTGTGACTCACGTGAATTCCATTTTGAATTTCGAAGAGGATATTAGAGGCGTGTTTTTTGCGGTTTGACTTGGTCAATGTTTCTTTTATTGGGCGGTCAGTTTGAGCACATGTTTTGGACATTGTTTCTTGATTACCATGAGGATTATTAAGTCAAATACGTGTTTTGAAGTTTGATAAATAAATATTTAACAACTAATACTCAAATTTTTTAATTGGATTTTTATAAATAGAAGATTTTTATTATCTACTTTAGTTTTTAGTTTTTATATTCAGGAAAAATAATACTTACTTATGACAAATAGCATATTAACATAATTTAGGTTCAAGTATTTTTAATAAGTTTTTATATCACTTAATTATTTATTATAAAAAAATAAGTGTGAATTGTGAATCGGAATGTTATTTGATTTTTAAAATCGCGATATTTAAAATGAAAAATGTTTGTAATAGAGATTGCTTCCGCAAAATTGCACATTGATGAACCCTCTATGCAAGTGGAACTCACACACAACCAGTTTTTATCTCGATGTTACTCAAGGCTGCCTCTTCCGTTGTAACATACGAATTACAGTATTATTTCTATCGTTCTCGAAAGGGCGATAATGCTTAAAATTAAAATTAAAGTTTTAGAGTGCAATTATTATCTTAACTACTAAACCGTCACTATCAATTAGATATAAAGTCACGTTAATGAATATATTTTACAAACGAAAAGATAAAATATGCGAACAATTACACCACATAAAACCCGCGTGAGCGTGTAAAAAGTCGAAATGCGAGCAATTATTATAAGCAAAACTCAATTTGAGAATTGCTATCTCGTTACCGCTCCCTAATTACGGCAAAATAATACACGAAACAACCATTGTTTGGATAAAAAGGCAAAATTCAGAAATGCAAATGGCGGAATTAAAAAGTCTTCCCGCGAAAAATGACGACGCAAGATGGCCGCCCTATTTAGATCCTGCCTTCTATTGGCGCGCTAGCTTTAAATTTAAAAATGGAATGCACTGTCCTTGGCGAGCGAGGTTCGTTGACCTTCCGATGCATTTTGGCGGTTTTATATTGCGTCGAAAACGGCGCAAGCGACCGCTTAGCGAAGCTGCATTAAGACCTTTTCTGTTACTTCAATGGGCTCATACTCGCTCCGTGGTCCTCAGCATTGTATTAAAAGTAGTTGGGATAGTTACTCAAATGAGTTTCAATTCTAAACTGTTGGTTTAAGACAGGTTTTTGAGGAAAACAAGTTTCGGATTATACGTTGTTCCCAAACGAATTTGAAACGTGTGTTGAGAAGATAAGACATAAATTAAGTTGTGGCTCGGAACGCATAAGAAATCTTATCATGCCCACTGAAGGTGAGCTAGACTTTGTAGTTTTTTTAAAGGACAAAGGTTTTAGCGTTCATAAAAATTGAAAGGCATTAAAATATTAATCACACTGACAATCCGTAATAAAAGGACTCTGTAGACTGTCTGTGTGTTATGTATACGTAATATGTATGTGTGTGTGTGTGTGTTCAGAGCGTATTCAAAATGATCATTAGCTTATTATAAAGAGTGTAAAGGCTCACTCTTGAAGAACTTGCGTATATATGTAAGCACGATTTCTGTCATATGACTAGGATCGTTGCACTGATGTTTTGGAGAGAGCTGGTGCGTGATTTTAACACGCTGATAATGATGAAATGACGTCATCGCCAATAGGTAATGTGAATATTATCCAATCTAAAAATAATGCGAAAGTAACTCCATTTTGTTTTCCTAAGCCGCTGTCCAGATTTTAATATTTTTCCAAGAAATTATTCATAGGACAGGGCTGTAAATTCAATGAAAACTGGCAAAGCAGGCATCAGATAGTAATCTTTAAGCCACTAGTGGCTATTGGCCTGGAAATTTTGCCACAGAGAACAGCTCCACGTCGAAAACTATCTCTCAAATTAAACTGCACAGTGTGAAAAATATTAAAATTACTGATCCTATCGTTCAAGTTATACCAAATGCACAATGTGAAAAACCACATTAAAATTGGTTCAGCAGTTTCATCGGAAACAAACAATATGACTTGGGTTTTTTATATAGCTTACTCAAGATAATACTGAGACAATGAAGTGTCTTGCCACATATACATCCTGGTCTCGTTTACACATGATGGACAGACAGACACGCTTCACGGCGCTATGCCAGCCCCTGCACTGATTAGCATGGGATCATGCACGAATCACAAAGCATACGCACATGCATAAGTTTGTGAGGATGCCTGGATTTGGGAAGGAAGCAGATTAGTGCATGGGAAGGGCTGATTATCTAAGAATACTGGTACGTTTTTTGTATAGAAGAGGGGGCAAACGGGCAGTCGGTTCACCTGATGGTAAGTGAAAGCGACATCCACTGACACCCGCTACACCAGAGGATTAGCAGGTGCATTGCCAGCCTTTCAAATATGAGTATGCTCTTTTCTTGAAGGTCTCTAAGTCGTATCGGTTCGGAAACACCGTAAGAGGCAGCTGATTCCATATATTTGTTGTGCGAGACAGAAAATGCCGTAAAAATCGAGTTGTTGTGGATTTACGAACATCGAGATGGTGAGGGTGAAATTTGGAGTGTTGTAAGGATTTTTCTTTATTTAAGTTAGGAGAAAAACTAGCAGACCAGTTTTCTTGTGGTTAGTGGATTGTGGAAGCTTCGCCCATGAACATAGCCGAGTCTACTTTGGCTTAGTTAGTTCCTGGCCCAGGATACACATTCATGCGTTGCCTATTCTGAGACATTAGATGCGTTACAATTTACAAACCATGCATCAATTAAAGAATTTATAGACTTCCAGTGGCGCCAAAACGATGCCATTCATGAAGATAATTAAAGTATAAAATTAATAAATCTAATACGTGATTAATAATTCTAGGAATTATAATGTATTTACAATAATTATTTATAATAATACGGTGATACTTATAATTGAGATGGACCAACAGTGTAACAACATGGAAGGATCCAATCGGCAAACGTCTCAAAGGCAGACCCAACACGAAATGGGCAGACGATTTAACAAAAATAGCTGGTACCTGCTGGCCGCAAATAGCTCAAGATAGAGACACATGGTATTCTTTAGAGGAGGCCTTCACCTTCACTTGTGGAGGGGTTCATGCAAAGAAACTTCTGTATTATTATTCAGATTTAAACATTTTTCAAAACAAGTGAAACACGTGTAAATAACATCACTATTTTTCTATTCTATTTTTATTTTTTCTTTAAACTGTGTATGTATCTTTATATATACTTTTTGCATTAAATAAAAGGCTTATTATTATTATTATTATTATACTTATAATTATAGATTTTGTACAAAAGGACGCCAATGGCGGTCTTGTTATGCATTATACCAGTATACTTTGTAAAGAGTACTCTGCCCAAATATATTGTGATAGAGAAGATTCAATAGTTTCAATCAGACATTCCTGCAGAGAGTCGTTACAGAAGTCTCAGGCTTCTTACCGAAATATAGCAAAACTGACAAAAGATTTCACGAGTACAAACAGGTGGTGGTAACCAGTCAAACGCGGCACACGACATCCCTCCCACCAGCGAACTTACTATTTAACCGACTTCAAAAACTGGAGGAGGTTCTCAATTCGTATATTTGTATGTTTTTTTGTATTAGCTGTAAGCTAGCTATCTAATGCCGTAAGTTATAACAAAATTAAAAAATTGTGAAGCTTTATTGAAATCCATTCATAAATTCTATTATTTGAGCATGTAATTGGTTTGCATTTATTGGCAGGTTTGAAATCTGCCACATGTACAAGTTATTTTTACACGTTTTCAACATATGTAATTCATTCTTTTTTTTTTTATTACTAAAGTAAATAGACAACAATGATATAATAATAGTTACAACACTATGTTTAGATGCTTTTATCGTAAATGTGACTGAAATGCAATGTCATGAAACCATCGCTGGCAAAAGTAACAATAATTTGAAAGTTATTGGTATATAAAACTGTAACAACAAATTACACATTCTTTTAACGTACTTACGTTTTTTTAAAGATTATAATATTATTATAATACACTATGAGATAGGTTATCTCTTTTCTGTTTAGTTTTTACACCATATTTATCTATATATAGGAGCTGTTCTATAGATAGATTGACTCATCACGATTTCTCTGGAACTATAAGACCTAGAGACTTGAAATTTAGTAGGAATATTACTTCTGGCATGTCCTCTACATGGCAAATTTTATCAGCTAAGAACAGAATTTAAGAAATTCCTCCCCCTCTCCATTTCACAGAACGAAGTCTGTGCGGGCAGCTACTTATAAGCAAGCTAGCCTGCATTTAGAATTTTTCTATTAACAATTTAACTATTAATATTTTGCTTGTTCATTAACCAGTATAACGTACATTTCCTTCTACTCCGCAATAGTGATTCTAATAATAATTTGTAGTACAAAAATCCGAAGCGTGTAGCGTACAGGGTCGCGCCTATGACGTCACCAGGCGCCCACATGCGAGTAAGGGTACTAAATATAGGTCCTACGAAAAACGTTGAGGCTGAGTTTGTTCCGCCGGTTCGAGGGTGTTTGGCAAATCTTAAATGTACTTTAATAATATGTAATACTGTTTTGGGTTATACGAATTTTAGCCTTTCCAATAAAACGTAACGTATACTGTTTATGTATTTATCGAGAATTTGAATATCCAGGAGTCCAATATAGGAGTGAATCTAAAAATCCCAGAAATCCACATAGATACGTATTTTTTTGTGTAAATCATTAATAATTATTGGCGCTCCTTAGCAGTAAATTGGACTCGAATGACGTGACGACAAACGGTTTAAATTTTATACTGCACGAGTTTGTTACGTCGGTTCTAATCGGATTGGGATTTAAATACAACTTATTTATTTTTATTTTATGTCATCAGGCAAACGAACAGTCGGAGCCCCACGGCGCCGACGCCCATACACATCCGCACAACCAAGGCCACGCAGATGCGCCGCTCTCCTTTTCTCTATCCCCCCTCCCCCCCCCAATGGGCCACCGGAAACTCACAAACCGCACGAAACGTGACAGCATAGCTGTCACTTGACGCCGGTGTTATGTGAGAGGTCGGTCGTGCCGGCTCAGTTCGGCTGGCCCAGGATTGCTTGTAGAAGTGGAGAAAATATATTTAGAGCAATGGACGAAGAGTTTATTGAAAGAGAACCCGTAAACGGACGTAAGCTGGTGATGCTGCTACGAGTTCTTGACGTAAAATATTTATAAGAGTGTACCTAATTAAAAATAATCGTTATCTCTGTGTTGTAAATATACAGACATAAGCATTTTCTGCGATACAAGCTAAGTAATACAACTCCTGTTATGTTATGTCGACATCACAGTAGACCGAAGAGCTGGCAGCTACCTCGGACAAAGAATTAGTCTAGCAATTCAAAGGGGGAACGCTGCCAGTATCTTCGGGACCTTGCCTAAAGGGACTCCTTTTTATTAATATACTTAAGTTATTATATTATATTTTTTAACGTTTTTAGTTTTTTTGTAATTTAAAGCAAATATGTATTTACTCCTGTTTTATATCCAGGTAAACATCTTACGGAATTTAAATAGTTCCCTAGTAGTCTCGAGTAAATAATCTCGAAGGGTCTTCCAAATTCAATACCCATAGCCCATTGGCCAAACTGCAAATGTGCAATTGTAATGCGCCGGCGCACGTATGGAGGTCAAGGTGACACGTTTCAACTTTCGAACACTCCGCCTCCTCCCCCTCTCTCAACAGGGCGCCTCCCCCCGCCCGCGCACGCGGACACACCCGTGCAGACGGTCTGATTCAATTGACTTGATGTATGTAGTACGCACGCACCTTTCAAAATTACCATTTAACGAGGCACGCGCAAACATATCCGCCCGGGCCATCGTCATCGTCGTTGCCGCTGTATCAGCCTTTATCTGGTTACTTGCTGAAGGGAGGGAAGTCACCAATCTGCTATTTTCCCTGAAATAGTTTCGGAAAGTTGGGATGGTAATGTACTTAATGGCAAGGAGGCCTGCCATTTTGCGTCTCACGGTAGGCAACGCGTGTAATTGATCTGGGTAGTTCCTGGTAGCTCATGTTCACGGGCGACGATAACCAACCACCGTTTGAGGCTGCATGTCTTAAATTTTAAAAGGATATATTACTTCTTACCAACCAAACTTTTTGAAATATAAAACCATCAAGATTGTTAAAGTCTACTTAGTGACGTCACATTGCCTATAACAGCGCGAGTGTAGCGCACTAATTTATTTTCTACTCATATATAGCACCATACGGCTTTTGAAGATATCCTGGAACCTACACACAACCGACGCCAGGAGGCCGTGTGGTCACAGACTGCACCATCCGAAAAAAAAATGGATCCTACTTGATGTTATATTGATAAGACCAAGGATTATTTTAATATGTATTATATTTATGTATCACACCGACTGTGCTTTAAAATTACTTTTAAACGTAGTAAAGAAAGTAATTTTTTGCCGCCATCTTTACTCGTCAGTCGTTGAGCTTGAGCACGTTTTGGACTATCAGATTGTAATGTCAAGGATGTGTCAAGGTTTACAGACGGACAGACATACCTTTGTTTACGTTGTTTGTGAAAGTATTTCTCTGTCGCGTCACAACTCACAACAAAATGGCGCGACGCTCTAATGTCGTGATGGCTCCACTCCCCACTACGTCGCCGCTCTTGAATCCTTTTATATGCACGGGAGTACTCTATTTTATTCCACTTTTGTTATAGATTCATATTAATTGCAATATTAATATAGACGTTTTACTTTTACAGGTGAATGGGATGTGCTGTGTCGTACTCCCGGCTGCACGGGTACCGCCATCTTGCTTGTTTCTCCCGTCAAACTTTGCTGTTTCGAAGAGAAGGGCAACCCAGGCAGTGTAATTACTGGCACAAAGACTCTTATGTCTTATATTGTACTAAAATTAAATTATGAATACATATTTTTATTACTACGTGGGTAACACTGAAAATGTTTAGAACTGGCCAGTTAGAAACATTGAAAATGAAAACTTTTTTTGAATTTCAATTTTAGAACTCTTTGATAACCTAATGTAGTATATTGCATTCATTTGTCATTTGTTTTTGTGAATTGGCGGAAAATCTAAAACTCTTGTTACACGTGAAAATGAACATAACGCGAGAAAATTTTCGGTCAATGATTTATTATGACTTTCGTTGTGGGCTTACTCAACAACAAAGCTATGATAGGCTGCGATTAGCATTTTTTAATGAAGCCCCATCTCGTGCCACTATTTACAATTGGTTTAACGAGTTTAAGCGTGGACGTAGCAATCTCAGTGATGATCCGCGTGAGGGACGTCCTTTAACAGTGACTACTGAAGATAACATCAGTGCTGTGCGACGCATGATAGAGGAAGATAAGAGAGTAAAACCTATCAGCAGATACGGGCAAGCCTAGGCATTGGTATGAATCAAGTTCAAAAAATATTACACGAACATTTAGGCGTCAGGAACCTTTGTACCAGATGGATTCCCCATACTTTAACCGACGACCAGAAACGCCTCCGCATGGACTGGTGTCGCCAAATGTTAGATAAGTTCAACGGCGGAAACTCAAATGCTGTATTTGACATCATCACAGGTGATGAAAGCTGGATATACTGCTACGAACCCGAAACCAAAAGACAATCAGCTCAGTGGGTGTTTCCTTTCGAGGATCGGCCAACTAAGGTAAAGAAAGGAAGAAGTCAAGGAAAAAAGATGATTGCCTCATTCTTTGGTCGGAAAGGTCATTTCGCGACAGTTGTGCTAGAAGATGGAAGGACAGTTACTGCAGACTGGTATGTCAATCGCTGTTTGTCTGTTTTCTTGAAAAAATTCGACAGCAGCGTCCACGAAGCAGGATCCTCCTTCACCACGACTGACACACAACAGTCCAAAACGGACTGTTGAATATTTGACTATGGCAGGTGTCGAGATAATGAGTCATCCGCCTTACAGTCCTGACCTGGCGCCCTGTGACTTTCATTTATTCCCAAGAACTAAAGATAAAATTCGAGGTATTCGATTTACGAGCCCTGAAGATGCGGAGAAAGCGTACGAAAATGCCATAGAAGAGACTCCTAAGGAAGAATGGGCCCACTGCTTTTCTCAGTGGTTCCATCGAATGCGACGATGTGTAGAAAGAAACGGAGATTACTTCGAAAAACAATAAAAGTATTGGCAACTTTCTACATTAAGCCGTTTTTCATTTTCTAAACATTTTCAGTGTTACCTAGGTATCATATAATATGTACAGATAATTTTCTCGAATTAATTACGTAAAAAGAAATTTAAACTAATAATTCTACTATTATATTCATAACCCGTCCAAAATTTGATCCATTTCCTTTTTTTCCTTTTTCCTTTTATTTATATCCCTTTTTCCTGATTTTCCCGTTTTTCCTTTTATCCATTAGAAGATGATTATTAATAGAATAAAGTAGATGATGTTAATTTGTAAAGATAAATATTGTAGGTACGTATAACTAGTATTATAATGTATGCATGTTACGTCAGACCTAGAACTAGCGCAGGTTTCGCAGTGGACAGATGTGGAACCTGTCCTGGACGCGTGCCATCTATATGTATATACCTTACCCGCCCACGAAAGGAGGGGTTATGATTTTAACGATATGTATCAACATCGTATCGCCTAAATTAGTTATGCGATTTTGATTAGGTTTCATTATTATTGATAAACAGGTGGGTTAGCCAAGATGCCATTCTACAATCGTAAACGCTAGTAGAAAACTAATGAATATCTGGAAATGACATTTTACATCGTTAAATCACGTGGTCTTAAATGTCATTTCCATACATTTATTAGTTTTCTAATAGCGTTTACGATTGTAGAATGGCACTTTGGGTAACCCACCTGAACAGATTGATAATTTAGTTCGAGTGTGATAAGCTATATTTTTACCGACTTGCAAAAGGAATGTTATTTTTTCCGTAGTTAGTTCTTCTTTCCTCTAGTAAGTAAGGCCTAGAGTTATAATATCAATGCAATATTATCCTGTTTACATAATTCTAAAATTATTACTGTTATCTAGAATATGTACTACAGAACTAGTTAACCTTTATAAGTCAATAAACAATATTATTATAGATACAAGCGTACTATCGTACGTAAGCGGTGCATGTTTTGTGTTGCACTCGGCTTCCTGTGTGCGTGCTAGCTCAAGGTTGTCTGTCCGTCTGACTCATTAGAACTACACGCAGTTTCCCTTACAGACATACACACATACAGACATACACACATACTATACTAGCGTGTGTAGGTAATTATAGTGATCGTACCGTAAAAGGCATTTTAGTGAAAGCTTTGTAGGTGTTTTCATAAAAGTGGCATTGAAAGGGTTGAAACTGGGTAGAAATTTGAAAGTAATTAGTTCGATTGTATCTATATTTAATAATAATATCAATAAATGTCCCACTGCTAGACACGGGCCTTCTCTTCAAAATCACGCGAGTGGGGTTTTCGGCCATAGTTCACCTATGCGCTGGCCCAATGCGGATTGGTGAACTTCACACACCGTAACTTCACAGTAAGCAGGATGGCTCACAGTGCAAAATATTTTCACATTCTCGGCGTTTAGGTTATTAAGCACATAACTCTTAATAAACCGATGCGTTAAAGTGGTTTTATTCTTCTTCAATGTAGTACTATTGTTGGCCTTGTAGTTTTAGTATCACGTGTTAAAAACTGAAAAGTACAGAATCCTCAACAATCAAAACAGACTTGTTTTATTCTAAAACGAGATTCGTGGAGTTTAAGCATTATAAACTTTTCTGTGAAAGGATTTAATTGTCGAGTTTAGACCTTAACTGTGTGGGTAAGAGTTGTAGTTAGCTCAACTCCGGTGAACATCGTATTTAAGTCCATTTTCCATCACCAATACATTGCTTATTCCAATATTTTTTTGTCTTGTATAGGGATGCGGAAATTGTTTTAATATCGATAGGTACAAATACATGTGGTTTATAAAAAATATAAAGATTAGGAACTAAGATTATATGAAACACGCACTCTACATCTATATTTACTCATGTAAAGATGAGTACGTTTGTTGGTTTGAAGACTGGAAGTTTAAGAGATTAGCATTAATCTCTTAAACTACCAGTCTAATTAAAATCACAACCGACGCCAGGAGGCCGTGTGGTAGCAGACTGCGCGGTTGGCGGGGGGCAACCCCCCACTTTTATAAACCAAAAGTGAGCCAAATGGGCTCACACTAATCCGATGTAGCATTAGGGCCTTCGGGCCGTTAGCATAGATCCATCCGAAAAAAAAAAACCAATTAAAAAAAATATTTTATCAATGTAAATTAAAAGAATATTACGGAGGATTATAGGTTCTTTCCTTTAGAGGATTTTTTTTTAATTTTGGACTGATTGAAAGCGTGGGGAACAGCTAGCATAACATAAATGTTTTATTGATATGTATATTTTTAAAAATATTACAATAATAATAATATCTAATAATATCTATGGACGCTTTTACACCACGTCAATCTGGTAAGTTCTCGAAGAACTTGTGTTACGGGTTACCAGACAACGGAAATATATTTAATACTTTTATACTTATACTATACATATAGGTAATAAAGATTTTTACTATATAATACACATATTTAATACACATCCATGACCCAGGAACACAGAAAACTTTTTTGTTCCGTGGCGGGATGCGGGATTCGAACCCGCAACCTCCGGCTTAAGCACCTACGCGTTAACCACTGAGCCACAGAGGTCGTCAAAATATCTTTTAAAATTATGAAATACAGTAAAATTTACTCTCTTCAATAACACGGTATCAAAATGTAACTGACAGGTAAATGTAATCTAAGATAATTATTTCATTTAGCTTTTGACCTTTCTTTGATATTAAACATCACTTCTATGAATTATGTTTACCCTCATTATACCTAAGTATTTTTTCTGTAAAAAAATCGTTAAAAACCAAAAAAAAAAAGTTACAAAAGTTTTCTAATATAATGCTTAAAATAATACTTATCTCCTTTTGGTTTTTGGCACTATGAAACAACTTGTCTTTAAAATGAAGGATTACAATAAAAAGCAGGCAAGAGTGACTTGCGAGCATGGTGTTCTTTATACAAAATTTTGTATTAACTTCACTTTTAATAATTATATTTTTTTGTTATTATGTAATCCATTTAATTCTTGTATTAAAAATTATTTTCAAATTTTTTGTTGAGTTTGCTATCAAGGCGTGTTTTTTAGTGTTTTAAACTCTCATTTAGTAGGTGATATAACAAAAACTGATTTTAGGACTTACTAAGTGAAAGTTTCTTCCAAGTTGCATGATATTATGTTCAATTCATCCTTCAGGTTTTAATTTGACAGACAGACGGACATCGTAATGCTATAAGGGATCCATTTGAATTTAAGCAACGGAATCCTAAAAACTATAAATTGAATAGCTCTATCGACATTCAGTCGAACATCACTAGCGACATAATCTTTTGAAGCACAGGTTTTTAAATGAATAACCTGGGTTAGGTGTTGGGAGCCAAATGTCTTTATCCTGTGTATAAACACATTATGTCTGTGTTTTCACTCCACCCGACGGTGACGCGGCACAGTCCCGCCACTGACACACAACCAACGCCAGGAGGCCGTGTGGTCGCAGACTGCACGGTAGGCGGGGGGCAACCCCCCAATCAAAAGTGAGCCGAATGGGCTCACACCAATCCGTTGAAGCATTAGGGCCTTCGGGCCATTAGCATAGATCCATCCGAAAAAAAAAAAAAAAAATCTGTGTTTTCTTTATCTTATACTTCATAGTATTTATATTCATTTTATACTTCATGGGTATACAATCTGTATATCTTCTAGAAGGTTCTAACCACTTTATATTAAAGTTCCCAGCAGTAGTACTCGTGATGAAAAAAACCCTCAGGGTCTTGTGTCTGTCTATCTGTCCGTTTTGATATTGTCTGTCGCTTGCAAGAGTTATGATGATCTTTATTTCGTCTTTTTTGTTTGATTTTATTTTCTAAATTTATCTCCATTGCGGCTGGCGGATCCTAGAATGTTGTCCATGAGAACGTCATCACGTAAATCGCTTCATCATTATCATCATCATCATCACCATCATCATCATCACCATCATCATCATCATCATCATCACCATCATCATCATCATTAGCAATGAACGCTGAGGCGACTGGCTACTGCACGGATATTGATTTGAGTTGACCACAATTAATATATTGTTGACTAGTTATTCCCCGCGGGTTCACCATCGTAGTTCCCATTCCCGTGGGAATAGGGGGACAAAGTATAGCCTATGACACTCACTGATAATGTAGCTTTTTGTCAGGGAAATACTCATATTCACAATAATTATAATATTTGTTAAGATTAGTCTGGTAATAGGACCATATTTAAATTCTGCATTCAGCCATAGACAATTTTTGACGTCATATTCGTCTATGGTCTTGTTACCGATAGGCAATTAATATGCCTTTGTTCGTTTACAAAAGTTTCTGCCAATTTCCTGACGTTCCGTTTCGGGAAATCCGATCTCAGTAAGATAAAATAAATATAGTTTCATCATCATCCCGTTACCGTCCATCGCTGGGAGTGATGCAGCAGATTATTTAAAAAACCAAGGAACAGCCACAGAAATTGTCTGTGGCTATTTATTTTGACAGGACTTATTTACATGGAGTGGAAGAACACCCGCAAGATGGAAGGGAAAATCCCTATTCTGTAGAAAAGCAGTGAACGTTTTTGTCCCGTGTAACCACGGCGGATGTGATAGATGATGTGTTTAGGAGTCTGTTTCATAAACTTATTTTATAAAAATTAAATTCACACGAACAACATATATTTTAAAAGTAAATAACCGAGTTTAGTGGTTATCACTGGCTATGCCAATGTGCCAATGTGGTTCAAGCATTGTCATGGCGGTGGGGTTCCTTAGGCGAAGCCAAGTGAACCGAGGGGGCTTCTCTTTGTGCCTCTTTTATAAGAAGAGGGGAAAAAGAGTAGGGGGAACAAGGGGCGAGGATGGGAACCTCACTCCATTGCACTGTTCCGACAATGAGACGGGTTGTTCTGTGGTGCATGACGACCCCTCTGTGGAGGTGACTGACTAGCCGTCGAGGTGCCCTGTTTGCTCAACAGATCCGGGACATCTCAGCAAAGGCAGCAATGGTGGCACTCGCCGGGTTTTAGTGGGTAGAGCAGCGTCCACCTTACCATTTCTACGGCGCAGCGAGTCCCACATACCTGCCTGGGGAGTCCCCCGCGGGATCCCTTCTGAGGCATTCCCCGGTGGAAAAGAAAAAAGTAACATGTCCATATATATGAGATGGATGAACTCCAACGCCGTTTCTCCAATGATTATAAATGCATTTGTTTATGGATGTTTTTATGATCTACTTTGATCTAACTCACTAGATGGCGCAGCAGAGAAACTAAACGGGTGAAGCAAGGGCAGAGGAATATTGTATTAAGCTACAGGACCAAATATACAGGTTGTTTTTTATTAGGAAATAATTATATATTAATTTATTTATTTATTAATTAGGAAAATCAACAGCTTATCATCGCTAAATATAAAGTAACATAATGACAACAGTAAGCCAATTAAAGATTCTCACGAATATACATGACAATATAGTTATTTAAACAGATTTAATATTGTAATACTGGATATAATTAGAAACAGCTAATTTACTACGTACGATATTAGCTCGTCATAAAAAGCGAAATCCTACACAGCTTGATACAATTTAAAAAACAGTTCATCATCACTATGAGCCTCGCTGCCACACATAGCTGTTACAGTCAATATGACGATAGCATTGACCATATAACAGGTATAGAGCGGTAACTGCTTTGTATGAAAACAAATTGATCCAAAGTGCTGCGACGCTGCGCCGATTCTGCGCTCTGATTGGCCTACATATAGCCATTGACGGATGATTAGCCGATGGGACGTATACACAGATCGCTGGTTGATTCAGTTGCAATTACGTCAGTGACAAATCACTTACCAGTTTCGAAATTGTATGTCACACTTTACTACTCTATCCAGTTATATGGCCAATGGGCGATAGAGATAGTTGGGTCTACGGCCGTAGCAGTTTAAATGAACATGAGGAATAAGCTTTTTAGTGCCACTCTGAGGAAGCAGATTAGTTTAGTGTTCATATTTAGAATGAATTTCTCAATGCTGCCTCGGCTGAAGAATACCGTAGATGACTTATATGTTTCATTTACCCTATTAAATAATAAGTGCGTGCGTACAAAGTAAACATGTCAGAATTAAAACTTATTTGGGAAACTAATTTTTAAATCTCGTTTATATTTATACTAATCTAAAGCTTTAAATTTCTGAGATTTGTGATGTGACGTTCGATCTCTCGATCTTTCTCACTCGCTTGCTCCCTACTCTCACTCCATGGTTATGTGCTTCATGCTACGTTCGCCCTTTCTCAGTCTCTCTCAATCCCTCTCTCCCTCTTCTTGGACAAAAACGTTGCACATTTTCGTGACGTCTCATCCGTAAATCCGTTTACCCTCATGCGCGCAAAGAAGTTTCACTTCAAAAGTGTTTTGAAGTGTTTGTTTTTATGATAGTTGGATAGGTAAACGGGCAGATGAACCACAAGGGTAAGTGGTCAGCGTCGCATATTACGGGCAACTCATTGTCTATCCTGAGACCTAACATTGTAACTCTGTGCACACAGCTTTTTCCACAGAAGAAACAAGCAGGCCATATTTCGTCAGCTATCCAAACTTTTGTAGACTTAATCGTAAGACATGCAGGTTTAACAATGATGTTGCTTTACATCTAAATTATTTCTCTTGTTGTTTCACTCCTAGAATAAACCCTAAAACCTCTGTATTTATTAAAATCTCATTACTGATCACGGATCTTGTGTATTAATCAATTGAAATTGGGCTACGCTAGGAGATGCCTAAGAAAAAAATTAGCAATTACGATCAGGAAGCGCTCTATTCGTTTGTGAATGTGGCCACCGGCCCGTTCCCATCTATGGACCACAGTTTAGGGTTCCGTAGGCGAATTAATAAATTAATCCATGAATTTGCATATACTGAGAAGAACGATGATTTGGACGTGTGATTTATGCAAATGGGTCGGTAAACAGTAGTTTTATAAAGTGTTAAATATGAAAAAATAAAAGAACAACAATAAAGATGAATTGCTTAGGATAATTTATATTATCAGTCATTTTTCAACTTAGCTAGATATCAGTTGGTATAAGATACATTTGTGTGTTATCTAATGAACTAGCTGTTGTCTATAGGTCACTCAGGGATAACACAACATACTACTGATAAATAATGTTTAAATTGGATGAGTAGTTTTGAAGATTAGCTAACCCAAACTTACAAACAATGCCTTCTAACTACATCACTATTAATACCAATATATGGTGAACGATCGCTCAAAGACAATTTGATTCCTTAAAATCGTCTGCAAATCATGATTATCGCGTTCTTTGTGTTGTAACTTACCACTAGGTAGCGTCGCGGCGTCGCAGGGATCGACTAGAGCGCAGAGTTAGTCTTTGGAACAAATTTCCATTCATCTTTGGATAGACTTTCTTATTACCGTTTGTAACAGACAGACATATAGACTATACTAACATTACAGTAGTTCTGGTGATTTTAAGAATGATATAATATTTAATACTAATCAAGTTGTAATCTTTGTAGATCCTGTGAAAAAAATGTAACAAATTCACCTGGAAATTTTCAGAGATGCTTAAAATTTACTATCCAATAATAAGAGACATTTGAAAGTATTTTCTTACATATTCAAATAGAATAGCTGAATTATACGCCCTGTATGAGACAAAGAAAAGCTTAAGGTCTTAGAAAAATAACACCACCTAAGACCAATTTTAAAAAACAATATTTTCTTCTACCGTTTACACAATTGCCAGTTTTAGAAGTGCATTTAAATTATTAATTATTATTTAGAAGTGCATCTTAATTAATAATAAATATTTAGAAGTGCATCTAAATTATTAATTATTATTTAGAAGTGCAACTAAATCATTAAATATTATTTAGAATTGCATCTAAATTATTAATTATTATTTAGAAGTGCATCTAAATTATTACAATTAAGTACGTTATTGTGCAAAATATTGACCACGTGTCAAAATTTTGCTAGTTTTTATCTATAAAAAATTAGTTACATCAAATTTATACATTTTTATAGATAAAAGCATAAAAAATGTGATTTTTATTTTATTTATTTTAGTGTACATGGCTCTACCATGTATTATACATATGTATTGTGCTTATATATTATGTGTAAATTATACGATTTTTTTAATGGGGCATATTATGATGACGCATAAGGGTGCTTGTTCTTTGCATCCTGTAAATGTGTTTGACACAGTAAACGTCATTTCTTATAAGTATACATCTCTTAACTCTCTTTCCTTGTCACAAATATAGACTATTTTTGGTACAATATTTACCCTAAGAAATACATAAAAATAGTAGAATTTCCTCTACGTTGCATTATCACAGGCATATTAGATTGTATATATGACATTCTTACTTTATACAGTAAATAAAATGTTTGACGTAGACCAAAAACCCCAGACAGACCTTTTTTATTTTTTATAGAAGACCCTTTCTAAGCATAATCTATTCAAATAACCGTATATAAACCCATATTTACTTTTATTATAAGCGTAGCTTTATAATTTTTACACAATGTGTGGCAAAAAAGTGGCCTACTATTGTGCGATTTAAAAATTGAAAGCAATATGGCCGTGCTGCGCCCGCGCTTCGTAGGCTTCGCGAGAAAAAAATATAAAATCAAGATGGCGGACTTTCACGGCAGTGCCTAGTGATACTGACGTCACTGGACGACGTGTCCTTGTGTCTAGACAAGGGTCCAGAATTTATAGAAATAAAATTATTTACCAGATAACTGTGTTAATAAAACGTGATTCGTGGAGTGTAAGCATAATACAGTATAACCTTTTCTGTAAATTATTAGTTACTTTGGGGATAAGAGTTGTAGTTAGTTAAACTCCAGTGAATATCGTATTTAAGCCCATTTTGCACAAGCCTTAACTGTGTCAATAAAATCAAAGCAGGTTGATAACAATGTAAAAGTGCAACGTTGTTGTGGAAATATTTATTTGTTGTAAATAGTGAAATGTTAAATAAAGAAAAAATATTTAAAAAATAAATAAAATAAAAGTACTTACCAAATAAAAGAACGAAAAACAGAAAGAGTCCAACAGAAATCGAATAAATTCATAAATTAAATCACAACACGACACAATGCACTGCTGCAGTCTTTGATAATAAAAAAGAAAAAAATCTTGAGTTTGTAAATATAATTATTTAAGCCATCATATGGCAATTCTGAAAATAAAACAGATTTAATCTACACCCGCCTCTCTAGGGCTTGGCTAAAATGCTCGCTCGTTAAAAAAAATGAAAATAGAAAATTCTATTCGAATATTCGAAAATCAAATTAGAACGTGACTAGAGCTTGCCGACGCGCGCGAGTTCTTTATCATTCAAAAAATTGCGACGCACTGGCTGACGATAATAAAGCTGCCAGGAACGAGGACGTCTTTTCCTAGTGATGTTTTAATACTTTTTCAAAAAATCTCCAACGAGCGTTTTGAGCCAAAAAATCTAACCTAACCTAACCCTGGCGGGCGGGCGACTGGCGGGCGCGTAGGGGCCGCATTGCCAAATATTTTTTTTTGCATCTCGGCCGAATTATGCACTTGTATGCGACTTACGCCGTCCCTTCATTGTAGTGGTGCGACATGTACCGATTGGGCATTTTTATGTCTTCCCCGTGTGTGTGGCACTCACACACGCGCGGCATACGAAATTTTTGTCTGTGTGCGCGATGGCCCTTCGGTTTGGAGTTTCTTGAAAATTTCGGCGTGTTATGTAAACATGGTGGATTTTTTTCGACGTTAAAATATTTAGGTGTTGCCCGGAGGGTCGACGGCCGAGTTTTTCGGGAACTCTGACTAATTTCGCCAAAAGGATTCCATTTTGACGTGTTGAGTTCGGCAGGAGGAGCTGTTTGGTTAATGTTCGCTGGCCGATGTTTGCGCGGGCGCATTTTAACCGTCAAATCATGTCTTCTTGTGTAAAAGTGTATGTTATCTCCCGTTTGCGCGCTGCATTTATTTTACGCTCAGTAAAAATAGTTGGCGTTCTTTCTTTACGCTAGCGCATAAACAATTCTGGGTTGTACGCTCATATTGAAGGGGGACTGCATATTGGCGCTCATTGAGAGAGGCCTGCAGGGACGATTATAGACTGATAATGATGAGGCCCCTATCTTGGATAGGTCCATAGTCATGATAGGTCATGACTCACAAATATTTTAATTGATAAAACATAAACGTGTTTACGTAGTTTATAAGAATATAGATACACATAATATATTTGGTGCTAGTGTATTTAGGTATTTTAATTCGATCCTGATAATAAGTCGTATGACTAGGTATCTAAATGCACATTTACGCATTCATTAGACACGCGGTAGCCGATTAAAATTCGTTGGACACTAAAAAGGTATCCCAAAAAAATGCACTGACATTTTTTTTACATACAAAAGGGTAGGATACCAGAGGTGTTGCCAAAATCACCGATGGGTGACGGTGTCTAGAACCTGTCATAGGTCATTTGAGGGTTATCTAGTCTTGGCCTGATGACATTGACCTTGGAGATTCATGTGTGCGTCTCGTCTAGTGACGTAGCAGACTCGACTATCTTTATCTACTCTATGGTGACTCTTGTCTGTGTGACATACGGACGGATATACGGTTCGGATACGGGTATCCGGAAATTAATAAAAATAACATTTCCTTTATTGTTGCATTATTTCAATAAATATTATGTATCTATTTATAATAATTATGACAATGTAGTGTAATTACCTAGGAGATTATTTTCAGTTTATTTTTTTTAAAACATCGTGAGTCCGATGACGTCTACTGGGCTCTTTATACTCTATGGTAAATCTATGTGTGAATGATAAACGGATGGAGACGGTTTGTATACGTATATCTGGAGATTTTATTATACATAATATATAGAGCAATATATTATTTACATTATTTTAATAAATATTAATAATAGTATTTTGCAATGTACTGTATTTTTTCAGGTTCTTTTTAATAAGTCGTCATTAGTCAGATATCATTTACTGGATTCTTACATATAACAGAAACTCGTTTTTCACGTTTAGCAATATAGAGGGTCTTTCAAATACGGCGTGTTGATGTTGACAGTTTGTGGCGCCCATTTTGTTTTTGCGCCATTTGTCGAATCTGTTGTTTCTCACTTAGTTACTAATGACAAATCACCATCGCAAGTTACACGATTGAGCAGCATGTCCAAAATATGAAACTTTAATATCAAAATGAGTGTTCGTTAGTGCAAACGTTGCGTGTATTGAGTTCAATTTACGGCATGAGGTGGCCCTTCAAAGTCGACTGTTTAACGTTTTGTGGCCAAATTCGAGACGTTCGGTAAACAACCAACCAAGACCCTTATGTCAAAGGAACGCCAGAAGGGTCAAGAAGTCAAGAGTGCAGGAGACTCCGAGGCAGTCGATTTCTCGTGCTCAAGACTCGGGCTTTCGCAGACTCCAACTTGAAGAATTATGTGTCGGGGCTTGGGCCCAGTAAATGACCACAGATAACGGCCGTTTGTTCGCGGAATCGACTTCGTTTGGAAGAGTTATTAAAGAGCGTTTGTGTGGTAAAGGATATAGTATAGGATAAAGTAAAAGATTTTATGGAAGACCACACCTTGGGAATAGGGCATTCCTCCCAGGATAAGATGTAAAAATTGTTATAGAATACATATTATTTGAAAAGATTAGTTCCACTGAGTTTGTTTCGCCGGTTCTTCTCAGTGGACTTGCCTTGGAACCGGTGGTAGATTCAATTGACGTTCAAAAAGATACTTTATTGGTACTATTTTGAATAAAAAAAATGATTTTGATTTGATTTTTGCCATTGATCAGATTCAGCCGGATCTATGCAGCCAGCAGCAGTCATTGAACATTGTAACGTGCCACCGTTCGAAGCCGCGGTGGACATTTGGACGATGTCACATTCCATACATTATGAATGGGCCTTTAAAAAAATCGTTAATATCTCACACTTGTTTTATTCAATTTCAACATCGACCCGTCCTTGTTGAAAGACCCTTTATAATAAATGCGCTAAGCTCAGAAACTAAACATTCTTTTGGACAGAATTTATGACAGTAGGTAAAGTACTTATTTTAGACATATTTTAATCTTTTTCTGAATGTATGTACATCAGATATGGGACTTCTATAGATCCTTTTTTTTTTCTTTTACGCCGGGAAATGCTCAGAGGCATCCCGTGGGGGAGTGGGTCTCCCCACGCGGGTATGTGGGACTCGCTGCGCCCGACAGCTGGTAAATGGACGCAGCTCTACCCACTAAAACCCGGCGAGTGCCACCAATGCCGCCTTTGGTGAGGTGCCCCGGATCTAGAAAACAAACAGGGCACCTCGACGGCTAGTCAGTCCCGCAAGGGACCGACGCCACCTCCACAGACGGGTTGTCCCGCACCACAGAACAACCCATCCCAACGTCGGGACAGTACAATAGGCTGAGGTTCCCATCCTCACCCCTTGCCCCCTGCTCTTCTGTCCCCTCTTCTTATAAGAGGGGTACAAAGAGCCCCCTCGGCCCAATTAGCTTCGCCCAAGGTGCACCGCTCACCCTAGGTTACTGAGCCCCACCGCCACGACAAGGACTGAACCATGGTGGGGGACTTCTATAGATCCTGGCTCTCTTTCTATGTATAAAAGTTCAAGCTAATCCGTACAATGGTTTACGCTTAATCGAGTACTTACTAGAGACGCAAAATATATATCAAAGATAAATATTTTGCGTCTCTAGTTTCCGAGATGGACAAATACAGACATCCAATCCTAGACATCCGTTGATAAAACTTTGCTAGATAATAGAGTGGGTATTGAATTACGTGTTTATGAATATCAGCAAAAGGTAACCGGCCGTAGAGTGCTAATGTATGTTATAAACATGGTAGAATAGGATTGAAAGCTAAAGATGATTTTTTCGGTTCCGTTGTCATTCTGTCCAAAAAACAAGACTGGGGCCTCCACCCTTCAGCTATCAGTCCACAGTTTAAGAGCATGAATTATTTAACCGACTGCAACAGAACAAGGGTTATATAATAATATCTATGGACGCTTTTACACCACGTCAATCTGGTCTCGTGGTAAGTTCACGAAGAACTTGTGTTACGGGTACCAGACAACGGAAATATATTTAATACTATACATACATATATTTAATATTTTTATTATATATTATACATATTAAATACACATTCATGACCCAGGAACACCGAAAACGTTTTTGTTCCCTGGCGGAATTCGAACCCGTTACCTTCGGCTTGAGCGCTAACGCGCTAACCATTGAGCCATCAGTACATCAGTACATCAGTACATCAGTACATCAGTCCGTATACGGTTGTAAATCTAAGTTTATTCGCGTGTATATATTTCTTTGGCGCGCACTATAGGGGTTGATGTATTTTATGTTGAGGTGCCGAAGAATACGTCTTAATTGTGAGAGTAATACAGTAATAACAAAAATACATATAAATAAAATAATCCTCTAGAACTGAGGTTCTGATGATCTCCGACTAAATCGTAAACGGTTTGTGAGTTTTTCTGCCAAACTTTCCAGAAAACAGATCAGATATTCATTCGGTTATGTACACGGCCGACTGGTCGAGTGGTCAGGCTACTAGACACTTTACGGTCGCGGGTTCGAATCGCGACAAATGCAAATAATTTGAATGAAGAATATAGATGTTTTATTTATTTCAGATCTCGTAACATACGAACTGCCCCACCAAGTCTTGTCGAGGTGGTGGGGCTCAGTAGCTTAAGGTGAACCCAGTCCCTTGGGCGAAGCAAATTGTACCGAGGAAGCTGGTCATAGTACCCCTCTTACAAGAAGATAGACAAAAGAGCAGGGGGGACAAGGGGCGAGGATGGGAACCTCATCCTATTGCACTGTCCAACGTAAGGAGGGTTGTTCTGTAGTCCGGGACGACTCTTCTCTCGAGATGATGTCGGTCTCTTGAGGGACTGACTAACCGTCGAGGTGCCCTGTTTGCTCAATAGATCCGGGGCACCTCACCAAAGGCGGCATTGGTGGTACTCGCCGGGTTTTAGTGGACCCAGCGAGTCTCACCCGCCTGGCGAGTCCCTACCTCCCCAGCGGGATGCCTAAAAGCATTTCCCGGCGTAAAAGAAAAAAAAACATACGAACTTCGATAACGTGGTGTAATTGTTGGATAATATTAATTTATTTGTTTATCTCTATTAAGTGTTTCACACCACTAAATTCGATGATGTAGATAATTGTGTGTGTGTGTGTGTAGGTAGGTACTGTGGGAGTATAGTGATTGCTTGTTTGTGCTGTTATATGTATGTATGTTTGTATACCTATGTATGTACGCTAGACAATAACAATAATAAATATGCATTATTTAACTGCATACGCTTACACGATTTTCTACATAATATTTTATACAAGTGCGATGATCATATTATCATCTTGACTAACTTTAGCTCGTGGTCAACTTACATGTACAGCCGGACCCGCACTGATGACCATTATTTCATAAAGATTGATCTATGTAAGAAAATATTGAATTTTTCGAGTTTATTCGATACAAACAAAAATTCATGTATTGTTTTCTAATGCTTACGCGAATTTCACTCATTATCATGAAACAAGTTTTACGGATTTTATCGCGTTTATTAAGTTTTGGACGCGACGACTTCTTATGATGGAGCCGGCTGCACGAACGAAAAAGATGACGCATGCGGCGTTACCTCGCCCTGAGGCGTTCCATTTTCTTATGACGTTATTACGTTCAACTGTCATCAGTAAACCGACTTTATAGACAACCGATTTTTTTACAAGCCCGACGTTTTGGATACTTTACAGCAACCATGGTCCCGGGAGGACTGAGGTGTGTAAATAAGTTGTTTCGTTATATATACAAAAAGTTATATTTTCTATAATATTAGTCTATACTCTATACTAATTTTTAATATCGATTTGTATATGTATTTAGATTAATCTAATTTGTTAGCTACTTGTATCCTAAACAAATAATGGTACTTATATTTAAAAAATATTATTTTTCCTGTTGGTAAGTAGGTACTTACCTTTTTTTTCTTTTACGCCGGTAAATGCTCTGAGGCATCCCGCTGGGTAGTGGGTCTCCCCACGCGGGTATGTCAGGATTGGGTGTGGTAAGATGCAAGAAGCTCTACCCACTAAAACCCGGCGAGTGTCACCAACACGCCTTTGGTGAGGTGCCGGATCTATTGAGCAAACAGGGCACCTCGATGGCTAGTCAGTCCCTTAAAGGACCGACACCACCTCCCAAAGTCGGCACAGTCCAATTTGGTGAGGTTCCCATCCTCGCCCCCTGTCCCCGTGCTCTTTTGTCCCTTCTTCTTATAAGAGTGGTACAAAGCAAAGCAAAGGTACTGAGCCCCACCGCCACGACAAGGCTTGAACCATGGTGGGGTTCCTGTAGGTACCTACTCCAATCTTTGTACTTTGTACAAGCTCAGAGTCATCATAGCCTTTTAAAGCTCAATTTTCTTTATTATAGATAACGTTGCATATGTCACATCATCGTCATCATCAGCCTCTATCCGTCCACTGCTGAACATAGGCCTCCCTCAATGAACGCCAAGACGGCCGATCCCTTGCCACTCGCATCCAACACGGACCGGCCACCGCACGGAGATCGTCTTCCCACCTGGTCAATGGCCACCAACACTTCGTCTACCTAAACGTGGCCTCTCTTGAATTTGGTGACACGTCATCACACTTTAAAACAAATATATATTGTACTTATCGTATACTAAGAGTAAGAGTAAGTGTAAGAGTGTTATATGAAACCCGAAAATATTGATAAAAATGCGTGAAAACGGAGCTTATAAAATACCCAAAAACGTAAAGTTATGAGGTAAATTTTCATCCACCCATCTAATAATAGGTAACACGCTCGATCGACGCACTATTACGGGCAAAAGCAAATTGGGGCAAAAAATAAGGTCGTCGAGACTCCACAGGTGCCCCAAAAATAGTACAAAACCGAAACTACGGGCTAGGGTACGATGGGACCCTCGCCCGCTTTGTGATTGAGTTTGGGCACTCTTTCTGTGTGGGTGAAATGATTTGGTTGTTTTATAACGGGACAGTACCTTTATGAATTGCAGTATGGCCGAGAAATAACATGTGAATTAATAATATTCTTACAGGTTACAGGGAGGGACGCGTTGTGCCGGTCGCGTCGGTGTTTGCTGGACTCCTTATTTTGTGGAAATATTTACTGCGGCTGCATGGGTACCACCATCTTGCTTGTTTCTCCATGAAACAGCTTTGCTGTGTTTCAGAGAAGGGCAAGACAGGCAGTGTAATTACTGGCACCGAGGCCTAATTATAGGCAACACATAAGTACATAAATCCTAGGCTAGTTTAGTTAAAGTTCCAGGCTAACTTGCTTATGTTCATGGGTGACGCTGACCACTCACCATCATGCTCGTCTGCCCGTTTGTCTAACCAACTATCATAAAAAGAAATTGATGATTACGTCATTATTTTCGGTAGAGGGATGCACTCGTGCCGCGCTCTCGTTGACTTTATTTCTTCCATGAAACAGCTTTGCTGTGTTTTGGAATGAAGGGCAGAACAGGCCGTGTAATTTTGTCTCAGGAGAGGCAACCTGGACAACTTATGTTCTCGTCGTGGCTCGTCCCGTTTGAATACCCAAGTGTGTATCTTAATTACTCTGAGACGACCTCTGTGGCGAAGCCGGAGGTTGCGGGTTCGAATCCCGCCAGGGAACAAAAATATTTTCTGTGTTCCTGGGTCATGGATGTGTATTAAATTGTTTTATATATTAAAGTGTATTATCCATATAATAAAAATCTTAAATATATATCTTTATATATATATATATATATATATATATATATAATTGTTCTGTGCGTGTGTATGTCACTGAACTCCTCCTAGACGGCTGGACCGATCTTGATGATTTTTTTGTGTGTGTTCAAGTGAATTCGAGAATGGTTTAGATTCACAAAAAAATATATTTTGTACAGGACAACGGGCCACTAGTATAATATAAAAGTATTAAATATATTTCCGTTGTCTGGCACCCGTAACACAGGTTCTTCGAGAACTTACCACGAGACCAGATTGACGTGGTGTGAAAGTGTCCATGGATATTATTATTATTACTTATCTGATCACTATCCACTCGCAAAGTTAAGAGTAATAGTTATTTTACTGGATAACGCGCGACAGCAGTTTAGTGCATTCGTTGTTATCTCAGTTTGGTTCTCTGGTAGAATATTTCATAGATTTCCCCGTTTCCATCTATAAGTTGAATGTAGCCGGAGATATTACGCTTTTTTTTCTTTTCCGCCGGGAAATGCTCTTAGATATCCCGCGGGGAAGGGGGACTTCCCAGGCGGGTATGTTGGACTCGCTGCACCCGAAAGATAGCAAGGTGGACGCAGCTATACCCACTAAAAACCGGCGACAAGCACCAACATTGGTGAGGTGCCCCGGATCTATTGAGCAACAAGGCACCTCGACGGCTAGTCAGTCCCCCAAGGGACCGACGCCACCTCCACAGAGGGATCATCCCGCATCACAGGACAACCCCTCCCAACGTCAGGATAGTGCAATGGGGTGAGGTTTCCATCCTCGCCCCTTGTCCCCCCTTCTCTTTTGTCCCCTCTCCTTATAAGATGGGTACAAAGAGCAACTCTCTCGGTTCAACTTGCTTCGCCCAAGGTGCATCTTAAGCTACTGAGCCCCACCACCACGACAAGACTTGAACCTTGGTGGGAGGAAGCGATCAACCTGCGAAATTAGAGGAATTTAAAGAAGTAGTTACAGTGACACGTGGTGGTGATCATATTCTGAGAGGATATAGGTCCAAATATACTGGTCTTTTCGTTGGTTTTTCTTTCTAGTGTCCACGATGGTATGTGCCAAAGGTAAGATCATCCTAATCACCCAATAAAATATGGGGTGTAAACTACGAAACAGGTAAGTTCATAGTTACTTACAATCAATGTCTCTAGATATCTATAGTTTATTTTTCTGAATCTTCGCATCATATATCTATTTTCAATGCCACTTGCCAGTTTTTCATAACACTTGGATCTTGATATGACTAAATTATCTGACCAACTACTTATATATCAAATAGGTATTTATCAAAATGTACAATTAAAGAAAATATATACAATCACGTTTCTGCATTTTCAAATCATTTTAGTTAAATATTTTACATAATGCATAATATACTCCACGTCTATTTCGTTTGTGCGCGAATAAATTAAAAATAAACGCGTCAACAAAATGGCTTCGTATTTGGTAAATTAAATTAATGTCTAATGTAGCCGTTCGCCTGTCACTTATATGTTTTTAAACCTAAAACGTCATTTAAATTATTTAGTGATTCACTATTTTTACCGGTACATTGTAGTGGTTAAAATATGTAGTATTGAAATAAATAACCTTAATATTAAATCAAGTTTAGAGATTCAGAAATCCTATTCTTTTCTTTCTATACCCAACATTAAAGATCGCATTTAAGAAATTACAGTTCGAAATTGAAAATATAAAATTGCGCAATTTAAAGATTTAAAATTAATTAATTCAACGGCCAATATTTATCAAAAACCTTTTTTTTTTTCTAAACGCCGGGAAATGCTCTGAGACAGGCTCTGGTAAGTGGACGCAGCTCTACCCACTAAAACCCAGCGAGTGGCACCAATGCGGCCTTTGGTGAGGTGCCCCGGATCTAATGAGCAAACAGGGCACCACGACGGTTAGTCAGTCGCTCAAGGGACCGACGCCACCTCACAGAGGGGTTGTCCCGCACCACAGAACAACCTCTCCCAACGTCGGGACAGTACAATGGGGTGAGGTTCCCATCCTCGCCCCTTACCCCCTGCTCTTTGGTCCCCTCTTCTTATAAGATGGGTACAAAGAGCCCCCTCGGTGCTGGGCTCACCCTAGGCTACTGAGCCCCACCGCCACGTCAAGGCCTAAACCATGGTGGGTATTTACCAAAAACCTAAGAATTATCATACATTTATATATTTGAAGGGTCTCTCTCCTCTATCGTCAGCTATTTGCTACTTATTGCACCCATAAGCGAAACGTTGAGCGTGCTTTACTCGACTTGTCAAGAAAAGCAGTTTCGAAACTGAAATTAACTTTTTGTTATGTATATCGCACTTATGGGTTAATACGAGTGCACTTATATCAAGTTAAATAATCTGTCCGGCACATAACATATATTTCAATAACAATATGAAGAGTACGTTTTTGGATTTTCCAAACTTTTTCAACTTTTAATATTAAAGAATCCCATGTATAACTTTTATTTTTTTATTTTTAAACTATTTTATTTTGGGTATACTATATCGTAGGCATCGGCCGTCGTAGCGTTCATTGAAGGAGAACTATGTTCAGCAGTAGACGGATAGAGGCTGATAATGATGACACTTTAAAAAAAGTATTATATCTTAATCTTTTATAATTATCTTAATTACCTTTATACCAATATCAATAAACGCAAATTGCCAATTAGAATCCAACTGCTACTAGTTATCTTCTATCTATATTTCAGACGTTACTTTCCCAATTTCCCAAAAACCAAGTCGTATTATGTAAACATAATTCAACACCATAAATATCCCGATAACGTCTAGAACATCCTCTGTACAGACGCACACACCCACAGACAAACACACACAGATATACAGGCCTGCGCACACGCATTAGTCGATAGCGCAGGGTTGTTGTCCGCGCGCCCTTGTTAGAAAAAGGACGATTCGTATACACATGAACGTACGCTCGCAGAATGTACACTCCGTACAATTTAAACTATTGAAATGATTTAAAACCCCTTTTGATTTGATCCAGGTTCATTACCCGAAACGTCGGACGTATGGAAATCTCGATAAGACCCTGTATTTTTCTAATGTTTGTGTTATTTCACAATTTTGTTCTGTTAGTTAAATAGGTTAAGTAGCAGACGAGTCGACCATGGTTCAGGCCTTCTCGTGGTGGGGTTCAGTAACCTAGGGTGAGCCCAGCACCTTCGGCGAAGTACCCCTGTTATAAGGAGAGGGGACAAAAGAGGACGGGAACCTTACCCCATTATACTGTCCCGACGTTGGGAGGGGTTGTTCTGTAATGCGGGACAACCCCTCTGTGGAGGTGGCGTCGGTCCCCTGAGAGACTGACTAGCCGTTGAGGTGCCCTGTTTGCTCAACAGATCCGGGGTACCTCACCAAAGATGGCATTGGTGGCACTCGCCGGGTTTTAGTGGGTAGAGCTGCATCCACTAACCAGCCAACTCATTCATGTTTGCCTATCCTAAGACATAGAGTCCTCAAGTCGCTGTGCCTGTCCTGCCCTTAAATTTGAAACACAGCAAAGCTGTGGGACAGATAAGCAGGATGGTGGTACTCATGCCGACGGGAGCGTGGCACAGCGCATCCCTCCCACTTTTAGACTACCATTACCATATTTCGGTATTTTTTATCTAGGGCTAGGCCCGCCACTCGTTACCACCGCTGCTACTACTCGAGGATCGACAGCGGTAACCACTAATAACCCTTTGATACGATCTCATGGAACCCGAGGGATACGTTTAAACCGCCTGGGGAGTTGGGACCCGCAACGAATTTAATCACAAGAATTCAGGAGGAGTAGGAAACATTTATAATCTTAATTTTGAATTATTCTCTCTGATCTGATTTTTTTAACAATAATTCAAAAATTTGCCAACTGTACATCAGTAAGTAAAATACCTACAATGGTGTATGTTCGTCGGTCATGTCGCATCTGTCGGTTGTTCTGCGGCACATGCGCCGGCGCAGGCTGTATAGCTTTGTTTCGGCTCCGCTGGGATTAGACTTGTCTAAGGTCTAATTTTAAAAATGACCTCACGCCACCATACTTGAAGTGTTTGCAAAAAATGTCCTGCTCTGTGTCGACTCATTGAATTTAGATTTTACTTAAGGCGAACATAAAAAATGTCTTAACACGTTTAGTAATAAAAAAGGACTATTTTTGCGGATTTCATTGCATGGCTGTCATAGTATTTGAATCTTCAGAAACGCATAAATAAACCATGATAAAATCCGTAAATACTAACAATTCTGTCTAAATTCGTGTTAACATTACTAACAAATATAAAAATGTTTTGCTTTCAACGAAATGCTTTCTTTAACTGCATAAACCCGACACACACACATACCGGTGGGAGGGAAGCGCTGTGCCGCGCTCCCGGCTGCATGTGTACCACCATCTTGCTTGATTCTCCCGTGAAACAGCTTTGCTGTGTTTCGCAGAGAAGGGCAAGACAGGCAGTGTAATTACTGGCACCGAGACTTAACATCTTATGTCTCAGGATAGGCAACACATAAATGAGTTGCCTGGGGTCGTTCCAGGTATACTAGTTTATGTTCATGGGCGACGTCGACCACTTACCATCAGGTGGTACGTTTGCCAGTTTGCCTATCCAATTAACATAAAAAAAAAACTTGACCAACATAGATCACATTTAGTTTTAGCAATAAATACATAAATTATGACGCTCATGTACAAGTTTTAGGATATAGTAAAAACAAAAAACTTTATACAAACAAGTTTTACATCTTCCCTGAGTTTTTTATTATTTGTTCGGAAATCCGACATAATAACATCTAAACTAATACTGGTTCGTGAACTTCTTGTGTGATGTATGTCATTGACTTATCATCATCAGTCGTCATTCAACTCATTGACTTACATTTCCTTTAAGACTTTTTTAACGCCGGGAAATGCTCTGAGACATCCCGCGGGGGAGTGGGTCTCCCCAGGCGGGTATGTGGGACTCGCTGCGCCCGAAAGCTGGTAAGTGGACGTAGCTCTACCCACTATCCCCGGATCTGTTGAGAAAAAACCTCGACGGCTAGGCAGTCCCCAAGGGACCGACGCCACCTCCACAGAGGGGTTGACCCGCACCACAGAACAACCGCTCCCAAAGTCGGGACAGTATAATGGGGTGAGGTTCCCATCCTCACACCTTGTCCCCCTGCTATTTTGTTCCCTGTTCTTATAAGAGGGTATAAATAATACAAAGATCAGCTCCCTCGGTTCAATTTGCTTCACCCAAGATGCTGGGTTCACCTTAGGCTACTGAGCCCCACCGCCAGGACAAGACTTGAACAGTGGTGGGGGTTCCTTTAAGGCTTGGTCCACTCGTCATTATTGAACTCTTCCCTTCATTGCTCGGCCTCTTCCAATAAACGTCGAGATGACCGATGCATATGACCAACTTGTAGTCCACTTTAATATGCTATATGATATATCTGTTTCGCACAGGAACAGATTGAGTCATATTTAAAAGTCTAGAAGTTAGGTTGATCTTATAATCTAAATCATATTTTTTTGTGTTAGTTGGGTTGGCAAACGGGTATTATAGTAGGTAGTCAGCATCGCCTACAAATACACAAGTTCACTTGAAACTACGCCTAACAATAAAAATCAATAAAAGTTGGTACAAATAAAATAGTTAACCATAAACATGTTTCGCATATAATTGATGTTTTGTGCGTAAATTTTTAAAATGCAATTCCATTACCTATATAAAACGGACATGTCCAAAATTAAAATGGGCTCCCCGATATCTGGGGGGAGTAGGGGGGCAGGGGGTACACCCTGGGGAACATTGAGCTAATTGGCCGAACATTAAAGCGAGACCTGAAAATACTGATTTTAATATCATTCCCCTCAATGTTAAAGTGTTCAAAATATATTTTAAAGTGATTGATCATTGTATGTGATTCTTTGGGCACCCGTTTTCCCGTCTTAGCTGGATATAGGAGAAGGTTTCAAAAAAGTTTCAACTTCAAAACGCAAACATTTGATAATTCTTTTTAAAACTACTAACTCTTGTTCAAATTATTATTTTCAATGTAATTAGTGAAAATCCAGATTGATTTAAACACTTCGAAAGCTCTACTTATAATTTATACTACTACACTTGTACTATTATTTATTCGGTGGTAAAACTACTGAACATAAAAAACTATTCTTGGCACTGTAGGTTTCAGAAAATGTTTTAAAAGATGAAAGACCTAAAGGCGACCCGGGTTATAAATGACCACGAAACTCCTTTCTATCACAGATGTATCATCCAATTAATAATAATCTCACTAATATTATAAAGGTGAAAGTCTTAAGTTTGGATGTGTGTTGATCGTTCACGGCAAAACGGCTGAACCGACTGGGCTGAAAGTTGAAATGGTGTTGGCTTATACCTTGGATTAGGACATAGGCTGTAAAAATAATCATCATCAATCCGGGTGCGGTTGTAAATCTAAGTCAACGCGGGCGAAGCTTCGGGCACCAGCTAGTAATAGTATATTTAATTTTTCTCTCACATAGGCGAGAGACTGAGGCACTAGGTTCCAAACCTGTGATAGTCCCCAGGCTCATTACAAAAAACATATTGAAGTGTACCTATGATCTGACATATGGAACCAGCTGCCACCTACGGTGTTTCCGAACCGATACGAATTAGGGACCTTCAAGAAAAGAGCATACTCATATTTGAAAGACAACGCTAATGATGTAGCGGGTGTCTTTGTATTTCGCTTATCACTTACCACCAGGTGAGACGACTGTCCGTTTGCCCCCTCTTCTATAAAAAAACTCTTTCATATTGAGGCTAAAGGTTGCCCCTTTCAGTCACCTGGATTTAGATTCCAGTATAAATCTAAAAGTTGGATTCGAAGGTAAATTACCGGGAAAGAGGAGTCCTGGACGTCCACGACGCAACGTGGACTAAACTGTACCGAAATTAAAAATATGGCGCGGGATCACAAGAAAAGCTGACATATCCAAACTTCGATATGAAGATAATTATGACGATATGATCGTCACCATGGTATCCTCATATCTGAACATCTCGCACGTGGCTGCTGAGTTCAGTCACGCCAGGATCGGCGCCTCGATCTTCACTAATAATAAAGTACGCGATAGAGCGCATATGAACCTGGTACTGTTTTATACATTATGAAAAAAGTAAAGGATAAGGGTAGAGGTACCAGTGATTAAATTCACAAAAGTAAACAGTTCTTAGCTTTTACAATAGGATCATAGAAAACGTTCAAAACCTGTTCATTGAAAAAAATCAAAAAAGAGCGTTTGTGTGGGTAAGGAAGTAAAGTAAAGGGTTTTATAGAAGATACCACACCTATGTGTAATATGTAAAATTTGTTATAAAATATTTGAAAAGATTATTCCCCTGAGTTTGTTTCGCCACTTCTTCTCACTGGTCTCGCCTTAGAACCGGTGATAGACTCAATTGATTAATTCAAAAAGATACTTTGTTGGAACTTTTTTTACGTTAGTTGAATTTACCTATCCAATTTATGTAAAAGAGTTTTTATTAAAAATAAAATAACTTCTAAATTGTTTCTTAGTGTAGTATTCTCAAACATGTAATGAATTATTGTAATAAAATGCAAAAACTTTGTACTTGGTACTATTATTAATTCCGTGGTAGTTTGTTGTGATAACAAAACCAGCAGTTTTAAGTAATACCTTAGCGTTTTTAATGTTTACATTGTGATGCATATCTCATGAAATACTCATAATATAAATACGTATTATGTAAAGATAGGATATACAGATTACGGATCGGATTTGCATTAACATTATAAACTAACAGACAAATGTACTAAAATAATATAATGCTTATTTTATGGTTTCTTAACAGAATGTATCCCTTTTTTATCCGACTTCAAAAAGGAGAAGGTTATCAATACGTCAAAATCTTTTTATTAAAAAAATATTCAGGTTTGCAGTTCCCTAAAACAGATCTAATATTATAATGAAAAAACTTTTTCGGATTTTATCGCGGTTTATTAAGATTTTTACAAGCCCGACGTTTCATTATAATGAGTGAAATTCGCGTAAACATTATAAAACAATACAGATCCACAACATTAATAAATATGTCTTCACTAATATTATGAAGAGGAAAGATTTGATTGTTTGTTTGCATTGAATATGCCCCGAAACTACTGGAACGATTTGAAAAAATCTTTCATCTATAGAAAGACACATTATCAGCGAGCAACAGGCATAATAATTGTTTACCCGAGCCAAGCCGGGACGGAGCGCTAGTAATAGTTTTGTAAGAGATAGTACCACACTGCATTGCAGCCGAATTGGGCCGACACGACCGGGGTGGTACCTCTCGCTCACATAACAACTGTCAAGTGACAGCTATGCTGTTGCGTTTCGTGCGGTTTGTGAGTTTCCGGTGGCCCATTGGATTCCATATCCCGGTGGATAGGGAAAAGGAGGGCAACCCATCTGCATTACATCTGGTTGTGCGAATGTGTTGGTAACATAAGGCTGTTCCGACTGTTCGTTTGCCAACTTATCACATAAAAAAAGTAATATATAAACAGTTTTCTTATAGAAAAATCCTAGGTATTATCTATCGATGTCATCTTGAAATCGAAGCAGTTGATTTTAAATGATTTTTATTTCAAAGATGTAAGCTATTGACTATATTTTAAATTTTACTTTATCTTTAATATTTAAGACGTAGTAAGTGTACGGTTTGTGAAGTTATTTCTTTTATTCTACTACTATTTGAGTAGGTAATGCATGGACTACTAGTCTTAATATCTAGATTCTAGACTAAAACAAGTTTTGATATTTTATGGCAGGACCCAAAAAAGCTCCCCCCCATGGTTCCGGCCTAGACGTGGCGGTGGGGCTCAGTAGCCTAGGGTGAGCGCAGCACCTTAGGCGAAGCTATTTGAGCCGAGGGGGCTCTTTGTACTCGGGACAACCTCTCTGTGGAGGTGGCGTTAGTCCCTTGCGGGATTGACTAGCCGTCGAGGTGCCCTGTTTGTTTATTAAATCCGGGGCACCTCACCAAAGGCGGCATTGGTGGCACTCATTGGGTTTTAGTGGGTAGAGCTGCGTCCACCTTACCACTTTTCAGGCGCAGCGCATCCCATATACCCGCGTGGGGAGACCTACTCCCTCGCGGGATGCATCATAGCATTTTCCGGCGTTAAATAAAAAGGACCCAAAAAAGCAAATGTAATGGAACCCATCATGTTTACACACACATAGATACAAATAACACTATTTATAATTCTGACCTTGAAACTTCATGAGAATTTTATTTTGCATCTCTGACTATAGTTGTTTGGTACAAAGTGTAATGCAATTATATTAGTCTACCGCCTGGCCTCTAAAATGGTCATCAACCGCGCTACATATTATATACCACGACACTAGTGGCATGGAAGTACTTTCATACAAAACTTTATATCAATATATTTAGTAGGGCGCGTATCAAATGTTATTGTGACACTAATTGCATGCAACTTATTTCTAAGTAAATATTATTATTTTTTTTGTCATGTTATCCATGTCAGATCAGCTTAGTAAACGTAACGTTGTTAATTAACACTACTTTCACGCATGTTATTTCAGTTTTAAAAAGTTACATTCTTCAAGCAAATCTTCAAATGTGATCACGATGATGTAACCAATCACCTTGTCCCAATGACAATTCTAGCTCAATTGCGCTGACCTCTAGCTGGTCTAGGACAGACGTACAAAAACAACTATTTATACATCCTTCCTAGAACATTCGACCGCTTGTGCTCGCTTCTGAGGAATGCTCGGTTTTTATTATGTTAGGATTATTAAAACTATTTAAAAATTATTATTAGTGTCCACTTTTAATTCTGAACTCGATATTTCGATATTTCGGAATTACAAATAGGACTCGTCCTATAAAGAGATATTTGCAATTCGGAATTATCAAGCCCGAAAAAAATATTAAAATCTTTATAATGAAACAATTTTTACGGATTTTATCGTGGTTCATTAAGATTTTTATAAGCCCGACGTTTCACATACTTTACAGCAACCATGGTCACGGGAGGACTGAGGTGTCATACGTCCTATTATTACAAAGTTATTCGAAACTACCCTATGATACATCAATATTTTGGTCAGTCCTATCTACGCAGAAAGTGCTAACTGTATCTTTAATCTGTGTAAAAATTTAAAATTGTTGTAAAAATCTTAATAAACCGCGATAAAATCCGTAAAAAATTGTTTCATTATAATGAGTGAAATTCGCGTAAACATTGGAAAACAATATATTAAAATCTTATTCTAAGAGAGGGCTGAAATTAAATATTGATTAAGTATCATATTAATTAGTAATTATGTAAATTAATAGAATTAATTTACACGTTTAAGAGTATTACATAAGTCTATTAGAATCTATCATGAGAAGAATATATGAGTTTAAGTACTTTCCTCAAACTCTCACTCTAAATCTTCCCTTTGTAGCTGTTTGAAAAAGAACTAAACAATAAATAATCAATACTAAGCTTTTTAGTTTTCTCCATACTTTTCTATACTTGTGTCAGGTTAGTTTCCACAACTCCGCAACTCCACAAACTCTATCTCTCCCTTTAAAAAGGGAGAAAAAGAATGCTCCTCGCATACATAAATATGAGTAGTGTAGAGGCAAATGGCCTAACAATAAATATCCTATTAACGTACTATATTTCCTCATATGAACTCTTACTATCTTAATTTATCGAAAGGTGTACAAAGATTTTATTTTTAGTTAAGTTAAGTTCTATTGGCGTAAAATAAAATCTTTGGCGTAAAATAAAACCTAATCAACAGCAAAAATATCAATTAATATTTCTACATTTCTCCATACAAACTCTAACTCTAAATGTCCTCCTTTAAAAGGAGCACACATATTACTCCTCGCGTTGTGTTGGGATGAAGTTCTACAAATACAGCTATATTTATAGATCTAATACCTAACCTAACCTGAGTCCACACTCAACAATACCCACGTTAGACTCATCATAGTTTCGGCATTGAGCGCGGCCGCTGAACTTGACTCACGTCACCTTGTTTCGACCGCGGTCACTAGCATCTATTATGCATTTGAACAAGCTACCTACGCTAGAGGGAGCTACCTCGAGATAAAAAGACTTATGTTATAATTTTATATTTATAAAAATGAGCTTTATCTCCTCTTTTCTTTAAAAAATTGTGTACCCATTGAAAATGAAAAATTATTTGAATTTTCATTTTAGATCTCTTTGGTAACCTAATGTAGTATATTGCATTCATTTGTCATTTGTTTTTGTGAATTGGCGGCAAATCTAAAACTCTTGTTACACGTGAAAATGAACATAACGCGAGAAAAATTTCGGTCAATGATTTATTATGACTTTCGTTGTGGGCTTACTCAACAACAAAGCTATGATAGGCTGCGATTAGCATTTTTTAATGAATCCCCATCTCGTGCCACTATTTACAATTGGTTTAACGAGTTTAAGCGTGGACGTAGTATCTCAGTGATGATCCGCGTGAGGGACGTCCTTTAACAGCGACTACTGAAGATAACATCAGTGCTGTGCGACGCATGATAGAGGAAGATAAGAGAGTGACCTATCAGCAGATACGGGCAAGCCTAGGCATTGGGTATGAGTCAAGTTCAAAAAATATTACACGAACATTTAGGCGTCAGGAAGCTTTGTACCAGATGGATTCCCCATACTTTAATCGACGACCAGAAACGGCTCCGCATGGACTGGTGTCCCCAAATGTTAGATAAGTTCAACGGCGGTAACTCAAATGCTGTATTTGTCATCATCACAGGTGATGAAAGCTGGATATATTGCTACGAACCCGAAACCAAAAGACAATCAGCTCAGTGGGTGTTTCCTTTCGAGGATTGGCCAACTAAGGTAAAGACAGGAAGAAGTCAAGGAAAAAAGATGATTGCCTCATTCTTTGGTCGGAAAGGACAGTTCGCGACAGTTGTGCTATAATATGGAAGGACAGTTACTGCAGACTGGTATGTCAATCGCTGTTTGTCTGTTGTCTTGGAAAAAAATCGACAGCAGCGCCCTCGAAGCAGGATCCTCCTTCACCACGACAATGCTTCAGCGCACTCCGCAAAACGGACTGTTGAATATTTGACTATGGCAGGTGTCGAGATAACGAGTCATCCGCCTTACAGTCCTGACCTGGCGCCCTGCGACTTTCATTTATTCCCAAGAACTAAAGATAAAATTTGAGGTATTCGCTTTACAAGGCCTGAAGATGCAGTTAAAGCGTACGAAAATGCCATAGAAGAGACTCCTAAGGAAGAATGGGCCCACTGCTTTTCTCAGTGGTTCCATCGAATGCGACGATGTGTAGAAAGAAACGGAGATTACTTCGAAAAACAATAAAAGTATTGGCAACTTTCTACATTAAGCCGTTTTTCATTTTCTAAAAATTTTCAGTGTTACCTAGGTAGAGCTATTTTTATAGAGTTTTGTATTATTATTTATAGAGTATAGTAGAGTTAACAAAAATCAAACCTAATCCAAGTCCACGTCTAACAGTCCACACGAAAAAAGAAGTCTCTTAAGCCATATTTATTTCTACGAATGAGCCCTAACTCTAAATTTCCCCTTTTAAAAAGGAGTACAAAGATTTCTCTTCGCCAATGCACTGTTGAGATTTGGGTTTGTTCTTTATTAGCTCTTTTTTTTCTATAACGCCGGGAAATGCTCTGAGGCATTGCGGGGGAGTGGGTCTCCCCACGCGGGTATGTGGGACTCGCTGCGCCCAAAAGCTGGTAAATGGACGCAGCTCTACCCACTAAAACCCGGCGAGTGCCACCAATGCCGCCTTTGGTGAGGTGGCCCGGGTCTAATGAGCAAACAGGGCACCTCGACGGCTTGTCAGTCCCCCAATTAGGGACGTCACCTCCACAGAGTAACCCCTCCTAAAGTCGGGACAGTACAATGGGGTGAGGTTCCCATCCTCGCCCTTGCCCCTTCCTCTTTTGTCCCCTCTTTTTATAAGAAGGGGACAAAGAGCCCCCTCAACTCAATTAGCTTCGCCCAAGGTGCCGGGCTCAACCTACGATACTGAGCCCCACTGAAACGTCAAGGCCTGAACCATGGTGGGGTCTTTATTAGTTGTACTCTAGCTGCTCTTATAGCTACGTAGAGTCCTATAATCCTAGCCTAATCCAGTCCACACTCAACAGCCTCCACGTTAGACTCATCAGTCATCATAGTCTCGTCATCGGCAGTGACCTTGGTTCGACACTTTGCTTCGTCCGCGGTCACTAGCATCTATTATACATTTGCACACAACCGTTACTGAATAAAATATTAACACATTTACATGTTTCAGCAAAACTCGTCTGATCATCATCATCAGACCGTTAGTAACCATTAGTTTTTATTTTCAATAACACATATTTTGTCGGTGTTTGCTGGACTCCTTATTTTGTGGAAATATTTACTGTGGCTGCATGGGTACCACCATCTTGCTTGTTTCTCCCGTGAAACAGCTTTGCTGTGTTTCGGAGAGAAAGGCAAGACAGGCAGTGTAATTTCATGGTACCGAGACTTAACATCTTATCAGGATAGGCAACACACAGATGAGTTGTCTGGGCTCGTTCCAGGTATAGGTACTAGTTTATGTTCATGGACGACGTCGACCACTTAGCATCAGGTGGCACGTTTGCCAGTTTGCCTATCCAACTAACATAAAAAAAACTGTGGCACGCGACTTTTCCGCCCTATTTTGTATTTACAGCAGTGTACGGGCTACTGACGGTACATTATTCTCCTCGAATCGTTCTTTGAGGATTATTCCTTCCCCACAGTAACCTTATTATTATGGTGTATCGTTTATTTTTTCTACTCTCCTCAACGTCTAGATATTTCCTTGCCAAATTTAATGTCAATTATAATATTAATAGTAAGGGATCGGTCGTTTTGGCGTTAATTGAGGGAGACCTATGTTCAGAAGTGGACGGATAGAGGCTGATAATGATGGTGATGATGACGATAATAAAAGTGATGATGATGGTGGTGGTGGTGGTGAAGATAATGATGATGATGATAAAATGATATAGGTAGTAAAAGTATAAACATTAGTGCAATCATCGTAATATGTAATTTTACTTTATTCAATATTTTCAAACATTTAGATACATTCTCTATAAAACTTTTACCCTTATATTATACCATAATTATCATTGAAATTTGACAGGACCCTCAATGTAGATAAGGTTGAACAAGTCGACGGCGCGAAATCCAACTAAGTGATTGCTATCGCACCTGACATAGTGCGCGAACATGTGTGCTAGAATGAAATGCACAATGACTCATTCCTAAAATGTCCTTTTAGCAAAACAGTTATTAGAGAAAACTTATTATATGTATCTTTTCAAAATAAACATATTTCAACTTTTGAATAACTAAACTAAGTCTGTACGGGCTTTATTTTTGAGCTTTTGTGCTCCGTATAATATTTATTTTCGCCCAAATTTAGACTAAAATCAGTGTTGAAATACGAAAGTTTATAGAAGCTTGTATTTTTTAATGTACTTATATTTTTTTACGATTTTGGGTACGTATGTACCCGAAATCGTATTAGATAATGACGAGATCAATTTATATTATCCTTAATTTTTTATGGTCAACGTCAAACATTGTAATAATTACTGTTCTGTGTTTGTATGGAAAGATGAGCGACTTGTGTAACCTTAAGACATGGTATTTTGCGTTTTAAGATTAACAACGCATACCTAGCTCCAGAAATGTATGCGTTGTTTATCTTAAAACTGTAGGTATTTGAAGTTCCAACTTCTACAGCTTACAGCTAGTCATAATAAACATGTTTTTGTCAACATAATGTTACCACTGCTAACTTGGCCATCGCAACTAGTTAGTCGCTAGTCTCCTGTACTAATAGTGACCGAGTACCACTGAACAGCGCGACTAGTGCATTATCATTAGGTCCCATCCGCTATATCTGACCCTGAGGTCAGTCACGCGACATATATATTCCTAGACTCACACATTTTATAAATATACAAAAAATATCGTGAAATTATTTTACGCGAGTTCCAATCATTACAATTTCTGCGTAAATAAGACTAATTAAATTATTGATGTATCGAAGGGCAGTTTCGAGTAACTTTGTAACGTTAGCAGGGCCGGGTCGTGAATTTGTGGGGCCCTGGGCTAATACTATTTCAGGGGCCAACAAAATTAGGCAATTCATTGCCATTTTATCAAAAGAGGCAATTAATTACTGTTTTCTATAGTGACGTAGGTATATGGTATAAGAAAAAATAGGACAATAAGAAACTTTATTTAATAAATATCATCGAAGCAACTGGACAACATTATTGGAAAGGAAAATTGAGAGGTTAAGTATATGTAGTTATGTCATATAATTTATAAAGCAACCTTACTGCTTTTTATGCTGCCAATTTCTTTATTTGCTCATCACATTGTAAGTCTTTTTTTAATCACAAATTATAGAACATAAAGACTAATGATGACGACGACGATCATTGAAATTCCAAATTCCCGGTTTTTAGATGTTTTTTACTAATGCTGTGAGGGCGAACTTCTTACCAAATTTTATGATTGAGTGTCAGTGGGGGGTTAGAACCCGGAGGTTTTGGTTTGACAGACTGACAGACAGACAGACGGTCAACGGAGTGACCCGACTGCTACAGATGGAGGGTAATGTTATCCAAAATGTCGGACATGTAAGTATTATAAATTATATTAAAATAAAATCCGTAAAAGTTGTTTCACCATAATTTCGTAAGATAGCAAGTCTCGATGCCAGTAAATACCTGACCATTTCTTTCTGAAACACAGCACTGTTTCACAGAAGATATAAGGATTGTGGAAGCGAGGAACGAGCACGAGTGCACCCGTTTTTTATATCATAGGAGGGCAAACGAGCAGTCGAAGCCTTTTGGCGACTATCGACGCCAATACACAACCAAAAGTTATGCAGATGCGTTGCCGTCCTTTTTCCCATGCCCTCGATGGGCCACCAGAAACTCACAAACCATATAACCAGTCGTGCCAGTCCAATTCGGCTGCAAAGCAACATGGCACCACCTACCAAATTCCTGCCGGCTTACACTTATACATTATATACACTTTACATGATATTATTATTTAAAAACTGTGAAATTAACGTTAATTAATAAATATTAAATAATAATGCGAATGGTCTCCAAGGTTGCAGTAGGGTATTGGCACTTTGACCCCGTCTGAACACATTCGTGTTTACTTCTAGGAAAATAGTTGGGAAATTAAAATTGTGCATTGTAATGATAATGATTGAATATATTATATTATGGAAGTTTTTGTTCGCGTGGTAAACTAATAACTCGTGTCTGATTATTAGTAAAGAAAACGGACTTATTGACTAGCTTGGACCAGCGGCTTCTTCCGTCGTGTAGGAAACTTGTTAAAAAAATCAATATATGTAGCAAATGACCTACATTTTAATGACTTTCTGGAATTTAAACAGTAGTATAAAATTATTTGAGTATGGATTTTTTCAGCCAGTATTAACACTAGATAAGTCTTCCTTAAATCTACTATATTTAAATAAAATGTTTATGATTGATAAAACCAATATATTGATCGCGTAAATCGGTAATATATTGGTGGAAATCCCAATTCGAAGCTGTAGTCTATATCCGTCGTGTGACCATCAGCTATCAATAAAATCAGAAAAGTATCAATTGACGTATTTTATAAAAATACAGTGTATTTAGACTTAGATCTCGTATAGCGAATCTCGGGACAATCTCGGAATCTCCCTCCCTTTGGTTTAACGGTAATTCTATTCCGTGTTAGATTGTATCATTAAAATTACCGGTAATTATGATAATCGTGCTCTTATCTACATGCGCTCAAAGTACAAATGTAAATGGTACGTTTTTTCTAATAATTATTTATTTTATGATTAAATATATATTTTTCGTGAATAAATTATATTTTTCTGTAGAACTAAAATGGCGAAAGAATTCCTAAACTTTATTTTTATAATGCTTGGGAGCTTAGATGATGACCCAGTCGGTGAGTCTAGCCTAGATGTAGCTAGATCTGAGACCTGAAAATAGCGCTGGATCAAGTCAGAAGACAAGGCAGAAGAGCATGTATGAAAAGGCTGATGAAAGTGGATGATGCAAAAGTTGTATGTCACAATCGAAGTGGTGAAGAGAAGTGGTCTTCCTACATCTTGGAAACTCATTTGTTTAGTTAATACGAAGGGTTTAATGGCTACCCGCAAATATTTGGCAATTCGCCAGATGTTGATCATTTTGTTAATTGACAAACAGTACATGATAGCATGTTGATATACATAATTTAATCATCATCATCATCACCATCAGCCTGTATCCGTCCACAGAACAATAGCCCTCCTTCAATGAACGCCAAGACGGCCGATCCCTTGCCACTCGCATCCAACACGGACCGGCCACCGCACGGAGATCGTCTTCCCACCTGGTCAATGGCCGACCAACACTTCGTCTACCTAAACGTGGCCTCCACTCTAGAACCTTATTGCCCCATCGGCCATCCGTTCTCCTGAGTGTGTGACACTGCCAGTTCAACGAGCTTATTCTTTGGATGATATGGAGCGTGCTATGCTAGGTGTTTCTTTGGCAGATAGGATTCGAAACGAAAACATCCACCAGAAAACTAAGGTTGCCGATATCACGCGAAGAATACCTAATTTACTGCTTTAAAATTATACATATATATATAATATAAATACCGATTTTTATTACGAAGAGGCGTCAAGGCTTTCTAATACTCGTACAAATGCCTGTTCAACTTTAGTATCGGTTGGTTATAATGTCACATTGTAAAGAAATACTTTTACACCTTTTACGTAAATTAGGATGCCCAATATTCTTGATACTTTATAGTAAGAGTGTTGGGCATCTATTTTCAGCCTTAGTAATTTCTAGAATGGAGGGTAGGCCGGGCTTTATCTCGATTGCGCAGGGACAAAATTTTGTTAAGTTTGTCTAAGAAATTATTTATCAAAATCAATAATTGTCCAATAAAAAGATGTTGAAATAATATTCCAATAATATATTGAACCCACATTTCGACCCACCGTAGAATATAACTATTATGTAGTTTGTAGTCTCAATCTAGTCATAATACATCTAACACCGTCGGCTTGTAAACAACGTTGGCGCGTCACGCGGCGTCACGCGGCGTCACGCGGCGTCACTGTGTCAACGGCCGCTAGACCAGAAGGTCACTCTACTGCTAGCTGTCCTAGGTCTAGGTCGCACTCAGCTCCCAAATAACACTTATCGCGATTTAGATTCTTGTGGTTAATTTTTAAGACGCTAGATGGCGTACTCTATAGGCATTTGGATAGTGACGTTACTGGGTTTTAGGTTGTAATATGGGCGATTATAATAAGGCGAAAATGCTCTTTTAGGAACATATTTCTTATTATATTAGTTTTCTGTAAATTTAATTTTGTACATTTATAGTTGATAGCAATTTCAGTTGTTGTAGAGATAGATGGGATCCAAAAAGGAAAAAATAAATTAGTTTTTGAGTTAAAAATCCAATACTAAATAACAAGATATAAAACACAGCGGCTGGATTACTTCTATTTTTTATAGCATCCTATGCTATAAAAAAATTCGACAGTCCTCTTACATTTAAATATATTTTTTTCACGATAAACGTTGTCTGTTCCACTCAGCATGTCAGCTATCCAGACTTCTATCCTGGAAATAGTCTGAAATGTATCTGAACTATCCTACATAGCTCTCTCACGAAAAAATCTAGATATAACCTAATGAGACTAAATCTTAGAGTATACATAATAATATATAGTGCTACTGTCACGCCGCTTCATTGTGCCGATCGTAAACAGATGCGTTATATAGATATTTCACAGATGCGTTATATTGTATAATATTGAAAAGATTAGTTTCACTGAGTTTGTTTCGCCGGTTCTTCTCAGTGGACTAGTTTTGGAACCGGTAGTAGAGTCATTTGACGTTCAATAAGCTACTTTGACGTACAACATTGAATAAAAATATTTTTATTTATTTATTTATTATTTATTTATCTATAGTAGAGCGCTGTGGGAGTGACGTTCCTTGCGTAATACATTAAAGAATATCTATATTTTAAATTAGGACATTCATCATCATCATCATCACCATCAGCCTCTATCTATCCACTGCTAAACACAGGCACCTCTCAACCCCCTTTCTTTTATTTTGCTTCCAGGAATCATTCTTACAAATTGGCACTTCATATTTCACCATTTTAACATAAAAACAAATATGATGACAAGCGCGTGGTGTTTTGACACAGATTGAATGTTACCAAGACAGTGGTTTTGTCTATGTTTATACCTGTGCTTACAGTTCATACTTAGTGACGCGCGCTCTATATATTATGTATACCTACTCTAAGCTTTAAATAATAGCAATACAAACAAGACTATTGCTATATAATAATACACACTCACACTACACACTAGACTAACACTATAGACTTATACACACTAACAATACACACTAGATTAATACTATACACTAATACACACTAACACAACACCATCACAAATACAACACAAAAAACAGTGCGTATCATGCGTTCGGCCTTCAAGTTCATCGTAAACAACCGCAGACCTCGCGTGGACCTAGGTCAGGTATAGACTAGACGAGGTCGGTCAATATCCTATTTACAGCGTTTTGTAAACAGAATTAGAAATGTTCTGTAAACTTTGTAATTTGGAACATTACTTATTTTGTAAATATTTTAGAAAGTTTTGTAGATGTTGTAACTAGAAAGGGAAAATCCATATATTTTTTTTTTAAGTTTAATATAGAGTATTAAAATTGGTCTCGATGTATAAATCCTTGTTAAAATTATCATGCTGAACAGGAGTTCTCATGCCCGACGTTTCAGATATTTTACAGCAACCACGGTCACGGGAGGAGTGTGGTTTGGTCCCAAATCGTGATAAAATCAGCAAAATTTGTTTCATTATAATGAGTGAAATTCGCACGAACATTAAAAAATAATACTCAAGAGTTTTTGATAAATAATAATAATATATTCTCTTACATACATAAAACTAAATGTATACTATAATATAATAATAACAACATATTAGTATAGACGCGTTTGTAATAGTTTTGTTGGTTGTTCAAAAAATATAATTTTGAGAAAAAAACATGACATATAATTTGATACATTTCGAGATTGTGAGTTTGGCGTTTTCCGTTTTTATATATATTATACATAATTAAAGCTAAATACAGACTAGGGCTCTGAAAACTTCTTATTTCCGTGCAAAATCATTTAAAATATTAAAATTATTTTTATCTACGTATAATATCTATTGTAATATTAGCATATTTACAACAAAAGTTACACATGAGAACGCAGGAAGCCCACTAATGATATAAAATAATTTACGAAACCGGTTATATTGTAAAAATATTGCCAAGTTGTTATAAATAAATAAATGATCTAATTACGAAGGCGTTCATTGCGCAGAACGCATTTCTCACATTTCTACAAAAAAAAACATTTTATTCTCCTATTGTAATCTATACTAATATTATAAGTGAGAGTAAGTTTGTTTGCTACGCTTTTACGTAAAAACTACCGGTGGGAGGGAAGCGCTGTGCCGCGCTCCCGGCTGCATGGGTACCACCATCTTGCTTGTTTCTCCCGTGAAACAGCTTTGCTGTATTTCGGAGAGAAGGGCAAGACAGGCAGTGTAATTACTGGCACCGAGACTAAACATCTTATGTCTCAGGATAGGCAACACATAAACGAGTTGCCTGGGCTCGTTCCAGGTAAACTAGTTTATGTTCATGGGCGACGTCGACCACTTACCATCAGGTGGCAGGTTTGCCAGTTTGCCTATCCAACTAACATAAAATAAAAATACTTAACTGATCATCATGAAACTTTATACATATATTCTTGGACGTATGAGAAGTAACATAGGATATTTTATGAACAAAAGCTGCGCGGGCGAATTCTCGGGCACCAACTAGTATTATATATTGTAAAATATTTAAAACACTAGTTTCTGAGTTTGTTCCGCCGGTTATTCTCAGTGGCTTTGGAACCTGTAGTAGAGTTGACATTCAAATACTCTTTCGATGAGATACTCTTTTGTACAATGAAGAATATATATAATCGCGCTTGACTTTTTTATGCAAAATAGCCGCCAATATGTTGATAGGAATATTTGTGATGAGGTTCTGTCCTTAGAGTATACATAATATATAAAGCGCGCGTCACTAAGTATGAACTGTAAGCACAGGTATGAACATAGACAAAACCACTGTCTTGGTAACATTCAATCTGTGTCAAAACACCACGCGCTTGTCATCATATTTGTTTTTATGTTAAAATGGTGAAATATGAAGTGCCAATTTGTAAGAATGATTCCTGGAAGCAAAATAAAAGAAAGCAATAACATTTCTGTCTTGGCGTTTATTGAGGGGTGCTTATGTTTAGCAGTGGATGGATAAATGCTGATGGTGATGATGATGATGATGATGATGAATGTCCTAATTTAAAATTATTTAAATTGGATGGTCATGGTGGCATGGAACGTCAGTCTCACAGCGCTTTACTATAGATAAATATCTATATAACGCATCTGCTTACGATCGGCACAATGAAGCGGCGTGACAGTAGCACTCTATTATCTATACTCTAAGGTATAGAGTATTAGTCTAGCGCGTAGTATTTGTGTGGGATGTTGATCTCCGTGAATCTTTATGATAGAATAGCAGTCGGATCAAATCGGTTGCAAGTATGGGATTTACGTCTTGGCGTTTGTTAAGAGAGGCCTGACCAGCAGTGGATACAAGATAATAAGATGACCACGATTCGTGTATGAATGTCATATTTAGCGATTTCAACTATGTTGTTTTGATGATAAAATAACGTTGACAATCACAAGATGTCCGCCAAAATAGACAATTAGTAACAATATACACTACATTACCAAAATAGTTGCTTTATTGTGTTATATATTGAAGTCCGTCGCCATTTTGTTAAAAAACATTTCAAGTAAAAATCTGATGTGTTTTAATAATATTATGTTATTGTTTTACCTCCATGGTAACTCTTACCCCACCATGGTTCAGGCCTTGTCGTGGCGGTGGAGCTCAGTAGCCTAGGATGAGCCCAGCACCTTGGGTGAAGCGAATTGGGCCCTTAGGGACTGGCTAGCCATCGAGGTGCCCTGTTTACTCAACAACTTAACAGATCCGGGGCACCTCGCCAAAGACGGCATTGGTGGCACTCGCCGGGTTTTAGTGGGTAGAGCTGCGTCCACTTACCAGCTTTCGGGTGCAGCGAGTCCCACATACCCGCGTAGGGAGACCCACTCCCCCGTGGAATGCCTCAGAGCATTTCCTGGCGTTAAAGAAAAAAAAAGGTAACTCTGGTTACCCATTTTATTGTTCCTATAGCGGTATGACTTTTACATTCCCGACGTTTCGATCACAGGAGGACCAATGGAAGTCCATGTAACAAGTGATATCCCCGTAAACAAAAGCAAAGCATAACATTCTTCTCCATTCCTCATAACCTTTTTATCTTCTTTTATCTCTTGTTTATGTTCTGTATTTTCAAAGGACTAATTTTTATCAAGGTCATCTTGGGTGAAGAAACTGCAAAATAAATAAAATTTCAATTAAAATATTTAGCTGGATACAAGCTTACTTATATCATAGAATAATATATATTTGATATTAATTATTGAAATTGGAACATACGTCCAAATGTTGTACTTCTCCCTAGTCAAAATGAAAGCTAGTATTTTTACAACCATTATAGTTTGTTTTTTTTCTTCTAGGTAGATAAATGGAGATTGGCCTTCGTAGCGTTTATTGAAACAGGCCTTTGGACAATAATACTACAAAAAATATAATAATACAAATAAAATCTAAATATAATGTTCCATACTAATGCGGTTGTGTATTTTGGGTACATTTGAATACTAATGTACGTCTGTTGTGTGCATGTTGTATGTTTTGTGTTGTGTGTGTATGTTGTGTGTGTATGTTGTGTGCTCTAGTGCTCAATATGTTAGAAGCGCTAACGACCGGCCGGCCGTGACCTCTAGACCTTGACGCTGTGCCTACATCCAATGTTAGTATTCAGACACGTTTTGATGCTAACAATCTCAATCGAGAGATCTCTTCGTGTCTCTGTTTTATCTCCCTGTATGTCTGTACTGTTTCCCGCGACTTTGCTCGTCATATAGAGCTAGTAAATAAAAGTTCTTGCTTCTGGATATAATAATTACCTTCAAACATTTATTTGAGTTAAAAAGGAAATTGATAACATTTATATGTTTTAATTATACTTTATTTATTTGATATAACAGCTGGTGAATAAAACGAAGGCCATATTGTCAATAAAATTCTGAAAATCCACAACTAGAGCTGATCGAACTAGTAGAATCGTATGAGTTTTGACTTCATAATTTAGAGATAAGTGGGAGGAACGTTGAAAACGTTGAAGAATGGAATTTAAGCGGTGGGAGGGAAGCGCTGTGCCGCGCTCCCGGCTGCATGGGTACCACCATCTTGCTTGTTTCTCCCGTGAAACAGTTTTGCTGTGTTTCGAAGAGAAGGGTAAGACAGGCAGTGTAATTACTGGCACCGAGACTTAACATCTTATGTCTCAGGATGGGCCAACCGGCTTATGTTCATGGGCGACATCGACCACCTACCATCAGGTGGCACGTATGCCAGTTTGCCTATCCAACTAACATTAAAAAAATGGAAAGAAGTATCTTTTTGACACGAATAAAATATTTTTTATTCAAAGTATGTATATTCTACATAAGAATGTAGTTAGTTGTTTGAGAAAAATAAATTTTATTCTCTATGGTATTTTCCACGATCAACAAACAACTTACGACAGTTTTCTAGTCAAAGACAAAGCGCGGGAAAACCAGATTAATGCAGTCGGTAAATATAGAATAATGCGACGCCATTTTATATTTATTATGTTTTTGATTTTTATGTTGCTATATTAGATCTTATTTATAACAATATTAAATGTATATCATTTTAGTATCTTTTTTATTTTAAAAATTCAATAGTTTATATTGTACACCTTTTTTGCTGTGGGTATCATCGATTTACTAGATTTTGGAAACTGTAGATTTTTTTCTTTTATACCGGAAAATGCTCTGAGGCATCCCGCGGGGGAGTGGGTCTCACCAGGCGGGTATGTGGGACTTGCTGCGCCCGAAAGGTGGTAAGTGGACGCAGCTCTACCCACTAAAACCTGGCGAGTGCCACCAATCCCGCCTTTGGTAAGGTACCCCGAATCTATTGATCAAAGACGGCTAGTCAGTCCCTCAGGGACTGATGTCACCTCAACAGAGGGGTTGTCCCGCACCACAGAACAACTCCTGCCAACGTTGGTACTGTACAATGGGCTGAGGTTCCCATCCTCGCCCCTTACCCTCTGCTCTTTTGTCACCTCTTCTTATAAGAGGGGTACTAAGAGTAGTTCCCCCGGCTCAATTAGCTTCGCCCAAAGTGCTGGGTTTACCTTAGGCTACTGAGCTCCACCACCACGACAAGCCTTGAACCGTGGTGGGGAAACTGTAGAATACCCTAGGCTTAAGTTTTGATCAATGATGATCATTAAAGATCTGGTTCACCTTCGCACACCCTAAAGCTTAACCTTGGGATCAGATCGGATAGCGACCCCGTCTGTGTGGTAATGAGCCTGTTCGCAAGTCAGCCTGCATGTAACACCATTGACTTATGTAAAATGACCCTAAACAATACACGACATTAGCGAGATACACTCTTGTTTGAATGTCTATTGAACCTTAAAGGCAAGGTTATACAATACTCCTTGGTGAACATGATTATTATCAATTGGCGTCTGTGGCTGAAATAAGGCGGAATATTACAAGCGACGGGCAGAATAATACAAAATAAAAAAGTCCGTGCGGACAAAGCACACATGTCAGAAGTGAAACTTATTTGGCAAATTAAAAACTAATAAAGATTCTCACTCTCTCAAAATCGGTCTCAAACACTCTCTCAATTCTTGGACAAAACGTTGCAAATTTTCGTGACGTGTTTCATCCGTAAAAAATTTACCCTCATGCAAAGAAATTTCACTTCAATAATATCTATGGACGCTTTTACACCACGTCAATCCGGTCCCGTGGTAAGTTCTCGAAGAACTTGTGTTACGAGTACCAGACAACGGAAATATATTTAATACTATTATACTATATATTATATATTTAAGTTATTTAACTTAAATATATATACAATACATATTATATTTAATACACATCCATGACCCAGGAACACAGAAAACTTTTTGTTCCCTGGCGGAATTCGAACCCGCGACGTCCGGCTTGAGCGCCAACGTGCTAAACATTGAGGAATAAAGTTATAATATAATATTAAAATAATCGTAAAAGGTAACGTGCATGCTGCTTTGTAGCCGAATTGGGCCGGCACGACCAGGGTGGTCCCTCTCGCTCACATAACTAATATGCTGTCGCGTTTCGTGCGGTTTGTGAGTCTCCGGTGGCCCATTTGGGAGGATAGGTAGGTGGAAGGCAACGCATTTGCATAACCTCTGGTTGTGTGGATGTCTATGAGCGTCGGTAGTCACCATAAGGCTCCGACTGCTCGTTTGCTTCCTTTTCCCATAAAAAAAATCCACGTTTTCACGATGAGCTTTATTGCTTATTACAGAATTAAATCATAAAAATACATCATAATATTTACTACACGAGCAGCGAGTCCCACATACAAAGGTGTGTATGTGGGACTCGCTGCGGCCGAAAGCTGGTAAGTGGACGCAGCTCTACCCACTAAAACCCGGCGAGTGCCACCAATGCCGCCTTTGGTGAGGTGCCCCGGATCTAATGAGCGAACAGGGCACCTCGACGGCTTGTCAGTCCGCCAAGAGACCGACGCCACCTCCACAGAACAACCTCTGCCAACGTCGGGACAGTACAATGGGGTGAGGAACCCAGAACTTTATGCTCACAATCAAGCCGTGAATATCACGGGCATATTTTGTATTTATAATTTTATATTCTGTACCCTCCATTAAAGTGTTTATATATTTTTTGTTCTAGCATCTGTTTAATTATTTAATAATGTTACCTTTGTTATAGTTGTTTACCTGTTTGTAGGTTTAAGGTTTATTCATAATATTAATAATATTTTGTTAATATTTATCCTTAGTATGCCATTACAGTTTTAACATCAAAATGATATTTCTAGGACATCAAACTTTTGTTTAGGCTTTAATAAATACTAAGAATTGAACTAGGAACAGATTGAATTTATTTTTATTATTTATTATATTTAAATAAAACACCCATGACCCAGGCACGAGTTTTTCGTTGATCATAGAAAGTAAAAAAAAGGCTTCATATTTAAGTTTTTCCACAAATGTAACGCCTCTATTTTTTCCGTATTATATATAGTAACATAAAATAGCTGAACAGATTGTCTGTTTGTTTTTAAAGCTGTATTCTCCGTGACTAGAATTTTCATTTCGGAGCGGGCGAAGACGCTGTGAGCAGGTAATAAAAGCCCGTATACTTCCTCATTATCCAAAGTATTGTATAAAATATGTCCTTACAGAATTTAAAAAAATGACTTTAGCAGGACTCGAACCCAAAGCCTCCTAACAATCTATCATCAAAATGTAATCGAACCGAACCGAAAATAAACAGATGTAGACGCTCAAGGATCACGGCAGTACGTTCAACTGAGGCCTAAACCCTAGCGAGAGGTCGTTCCCCCCGGCACCCACAAAAATACTCACAAACTTACGTCTAGAAGATGCGAGGCCCCCGAACGACGCTACACCGCCGGACACGAAAAGTGGTACGGTGCTAAAGGTTACTTTGAGAAATATGCGGAATAAAAAAGTCTCGATCCTTGAGATAGCTAAACCGATCAGGGGCCCATTGATCTAATGCATCTACAAACCTGTGGTTGAGCGGATGTCTATGGGCGTCGGTAGTCACCATAATGCTCCGACTGCTCGGTTGCCTCTTTATGACATAATCGATAAATATATCTAAGACTTACAGCTACAAAACCTGCTTTCAAGTGAAATAATGCATCTGTATTTTTTTACCCGTTTAAGACTTAGCGTGCCACAGACAAACACACATACCGGTCAAACTTATAACACTTCTTAGCGTCGGGGGTAAAAAATAATTGAAAGAAACAAAATAAAAAAATCCTCAAATATACTTCCTCGATAAAATACTTGTGCACTTGCTAGTACTTAAGAGAATTTTAAAATCTGACTCTTGTTATTAATGGATATCAGCACCTTTAAACAAACAATCAAAACCATCATTCTATTGGTATCTAAATTTATTTAACTCCAGATATGCAGTCAGTTGACTGCCAAAAAACAAAATAAATTCTGCAGCTGAGATAAACGTTATATGATCACCCCCAGGTTGGATAATTTCGTGTAAATTTCATCAAAATACCTTTCGCCTTTTTGGAGAGGGGTCAATGAGAGTGGTCAAGAGTCAATAATTTTTATACAGGTATACAGATAGATTTTATTTATTTGTCTTCATCCTTGTATAAATTCGTATTGCAAAAAACATGCAATTTTTTTAAATGGACTCTTTTTACACCACGTCAATCTAGTCCTGTGGTACGTTCTCGAAGAACTTGTGTTACGGGTACCAGACAACGGAAATATATTCAATACTTTTATACCATACATATATGTAAGATTTTTATTATATAATACACATACATGACCCAGGAACACAGAAAACTTTTTGTTCCCTGACGACATTTGAACCCGCTACCTCCGGCTTGAGCGCTGATGCGCTAACCTTTGAGGCACGGAACTCGTCAATTGCCATTCTGAAAATAAGAAATGTAAAATGTAATCAATAAGTTAAATATAAAATGACGTTCATAAGCTTTTCCGTACTTTCTCTGTGTAGCTCTGTGTGTAGAATAAACTTTATAACCGTATTAAAAGAGCCTAGATAATTAAGCGTGATTACCAAATACTTATTATAATAATAAATAAATAAAATAAAAAGAAAAAAAAATATGTTACAGCTTATTCGAGTGTAGCTTGTTTTTGTAGCTTTAGAGTTTTACAAACAACATAAAGCTATTTACATCAGTACCGCTATCCTGCTTCTTTCTTCCGGAAACAGCTTTTTGCGATCTTGTTAAAAGACAGACAATATGATTTATAAATTACATGAAACTGAAACAATAAGAAACTATTTCTTAGTAGATTTTATGATAATCACTTCAGGGTCACCAATGTGGAATATATGTGAAATCCCCAAAGATAGATCTCCGAGCGAGCGAGATGGTATGCTCAGATAGGCCGAAGCTCACTTGGTAACATTTCAGCTGTTGTATGTATAGCGCCGAATTGTAAAATTTCGATAGCGCGATTTAGGATTGTGGTTTAATTTACGCTAATTAGTCCGCCGCATCAATCGTAAAGAAATTTTAACTTTAATATAAATTACTAAAAACTTTCAACCATAATAATAACTAAGTATGTATGTGAAGAACTCAAATTTATAAAAAGAAATAATTTTTCTTTGTCCTATTTTATATAATACGCCAAATACTTAGGTTAATATATAAAATAATTCAAGAACATATGAACCAATTCAAGATGGATTCCTATCCAATGCACTTTTATTTATTTATAGAAACAAACAGTCGTAACAAGGTAAATTATTACAAAAAAGTAATTACAATATAGACCTTTAGTTTTCTATTTTACAAATGTATCTTTCGTGTATAATATATAACAATAATACAAATACTAAAAATGTACCTACTATGTTACATTGTACAGTTATAATATCTGTTACAGTTACTAAATGTTTTGCGAATAAATTTTCTGGGGAAATGGAATTGTTAACATAATCTAAGTGTGAAGGAAAAATTTTCCACTGCCATTATACCCAGGAAGAAAGTAATGTGACTTTATAATAACCCTACATAAACATATTCATGTTGAAATGTTAAAAAATTCTATATTTAAAAATGCTCCGTTTCACTGTTTAACTTCCATGGCTGGCTGGCTCTAATTGTAAATTATTTTTTAATTCCAACTTGGCAAATGTCGTACACATACAGCCTTAATACCAAAATTTGTGTTTGGTATTTTTTTTTTCTTTAAAAAAGCGGATTCCCACACATCTACGTGAAGGATATCAAAGAGTTCTGAACTGGAAATATTTTTACATTCATTATAATGATAGGTAAAATGAAGATATACTGATAAATTTAAACAAGTAATATTATATAAAAATTATATACACATAAAATAGTACATATATACTGAACTTATTTCAATAAATATACGAATATTCTATTACATAAACATTATATAGTAGGAAGGCTAATTTTAAATATACAGGATTTTGTATATTATACTACAATTAATATTTAAATCGGTACAGTCAAATCAATATTTTTATATATTGTTTTCTAATGTTTGCGCGAATTTCACTCATTATAATGAAACAATTTTTACGGATTTTATCGCGGTTTATTAAAATTTTTACAAGCCCGACGTTTCGGATACTTTACATATACCGGTGAGCTATGGGCTCAACAGTATCCCCCGTTGTTGCCGACATATTCATGAAGGACTTCGAGGAGACTGCTCTGCATACCTCACCAATAACACCCAGGTTCTACAAGCGGTATGTAGATGATACTTTCACAATATTGCCATCTGATAAAGTAACCATATTTTTAAACCATCTCAATTCCATCAATACTAAAATTCAATTCACAATGGAATTGGAGGCAAATAATTCTTTAGCTTTCTTAGATGTATTAGTTATCCGTAATCCCAATTACACCTTAAGCCACACGGTGTATAGGAAACATACCCATACGGATAGGTATTTAAACGGCGAATCACACCACCATCCAACACAGTTAGCTACCGTGGGTAAATCTTTGTTACAGAGAACACAAGGGATTTGTGATGAGCAGCACCTGGAGACCGAACTTCAACTTCGGGTACCGCGTCTCCGTCACAGTGAACGTGTGAAACCAGCCACCGTCGAGCGAGTACCTGCAGTTCTACAGTTTATGAAAGGCGTCACTGACAAGATTCGCTTCATCCTATAAAAGCTTCTATAAAACTTATTTCAAGCCGCCTAAAAAGATAGGTCAATTCTTACCATCTGTCAAGTGTCATATACCCTTACAAGATGCAGGAGTATACAAGCTTGATTGTGATTGTGGCCTCTCTTATATAGGCCAAACCAAAAGATCAATTAAAACTCGCGTTAAAGAACATATAGCTGACTTAAAACACCGTCGCTACACTAAGTCTGCAATCTGTGAACATAGTCTAGACAAAGCTCGCCATTATATTAGATTTGATAAACCACAGATACTCGCAAAAGAACACCGATTCCAACCAAGGATGATCCGCGAGGCTATTGAAATTAAAAAACATCCAAATTTCAATAGAGAAGATGGCTGGCTCTTACCACCTGCTTGGGATCCCATTATTAAAATAATTAAATCAAAAAACAAGCATAATATGCCACAGATTAAAGATGCAGTTAGCACTTTCTGCGTAAAGAGGACTTATTAAAATAATGAATCATAGGGTAGTTTCGAATAACTTTGTAACATTAGGACATCTGTCACCTCAGTCCTCCCGTGACTATGGTTGCTGTAAAGTATCCGAAACGTCGGGCTTGTAAAAATCTTAATAAACCGCGATAAAATCCGTAAAAATTGTTTCATTATAATATTTTTATATTTGAAAAACAGATAACTGTAACGGATAATCGTTTCACCTGGTGGTAAGTGATAAGCTCTATGGATGTCCCATAGACACTCGCTACACCATTAGCGGTTGCGTTGCCTTTCAAATATGAGTATGGTATTTTATTATTGAAGGTCCCTGAGTCGTATCGTTTCGGAAATACAGTAGATGGCAGCTGGTTCCATACAGTGGTCGTGCGAGGCAGGCAATGTCGTAAAAATCAAGTTGTTGTTAAATAATTTATTAATCTAACATAGCTTACATAGTTTTATAAATGAATATACTTGAAATGAATCGAGTACATTCATTTATAAAACTGTTAAGTCTTATCAAAACGTGATTAGCTGTTTAGTAGAGAGTAGCATAAAGATAAATTTATGTAGAATAATAGTATATTTAATATAACCACAAGTTTATACTGCATATTATTATATTTATATTTAACGATTGACAGAGTATCTTACACAAAATATTCGTAATTTTATTAATTATATGGATAGATTTGTGGTGATATATTACTAATATATTTCCACAAATCTATCCATATAAAATTATTACGCCGAGCCGATTTTTCTGTCAGCGAGTGTAAAGTGCATTGCACTGAGCATTTGCCAAATATTTTTTTCTAAATATGTAAGCGCGTTCGTTGCCCCGCGGCCATGATGCGGACGTTTTAGACCAGGCCGGAGCGCATATCTGTACAATATGCGCATCATGCGCCTCACGCGTCTCATACGTCTAACGCGTCTCATACGTCTCATGCGTCTCATGCGTGTCGTTCGTCTTATGCTGAAACAAATTAAAACTTTATACCTATCTAAACAGATACAGGTTGATGATAAAGAGAGAAAAATACAATTCGAACATGAAAATATGATTGAATTGAATTTATGAAAAATCACACCACAATACAGCTTCACACACACACACACACACACACACACAATACAGCTTCGACAGTTTTCAATTTCTCCTTATTACGGTAGTAGTAATAGGACATTATCTTGAATTAACTAATTAATTAATTACTAATAGGACATTATCTAGAATTAAAATAACATCAAATAAAATAGCTAATATTTTAAAACTGACAAGAATTATTTTTGCATCATAATAATGATTGTACACCATAGTGATGGTAAGATGTAAGGACTGTATATTTTTGTAAGACCTATAATTTGTTACTACATCTAACAATAAAGAATTTTGAATTTGAATAAGCTTATCTTGTCTTGATCTCGATAGGGCCAGAAGTTTTTCGAGTACCATAATATGATGGTAATATTATACAAAAACATACTCATGATCCCGAATTTATTACAAAAAATGGCCTTAACACCGATTCCAACCAAGGATGATCCGTGAGGCTATTGAAATTTAACAAACCTCCTAATTTCAATAGAGAAGATGGCTGGCTCTTACTACCTGCTTGGGATATTCATTTATAAAATTATCAAATCAAAATCCAAGCATATTATGTCACAGATTAAAGATACAGTTAGTACTTTCTGCGTAGATAGGACTGACCAAAATATTGATGTATCATAGGGTAGTTTCAAATAACTTTGTAATGATAGGACGTATTACACCTCAGTCCTCCCGTGACCATGGTTGCTGTAAAGTATCCGAAACGTCGGGCTTGTAAAGATCTTAATAAACTGCGATAAAATCCGTAAAAAATATTTCATTATACTTTCCTTCGGGATTCGAGCCCTCCAAATAAATTACCTTTACTAAAAAAATATTAACTATTAGTTAAGCAAACAAAACTACATTTGTAAAACTATATCCCAACACATGTTTATCAACCCTTAACTGCCCCCGTGAGCTAGTTTCCCTTCCCGTCTAGACACTGTTCACCCCCTGACCTTTGGGGTCAAGGAGGGGAGATTGACCCGCCCTCACATGTAACTATAAATGTGTTTGAAAGTTTCCCTCCTTACGACAAAGCTAATGTGGATCGGATGTATTTTTAGGTTTTAAAATATCTTTTTATCAAAATCTGCTAAGCGTGAGTCTAATATAAATAAAAATATATCTTTACAAGTGGCACCGACAGATATTGTCCTAAACAAAATATTTAAATGTATTTTTTTTTGTGAATCTAAACCATTCTCGAATCCACTTGACACACACAAAAAAATTCATCAAGATCGGTCTAGCTGCTTAGGAGTTCAGTGACATACACACGTACAGAAGAATTATATATATATATATATATATATATATATATATATATATATATATATATATATATATATAAAGAAATAAAAATGTTGTGATGTTTGTTCACCGTGAACTACTTAATCGATTTTAGTGAAAAGCACTCAGTGCAGATTGGTCTAACTTGAAAAATTTGATAGTTTTGGAAGAACACACACAAACACTCACACACAGTACTATATCCAATCGCAAATTCATCCTTATCTATAGAGATAAATAAAATTGAAGTGTCTGTTTGTAATATTATAATAACCGCTTTTTACTAAATGCATATGGATGTTCACACGGTACATATGCCAAAATAACATTTTTTTACAATTTTTGTCTGACAGTCTGTCTGTCTGTTTGTTCCGGCTAATCTCTAAAACGGCTGGGCCGATTTTGACGGGACTTTCACTGGCAGATAGCTGATGCTATAAGGAGTAACTTAGGCTACAAAAATAATTATCATCACTCCAGATACGCCTATAAATCTAAGTTAACCCGGGCGAAGCTGCGGGCAACAGCTAGTTTGTTATAAAAACGAACATTTTTTTTGTTTAGTACCTGACCAGTTTTTACTAATTTTTTTCAAACCCAGAATATTTAGTTCCCGAGATTAGCGCTTACAAACATACAAACTCTTAAACATTATATGAGTAAATACTAAATTATAAATTCAAAACACCTACCTACATGCCGCCGGTAAACAAGGCATGTGAACTTGCACCTCAAACTTACGTCAGCACAATAGTGTTAGGTGTCAGACCGCATACATTAGGACTACAGAGGCTCCTGACCTCCGCGGATTAGAAATTATAATTTCTAGTCGTTGAAGTTCCAACATTTTACATACAAGGTTACTTACTATGTCTAAATCAATTTAAGTCTTTAGTCTTAAAATAACGAAAAATCTTTATATTATACTAGTCCTTCCCCGCGGTTTCACCCGCGTGTTATACGTGGGAATACGGGTACCAAGTATAGCTTTCTGTCAGGGAAACAATTTTTAAAATAACTTTAGTTTTTAGGCGTTAAAGCATAACAAACAAACAAAAATCACATTCACATATACTATACATACAGATAAATAAAATTGGAGTGTCTGTTTGTAATATTAAAATAACCGCTTTTTATTAAATGCATATGGATGTATAAACGATACATATACCAAAATATTATTTTTTACAATTTTTGTCTGTCTGTTTGTTCCGGCTAATCTCTTAAACGGCTGGGCCGATTTTGACGGGACATTCACTGGCAGATAGCTAATGTTATAAGAGGTAACTTAGGCTATAAAAATAATAATCATCAATTCGGATACGGCTGTACATCTAAAATAACGCGGGCGAAGCTGCGGGCAAAAGCTAGTTTATAATATTAGTAAGAATAAGCATTTCTCGAAGCCAACAACTCCCAATTTACTCATGCAGGAATCAACTTCCAAGTAGTCGGTACGACGATCTCTGTGTGGTTGCCAGTCAGTTGAATGAGGGCGGGAGATCAGCCACCTTCGCGTTCACTTATAGAGGTATTTCCGTCAGTGGACGGAAAAATATTGATGATGATGATGATGATGACTGGCCTGTTGGTCTAGTGGTTAGTGACCCTCTCTCACTACTAAGCCAGAAGGTCGTGGGTTTGATCCCCACCCGGGACAAATATTTGTGTGATGAGCATGATCATTTGTTCTGTGTCTGGGTGTAATTCATCTATAATATTATGTATGTATTTAGAAATATATAAGTATGTATCAGTTGTCTGGTTACCATAAGAACAGGCTCTGCCAAGTTTGGGATCAGATGACCGTGTGTGAGTTGTCCCAACATATTATTACATATTATTATGGTGGTGGTGGTGGTGTTGGTAGTGGTGGTGGTGGTGTTGGTGATGATGATGATGATTATGAACTATATAATATTTCATTTTTCTTTTAACGCTTCATCTATACAAATATTATAAAGCTGAAGAGTTTGTTTGTTTGTTTGAACGCGCTAATCTCAGGAACTACTGGTCCGATTTGAAAAATTCTTTCAGTGTTAGACAGCTTATTTATCGAGGAAGGCTATAGGCTATAAAACATCACGCTGTGACTTATAGGAGTTGAGTAGCGCGGTCGAAGCTGCAGGCAACAGCTAGTTGTATTATAAAGCTATCGCGTAGATTTTTCCTAGCAGGCTTATACTATGCCAATTTGACTGTTTCCAAATTCAACACCAAAATCTTTGACCATATCGCGATAAAATACAGTAAGGAAGATTCTATTGATATGACTGCAATTGAAATACAACACGTTCCGTGTGCGTCAAGGTACGTAGGTAGTAGCCATATATTATGAACATAGTTAAAGAATTATATTAATACGTGAAGCAAAAACCTCTGCACCCCTTTTTAAGAGGATTGCGCAAACGGAAGAATTTGAAATTTGGTACAGTTAAAGATTGAGTGGAGAGGGAGTGGATAAATCTATTATTTTTGTGTAATATGCATGATTTAATATAAATAAATAAATTAAATTAAATGATACACACACTACGATACGCACACATTCAAAGTTGAACGACAATGTCAAACAATAGATGACGTATGACGTTTAGTTTTCAAAGAAGTTTAAGTAGGTAAGTTTTTAAGAAGTTTTGAAGTATTAGTTTTTAGGTACTGTCAAATTGTATTTGTAGTTAAATGATTTTTTTAAATTGAGATCGAATTGCGATCGCTGGGCGACCTCTAGCACCTCTAGTAGCTATAAATAAAAATCTAACAACGTCATGGCTATTTAAGTATTCGCATCAGCATTACAATCACTAAACTTGTATTTTGCACATTTCTTTGTAATTTAAAACAATATTATTCGACTTTGTTTTGAAAAAAGTACAAGTGTTTTATATCATTTTGGTTAAAAAAATTGTTGTCCTATAATTACTATTGTATCTTCTGCTTACAGGAGACTATCTCCAAATTACGTCACAAGTTAAGTGGAAGGGGATCGACCAAGTGTAACATTATGTGACAAGGGGGATCATGTGGGAGGGGTCCTAGATTTTTGACGTCACATTTCCATATCGAATGTAATTTGTGTGTATATATCACGATAATGCACTTATAATATCTTTATCTTTATTACCAAGATATATTACGGACCAGGTTTACGCTAAAACAAAACATTAAACAGGAATTGTATAAAGTTCATTTCTTAATACACAACATAAAATACAACCATACATCGGTCCAACGAAACAAAACCCAAGGAGGCCGAAAACAGCTTTTGATCGACGTTGGCTTCTGTGATGCAAATATATTCATGTTTTAGCCGAGATTATTCGACTACGAACATAAAAGTTTTTGAGGCATCCTAAAAATATTCCTTTGGCGTATTCAAAAACAATAGTATGGCGCGCTTTGTTTCTGACATGCTGTACGAAGCATTTTGTGAAATATTGTGAGCGCTAGTTATTATCACGAATTATTTTTATCTGTAAGGTTGAAAAGATTTATTTATTTGTTGTTCTTTACGATTTTATATAACTACGAACACTATAATATTATAATTTATATTTATTAGTGTTTATAGATTTTGTTTTGCTCGTTGAAGTGGCAGTGGGCTGGTCACACACTCATGAGAACGGATGGCAATGGGCCAATAAGGTTCTAGAGTAGAGGCTGCGTTTGGGTAGATGAAGTGTTGGTCGGTCATTACCAGGTGGGAAGACGATCTCCGTACAATGGTCCGTGTTGGATGCGAGGAGCGAGGGATCGGTCGTCTTGACGTTCATTGAGGGAGGCCTATGTTCAGCACTGGACGGATAGAGGCTGATGATGATGATGATGAATGATGATAGGTTTAAATTCATAGCCTCATAGTACCCGGTTGTTGGATACGAGTTAGTAGTTGAGACGAAAAACGGTTGATGATTATGGTAGTAACTGATTTGATAGCCCGACTCTAGTATATAAGCTACTAGCTATTGCCCGTGGCTTCACCCGCGTTAACTTACATTTACAGCCATATACGGATTGATGATGATTATTTCATAGCATATGTCACTCAATGTTAACGTAGCATTCTAACGGTGAAAGAATTTTTAAAGTCGGTCAAATAGTTTTTGAGTTAATTTGCAACTAACAATAAAACAAACGTTTCTCTCCTTTATATGTTTTTTTTTAATTCTATTTTTTTAGGGACTTTTGTATGATTTCCATGTCAGTCCCATCGTATACACAGTCACAAGCTACATAAAAACACTATAAAATGTATTAAATAACAAAAACTACAGTATGCACTGCATACTTTATATAATAAAAATATTGATGTCTCATACTTAAGGACCTGCCCTAGTTCATGACGAAGCCGACAGTGAAAACCGTATCAAAATCCGCTGAGTAATTAAAAAAAAATTGGTACACAAACAGACGAATACAAAACGTGAACTAGTATGTACAGATAAAGTACGGTACCTTTTTTCTAAAGTATCAAAACTATTTTAGCTTAAACTATCACTACGTAGATCTTCTGCTGGGTTGACTGTACAGTTGCGCTGCAAATAAAACAAATATGGATATTTGAACTTTGGATGTAGTATTTGCTGAGGTCCTAAAAGTAGATCAATATTATTATCGACTTTTTAGTTGTCATCAAAAGGATCATATGTTGAGAGGATATTTTGAGGAGAGGACAGAATGGGCGGGTGATAGTGATGAAGACAACAGTCTATACAATCACACTACCAAATTACTTTTAGTTCCTTACGCTCATTATTAATATTTAAATCTAGATCCGATAATAATAAGCTACTTTCAGTGTTAGTTATTGTATTAAATCATATAACGTAGGGAAACGTAGGGCTGAAGGGCCTCGCAGGCTTAGTCAGGGTAGTGCACTCCCAAGTGCGAGTCAACGATAATTATACGTATATGTACATGTTATTCATTACCCGTAACACTAAATCTAACTAATTACATAGGATTATTCCCAGATTCAATAATATTGTTACGTGACACCTATTTAATTTGTACTTAGAATAACGTATATATAAATACTAGCTTTTGCCTGCGACTTCGCCCGCGTGAAGTTCGAAAATGTAGCTTAAGTATTTCCTTGCTCGAATGATAAGAAAAACCAAACAAATTAGTAGTTTTGATCCTTATTAATGATATAAAATGCACGTGTGTTAATGTAACACATCTCTATATCTATAATCTCTATAAACTATATTGAAAGACTTGTTGCGCTCGACCAGTACATATAAATTTTGTGCGTTAGACAATTACGTCGTTTTTATAATGATAAGGCAAATGTATTTCCCGTAGGAACATTTTACATTATACATTTTTCAGATAAAATGTAGCCTATGTATTATTTTGGTATATAAGCCACAACACTGCCAATTTTCATCAAAATCCCTTCAGTAGTTTGTCGTGATTGAGCAACTTCAATCTAAACTTTCGCATTAATAATATTATTAAGATATAGTACAAGCCGGTAAATATGAGTAATACATGTCAGGATAATATGTGATACCGTGCGTGAAAACATATTGGAAATTACTTACGTATACAAAACTAATGTACAATGTAATATATGTAAAAGTAATCTGAAGGGATGTTGACAGTATTCATATAAAATAATATTTTTTATGTGAATTGGTAGTTTCTATTATAGAAAAGAAAAAACATAATAATTTCCCTGAAAGATGGTAAGATGGACGCAGCTCTACCCACTAGGCCGGTGAGTGCCACCAATGGCAGCTTTGGTGAGGTGCCCCGGATCTGTTGAGCAACAGATCCCGTGAGGTTCCCGTCCTTGCCCCTTGTTCCTAGCTCTTTTGTCCCCTCTTTTTATAAGAGAGGTACAAAGAGCCCCCTCGGCTCAATTCCCTTTGCCCAAGGTGCTGGGCTCACCCTAGGCTACTGAGCCCCACCGCCACAACAAGGTTTGAACCACGGTGGGGTCACACGCATAACCTCACTCAACATTAACAAATACCTACTATTGTACTGGTTCGTTTCATTTCTAAATAGTTGGGATAGGGTCCCAAATATTTTAAAGTTATCCTAATCGCAACTATTCCGAATTTATAGAGGCTAATCTTCTTAATACACATGAACACAATGTATATATTAATATTAACAAATCATCAAAAATTTAAATCGAGATTACTCGCTCGTTCACGTATCATACGCTATTCCAACTATCCGAAAACCCTGATCCAAATACTCTCAAACGTTGACTAAATTAACTAGACGTAAAGCTTCATTACGTAAACCAACATCTAGGCGACTATTCCATATCTCTAGATGACCTTATAAATACTATTAAACATGAAATTACGCTAATATGATATAAACCTTCATACCACACATAGAAGTCTTCATATCACCTCATGAAAACCTTCATATAACACAATGCAAATCCTATTACGCTGTAAATCGTATCACATAAACCCTATCACGTCATGTGAGCCCCATCACGTATGTGAGTCCCCATATGCCCGTTCAATAGCCATGCGCTATCCCAACTATCCCGTGACCTTGGCCGTGCGAGCGGGACGCAGCGACAACATAAGAAACCCAAGGTTCTCGGCCACTGGGTCAGCGCGTCTAGACGACGTCTAGTACACACACGCGCAAACTTAGTACCGACAGCAGAACTAGTTTTAGTTTTTAGGAAAACAAGCATTAAGTTCTGTTTTGTCTTGGCGATATGTCTGTCCATCATGTTGATATGTAATGATGATAGTTTTGCAGAAGACCGCATAGGATTAATTCTCTCCTTAGTTTGTAGTCGTAAGTCGACTAAAAAGTGTTATAATATGTTCCATCTTGTAACGATATCATTCCTAGAACTGAAAACTTGTAGTGATACCTTCGGGGATTTGATTAGTTTTAAAATCGACACATAACATCTATGTTCCATCTTATTCATACACTTAAGATAGTTTCGTTGGAAGAAGCTTGATTAATTGCCAATTAAAAGAAGTTCTCTCTTGCATTTAGTACATACATGTACATCAAAAAGTTGTAACATTAACTAGTTCTTAAGTTTAACTCTCTGATTTGGCTTGTACCCTTATAACAAGAACAAACATTTTACAGATCTCAAAGATATCTGTGCCGAAAGAGCGCTGTGCCACGTGCCTGCATTAGAACCACTGCAGCCAATTTATTCTGTGAAACAGATGTACTGTAAGTCAAAAAGAAGTAGCGATCGGGCAGTCCCCCGTTACGAGTAGTCTGGCCTTCGCCGGGGCTAGCCTGTCTCTGAGGTGATCCTGTCTGTTGCCTGCATATCCGAGACCTTTAAAAAGCGGCTGAAGGCGCTCGCAGTGGTTTTAGTTAGGGTGGGCACTCCCAGGTGCGAGTCCCACATTGGGTCAGGATCTACCCGAAGATCCTGGCTGCATCCATAAGGATTTCCCTGCGATATCAATTTCTTTTAATAATTATGATATCGTTAAAATAGGCTTATCAACTTAATTTAAGTTTGAGTTTTAAATAGCACTAAAACTCTCTTAAAAACAAATTAAACTAGAAATACATTGGATTTTAAGTTAACATGGTTATCATTACTAAAATGAATCTCGTGAAGAAGGCACCCATTGATAATGTCGAAATATTGAGCTTCGCTAAATAAAAGTGAAACATGGTAAATGTCCCGTTTTAAATAATTTTAGAAACTACATTTGTCTGCCATCGGTATCACAACTACACGGCGTGTGTGTGCGATGTGTGCACTATCCAAGTAGGGTTGAAATTCCTCCGACTTGTTGTGACGGGCCGAGCGAGTCTATTCAATACTCTGCGGATTACTCGAGCTATGGGTTTCCGTCCTAATCGGTTTACGTTGTGTAGAGGATGTGTGATAGTTTGGTTCTTTAACATTATATTAATACCACGTTAACCTAGTTTAAAGCTTTTTTTTTTTTTTTTTTTTGGTTTCGCTGGGGAATGCGTTTAGGCATACCACCGGGTCCGGGGGGGCCCGGAGGTTATGTGGGACTCTCTGCGCCCGAGAAGATGGTAAGGTGGACGCAGACTCTACCCACTAAACCCCAGCGGTGTTCTCCTCGTCGTCTAGGTGACCCGACGCGAGAGCTGTGGACGTCCGCACCGGGCCACAACGGTGTGCCATCTGGCACTCTTCTCTGGAGGTGTCGTGCCCTCCTCCATCTCCGCTTAAGGCACCCTGAACACATTAAAGTGCCTTATAGCCCGAACCTTCACGCGCGCGGCGGATCCCCCGATCGGCCGCGCACAGGTCCCTCACGGCGGTGCGACCACCTGTCGCCGCCGCGCTCTCCTGCGGGAAGAGGCGCCAGTGCGTTCCCTCTCCCGCTCCGCCTCCTCCTTCTGCGACATCACTACCTCGCAGAAGGACAGGACCGCCTGCCATGTGCTCTCACTGACGGTCATCGCTCGGATGACCGCAGGGAGCGACAGGTCCGCGCCAACCTCAGCGACGAGGGGCGCCCTTGCCTCCGCCCACGCTGGGCACTCCGCCAGGGTATGGTCTGCAGTGTCTTCACTGCTGCCGCAGTGATGACACCCTGGCGAGTCCTCCGCCCCTGCCACCTTCCACAGATACCTTCCGAAGCAGCCATGCCCCGTCAGAATCTGTGCAAGGTGGAAGGTTATGATGCCGTGCCGCCGGTCAATCCACTGCTCCAGGATTGGACCGACAGCCGACACGGTGCGGTGTCCCGCACTAGGTTCCTCCAGCCTCTCCTTCCACTGACGAAGCACACGCCTTCGGAGGCGGCTCCGCCAGGACTTCCTCTTCCTCCTCCACTCCTCGTCGTCTCCTCCACGTCTGCGCCAGGGCCCTAGTTTAAAGCTTCAATAACTTGTGTTAGTACTAATAACGGAAATATGTTTTTATGATATTAGTAATAGTTTACTCAGAAAATATAGCAGATAAACCACGAAATTAGTAAGAGGTAGTGCCATGCTGCATTGCTGCCGAATTGGGCCGGAACGACCGGGGTAGTACCCCCCATCAAGTAACAGCTATGCTGTCGCGTTTCGTGCATTTTGTGAATTTCCGGTGGCCCTTTGGGGGGATAGGGTAGGAGGGCAACGCATCTGCATAACTTTTAGTTGTGCGGATGTGTATGGGGATCGATAGTCACCCTAAGGCTCCGACTGCTCGGTTGCCTCCTTGTGGCATAAAAAAATGGTAAATGGTCAAAGGCCCATTAATATAATCTGCTGTTTATCATGTGACGCAAGACACAAGTCTACCACAGTTGACCACTCCTTTATAATAATAATAATATCAGCCATTATATGTCCCACTGCTGGGCACGGGTCTCCTCCTCGCAATCAGGCGACGAGGGTTTTGTGCCATAGTTCACCGATGTGCTGGCCCGATGCGGGTTGGTGAACTTCACACACCAACAAAGACTTTTAAACTCATCGGGCATGCAGGTTTCCTCACAATGTTTCCTTAACCGATGAGCAAGCGATGGTCTCATGTTCAGGTGCGCGTAGAAATTTAAAAAAACCATTTCGCAGAGGGGTCAGGATCGAACCCAAAGTCGTCGCTCACCTTTCCTGTGCACAGTATAAATGTGGGATACTTATAAGGCTATTTGTTGTGATAGTCACACAACGACTGACATGTTTAGCCACCACGTGGTCACCGTCGCCCTTATTGACTGGTACCAGCCAGATCAGCTAGTACCGATGCATGCAGTACTAAGATAATGACACAAAGGGTTATACTGAAAACATATCCTGCCTTGCTACTCGAAGCACAGTATCAATGTTTGTATAACTTTAGTAGGTAGTTAAAGTAACTATTGTTCTACTGTAAAAGTTCTATACATTCGCCGCATTTATAACTTTTTTTTTCTTTAACACCGGGAAATGTTCTATGGCATCCCGCGGAGAGTGGGTCTCCCCACGCGGGTATGTGGGACAAAATGTGTTTCAAACTTTAGTCAAGATTACACCAAACAGATTACAGACGTGCCTCCATAGCACTAGCGTCAAATGACAGCTGTGCTGCCGCGTTTCCTGCGATTTGTGAGTTTCCGGTGGCCCATTGGGGGGATAGGGAAAATGAGGGCAACACATCTGCATAATCTCTGGCTGTGCGGATGTGTATGGGCGTCGATAATCGCCAAAAGACTTCGACGCCTCGTTTGCCCTTCTATGCTATAAAATAAAAAATACTTCTATTACACACAAATAATTAATATCAAATGGTACATGTTAAGAAAAAACATCACTTAGTTAGATCGTGGTTGGATCAAATGACTTTAAAGAGACGCATATAGGATTACGTGTAAATAAAGATACAACCAGCGCCATCTGTTGACGAAGTGCCGAACCACGTTCTAAAAACTTATTCACTATAATCTATTTGCTTCTGCGTCGTTTTTTTATTATGTTAGTTGGATAGGCAAACTGGCAAACGTGCCACCTGATGGTAAGTGGTCGACGTCGCCCATGAACATAAACTAGTTTACCTGGAACGAGCCCAAGCAACTTATTAATTATGTGTTGCCTATCCTGAGACATACGATGTTAAGTCTCGGTGCCAGTAATTACACTGCGGTCTTGCCGTTCTCTCCGAAACACAGCAAAGCTGTTTCACGGGAGAAACAAGCAAGATGGTGGTACCCATTCAGCCGGGAGCGCGGCACAGCGCTTCCCTCCCACCGGTAACAAGATGGTGGTACCCATACAGCCGGGTGCGCGGCACAGCGCTTCCCTCCCACCGGTAACAAGATGGTGGTACCCATGCAGCCGGGTGCGCGGCACAGCGCTTCCCTCCCACCGGTAACAAGATGGTGGTACCCATGCAGCCGGGAGCGCGGCACAGCGCTTCCCTCCCACCGGTTACAAGATGGTGGTGCCCATGCAGCCGGGAGCGTGGCACAGCGCTTCCCTCCCACCGGTAACAAGATGGTGGTACCCATGCAGCCGGGAGCGCGGCACAGCGCTTCCCTCCCACCGGTAACAAGATGGTGGTACCCATGCAGCCGGGAGCGCGGCACAGCGCTTCCCTCCCACCGGTTAACAAGATGGTGGTACCCATGCAGCCGGGATCGCGGCACAGCGCTTCCCTCCCACCGGTAACAAGATGGTGGTACCCATGCAGCCGGGAGCGCGGCACAGCGCTTCCCTCCCACCGGTAACAAGATGGTGGTACCCATGCAGCCGGGAGCGCGGCACAGCGCTTCCCTCCCACCGGTAACAAGATGGTGGTACCCATGCAGCCGGGATCGCGGCACAGCGCTTCCCTCCCACCGGTAACAAGATGGTGGTACCCATGCAGCCGGGAGCGCGGCACAGCGCTTCCCTCCCACCGGTAACAAGATGGTGGTACCCATGCAGCCGGGAGCGCGGCACAGCGCTTCCCTCCCACCGGTAACAAGATGGTGGTACCCATGCAGCCGGGAGCGCGGCACAGCGCTTCCCTCCTACCGGTTCCATGCAAACGATTACTTTTAGGACTGAATAAATTAATAAAGCTACGCATGCATATTACTCTTCAAACTATTTATATTATGTATAATTTTAATCTTACTAAACTGCCTCAATACAGGTGTCCTTAGGGAATAGAACAAGATAATAGAAAATATTCTAATAGAAACAGATTGTTTCGGATTTTATCGCGGCTTTTTAGACTGCCTCCGTAATGTACACTAGTGATCATGAATTGTATAAAGTTTCTGAAACGTTAGGATAAAAATTATTTTCATTATAATTCTAACAGAAGTTCAGCTTAGTTTTTGTTAATGTGAGGAGTTAATGTGAGGTGTGTGATATTCGGGGAATTATCAGCTAGATTTCGGGCGTAAATTAGCCTAAGATTATGTTGGCGTCACCCATATTATCATCTAGGGTTTACGCGAATACCTAAACATATATGGATTTTATCCAATTTTATCGCGATTTAATAAAACTTTTAGATTCCCGATGTTTCGGATACTTTACGGCAAACGTGGTATTGTAACTAATGGTTATGGCACTCGGTGTGAATAAAGGCGTTTGTTCCGTTCTTTTCTAAAATAATAACAAGTTAGTTCCTATGTTCGCCCTGTTATTTTAAGCAAACTTTGGACCTTTTGAAAATCACAAGCTTTAGTACAAATCAAGCTCATAAAATAATAAAAACGGCAAAGTGCCAATCACAAAAAACAGATTCGTTTTTAAAATGTTAAAAAGGTATGTTTCCTATTTTGTTTTAAGTAAACTACTGTAGTGCCCTAAAAACAACCAGTCATTCCCATAGAAGTAAGTGAAAACAAATTCAAATACCTATAGCCTAAACGAATACCTATAAGTTCCTTCGAATAAGATTTATTAGAATTAGAAGCAACACAATTTGCAAAACAGATATTGCATAATCTTATATCAATAAATCAAACGTCATATAAACGTCAAATCGCGTCTCGTAACGGTGAAAACATAATTGAAAAATGATGAAATAATTAAAAAACCCCGACATTTAAACAACAGAGTATCAGTTTTCATAGCACTTCCCTACGCACCTATTTGGTTCTCGAAGACGTAGATGTGGCAATAACATATTATTCAAGTCCCTATGAACTTAATATAAAACCCAATATAATCCGTCGGGGGCTGCCATTGAATGGACTAGATTTGTAGTTTTATAGTAACGTGAATAATTTGGAGATATTTTATTGCTATACTTATATTTCTTCAAATTTGAAACAGTGATGAAACCGCATCAAAATTTGACTAGTAGTTTTGGAGAGAAATGGGAACATTTTTTTTACGTTTATTACGTTTATTATCTCTAGTTGCATAAATTCTTTAAATCGAGGATTTTTTAATTATTTTATTCTTTTTCAATTACCTGCATTTTAACCATCGTGGGATTTTTATGTGTATAATTGATTTTTTATATGTTGAAGTTTAAAATAGTGATGGCAGCCCCCGACGGATTATATTGGGTTTTATATTAAGTTCATAGGGACTTGAATAATATGTTATTGCCACATCTACGTCTTCGAGAACCAAATAGGTGCGTAAGGAAGTGCTATGAAAACTGATACTCTGTTGTTTAAATGTCGGGGTTTTTTAATTATTTCATCATTTTTCAATTATGTTTTCACCGTCGTGGGTTTTTTCAAAATTTTTAATTTTGCTTTTTATTTCAAACTTTTTATAGAGTATGCTCTATAAAACTAATTAATATTAAATATGTAGAAGCTAAAATTAAATATATTAATGACTGCAGCGCCTTCAAGTGATTTACCACCGTATCATCTGTTTAAGAACCTTTACTGATCAACCACAAACCCTATAATGTATACCGCATGAAAATCGGACTAGATATTACTGCAGCGTCACCTAGTGAGTTAATACCGTAACACCTATTTAAAAATCTTCACTAATCAACCACAAACCCATTATTAAAAGCCGCATCCAAATCGGACCAGTAGTTTTGGTTTTGTAAAAACAATGTTTACTGCAGCGCCCCCTAGTGAGGTGTCACCGTAACACATTTTTAAGAACATACAACACAATTTAAACCGAACCTATAACCGGAAACCACATCCAAAACGGACTTGGTAGCAGTTGCACAATCAAAATAGTATGTTTTCTGCAGCGCCCCCTGTAGACCTAGCATTCGCGCACGACAAAATTGTATCTACCCCTTACCTCGTATTACTTATATGAAATAATACGAGAAAAGGCGTAGACAAAATATTGTAGTGCGCGCATGCTAGCCCTACTGGTGAATTTTCATCGTCATAAAAAATATATGAATATCCACCAATCAAACCAGAACCCACCACTGAATGAAAACCGCATCAAAACAAATATTTACTTCAGCGCCCCCTGGTAAGTCGTATCAATGATAACAAGCATCAATTAAATCCAAACCCATAATTGAAAACCGCATCAAAATCAGACTAGTAGTTTTGGAGAAAAATTGCAGCATTAGTTTGTACAGATAAATGTTTACTGCAGCGCCCCCTGGTGAGTCGTCACCGTAACACATTTAAGAACACGTACCACGATTTAACCCGATCCTATTACCGAAAATCGCATCTAAAGCGGACTAGTAGTTTTGGTTTTCCACAAACAAACATTTACTTCAGCGCCCCCTGGTGAGTTTTCATCGTAACACATAATACAAGAACATGCACCGATCAAACCAGAACCCATCACTGAATTAAAACTGCATCCAAACAAATGTTTACTGCAGCGCCCCCTGGTGGGTTGTAATTGTAACACCTATCTTAGAACATGCACCAATCAAACCCAAACCCATCATTGAAATTCGTATCAAAATTAAAATAGTAGTTTTGGAGAAAAATGGCAACATTGGATTGTACAAAAAACGTTTACTGCAGTGCCCTCTAGTGAGTTATCAACTTAATATATATCTAATAATATGCACCAATCTAATCCAAACCTATCTCTGAAAAACCGCATCAAAATCGGACAAGTAGTCTTGGAGATAAGCGGCAAAATAGGTTTACACACACAAACTGCCTCTCACCCCAAACGCATATACAGTCTCCGTTCCGTCGCGGGTAATAAATCAAACGTCATATAAACGTCAAATCGCGTCTCGTAACGGTGTCGCGAGTTCGGAGATTTATACGTCAAATAGCGTCTCGTAACGGTGTCCCGAGTCCACAGTCTGGCCCTGCCAGGATTGGTCAGGATTTCCCTTATTGTTTTCTAATGTTTGCGAATTTCACTCATTATAATGAAACAATTATAATTATTAAAGACACAGTTAGCACCTTATGTGTAGATAGGACTAACCATAATATTGATCATAGGGTAGTTTCGAATAACTTTGTAACGTTAGGACATCTGACACCTCAGTCCTCCATTTACAATGGTTGCTGTATAGTATCGCTTATAAAATTCTTAATAAACCGCGATAAAATCCGTAAATATTGTTTCATTATAAGGATTTCCCTTCATCATCATCATCATCAGCCTCGGTCCGTCCGCTGCTGAACATAGGCCTCCCTCAATGAACGCCAACATGATTTGTGCCACGCCGATTCCTTGCCACTCGCCCCTCCCTCCTCCACCCCGTTTTTAGGATTTCCCTTGTTGAAAAAAAATACTAGCAGAACTGTTTTAGACAAGAAGATGTACAGAAAGGAACTATTTTATTTTACTTAATAAGTAGGTAATTTAACACAATTAACAATGTCGTTATAAATCCAACTACATACATACATTCTTTTACACAGTAACGTAAGCAGCTCAATAATTGCGTAATAATAGAGAATAATTAAGTATAAAGAAGAAGCTCACCGGTGGGAGGGAAGCGCTGTGCCGCGCTCCCGGCTGCATGCGTACCAACCACCATCTTGCTTGTTTCACCCGTGAAACAGCTTTGCTGTGTTTCGGAGAGAAGGGCAAGACAGGCAGTGTAATTACTGGCACCGAGACTTAACATCTTATGTCTCAGGATAGGCAACACATCCCCACCATGGTTCAGGCCTTGACGTGGCAGTGGGGCTCAGTAGCCTAGGGTGAGCCCAACACCTTGGGCGAAGCAAATTGAGCCGAGGGGGCTCTTTGTACTCCTCTTATAAGAAGAGGGAACAAAAGACCAGGGGGCAAGGGGTGAGGATGGGAACCTCACCTCATTGTACTGTCCCGACGTTGGGAGGGGTTGTTCTGTTGTACGGGACAACCCCTCTGTGGAGGTGGCGTCGGTCCCATGCGGGACTGACTAAACGTCGAGGTGCCCTGTTAGCCTAACAGATCCGGGGCATCTCACCAAAGCGGCATTGGTGGCACTCGCCGGGTTTTAGTGGGTAGAGCTGCGTCCATTTACCACCTTTCGGGCGCAGCGAGTCCCACATACCCACCTGGGGAGACCCGCTCCCCCGGCGGGATGCCTCAGAGCATTTCCCGGCGTAAAAGAGTATATAGGATATTCAACACATAATGAGTTGCCTGGGCTCGTTCCTGGTATACTAGTTTATGTTCATGGGCGACGTCGACCACTTACCATCAGGTGGCACGTTTGCCAGTTCGCCTATCCAACTAACATAAAAAAGAAGGTTTTTCTATTTCTATATTTTATTCACCGCAGAGAACGTTGTGTATTGAACAATTCACGAACTTTGCACGCACAGATCTAATTCCGCTATAGATATTAATTTATTTGATACTTAAAGAAGATATCCGTATTGTGTGGTGACGTAAAGAATATTAATTTAAGCTTATCCGAAAAAATGACGTCATCATCGTCACCATCATCAGCCTCTATCCGTGTACTGCTGAACATAGGCCTCCTTCAATGAATGTCAAGAAGTCTTCCCACCTAGTTAATGACACAACGATAATGCCCGATGGGCGAATAAGGATCAAAAGCGGCCGCGTTTAGGTAGAGGAAGTGATACTATAACAATTAACACATATTTTTACAGGTTTTACCATTTACGAGATTAACCACAGCAAAATGTAAAAAAGTTTGTATACCATGAATGAAGTGTTTTCCTAGTCTGTGTCTACCTATATTTTATAAACATAAAAATATATTTTTTTATAAATTGTATGTGTGTGTTTTGCAGTACCAATACTCAATTATTGAAAATATTTTATTAATAATTACAACGTGCATAATTGTTATTTCATAATTTTCATGGAACCGTTTTTAAGTTTTAAACACAACATGATGTATCAATAAAAATTTCATCATACTTTTAAAAGCAAAGTCAACGATTGCGCCCCATAAAGAGGGTCGAGTTCCCCTTACAGAAGCTAATCACCTTTAAGTTCTGTCTCTGACACTGGTGGTCTCGACGAGCCATAGCAGGGGTCTACCTGGTAAAATCCCTACAAGTGACCAACGATAGATTAATGTTTTGGGACTATAGATGATATGAATTTTTTTTCTTTTACGCCGGGAAATGCTATGAAGAATTCCGCGGGGGAGTGGGTCTCCCAGGTATGTGGGACTCGCTGCGTCCGAAAGGAGGTAAGGTGGACGCATCTTTACTCACTAAAACCCGGCGAGTGCCACCAATCCCGCCTTTGGTGAGGTGTCCCGGATCTAATGAGCAAACAGGGCACCTCGACAGCTAGTTAATCCCTCAAGGGACCTACGCCACCTCCACAGAAGAGTTGTCCCGCACTACAGAACAACCCCTCCCAACGTCGGGACAGTGCAATGGGGTGAGGTTCCCACCCTCGCCCCTTAATTGTCCCTCTGCTCTTTTGTCCCCTCTTCTTTTTGGCTCAATTTGCTTCGCCCAAGGTACTGGGCATACCTTAGACTGCTGAGCCCCACCGCCACGACAAGGCGGTTCAAACCACGGTGGGGAGATGATGTGATATTCGATGTAGTGTCAGCATCTCATTATTCGCGCCTGACGAATAAAAAATACACCATAGGAGAAGTGATTAGGAATAAAATTAATGAAGAAAAATAGAAAAACCTAGGACAAGATTTTGGAAAGAGTTTAATTTAAGAAAGCAAAATAAAGACTGGAAACAGAATTTGTTGTACTTATTCTTTTCACATCTCAAAGACGATCTTCGTAGGTACAGTGGCCGGTTCATCTTGGATACGAGTAGCGAGGGATTGGTCGTCTTGACGTTCTTTGACGGAGGTCTATGTTCAGCAGTGGCCGGATAGAGGCTGATGATGATAATTATCTAAATAATTTGTCAACTTCAAGGCGTTTGTGGTGCGAGTACCGAACTGCTACCTGCAGGACGTTTTACGCGAAGACTTCTGGCTTCAGGATGTGGTGTTCCGTCGCTTCCGCGGAACAGTACCACCGGAACGCACGAAAACGTAGCGCTAGGAAGTTTACTAACATAATTTTAAGGTTTTATACTAACACTTATGTAATATAATATATGTATGTTAGTCTGTAAGGTATATATCTATGGGCCATAGTGCCTGAAAATAAATGATTTATTATTATTATTATAATGATTATTCTTTTCACAATCGCTTTAATAATAATAAGTTGTAATATAGCTGTAAGTCTTCCGAATAAAATAAAAAAAATTAAATAAAAATTATAACCGACTTCAAAAAATAAAGTAACTAAAATTACTTTATGTTTTGAAGTCGGTTATAATTTTTATTTAAAAATTTTTATTTCTTAATTTTTAGTGATTCATTAAAGAAAGGCATACACAGATAGACATTTTAGCATATTGAACCGTATGAAGTAAGCCCAAAAAAATCTATAAATCGTCGAGGAGTTCCCTCGATTGTCTATAGTCTCCATTATCATAACGGTAATGGCACGTATCACCCATAAGGGTGCAAAGTTCTCATACTACTAGCTGCATATAGTAGCATATAGTAGCTACTTTAAACTATTTAGGAGTTCCCTTAACTGAGCTTCGTCTTCATCATCAGACCCCCAATCACAGTCACAACCCATCTAGGTGTAAAGTTCTCATTAATACAAATTAATCAAGCCCAAACACAAGGCTACTGAAGTAAATCGTCGAGGAGTTCCCTCGACTGTCTTCCAGCTCCAGCATCAGATCGACTCTAGACCTTCATTAAATTGTAGTACTTTAAAATGCTTATTTAAAAAAAAATTAAGCACACTAGTCATTCCTACAAATTTCGAAAGTTTCCCTCGATTTCTCTAGGATGCCATCATCAGATCCTGGTTTTCTTATCATTGGACCAAATGGCAAGTATACCCTTTCAAACAAAAAAAGAATTTTGAAAATCGGTCCACAATTGACGGAGAAATCGGTGTACATACATAAAAAAAAATACCGGCCGAGTTGAGAACATCCTCCTTTTTGTTGAAGTCGGTTAAAAATAAAACACATTTGTTTGCCTATTTCACGGCACTGACAAAGACAATTAAAGTTTCTTCTGCCCTGACACAGACCAAGCGATGGAGCTAGTTCTTGCCGGGCAGCGGCTCCACCATGAGACGCTTCCTGGCGAAATGGATTCAGGTAAATTATTATCAATAGGCAATACTGATCATCTTTTGAATAGCATGCTAATTGCTAAATTTTAAGAAATCCTGGAAGTTCTTAAACCTCGCTCTTCGCATCAAACCTATTCGTTGGCTATGTAGATGATTTATGTGGCTCAATGGTTAGCGCGTTGGTGCTCGACCCGGGGGTAGGGGGCTCGAATCCCGCCAGGGAAGAAAAAATATATAAATAATAAAAATCTTAAATATATCTATAGTGTAAAAGTATTACAACAGAAACGACACAAGTTCTTCGAGAACTTACCTCGACACCAGATTGACGTGGTGTAAAAGCGTCCATAGATATTATTATTATTATAGTTTGTTATCCTTTATAGAAGCCAACTTGGGCCCCATACATACAAAAATATTATTCATGCAACGTGCATTACACAAAATTTTTCATAAATTACAATTTAATATGAAATTTCACATTAAAACAACGAAGAATATAAAATAGACCTCTGATGCATCAATAATAATAATTAAAATAAATACGAAATGCGAGCACAAAACCGTGGACATGCGTAATTTGAAAAAATAATGACGTCCCATTCTGAGGGACAGAGAACTCGAAAATTAAACACGCCAGTTAAAATTATTTTTTCTCCCTCTGTGTGCCTCGCTCGCGCAAAAAAGAGAAAAAACCACCAACACAAACGTATCCATCATACGGACGATGTCGCGCACACAGACGCAGCGCGCACACGATACAAAAAGAATGCATTAAAACGCACACACGCAAATGTCCAAGCACACATGCAAACAAATTCGGTGTTCCTATAATCAAAAATTGATGCGAGTGTGCGTGTGTTCTCACGCACGCTATAACACACTATTTCTACAAACATAGTCTGTTGAATTTTATACTCAAATGCGACGTATTTGAGTGAAATATCGAATAACCCCAGCTAATGATTGGGTTGCATCACGCGCGTGTGTGCGGCAATGCGATTCGCTGGTTTTGTTCCTTTTTTAAATTTCACCGTTTAGTTCAATCTATTTATTGGTCGTCCGCGTGTGTGCGTGCGCGGTAATGTGTCATTGTGTGGATCGGAAAGTGCGTAGAAAAATGGCTATAATTATGCAGCCCGTCCCCGCGCCCCGCCACACGAGATACAACTATCTTGTTAATTACTTATCGCAATCAAAATAATTGAGTTGGAAGCTGATTAAATCTATTGCTAAAACAATATTGCGGTATTAACAAGCTTTGGCAAGCTGGATGGTGCTCGGTCTAGGCCCTAGGGGAATGCACTTGGAGCCTCAGTAGCCTATCTTGTATGTGGATTGCGGTTTCAATGCAGTAAACCCATGTTCTAATCCTCACTTACCGAAACATTTTTGCGGATGACTCACCAGGGTGTCATCATTGCAACAGCAGTGAAGACACTGCAGACCACACCCAGGCGGAGTGCCCAGCTGGGCGGAGGCATGGGCGTCCCTTGTTGCTGAGGTCGGCACCCTTATGTGTTCAGGGTGCCTTATGTGGGGTAGAGTAGGACGCCACCCCCCTGCCTCCAGAGGAGAGTGCCTCTAGGCACACCGTCGCTGGGGCGGACGACCATAGTTCCCGCATGACGAGGAGAACCGCCGGGTTTTAGTGGGTAGAGCTGCGTCCAGCTTACCATCTTTCGGGCGCAGCGAGTCCCACATACCCGCCAGGGGAATCCCCCTTCCCAGCTGGATGCCTAAAAGCATATCCCGGCGAAAAAAAGGGGGAATGCACTTCGTATACGAGGGCTACCACTATTCCCTTTCCTGCCTTCCTTCTGGATGGAAAGGGTTTTCGGCTTCGAAACCAAGCACGCTTTGTCTATTGCTTGTAAGAATTAAAATAGTTGGACAATCTTTTATACTGTAGAGTGTAAGACTATGTTGACCACAAACTATTGTCAATCTTTAATGACTGAATCAAATCAAAAGACAAAAAAATGGTAGCAACATTATTTTATAGAAGACAGGTCTTTCACCTGGTGGTAAGTGATAAGCGACATCCATAAACACCAAACCATCCATAAACATAAACACCAACAGTCAAATGAATATTTTTATATTTGAAAAACAGATAACTGTAACGGATAATCGTTTCACCTGGTGGTAAGTGATAAGCGATATCCATAGACCTCCGCTACATCATTAGCAGGTGCGTTGCCTTTAAAATATGAGTATGATCTTTTATTGAAGGTCCCTGAGTCGTATCGGTGGAAATACCGCAGGTGACAGCTGGTTCCATATAGTTGTCGTGCGAGGCAGGAAATGCGGTAAAATCGAGTTGTTGTGGATTTACGAACATCGAGATAGGAGACATGGACATAATATTTAGGAGTAGAAATCCTCTGCGATCTCTCTCGATGAGATCAGTGTGCAACTTTGTGCAGGCCTAAAACCTTACGTAAAATCTAAGGTTTTTATTTTTTAGTTTTTTGATGTTTATCCTAATATCTATAAACTACACCACAAAAATAATAATTAATATTTGAAAAACTTCAGCCAGTTCAAATTTTTTTTACGTCATAAGGAGGCAACCGAGCAGTCGGAGCCTTATGGTGACTACCGACGCCCATAGACATCCGCACAACCAAATACTATGCAGATGCATTGCCGTCCTTTTCCTATCCCGCCCAAAGGGCCACCGGAAACTCACAAATCGAAACGCGACAGCATAGCTGTCACTTGACGCCAGTGTTATGTGAGCGAGAGGCAGCACCCTCGTCGAGCCGGCCCTACTCGGCTGCAGCAGCCTGGCACTACCTCTTGTAAGAGGTACGGACATGTTATTTTTTATTATATTTATGGATCAATTTGAACTTTATAGAATAAATAAAGGATCTACTGTCGTCGGATCAAAGAATCTTTAAACTAGAGGTTACATTACAAGTCTTCTTCGCAATAAACCTTAAACAAAAAAATATCCAACGTTATTAACTGCAATAGATTACAGAAATGTATGTTATAATTAATTTACACGTAATTACAAACACATGTTTTAAACCTGAAAGCGTTAAGCTATAAAAGTATAAAGCCTATACAGTTTATAATTAACTGCTACAGTTAAACAATAAACCTTACCGCTCCTAACGGCATTAATGCCTCGGTCTGTATACACCGATCTTAACTGCCATGTTAAACTATCTTTTATAGAAATACAAATAACTAAATTATTAATTAAACTAGTGGTCACATAGATGTCATCCGACCGGAGATAACAAAAACTGTCATATCTCTTAAACTCTGCTAAATGTCATTGAAATGGTTCTATAGTTTATGGCTTTATCATGGTTAAGGTTGTTCTAGATATACAACTCAGAAACAATAAGTGTTAAGAGTCATTAAAATGAAACAAGCCCGACGTGTGGGATACTTTACAGCAACCATGGTCACGGGAGGACTGAGTATCCGCCCCACCATGGTTAAGCCTTGTCGTGGCGGTGGGAACCCCAGTAGCCTAAGGTGAACCCAGCACCTTGGACTCGTTCCCTTGATTGACTGACTAACCGTCGAGGTGCCCTGTTTGCTCAACAGATCCGGGACACCTCACCAAAGGCGGCATCGGTGGCACTCGCCGGGTTTCAGTAGGTAGAGCTGCGTCCAACTTACCATCTTTCGAGCGTAGTGAGTCCCAACGCGGGGGAGTGGGTCTACCCGCCTGGGGAGACCCACTCCCCCGCGGGATGCTTCAGAGCATTGCCCGGGGTTAAAGAAAAAAAAGACTGAGTATCCGAAACGTCGGGAAATATATCCGATAAAATCAGTAAAAATAGTTTTATTAAAATGAGTGAAATTCGCGTAGATATTGGAAAACAGTATGAAGACTATTATAAACTAGAGAGAATAAGAAAGGTCAACAAAAGTGAGGTCAACAGAACCGACTTCAAAAAAGGAGGAGGTACTCAATTCGTCTGTTTTTTTTTTGTATATACGTGACACGATTACTCCGCCGTTTGTGAATGGATTACGATGGTTCTTTTTTGTTTACTTCCCAATAATGCTTATTTGGTTGATTTAGTTTACCTCAATGATGTGCTCATTTTATTACTTGTCGATGTAACAATTGTATAGTATGCCTTGGTAGCACACCATACAATTGTTACATCGACAAGCCCGACGTGTGGGATACTTTACAGCAACCATGGTCACGGGAGGACTGAGTATCCGCCCCACCATGGTTAAGCCTTGTCGTGGCGGTGGGAGCCCCAGTAGCCTAAGGTGAACCCACTCCCCCGCGGGATGCGTCAGAGCATTGCCCGGGGTTAAAGGAAAAAAAGACTGAGTATCCGAAACGTCGGGAAATATATCCGATAAAATCGGTAAAAATTGTTTTATTAAAATGAGTGAAATTCGCGTAAATATTGGAAAACAGTATTAATTTGTATAGGATGCCTTGGTAGCACACCATAGTACGTCGAGATCTTCGTAATCATGAGTCGGTGTCAGCCAAGTTAGGTAGGTAGGGTACAGCAACAAATACGACACCGACTTCAAAAGAAACAATAATGACGTGACGAACGAAAAGTTTGTACATTAGTAGAAGATTAAGTTGATTATAAGTTGTAAGCACAAAAATTAAAGAAACGCAATTATTTTAATACTTTTACTATTTTTATTTTTGCAGTCGGTTTTAATTTTTTGTAAAAAAGTATATTCTATTTCTACCCAAGTCTGCTATTTGTAGAATGGGCAAATTTCGCCTTTACATTCGATTTCATAAACAAGAATTCCTCGCAAAATCACTCCCTCCCAAACTTGATGCATGAGGCTATTTCAGATTTTAAAAAAAACATCCTAATTTATTTATTTGGTTCAATTATAAATCAAGTAAATCAAAAAAACCAAGTATAATGTTTTACAGGTTCCAGGTACGGTTAGTAATTCCTGTATTAGTTATAATATAATCAAAATAAAGAAATACTGCGACTGTCACACTTAGCAAAGTACTGGTACTCAAGTTCCTCTCGACAAATATGTCAGGAAAATATTTATTTTTAAGTAATGACTTAAAAATAAATATCTTCCAAAGAAAACTTTAGCAACGTGGATTTAAAACTACATCTTAATAGTATAAATATTATAAGTACAGCCATAATATTATACAGTATTATTATAATTATTATAAATTATATTATAACAAAATTATATTATATGAAAATTCTACACTCGTCTATCTTAGTGTACAATAATGGGTATATACAAATTCTTGTACATTTGTAATTTAGCACAACACAAAAAAATGTCGCTAAGAATCATAAAAACTTTATGCATTATATCTCATGAAGTCCAAAACTTGTATTTGACCGTAACCCTGATATTTACGATCCGATGTGAGCAATATTTTTATAAAGCCTCTAAGCTTCTTCCATTGATCTGACAATTAAATTATTTGAAAAATTCCAATAAATGTATGTGAATGTTGAGAAGAATGTTTACAGATTTTATCGCGGTTTAGGTATTAAGTATTTACATATCACACATTCGGATACTTTAGAGTATTTTTTCTATAGAAGAGAGGGCAAAGAGTCGTTTCACCTGGTGGTAAGTATGTCTTTTCATTTAAAGCCACCCTAGCCACGGGAGGACCCGTATACTATCCGTATAGTATACCCGTAAAAGTTGAAATTCGCGTAAACAGTAGTAAGAGGTAGTGCCATGCTGTTTTGCAGCCGAATTGAGCCGGCACGACCGGGGAAGTACCTCTCGGTCACATAACACTTGCATCAAGTGACAGCTATGTTGTCGCATTTTGTGCGGTTTGTGAGTTTCCGGTGGCCAATTGGGCGGGTATAGAGAAAAGGAGGGCGGCGCATTTACATAACTTTTGGTTGTGCGGATTTCTATGGACGTCGGTAGTCACTACAAGGCTACAACCGCTCGATTGCCTTCTTATGACATAAAAATACACTAGCAAACAATACGAAGACCTCGATATTTATAGAAGCATATGATCGGGTTCCTACAAAGATAACTATGATTTAAACTTTATTTTGTAAATTATAGTTACAGTGTACGTAAGTTTTATACCTATAACTAAGTAGTTCATAGTTTTGATAACAGATTTTGTCATAGAGTACTGACATTGGTATTTTTACATCTAAGACTACCTGTTGGTGTTCTTGGACATTATGTGTCATTCTAAATACAGATTAAATATGTGTTCGCTACATGTAGCACTAAATAATAAAAAAATAGCTAAATCTGTTTCATTATCCGTATTTCACATTGTAACTGTGTAATCAATGTTATCTTTTATATTAAGATATTCCACGAATACAGATGTAATATAGGTTAGTTTTTGAAGTGAAACTTCTTTGCGCGCATGAGGGTAAAATTTTTACTGATGAAACGTCACGAAAATGTGCAACGTCTTGTCCAAGAAGAGGGAGAGATTGATTGAGACCTATTGAGAGAGAGAGAAAGGGCGAACGTAGCATGAAGCACATAGCTATGGAGTGAGAGTAGGGAGCAAGCGAGTGAGAAAGATCGAGAGAGACTAAGATGGAGCGCACGTCCCATCGCAAGTCTCGGAAATTTTAAAGCGTTAGATTAGTGTGAATAAACGAGATTTAAAAATTAGTTTGCCAAATAAGTTTCACTTCTGACATGTGTACTTTGTACGGACGGACTATTTTATTAAAAAATACTTAAATCGGGAAGAAAATAAATAATTTCTAGTATTTTTTTTTCTATTAGGAGACCTTTGTCCAGGCAGGTGAATCAACAGCTAGTAAAAAATTTCAGAAGTTGATGTTGCATTTCAAAAACAACAGCTGATATAAGATTTCCAATTACTACTCGTGATATGAGCAGATGTTTTATTGTTATTTAGTCGTAAAAATGTCACTCCGTTACAACGCAATCAAAATTGGCCGAAGTAAAGTTAGTTTTATAATGTCACTCTTTAGTGATATTTATAAGTTTTCTATACAATATGGTGTATGCATCCTTAAAACTTTGTTCAACTGCCTTGTAGCCAGGCTCAGTTGATCGCCTATACATACATACAGAAAAATAAAATTGGATTGTCTGTTTGTAATATTAAAATAACAGCTTTTCATTGAATACATATGGATGGACACGGTGCATATACCAAAATAGCCATTTTTACAATTTTTGTCTATCTGCCTGTTTGTTCCGGCTGATGTCTGAAACGGCTCTGAAAAACTTTCACTGGATAGCTGATGATATAAGGAGTAACTTAGGCTATAAAAATAATCATTATCAATCCGCGTACCGCTGTAAATATAAGTTAACGCAGGCCAAACTGCGGGCAAGAGCTATTGTTGAATAAAATGCCGGCAGACTAAATAGCATAGCCGTTCCCATCTAGTACGTATGTAACACATGTAGTATGTAATGTATTGTGAGATCTAACTAAAAGATGTCATATCTTGTAAATGAGATCAAGAGTGCCAAACTTAAGCATATTTTCTCAAATTCTTCTCGTTACATAATGTACAGATTTCAAGTAGGAAAGTTTAGACTTTACAAATATAAATTTATCCCATTTTTTTTTTCATTTTGTACAAGATTGTGTCCTCACTACACTATTGTCTTGACTTTAATGTCACCAAAAAGTATTCCATACAACCTCATTTAAAAGCTCATAATATTCGTTCAAATGCTTTCTCGATTCTCAAATATAAATTCTCGTGTTTTTACACATTTTAATACACAATAAATTGTGTGGAGCTGTCGCGCGGGCTGTATTTTAGGAATAATTTTGGCAGCCAGTATGAAGTAGTGCATAAAAAGCGTACTATGGGCTAGTGCGCGTGTGTGTGCGTGCGCCCGCGCATGTGTGCCCGGTGAAATGCAACTTGTTCTAAGGAGTAGTCGCGGCAGGGGTGCCAAACTGTTTTAGACTTCTACAGTGATAATTACTCGTTAATATTGAAAAGGCTGCATCCTACGACTGGAAACAGTGTCGGTCGTTAGTAGAGCTAAAATAGCCGTTTAAATATGAAGGAATACCATTATTATATATTACTAGCTGTTGCCCGCAGCTTCGCCCGCGTTAACTTTTAAAATTTGAGGGGTTGACCACCCTTATCACTTAGGGGTATGTAAAATAGATAGTAGCCGATTCTCAGACCTACTGAATACGCATATAAAATTTGATAAAATCGGTAAAGCCGTTTTGGAGGAGTACGGTAACTAACATTGTGACATGGAAATTTTATATATTAGAAGATATCACGCAAGGAATAAGCTCGTTGAAGTGGCAGTGGGCTGGTCACACACTCAGGATGGCCGATGGGGCAATAAGGTTCTAGAGTGGAGGCCACGTTTAGGTAGACGAAGTGTTGGTCGGCCATTGACCAGGTGGGAAGACGATCTCCGTGCGGTGGCCGGTCCGTGTTGGATGCGAGTGGCAAGGGATCGTTCATTGAAGGAGGGCTATTGTTCTGTGGACGGATACGGGCTGATGATGATGTATTGTTTTCTAATGTTTACGCGAATTTTACTCATTATAATAAAACAATTTTTACGGATTTTATCGCAGTTTATTAAGATTTTTACAAGCCCGACGTTTCGGATACTTTACAGCAACCATGGTCACGGGAGGACAGAGGTGTAATATGTCCTATCATTACAAAGTTATTCGAAACTACCCTATGATACATCAATATTTTGGTCAGTCCTATCTACGCAGAAAGTGCTAACTGTATCTTTAATCTGTGACATATTATGCTTGGATTTTGATTTGATAATTTTAATAATGGGATCCCAAGCAGGTGGTAAAAGCCAGCCATCTTCTCTATTGAAATTAGGATGTTTTTTTTAATTTCAATAGCCTCACGGATCATCCTTGGTTGGAATCGGTGTTCTTTTGCGAGGACTTGTGGCTTATCAAATCTGATATAATGGCGAGCTTTGTCAAGACTATGTTCACAGATGGCAGACTTAGTGTAGCGACGGTGTTTTAAATCAGCTATATGTTCTTTCACGCGAGTTTTAATGGATCTTTTAGTTTGGCCTATATAGGAGAGACCACAGTCACAATCAAACGTCGGGCTTGTAAAAATCTTAATAAACCGCGATAAAATCCGTAAAAAATTGTTTTATTATGATAATGATGTATACAATAAAACGAATTTCAGAAAGACTCAAACTTCACAGCAAAGCTGTTTGACGGAAGAAAACAAAAGAAATAAGCAGGTTGGTCGTACCCATGCAGACAAAGTCGCGGCACAAGCGCATCTTACCCAGCGGTAAAAAACAATATTTTTGTAGCGTCATTTTTATTTTTATTAGTCGTAAATATAAAAAAAATAGATTCTATAAAAATAGTAATAGATATTGGACACACGCGTAAGTAATAAATAGTTCCCCGTAAAGATGACTCACTATAACCTATCGTAGACGAGCTACGGCTAGTTCGTAGAGATCGTAGAGACGTAACGGTCTTGACTCTACACTGTATTACTGTGCCTGACCAGTAAAATAAAGACCCTCGCCATATTGTCGAAAATTTCGGTACTAATTTCTGTATGGACGATACTATGTGTTGACGTAAAGAAGATACAGTGGCGACACCACGCAGGGTTTATATATATAAGGTCAGGCTATACCTACACATCTATAATTTGTTGTGTGTATATGTTTGTTTATTGAATAATTATTATTTTGAGAAAAAAAAACCTACGTTTTTAACAAACTTTATCGAAATATGTTTATTATTATATATATTACTAATAAAAACTACATTCGGATTTATAAAATAAATATGGGTAGGTGACAAATAAGGCGTAATTTTGTAGTAAAACTTAAGATAGATAAAAAATATTTAAAAAACGTAGTGTGATCGGCATAGCTTTGCCTTCTTTATTCGCCAAATACACCAAAAACTAGTTCTAATGAGTGTAACGCAGATACGGAGAGCTTTAGTTTATTATTTTTGTATATGTTTTTAATGTTTATAATTTTAATGTTTTTAATTCTTGGTTATTATTTTATATTAGTAGGTGTACATTGTTTTTTCGGTTTAGTTTTTACTGACCAAAAGTAATTTCTGAATTCAATCAAAACGACAACTACTTTAATTAAGGCTCAAAAGAAAGAACTCCTGAACATTTTTTTCTTATATCTGACATCTTTCTTTATCTCTATGACAGAAACTAAAAACATAAATAAAAGATTTGACACATTCAATAAAAAGTTCGCATTTAAAAATGTAATGTTTTTAAACGCAAACCTTTTATCGCGACTTATTTAAATAAAAAATAGATTATAAAATGTCTGTCGCCTAATTTTCGAGTCAAAAACATTATAATATGATATGATGATGATGTACTTGATACATATTCCCAAACGTCGCTTAAACTTTAAAAATGTACATACGAAAAAGTGAATTAATTCTATTATTCACCAATTACCGCAGTTACGAGTTTCGCTATTAACGCACCCTCATTACCTCAAAACAGTTTAGCACTTCTGACATAGAGTAATGTTACATGGGTAACAGGTCTCGGGCGGCCATTTTGGAAAAAGCTTTTTAGTGCATTCGAATTTCGGGTACCTAGGCCGATGACCTCGCGTCGCCCTACACCGCCACGTTTTTGGAAAGCGGGCAATGGTGCAACGGCAAAGGGTCCCTAATCACGTGGCCTGACCCCGAAGGCCATAGACCAGGTGTTTTAGCTATAGTCACCCTCCTTAATGCACTGTCTAACGTCAAACGGGTTCGAACATTCCAGAGTTTTGACGCGCAAAAAATTGTAGCTGTAATAGTTTTGTAGTTATGTGAATTACGTATGTAGACGAAATGAATTTGTTGAAAATGCAAGAGACAAAAGAACGATCTTCATCTTTCTTTTGTCTCTTGCATGTAACAAAAAATAAGTTGATATTTGGATACATTATATACTTATGTAATTTGTGGAAACGAGGACATAGTTATGTTAGTTAATCAATGTGTATTAGATATGTACTGTCATACAGATGTGAGTCGAATAATATTAAAAATATCCTCATTTGGATAAAGAATATGGTGTTTATCATCTGCTTAGGATCCAATTATAAATATAATGTACTCTGAAAACTAACTTATTTAATAAGTATTTTTTAATAGGATGGGACTCGGATTTCTGTCATTGATTGGTCCTTTCTCACAGAAATAGAAAATAATATATAGAATAAGAAAAACATAATAAAAGGATTAATCATTGATAAAAGTACTAAAGCAAGCAGAGCGGAATTATTTTTGGTAAAAGAGGCCTATCCTGACTTTAGAATGGACTATGTTCGCAGAAGGTCCTGGAATAAGACAATGTATTTTTTTAAAGTAATACTTGCTATTTCTCAAATGTATCAATAATGTGCCGTATCAGACGATCACATAAACATGTAAGCACATATTTATAATATTATCTAGGATTTCGGCTATGTAATCGTTTACGACGTATATATTTTTGGGACATGCCATAAAACCTTATATTTTGTATTTTTCCATGTGTACTTTTGCTGTTTCACATTCAAATAAATTAAAAAATACCTTATACCACGAGGCAAGTTCCTTTGCTATTATTATAGGGCTCATATTTTCGGCAACCGGCTTGTATCGGTCACTGGACAAATATCATTACTCGACCTACACTACAACATGATAATGGCAAATAAACTATTTACGAGAATTGCCAGAATAAAATAAAACTACAACATGCTTTCAAGCTGATAATGATTATGTCGTCATAAATCCTTGCCTATTTATCTTACCTTATTTGGTGGAAATACTATTTAAAAATACGCATTTCAAAATGGCCGACGCCATTATAAGATGAATGTAAATAATTAATGAAATAAAAAAACATTTACAAACGTAATTTTATATCTTTATTAAGCCGAGCCGGTTGAAACTGGTTGTGTATGTGTGTGTAAATGTGTCGTAACAATGATGGTTTCTTTTGCTTCTGTTTTTGTCAATCTTACTTTGAAGAGTATCATTTATATGATCATATTGCTAAAAGCGTCTGTATGTCAGACTTAAGTAAGGACTTAATGGCTTGATGGGCTAGGAATAAATTTGACTTTGCCTAGATGATTTGCTGATTTTTCGTAAATACAGTGCACCAGTAAATGGACAGCTTAGCCCATATTAACTCTATGATTGCCAAACAATTGCTTTAAGATATCATTTAAAATTAATGTTTGCATGAAAAAAGTCAATAGAGATTAAGATTTATTATTAGATTGCTATTAGATAAAAATAAGTACATTCGCATATTATGATCGGCTTAGCGACAAAACTCCTCAAATTTAAGGTTTTTGGGACATAACTAGATTATATATATACGTAGGTCCGGGGGAACTTTTATTTGCTGACCCACCCGAGGGTTACCCCGAATCCACCCTCGATAGAAAAACCCTTTAAAATGTTTAAAATTAGAAGTTATCCGACACCCGTATTAACAAAAATTGAATTAAAAGTTATACTAGCAGTAGCCCACGATAACGCTCACAAATGTATCTTTAATAATCATTATCAACCTTTTGCTGACCACTGTTGAACAAAATTCCTCTTTCAAGGAAATGGAAAAAAGGAATTCATAAATAACATGTTTTTATAATATAATGTTAGTATAAGCGACACGTATAGCACTAATCAATTAAAATAAAGATACGATATAAATTGTGTATTTATTTCTAGTCTGCGTGGATATTGTCCGTCAGATCGTTGCTTTATAAAAAAACCCGATTTAAGACATTGATATAGAACAATCAAAAAGTTTAAATGTTAACACGACATGAAAAACTTAAGCCCTTATTTTTGAAGTCTGCTACTTATGTTACCAGGAGGTTAATAGCAAATTTTACATAAACTTAAATTTAAATATAAACTGACTGCTAAAATAAAACTTCCTCTCCACTTTGCCGCAGTCGGGTAAAGGTTTTAAATTCTACGTGCCTTGATTTTCTATGGCCAATGCATTCAACATGGAATAAAATAAAAAAGAAAATGCCTTTTTTTTTTTTTAATTCCGATTTTTTTAAAGATCGAGAGGCCATCATCCTGAACTATCCTGAAGGCATCATACCATTATCGATCACATGTTGAGTGCGCACTTAACACCCCTCCCCCCACCCCGCACAAAACAATCCCATGGAATCGGCCATAATTCTTTTACAGGCGGTCGTATGTAAAGGAATCCCGAAAAGAACATTATTGGCGTTTGTAACGACGCCTCAGGGCGACGTCGACCTCAACATATTGGGCCAGGCGGGGTGAGGGACAAGACATAAGAGACAGATTCTATTTATTTTTAAACTCCCAACGAAAAAAGAGGGATGTTATAAGTTTCACAGCTATGTGTGTGTGTGCTGGAAGCTCTTATAATATGGTTGAACGATTTGGATGCGTTTTCTTAAGGTTGAACTAGTCGACGGCGCGAACTCTAACAAAATGATTGCTATCTCACCTGACATAGCGCGCAAACATGTGTGCTAGAATGAAATGCACAATGATTCATTCCGAAAATGTCCTTTTAGCAAAACAGTTATTATAGAAAAACTAATAAGTGTATCTTTTCAAAATAAATTTATTTTATCTTTTGAATAACTAAACTATATTTGTACAGGCTTTATTTTTGAGCTTTCGTGCTCGGTATACTATTTATTTACGCCCAAAGTTGTAGATTAGCGACTGTCACTTAAAATAAATAAAACTGTTTAAAACAAACACGACATACCAACATGTTGTGACTAGCTGATCTCCGCGGCTTTACCCGTCCCACAGCAAATAACTTTCGTTCTAAATAAATAAGCTTCCTCGACAAATAGGCTATTAAACTAGGCTAATAAAAAAGCACTTTTAAGCCTGGACTTGAAGTTATGGAGATAAGAGCGTTGAAACAAACAAACAACGTTCACCTTTATTATATGAGTATAATATATTATATATATTATATTCATATAGTAAATATAAATATTTTATATCATTGTGGAAGATAGCGCCATAAGAAAGGTTAAAGACACCATTAATAGTTGAAGTACATGAAGTATACAGAAGATGTCAGTCACTCGACTGAACACTGAATAGTGACTATCACTAATTAAAATTACGAATATTTCAAAATCAAAATCAAAATTTTTTTATTCAAAATAGTACTAATACAGTATCTTTTTGAACGTCAATTGAATCTACCACCAAGGTAAGCCCACTGAGAAGAACCCGCGAAACAAACTCAGTGGAACTAATCTTTTCAAATAATGTATATTAATAACAATTTTAACATCTTTTCTTGAAATGCCCGGGAGGAACGCCTTATTCCCAGGGTGTGGTATCTTCCATGAAATCTTTTACTTTATAATATGCTTTACCACACAAACGTTCTTTAACAAATTTTTTGAATTTTTTTATGGAGAGCTTTTGAACATTTTCTGGGATCCTATTGTAAAAGCGTATACAGTTGCCTTTAAAAGAATTACTTACTTTCGAAAGTCTAATCATTGGTGCATGTAACCTGTGTCTATTACGTGTATTCCTACTATGAATATCACTTTTCTTACAAAATTCATTTACAAATGATACATTTATAAAATTCATTTAAAAATGAAAACAATCAACTCTCGCTGTGCAAACGATCACGTCGTAGGCGCTCTACGGTAGAGCCGGAGACCAGCTGCATCAGCAAGATTGTCTGGTCTTCCCTTCTCTTCATTCTCAGAGTCGAATGTCGCAATTTAATCATCATTATCCTTGTCATATATTTTTTAAATTTAGAATGACGTTTTGGTCTTGTGAAAAAAGTTTTATTGTAGAATATTATATCATACGGGTTCATTTTATTGAAAGTGGCCAGTACCTTTAGATGCGAATTTGATATTCTTTTCTGATGTTTACGCGAATTTCACTCATTATAATGAAACAATTTTTACGGATTTTACCATGGTTGCTGTAAAGTATCCGAAACGTCGGGCTTGTAAAAATCTTAATAAACCGCGATAAAATCCGTAAAAATTGATTTATTATAATGCGAATTTGATATTTAAACCCCTATTATTATAATCATAATATTGAAACGTAGCCAGGTCAAGTTGGTGGTAGCGATCCGCTGCCCAGGGATTCTTAGCACCCCCTGTCCCATTAACCAGGTGGGAAGACGATCTCCGTGCGGTGGCCGGTCCGTGTTGGATGCGAGTGGCAAGGGATCGGCCGTCTTGGCGTTCATTGACGGAGGGCTATGTTCAGCAGTGGACGGATAGAGGCCGATGATGATGATGCTGATGACGATTCATATTATTATTATTGTAACAACTTTTTACGGATATCAGTCACCATGACCACAGTTGCTGTAGAGTGTCCGTAACGTCAGGCTTGTAAAAATATCAATAAAGTTCGATAAAATCCTTAAAAATAGTTTCAGTTCACTTTAAGCATTTTTTTATCGCTTACATCTTGCAACTTAGACCATACAGGCTCTCAGCCGACCCCTACCTAAAATCGTTTTATAAATAAAACCCGTACAGCGCTCCTGTAGGAATTAGGGAGGATTTTCGGGGTAACTAATAAATCGGGAAATAATACAGGACCCGCGCGTTATTTCCAAATTACGTGTTCAGTGCTATCATAATTACACATTTGTAAAGGACCCTACCAGAGAACGGTGGGAGAGATACCTGTTTGTATGACTATTACTGTCCTGCTTACTTCTTACATGAAACAGCTTCTGTGGAGAAAGAAGAGCAGGACAGGTAGAGACACTTACTATCCTAAGTACTCGTACCGAGACATCTTACGTCTGAGGATAGAAGACGCAAAATTTTTATTCAAAAGTATCTTTTTGAACGTCAATTGAGTCTACCACCGGTTCCAAGGTAAGCCCACTGAGAACAACCGGAGAAACAAACTCAGTGGGACTAATCTTTTCAAATAATTTATAACAAATTTTACATGTTATTATTCTGAAATGCCTGGGAGGAACACCCTATTCCCAAGGTGTGGTATCTTCTATAAAATCTTTTACTTTATAATATCCTTTACCACACAAACGCTCTTTAACAACTTTTTTGAATTTTTTTATGGAGATCTCAGTTATATAAGTTAAATCTAAGTTAACGCGAGCGAAGCTGCGGGCAACGGCTAGTATTTTATAAAATAGTAATCATATATTGTTATATTATGAGCGTTGGTCATCATCTTTGCTTGGTTTTGTCATTTCAAGCCATGTTGATTAAACACGTTTACCCCATTCGGCTGGAAAAAATCTACAGTTAGTTTTTACAAGAGAACTTCCCGAAATTGGAGAATATACCAATAGGCTACGACTGGAATGACAAGATGCTTTACCACTAGGCTACCTCTAATTAAAAAGTGATAGTTGGTATTTGTCGCTCAGTTAAATTATATAACAGTATTTAAGTCAGAACGGACATCCTGAGCACCGGAAAGCATTACCGTCGAGTTTAAGAACCGCCAAACGGATGGGCGATAGAGAAATGTATATTATACTTATACCCACGTATGTGAGGCTTGGCCGCCATTTTGTTTTTTGCTGTCTGCCATCTTTTTACATAAAAAAATAAAAATAAGGATAAAAATCATTAGTCATTTCCCTTTTTTCCGTTTAAAATGACATGAAAACTCTTTCTTTACTGTCCTTTACCATAGAGTTCATTATTTTTTCAGAAAGGAGATTTGATAAAAAACTATTAATTAACAATAATAATGTCTTTAATATTTTAGGAACTGGGTAGCCCGCTCATTTGTATATTACCTCACCACTTTAAAAACGATCCAAATAGTATATACAATTATAATTCCTAATCATTTTTTTTATTTAAAATAATTATATTGTTAATAATTTTATAATTTTATAATTGTAAATATAAAAATTATAAAAAAATAAAACCGTTGAAAGGGCCTATGCCGCAAATGTGTTTCATAGGTCAATAATGCAAGTTACATTAGAGCATTTGGGCCAAACTTTTAAAACACCCCCACAGGGGCGAAGCGAGAAAAAAGATACCACCCCGGTGGGGTAAAAAATGCGTAGTTTTAGCTAATCTGCATGAGGGGCTTGTTTAAAATGGGGAGGGTGGTTTTAGGGTTTAGGAGGGCAAGGTAGATCCGATGTGTGGATGTTACGGGCCAGATTTTTGTAATGAGAGCAGTTTTATTGATTTCTCGTCGCGTTCGGTTTAGTTGTTTTGAATTTGACGACACGATTATGCGTAATTTGAAAGGTTGATAAAAAATACGTGGAATAATTTTATAAGTTTGGGCTATTTTTTCGTTTTATTGAGTGATATTCGCGTAAGCATTAGAAAACAATATTCTATAGCTTAATAAAGATGAAGCGTAAGTTTGTAAATGCGCTTATCTCCGAATAAGGCATTCCAATTTTAAAAATATATTTTTTTTCCATTTGTATGTAGGTACAATTCGAGAAGACTATTTTGAAAGAATGTTTTTTTGTAGCGGCTTGGATAAAAATCCAGAGTACAGATACTTTTAATAAAAATTAAAGTAATTTAGTGACACAAACCTGGCATGTCAAAATGTTTCAAAATTATATTTACGCACATGCATAATGTTTTCGCGCTTTAAACTTTCATTTTGACAGTTGCAATTGGATTTTCGTTTAGAATAGGCTCATAACAAAACATTTGGGCAATTACAAGTAATAAGTGGAATGCAAAGTGTGTACTTAAGTTGGCGATAATTATTATTTCATTAAAAAATTAAATAAACAATAAAAAATATACAGGAAAAAATCTTTTCGGTCCACAAGCAATTTTCTTTTAGAGAACTACATAATCCCGTCATTTGTCAGCTAAATATTTTATATATTTTATTTTTTCATCGACCATGGTTACGGTGAAGTCTCCCAAACGTCGGGACTGCAAATATTACTTATCTTCCATAAACAACGTATTTTTTTTTCAAACTAGTTTACAGATAAAAAACCGTTGAAAGATAATACTCCTGATAGAAACAATTACTGTGACCAAAAGGGTTCTACGTGGTTTGTGCAATTAATTTATGGTTCCGTGGCTATAAATTAGACCAATTGAATCCTTAGCGTCATTCCCCTCTGTCACAACTAATTTATTTAAAGCTAAAATCAGGTCTTGGAGATAGAATGTTAGCTTATAAACCTCGGCATAATGAAAAATAATCAGAGTAAATGTAATATATATATATATATATATATATATATATATATATATATATATATATATAATCACTTCACACTTAATAGAAGTGAAATCTTTATGAAACTAAACTGAGAAAGAATGTTATTTAAATAAATAGATGATTTATAGTGGCGAGAGACGATGGTCTAGTCACCTAGTGAATGTGGGCGCGGCCTCTTGAGAGAGTCCGGGTACGATCCTGACTTCTGTGGTGCTATGAAAGGGGTTTTTATTTTCTCCGTGCACCTGAACATAAGACCATCGCTTACTCGTCGGTGAAGGAAGACATGGTGAGGAAACCTGCATGTCTGATGACTAATTAAAAGTCTTTGAAGGTGTGAAGTTCACTGCCCGCATTGGGCCAGTGCAACGGTGAACTATGCCCTCCTCGCCTGATTTCGCCTTTAATAATAATAAATTAAATACATATTTTATAGACTATATATCTACTAATATAAGCCCGGTATTAAAATACTCATGCGAATTGCTTAGGATTCGAACTTACTACCTTTATGTATGCTAGTACTAAGGTAATGTATACCCTTGTGTGCTACAGTTTAATTGATACGTTTGCTATTTATTAAAAGGCTTTGTATGTTATTGAGTTATTGAATAGCAAAACATTTCAAAATTCTCTTTTGGGGTTAAAATGGTTTTATTTGTACACACGCCGAGTGGGCTTCAAGTGTACCAATATTTACTTCGTACTTTAATTCACTAATACAGTTTGATCATTTACAGTTATTATAACTTATATTATATCACATACACGCACTTAGCAGTTATTTCAATAGTCTACGTGTATTGTGTACTTACTTAAGCACTGGCGTGAGTGAGTAAGCTGACCATTGGGTCAGATGTGGCTATAAATATGTATAGTAAGTGTATTGTTTTCTAATGTTTACACAAATTTCACTGATTATAATGAAACATTTGCCCCACGTTTCTCCTTTTTTTCTTTTATGCCGGGAAATGCTCTGAAGCATCCCGCGGGGAGTGGGTCTCCCCAAGCAGGTATGTGGGACTCGCTGACCACTGCGCCCGAAAGGTGGTAAGGTGGACGCAGCTGTACCCACTAAAACCAGGCGAGTGCCGCCAATGCCGCCTTTGACGAGGTGCCCTGGATCTGTTGAGCAAACAGGGCACCTCGGCGGCTAGTCAGTCCATCAGGGGACCGACGCCACCTCCACAGAGGGGTTGTCCCGCACCACAGAACAACCCCTTCCCAACGTCGGGACAGTAAAACGGGGTGAGGTTCTTTTCCTCGCCCTTTGCCCCTGCTCTTTTGTCCCCTCTTCTTATAAGAGTGTTACAAAGAGCCCTCTCGGCTCAATTCGCTTCGCCCAAGGTGCTGGGCTCACCCTAGGCTACTGAGCCCCACCACCACGACAAGGCCCTACATATGGTGGGGCCCAATGTTTCTCCTCCCCTGAAATATATAATAAAATAAACTATAAAATATCCGAAACGTCGGTCATGACAAAATCTTAGAAATCCGCGATAAAATCCATAAAATTAGTTTAATTAAACTATATAGTTAGTTTGACGACCTCTGTGGCTCAGTGGTAAGCGCGTTGGCGCTCAAGCCCGGAGGTTGCGGGTTCGAATCCCGCCAGGGAACAAAAAATATTGTCTGTGTTCCTGGGTCATGGATGTGTATTAAATATGTGTATTATATAATAAAAATCTTAAATATATGTATAGTATAAAAGTATTAAATATATTTCCGTTGCCTGGTACCCGTAACACAAGTTCCTCGAGAACTTACTACGGGACCAGATTGGCGTGGTGTGAAAGCGTCCATAGATTATTATTATTATTATTATTACTATGAACTAGGTTTAACTAATTTATTTGTGGTCTGAAAGCCGCGCGCCTTGTAAAACCTAACAGCACTCTCCCGAAGTCTATTTTGTTTTATTTTGAAGTTAGGTCGATGAATATTAAATTGTTGAATTTTGTCGATACGAACATTCTGGTATATATCACAGAAGTGTGTTAAAAACCATTACAAATGCTTCTATATTCAGAATACTGTCAAATATGCCCTTAACCACATCACAACATCAAAGGATCATCCGTGTTTTTATTTAATACTTCTTTTTTCAGGTGAGACAATCAGCAAACCACATAGTATACAGGTTTGACCTAAATATAACGTTTTAAAAGTAAACCCAAATGTATGAGGTGACTGCGAAATTCTTAGGTACACCTGACAATCCTTCCACATCTGCCACAGCTCTGACCTACATAGTTTCAAAAGTAAATCCTTTTTACTAATTACCTAATTACTCATATCGACGTCCAATGGAAATTTTAATTATCAAAAAGTATCGCCCCAATGATGCAGCCGCCTCCACATAATGCCCCCCTCATCAGCCGGTCGTCATGGTAACAGGCCGATTACTGCATCTAGTGGATTTTTCGCCGCTTTTTCCGCTGTAATCAAATGAGGTGCGAGGGTGGCGGGGTGATGATGGGGACACGCATGTACTCAATTATCCGCAGTGAATCAATAGCGAGATGAGGGTAGTCACACTTTTATGTTTCATACGCTCCTAAATTATTAACGCGGCCGCCATCTTGGATTTAGTGTCAAATCCTGACTATTGATAACCTATTTCTTTTTTAAAACACATTTTTTTTCATTTATGATAGTTTAATGGGCAATTAAGAGCCTATTCAGAAGCGTAAGGTGTATTTTCCCGATGATTTCTTATAAATTATTGTAAATTAAGAACATTTTTAAACGTACACGTACAATCATTCTAGACTAAAAACAATATTCGTTCGAAATTCCAAATTCAAATTGAATTTGAAACGAACGCTTTGTTTTGAACATTTTGGCGCCAGCGAGAGTGAGGCCAGTGAAAGTTTATGTTAATGATTTTCTATAATATGTAACAATATGAATTATTAGGTTTGGCACTGGCCAATTACTATGTGGTTTAATGAAACAGAGCGAGTAGAGGTCGGACGGTTGTACGTTTATTCAGTTATGAAGACTGAATACAAACAATCGATTGCCAAAAATATTAAGTACTTAACTGATATTAATTACTAATAAACCCACAATAATAATAAAAACGTAAGCTCGTTCGACCATGTTTGTTTTTTTAGATCTCCATGTGTTACTTGTATGTTGTATACAAACAAGATAACTGCTGTAAATCGTTGAGGAGTTTCCTCGACTGTCGGCTCCATCGTCAGATAGACCAGACCTTCATTAAATTGTAATGCTTTAAAATACTCAAAAACTTAACAAAGGCACTAGATGCCTTATTTCGAAAGTTCCCCTCGATTTCTCTGTGATGCTATCATCATATATATTTATGGATAGGTCTTCAAAATGATATTGAGGTTTCTAATATAAATTTTTTCTAAACTGAATAGTTTGCGCGAGAGACACTTCCAAAGTGGTAAAATGAGAATGATAAAACTAAAAAATATATGTGATGTACATTACCATGCAAACTTCCACCGAAAATTGGTTTGAATAAGATCTAATGAGTAGTTTTTTTAATACGTCATAAATCGTAAACCGCAATTTACCTTTCATGCAATCAACTCAAATATATAAAAAACATTTAATTCCATAAACATAAACCATATTTTTTGTTAAAGTGTCTAATGTTATATATTATGTAATGGTACGGAACCCTTCGTGCGCGATCCGACTAGCACTTGGCCGGTTTTTTTTTAGATGTCGATTAATGTCTAAATATAGTTAAGTAAATGTATTGTTTTCTAATGTTTACGCGAATTTCACTCATTATAACGAAACAATTTTTACGGATTTTATCGCGGTTTATTAAGATTTTTACACCGACGTTTCAGATACTTCACAGCAACCATATTTATGGGACGACCTCCCCTGACCATTCTGAATCGCGATATTCGTGTATGTTGGTTTATTATATGGATAAAATGTAGTAGTGTCCAGCTCGATAGCCAATAACAATAATCACAACAGCTTTGCTGTGTTTCGGAGAGAAGGGCAGGACAGGCAGTGTAATTACTGGCACCGAGACTTAACATCTTATGTCTCAGGATAGGCAACACATATATGAGTTGCCTGGGCTCGTTCCAGGTATACTAGTTTATGTTCATGGGCGACGTCGACCACTTACCATCAGGTTGCACGTTTGCCAGTTTGCCTATCCAAGTACCCCCCTAATATAAAAAATAAAAGTATATCCCCTAAAGAAGCGTTCTATTTCTCTATAAAAATACAGAACCCTCCTTGTCAAAGTCTGGTTCACACTTAACCGTATTTCATTTCCGTATAATAAAGCATCCTCTGTAGTTTTACACTGTTACTTACTGTTCTCCTACATACAAAACAATTGAATTTGTTAAATACAACCCACCACCCGACAGATGGCGTTGTGTAATAAAAAAGAAAATATTTAAAAAAGCGACATCTGTTATTATTAATGGAAACTAATATGAGTACAACCAAACCTAACCTAACCTAACATCGTGTAAGGCCTACTACGTACATATTAAGATTTAAAAAAAAACATGTAATGTTGGGGTGAAACTGGGGTGGGCAATTAGCCAGCCAAGTGAACCATGATCCAACGTCCTCCTTGATTTCGATGAAGAGACATGTAAGAGTCAGTTATGCTATGCTAGTATAAGAAATAGTAAAATTAGACAACTTATTATCCGCCGACGAGGCCTCCTCCCGCGGGCGACGAACGGTGGAGCGTAGGAGGGGCTGCCAAGTAACGCCCCTGTGTTCGTGTCGGGCTCAGGATGGGAACCTGGATCTGTATGGCACGACGTCGTGGGGACTGCTTAGTAGCGGTCGGGTAGTCCCCCCTTATGAGGAGTAGTCTGGCCTTCGCCGGGGCCAGCCTGTCGCTGAGGTGATCCTGTCTGTTGCCTGCATATCCGGGACCCTCAAAAAGCGGCTGATAGCGCTCGCTCTCTCTCTCTCTCTCTCTCTCTCCCACTCTCTCTCTCTCTCACTCTCTCTCTCTCTCCCACTCTCTCTCTCTCTCTCTCTCTCTTTCTGTATTATTAACCTGGAATATTCGTTAATTGATGGTGAACTTATAATGTTATCGATGACATTATTGAAAACGTCTACCCAAAATGGATGGATTAGTTGTCCACTTAGTCTAGTCTAAAACGAGTTTACATACTCTTTGATCTGGTCATGTCGGGAACGTGTAAAAGGAGGAGCAATGATTTCTTTAAAAGATTATATTATATATCTTCACTGAACAGAAGAATACTCGTTTACCAAACCCTGCTAGAAGGGAAATACAATAAAACAACAAATAATCCGCAAAATTGTTATTATCAAGAAATTAATTACATTTTTAATGTCCTATAAAATAAATTAAAAACAATTTTATATTTTCTAAAACTAATCTTAATATATAAACTTAATATAGTATTTTGATATTTAAACAAAAATGATATCTCCCTCCTGGTTCAATTTCGTTAATTCTAGGACGGCAATATTAAAGAAAATGGACCAAATAATATTCCTAATAGAACTCTTTATATCTAACGTGAGCAATTTTATTATATAACATACTTAAACCTTTATTGATATAAATGATTTTAAAATAAATAAAACGTTCCCTGTCTAATCTTTCTAAAGCTAGTTTATTTAAAACATTTAATTTTTATTAGTGAAGGAATTTAAAATGAATGAGAACTAACTACAACTAAAGAAAATTCTATGGCTAATATTAAATGGTTTTAATATATTGTATAAATGATATTTTATACGAAATATAAAATAATCTTGTTATTGGAAAATCTTGTGAGAAGCTGTGCTGAAATAAAAACTGACGAACACAAAAACATTTTAGGTTATTAATTTCACTTCATTTTGGCACTTTGTTACAACTATTTATATATATGTGGCTGTTTTGAGTACGACCATAAAAAAATCAACAGCTATAAAAAAACAAGAAGTTGTATTCCTTGAAATTTTAAAAGAAATAAAAATTTCTTTCACAATAATTCTATTTCTACAATCAGACAATAGGCATATTGCATTATATCTTCTGTGTCAATTTTAAAGCCAAAACACGCTGCCCATAGAGTTTAATAAATAGAGGTGACACGTCACACAAGACAAATTAAACCTGATGTTCGATTTAAGATCCTGTCTATTTTTAACAATTTCTATAATATAATTTAATTATTGAAACTTTCAGTTATGTGCCAGATCCATCAATCCCGGTCAAGTAGATTTAACACATTTTAAATGTTTCTAAATATTTACTCTTTGTTACATATTTAGCATGAAACATCACAAGTAGCAAGCAACAATGCACACATATAACAACGAACCTCTTTTATATCAAATGAGCAAATCTTTTTTTCGATAAACACTTGCCACCACCAATCTCGAACTAATAGATTTAGCACTAAATATGTACCTATGTCTCTGTTTAATCTAATTTATTCGAGAGGGATAGAATGATATTAAATGAGTTTAGACAAAGAGATACAAAATAATAATTAAAATACGTTTAGCGCTAAATCTGTTCTGCTGTTGCGTGGGTTTTATAACATTTCAAAACAAAATGTACCAAGAGATATATATATATATATATATATATGTGTGTGTGTGTGTGTGTGTGTGTGTGTGTACAGCACGCGTGATTTAACTAGGATAAACTGCAATTAGCTAAAGTGATTTCTATACACAAAACATCGTATGCTGAAATCTCTGTAATACTAACTAAAACTAAACTTCAGTCGGGCCAAAATAACTATATATAATAGTTTTTACTTTGCATCGAAGTAAATATTTTTATGGTACATATATTGATCATGGCCCAGTGGCTGTTTGCCCTCTGAGGATTAGGAACATCTAAGTTATGTCAATTCAGACCAGCTTGGCTGGCTTCCCTCGACGCGGCTGACCACCAAGGTATATAACTTGGTACATTTTCTTCTTCGAAATTGATTCACATCTACATAATTTAATTAAATTTTAACATTTATGTGTAAAACAGCAATCTCGTAGAATGTATCATTCGACGGAGATCCGAAAAATAATTATCATTTTGATTTATTCACACATTTTTGAAGGTTCTATTAACTATATGACAGCTATCTAGCCCCACCACAAAATACACTATCGTCCTGAATGGCAAACGTTATAGTTGCCTATCAATATGATTTTGAATATTTTATCTAAACGATCTTGGAATTTGTACTTCTTTGCACGAATTTAAAATTTTCTAGTATATGAGTCACATATCTATTAGAAACATTGGCTTAATCAAATGCACACTGACAATAGCAGAAAACGTATTTAAAGGTATACATAGGTACATATAACATATTGGTAACAGCGAGCACGTTCATCAACCAGGACATAATCTATTTAAATATATACAAATTACATCTACATATACCGGGTGTATTTGGAACGCTTGCGAAAACGAAGAGGTATAGTGGAGATAGTGTTGGCATAGCCTGACATGATACAAGTGAAAAAACGCGTTTTCTTTGTTTATTTGGTTGCCTTTTTTATTTTTTGTATAATCCGGTTTAGTAAACATAATGTTACAGGAATTTGATGATAATGCTTTTAAATAATGTTTTTTTTGAAAACAAACAGCAATGTAATAAACTTAACTTAAATAAACGGCTAGCGGACTGAATTAGCTGATAGCGTTCGCCGCATGCACGAGGTGAACGAACTCCTGCACCGCGCGCGTCTTCAGTGCGCCCACTAGTTGTGCGTCTCGCGGTTAGCATGATTGCATAGTGTGTATACATACATTGTGGGTTTGCAAAATACACCTGTCCTGAAAATTTCTTTAAAAAACGTTTCTGAGATAAATGGTTATATGCATTATATAGTATATAAATAGTATATTATTAGGCTTTAATCTTCGCAAGCGTTCCAAATACACCCGGTATAAATGACATGATATATGTGAATACTTGCAGAATATCAACTATTTTAAGTCCATAGTTTTTGTAATCGTGTTTGCAAATTAAATCAAAATATCTTTATTTCGTAGGTTGCTTGTACACTTGAAATACGCATAAAAAAGAAATCAATCAACGGGTCAAGTCAACAGGTGTCATGGTTGCTCTTTTATCATCAAAATAAAACACATAGTTTATACATAGTTACATCATGTCCATGCAAAACCTAAACGGTGAATGTTTTATTCCCAAGGTGTGTTATGTTCAATAAACATATAGAGACAATGAACAAAATTTTACCGTTTGATTTATCTATCATCATCATCATCATCATCATCATCATCATCAGCCTCTATCCGTCCACTGCTGAACATAAGTGGCAGTGGGCTGGTCACACACTCAGAAGTACGGATGGCCGATGGGGCAATAAGGTTCTAGAGTGGAGGCCACGTTTAGGTAGACGAAGTGTTGGTCGGCCATTGACCAGGTGGGAAGACGATCTCCGTGCGGTGGCCGGTCCGTGTTGAATGCGAGTGGCAAGGGATCGGCCATCTTGGCGTTCATTGAGGGAGGCCTATGTTCAGATTTATCTATATATACAAAAATATAAAAAAACGTAGATTAAGTCTAAAGGATTATATCCTGAATTGATCTATATTTGAATAAAACTTAACTCCAATTTTCCATTTAAGTAAACAACAGAAAACCCCTTTCAATTGAGTCGTTCAACTAACTTGTCTATAATTTAGGTATATTCTTATCTTTGGACTAAAATTCAAGTCCCATACGAGTAGTGTAATAATAACTTTCTAGAAAAAGGTACATTGATAATTAGTATTGTCTTAACAAGTATTCACATGATAAAAACAAGAGATTACGTTAAAATTTCTAACACAGCAACGTTTAACGTAAACGCGACGGAGGAACGAAAATTAGCTCACAGCTTACACTAGGTACTAAGAAATAATTTACAAAACCTCCAAAATTGCATTTTGTATGGTACACTGAGTACAGGCCAGTTTTTGACATTCATAATTCTCACTGTTTGTCTAAGATAAATGAGAAACAGGTCAGGATCGCATCTAGAGCCAGCAACCTATAGTTTCAATAGAATAATTATTTCAGATTTTATGATCTTATCAGATTTAAAATCATCGATATAGAAAATTACTAATACTTCAAACAACCATAATGCTAAGCTTAACTTTTAAAACGTTTTTTTTCGCAAGTTCTAAATTACTTTTGTTGAATTTATAAAAATGATATCCCATTATAGATTTTTACTTTCCTTTAAAGTTAGCTTAAGTAGGATCCAAACCTGTATCTCCAAGAAATTGAGTATATATATTACAAGAGCCTCCCAACAGGAGAAAGTTTGCCTTTGGATGAAGCCTATCTTTATAAGTGCAATATTTTTTGTACACTGACCATACAAGATGCACCCAAATTTATATATCCAACTGGCGATACTTACATCTATTTACAATAAAATTGAGGCAGAATTAACTAGTGCTATCTGATTTGCAGGATTCACTTTCTTCTGTTATCGTTATCATTGGAGGACTATCATAGCTCCCCTCTCCTGGAGACATCTCGTTGTTGAGCTTCTCGAACCTTGGACCAGGTTGTATGGACTCTTTAACAGATTCATACATATCTGTTGTTATAACTGGCAGGGATGCTATCTTTCCTTTGTAATCTTTAGAAACGTCTGCCATAATAGTTTCCATAACTCGAATGTCTTCTTCGTTTATCGGGCTATCTGTTCTATTATATTGTATATGATCAATATTTTCTGCTATTTGAATAGCTACCCCATTCTCCATTTTCTTATCCTTCTTATCGTGTAAATGTTGGAGACTTATTTCTCGCGCTTGTACATCTGATAGTAATGGTCCATCACTGGAACCTTCGATACAATATCCGGGGCCTTGCAATATGTCATTACCAATTATGGAATCCTGTTTAAATATGGCAGCTGTTATGACAGGTTTATCTGGATCTGTTGGGGTTTTGCCTATCAAGGGTTCCTGGGAGTTGTCATGCATCATGCCATTGGCGATATCATCCTTGCAAGTTTCGTAACCGGCGTAAACCGGATAACCAAAGGGGCCCTGGTCGTATCCCATTTGACTGCTGTAGGAATAACTCACGTTGTGGGACCCGATAGAAGACATACTTAAATCTGAAATTGATAATCCAGTACTTGATAACGCTAAGGCTTGTTTGTCAAACTTTTCGCTGCTTCTTTCGCTATCTTCTTCTGTTAGCTTTCTCTCTAGCTCTTCGGGAATACGATGTATGAGAGCTTGGTTGGTGGATATCTGTGGATCGTGTACTGGAGAGAATGACTTGTTGGGTCGATAGGCCGCTGACTGCTGCACTTCCACAACGAATATTCCGTCGTTGTCCGGAGAGTATTTCATTTTAGTCTCTCGTCCGTTTTTCATTATGTCCTGAAATATACATAATTCAATGTTGTATTTAACACACACAGATCATAAATTTAACACAATCAAGCGATCAATACTGTTGGGATTTTTATTAAATTTAAGGAAACTATAAACAATTAAGTCTTAAGGATGTAGTTTCTTACGAGAAGATTCCACTTGTTTATTAATTCAAATAATTTATTTGATTCTATTGTTTATTACATCACCGACCTATCCGCATATACATGGATGAGAAACAATAGTTGAGAACAATATAGAACACCTACGTTCCTTTCTTCAGTTTCCACGATGAGATGGTTGTTCTTTAAAGTCATGGTGAACACAGACCCGTTGGCCGGGGGGGTGTCACTCTCCGGCGTTCCATCCTCAGACTTCAGCTGAAAGCAAGTTTTTCAAAGGTTACATATTGTTTATTACAATACAAAAAAGCATTATTAATGTTTATAGCTTTAACACTGGAAGAAGAGTAAATAAACCACAGAAATCGTTCTCGTCTGCATATGAACCACATTCCATCTTATTTCTTCGGTAAAACAGATTACCTGTGTTTAGCTTAGGAGCGAATTTACTATTTTAATTATAATTGTAATGAATTGTATTTTATTAATTATAATGAAACAAATTTTACGGATTTTACCGCGATAAATCCGTAAAAGTTGTTTGTGCCCCCACCTTCGCATTAACGCCTCTTGCCCTAGTCGGCGAACCCGAAGGATCCCGTCCAGCGTAAGGCTCTCACCAAGAGACCTCCTATCCGAGACATAGGAGTGCGTCTCGGCAAGAACCTCCGCCACGAGTTCCCACGGGGGGTCGCCGGCCAGGGCAGTGGCTGCCGCCCACGATACCGCACGGTACCCCCGAATCACTCTTACCGCGATGACCCGCTGCACCACGCGCAGCTGGGCCTTATTCCTCATGGTAAGGTGACCCGCCCAGATGGGTGCACCGTAAGTTGCCATACTCCGGCAGACTCCGGAGTATAGCTGCCTGCAGGCGGCACTGGGTCCTCCGAGGTTCGGGAGGAGTCTGCCCAGCGCACTTGCCGCCTTCACGACCTTCGGTCCCAACATTGAGAAATGTGGGCCGAAGGTCCACCCTCCGTCAAGGATGAGCCCCAGATATTTGATATGGGGGCTCATCCTGACCCTCACCCCTCCGATCTGGAGGGCAGCCCCCGGTGGGGGTCCTTTCCGCCCCGTCCCGCGGAAGAGAAGGGCTTCGGTCTTCTCAGGTCTGACCCGAAGCCCTAACCTCTCTATGCGGCTGATCACGAGTTCGAGCCCGATCTCGGCCAGCCGCGTCGCCTCCTTATAGCCTCGTCCCCGGGCGTACAGGAGGGTGTCATCCGCGTAGCAGATGACACCCGTCCCGGGGAGGAGGCGGCCTCGCAGGACCCAGTCGTAGCCGATGTCCCACAGGATCGGACCTAGAACTGATCCCTGTGGGACACCGCACCCGACTCGCCACCACTCTACGGACCCACATCGGTTCTCGCAGGCTACCCTCCTCTCGGAGAGGTACGCCTCCAACAGTCTCCTTAGATACATGGGCACTCCGAAGTAATTCAGTGCCTCCCGTATCACACTGTGAGGGAGGCTGTTGAAAGCGTTCGCGATGTCCAAGGACACCGCGACCACCACCTCCCCCCTGTGTTCCGCCTCACCCGTCACCGCCCGAAGGCGTTTAAGGGCATCGACGGTCGACCGACGTGCTCGGAAACCAAATTGGGACTCAGAGAGTCCCGGTCCCGCGCCCTCCTCCAGGTGCTGAACGAGCCGGGAGGCCACTATTTTCTCCAAGGCCTTCCCGGCTTCGCTCAGCAGCACCACCGGTCGCACCGCCGAAGCCGAGTCCGGGGTCCGCCCTGCTTTTGGTAGCAGGCAAAGCCGACCCTCCTTCCAGGCCCTCGGAAACAATCCGGACCGCAGGCAGCGGTCGAATAGCTCCCGAAGGCTATCGCCGAGGTGCATGAGAGAGATTGCGAGGACCCTCCCGTGCACCCCGTCTGGACCCGGCGCCCTTTTCTTACTCTGGAGGCGGGACAGAACCGCCTCCATTTCAGCCTCCGTGACGGGTGACGGAACACCCTCAACGTCCGGCGTCTGCCGAGCCATCCTGGGAGGCGTATAGCCCACGGGTGTGTCGGGGAAGAGTTCCCCGACGATCCTCCCCAGTAGGCCCGGCTGGAGCGTCTCGTTGATTGGGGCCGACTGGGCGCGGAGCTTGTTCCGCGCCCATATATATGGTCGGCCCCAAGGATCTCTGTTGAGATCCTCAACCATCTCCAGCCAGGCCTCCTCCTTGGCTCGGCAAATGGCCTGTTGCAGGATCTTCCGCTTTTCTGCGTAGACCCTGCGCAACCTGTCGTCTCTGTCGACGTCCTGGGGGCGCCGCCGCCTGCTCCGGGTATAAAGTCGCCTGGCTCGGTTGCAGGCAGCCCGGAGACTGGCTATCTCAGCCGACCACCAGTAGAGCGCCCGCCGCTCGGGTGGACGTTTCGCGGGCGGCATGGCCGCCCTGCAGACCGCGGTGAACGCGTCGCAGAGCCGGTCAGCCGCCTCATCCACCTCTAAGCGAGATGGTATGCTCGGTCAGGCCGAAGCCCACTTGCTATGAATTCAGCTGTTGTATGTATAGCAACGAGCTGTGGAACTTTGATAGCGCGTTTCAGTATTGTGGCGATAATTAGTCCGCCACAAATACATTATAATTTGGTTAGGTTAAAACTAAATTTTATCTTTCGTTTAATCTGAAGTATTCATGTAAAGGCACGGGAAAAGTTTTCCCAACAAGAGAATAAAGTACGTTAGATACAAATGGCTCGATATTAATCTCAATCTTACTCTCAGAACACGTAAGACAAAAGTAAAAGTTCGCAGCCTTTCAAAACTTTTCCAATGTAGCCTAAGTGCTATTTTTCAACTAAAAACCAGACATTCCCTAGAGCCTAGGGTCAACGGCGATCATAATAAATTATTCTCGACGTATTTAAGTAGACGTAAGTTGTAGGACAAGCAATAGCTTTTCTTTTTCTACCCTCGACAGGAGACGAGTGCCACAGACAGTCGCTGTCTGTGGCGTCGTAGCTCTTCAGATTTGTAGACGATGTTTTTGAGCGTCGAAACGAAGACATGTTCTATCGAAATCAATTCTGCCGTTTTAAAATCACCAACTCGTAATTACGTTAGGGTTTTTTGTTAACTAACTTATTTTTCTATATAAATCTATGACCTTTGTCTGAACATACTCTTTTTACTAAATATTTTAACAAGTATCCCTTTTCGTGCTAGACTTTACTTTTGCCTATTTGTCTGTAGGTCCTTATATACTTTAAATACGGCTTGACAGATCTGGATGAAATTTCGTATAAAGTATGATTATATTTTGACTGTGCAGATGATAAGTTATAATGCTATGCTATGATAGAGATTTCTAATTAAATGAGTAAAATCGAAAACTAGCACACAAACAAACACGCTTGCGTTCACTTTAAACTACACCCATTTTGGGGTCTGATTTGACTTACATAACCTCAGACGAGGTCAGACGAACCCACACATTCTATTAATAATAAACCATCTCACTTTCATAAGTAAATAGAGAGTTGACTAGACGACCCTCGCAATTCGTCTATTTAGATATAAAATACACGGTATTACAATTACTGACACTATACAAGTATAGATACAAATTCAAATTCAAATTCAAAATATTTATTGCAAAGTGTACATAAAATGGTTTCATAATTATTATAAAAGTACTTTTAACTTAGCGCCTTTTATTATTTAAGGGTGGGGACACCAGCGAGGCCAGACGGGTGATCAGTCCTCATTAACGGGACCATTTCACCCATAGCGCCTTTTACAAGCATTAGCTAAAATAATATATAAAAAAAAATTTGTGAGTTTGAATGTGGGAGGTAACCTTCCAAACTACTCATTACATTTAATAATATTTGACGTTATCCCTGAGTGACATAATATATATATATATATATATATATATATATATATATATATATATATATATATATATATATATATATATTATGTCACAAGGAGACAACCGAGTAGTCAGAGCCTTAAGGCGACTACCGACATCCATAGACACCAGCACAACCAAAAGTTATGCAAATACGTTGCCGTCCCTATCCCCCCAAATGGGCCAACGGTATATGGGCGTCGACGCCGTGAGGCTCCGACTGCTCGTTTGCCCCTCGATGACATAAAAAAATTGTTACATTGAAAATAACAATATTAATATAAAATCTTGTCTACTGTACATCTACCATTTTTTTTTTTTTTTTGTTTTCACAGGGAAATCCTTATGGATGCAGCCAGGATCTTCGGGTAGATCCTGACCCAATGTGGGACTCGCACCTGGGAGTGCCCACCCTAACTAAAACCACTGCGAGCGCCTTCAGCCGCTTTTTGAGGGTCCCGGATATGCAGGCAACAGACAGGATCACCTCAGCGACAGGCTAGCCCCGGCAAAGGCCAGACTACTCCTCGTAAGGGGGGACTACCCGGCCGCTACTAAGCAGTCCCCGCGACGTCGTATCATACTAGGCCCAGGTTCCCATCCTGGGTCCGACACGAACACACGTTACTGGAGGCGCATTAAGTAGCGCCTCCTACGCACCCCCGTTCGTCGCCTGCGGGGGGAGGCCTCGTCGGCGGCCTCCTCTCTCACCCGCTCGTCGGCCTCCTTCTGGGACATTACTGCCTCGCAGAAGGAGACCATCGCCGTCCAGGACTCGTCGTCACCGAGCATCGCAGTGATGACGCTCGGCAGAGACAAGTCCCCTCCGATGACTGATGTCAGACCGTGACGCAGCGCCGCCCATCTCGGGCACACCTCGAGTGTGTGCTGGGCTGAGTCCACCGCCGCGCCACAATCGTGACACACGGCTCCCTGCGGGCCGTCCGACACAGGTACTCACCAAAGCAACCATGCCCGGTGAGCACCTGTGTCAGACGAAAGGTGAGGGGTTTGCGCTTACGGCGCATCCACCGCTCAAGGACCGGACGCAGAGCAACCGTCAGGTTTTTACCATACGGCTGCTGCGCCAGGTCCTCCCCCCACCTCCGCATTAACGCCTCTTGCCCTAGTCGACGAACCCGAAGGATCCCGTCTAGCGTAAGGCTCTCGCCAAGAGACCTCCTATCTGAGACATAGGAGTGCATCTCGGCAAGAACCTCCGCCACGAGCTCCCACGGGGGGTCACCGGCTAGGGCAGTGGCTGCTGCCCAGAAACCGTACGGTACCCCCGGATCACTCTTACCGCGATGATCCGCTGCGCCGACCGCAGCCGGGCCTTATTCCTCCCGGTAAGGTGATCCGCCCAGATGGGTGCACCGTACGTCGCCATACTACGGCAGACTTCGGAGTATAGCTGCCTGCAGGCAGCGCTGGGTCCTCCGAGGTTCGGGATGAGTCTGCCCAGTGCACTTGCCGCCTTCGCAACCTTCGGTCCCAACATGGAGAAATGTGGGCCGAAGGTCCACCCTCCGTCAAGGATGAGCCCCAGATATTTGATATGGGGGCTCATCCTGACCCTCACCCCTCCGACCTGGAGGGCAGCCACCAGACAACGCGACCACCACCTCCCCTCTATGTTCCGCCTAAACCGTCACCCCCCGAAGGCGTTTGAGGGCATCGATGGTCGACCGGCGTGCCCGGAACCCAAATTGGGACTCTGAGAGTCCCGGTCCCGCGCCCTCCTCCAGGTGCTGAACGAGCCGGGAGGCCACAATTTTCTCCAAGGCCTTCCCAGCTTCGCTCAGCAACACCACCGGTTACTGTACCTCTACCATGAGTTCGCACATGACATAACTATAGTAGTGCAACACGAATCGAAAACTATACTATAGTTATGTCATTTACGCTTGTAACAAAATCTCATGGTAGAGGTACTGTATGTGGCTGTCAAGATTTTGTTTAAGGTGCTAACACATAAAACAAGTAACAGTTATATGAGGAATCTTCTGCACTGGAGTTATTTATTATCTGTAGTAATAAGTTATTGTGTTAATGGCGTTACGAAAGTTTAATTGATCAATATTATTTATTGATTTTTATTATCATTTATTACATATAAACACGTTTCAAACCGGTTTGTACGAATAAGAAACGTAGAAGAATATTTATTATTTGCAATAATCTACCCATTTTAGGGATTATTTTTATTTAAGTGTTGTTTGTCCACGATTCACTAAACTACTGGACTGATTTAAATGTAATTTTTGCACAGCTACATGCAGTTTAGTATTACATGCAGGAAGCTAATATACCCCACCATGGTTCAGGCCTTGTCGTGGCGGTGGGGCTCAGTAACCTAGGGTGAGCGGTGCACCTTGGGCGAAGCTAATTGGGCCGAGGGGGCTCTTTATACCCCTCTTATAAGAAGATGGTACAGAAGAGCTGGAGCAAGGGGTGAGGATGGGAACCTCACCCCATTGTACTGTCTCGACGTTGGGAGGCGTTGTTCTGTGGTGCGGGACAACCCCTCTGTGGAGGTGGCGTCGGTCCCTTGCGGGACTGACTAGCCGTCGAGGTGCCCTGTTTGTTTTCTAGATCCGGAGCACCTCACCAAAGGCGGCATTGGTGACACTCGCCGGGTTTTAGTGGGTAGAGCTGCGTCCATTTACCAGCTGTCGGGCGCAGCGAGTCCCACATACCCGCGTGGGGAGACCGACTCTCCCGCGGGATGCCTCAGAGCATTTCCCGGCGTTAAAGAAAAAGAAAGAAAAAAAGGTAGCTAATATAGCTGTCGTGGTAGGACGTCTGCCCGCGCCGCTATTAGATTGGTCGTTTGCGGTCCTTTATTCTAGCGGCTTGTTCAATAAGTTTTGTAATACGCGGAACTCTTTTAATCAACGCCGAGCAACTCGCAGATTCCTCTTTCCAAATATTTCTATAAGTCCAGAAACTTTACCACAGTAAATGGTAAACAGGAAGTAAGAGGTAGTGCCATGCTGCTTGGCAGCCGAATTGGGCCAGCATGACCGGGGTGGTACCTCTCGCTCACATAACACCGGCGTCAATGCTATGCTATCGTGTTTCGCGTGGTTTGTGAGTTTCCTGTGGCCCATTGGGGGATAGGAAAAAGGAGGTCAACGCATCTGCATAATCTCTGGTTGTGCGGATGTAGGTATGGGCGTCGATAATCGCCGAAAGTCTGCTCATTTGCCCTCCTCTTGCAGTTGTTATAATATGTATGTTATGAAAAATCTACTGCACCCACAGCCACAGCATATTTCACAGAATTGTTTTGATGTTGTTTACATGACCCCTTTCGTGAGTCACATGTGCATGACATGCACATAATGACATATGCACACATGCACACATGCACTTATACTCATGCACACATGCACGTACATGTTGAATACGACATTATTCTAAGTCTCAACTTCTGTCTAGGGCTGTCATGTTTGAGATTATAATATTATAATATTAGTAAATATTAATAATAGTGTTACCAAGTTAATAATTATTAAGAAGTTTATAATATAGAAGAATCTTTAAATATATTTCGATTGTTTTCGCGAATTTCACTTATCATAATGTTGATGTTATAGATGTAAATGTAAACGTCAAGCCAAAAACCTTAATATACCTATAAAAAGCTATTTCAAAATATTTAAATACTCAGAGTAGTAGAAGTAGTAGTAGTAGTAGTAGTAGTAGTAGTAGTAGTAGTAGTAGTACCAGTAGTAGTAGTAGTAGTGTAAGTCTTAATACTTCATAATTCAAGTTTATTATACATATATTTTACATTCATTATTAATATATCTAAACGCGTGCAATTTTTTTTTCATGGTATTTTTAATGTAGTGTTCACTCAATACCAGAACTTTCTTTGGCCCCTTCTTCTAGCCCCTTCTATAAAATGAACTAAAACTGACATAGCAGCCGGCAGCCCTAGTTCACATCAGCAATGACTAACGCAGGCTGGGACGAAGGTGCTGACGCTCTCCGAGCCGCTAATGACTTTAACTGACGAATCATTCACCTCCCGGACATGGCCGCTAGAACCATCATCATCATCATCATCACTATCAAGTCATCATCAGCATGTCTCCATCCACTGATAGACACAAGTTTATTAATTGAACGCCAAAACATCAGATCTCCGAGGTATCCAACTATGAAGGCCCAGACGGCCATCCCGCCGTTTACAAGGCTGGTATGGAGAACGTGGTCCAGCTAAAAATACCACTCATGAAATAAACTGAAATGGTTATATCTCCTCAAATCATGATCCAAATGTTTCGCCAGTCGGGTGAATTCCCCACCATGGTTCAGGGCTTGACGTGGCGGTGGGGCCCAGTACCTTTGCTTTGCTCTTTGTACCCCTCTTATAAGATGAGGGGACAAAAGAGCAAGGGGACAAGGGGCGAGGATGGGAATCCTCACCTCAATGCACTGTACCGACTTTGAGAGGTGGTATCGGTCCTTTAAGGGACTGACTAGCCGTCGAGGTACCCTGATTGCTCATTAGAACCGGGACATCTCACCAAAGGCGGCATTGGTGGCACTCGACGGGTTTAGTGGGTAGAGCTGCGTCCATTTACCAGCTTTCGGGCGCAGCGAATCCCACATATCCACCTGAAGAGACCCACTCCCCCGCAGGATGCCTTAGAGCATTTCCCGGCGTTAAAGAAGAAAAAGTCGGGTGAACTCAGGTGTCAAATACATGTGCACAAAATATGCGAAATATGTTTGCGCATATACAACCAATATAAAAATTGCATCAGTACTTATTATAATAAAACAATTTTTACGGATTTTATCGCGGTTTATTAAGATCTTTACAAGCCCGACGTTTCGGATACTTTACAGCAACCATGGTCACGGGAGGACTGAGGTGTCATACGTCCTATCATTACAAAGTTATTCGAAACTACCCTATGATACATCAATATTTTGGTCAGTCCTATCTACGCAGAAAGTGCTAACTGTATCTTTAATCTGTAATATCTGCGGATAAAGGCAATGCTACGGTAGTTATGGATACGTCAGATTATAATGATAAAATTAAACACCTATTATCGGATGAAAGTACTTATAAAAACGTCAAAACCGATCCAACTAACAAGGTTTTGAAAACTACTAGTAATATAATAGCAAAATACTCCGAAACATTGAATCTGGACGTCAAATATCTAATTCCTTCATGTCCCAAACCACCCAAGCTGTATGGGTTGCCGAAAATACACAAGGCTAATGCTCCATTACGTCCAATTGTAAGCCAGATCGACTCACCAACTTATAGATTGGCTAAACATGTGGCCCAAGTACTGTCACCACTGCGTGGACAAACTAGAGCACATACACGGGATTCTTACCACTTTGTTAATGAGATCAAACACCTACATCTCGGCGGTAAAAATCTTAATAAACCGCGATAAAATCCGTAAAAAATTGTTTATTATAATGAGTGAAATTCGCGTAAACTTTAGAAAACAATATGTTGCATCAGTACTTGTTGAATATATCCGATAATACCTTCAAAATAAACATTCTAACAACGTTTATACGGTTTACGGTTACGGTTACGGTTTTTACGTTTTTTTTTTTTTTTTTTTTATAGATGAGGGGGCAAACGGACAGTCGGTTCACCTGATGGTAAGTGAATAGCGACATCCACAGACACCCGCTATACCAGGAGATCAGCAGGTGCGTTGCCGGCCTTTTAGATGTGAGTATGCTCTTTTCTTGAAGGTCCCTAAGTCGTATCGGTTCGGAAACACCATAGGTGGCAGCTGATTCCATATATTTGTAGTGCGAGGCAGGAAATGCCGTAAAAATCTAGATGTTGTGGATTTCCGGACATCAAGATGGTGTGGGTGAAATTTGGAATTCTTACGCGATGTCCGGTGGTGGAATTCTGCCGCAGGTATTAATCCGAACAATTCCTCAGAACACTCCCCGTGGTAGATGCGGTAGAAGATGCAGAGCGATCCGACATCTCTACGCAGCGCCAAGGGATCAAGCCGATTGGAGATCACATTATCATCGATGATTCGAGCCGCCCGGCGTTGGACGCGGTCAAATGGAAGGAGCTGATATTTCGCCCTATTGAGCACGCCAAGTTTCTTAGAGGCTAGTTTAGCCTTTCCTTCCAAATGACCACGAAACTGCACATCTCTCGATATGTCGACGCCAAGTATCCCAATGCTGGCTGCGGCAGTTAGGGGAGTGCCTTCAAATCGTAGAGGAACGACGAAGGGTGATTTTTTGGCGGTAAACGCGCAAACTTGTGTCTTGTTGGGGTTAAATTGGACCAGGTTAAGTCGTCCCCATTCCGAGACTTTGGTCAACAGAGACTCGATTTCAGACACAAGTTTGTTCCGACACTCATCGACTTGTTCCCGAGAAATATTAGAGCGGCCAGTGTATAAGGCATCTCCAGTGCTGTCATCCGCATAACAATGAATGCCGCTGGTTTGCAGCATATCATTGATATGCAGAAGAAACAGGGTTGGAGATAGTACACAGCCTTGCGGAACACCAGCATTAACAGACTTGAGGTCCGAGCATGTACCGTCGACAACGACCTTGATGCTCCTGTCTGCTAAAAAAACTGGTGATCCATTTACATAATTTCTCGGGAAGCCCATATGATGGTAGCTTCGCTAGAAGTGCTTTATGCCACACCCGATCAAAGGCCTTCGCTATGTCCAAACTAACTGCCAGTGCTTCCCCCTTGCTCTCAACTGCCTCCGCCCATCGATGCGTTAGGAATATTAGAAGATCACCAGCTGAACGATTCCGTTGAAAGCCATATTGGCGATCGCTAATCAGCTGATGCTCCTCCAAATACCGCCGGAGCTGGCAGTTAATTATGGATTCCATAATCTTTGAGAACAAGGAAGTTATGGCTATTGTATATTGTATTATATACGTTTTTTTTAAAACGGTGATATCGTACGTCGTGACGGTGACAAAATGATCATTATTAATCCGATATACAAATATTATTAATACGAAAATTATTCTTCCCACCTGATGTTATGTTGATTTTAATTTAATTTACCAAACGGATAGATAACATTTTATCGACATATCAAAATACCGGTGGGAGGGAAGCGCTGTGCCGCGCTCCCGGCTGCATGGGTACCACCATCTTGTTTGTTTCTCCCGTGAAACAGCTTTGCTGTGTTTCGGAGAGAAGGGCAAGACAGGCAGTGTAATTACTGGCACCGAGACTTAACATCTTATGTCTCAGGATAGGCAAGACATAAATGAGTTGCCTGGGCTAGTTCCAGGTAAACTAGTTTATGTTCATGGGCGACGTCGACCACTTACCATTAGGTGGTACGTTTGCCAGTTTGCCTATCCAACTAACATTTTAAAAAAAAATTTTTAGACCGTACCCTTCCACTTTCTGTCTTCCTTCCCCAAGTATTATATAGAATTACATAATGGCATTTACGGTCTATCTAACATAACTTTGAGCGGGACAATATCGTCACGCTGTCACGCTGTGAAGAGTCACGTGTCACGCCCGTATTGAACTTTCAGTGTCACGCTATTGCCTGTCCCACGCAGGAATGTGATGTAAAATGTACTAGTATTTTTGACATTATGTCATTACATAAACAACAGTAAAACTACAACAGAACTACTTTTTAAAAATAAACTTAGTGTTTTCTAATGAAACACTTTTTTACGGATTTTATCGCGGTTTATTAAGATTTTTACAAGCCAGCCATCTTCAATAGAGAAGATGGCTGGCTCTTACCACCTGCTTGGGATCCCATTATTAATATTATCAAATTAAAATCCAAGCATAATATGTCACAGATTAAAGATACAGTCAGCATTTTCTGCGTAGATAGGACTAACCAAAATATTTATGTATCATAGGGTAGTTTCGAATAACTTTGTAACATTAGGACGTATGACACCTCAGTCCTCCCGTGACCATGGTTGCTGAAAGTATCCGAAACGTCGGGCTTGTAAAAATCTTAATAAACCGCGATAAAATCCGTAAAAAAGTGTTTCATTATAATAAACTTAGTGTTTAGCATGAAACCAATTTTTGATTGATTTTATCCCAATCCTCGTCGAATCTTAATGAAATCTGTTAAAAAGTTTTAGATCGTATACATATGAGTGAAATTCACGAAAAACAATGTATTGATTTTAAATTAATTTTAAATAAGAAAACATGCTAATAGATCAAAAAAATTTTATCGTATCGACGTTTTATTTTTCTTTTTTTCGGCCAGAATTTTCCCCTACTCGTGTAAGTAGTATAATAATTTAATGCTAATTAGATTAATTTCAGAGAATCGTCGTTAGCTGAACATATCCTAAAAGCCACCAGAAAGGAAAAGCTCTTTTCATTCCGTAACCTTTTTTCCATAATGACCTGACACCCTCTACCAAAATATTCTAAAATATAAGCCCCATAACAAACAAAAACTAAATTAAACTGACGAAAATCTACATAAAATAATCGATATATTTTAGTGCATCCAAAAGTCACCTTATACCTAGGTAGGGTCTAACGAGGGGTCAACGACCGGTCGACGCCCGCGCCGAATTCGGCTACCTTTTTTTTTCCCCATGCAGCCTCCAACCGCGTTGCACTTTTTAGATACACCTACTCTGTAATACTATCTAACGGCTGCACAGAGAAAACTGTGGAGGGGTCTTACATATGTTTAGGGTGGGTAGCATCATTCATCATTGGGTTATTTAACTATTGTGTACTTATTAAAAGCTTAGAAGAAAGTTGGTGAACGCTCAGCCTCGAAGTGGTCTGGGTTCTAGCCTGATCAGGCCGGGCCACCCCGCGCACCTGAACATATCAACTCCGCTTGCTTACCGGTAAAGAAAAGCATCGTTAGAACAGTCTTTGAGTCTAAGTGAAGTTTGCCCATCCTCATTGGACCAGTGCAAAGGCATTCCTATGGCCTAATAACTTTCCTCGTTTTCTTTCATCGAGGAGACTCATGTAGTGGCACAAATAAAGGTCGCTAATTTGACTAATATTTTTATTTAATCAACTGTCTAACTTGCTTACTTGATTCCAATTAATTACACGACTGTATTTTTTAATAATAATTGGAGTGGTTAAGATTATTAATATTGCAATAACAACCTCCCACGCCACTTCTCTGACCTCTCTGTGTCTAAAAAGTTTTATCAGCAATGTCCACTCCACACCACCTCTATGCGCACGCGCATTCGTTTTGCAGTCGTTGCACTATACGAGCCAGTTTGACTAGATTTTTGGCAGCGGCGGACCGAGCCCCCTCCCTCCACCCCGCCCGCGCGCGTCACCACCCCCCGGAGACCCCCCGCCGAATTCTTTTATGAGGTTCTGATGACTTAGGGTTTTTTTGTTAGCATTACATCGACGTCTATATAATGAGTTATATGCGGATTTGAAATATCTCTGTACGAGAGGCACTCGAATGGTTTAATTTTATATGAGGTTCTTAACCGACCTCTAAAAAGGAGGAGGATATCAATTCGGATGTTTGTATGTTTCTTTATGTTAAACTCGGATTATATTATGTAGATTGCGATTAAATATCAACTTAGGGATTAAATAACAACTACATTACAAATGAATGGTGCCTAAAATTGTTCCTTGCATCTTAACCCTAGATTGTAAGATGTATATCAGGTCAATAGAGATAAAATTTTTTAGAGATAAAAAATTGAACAGAAACTATCCCAACTAAGTTTTAGAAGGTGGTAGTGCCACGCTGTTAGGCAGCCAACTTGGGCTGCACGACCGGGGTGGTACCTCTCGCTCACTAACACCGGCGTCAAGTGACAGCTATACTGTCGCATTTTATGCGGTTTGTGAGTTTCCGGTGGTCCATTGAGGAGGGGATAGGGATAAGAAGGGCAAAACATCTGCATAATTTATGGTTGCGCAGACATGTATTGGCGTCAGTAGTCTAAACCATCGACAGCTCGTGTGCCCTAAGTTGCTACTCAAAAGCCATATAATATATCGACAGTTCTTTTGGCACTTGTACAATTACTGGTATTTGTTGTTAATTGTCAAGCTAAACCGAGCCCATATATTATATTATCCGAATTCGCGATTCCATATCGATAATATCTACCCGTTAAAATGCTCGGAATACCCAAAAACAGCTATATATTTCAATTACGGAATCGCTGAAATATTTTGTATAATGATTGAATAATTAATTGAAAAATAATCCGCGATATTAACCATGTTGTTCACTTTTTTTTAAGTGTATCTGATTGTATTCGATATTTCAACATTGTTTTCGAATACCTTACTCTTACCTTAGCCCTTCCATAGTTCAGACCTTGACGTGGCGATGGGGCTCAGTAGCCTGAGGTATGCCCAGCAACTTGGGCGAAACTAATTGAGCCGAGGGGGCTTTTTGTACCCATCTTATAAGAAGAGGGGACAAAAGAGCAGGGGCGAGGATGGGAACCTCGTCCCATTGTAGTGTCCCGACGTTGGGAGGGGTTTTTCTGCGGTGCGGGACAACCCCTCTGTGGATGTGGCGTCGGTCCCTTGGGAGGACTGACTAGCCGTCGAGGTGCCCTGTTTGCTCATTAGATCCGGAGCACCTCACCAAAGGCGGCATTGGTGGCACTCGCCGGGTTTTAGTGTTTAGAGCTGCGCCCACTTACTAGCTTTCGGGCGCAGCGAGTCCCACATACCCTGGGGAGACCCACTGCCCTGCGGGATGCCTCAGAGCATTTCCCGGCGTTAAAGAAAAAAAAAGCTCTTACCTTACTAATTAAACAAAAGCATGTTTATAAAAATAAAAATCACCATGTTATGAGATTTTAAATTACAAGTACTATATTTAAAATACACGTAAATAAGACATTCGTAGATAGAGAGAAACTTGGTGTCTATTTTTAAATAGTTTGGATAATCAAAATTTTAGTAAAATATCTTATATCAATTAAAAAGATTACAAAATGAAGTTTGTAAACAAGAAGTAATTAGTGGAAAATGTATCTGCCTGACTCGGATTCTGTGATAGATGGCTGCTGTAATTGCAAAGAATTTAGGGAACTTACAAATGAGAAAGTTGGCCCGGCCCAAGGGAAAGCACCTTTGTGTGCGGACTGACGTTGGATGGGTGACCGTAATTGTAAGAGACGTATGAAAGTTTGACGTTGAAAATACTGACGATATTATCATGAGAAAACATTTTGTTTTGATTTCTGTATTAAATGCCAAAAATCCTTACTAATATTATAAATGCGAAAGTAACTCTGTCTGTCTGTCTGTCTCTTCTTCACGCCCAAAGCGCTGAACAGATTTGGATGAAATTTGGCACAAAGATAGCTTGAAACCCGAGAAAGGACATAGGATAGTTTTTATCCCGGAAATCCTACATTTTTGTGGGAACAGGATTTATGCGGGTAAAACCCCGGGACTATCTATCTTCTGAACCATGTAACAGATTTGGGTGAAAGATATAAAGATACTTTGAAAATTAACATAGGACATTAAATAGTTTTTATCCTGAAAATCCCACGAGAACTGGAGTTATGCAGCTAAAACGCCGGGACTGTGTATTTGTTAAACCACTTAACCGATTTGAGTGAAATTTAATATGGAGATAGTTTGAGACCCTAGGTAAGATATAAGATGTATAATTAGTGTAACAAGAAGTTTTTTTAGATGTGTCAATAGATGGTGTTAACACAAAATGTAGATCACGCTATCCATTACAAGATGCGAATCCTTATGAGGATCACGCGTTTTTAATGAAGTATTCATATATTAGTAATTTATCCAAAAATGATTTATTAATAGAATTCATTATATTATAAACAAAGGAATACTTATATATAATTATGAAGCGGCTGAAAAAGCTAAAATATGCAAATACAGGGGTCTAGGCTCCGAATATGATTTTGTCCCATTCGGTGTCGAGACCCTTGGTCCGTGGGGTCCTAGCGCTTTAAGGCTCTTTAAGGAAATAACAAAAAAGTTAGTCGACATCACAGGAGACCGAAGAGCTGGCAGCTACCTCGAACAAAGAATTAGTCTAGCAATTCAAGGGGGAACGCTGTGAAAATCTTCGGAACCTTGCCTAAAGGGACTCCTTTTTATTAATATACTTAAGTTATTATATTATATTTTTTAAGGTTTTTAGTTTTAGGTTCTTTGTAATTTATATCCAATATGTTTTTATTTAATTATTTAATAATTTAAAATTGCAATAAATGACAAAGTACTATTTATAAACAATGCTAGGAACAATAATAAAATATATGAATAAAAAATATAACTTTTTCGTAGGTTTTTTGCTGGTAGTAGGTACTAATTTGAATTAAAATATTGATGTATTAAAATATTGGGTAGTTACGAATAATTTTGTATCGTTAGGACACAAAATAAATACTATAGGACGTCTGACACCTCAATCCTCCCATGAACATGGTTGCTGGAAAGTATCCGAAACGTCGGGCATTTAAAATCTTAAGGGCCTCCCAATTTTCTTCCAAAACTATAGGTATTTAACGCACCGAATCGCTTTGCATTTTGCGTTGCGCGGGAGATGTCTTTATATGAACTCCGGTGACCTACCACGGCCGGCAAGCACGCCACAGTATACGAATATGCAGTAGATTGACTATGCTCGAATTATTCTTAGATGTGATAATTAATAATTATGCATAACAAAATCTTGTTGTTGTTGTTATAGTTATCTAGTTTTGGATTTATAGAAATACTAGCTGAGCCAGCGACTTCGTCTGCGCAGGATAAGATAGTTTTATTTCTTCACTAATTAATCTAAAGGTACTTCGATCCATCCGGGTGTCCCTTGACACCTCTCTGTAATTTTTTTTTCATAAAAAGTATCCTATGTTACTTCTAATACCTCCAAGAATATGTGTACAAAGTTTCATGATGATCGGTTAAGTAGTTTTCGCATGAAAGCGTAACAAACATCCATGCTTTCACATTTATAATATTAGTAAGGATTAGGAAGAATGATTTAGCTACATAGGTCTAAAAGGTAGTGCCATGCTGCTTGCAGCCGAATTGGGCCGGCACGACCGTAGGGGTACATCTCGTTCACATGATAATGGCGTCAAGTGACACCTATGCTGTCGCGTTACTTGCGGTGTATGAGTTTCCGGTGTCCCATTGCAGGGGATGGGGTAAAGGAGGGTAATGCATCTGCATTATCTCTTGTGTGAATGTTTACGAGGACGACCTCTGTGGCTCAATGGTTAGCGCGTTAGCGTTCAAGCCGGAGGTTGCGGCTTCGAATCCCGCCAGGGAACAAAAAGTTTTCTGTGTTCCTGGTTCATGGATGTGTATTAAATATGTGTACTATAAATAAAAAACCTTAAATATGTGTATAGTATAAAATATTAAATATATTTCCATTGTCTGGTACTCGTAACACAAGTTCTTCGAGAACTTACCACGGGACCAGATTGACGTGGTGCAAAAAGCGTCCTTAGATATTATTATTATTATGGGAGTCGGTAGTCATCTAAGGCTCCGAATTCTCGTTTGTCCCCCTAAGGCCTAAGCTATAAAAAAATCAATCATTCTAAGAATGCTTGTAGAAGTTTAAAAAATTGTAGACAAACATATTCTTTTATACTATATTAATTGTTTTAAAATTCAACAAAATTTAGCTGTCGTATGCTAGGTCCAGGTTCATTTTCATCGACCCATACATCATCGATTAATGTTAGACACGGGTCTCCTCTGAAAAGAGGGTCAAGGCCATAGTCCTCACGACACTGCCCTGTGGGTAGGGGGCTAGGAAATGATTGCAAATCAGAAATATTTTGTGATGAAGGTTCATTTTCTTTATTGTCGGACAATCTGAATTCTTCAAGTGTTAACAATTTCTGGAAGAAGACATCACTACATAGTATAAACTATAAAGCAAAGTCGCTTCCCGCGTCTGACTGTATGTATGCTTACATCTTTAAAACTACACAACGGATTGTGATGCGGTTTTTTAATAGATAGAATGATTCAAGAGGAAGGTAATAGGTACATGCATAATATAGTAGATAAACACTCATAATTTTAGAAGTTTCTGATGTGATGTCATAAATAAGCACATTTTTTGCACTTACATTGCAAACGCTGGATGAACCCTAACAGATAGATCAAAATAATGTACAACATTATTATACACCTTAGCCGGGCCCGGTTCCGAATTAATTATTAGTGTATCAATGTATGGTAGAATTGTGTATCCTAAATATGCAAACTGAAAAGTCCGCGATGGCATAATATGTCTACATTAGTTAAATATAACATACTACCTATATCCATTTTAATACTTAAAAAAATTGCCAATTATAAAGCGGTAATGTAAAAGCTATTTACAAAAATACGGTATTAATCACTACATATTATAAAATAAAGTCCTACGCCCGTCCATAGATAAATAATTATCATCAATGCGTATATGGTTGTATATCTAAGTTAACGCGGGCGAAGCTGCGGGCAACAGCTAGTTTGTGATAAAACTGTATTAAGATTCTTTTTCCTTTTTTTACTTTTTTTATTCGCCATTTCAATTAAATAACTAGGTACTACACAAACTCAAGTATCTATTTATTTACACTAATTAAAGGTTTTGTATTGCAAACTAATTACAACTAAGAACAACAATTGTTAGTAAGTATTAAGTAGCTATATTATTTACACTGTGTCGTCTTATTTATTTAGACGTAATAATATAAAATGCGCGGTAACAACGTAGTCACGAGCAAAGGCGGCACAGGTCCTACTTCGATGACGCCCGGCTGGGTACTGGCACGACGTAGTGCGATGCGCGAGAGCCATTTTTAACGTTTTTTTTTTTCAAAAATTTTTGAAGTGACATAATTAAGATCTATCCAATCATTTCCATGTCATCCCCGTTTAACAATTTAAACGTAAAAGTTTCATTAAAATTGAGTTACCCGAAGTCTCATACTACTCAATTTGCTTTTAAAATCGACGTTACTTTAGAATTTTTTTTGATCATGTAAAATGTTAAATATTGTATTTTTATCCAAAAAAATCCCTAGATCAAAGATGTATCTATACCCTATTTTTTTATTTTTTTAAAATGATGACTTCTATGAAAACACCTCGATCTAGAAACAACAATTTGGGATAAGGGGCCCTTAATAAACCGCGATAAAATCCGTAAAAGTTATTTAAATATAATAAAAATGTGCTACTAAATTAAATAAATATATTTTATAAAAACGTACTATCGGGCCTTACAGTGGAAGTAAATAGTATTTTTTAAATTACTATAGTTTGTAAATTGGAACCATTTTCTTTTATGTCACATGGAGGCAACGCCGCGGTCGCGGTGTCGCGGTTAAAATCTATGAAATAATATACTGCACTTACATTAAGAAAAACCATTTTTGTCCGTCTATTTGTTCCGGTTAATCTCTGAAACGGCTAAGCCGATTTTGACGAGGCTTTTACTGGCAGATAGCTGACGTTATAAGGCGTAACTTTGGCCATAAAAATAATCATCATCAATCCGAATGGCTGTAAATCTAAGTAAACGCGGGCGAAGCTGCGGGCAACGGCTAGTATGTTAATAAATATCCAAATCCGCAAATTTCAACTATGAAAATTAATCAAGGTTTTGACTAAATATTCCTATGAAAACGTCTTGTAAGGTGCAGTTGTAATAACAAGGCAGTTTAAGTTTTATATTCATATTATTAAATAATAAAAAATCAAAGTAAAAAATATATAGGACCACATACAATTTTATCAGTATTTACATTTAAACTTTGTATTTTCGTTTTCAGTTTATCGTTCATAGCATTCCATATTATTTTAGTTAACACAAAAAACACAATGAAACTGGTTAATATGAACCAACAATTAAATGATACAATGTTTTGCTGTAAGGTGACATACTTTACACCAAAACACTGAAATTATTCGTAACGTGAAATTTTATATTAAAAAAACAAAAACCGACTGTGACACATAAGTTGACGTCGAAAACTCGCATTTCCTATTTTAATAAAAGAAAACCAACGTCAGTTTTAAAACTTAAAGTCCATCAATTTGAAGCAGACAATTCCAAAGAAATAAACATACATACACTCGGAAAACATAAGTCTCTGTCTGACATAGTCGGGTGAAAAACATATATCACAATGAGTATTTTGAGTAGAGACAGGGAATAAAAGAAAATCTATATATTTGTGTTCTATGGTAGAACCCAGTTTGGCGCTCAACACTCTAGCAGTTTTTCATTCGTAAAGCCCGTACATTAATTGCCAGTACTCCACACGTGTAAAGGCTACTTAACCTATTTCTATATTAATACGTTATGAATGCTTATTATGGAAACCGAGTGTTAAACGCGTATTTTACATTAAATCTGATCGGACAAATATTATTAATCACCCCACCAAGGTTCAAGCCTTGTCGTGGTGGGGCTCAGTAGCTCAGGTGAACCCAGCACCTTGGGCGAAGCAAATTGAGCCGAAATAGCTCCTCTTTATACCCCTCTTATAAAAAGAGGAGACAAAAGAGCAGAGGGACAAGTACAATGGGTTGATGAGAACATCAACCCATTGTACTGCCCCGATGTTGGGATGGGTTGTTCTGTGGCGCGGGACAACCCCTCTGTGGAGGTGGCGTCGGTCCCTTGAGGGAATGACTAGCTGTTTATGTATCTATTTGCTCAACAGATCCGGGGCATCTTACCAAAGGCGGTATTAGTGGCACTCGCCGGGTTTTAGTCGGTAGAGCTGCGTCCATCTTACTATCTTTCGGGCGCAGCGAGTCCCACATAGCCCCCTGTGGAGACCCACTCCCCCGCGGGATGCCTCAGACTATTTCCCGACGTTAAAGAAAAAAATTGATATATTATTTAATCAGCTTTGAAAACAGTGAGCGACGACGGCCTAGTGGGTATGGGCTCAGCCCCTTGAGTGAGAGCCGAGAGGTCCGGGCTCGACGTTGACCCCCCCCCCCCTGTGATGCCTAAGAATGGGTTTTCCTAAATTTCTACTTTTTTATGTTAGTTGGATAGGCAAACTGGCAAACGTGCCACCTGATGGTAAGTGGTCGACGTCGCCCATGAACATAAACTAGTTTACCTGGAACGAGCCCAGGCAACTCATTTATGTGTTGCCTATTAACATACGATGTTAAGTCTCGGTGCCAGTAATTACACTGCATGTCTTGCCCTTCCCTCCGAAACACAGCAAAGCTGTTTCACGGGAGAAACATACAAGATGGACATACACCTGAATATGACACGATCGCTTCCTCACCGGTGAAGAAAACATCGTGAGGAAACCTGCATGCCTGATGGGATTAAAAGTCTTTGAAGGTGTGTGAAGTTCTCTAAACCCAAATTGGGCCAGCGCATCGAATATGACCCAAAACCCTTCTCGCCTGATTTCGAGGATAAGACCCGTGCTTAGCAGTGGAACATATAATGGTTGATATTAATCAATAGTATATTATTATTTGAAAACAATTTTGATTACCTATGTATATATATACTTAGGCAATATTTGGGTAGAGAAAACTATAAGAGAACAAAAAATAATATTATATATTGTTCGGTGCAGATGTTGATAACAACTGAATATTTTAAGAAATAATTGGTAAACGATCCTACGCTCTCCTCTGTCGGTAACGTAACATTTTGGGAAACATGGATAGTTGGCGGAGACTGCTACGAGTTGTGAGTAGTGGGGGTTCAATGGCTGTATGGCTCTATGGCCACAACTGTTACAGGCACAATGATGACACAATGATGACACAATTATGACACAATGCGACACAATGATGACACAATGATGACACAATGATGACACAATGATGACACAATGATGACACAATGATGACACAATGCGACACAATGATGACACAATGATGACACAATGATGACACAATGATGACACAATGCGACACAATGATGACACAATGATGACACAATGATGACACAATGATGACACAATGATGACACAATGCGACACAATGATGACACAATGATGACACAATGCGACACCATGATGACACAATGATGACACAATGATGACACAATGATGACACAATGATGACACAATGATGACACCATGATGACACAATGATGACACAATGATGACACAATGCGACACAATCCGAAATTCTAATTCCTTTGACTTGCCTTGCATTCCCCGCAGCTTCATCTCCTCTAAAATTGAAATAAAATTTGAAAAGAAATAACTCATAGCCTTTCCTTATCATCATCATCATCAGCCTTTATCTGTCCACTGTTGAACATAGGCCTTCCTCAATGAACGCCAAGACGGCCAACCCCTTGCCACTCGCTTTTCCTTATCATTAGGCTATTAAAAAAAATGAATTTTTAAATTAGTCTTTTAGTTCCCTAGATTAGAGTATCCAAACAAACTCTCTATTATATTAGTATTTATCCGACGCACAATGTAATATAATACTCAAAATATGTCAAAACACTCGACAATTAGGTTTCAAAATAATTTGACTCATTACAGCACTCGGCTCTCGCCGCTTCTTGGAACTGGGCGCGTCGACTTTCTCTTACCTCTAACTGATGTGATAGCAATTTCATGACCCGATGCAAAGGTTACCAATAATGTATTACAGTATTTAAAAGATTTATCTAAAACTTGTATCTTTATATATTTTGGTTGTTACGAGCTTTTAGTAAGAAAGCCGAATGCTTTTTAATGGTTTTACCTCAAAAACAACAACTAAAACTCCTCTCTTTGCTCGTCCGTCCGTTTATCTGTCACTGGGTTTTTTATGTTAGTTGGATAGGCAAACTAGCAGATAAGACTCATGATGAGTGGTCACCGTCGCCCGTGAGTATATACAAGTTCACCTGATACTAACAAAGGTCAGTCATGTGTTGCTTGTCATGAGAGAAGTGATCATCGTTAACCGAAAATATCTACGCAAAAAAAATATCTCAGCAACTTTTGAAAATACATGTTTCCAGCCCTACCAATAACTACCCTCTAGTTGAACCGAACTCCACAAAGTTAAAATTTCATTACAATTGGTTATAAGATTATTAGTTCGGACAAAGTAACACGAAATTTATTATTGAATATGTCATGTAAAAACCTAACAAACCGCAATAAAATCTGTCAAAGTTATTCAATCACAATGTGTATTTACAAAACATACACACAACAATATATAGCTAGCTGGTGCCCGCGACTTCGTCTGCACAGGATAAGATTTAAGTTTTTTATATAAAAAGTATCCTATGTTACTTCTAATACCTCCAAGAATATGTGTACAAAGTTTCGTGATGATCGGTTGAGTAGTTGTCGCGTGAAAGCGTAGCAAACAAACTTACTTTCACATTTATAATATTAGTATATATTATGTTATCATAAACAGTTACATAACATAAGCCTACCCTTTGAAATTCCCCGATAGCCTTTAATCTAGATAATCCCATTAATCTATTACCTCACAAAGACCTAAGTATCTATGCGCTAAGCCTATGGGATTAACGAAGTATATGTATTTTCCGACTAGCTGATGCCTGCAGGTTCACCCTCGCTTACATTTACAGCCTTATCCGGGTTTTTTTTCTTTAACGCCGGGAAATGCTCTGAGGTATCCCGCGGGGGAGTGGGTCTCCCCATGCGGGTATGTGGGACTCGCTGTGTCCGAAAGCTGGTAAGTGGACGCAGCTCCCACTAAAACCCGGCGAGTGCCACCAATGCCGCCTTTGGTGAGGTGCCCCGGATCTAATAAACAAACAGGGCACCTCGACGGCTAGTCAGTTCCCCAAGGGACCGACACCACCTCCACCGAAGGGTTGTCCCGCACCGCAGAACAACCCCTCCCAACGTTGGGACAGTACAATGGGGTGAGGTTCCCGTCCTCGCCCCGCCCCCTGCTCTTTTGTCCCCTCTTCTCATAAGAGGGGTACAAAGAGCCCCCACGACTCAATTAGCTTCGCCCAAGGTGCTGGGCTCACCCTAGGCTACTCCACCGCCACGTCAAGGCCTGAACCATGGTGGGGAGCCGTATCCGGGCTGAAGTTCACAAACATAACTTCATTACAATATTAGTATAGATATATCTTTACCAGATGAATTAAACTGTGCCGTTGGTAGTTTACAATACCCAAAGAACAGGATCGACAGCAATCAATTACGGGAAGTGTAGTAATGTCATGTCAAATATCAATTTTATTACTCAATATTGTACTTATTAAACGATAACTTAAGTTCTACTACCGGTTCCAAAATAAGTCTACTAAAAAGAGCTGGATTAGCACACTTAGTAGACGGTTTAGTCCACTGAGTAAAACTAGGCCTCCGCCAAATAGATGGTTGAAGTATCCTAGGTGCGATTACACATCACCCATCTTGACGTTCATAGCAAGAGGCCGATAGTCTGATGATGATGATTATAATATTTTATGAGCTGCTTAATCTAAGATGGACGCCCCTTTTCGCGCCAAATTGATGGCATGTACATAAGACACTACATAGCTTTCCAAACCAGATCTACCGTTAGCCGGTAACAAAGATGCTGGAGTATAACAAATATACGACGTAACCGACTAAAAAAAGACACACCGTATGTGCCTGTGCTAAAGTGGTAATTCGGGTATTTTTGTTTTACCAACTTTACCATGTCGTATTGGAGCACGAACAATAACCAAATGACTTTACCGAGAATTGAAATTGGAATGTGTTTTCAAATCAAAAGAAAATGGCGTCGTGGTTACCTAATTTTTTAGGCAACTAAACGGATGAGTAAATGTCTTTTGTAAGATAAATATTTACTGAATTACAATGGAACTTATTTTTACGAACATTATCGCGATTTAAAAGTCGAACATTCTGGACGTTTCAAATCTAATAAATTTTTATTATCCAAAATAATACAAACAGAGTATCTTTTTGAACGTCAATTGAGTCTACCACCGGTTCCAAGGCAAGCCCACTGAGAAGAACAGGCGAAACAAACTCAGTGGAACTAATCTTTTCAATAATATGTATTCTATAACAATTTTAAAATCTTATCCTTAAATACCTGGGAGGAACCCTTATTCCCAAGGTGTGGTATCTTCCATGAAATATTTCACTTCGAATACTTTGGCACCCGTGGTCACAGGAGGGTGAAATTCGCGTAAACATTAGAAAACCATAATTGAACTAACTCGAAAACCTAGACTTAATATTTGGCTGGTTTTTAAAAAGTTGAAGTACTGATTTTAATTAAAGTTTATCAACTTTACCCATATAAGTTAAAAACGTGAAATTATTTAAAATTGTCAGAAATATACCAGCTTAACAATTTTTTCTGATTTGGAAACATAGGGTTTTATATGCCTCGTTTGTGAGTCCTCCCGTGACCATGGTTGCTGTAAAGTATCCGAAACGTCGGGCTTGTAAAGATCTTAATAAACCGCGATAAAATCCGTAAAAATTGTTTTATTAGAATGAGTGAAATTCTTAGAAAACAATAACGTAGGTTAAGTCAGGATAAAAAATTACAACAGATAATATAATAAGAATAAATAAAATATTTTAGTGCACACTGCAAAATAATTATTTTGTTTCGTAAATTGTAAAACAAGTTATTTTGGTGTTTCGACCTTATCTCTAGAATAGCTTCTTCCAGACAACCTTGAGCGAAGTAAATGTTACACAAATTAGGTAAATTGTATAAATGAAACGAATGAAACCTAGAAAAATCTATGTTGTGTTTGCTTATGTTTTTTTTTACGCCGGGAAATGCTCTGAGGCATCCCGCCTGAGGAGACCCACTCAAACCCACAATAAGGATAATTTCACAGGAAAATTATCAAATCTTAATTTATTTACTGACGACGCTAGAAAACTATTGCTTGTATTGGAACCTATGGCGTCACGAGTTTTGATTCGCGTTCATTATCACGTGATCAATGGATCTATTTTCGTAAATTTGTCTTTCAAAAATATTAATTAATCTTATATATTTCGGTCAGTATGATTGATATTTTGCAATCCTGTTTATTTAAGTACCATAATAAAATCTGCATTATTTTTGTTACTGTCAATTGCCGTAATGTTGTAATTACATTTTGTTTTACAGATGCACACTATGTAACTTATTTTGAGTATAATTTTGTTAAATTTACTTCCTAAATATTTGTAGAAAGTTGAGCTATTGTAGCTGAATCTCGCCAACCCGACGCCAGGAGGCCGTGTGGTCGCAGACTGCACGGTTGGCGGGGGCAACCCCCCACTTTAACAAACCAAATTCTTTTGTTCGTTACTTGGTAAAGGACACGGGCAGACAAGTCACATGGGGTCAGCGTGTGGCGAAATCAGTTCACCTAGGACTAACCTAGGCAATTTCGAAACTATTTTTGAGTGTTGCCTTTTCCGTGACTTAAAATGGAAAAAAAATCCGTGGCTGAAAATGGTAAGATTGCCTTTTCCGTGACTTAAAATGGCAATATTTTAGCGGGATGGTGGAGATTGTGTAGATGGGAGCGCGGTACAGCACATCTACTAAATAAATACCGGTAAGGTAATCTAAACAATAGTTCCATTAGACACTTGAAAATAAAATATGTAATATATTATTGTTTCCATACTTTTATTCTTATATAATTAATAATTACCCTTCCTTCGATATGTACTTGACGCCATCTAGCGCTCGATAGGTTCAACAAGTTAAACAATATATCTGTCCCCTCATTGGGGTTGATGTGGTGTCCAAACCGCCAAGGTGTAAAGGTCGAGAAGGTCAAGTCCTGCCCCGGCTACATTATTAGGTTACATAAACACTGAAGAGCGTTCGTTATCTTATCTTACTTATAAATTTTGTATAAGTTATTCCGCAATTTCCGCGCGAAATTCTAAAAATACTGAACCGATTTTAGTGAAATTTATCTTCTTCCTAGTTGGTTAATTGGTTCTAATCCCGAAGCCCCATGGGCCGTGACGTAACTCGGATAGCACTCCATTACTGAATAGTATAATCTGAACTCTCTCTCTCTCTTACGTTGTTTTTTTTTTCAAGTGCCGCCGCCAATTTCTCTAAAAATAAATTTGTTTTTTAATTTTTATTGCGTAATTTCTGAATAATTAGAATCTTAGTGTACTTCGTATAGTCTTCGAGTAACGGTGACGTAAGATCATCATAAATTAAACGAAACTTCGAGAACGTAACACAAAATAAGCCCTCAATGGTCATCGTAAAAAACTACACGTGTCAGGAAGCCCATGTCACGAGTATTATAAGCGATCCCAAGGTGATACCAATTCCGAAAACCGTGCGATAACAGCCAATTATCGTTCGTTAATTTATCATTTAATTTGGGACAATGCAAAAAGTCGACTCCCACATCTATAAATATACTTTCCAGCGATATAGGTAGTAGGTACCCTAAATGTACTTTCCACGGAACCGGCTTGGACACACACGCGCGCGCACACACACACACTCGGTGGGGTGCGCGGGCGCATCACGCGCACAGGGCCAAGGGAAATTTGGCAATCATGCGCTGTAATGTGTGCACGATGAATGTGGCTGCGGGAATGTTATAAAAAATATGAAGGTACGCCAAAGGTGATTTCCTAATATTATAAAGAGGTACTTTGTGAATTATAGGCTATAAAAATAGTCATATTTATGGTACGGCTGTAAAAAGTTGCACTCAATAGCCATAGCGTGTTAACTTAAAATATATAACGGCCGAGACAGCTGGTCGAGTGGTCAGACCGGACAGGTTCGAATCCCGCCGGGTGTGCCCGGTCGTGGATATATGTATTTATATAAATTATTTCTTTAACACTCTCACCGCCACCCTTATACAGATTTTTTCAGTGCAGCAGGCCGTGCGGGACGCCAGCGGCCGTAATTTTGTCTACCTTTGCAGGCCACGGTGAATATCCCGTAACGAGTTTAGCAGGCCATACGGGCCGCTGGCGGGCTCACTGTTTATTTTCACTAGCACGCCGTGCGGTCCGCTACGACCTCGTAATTTCATATCAATTTTGTAGTGCGTGGCCTGCTATAATAGAAAAGTAAAGCTACCACACTAAAAGTTTACTTCTATACCTTCAATCCAAAAAAAAAATCATGGCTGTATCTTTAAATTTATAGGATTTCTAAAGGGGTTATTACAAACATAAAAAAGCTATTAAAAATTAAAGAAAATTAGTTTTTATTAATAAAATAACACAATTGTTCCCTCATAATAGAGCTATGGATGTTGGCAAAGCATTTGGAACACACACTTGGATTTGAAGGGCAAAGTAGGCAAACGGTATTGACCTTTTTGACTACTTTACATGCATGTGTACTTGTCAAACCTTCTTCTCTCTTCTTTTCATAGCAGTGGATGCATCTTCGTCTGACTATTCTGTTACGATGGTCGACCAAAGAAGACTTTCCAAATTTGTGTCTAACAGAGCTATCCTGGTTATTTTGTCCTTGACTTCTCGGTGGTAAGACCCATCAACTCACGGCAAATATTTTCCTTAAATGTAGTAATTGTATATTTTTTAGAAGTCAGGTTTTTGGTCTTTTTGTACAAAATAAAAGCATTGATCAAAGAAGTGCTAAATAATAACTCTATAGCTAATTTTTGGAACCAACGTAAGCTCCTTCTTGCAGGATTAGATTAAGCAGGGTCGTATCAGACGCACAAGAAAGCAATGCAATTCCACAAAAAGCGCGCGAAAATGCGACTGTTACAAGCCGTGCGGGCGGCCGGCGGGCTAATGATTCATTATTAGGTGTGGCGTGACAGAGTTGTCAATTGTTTTAAATCATAACTGAAATTTTGTAAGAATTTGGTGCGAAAGATACGGTACGCCGGCAGCCCGTACGGCTTGCTAATCTCGCTTAGTGTAACATATAGACGGCGTGCCGTACTCGAAAACATACGACCCGCCGGCGGCCCGTATGGCGGTGAGAGTGTTAATGTATTTCCGTCTCGTTACGGATCTTCAGAAACCTGAGTTTCTGACAATCAGTTTTACCACCACGGGGTATCGTACTACGCAGTTACTGGGCTGTGGATGTCAGATAGGCAGTCGCTCCATTTAAAATACTAGTATCGAGCTGCACTGAGTGCGGTAGACTGGAACCCGAACCCAAGAAAGTGGGGAAAAGGCTAGACCAAAGAAGTTTCGTTATAGTCAGTTCCAACTAATTTCATATTCGATACTTGTTCGATTTATTTACGACGTTATATTTTTTCTATATGTTGGATCGACAGAATATTATCGTTTTTACAATATCCATCACAGTATCTTAGGTTAAGTAATTTTCTACTACAATATCTTTACAAAAAACTAAAGCTTCACAACAACAAAATGAAAACATTTTCTATTTTAAATATCCCGTTTCTGTACACAAAACGTTACGCAGCCCTGGCGCGTTTCTAAAGCACTAACGATATACTAAAAGTTGCGATAGTAAGAATGACCTAATTCCACGTTGAAGTTTTATTGTGTAAAAACTTGCATTTAATGAAGTATGTACGTTACAAAACATTATATTCTATACAAGTACAACAATATATTTATGATATATGTTATCCAACTAACACTAAAAGAATCGTTTTCTTAAATTATACATAAGGTGGTGTAGTGGGTGTCTGTGGATGTCGCTCTTCACTTACCATCAGGTGAACCGACTATCCGTTTGCCCCCTCTTCTATAAAAAAAATAAAAAAAATAAGGATCCCCCCTCACATCGTATTTGAGGGCACAAAATTTTTAACTCGTATTTGGTACTGCCCCATTTCCTAAGGTGATCAAAAGATGAAGACACAAATTTTCTAATTGACATCCAACAAACGTCTACCTTCATCATCGTCATCATCATCAGCCTCTATCCATCCACTGCTGAACATAGGCCTCCCTCAATGAACGTCAAGACGACCGATCCCTCGCCACTCGCATCCAACACGGACCGGCCACCGCACGGAGATCGTCTTACAGGCATAAGAAACGGCCCCTAATTCCCGGCCTTCCCACTATTCCTGGCTACGGTAGCAGCCTAGTTTACGGTGGGACAGGGCGTGCTAAGAATCCCCGGGCTACGGATCGCTACCACCATTTACTTTATTTAATTATTATTATAAATATATTAAATCATCGAGCATATAACTAGATAGAGTAGTGTGAACCATAAAATTCCGAAACTGGTCAGTGCTTTGTCACTGACGTAGTAGCAATTTAACCAACCAGTGATCTGTGTGTACGTCCCATCGGCCAATCATACATCAATGGCTGTCAGTCAGCCAATCAGAGCGCAGAACCGGCGCAGCGTCGCAGCACTTTGGCGAAATTTGTTTTCATACAAAGCAGATTAAATTACCGCTCTATTCCGGTTATATGCTCGATTTTATCAATCGAAGCAGTATGGCAGCAGAACTGCCACTTAAATGCTGTCCATCAGTATTCAAAATTATAATTTTGAACACTTGTGTTTAAAATTTGGAAAAAAACAAGAGAAATATAATAAATGATTCGACTTAGGTATATAAAAGAACTTAGTCTGAAGTAAGACGATATTCTCTACAGTATAATTCTTTACAAAAGCACGCACTCTATTCTCAAGAACGCGCTATAACGTGCTAATATTTGTATCGATGTGTGATGTCTGTGGTATTGTCTGTATATGTGTGTGTGTGTATGTTTGTGTGGGTATAATCATTACTTATAAGTACTAGCTAGGGCCACGATGTAGATATTGTGGGAGGGCCGAATATTTTTGGCCGCTTGTAAAATAAGTCTTTCGTATGTAGCGATATTTTTGTTACGTGCAAGTTTTTAGTACTCAGGGTCGTTTGAAACCTGAATCTTCAGAAGCCGGGTGTTTTGTATTGATCGAACAATGTTAGACGGTTAAGGTTGATTGTTGTTAATTGTTGATCAGTCTTGGACGTAAGCGGGCCCATGATGACGAATCGATCAGAATCCCTCTCTCGAAACTGGTTAAAGTAAATTGAGTTTTTATGTTACTTGACAGACAAACGGGCAGACGTGCCACCTGATGGTAAGTGGTCGACGTCGCCCATGAACATGAACTAGTTTACCTGGAACGAGCCCAGGCAACTCCTGTTGCTTTTCCTGAGACTTAAGATGCCTATCTCGGTGTCACTAATTACACAGCCTATGTTAGCCTTATCTTCAAACACAGCAAAGCTATTTCACGGGAGATACAAGCGAGAGTGCGTACCACCCCATGCAGTCGGGAGCGCAGCACAGCGCATCCCTCCCACTGGTAAAAAATTATCACTAAGTATTTAATTATTATAATAATAATAAATTTCATCAGCTCAGTAGATATATAGAGATTTACCCCCCCCCCCCCCACCCCCACCAAGTTACCTTATCACGACCGCCAGTCTCTTTAAACCTACTGATCTAAACCCTATTCCCCAGTCCACCCCAGTAATACAAAATCAATAACCGGCTTAGTCTCGGAGCTGAATTATTGTATGCGATAAGCTTATGTCTAAAAAAGTAGTCTTTGCCTTTTTACGAAGTTCCTACATCGGTAATGGGGGGGAAATATACCTAGGCTAAAAGATTTAGTTAAGCTTAGGTAATTTAGCTATCCCCACCACGGTTCAAGCCTTGTCGTGGCGGTGGGACTCAGTAGCCTAAGGTGATCCAGCACCTTGGGCGAAGCCAAGTGAAGCCGAGGGGGCTGCTCTTTGTACCCCTCTTATAAGAAGAGGAGACAAAGGAGTAGGAGGGGGCAAGAGGCGGAGATGGAGACCTCGCGCCATTGTGTCCCGACATTGGGAGGGGTTGTTCTGTGGTGCGGGACAACCCCCCTGTGGAGGTGGTGTCGATCCCGTGAGAGACTGACTAGCCGTCGAGGTGCCCTATGTTTCCAGTTGGTTTCACTCGTGGAGAGGTCTACGCTTCTGCCACGGGTACCACCATCCTCCCTTATTCTTCAAACAGCTTTGCTGTGTTTCGGAGAGAAAGCCCTGAGGAATTGCTGGCACGCAGACGTGCCGATACTCAGGATACATACGTATTGTGAATGAGTTACCATGTTGTAACACTCGTGTAAGTTCTTGGAGAACGCTCACCACTTCCTATCGGGTGAGTCATGCGACACATTCTCGTTTGCCTGTGCAACTAACATAAAATACTGTTCAAGAAGTTCAAGCAGTCATCCATAGTCAGACTGCAAGATATTTTTTTATGTAAAATCGACGTTATCTTTTTAATAATTATAAATTCTACAACACAGATGTATTACATCTGCCGGGCGTTTAGTGACGGTCACAGCCATAGATAAAACAAATCCAGGGTGTGCTGTTAGAGAATATGAAAAACATCCTTCAAACAATCTAGAACGTTTCCAGTAGAAAGTTGGACAATAACAACGCTGAGAGGGATTCGAAAATAAAATATTTGTCAACAACGAGATGTCGAGAGCTGCGCAAACTTCACTTCGTGAAATTCAAAATTTCAAATTCAATATTGTTCTATCAAATATGGCGGCTTGTAATGAAAATAGTAGCAGATTTTTTGTATCAATATTGTCTCCCGCGCTTTTACTATCGTCAAGACTGTTCCTTTTCACCACCACCACTTGAAGAAAACTGCATCTAAAATATATTGTCTTTATCAATAATTGAGGTATCAAATACAAAGAGTTTCTCAAATATCTGACAACCTCGGTGATAAGCATACATTTAAGATACCTTTCCGCTAGGCTGTATTATGACGTATGAACATAAAGTTTGTCCGTCCGATACTTCGACCTTACTATGTTTAACTTATCCATTTTTACCTACCCTTTGATATAATATAGGTTATCGTTAATTTTTTTACATAATTTGTTTAATTATTATTTGTGCACGTTAAGGTAAATAGATGTAAGTACTTAATATGCCCTTTAAACACTAATATCCTTTACAACATCTCACTGTGGGTGGCCGGAACTTTTCATGGCTTTCAGCGTCTTCCTTTTGATTTCATAATCGAATTCATTAAACCGAGCTTAACCTTTGCGAATAATTAATTCAATGAAAAAGTCGTTGAGGATCTAAGGATTAGATAAATTTGGGTCTTTAAATGTATTTTTATTATTTTGTTAGAGATAGTGCCATGCTGCTTTGTAGCCGAATTGGGCCGGCACGACCGGGGTGGTACCTCTCGCTCACATAACAACTGTCAAGTGACAGTTATGCTGTCGCGTTTCGTGCCGGTTGTGAGTTTCCGGTAGCCCATTGGGGGGATAGGGAAAAAGAGAGCAACGATTCTGCATAACTTTTGGTTGTGCGGATGTCTATGGGCGTCAGTAGTCACCATAAGGTTCCGACTGCTCGTTTGCCTACTTAAGACCTTAAAAAAAATTTACAGCTGGATAAGACTTGACAATGATTATCTTTATAGCCTAAGTTAATTCTTATAGCATCAGCTATCTGACAGTGAAAGTCCCGTCAAAATCGGTCCAGCCGTTTCAGAGATTAGCCGGAACAAACAGACAGACAAACAAAAATTTAAAAAATGCTATATTGGTATCTGTACCGTGTATATATCCATATAAAGCGGTTATTTTTTAATATTACAAACAAACACTCCAATTTTATTTATCTGTATAGATATAAAATAAAAACATCGTTAACAGACCTCATGATATTATGTCAATATTTCACATCACTAACTCGTATAAAATAAATAAAACTTTCAACAGTACGGTCAAACAAAGCCATAAATCTAAATCGTTATCAAACAAAATGATTAATGTAACACCTGTTAGAATAATTAAGTTATACGTCGTTACAAGCGTTGCTCGTAAAATTTTACAGGCGCTTTAATAAATAATGTCGGCGCGGTTTACGCGCCTCCGCTGTAGGACTAATTTTATGTTGCTTTATATTTTACCTGTTGATGGTTACTGTCCTGCTTCTCGCTGCTCTCCGAAATTGAAGATTCGGATGGCTTCTTGCAGACGGTGGGGCACCAGCGACGTAGCATGCACCTAGAATGAAATATACTTTTAATCTTACATACATAAAATTATATTTTAAAAGCACGAAACTACTACGTAAGTAGTTGCCGTCGTTTGGGTCCAGAATTTTCCATCTAGATTTTTGTGTATCGAACTAAATGATATGTTTAAGACGGCATTCAACAACCAATCGTGAATCGTTTTCGAAATAGTCTTTTGGTATCTCATACGGGACATTACGACAAGGGGATTGATGATATTTATCATGTTATTAAAATAATATCCGAAACCAAATATTTTTTACAATACACCTCAGTTTTCAATTTGGACGTTTTCCAAGGGGAACAATGTTCTCTTCCAATTTATTATACAAGCTATTACTGCTCTAAAAAAGGATAGAATTTTAACAACTATTTTATGCTGAAACAACGTTTAAAGGCGAAGGATCTGGTTAGTGTTTGTTGTACTAAAGTTTTTTAAGACGTTAAATAATTTAGCCATACTTTACTGGATTATCCTAAAACGACATGGTTTATAAATAGCTTCTAGCATGAATTGATTACAAATTAAGTGAGAAACAGACCAAAGTTAGTTAAGTCCGCCAGAAGTTCCCATAGAAAACACTGCTTGGACAAGGTTCTGGCTAATTGGCCTTTAGAGCCAAATGTAGGAATCAACTGCTTTACGTAGCTTTTATTTTATGCCTATCTGACTCACATTTGACTGTTTTTCAATCTAATCCAAAGGTCAGATAAATAAACTTGCTGTTTGAGTGTTTGTAGATTTGATTATCTATTTTAACCCCGTCCAAAATAACCCTCGGTCAGTACACGACCTGGTAAAGGTCACTAGGGTCAAGTTATATCGGGCTATAGTCACCGGGGTCACAATGGTTTTGAGAAAAATTCAATTATGAATATAAACCACTACTAAAGCCTCGGACTATTGTTTTCTAACATTTACGGGAATGTCACTCGAATTTTATTGCGGTTTACATGCCCCACGTTTCGGTAGTAACAAACTAAATGAAATGCCATAGAACCCTTAAAAATTGTCATTATATTGCTAAAACAGATTTCAATTACATATTCATGTACAATCGCCCTATATGTCCCTCCGGTATGTGTTCCACGAAATCAAGTGAGGTGAATTGTATATTTCGAATAAACCAATTTGTGCGGACAAGATAACAAGGTGGACTGTGCTCACCCGGCTCATATCGATCAACATACTATTGGATTATGTGCCAGGATTCCATAGCTGTTTGACAAAATGGAACATACGAGATATGAAGGGGTCTTTATGAAGGTATTTGAGGGTATTTTAAAGGGGGGGGTTCACGTATTTTAGGGTCTATTCGCTATAACCAACCCGTTACCGTCCACTATGGTTTCATCTGCAATCATCTATGTCACCAATCAAGATTGTTTGTGAACTAAAGAAAAAAGGTGAGGTATCTTTCATATTAAGATCTTTAAGATAATAAGCACCCGAAAATAATTCCGCTCGCTCCGCCCATTTGACATAGTTTTGATGAGATACCTTAATTTAAAAAGAGACAAAAAAGAGCGCAAAAAAGAGACGAAAGACAGTCGCGCAACTAATGAACACAGGTGTATGCGGCATAAGCCCCGAAAGTGTAAATTAAATTAGATAAAATAAACTACACAAGTAAATAGCATAATAATAATAATAATATTATTAAATAACATGTTTTTCCAAGTTCGCTGGATAAGTAGCAATACTATCATTTCTGAAAATTTCGAAGTAAGAACACATTACCGTTCATTCATGTTCCGGAATAATTAGTAACAAAAAACAAAATGGACACTTCTTTGGAATGAAAATCTACCAGATTTTTTTTTACTAATCTTGTTTTCTTATCCCAGTTCGTTAGAATATATTATGAAAAATAACATACTATCATTCACGTACTTAACTGAGTTTGTTTAGAATATCGAAAGTTACCTACACTGCCAAAAGATCGAACGCCTCGTCTTAAGTGAAGTTCGGCTTAAACAAACTACGGTCTAATAGCTTTTCCAGTTTTGATTTCAATCAGATCTGTGCCCAGTAGCAGGACATCTAAAGTTGCAACTCATTCATGCGTTGCATATCTAGAGTCTACCCGTAAGAGACAAGTCTCGGTGCCAGTAATTACACTGTCTGCCATACGAATTCCGAAACATACTGTAAGGTATCACAGTAGTATGATCTGCGTTCACAAGTAAGATGCGAGGGACAGGGGAGAAGGCATTCTTTGAAAAAAAGTGATGATGATAGTGATGGCGATTTCAAAATCTTTTTATAAATACTTGCAATTTTTTTTTTCATTTGTTGTTACAGTGAATTTTGTTGTTTTTAGATTGAATTGTTAAATCGGTTTTGTTGTTTACATATAATCCACCCGTATTGCTTTTGTTTTGCATATAAATAACGCGTGCATAAACTTCGCCGCGGGGAATAAAAATTAACGATCACACCACGTTAACCTAGACCACGGTACATCTTGAAGAGCATGTGTAGAGATAATATTGATATTCATATATTTTAAAGTGGAAATTTTTGTGAGATTGCATATATATGAAGTAATGATCGAAACTCATCATGCGATTTTAATAAATCTTTCACCAGTACAATACGTTACATCTTTTAATATATAAAATTCTCGTGTCACGGTGTTTGTTACCAAACTCTTCCTAAATGGCTTGACCTATTCTCATGAAATTTTGTGTCCATATCGGATAGGTCTGAGAATCGGTCAACCTGTACTTTCATACCCCTACATGTTAAGGCTGGTGTCCACCCCTTAATATTTATATCTATATTTTTATTTTTATTGAACTAAAAAAATATTTCCAAGTCAATAAGCTACTCTGTAAGCACAAAATTAAAGAAACATAATTTTATTCATAGAAATCGTTTGGCCAGTAGAGATTGGAACTTATAACTTTCCGAGTGTAGTGGCAATTCTAGATTGTCATCACTTTGCATCAAATGCGCGATACGGTAACCTACCCGTATAGTAAATATCCCATCATAGTAGGAGTCAGGTGTTGCCCTACCATCGTGTTCAAATACGCGATAACGCCATACTGCCCATTCGTGCCTAATCACATTTGCCTTTTATCCTCGGGGGTCCTCTCAGAGGTAATTAGATTGCGCAAGTGAACTGGGGCACACACGAAATTAACGAGAGTGAAAAACTGGGATTTATAACAAAAAAATAATGAATATAGAGCGTATGGTTGGGCAATTCGTACATAATTGTACAGAATTCAATTTAATTTTACTTTATACTAGAACGAATGAACTAATATCATGATGAGTTTTGAACTCTATACAACTAGAATATACTAGATTAAAAGTATAAAGGTTGCACGGACAGTTTTTTACTTATATAATTAAAAAAATATCTATGGATGCATACCTCTATGTACAGCCTGACCAGAACTATATAAACCCCCACCATGATACAGGCCTTGTCGTGGCGGTGGGGCTCAGTAACCTGGGGTGAGCCGCTGCACCTTGGGCGAAGCTAATTGGGCCAAGGGGGCTCTTTCCCTCTTATAAGAAGAGGGGGCATAAGAGCAGGGGGCAAGGGGTGAGTATGAGAACCTCACCCCATTGTACTGTCCCGACGTTGGTAGGGGTTGTTCTGTGGTGCGGGACAACCTCTCTGTGGAGGTGGCGTCGGTCCCTTGCGGGACTGACTAGCCGTCGAGGTACCCTGTGTGTTTACTAGATCCGGGACACCTCACCAAAGGCGGCATTGGTGGCACTCGCTGGGTTTTAGTGGGTAGAGCTGCGTCCACTTACCAGCTGTCGGGCGCAGCGAGTCCCACATACCCGCGTGGGGAGACCCACTCCCCCGCGGGATGCCTCAGAGCATTTCCCTACGTTAAAGAAAAAAAAAGAACTATATAAACCCTGCGTGGTGTCGCCACTGTATCTTTTTTACGTCAACACATAGTATCTATCGTCCATACAGAAATTAGTACCGAAATTTTCGAGGGTTTTTATTTTTCTGGTCAGGCTATAACAATTAGACAAATAAGATTTCATTCGCTAAACTAGTGGAATATAATAAGTGACACAATAGTAAGTATTATAACAAGCAGCCGATTTGAAACTCTTTTTGCACAAATTAATACTGTTAAGTATTATAAAAAGACTGAAGTCTGTTTAGTTTGGGACCGCTGAAGACGCTTGGAAAAGTAATATAATACAACATGCTTACCTCACGAACAGGGTAACGAAGAGCACCAGCAGCAGCGGGATGAGGGTGGCGAAGCAGGCCAGGAACAGCGTCTGGACGTCGGTGAAGCCTGAAAACATCGACACGACTGCGACAGGTCACACGCCAACACGGCTCTTACTGATCACCTTGCTTTCCATACACATGTTTCGCAAATTGTGTTGCTTCTAAAATATGTCATGCGGCCATTTTGTGCGCCGTTTAAATTGTATAGGTTGTCATACATCTTTTACGGTCTGTATTATAGGTATTTGAATTTAATTGTTTTGTTTTCACTTCTATCGGCAGTCCCTGTTACTGGTTGGGTTTATTTATTTAATAAATTCCACGTAGGAATTATCCTTATTAGTGCTGTTTTATAAGTGTCTATTAGCTGTGCAGCAACAAGCAGGTGATCAGTAACAACCGGGTGAGTTAATTTGACAACTTCCACATTTCATTAGAGTATAACTGCTTCATTTATTTAATTAATAAAATATTTATCCTTTGATACTACAAATTATAAGGTGGATATTCTAGAGTGGAGGCCACGTTTAGGTAGACGAAGTGTTGGTCGGCCATTAACCAGGTGGGAAGACGATCTCCTTGCGGTGGCCGGCCCGTGTTGGATGCGAGTGGCAAGGGATCGGCCGTCTTGGCGTTCATTGAGGGAGGCCTATGTTCAGCAACCTTCGGCCCCCACTTCCAACAACTGGGGCCGAAGGTTATTAGGGTGGCGTCAGCGCTGGGCCGACTCGTTCCTAACATAGGAGGGCCCAGCGAAGCCTGCAGGCGGCTATACTCCGGAGTCTGTCGGAGTATGGCCACGTACGGAGCCCCAATCTGGGCGGACTCCCTTACCGCTAGGAACAGGGCCTTCCTGCGGAGTATGCAGCGGGTCATAGCGGTAAGGGTAATCAGGGGCTACCGTACGGTCTCCTGGGTGGCAGCCACTGCTCTCGCTGGAGATCCGCCGTGGGAGCTCGTGGCGTTGGTTCTTGCCGAGGTGCGCCTCTTCTGTTCACAGAGGAGGTCACTCTTTGGCGAGTCACCGACGTGGGAGGAGCTCTCAAGCGCGCGGAGGCTGGGGCAACAGTGGTTGCTGCGAAGGTGGGGGGAGGTTCTGGCGCAGTCGCCGTACGGCCAACGTACGGCCGAGGCACTGCGTCCGGTCCTGGCGTCGTGGATGCGCCGCCGGAAGAAACCCCTTACAATACGCCTGACGCAGGTGCTTACCGGACATGGTTGTTTCGGTGCGTACCTGTGTCGGGTGGCCAGGAGAGAGCCGACACCAGCCTGCCACGAATGTGGCGCTGTGGAGGACTCGGCTCAGCGCACCCTAGAGGTGTGCGATAGATGGGCCGCACAGCGTCACAATCTCGTGGTTGTGCTTGGAGGGGACCTTTCGCTCTCGAGCGTGGTACGCTGCATGCTCGAGAGCGATGAGGCCTGGCAGGCGGCGGTCACCTTCTGCGAAACCGTAATTTCGCAGAAGGAGGCCGCGGAGCGGGACAGAGAGGACGACGCTACGTCCGTCCCGCTCCGTCGACGTAGGACGGGAGTGCGGAGGAGGCGGTACGCGCACCTCCTGACTCCTGTCTAACGGGACTCGGGGTAAGGTTGGATACCTGCCCCGGTAGAAAGTTCCGGCGTCGGCGGGGGTGCTCTAGGTTGTCGGAGTCCCCCCATATTAGGATGAAGCCCGGTTAGCCCTTGAGGGAACCGGCCGGTCGCGGGGGGTGTTCTGTGTTAGTCAGATCCAGGACACTCCCCTTTAAGCGGCTGAAGGCAACTCGCAGTGGTTTTAGTGCGGTATACCGGCGCCAAGGGGGGGGGGGGGCGCCGGGAGTCCCACATATCCCCGGGGACAACCCATATCCCCGGGTGAATGCGCAAAGCATTTCCACTGCGTCAAAAAAAAAAAAAAAAAGGCCTATGTTCAGCAGTGGTAGAATAGAGGCTGACGATGATGATGATGATGATTACAATGTTTGTACAGCAGCTTGTCATTATTGTAACGGCTTATTTTTTACAATAAACTATAACAACGCTAAAAAGTTGTGTATTTTGTACAACAAAGGTGTTCCAAGTTCTAACCTATGTGATACACAATATCATAGACATCAACGCCATTACAGGGAACCCCCAAATAAAAACATATTGCACATCTGTAAGCTCTGTAAACTCTATAAACTCTGTAAACTCTGTAAATTCTAAATACTCTGTAAGCTCTGTAAACTCTAAAAACTCTGTAAACTCTGTTATCTCTAAAAACTCTGTAAACTATAAACTCTACAAACTCTATAAAATGTTTTTTTTAATACACAGTATAAATCACGAAACATAAAATGAATAACATAGTAATTATGCCATTTTAAATAGTTTTCATTGATATTCACGAAATTCATGAAAAAAAGGGGTTTTGTTCCCTTAAACTATGATGTTCATAACGATCCTTGATTCTCGATTCATGATTAATTTATACCTACAAATATAATAATATTATTGAAATTCGAAAATTCTTTTGGCCCAATATTAAATTTAAGCCCAAATATTAAGAAAAACTATTTTATGGAGATTATTTATTATTTTTAAGCCAGGTTAAACTACAATTAGCACCTAGTAATTAACAAATTCTCCTAATCCATTTAATAAAAACAAGATAATGCACCAATTGCTTGTAATTCCTACAATTTCAGTAACGAAATTACTCCGTGCTCTGAATACCAAGTGGCAGTTCATTAAGTCGGACAGGTAGACAGACGGGTAGCCCAATTCTCAGCACATGCGGGATTCAATACTGTAAGCTGACCCGGGATTTTAGTTAGACTAGCTTTTTCCCAGGTTTAACCCGCTCCATATTAAAATAACCTATAACCTTCCACAACAAATGGGATCGAAATGCCCTCATTCGGCATTTTTCGGCCCTCATGATGATAGAGTAAATTCAACCGAAAAAGATTCGTCCACCGTGTCGGATTTGACTAGTCTAAATCCTACTCTCCCGAGTAGCGCGCGCGATGAGCAGCGTCCCGCCGCGATGAGCCATCTGCTTACCTACTGTTCCATTTGAGCTTAAAGGTCATCAGGCCAAAAAGTGTAGCCCTTCCGGAAAAAATGAATCAATCAGCACGAAATGCAAATAAAATCAAATTCTTTTTTGATAGTCCCGAGGATTTGTGCGATTAAACAAACAAATTCGAGTTTTAATATTTAGTAGAGATAAAATCTTTCATTCAAGAGAACGTGAAAGGAGAACAAACATACAGACATACAATTTTCGCATAGGTACTAATGATGGAATAAACAATAAGGGGTTTTAAAAAGGGTCTGAAAGGGTTAAAAATTGGGATTAAAGTTTGTACTTATTTTATGTTTTTGTCTAGGGAGCTCTAGCATTCCATAAAGATTCCTTATATAGATCCGCCCCTGGCAGTATATACATAGGTATGTTATAATAGATCTAGATACAGAAAGAAAAATGTACCACGTGACCTGGAAGCGTCCAATAAGAGTGTTCAGTTGCGTCTGTTTTATTGAAACGTAAGATATTGGTTGGACATCGCAGAGACAGGCGTGCTCTATACTCGTAATAAAATACTGAGGACCGTTATTATTATATATTTTCACGAAACAATTTTAATATGATGTATTATATGTTAGTTTATATGACACCTAAACCATGACTAGGGCCTAGATTCATTTTTTTTAAGTGAAAACTTCTTTAGGCGCGGTACGTATATTTTCAGATGAGATAAAATCTCTGGATTCGCGACACCGTTACCACGGTTATGAGACGCTATTTGGCGTTTATATGGCGTTTGAATTATTTATTTAAGATTATGCAATATTTGTTTACCCAATCGTCAACACACACTGAAATGTCAATGTCATGCGGTCATTTTGTGCGCCGTTAGGTTGTCATAATCTATTACAGTCTGTATTATAGGTATTAGAATTTAATTGTTTTGTTTTCACTTCTATCGGCGTCCCTATGACTTGTTGGGTTTTGTTTGTAGAAGTTGGGGCAAACGGACAGTCGTTTTGATTCTTAAATGATGGATTTAATTCAATAACTCGAAATTAATATTGATCATTTTCGACAGTACACAGTAAGGTACACGTCTAAAATTATTAAGAATCTATGAAAGGATTAGCTTAACAAATTACAATTAAGTTAAAGAAGAACGCAATGTAAAAACTTACATTATTTCCCTCTAATGTAAGTAATAGAGTCGTTATTTAGATTTTAGGTTACTATAAGTGTTAGGGTAGACGAGGGTTTCGGCCTGTTTAGGAGACAAGTACCGGAACTCTGATTTAGATGACAACCGCGGGGCGAAGGCCGCTTCCCCAAGTAATTGCTTTTTTATCGCTCCCAACTGTTCCAATCTAAGATTATATAAGAATTCATTTATATAAATGTATATTCAGCCTGCATTTGCAATGTTATGAAATCTTGAACGTCGGTTTGAGGTTCTAATATAGTATATTCTCTTTTGTTACAATATCATATTACCATCCCCACCATGGTTCAAGACTTGTCGTGGCAGTGGGGCTCATTAGCTAAGTTGACCCTAGCACCTTGGGCGAAGCAAACTGAAACGAGGTATCTGCTCATTCTACCCCTTTTAGTAAGTGCTCCTGTGTACCCTTGTAAGAGGGGACAAGAGAACAGGGCGAAGAGAACATATTGAATTGGCCTTTGTGACCCAGAGGTATAGCAATTAGGCTTTCAAGCACAATAATACGTTTACAGCTAATATAATAATGCCAAGTTTGTAAAGTTGAGCGTTAGTTCCAGAACCAAACAAATTACTAAACACTAGTAAAAGTTTTAAGCGGGATAATTATGTAGGTACTATGTTTTACACTTTTGTAATGTGAAGCTCGAACTTCCGGCATCAGCAAATCCTTGTTCAAGATAGCGAACAACCATATTAATATAAAACAAAGGCTTAACAGATTGCAGAGACTTTCCAGTGGCTTGTAAATTAGTCTTAAGTAGCCATCGGTGACTTAAACTACGAACTAGCTCCGTATATTGATGTTGATGTCTTACATTTTAGGTATTTACTTTCAATAATACTAAGTTTGCATTTTAATGACCTGAATGAATGTATATACTTTTTCTATATATATTCCGCTACACATTTGATTTTAAAGTATTTCTGCTATTTTAACTTTATATTTACAATTGCACTGTTATTTACAAGAATATATACTCACTCGTGTCCGGCGCCAAATCGTTGTCGATTTCGTGTCCCGTTATGTTCGCCAGGTTGTAGGCACTCTTGTTCTCAAACCCGCTCATCGACTTCACCTCCACTAGCTCTACATAGTCGTACTTCTTCAGCACATCACTAGTGTTCCTATCCAAAATATCAAAATCATTCTTACTCGCTCTAGCTTTATATGTTATGTTATCGCTGTTCTTATCAGCGATTAAAAATTCAAATCTAGGCTCTTCCACTATCTCTGATTCTGGTCTAAAAAGGATATCTGTTAGTGTTTCTTCCCTGTCAGACTCCGAGTCGATCATCTCGTCTAGAAGAGGACTTGATATGTTCAATTGTTTTTCAAACGCTTCTGCTTCGTTCTTTGCTATACCTAATATGCTAACTTGATCTTTAATGTTCTTCTCTGAAAGGGCTTCGTCTCTGTCTTGTTCAGCATTTACTATCGCTTCCATCTGTGTATTCGCATTTTTGTTCGTTTCTTCCGGAGTCTGATCATCGTTTGCTACTGTAAGTGTATCTGAATTCGATTCTACTGGAATATTATATGTACTATTGAAATTAGACAGACTGCCTGTGTCTGTTGTGTTGTATTCAGAGTATGGTCGTGAGTGGACTAGATCGGCGGATAGAAGTGCGTTCAAGAGGAAGAACATTAGTTTTAACTTTACGTTTGTCATTTTTGTTAGCAAATATCCATTTCAGTAAAAGCGCTTGTTACTCCATCGCGAACCTGCGAACAATAGGAACTATTAACTATAAAAGTTTTACACGATTGTTTTTAGAGGAACTTTCCGATCGCTGGCGAGGGCTAGTTTGATTTTGCTGGTGCTCGTTATAACTTCGCCATTCGGAAACATGATGAGGTAATTAATTTATAGACCACGCTCGTGTGCTGTAATTGACTCCTATGTAGGGTAAATAAATAATTAGTTAAGGTTTTAGAAATATAGATTAGTATTATACTAATATATATTTCTAAAACTTGTTAAGTTTACGACATTGTTTACATAATTGTAACTTCACGATGTCTCTGAATGCGAACCTCTCTCGCTCTCAGTATGAACCGCGTGAATATGCTGACATGCATTTTATTTACGGTGAATGCAGAGGCAATGGCAGAGCGGCAGCTCTAGCTGAATCGTAAAGTCTATTACGCGGAAAGATTTGAAGGTTAAGTAGTATTTTAAGTTACAAAGAATAAATATTTTTATAATATCCAAATCTTTTATTTTACACATGTCTCACTCAAATACCTCAACACGAACTTCCAATAGGGTCCAAATGTCTTGCCATGGCGATAAATGTAGTTATTGCATTTTTTAATACCTAAGCCATTTTGTAGTTAAATGCAATATTTTGGTTTTTTAACATTATTAAGTGCAACAATTTTATTTATTTTTTAAACTATCGTAAATGGACAAGTTTTTAAAATAATGGGCACCGACTGCGTAGTACATTTTTTTTACACCACTCATATCTAAATTTGGATGATTTGTTAAAAGCAAGGATTAAAATTTCAGAATTTTTTATTTCTTTTTTTTTTCTTTAGAGCTTACATTTTTGTTTAATTTTTTTAATTATTATTATTAATAATTGCATTCGCTAGTACTATTATTGACCCGTGCAATACAAAAAACAGACTTGAAAAATAATGTCATTTGTCAAAGTTACAGTCACATTAGTAAAGTATTTATTGATTTTTGGCAAATATTGAAAAAAAAAATGATAATCCCAAAACCAATGGCTAAAAATGGTTTTAAAAAAATTATGTGATAGGTGAATACCTGTACTATAATTGACTTAGCGTTGGACCACTATGTGCCTGTGTGTAAAAGTGTCCTCCTTTAATCTGCGTTGGCTTCATGTGCCAAATTCTAGATTAGTCTTGATCTAATATCGGTTACTTCCTCAACACTATATTTATTAATAATAATAATATCTATGGACGCTTTCACACCACGTCAATCTGGTCCCGTGATAAGTTCTCGAAGAACTTGTCTTACGGGTACCAGACAACGGAAAATTAAATATATTTAATACTTTATTACTATACATATATTTAAGATTTTTATTATATAATACTTATAATATAATATTTAATACATATCCATGACCCAGGAATACAGAAAATATTTTTTGTGGCTTGAGTGCCAACGCACTTACCATTGAGCCACAGAGGTCATCATTTGAAAACAAAATTGCCCAGCAGATGTAAAACATCTATGTTAATATAAGAATTCATAATTAATGAAAATCTGTAATGAAAGATGAAATAAATTTAAAAAAAATATTTGGATCGAAGACCAGATCCCTTGTTACAAAGTCGAAATCTTAAGATATTTCTTGCCAACCTCATATACAATTGTTGTTATATTTTATCCCCAAGGCTATTTTAGCGGGACCATGTTAATGACAACCCATTCCGGGTATTCAAAATTGTAATCAGTCAGTGTCAACGCCTAGAGGTATTTTATAGCAAAACTGTATCGCCGCGGTGCTATTTATATTATTGAAGCAATATGCCAGTACGGGCCGCGTAGAGTTGTGGATTTTAGACAATGTCGATAAAAAGTTATTTCTTTAATAAAAAAAATATTGATATAATATAATGAATAGCAAAACTGTATCGTCGCGGTGCTATTTATATTATTGAAGCAATATGCCAGTACGGGCCGCGTAGAGTTGTGGATTTTAGACATTGTCGATAAAAAGTTATTTCTTAAATACAAAAAATATTGATATAATATATTGATTAGGAAAATTTACACGAATTTAACTCTTTTTTTAATGTTAGTTGGATAGGCAAACTGGCAAACGTACCACCTGATGGTAAGTGGTCGACGTCGCCCATGAATATAAACTAGTATACCTGGGACGAGCCCAGGCAACTCATTTATGTGTTGAAGTAATTACACTGCCTGTCCTGACCTCACCTCTATATCTCATATCACCTAACCTCATAGTGTGCCATTTTGGTTGACTTTTTTTTAAAAATGTTAGTTGGATAGGCAAACTGGCAAACGTACCACCTGATGTTAAGTGGTCGACGTCGCCCATAAACATAAACTAGTATACCTGGAACGAGCCCAGGCAACTTATTTATGTGTTGCCTATCCTGAGATATAAGATGTTAAGTCTCGGTGCCAGTAATTACACTGCCTGTCTTGCCCTTCTCTCCGAAACACAGCAAAGCTATTTCACGGGAGAAACAAGCAAGATGGTGGTACCTATGCAGTCGGGAGCGCGGCACATCGCTTCCCTCCCACCGGTAACGCTTCCCTCCCACTCATTACATTAAAATATTTTTTTACAGATTTTATCGCAGTTTATCAGATTTTTTATTTTATTTCGAATACTTCACAGCAACAATAATCACGGAGGATGAGGAAATATATAAAAAATACACAACAGATTGATTCCCAACGAAATTTCTTCTCAGACAACCATTCACCTTCCACCATAGATTCAGCTGGCACAGTATTCCTAAACAGATACGACTTAAGCCCAGAGGCAATTAATACCTAAAAGTCGGTGGTAGATTCTTAGGTATTAGAAAAGTACAAAAATCTATTACATGATTGTCGATATTCTCCCTTCCCTGGCTTAACAGTCGCGATGATAAATCTTCCTTTGTCAACATTCTATAAAAATGTCTCAAGACTTAGTGGCTGATGTATGATCGATTTTCTCTACATCCTCCCCCCTCACCCTCCAGGACAAAGTTTGATAACTGAATAATATGTTTATGAACGAAAAGCGTATTACGTGTTAGAATTATAATATCTGACACGTTTTATATTACTGTGTGCAGTGCAGTGCAGTCCCAGTCGGTTACGACTGATACGAGGGGTGTCGGCCATCTTGGCGTTTACTGAAGGAGGCCTTTAACCGTTAGTGTAGCGTCCAGTAGTAGTTGATGATCATGATGATAATGACATTGTTTTCTTAAAAGTATTATAATAGCTAATAGCGTAATTTGCAACACAATAACTATTTTTTGTGTTAATAAGCACACGAAAAAACATTTTTTCTAACTAAACTGTTTTAGGTCCCATTGGAGTTCATTCCATTTCGATCTTTACTCTTGGAAGTTATAAAATACAGTATTCAGTTATATCGGGATATCATAAGCGCAGACAATTAATTTTGGATTAATTATTTTCTAAGCGTCTAATTCGTAGATTTTGTTAGTAGGTTGTGCAGCGGTACGTACTCGTTAGACTCCCAAACAAAAAATAAATGAATTGTTCATTTGTTCTGTTTGGGAGGCTTTTGCTGCTCAACCCACCCACGGAATCGCAGCTGACATTCACGAGGCTATACGTCACAGTCACAACCCATTCATTGTATTTATCGGCACCTCCTTATCTCATGTCTCCTGAGACATATACAGAGTCATAGTCCAGGGATAAGATCTGATTTTTGAAGATAAGGCCTAGTTTTAGGTATCTTTTCTTCATCATGCTTCCAGATAAACATAAATAGCCTTTTTAACGTTGAGAAATGCCTTTTGTATACCAGGCCAGGCCAGGGCCTGAACCATGGTGGGGTTCAGGCCCTGGCCTGGCCTGGTATACAAAAGGCATTTCTCAACGTTAAAAAGGCTATTTATGTTTATCTGGAAGCATGATGAAGAAAAGATACCTAAAACTAGGCCTTATCTTCAAAAATCAGATCTTATCCCTGGACTATGACTCTGTATATGTCTCAGGAGACATGAGATAAGGAGGTGCCGATAAATACAATGAATGGGTTGTGACTGTGACGTATAGCCTCGTGAATGTCAGCTGCGATTCCGTGGGTGGGTTGAGCAGCAAAAGCCTCCCAAACAGAACAAATGAACAATTCATTTATTTTTTGTTTGGGAGTCTAACGAGTACGTACCGCTGCACAACCTACTAACAAAATCTACGAATTAGACGCTTAGAAAATAATTAATCCAAAATTAATTGTCTGCGCTTATGATATCCCGATATAACTGAATACTGTATTTTATAACTTCCAAGAGTAAAGATCGAAATGGAATGAACTCCAATGGGACCTAAAACAGTTTAGTTAGAAAAAATGTTTTTTCGTGTGCTTATTAACACAAAAAATAGTTATTGTGTTGCAAATTACGCTATTAGCTATTATAATACTTTTAAGAAAACAATGTCATTATCATCATGATCATCAACTACTACTGGACGCTACACTAACGGTTAAAGGCCTCCTTCAGTAAACGCCAAGATGGCCGACACCCCTCGTATCAGTCGTAACCGACTGGGACTGCACTGCACTGCACACAGTAATATAAAACGTGTCAGATATTATAATTCTAACACGTAATACGCTTTTCGTTCAATAACATATTATTCAGTTATCAAACTTTGTCCTTATCACTTGTGTCGCTGGAGGGTGAGGGGGAGGATGTAGAGAAAATCGATCATACATCAGCCACTAAGTCTTGAGACATTTTTATAGAATGTTGACAAAGGAAGATTTATCATCGCGACTGTTAAGCCAGGGAAGGGAGAATATCGACAATCATGTAATAGATTTTTGTACTTTTCTAATACCTAAGAATCTACCACCGACTTTTAGGTATTAATTGCCTCTGGGCTTAAGTCGTATCTGTTTAGGAATACTGTGCCAGCTGAATCTATGGTGGAAGGTGAATGGTTGTCTGAGAAGAAATTTCGTTGGGAATCAATCTGTTGTGTATTTTTTATATATTTCCTCATCCTCCGTGATTATTGTTGCTGTGAAGTATTCGAAATAAAATAAAAAATCTGATAAACTGCGATAAAATCTGTAAAAAAATATTTTAATGTAATGAGTGGGAGGGAAGCGTTACCGGTGGGAGGGAAGCGATGTGCCGCGCTCCCGACTGCATAGGTACCACCATCTTGCTTGTTTCTCCCGTGAAATAGCTTTGCTGTGTTTCGGAGAGAAGGGCAAGACAGGCAGTGTAATTACTGGCACCGAGACTTAACATCTTATATCTCAGGATAGGCAACACATAAATAAGTTGCCTGGGCTCGTTCCAGGTATACTAGTTTATGTTTATGGGCGACGTCGACCACTTAACATCAGGTGGTACGTTTGCCAGTTTGCCTATCCAACTAACATTTTTAAAAAAAAGTCAACCAAAATGGCACACTATGAGGTTAGGTGATATGAGATATAGAGGTGAGGTCAGGACAGGCAGTGTAATTACTTCAACACATAAATGAGTTGCCTGGGCTCGTCCCAGGTATACTAGTTTATATTCATGGGCGACGTCGACCACTTACCATCAGGTGGTACGTTTGCCAGTTTGCCTATCCAACTAACATTAAAAAAAGAGTTAAATTATATAAGTATATATATAAACATAAATAGCCTTTTTAACGTTGAGAAATGCCTTTTGTATACCAGGCCAGGCCAGGGCCTGAACCCCACCATGGTTCAGGCCTTGACGTGGCGGTGGAGCTCAGTAGCCTAAAGTGAGCCTAGCACCTTGGGCGAAGCTAATTGAGCCGAGGGGGCTCTTATCCCTCTTATAAGAAGAGAGGAAATAAGAGCAGGGGGCAAGGGGCGAAGACGCGAACCTCACCCCATTGTACTGTCCCGACGTTGGGAGGGGTTGTTCTGTGGTGCGGGACAACCCCTCTGTGGAGGTGGCGTCGGTCCCCTGAGGATCCGGGGCACCTCACCAAAGGCGTCATTAGTGGCACTCTCCGGGTTTTAGTGGGTAGAGCTGTGTCCACTTACCAGCTTTATCGGGCGCAGCGAGTCCCACATACCTGCCTGGGGAGACCCACTCCCCCGCGGGATGCCTCAGATTATTTCCCGGAAAATTTGCCAGGAAAAAAGGCTTGCTCCAATAAGGGTCCGCGTTGAATATAAAACAATTTGAAACCATATTATGTTTGTTTTGAATTTGAAAAAAAAAACATTTTTTTTTTATTTTTATTTTTTATTTATTTGTTCAAAACAAAAAAGCACAATTTTTTTTTCCCCCAAAAAACCCAGCCACGAAAACCTCACAGGGTTTATCTGGGCAAGGTGAGTCGTACAATATAAACTTATTTAGGATGTACATAATCACACAATAATAAAAGTTTTTACATATTAGACCCCCCCCCTTCCACTTTCCCACCCTCAGATCACCCGTAAATTATTTTTCCTTTTATTTTTGTTATATTCTCCTCCTTTTCCAATGGGTTTCATCCTACTATATTTTTTTTTGGTTTCTAAAATTATCGACCCTGGTCTAAGTTTATACTTTTTCACATTATGTAAGAAGTACTATAATAAACATTTTAAAATATTAATTTAAAGCACATTGTTTTCAAAACGGATTTCATCGCGGCTCATTTGGTATGTACGTGATCTGTGATCTGTATGTACGTGATCTGTGATCTGTATGTACGTGATCTGTGATCTGTATGTACGTGATCTGTGATCTGTATGTACGTGATCTGTGATCTGTATGTACGTGATCTGTGATCTGTATGTACGTGATCTGTGATCTGTATGTACGTGATCTGTGATCTGTATGTACGTGATCTGTGATCTGTATGTACGTGATCTGTGATCTGTATGTACGTTAAAACACGTATCATTACCGCTCTATTCCGGTTATAATGTTGGCTTATGATTAATCGTCCCTAACAATTAACATTTCAATCCTGCTGCGTGAATTGTCCAGCAACCTGTTACCTGACCACGACCGTCGGCCATAATGACGATGATGATAAAAATATTTTATTTATTTTTTCTTTAACGTCGCGAAATGCTCTGAGGCATCCCGCGGGGGAGTGGGTCTCCCCGCGCGGGTATGCGGGACTCGCTGCGCCCGACAGCTGGTAAATGGACGCAGCTCTACTCACTAAAACCCGGCGAGTGCCACCAATGCCGCCTTTGGTGAGGTGCCCCGGATCTATAAAACAAACAGGGCACCTCGACGGCTAGTCAGTCCCGCAAGGGACCGACGCCACCTCCACAGAGGGGTTGTCCCGCACCACAGAACAATCCCTCCCAACGTCGGGACAATACAATGAGTGAGGTTCCCATCCTCACCCCTTGCCCCCTGCTCTTCTGTCCCCTCTTCTTATAAGAGGGGTACAAAGAGCCCCCTCAGCCCAATTAGCTTCGCCCAAGGTGCACCGCTCACCCTAGGTTACTGAGCCCCACTGCCACGACAAGGCCTGAACCATGGTGGGGATGATAAAAATATATTATGATATCCAACTATTTTAAAGACCAAAAAAGCTTCTCAAAATAAAATGTATCTCTGTGAAAGTAAAAGAAAGAGTGAATAGACGTATCTTTTGTGTATCGAGATAAACAGTACGGCTCCTTTGTACCGAGGCTTCCTTGCCACATAGCCTTTCACCTTCGCTTTAGTGGTGGGACACTTCCAACTATCGACTACGAGGGAATTTTAAAATTTAAGGAAAGTGAAAAACATGGTAAATATCTGCTTTTGATCGTTTTAAAAGTGAAAATAATCGTATTAATTTAAGAAAGGTATAAAAAATAAATATATTTTTGAAGTGAACAAACAATGGTTTGAAAATGAATGAAACGAAGAAGATAAATACAGGTTGAAATTTACTTGGTTATTTTAGACTATTTAAAACGGTATATTAAACCGTATTTGTCAATTTATTTGGCGGAACTCTATCTTTTCACATTGGGCACGAATGTCCTGTTCGCGAGACTTATGAACAAAGAGTTCGATCTGGCTCGATTTCAATCAGGTTCTTTAACTTATAACGATGTTCGTCTTTATTATAAATCTTATTGTTTTTTATTATTCAAACTAATGTATGTTTAGTTTTAGTTATCAAATTTTACAACTAACGGTGCTAAAGAATGAGATAATAAACTATTTGAGGCGGGTGAAACCGCAGGGAGCGGCTAGTCTTAAACGTGTTGAGAATGATGCTATTTGTAGAAGCATATCTCCAGTAGACGAAAGCGGATGATAATGAAAAATAAAAAAAACATGTTCATAAACTCAAAAAACATCTGGGACGGTAATTACTCGACGGGCGTATTTTAAAAATGTTTTAATTTTATTAAGATGACCTCGTTTCGAATGAAATCCATAAAATAAGCTACGAGGTAATGTTATATTCATTACTATTTACTAACCATGTTATTACCTCCTCTACAATTATAACGTTCAAACTTCAACCTAAAGTAAATAATAGACTTGTATCCAAAATAAATAACCAATCAACACAATTTACTCCAACTTGTAGTATCGGAGATAAGTGCGTTAACCAAACAAAGTAATGTTTTTTTATTTTTTTTATAGAAGAGGGGGCAAACGGATAGTCGATTCACCTGATGGTAAGTGAAGAGCGACGTCCACAGACACCGGCTACACCAGTGGATTAGCAGGTGCGTTGCCGGCCTTTCAAATAGGAGTATGCTCTTTTCTTAAATGTCCCTAAGTCGTATCGGTTCGGAAACACCGTAGGAGCCAGCTGATTCCATATATTAGTCGTGCGAGGCAGGAAATGCCGTAAAAATCGATTTGTTGTGGATTTCCGGACATCGAGATGGTGTATCGACGATTCGAGCCGCCCGGCGTTGGAAGTGTGGAAGGAGCTGATATTGGGGCGCTCCAGCCCAGAGGTGAGAGCAGTATTCCATGTGAGACCGGATCTGCGCCTTGTATAATTGAAGGCGGTGTGAAGGCATGAAATACTGCTTCGCCCTTCGCTATAATTATATTAATAATGAATTTTATGTGCTTTTTATTTTATTTTATTATTAATAAAACGTGTGTATATTAAGAATAATAATACTTTTATATTTGACTTTCCTTGAAGACACAAAATACTATATCATTTTGTCTCTCGTTAATAGAAATACATGGGTATAAAAGCAATTCCTGTAAAAGGAATAAATTTTTATTAATTTTTGTATCGATAGGTATACATTTCCAGCACTAGTATAATCCCGCGGATCCACTCCCGTCAATCTCCGGGTATCCCATTGTCAGCTAATGTTGATCTCGTAACGTTGACAAACTCGTACTTATTATAAACGGGGTGTAACATTTTCTTTATTAGAAAATATTATTTCAAGATTGAATATACGGATATAATTTTAGATATAGAAAAATAGACTTATTATTATTAATAATTAATTATCGCCAACCACACATCGTTCACAAGTCGGTTGGGGCAAAATCATAAACCTTCATCTGGCCCGGCGGCGGGTCGAAATGCGCCCCCAACGATATTTTCGCCAATGCGTGGCAGGTCTTTCTCGACCCTCCAGCCCTAAATTGCTATAACTTTGCGAAAATATGATGTACTTATATAATTTTTTTGTACTGTGAGAATAGTCCCCAACTTCCTTAGGTTCGATTTCACCCCGGTATCTACCAAACAGGAAATGAGAAATAAACCAGGGAAAGCGGCAGGCGGATATCGACCTGACCCGGACTTGAAATACTAAAATATTTTTAGTAATGATGGGTCAGACAAAAATAAGGGGGTTTCGAAAATAAAATAAAATTATCGTAAAAGAAATAAAATATGTTTTTATTTACTTATGCCTGTCTTTAAAACATGTTACGCTAAGGCTAAATGATCCTTAGGTTTTATTTGATTTTCTGAAATGTTTTTTTTTTTATTCCGAGTGATTTATTAACCGTATCAGTTTTACCACAGGTCTCACTGTTGGGAACTAATAAAATACAGGTTTATTTATGTCCTCAGGCGGCTACCTAGCAGTGGGAGCATCACGGCGCCGACGCCCATGCACAACCAAGGCCACGCAGATGCACTGTCTTCCTTTTCCCTATCCCACCAATGGGCCACCGGAAACTCACATACCGCACGAAACGCGACTGCATAGCTGTCTCTTGACGCTGGTGTTAATCATAATCATAATCATTTATTTCATCACAAGAATGTAGTACAATGGTGGTGTCTTAAATAATTAGTGCCCTAGTACATTCTACCATAAATATGGTGTGTGGCAGAAAATGTATATCTACTATATTAAAATAAGTCGGGTTTTCCTTCCTGACGCTATAACTCCAGAACGCACGAACCGATTTCCACGGTTTTGCATTCGTTGGAAAGGTCTCGGGCTCCGTGAGGTTTATAGCAAAGAAAATTCAGGAAAAGTTTCAACAGAAAAGTGGGAAAATCTTTTTTCACATACAGCGCCATCTCTGATACATAGCATGTACTACAAACCAATATTTTAAGTGGCACCGGTGCGTGATACATTGTTTGACAGCTACTCATTGTTCTCTGCTCAGTTAATTTCATGTGACAAACCGGTATTGTGTTCACTGTGAAATTGTGAAAAAAAAGTAAAAAAAATAAGTTATTCGTTTCCTAACATTTCAATTGGAAACCATCAAATCAATCACGTGTATTGTGCAAATTTTTATTCAATTTCAACAGCAGGCATTTGTCTTTAAGGTGGTAAGTTGAACTGTGTAAATTATGTGGATCGTGCATTTGAGGTTAAATTCACCACTCTGTCCATAGTCCAAAATGCCTAGAGGACGACGTGCGAACATCGGCCGCCGCACAAGACATGCAAGCCAGCAACAAGTGTATTCACAGAACTTAAGCGAAGAAAGACAAAATATAATAAGAGAAAATGCCCGATTGAGACAACGCGTGAGCACACGAAGATCATTGGCATCATACAATCGCTTGGCATTCCAATATGATCCCACTGGGAACTACAGTGATGATGAAAATTTAGATATTGGACCAATGACGACTATATGCCGAAATTGCAATGCGTTAAAGTTCAAAAGAGAAACGGCTGGATTGTGCTGCGCAAGTGGAAAAGTCAAACTGGATCCATTACTTACACCACCACAGCCACTGAAACCATTGTTCGATGGAAGTGATCCCGATTCCAGCCATTTTCTTCAACACATCCTTGAATACAATAACTGCTTTCGCATGACTTCCTTTGGAGCTAATATCATTCGAGAAGGCTTCATGCCGACTTGCAAGGTAAAAGACACAACACACATAACCAATCACTCACACCAACACAATGAATTGCAACACATAACAACTACATATACACCACACACTACACCATCACACGATCAGAAGTTACACCGTATTCTTCAACAAATTATTGTTTGCAATTACAGATACAAGGACAAATATATCATTTGCGTGGTTCAATGGTGCCAACACTAGATGAACCGCATCAATTTCTGCAAATATATTTAATTTCGTCGACGGTGGATCAGCTGAATGTGCGTTGCAATATACAGGGAACACAACAGTTAAAGAGACGAATTATTGAACAGTTGCAAGCATTTTTTCACGCTAATAATGCTGTGGTTAATATGTTCAAAACAGCATTGGAACGAATGCCATCGGATACGCACAAATTTGTCATAAGAGCGGATTGTACCCCAACAGGTGAACATGTGCGAAGATTCAATGCACCCACCGTTAATGATGTTGCTGCAATTATTGTTGGCGATCCAACTAAATCGCGAGACATTGTCGTTCAGCGAAGAAGCAATATCATGCATCTTGTAAACGAGACACATCGTTTGTACGATGCGTTACAATATCCAATCATTTATTGGCAAGGGCAAGACGGATACGACATCACGTTGAAGAATGTCGATCCAATTACATGTACAATATTCACACAGTAATTATTGCTATTATTGCTATTATTGGTTTCCATTAACAATTCATTTAATTTTGCATTTTCAGGCGTATCAACGAATAAAAATCTTAGCGGAATGAATTACTATGCGTCAACGAATTAGAAAAGGTATGGAATACGAACTGCGCTAAAAAACGGTTCCTCGCAAACTACAATCAAGTGGGCGGGGCCAAAAAAGTACAATCAATTTGTCTCTCAGTCTGCTGCGCGTTCTGTGACAGTCTAGACGACCGTTGCGTTGACGAAAAAATCGTCAGAGACAAAAATGACCTCCTATGTTGTAAAATGGTGTAAGAGACGAAAAGAAGGAAGTAAAAATCAAACTGGGATAACTTATCACAGGTAAATTAACAATTTCGTATTTTATTCACGCTTAAATAACCTCCATATAAATTTTTGTGGTCAGTATTATGCAATCAGCAGGCAGCCGATTTTATATACTGAAATGTTATATTAAATTTTATATTGAGTACCGAGTTTTTATATTTTATGTTTTTATTCCTTATTTATGTTTTATCAATTATTTACTTTTAGTTTCCCCATAAACGAGATTCGGCGTTTACAATGGATTGCAGCAGTCCGCTTAGAAAGAAGACAAGATGACTGGTTACCGACTAACGCCAGTAGAGTGTCTTGTATACATTTTGGAGGTTCTTCTCAGTACTCATGGAACAGGTGGTACATTTAATTGACGTTCAAAAAGATACTTTAATGGTTCTATTTTGAAAAAAAATATATGTTAATTTCTTACTAAAGAGAAATACAACTATTTTGACTTGTGATTTTTATTTTATGCCCCATTCCCATTTTTCAAACATTATTGACATTTTAATAATAAAAAAAAGGTTACAACAGACTGTCAACTACTCTAAGGCTTAAAAATATACGAAATATCGATAGATTCTGTATAGTGAGTAAATAATGAATTACTCTCAATTTGATAATAATTATTGATTAAAAACAGTCATTTTATTAATCTTTATATTCAGACAAAATAAAAGTAGGTTTCCACATTAATTCATATAATCAATTACTTTATAATAAAATTAACAAATGTCAGACTAATGCATAATATCATCCTTCCACATCTCAACTGACATTGTCATTGTACATGTCCCGTAATAGTCCATCACGTTCGCACTCACTTTCTTTGATATTTCAATTTCATTCTATCACTATCCTCCTAAATTAGATTGCGCCTTATATGGATAGGTGGACGAATTCATGTGCACGTATTAAATTTAGCAGAGTATTTTGTATTGCGCGTGTGCAAATCGTGTTAGTATTATCAGTTTAGTAGTGTGAGTTTGGAACCATATTTTTCCGAGCTTTGTAAGAGAGTTATTTTTCCATACCTTTACTAATTCGTTGCTATGCGTATCGTATGATGATTCGTACACATGAGGAGAATGTCATTCTGAAGTGTCGTCGGCTATTCCAGCAATTCGCTGTCGACATGTCTGTCAAAGTCGAGACCGAACGTTTAGCGTTCATCCGATTCAATCAGGCAAAGCTACGATCTGAGGACTATATACACTTGCGTGATGCTATGCCATCATTCAGATGGTGATGTTCAGAATATTGGACGTCTGACGATTCTCCCACCGTCTTATATCGGAAGCCCACGCCACATGCACGAATACGCTCAAGACGCTATGACGGACGTGCGAAATTATGGAACTCCGGATTTATTTATTACCTAAATTTTTCCTTTTCAAATATAAAACAAAAAAAATTTTTCTTCATCTTTTAATCACCAAACGAAATGTTACATAAAACGAAGCCATCTGGTGGCGAAACGGAGTTCGCCGGGTTCGCTAGTACTTTATATATAAAACTACTAAAATTTAATTCATTAAATATCATTTTATGTTAATATTATACTTAATTAATAAGATGAATTCATTATAATTATTGTCAATAAAATAAAATAAAGAATGTCATAAAAATAAAAAATAATAATTGTCATGTATAGTGAGTGATAAAAAAAATTGTAACAATGTCATTTAAATAATATTACATTCTTAATAACAACAATAAAAATGTCACAATATATAATTAAAAAATACAATTCCAATATTATTTGTAATCCCACAGGTCATTTATTTTGCAACATAAATTCATTTAATTCATAAAAACAATTTTCTTTAAGCTTATACAATTTAGCTTTAAGTTATGTGAGCGAGAGGTACCACCCCGGTTGTGCCGGCCCAGTTCGGATGCAAAGCAGCATGGCACTACCTCTTAAAAATACAGGTTCTCAAATGAAATTAAAAAGTTAAGATAAAACGCTTTTAACTATAAAGTGAGGCAATTTTTGATAAACACTGTCATATCGCCATAGTATAAGATGTTCTCTACTCTGTGGTCTAAGAGCGTCATTTGATTTCGTGTGTGTGCGTTACCTGTGTCAATACAGGGAAGATGTAGGTTTTTTGTGCCTCATCTTCCGCCTCTCATGGCCGCAGAGTTCTATATAATATTTTTTATTTCATTCGAGAATAGGTTAGGTTTTTCTTAATGGAATATATTTATTTATTGCTGGGTCTATCACTATCAATAACTGCAGGGCACATTACTTTACTCTCCCCACCATGGTTCAGGCCTTGTCGTGGCGGTGAGGCTCAATAGCCTAAGGTGAGCCCAGCACCTGAGGTGAAACAAATTGAGTCGAGGGGGCTCTTTGTACTCCTCTTATAAGAAGATGGGATAAAATGGGGCAAGGGGCGAGGACGGAAAACTCACTCCATTGTACTGTCCCGACTGTTTGTTGGGGTTGTTCTGTGGTGCGGGACAACCCCTCTGTGGAGATGGCGTCGGTCCCTTGAGGGACTGACTAACCACCGAGGTGTTTGCACAACAGATCCGGGGCACCTCACCAAAGGCGGCATTGGTGGCACTCGCCGGGTTTTAGTGCGTAGAGCTGCGTCCACCTTACCAGCTTTCGGGCGCAGCGAGCTAAATAAACTGTTGGACTGAGCGGATGTATTTCTCCGACAGTGCGTGGCAGGCTGACAGGGGTCTACCGTGATCTTTTGGAATACCTATTAATTGGACTACAAGCTGAAATATATATTTGTCTCGAACGAAGGGTTCCGTACCATTATTGAACGCAAAAAAATCACGTTAGTTGTACGAAAGCTACCTTAAATATTTATTTTATTATATTTTTTAGTATTTGTTGTTATAGCGACAATAGAAATACATCATCTGTAGAAATTTCGAATGTCTATCTATCACGGTTCATGAGATACGGCCTGGTGTCAGGCGGACAGACGGACGGACAGCGGAGGCTTAGTAATAGCTACCGAACCCTAAAAGTATGGTATGGACGGCAAATAATGAATAAACTTATACAACACATATATACACGTATCATTCATCTATACATATACCATGAGTAAGAGGTAATGCCATGCTGCATTGCAGCCGAGCTGGGCCGGCACGACCGGGGTGGTATCTCTCGCTCGCATAACACCGGCGTCAAGTGACAGCTATGCTGTCGCGTTTTGTGTGGATCGTGAGTTTCCGGTGGCCCATTGGGGGGATAGGGAAAAGGAGGGCGGCGCATCTGCGTGGCCTTGGTTGTGCGGATGTGTATGGGCGTCGCCGTGAGGCACCTACTGCTCGTTTGCCTCCTGATGACATAAAAAAAACATTTACATTTTCATAAAAATGTCTGCAATTGGATTCCAACCCAGCAAATTTCATCTACAGAAATTGACACTAGGATTGACTCTAATGGGCGGTAAATAGTTTATTACATACCGAGCCCATCCAGTTATTGCCAGTGGTAGCCGACGTCTCGGGTTCAATTGATAAACTAACTATGTTATTTTAGTGGCATGGACACTGGTGTCTATACCAAATTGTAAGCGCGGGTCCATGAAAATTTAATAAGCGAAGAACTAAAATAAACATATAGATACACGTAAGATAACGTATGTATGTCTATACTAATACTATAATAAACAGATAATTTGTAAGTTTAGACATTTTTTTTTTTAACAAATAAATAAATATCTATCGCCGCTTTCACACCACGTCAATCTGGCCCCGTGCTAAGTACTCGAAGAACTTGTGTTACGGGTACCAGACAACGGAAATATATTTAATACTTTTATACTATACATATATTTAAGATTTTTATTATATAACACACATATTTAATACACATCCATGACTCATGAACACAGAAAATATTTTTGTTCCCTGGCGGGATTCGAACCCGCAATGAGCGCCAACGCGCTTACCACTGAGCTACAGAGGTAGTCATACATATATATCTTATATCTTTAAATGAGCAATTCTTGTATAAATAAATAAATAAGTAAATAATTGGAATCTCGGAATCGTCTCCAACGATTTTCATGAAATTTAGTATATAGGAGGTTTCGGGGGCGATAAATCGATCTAGCTAGGAATCATTATTAGAAAATGTCATTTTATTTTTAAAAAAAAAATACCGAGCAAAGCTCAGTCATCCAGGTACTGTAGACATAAAACGTTAAACGTGCGAAACTAATTGATGGCCTCTGTGGCTCAATGGTTAGTGTATTGGCGCTCAAGCCGGAGGTAGTGGGTTCGAATCCCGCCAGGGAATAAAAGTTTTAGTTCTGTATTCCCGGGTCATTTATGTGTATTAATAAAATTTATAATAAAAATCTAAACATATGTACGGTATATAAAAGTATTAAATATATTTCCGTTGTCTGGTGTCCGTAACACAAGTTCTTCGAGAACTTACCACGGGACCAGATTGACGTGGTGTGAAGTCGTACATAGATGAAAAAAAATACCATCGTTATCCCTGACATACGCTATAAAAATAACTATCGTGTGAACACCAACCCGACGCCAGGAGGCCGTGCGGTCGCAGATTCACGGTTGGCGGGGGGCAACCCCCCACTTTTACAAACCAAAAGTGAACCAAATGGGCTCACATTAATCCGATGTAGCACTAAAGCCTTTGGGCCGTTAGCATAGATCATTCCGAAAAAAAATCGTGTGCGCACGGCTGAAAATCGAAATTTCGACGAGTAAATCTACGTGCTTGTATATAATATTTGTATAACACAAGTCTTAGGATTACACGAGGACACTGCATACGTTCAAGTCTTCTAGTCTCTGCGGTATTGGAGTGAGAGCAATATGTGAAAGTGCTTACATGTAGCATCTACATTTATAAGATGCATAGAATCGAGAATCGAGAAGAGTTCTCTTCAGCTTAATGTTGAAACTTGAATGTTAGAACCGTATAGTGTTTGGTCCTGTGGTGGGAACGGTTAAAGCGTGGAAAAGCAAAGTACGGTTTAACGCATTTTAAGATTCCTAAAACTTTTTACTTACTTAGGAAGGGGTTATAGCTATTATTAATTGACATAAAAAATAATCGTATGTCACTGCCGGCTTTAACTTAGAAATGCGGACATACCCGGACTCATGCTGACTCTTTTTTATATTATAGGAGGGCAATCGAGCAGTTGAACCCTTTTGGAGACTATCGACGCCCATACATATCTGCACAACCAGAGGTTATATAGATACGTTCCCTTTTTTTCCCTATCCCCCCCCCCCAATGGGCTACCGGAAACTCACAAACCGCAAGAAACGCGACAGCATAGCTGTCACTTGACAACGGTGTTATGTGAGCAAGATGGTACCACCCCGGTCGTGCCGGCACAATTCGGCTGCAAAGCAGCATGGTACTGCCTCTTACCGATTATTTTTATAGTATGCATATATCAGTGACAAACCGTCATTACACTGGTGAATGAGTTACGAACATTTCCTACATACATTCAAACTCACATGACTGCAACTAGGGGCAGAATTTGTATGATAATTGTCTGTACCGAACACAGATATTGAAAAGGCAGCGAGTCATGTATGTATATTTTTTCTATCATCTCGTACTGTATCACTTCATTTACAACGGTCAAGGCTAACGTGGTGTGACTGTTCATAAGTTATTTATAAGCATTATTACCATACTCAAACGGAATTTAGGCTAATCTCGCTGGAATCGTTAATGAAGGATGACATGCAGACTACGACAAAATGTCGATGAGAATCTAGTTAGGGAGTTATAGAACATAGGCTTACTAAAAATACAAACTGGTTGGCAAAACACTTCTACCCACTAAACCCACCAATGCCACCTTGGTGAGGTGTCCTGGATCTGTTGGCAATAGGGCACCTCGACGTCCCCCAAGGCACTGCCACGTTCACTGAGGGGTTGTCCCGCACCACATAACAACCCCTCCCAACGTCGGGGCAGTGTAAATGGGGTGAGGTTCCCATCCTCGCCCCTTGTCCCCCCTGCTCTTTTGTGCCCTCTTCCTAAAAAGGGGTAAGAGCCTCCTCGGCTCAATTCACTTCGCACAAGGTGCACCGCTCACCCTAGGCTACTGAGCCCCACCGCCACAACAAGGCCTGAACCATGGTGGAGATCTCGATTTCACCCATGCTAAATTAAAGAAAAAAAAACGAACATACATAATATAAGTATGGAGTGTAAAGACAAGAGGACCATCTCTATGTATGACTTTTCATAATATCCGTAAAAAATACTTAAGTCATTCAACAACTATGCTTATATTTTTTCCGTTATTGGGACGCCAGCGCTCTGTGTAAAACACAGTAAAATCACTCATTATTACTGTATAAAATTCACATTAAAATAAAATCACGCTCTCTGCAGTATTTTGGGTTTAATAGTAAAACATTTTAGATTACGTCATTACAACAACTATGTTCATATCGTAGTTTTTCCGTTACGCCTAAGCGGTACATATCAGGAGACACGTTAGTGTCTAGCGCCAAGAACACATCCAAGTAGTTTGGCGTGAGGCACTGTGTATATATTATCGAGACATATGTAAACATAACCTCCAAAACATAACAAAAAATTTTTGGGGCTTTATTTTGTTATTATTGCCAAAACACTAAGACTTCACACTATTTTTAATAAGTTTCTTTTTACGAATTTTACACATATTACAAAAAATTATTGGGTCTCAGCAATTATTTAATACATTTCAAACATGAAAATTATTGCTTGCGCCGTTTTGCGATTAAAGAGGTTCAGAGAAAATATTTTATATGACGTTACAGTGAGAATTTTGAGTTTTGACATCGAAGTTGGTTGCTTGTTTTTTAGTTTTATCCTATCGGAACAGGCAAAGGCTAGAGGCCATGCTGCCTATCGTTATCAATATACGGTGTTGTATTAAAAATTAAGTATTTCGTTTTTTTTCTTGTATTCTCTATAGTCTATAGCTTATTTTTATTTATTTTTTCTGTTATATTTTATATTTGATAAACGTCTTTCGTATAATATATTTTTTCTGTCGTATTTTTTATTTGATAAAAGTCTTTTGTTTCATATATTCGTTTCTGTTAAGAGCTCAATCTTCTTCGTTTCTTCCCAGTTTCCCGTTGATTAATTGTTATTTTGTGTTTTGTTCATTCTGAGTGATTTACTAGTGTTTGTTTTAAAAACTGTATATATTGTGATTGGTTGGCGAATATTGTGGAGAACTGTTCTGGAGTGGTTTTCTATTGTAGGACTGTTCTGATGGTTTTCTGTAGTGTTTGTTTTTAAAACTTAATCTGTGTAATATATAATGTGATTCGTTGGCGAATATTATGGTGAACTGTTCTGGGTGAATAGAATGGGAAGTGATAGTTGATTGATGGGTGCTAGAGGGGCAGAGCCGCGCTTTTTGGCATTTTCCGCCGTTTCTCCAAAGCACAGACAAGATATTTTTGTTAACACAACAGATATGGCAGCATGGCCTCAGGTCTTAGCCAGTTCCAACAGAAAATGCCAATTGGAAAGAAAAATGTTATTACAGTCTAATTATTTTTCGAGAAATAACAAAATTATTTAACAAAGTGAGATGTACTATCTCTATCTATGTAATTGTGGTGCTTTAATGTGATTTTAATGTATTTTTTTATTTAGTTTCAACCGATTTTATTCGGTCAAAACTCAAAAAATTTGACATAACCGCTTATTAAATGCCGCTGGAGTTTGTTTCTTGACTTCATCTCCTACCAATCAAATTGGTATTAAATTTTTGCTATACTCTACTTGATTTACATTAGTCAACTTATCAAGAATGGAAACAATGTGGAGTTAAAGGAGAAATGCTGTTATGTTTACAATAGAAAAAACAGTTTGGTGGCTGTAGCAAACCAAGAAGATGGTGTTTATAAGTTGGTCATGGAACATAAACAATGTTTTTTTACTCCTACTTCAACAGTAATTAGTGAAGAGTGTCATAGAAGATTGGCCATTTGAATATAAATGACCAGAATAAAATAAAAGATGGAGCAGTTACGGGAATATCATACACAGACAGCAATCTAAAGAAGAAAATGAGGAACCAGTACCATTTACTTTTAGTAAAGGGGGACCCAAATTAAGTGAATAAAAAAGCTGCCAGAGCGGTATAGATTTCCAAATGTACAATGTTGAGTCTAAATGTTACTAATGATCCAGTCTGTGTCCATGAAGCTCTGGAGAGCCCAGAAAGAGACAAGTGGATTGAGGCAATAGATGAAAAGCTGCATGCAAGCTTTTGAAGAAAATGATGCATGGGTTCCTGTGAGTGAATTACCTTTTGATTAAACTTTAGTACAGTACAAGTGGGTATATAAAAGGAAATTAAATAGTGATAATAGTGTATGTTACAGAGCATGTTTAGTGGCTAAGGGCACAAGGTTACACAGAGGCCTGGTATTGATTATGAATAGACTTTCTCACCAGATGTCAGACATTCTACTTTGAAATTATTGTTCGCACTATCTGTTCAGTTAAATTTAGATGTCACTCATTTAGATGTTAAAACAGCATTCTTAAATGGTTTTCTTAAAGAGGACATTTATAAGGTTCAACTAGTTATTAATTGTGATTCAAATAAGAATAAGATTGTTAAACAAAGTAATTTATAATTAAAAAAAAATGTTTATTTCAGAAACTTACATATTAAGTACAATAAAATCTATAATTACAATGCAATATTTCTTAGGTATTTACAATATATGTACTGACTGCCTGAACTAGGAAATCCTGTGTTTCAGGCTAAAAGGGCTAGTGTACTCGCTTCACGAATCATATTTTATCATTTATATTAAACTATATATAACTTATAAGATAAAAGTATAAATAGGTAAAGTCTAATCTAACCTAATTAACGAATTATCTGTCTCTTCATACGACCTACTTTGTAGCGACAACTGGATTTTTTTTATACAGAGAATCATATTATATCATTTATATTAAACTACATATAACTTATAATATAAATGTATAAATAGTTAAAGTCTACTCTATCCTAATTAACAAATTCTCTGTCTCTTCGTACGACATACTTTGTAGCGACAACTGGAGATTTTTTTTACATTTATAATAAGTTAGTTGATAAATATCTGACAAAGCATTTAATCTGTTGTAGAGATAATGGCCTAGGTATATATAAAATTTAGTTATAAAGGTATGTTTTATTGCAATTTTTTGGGAGCAAACTATATCTTTTTTCGTTTTTTAGTAAGTTCAGTACAGTAGGCAAGAGCTGCGTGCTGTTTTAGTACTATGTTTAGTATAAAAAGTTGTCTGACTGTTAGGACTTTACATGTTTTATAAAGAAGGTTAGTAGGGAATAGGAAAGGGCAAAATGTAGCCACCTTGAGAATTGCTCTCTGCGCTCTCTCGACGGATATCAGTAGCGTTTTCGCTGCACCACCCCATGTGCTGATACTTGATGATTTATGGTTTAAAGCAGTCATCTAGATCATGGTATTAGAGAGTGGAGCAATGTTTATGTGAGTTAGGTTTCAAAAGGAGTCGTATAGAGCCATGTGTTTTTACAAAAATGAATAATGATGTAAAAATTGTTATAGCATTATATGTTGATGACTTATATTTGTTCCAATAATCAAATAGAGACAGACAAGTTAATTTCAGTATTGATTATGATATTATATAAGTAATTTTACTTCAAATTTCTGACTTGTCATACTTTTATTATTGTCAATACAATTTGTTTTCCCATTGTCACAGACCGTGCAATAAAAAAAACTTTAAGCGGAAAAGAGCTGGTTGTAAACAAAAATTGCGAGACATTATGTGTGTAGTATTTCTTAATTTTAATTATTTTCATTTGAAGTTATTTCCTTACTGTTTTACATTTTTTTAGCTTCTGGAAAGGAGAATATTTAAAGGCCTTAAAGGACAATAAACATAATAATAAGTACATTGATATCAAGTAAATTTATGACTTTCTTCGTATGGAGTTGGATTTGAATTATTCTTAAGAAAACAATAAAGAAAGTAATACATCTAAAGTTTTGATTTTTTTTTTATTCTGAAGGCATGGCAGTGTGCAACTATAACTTAATAAATTTAGGGTAAATAATAATGAATCATATATTGGACAAGAACAAAAAATATTATTTTTTTTAATTACATATTTGAGCTTATTATTACATGATTTACTAATAAGCAAATATAATATTTTACTTTAATTTAATTATTGATTTGAACTGCCAGTCAAGTTGCATGTTGCGCCATCTGGTATCTAACTTTTACACTCTAAATATTTAAACAGGAGGAATAACAGGAACGCATGCTCTATGTTATTTTGAAAATCAAAATAACTTTTTAAAAAATATGACGATGTTGTATTGGTCACTGGTCAGTCACAAGCGTCATTTAAAGTAAAAGTATTGTAATAGTACTAACCTCTTTTATTATTAAATTATTTGATAAAATTATTTGAAAAAAAAAACTTTTTTGTTTGTAAATGTACTAGACCAATTGTTTTTTCAATTTTCACAGTTTTTAATGAGTGTTTCTTTTAATCCGAGAGGTTTTGTGTACTTGGTTTTTTTATTTCATATTTTTTGTAAAGATTAGTTTATTTTTTTATTTTTGCTATACGTGTATATAGTTAGACGTGAACTTGGCGCGACATTTTACAGTGAAACTGTTTTTTGTGGGATTTTCAACTTCGCCCCGTATGAGATGATTATCCTTGTCTCTACAGTCCCTAAATATAATTTAAGCGGGCGGTGAGTCTACTGTAAGTATTTGCACAAAGTTCCGCACGAGAAGTACAACAATAAGGAATCCTTATTAAAATTATAATCTGAATAACGGCTTTATTACTTTAGCTAAGATAACAATTAAGTAAGATACTAAGTAACTTTTTAAATTTAACAGAGGCTAAATATAGGTACTGTTAAAGTATAATAAAGTGGAAAACTGGTTCTTTAAGTTGAACGGGTCAATCTCGGACAGATTTTTTCTGAATTTAGTTTTCTACCTATAGAACCCTTTCAATTATTTTTGAAGGTTTTTTTTATAGAAGAGGGGGCAAACGGACAGTCGGGTCACCTGATGGTAAGTGATAGCGACATCCACTGACACCCGCTACGTCAGAGGGTTAGCAGTGCGTTGCCGGCCTTTCAAATAGGAGTATGCTCTTTTCTTCAAGGTCCCTAAGTCGTAACGGTTCGGAAACACCGTAAGTGCCAGCTGATTCCATATATTTGTTGTGCGAGGCAGGAAATGCCGTAACAATCAAGTTGTTACGATCGAATCGTATCGAAGTTAACATCGAGATGGTGAGGGTGAAATTTGGAGCTTTTACGCGATGTCCGGTGGTGGAATTCTGCTGCAGGTATTAGTCCGAACAATTCCTCAGAACACCCCGTGGTAGATGCGGTAGAAGATACAGAGCGCTCCGATATCTCTAAGCAGCGCCAAAGAATCAAGCCGATTGGAGATAACCTTACTATCGACGATTCGAGCCGCTCGGCGTTGAACGCGGTCAAATGGAAGGAGCTGATATCGAGTCGCTCCAGCCCATAGGTGAAAGCAGTATTCCATGTGAGGCCGGATCTGGGCCGTGTATAATTGTAGGCGGTGTGAAGGCATGAAATACTGCTTCGCCCTACTGAGCACGCCGAGTTTCTTAGAGGCTGGTTTAGCCTTTTCTTCCAAATGACCACGAAACTGCACATCTCTCGATATGTCGACGCCAAGTATCCCAATGCTGGCTGAGGTGGTTAGAGAAGTGCCTTCAAATTGTAGAGGTACGACGAAGGGTGATTTTTTAGCGGTAAATGCGCAAACTTGTGTCTTGTTGGGGTTAAACTGGACTAGGTTAAGTCACCTCCATTCCGAGACTTTGGCCAATAGAGACTCGATTTCAGACACAAGTTTGTTCCGGCACTCATCGAATTGTTCCCGAGAAATATTAGGCCAGTGTATAAGGCATCTCCAGTGCTGTCATCCGCATGAATGCCACTGGTTTTCAGCATATCATTGATATGCAGAAGAAAAAGGGTTGGAGATAGTACACAGCCTTGGGGAACATCAGCATTATGTTAGCAGACTTGAGGTCCAAGCATGCACCGTCGATAACGACCTTAATGCTCCTGTCTGCCAAAAACTGGTGATCCACATACATAATTTCTCGGGAAGCCCATAAGATGGTAGCTTTGCAAGAAGCGCTTTATGCCACACCCAATCAAAGGCCTTCGCTATGTCCAAACTAACCGCCAGCGCCTCCCTCTTGCTCTCAACTGCCTCCGCCCATCGTGGCGTTAGGTATATTAGAAGATCACCAGCTGAGCGATTCCGTTGAAAGCCATATTGGTGATCGCTAATCAGCTGGTGCTTCTCCAAATATCGCCGGAGCTGGCAATGGTTAATTATGGATTCCATAATCTTTAATTAATTTAAGGTGATATAAATATTCTATAAAAATATTTAAAAAAACGGTCAAGTGCTAGTCGTACTCGTGCACGAAGGGTTCAGAACCAATTGGGTTCTCAACCTCTATTTTTAGTCATTAATGAACTGACAATTCACTTCCTTGTTTTTGTTCTAAAAATAGGGAGTCAAAAGTTACGCAACAAACATTGTTTGGGTTTGTTCCGCACAACCAAAGATTGTGCAGTTGTGTTGCAGAGAGGGCAAAAGAAACAGGGGTCGTCGAGTCAAGAGATGGAAAGATGACTTGAAGCATACAGCAGGTCGAGAGTGGCCAGAGATAGGTTCCACACTGAACTTTGTAAGAGGTAGTGCCATGCTGCTTTTCATCCGAATTGGGCCGGCACGACCGGGGTGGTACCTCTCGCTCACAGTGACAGCGATGCTGTCGTGTTTCATGCAGTTTGTGAGTTTCCGGTGGCCCATTGGGGGGGATAGGGAAAAGGAAGGATGCATCTGCATAATCTCTGATTGTGCGGGTGTGTATGGGCGTCGATAACCGCTAAAAGACTTCGACTGCTCATTTACCCTCCTACGCTATAAAAAAGTGTTCGATCTTACTATCATCACCATTATGTCTACTTCTTTCGAGTTTGTCATTAATTTCGTTTTACTTGCGTTTTTTTTCCAAACCAGCCTCTGCTTAAAATTGCTAGACTCTGCATCCGGATGGATTCTCTTCTAGAAGTACCAGGTCATCAATAAATCTCAAATAATTTGGGCGAGCCCCGTTTATGTTCAGACCTGTGATCCCAGTCTACCTGAATTTCTGAAAGAACGTGGGCGACGCTGACCACTACCAAAACACTGATGATGACGATAAAAGTTTATAAGATATACAATAGCGTTAAACGTGAAACTCCCTTATTTAAATTCCCTTCTAACTTGATTAAACGATTGATTTGAAATGCAAATAAATTATTTTGCGAATTGAAATTGATAAGCTAACAAGTTTGTAAACGCCTCTTGGTAGTTAAAATAAAAATAAAAAATAAATTAGTAATCGTTTTTACTTTTTATACTGGCCTGTGTCCGAATACACTGTTAATGTTGCTCAGAAGCAGTGGGAAAGAGTCCAAGGCCATGTTTGCTGGCTCGAGTAATATGGTGGCTGGAGATGCAGATCACGAGCTTGAATCACGGAAGTGCTGGTAATTATTAATTGAGATGTGACCTGATGTATTTTTATTTATTTATTCGTTAAATATGCAACCTATATCTATATCAAATGGACATACCACCGAATCATCAGTTTTTTTTTCCTTTAACGCCGGGAAATGCTCTGAGGCATCCCGCGGGGGAGTGGGTCTCCCCACGCGGGTATTGGGGACTCGCACTCTGTCGGGCGCACCGACAGCTGAGCTGATAAATGAACGTAGCTCTACCCACTAAAACCCGGCGAGTGCCACCAATGCCGCCTTTGGTGAGCCCGGATTTAGAAAACAAACAGGGCACCTCGACGGCTAGTCAGTCCCGCAAGGGACCGACGCCACCTCCACAGAGGGCTTGTCCCGCACCACAGAACAACCCCTCCCAATGTCGGGACAGTACAATGGGGTGAGGCTCCCATCCTCACCCCTTGCCCCCTACTCTTCTGTCCCCTCTTCTTATAAGAGGGGTACAAAGAGCCCCCTCGGCCCAATTAGCTTCGCCCAAGGTGCACCCCCTGGGTTACTGAGCCCCACCGCCACGACAAGGCCTGAACCATCGTGGGGAATCATCAGTATCAGTCAGTTAAAGTCAATCCCAATTGAGGCCTCGGACTATGATTAAATTAAAATATTGATAACATATAATTATTAAGTCACACTCCTGGACTATGTTGAAAGCATTCAAGCATTTTCTGTAGAAATTACGAAACCTTCACAAATGAATAGAAATCGGACAATGGAAATCCCAACGTAGGGTTTCTAAATCATCCCGGTGGCCCCAGCACCGTGGGACCGCCAATGTAGTTCTAAGTCTCTAGACGTCAGATCCAACTTCGATGTAAGTCTTAAGTTAAATTGTAATTATTTTGTATTCTAATAAAATCCTTAATTAAAATTGTTTTTTTTTTTGGAACCTGCGGTTGCGGATACCATAATTTATTTTCATTTCTCATTTTTGTCCCTAGCATCAGCTCAAGTTCTAAAGAACGATCTGGGACAAAATCAACGTGATATCGTTGTTGCATAATATTTAATTACTAGCTGTTGCCTGCAGCTTCGCCCGCGTTACTCAACTCCTATCCTATCGACGGCTGGACCGATTTTGATGAAATTTTTTGTGTGAATTCAAGGGGATTCGAGGATGGTTTAGATTCACAAAAAAATATATTTTGTACAGGACAACGTCTGTCGGTGCAACTAGTTAATATATAAAATAGTAGTAATCTATACTAATATTACAAAGCTGAAGTGTTTGTTTGTTTGTTTGTTTGAACGCACTAATCGCAGGAGCTACTGGTCCGATTTGAAAAATTCTTTCAGTGTTAGATAGCCCATTTATCGGGGAAGGCTATAGGCTATATAACATCACGCTGTGACTAACAGTAGTTAAGTTGAGTTAATTAACGCGGGCGAAGCTGCGGGCAACAGCTAGTATATATATAAAGATAATAATATTATTATGATATTTATTTAAAGCTATTCCCTGCGGAATCAGTCGCCCTAAAATAAAAAAGTGCGTGCGTACAAAGTAGTCAGAACTCAGAAGTGTAGTTGTCAGAACTCAGAAGTGAAACTTATTTGTCAAACTAATTTTTAAATCTCGTTTATATTTATACTAATCTAAAGCTTTAAATTGCCGAGACTTGAGATGCGACGTTCGCTCTATCTCACTCTCTCTCTCTCTCTCTCCCTCTCTCTCGATCTTCCTCACTCGCTTGCTCCCTACTCTCACTCCATGGCTATGTGCTTCATGCTACGTTCGACCTTTCTCACTCTCTCTCAATCGGTCTCAATCACTCTCTCCCTCCCAATCTTATGCAAATATATTATGTACCTACATAATATATAGCCTTACTCGACCATTGGACTTTGGACATTGGACATTGGACGACCATTTTTCTTCAATCAAGTGTAATTACTGGCACCGAGACTTAACATCTTATGTCTCAGGATAGGCAACATATAGATGAGTTGCCTGGGCTAGTTCCAGGTATACTAGTTTATATTCAGACTGCCAGTTTAATCCGTAGTATAGAGATTTCAGTGTCGCACAAATAATGTTTTTTTTTTATATTTATGAGATTAGCCACACACAACCTACATTTAGATCCCCAGTGAAATAAATTGGGCCCGCCTAACTAGTACAATCCTCTTTTTGTATTGCATTTCTCGCACTGATTCTGTGTGAATACTTCATGAGGTAACCAGATCGATGTTTTGCTTCTTAAATATATTATTGATCACGTTAACCTATTTTTGAACTGAACCCTGTGTTACCGAAGTATTAAGATCTTGTGTATATACTTACGCGTCCAAAATGTGCTCAACAGTAAAATTCATACAAAATTATTATTAACTTGAACGCCCCCGTAGATAAGTAGATAATAATGATACATTTTAATACAGGTTCCATAATTATTCATTGTAGGTACCCCGTACCACCACCTAGCATATTTTTTCGTTAAACTTTTTTTTATGTTAGTTGAATAGGCAAACTGGCAAACGTACCACCTGATGGTAAGTGTTCGACGTCGCCCATGAACATAAACTAGTTTATCTGGAACGAGCCCAAGCAACTCATTTATGTGTTGCCTATCCTGAGACATAATATGTTAAGTCTCGGTGCCAGTAATTACACTGCCTGTCTTGCCCTTCTCTCCGAAACACAGCAAAGCTGTTTCACGGGAGAAACAAGCAAGATGGTGGTACCCATGCAGACGGGAGCGCGGCACAGTGCTTCCCTCCCACCGGTAAACTGTTCTGAACTTCGGATTTAAACTTTCTATTATTAAACTTAATATCTTAATTCTTAGTAATGGCAACGCATGAATCAGTTGCCTGGACTCTGGAGTACCCAGGTTGTTCATGGGCGACGCTAAACACTTATCATAAGAAGGCGACGCTAAACACTTATCATTTCTGCTCGTTTGCCTATCCAACTTACAAAAAACTAGTTAAGATTATGAATAATATACATTTTGTCCTAATACTTTAATCCTAAAAACCTATCAAGAGTTATTAAGAGTGGAATTCCTATATTAATGAATCCCATAAATAGTCCCAAATATTCCTTCAAGCTTATTATTTAGCGCACAAAACATCAAACCCGTGAAGTGACGCTGTGGGTTGTTTACATAATGAGGTCGTCATACTAATACAGATGCCGGGTCGAGTGTGCCAGGAGACAGGAGACAGAGCAGGAGACAGGACAGAAAACAAGAAAGGACACATGAGTAAATATGGTGGCATATTAGTAAGTGCCATAAACAGCAAACGAGCCGGTCGGTGAGTGGTCTTATTGGTAATTATATAAAAAAATAATGCTTATTGTGAGAAGCAATATGGTAAGTTTCAGGGTCAGTAATAACCTACCGACTTTGGGCCTTTTTACATTACAATTGTAAAAGATAGTGACAACGTAGCAAGAAGAAATAAATTATAAATGGTACAACTTCTACGCATTCTATCACGGCTTATTAAGAGTTTTACATCTCTGACGTTTCTACAGCATTCTACAGCAACCAGTATTCTACAGCAACCAGTATTCTACAGCAACCAGCATTCTACAGCAACCAGTATTCTACAGCAACCAGTATTCTACAGCAACCATGCATTCTACAGCAACCAGTATTCTACAGCAACCAGTATTTTACAGCAGCCAGTATTCTACAGCAACCAGTATTCTACAGCAACCAGTCCAGCGAACCGGTGAAATTCGGGTAAGCAGACAAACATACTGATACTTATCTTTTCAATATAACTTATATATTATTTTATCTTATTAATCAATTTCCTAACAATAAATGTATTTCATAAGAGCGCCTTTTCCGAACCTTCTCGTGTATGCCACCCTTCATAATAATTTTAATTAATACCCCTAGAGTTAGGCTCGTATCTTCAGTATATAATTAACCAATGTAGCTTCTTATCAATTATCTTTTCTCTATATATACACGGGACATATACCAAAATAGCCTTTTTTACAATTTCTGTCTGTCTGTCTGTTTATCTGTCTGTCTGTCTGTTTGTTCCGGCTAATCCCTGAAACGGCTGGGCCGATTTTGATGGGACTTTCACTGGTATATAGCTGATGTTATAGGGAGGAACTTAGGCTATAAAAATAATCATCATCAATCCGGGTACGGCTGCTAAGCAACAGCTAGTGTATATATAATATTCAACAGTATTTCATAGAAGATACTCTCATCAGCCCGCGTCTCTTCAAATCGCCAAAATGGACGTACGTATGGCGCCTTTTGCTACAAAGCTTGACACACAACTAGCACTTTTTACGTCGGACTAATTCAACAATTGATGAATCTCAGGGGTTTTCCAAAAACTGTGACATTAGAACGTCTGACACCTCAGTCCGTGATTGATGCTTTAAAGTATCAGAAACGTCGGTATTGTAAAAATCTTAATATACCGAGATATAATCCGTAAAAGTTTCAAGTACGCACTGTACCTAAATACGGGTACTACGGCTTGCAAAAATGTGGTTTTTAACCCAAAAATAACTGCTTTTAACCTTGTAGCTATAAAAATGTTGGATAATAACACGGTGTTTTTATTTATAACCATTAGAAAAATATCTTAGTCATGAAGAAAGAGTTTTTACGAATTCACTTAATCAGCCGAAAATAAATACCTCTTTTTTGGTATGGGTTCTACCATCATACAAATGAATTTGAGAAATAATGTTGCTGTTATTGAAAATATTTCTTTGTTTAAGTTTACTTTTCGTCTTAAAAAACAAGTGTCAAATTATAGCATCCTATGATAGAATATATAAATAAGGTGTTATATAACATCGTGTATTTAGTACGTAGTATTTTAAATTCTCTATTTTTAATTACCTCAACAAAATTATCATATAGACTATAGACTAGTATTATATATATATTAGAAAACATACATAACATATTTTCAATTCAGTCTTAATATAAAAATCAAAAAGCTGAAAGTACGTTATAAAACTTACCTTATTTTTTCACACATTTTCCATTTTCCATAAACAATATTAACATGTTCAACTTTGTAGTTTACGATAAAAAAACACAAAAATTCTCATTCACTGGCAGTGTGTAAAAAAATATATCGTTCCAAATTTAAATGTGACAGCGCGGTAAACGAATTCATTTTAGGACACTTCACTTTTTGCAATGAGGTTTTATTGATGATTTATAATAAATATTAGTGGGGAAACGTCTCGCTGCCCGGGATAACACTCCCGTGCAGGTCGGAGGCTGGCTCTCGCCCGCCGGCCGCTAGAAGCTTCGTATACTGCGCATTCCTCTTGAGTCTTGCGTAACTATTGTTGCAAATTAAATAATGATACCTTCAGCAAATAATATTAAATAGATACATTCTTCGTGTATTCTACGATACAATACCACATTATTGTATTGTAACTTAAAAACAATTATTTTAAATACAAACTCTTAATTGTCTTTTCTTTTCTTAACTAACTTATTACTTATCTTATACTTTTGAAAATGGAATGACACATAATTCGTTTGTTAGTCGAAATTCGAACGAATAGATAGCAGCATATGAAGCTTCGACCGCACCACATCTTTTGGGGGTAGCCTTCCTGCGCATGTGGTGGAAAATTGGAGGGAGACGGAAACAAACGCCGTATGAAATAGAGAGGGACAGCTATATGATGTGAGTGCATATAATCTACTCAATTTATTGTCGAGGCACGTATGAGTTAACAAAAAACAATTTTGTGTTCAAAATATTTTGTCATTGAAAAACGTATTTTAAATAAACTCTTTATTAAAATAATTTATTGTTTCATTTTCTATGAATATTACTAAAATATTAATGAATAATTCAAAGTAATGCGAAATTTAAAATTATAAGTATACTTAGTATTACACATCACCTGCTTTGTGAGAGCGCTAGCAGTATCCAAGTTAGCAGTAAATCAAGAAAATACCCATCTGCATGTTTGGCAAACAGCCAGAAATGTTATTTATTGAAGAGGCCATTCACACCAGCGCCCCTGCACCTGGTCAAAATCATAATGAAAAGATTATTTACTACCGTTTTAGCAATTCACCCTTACCAAAACCAAAATCAAAATAACGGTAGTCAACTCTATTATCTGTTTTAAAGCAGGTCTACTGATAAGACCCCACCATGGTTCAGGCCTTGTCACGTCTCTGGGGCTTAGTAGCCTAGGGTGGTAATTCAGCCGAGGATTCTCTTTGTACCCCTCTTATAAGAAGAGGGTACAAAAGAGCCTCCACCTCACCAAAGGCAGCATTGGTGGCCCTGTCCGGGTTTTAGTCGTTAGAGCTGCGTCCATTAACAGCTTTCGGGCGCAGCGACCGACCGACGTCCCACCCGCCTGGGTAGACCCACTACCCCGCGGGATGCCTCAGAGCATTTCCCGGCGTAATAGAAAAAAAAAAAGAAAAATCAAAGGTTTACTCTATACTATCTATACCTCTACAAGAGAGGTATTCTCTCACATTTTTTAGATCTTTAGATTTTCAACTTTAAAAGCGGGACATCAACTACTTAAATAAGTGTCCCGTACTTACCTTATCTTAATAACGCCAGCACATCTCAATCCCGATCTGATTCATTCATTCAGTCAAAGGTCAACCAATACTTCGAATCAAACCAACCTAGAGGTCATCATCCGACCCCGATATTCCAGCTTAAACTTGATTTATCTAGAATATATTTTTCATTCTCAAAGCAAGTACTATATTAACTCTATCCACAAACGGACTTGGAATATTTATTCCCACTTTCTCTCTACTTTCTCCACAAATATCCTTAAGCTTAAGTATAATAAAGATAAAGATTTTTAATTTTAGGATCGCGTTAATCTCTAGAGCTATCGATTGAATCTCGGAAATTCTCTATGTATTTGATGAAAAAGAGGTTTAATTTAGAAGTTTTTTTTATTTCGAAACGAGAGATCAAGCAAATCTTGTTTGTGTTAAAATATCCAATAAGTTCTAGCTTATTTATCAATCATTAAACAATTTTTCCCAGATCACTTCTAATGTTCTCTACTCTACATTTCGTAGAAGCGCTACGAAGGGCGTAGGCAAGAATATAAATTAAAGTAAAATCCTTCTTCTGCGACTCCTCGGGGAGTTGTACCCTCCCTTACTACAACATAATGTCATTGGTCCCTTTATGAGGGTCTGGCATGGATAGTTACATGCCTCTACGGGGTGCTGATTCGATTCCCGGTGAGGCATGACGAATATAATATATAGGCTTTCGTACATATTTTATGGACGTGTATTTGTAATGTAATATAAACGCAAAATACACAAATTTTATATAATTTGTTATCTTAAATTGGAACCTACTGGTTAGCAAAACTAATATAAGTGGTACATCACTCCTTACACATCTCGTGTGTACAACACTACATTCTTATTTAGTCTGTGGAATCCCTCTTAATGAAACTACATTTATAATAACAATGTAATAATAATAATTTCATCATTCTAGTATACGTAACAGAATATTAGGTACGGTTTCTCCCTTCTATGGTTGATGAGGAAACAAACATCTAATATATAAAATTCTCGTGTCACGGTGTTTGTTACCAAACTTTTCCGAAATGGCTCGACCGATTCTTATGAAATTTTATGTGTCAAATCAATATAATAATAATATGTTGGGACAACTTACACACTACCATCTCATCTCAAATCAGGCAGAGCCTGTTCTTATGGTAACCAGACAACTGATATATACTTATATATTTCTAAATACATACATATTATAGATAAATTACACCCAGATACAGAACAAATGATCATGCTCATCACACAAACATTTGTCCTGGGTGGGAATTGAACCCACGACCTTCTGGTTTAGCAGTCAGGGTCACTGACCACTAGACCAACAGGCCAGTCAATATATTATTATACCTAAATTATAGACGGTGGTCCAAATCCTTGATACTTAATGTTAGTCCACTCTACGTCTGCGGACCGAGTAAGTCTGGATACGTACAGACACGAGTTGGCCATGTTCGTTATCTCGTTATCATTTCCAATTGACCACTTATTATCGAATTGTCGCGCTACCGCCGTGTGCGGAAAAATCTACACCAGTACGAGTTGTTCTCGATTGTAAAACATAAAAACAAAAATTTCTCGATAATAAACAAATTTAAACGTAGTCGAAACTTATCTATTATTTTCCAAAACCTTTGTACAGTGCCACCATCTTAACTGTTCAGTTGAGAGCGGCGCTAGTAGAGAATTTAGTATTGCCATTTAAGAACCTAGAAAAAAAGGGAATTTAATGTCAAATTTCAAGTCAAATCTTTAAATTAAAATAATGTTAATCTAGTTACATCCAAAATTGAATTGAATTAAGACATTATATGTTTATAAGCTTATTTTAAATTTCAAATAAAATCAACTCCTTAATTTTTTTTAAATGGGCGACTTAATTTTTCCATATCTGGCAGCACTGACCTGTCGCAGCAGCAACGCGTTCATTCAGCTTTTCGAATGGTATTATTGGAGCTTGGAGGCGTTTCTCTTCTCTCATAAAAGATAAAACTTTTGAAATAATTAGCCGTGCATCACTTTTAAGAGGTTTCGGCATTTTATTTGCACTTTTTACAATGAAATCGAACAAAAACCACGGGAGTACTCACACTAGACAGAAACTGACAGCGGAATGTTTTTTTCACAATGGCGGATGACGAGGCTGTAGTTACAATTTTGCCCACCTGAACAGATAACTTGGTGGCGCTGTATATAAATATGACACATCGTTCAATTTTTCTCGGCAACTAGGTAGGTATGCCGCATAAAGTTAATATACCTTTCCGCTAGGTATAATACTTTATGGTATGTGGTCGAAAAGATTTTTGTGTAATTTGGAGAAAGCGCTGATAGTGACCATATCACAATATAGTCTAATACTTCAGAACTATATAAAGATTATAATTTTTTGAATGTGAAAATCTTAATAAACTTCGTTTTTTTTAATTAAATTTATTTCTAAATTTAAAAATTTTCGTTTTATTAAAATACTATATAGAAAATATAAAAAAAAACTATCTCTAAAACTACGGGACCCATGGTGCGACCCACGCCGGCTTTTCTTCCAGGCTAAAACCTTTAAAAGCCATTACCACCTCATTTCGATCACAAACAGACATTAACTAAAAGCATTTTAGTCTGGAAGGTAAGTGGATGAAAACTTACACGAAAAATGTTTTAAAAATATTGAAAAGTAAAACATTATATTGTAGTTGATAGTGATTGGTATAATCTTCGAAGTTAGGGTTCTGGGTTCAAATCTGACTGTTTTAATCGTAATTACTAAAGGGGCTTTCCTTACACTAACCTTGTCGCTTGCTCGCTGGTATATTCTCTATATTGGGAAAAAACTGCACTATTTATATTAAATAACTAGCTGTTGCCCGCAGATTCACCCGCGTTAACTTATATTTACAGCCGTACACGGTTTGATGATGATTATTTTTATAGCCTAAGTTCCTCCCTATAACATCAGCTATACACCAGTGAAAGTTCCATCAAAATCGGCCCAGCCGTTTCAGCGATTAGCTGGAACAAACAGACAGACAAAAATTGTAAATAACGTGACGACCTCTGTAGCTCAGTGGTAAGCGCGTTGGCGCTCAAGCCGGAGGTTGCGGGTTCGAATCCCGCCAGGGAACAAAAAAAAATATTTTCTGTGTTCCTGGATGTGTTTTAAATATTATGTGTATTATAATATAATAAAAATCTTTAATATATTTAATACTTTTTTATACTATAAGTATAGTATATAAAAGTATTAAATATATTTCCGTTGTCTGGTACCCGTAACACAATTTCTTCAAGAACTTACCACGGGACCAAAATGACGTGGTGTTTTAAGAAAAAAGAAAAAAAAAGATGCTGCCGCCATCGCTGAATGTGTTGCTGACCGCAAATCTCGGGAGCAGCTGAACCGATTTCGTTAATACTTTTTTTATAATATTCCTTGAAGTACGAGCATGGTTCTTACTGACAGAAAAATAAAAAAAATTGGCTGAAAAAGTTAAAAACAATACTTTTCTATACTCCCATACAAAAGATTCGTAATAATACTTAAAAGTCGTTAATTGAATTGGAGGGGTTCCGGGAAGGCAAAAGCTAAGAACGGATTTTTTTTGACAGAACGAAGTCTTTGCGGGCAGCCAGTATAAAATACTTTTAAACGAAACCTTCACCGCGAATGGGACTCACAGTCGTCTTCCTATTTAATTTTAATATAAGTACTTAATATAATGTTCATATGTTTAATATGAATACATAAAAAGCAATAGGATTTAGACATAAATTTTTCATTTTGCATGCTAATGTAATCTTAGCAAAACATGATGTTCAAAAATTGATTTTAACACCTGTATTTAACCATGTTTTTTGCAAATAAATATTATTATTATTATTATTCGAGTGGCCGTTAGTAGGGATACATAAAGCCCAATTTGCGAGTCCGCGGAGATTGGCCGTAACCCGGCGTTTAACTAATTCGCACCCATTGACGCCCAGGTGCCTCTTTGTGCCTGGATCTAGATAAACGACTGATAAACGACACATCAACTGCCTCACAATAAACTCAGTACATTTCCTATGCATTTGTGTACAATGAGGTTTATTTACATTATAGACGGGCAAGGTCAGATTTGAGTGAGGCAGATCAGCAACGAGACACCTGTGTCAACGACGCCCATCAACATGTCTGGCTCCTGCTTATGCCAGGTATTCAGTAATTATCCCCGCGGGCGAAGGACGGGAGTGCGTAGGAGGCGCTACTTAATGCATCTCCAGTAACGCCCCTGTGCTCGTGTCGGGTTCAGGATGGGAACCTGGGACCTGTGTGACACGACGTCATGGGGACTGCTTAGTAGCGGCCGGGCAGTAGTTTGTCCGAAGAGTTGTCTGGCCTTCGCCGGGGCCATGTCGCTGAAGTAATCCCGTTGAATGCAGATCCGGGGCCCTCAAAAAATGGCTGAAGGCGCTCGCAGCGGTTTTAGTTTACGGGTAGGGCACACTCAGGTGCAAGTCCCACATAGGGTCAGGATGTACCCGAGATCCTGGCTACCTGCGTAAAAATCATTTTCCTACGATAAGAAAAAAAGGGTCTTTTATTATCAATCACGTGGCGTACATTAAAAGAACACACAGCACAGCACTTAGCACTTAGCACAGAGACTTAACATGTTTGAAATTACATAATATATGTCTCAGGACAGGCAACACGTGAATGAGTCTTCTGGGCTAGTCTCAGGTTAACTTGTTTATGTTCATGGGCGACGTCGACCACTTACCATCAGGTGGTTCGGTTACCTATCAAACTAACATAAAAAATAAAAAAAAAATAACTCAAAAATAATATTATAATGAAACAACTTTTACGGATTTTATCGCGGTTTATTAAGATTTTACAAGCCCGATGTTTAGGATACTTTCTTGTAAATCGCGATAAAATCCGTAAAAATTAGAATACAATATCAATAATTATAATCAATTTGTATAATATTTATGATGCAAATCGCCATAACCTTTAACACTGATAATTTTAGACCTGGCATATGCATGACCCGATTTGCATGCATATTTTCCACGTGCCATTAGAGCAGGAAAAGCTGGTGCGACGTGACAAGTAATTCGCCTCTCAGCGTGACGCCGGCTGCACGGTGCCTATTTAGGTTAAACCTTTCAAGATAAACTGGTGACCCGGTACACTTGGTCTCGTTGTAGTAGAGTTACATAGATTAATTAACCTTGTGGGTACATATTATTCAAATTAGATCTATCTATAATCGTCGTTATTATATATGTCGCTGCAGACGCTCTTAATGAACGCCAAGAATCTAATTGTCTGATTTTTTCTCTTTAACTTTTCTTATTAAATATTATTTTTATTGAATTGCTTTTATTTAAATGTGTACCGATTTTTTTTTATGTTAGTTCGATAGGCAAACTAGCAAACGTGCCACCTGTTAAGTGGTCGACGTCGCCCATGAACATAAACTAGTTTACCTGGAACGAGCCCAGGCAACTCATCTATGTGTTGTCTAACCTGAGACATGAGATGTTAAGTCTCGGTGCCAGTAATTACACTGCCTGTCTTGCCCTTCTCTCCGAAACACAGCAAAACTGTTTCACAAGTCCTAACGCGCTTACCACGGGGCTAGGTTAACGTGGTGTGATTGTTGGATAGTATTTATTTATTTATACTCTATTAGAATGAATATATTTCCTATATTTACCCTTAGACTGCCTGTTTTTCCAAAATTATTGCGGGAAATGTGGGGTAAGTGGAGCGAATCGTGGCCAAGGAACGTGTTAACAAAAAGGAAAATACCTTTAGTAATGTTATTGTTTCACCGCTGGAATATACGTAAAGACCTCTTACAAGATACTTTCGGTTCTAAACACGACGCAGAAAAACGGGTGTTATATCGTATATAGTTTGACTGCTGAGTTTGTCTGTGACCTTATAGCTCTTAAACAAATAAAACGATTTGAATACGGTTTTATCATTTCAAATCGGGTTCTCTAGCTGTAGTTCTTAAACGTGTTCTGTCACCCCACCATGGTTCAAGCCTGCTCGTGATGGTGGAGCTCAGTAGCCTAAGGTAAACCCAGCTCCTTGGGCGAAGCAAATTGAGCCGAGGGAGCTGCACTTTATGAAGAGGGGACAAAAGAGCAGGGGGACAAGGGGCAAGGATGGGAACCTCACCCCATGTACTGTCCCCACGTTGGGTTGTTCTGTGGTGCGGTACAACCTCTGTGGAGGTGGCGTCAGGCCCTTGGAGACTCACTAACCATGGAGGTGCCCTGTTGCTCTACAAATCCGGGGCACCTCACCAAAGATGGCATTGGTGGCACTCGCCGGGTTTTAGTGGGTAGAGCGGCGTCCACCATACCATCTTTCGGGTGCAGCGAGTCCTACATACCCGCCTGGGGAGTCTCCACTCCCCCGCGGGATACCTCAGAGCATTTCCTGGAGTTTTAAGCCATTTTAAGGTGGTCAAATCTTTTGTTATTACGTTAGGTGGTTTGTATTAGTATTGTCTCTTAGTTGTTTCCGTATTTATTTGAGTCATCTTATCATATTATGTACTTCAGACCACAGTTTCTCTAAAATAAAAAAAATCGTAATATGAGGTAAGGTGCCTGTAAGAAAGAAAGAAAGAAAAACGTTTATTTGACCAGACACTAGAGATAACAACAAAATAGTTCAAGATATACAATTGAAAAAAAAAACAATAACAGATACTTATAGTATAGATTTAGTTGACAACAATCATCCCATAAACTAAAGTGTGCCTCAAGGATGCAGCAAATTGGTTTAGTTCGACATTGTCAGATAGCCATAGTAAATATGGTATCTGACGCCGGTTTTCAACTAAACCAGTGAAGGAGTGCGTCCCTAACATCACGTGCCTACTCACAAAGAATGGCAAAACAGTACTATAGAATCAATTAGTAAAAAATAAGTTCACCCACCCAATAGATACAAGTAGATTAAAATACTAATAACCATATATTATATTAAAATACAGATATATAAAATATAATAAACAGATAGGTACTCGGTGCCTATACCTAAAGCCTAGTATTCTAGGTTTCGCCTAGTATTCTAGGCGATTATTCAACATCAAATAGCTATAAAGCGCACCGGACGGTCATCCATCAACTCTGTTCATGTTAGACGCTGCATAGCCAAATAGAAAATTGGTTGCTTGTTACATATAGTTATAAATAAACGAATGTTTTACCGCTGTGTCGCTCCCGACTGCATGGGTACCACCATCCTGTTGTTTCTCTTGTGAAACAGCTTTGCAGTGTTTCGGAGAAAAAGGCAGGACAGGCAGTGTAATTACTGGCACCGAGATTTAACTTGATGTCTCATGATAGGCAATTCACATGGATGAGTTGACTGGGCTAGTTCCAAGTAAGCTTTCTTATGTTCTATATCTATACAACTAACATAAAAAAGGCAATTGCATCAGTTACGTGGTAAACACGAAAGAAGCATACATACACCACGCAAACATCTATTTTCATCATATCTGCACCTGGCGGTATACGAACCCGCGACTGCTGCGTACAGTCACATCTACTAGACCGGCAGGCCGTGGAATAAAAGACTTGGTGGTATTACATAATGATCTACTCAAACCTGTAATATTCTGTATTTGCTACTCGCTACATCTGCAGTCGGAATTATTTTTTCAGTTCGACTCTGTCTTCATGTATCTACTACTAATGTAAAACGCACCTCAGCTTCAATAAAAGGCAACGACGCAGCAGGCAGGCATGCGATGATGAAGATTTTTACAAGCCCGACGTTTCGGATACTTTACAGCAACCATGGTCACGGGAGGACTGAGGTGTCATACGTCCTATTATTACAAAGTTATTTGAAACTACCCTATGATACATCAATATTTTGGTCAGTCCTATCTACGCAGAAAGTGCTAACTGTATCTTTAATCTGTGACATATTATGCTTGGATTTTGATTTGATAATTTTAATAATGGGATCCCAAGCAGGTGGTAGAAGCCAGCCATCTTCTCTATTGAAATTAGGATGTTTTTTAATTTCAATAGACTCACGGATCATCCTTGGTTGGAATCTGTGTTCTTTTGCGAGGACTTGTGGTTTATCAAATCTGATATAATGGCGAGCTTTGTCAAGACTATGTTCACAGATGGCAGACTTAGTGTAGCGACGGTGTTTTAAATCAGCTATATGTTCTTTCACGCGAGTTTTAATAGATCTTTTAGTTTGGCCTATATAGGAGAGACCACAGTCACAATCAAGCTTGTATACTCCTGCATCTTGTAAGGGTATATGACACTTGACAGATGGTAAGAATTGACTTATCTTTTTTGGCGGCTTGAAATAAGTTTTTATAGAAGCTCGCTTTAGGATGAAGCCAATCTTGTCAGTGACGCCTTTAATAAACGGGAGAACTGCAGGTACTCGCTCGACGGTGGTTGGTTTCACACGTTCACTGTGACGGAGACGCGGTACCCGAAGCTTGTTGTCACGCAGTACTTGCTTGACATGTTGAAGTTCGGTCTCCAGGTGTTGCTCATCACAGATCCCTTGTGCTCTCTGAAACAAAGATTTACCCACGGTAGCTAACTGTGTTGGATGGTGGTGAGATTCGCCGTTTAGGTACTTATCCGTATGGGTATGCTTCCTATACACTGTGTGGCTTAAGGTATTGTTGGGATTACGGATAACTAATACATCTAAGAAGGCTAGAGAATTATTTTCTTCTAATTCCATTGTGAATTGAATTTTGGAATTAATGGAATTAAGATGGTCTAAGAATATGGTTACTTTATCAGATGGTAATATTGTGAAAGTATCATCTACGTACCGCTTGTAGAACCTGGGTGTTATGGGCGAAGTTTGCAGAGCAGTCTCCTCGAAGTCCTCCATAAATATGTCGGCAACAACAGGGGATACTGGTGAGCCCATGACCACTCCATCTACTTGCTTGTAGAAATAATTATTCCACAACATATAGCCAGATGTAAGGCAATGTTCCAAAAGGTCAGCATATTCCATTGGCATGTCATTTTCTCTTAGCTTTCTTCTTACTATTGTTATGCAATCTTCCACAGGTAGGCAGGTAAAAAGAGATTGCACATCAAAACTAACCATTGTTTCATTGTCGCTGAGACGTAGGTGTTTGATCTCATTAACAAAGTGGTAAGAATCCCGTGTATGTGCTCTAGTTTGTCCACGCAGTGGTGACAGTACTTGGGCCACATGTTTAGCCAATCTATAAGTTGGTGAGTCGATCTGGCTTACAATTGGACGTAATGGAGCATTATCCTTGTGTATTTTCGGCAACCCATACAGCTTGGGTGGTTTGGGACATGAAGGAATTAGATATTTGACGTCCAGATTCAATGTTTCGGAGTATTTTGCTATTATATTACTAGTAGTTTTCAAAACCTTGTTAGTTGGATCGGTTTTGACGTTTTTATAAGTACTTTCATCCGATAATAGGTGTTTTATTATAATGAGTGAAATTCGCGTAAACATTAGAAAACAATATGCGATGATGAATTCACACAATTATAAATAATAATAATATGTTGGTACAACTTACAAAGACATTTTGATACAAAAATATGAATAGAAATGTTCAAAGATAGAAAGCCAGATAAGTATTCGTACTCGCATGTTGTGGGTTCCGTTCCTTATATCATATCTTTATACGTCCCCCTGCGGGGCGCCGGCGGGTAAATGGTAATCAGCGAAGAAAGTGTTTGGCCATAGTTCACGCATATGCGTCACTGAGGTGATCCTGTTGCCTGCAACCCTCCGGACCCTCAAAAAGCGACTGAAGACGCTCGCAGTGGTCTTAGTTTGTCCAAGTGTGAGTCCAAGTGTGAGAGTGTGAGTCCAAGTCCAAGTGTGAGCATAGCGTCAGGAACCACCCAGGTACCTTGGCTATATGCATTCTAGCATTTTATAAAGCATTTTCCTGCGTCCGGAACCAGTGGGAGGGAAGCGCTGTGCCGCGCTCCCGGCTGCATGGGTACCACCATCTTGCTTGTTTCTCCCGTGAAATAGCTTTGCTGTGTTTCGGAGAGAAGGGCAAGACAGGCAGTGTAATTACTGGCACCGAGACTTAACATCTTATGTCTCAGGATAAGCAACACATAAATGAGTTGCCTGGGCTCGTTCCAGGTATACTATGAGGTTAGGTGAACGTCAAAGACTTTTCATCTCTTCACGCTCGTAGGTTTTCACACAATGTTTTTCTTCACCGGTGAACAAACGATGTCCTTTTATTCAGTAAGTTTAGAAACCTATTTTAGGTGATATTTAAGCCACTGGACTATGGTCGGTTCTATACCTTATTTGCCAGTATATAAGTACCACTGGAAACTAACGCCATACGTAACTTACTGGATAACATTATTCCCAACGGAATGTGATAAATCCCAGCTGTAATTAATGTTGATCCATTGGGCCATGAATTGGACTTGCGACGAGAACCTAAACCCCTTTGTTATATCAAATTGGATTTCTTCTAGATGAGATAGAGAGAGAGGCAATCCGGTGGATAAAATATCAAATTTTAACGTTCGATGCTGTCAGGTCCAAAGTTATTTTATTTTCATAATTGGTCAGCGTCGCCCACGAACATTAAAAATTTCCCCTGGAACTAGTCCAAATAAGTCTACTTTGCCTTTTTTTATAGCATAGCAGGGCAAACGAGCAGTCGAAGCCTTATGGCGACTATCGACGCCCATACACCTCCGCACAACCAGAGCTTATGCAGATGCGTTGCCCTGCATGTCCCTACCCCCCACCAGAAACCCCACCATGGGCCACCGGAAACTCACAAACCGCCACCGCCAGTATTATATGAGCAAGAGGTGACCACGATCGTTCGGCCTAATTCGGTTGCAAAGCAGCATGACACTACCTCTTACAAGATTATATACCCTAAGATTCATAACGTCGATTATAGTCACTGTTACACTGAGGTTCTGCCTTTTTATTGGGACACGGCAAAGCTTCACGGTAAAAAGTTGTGGTAGCCATATAGAAAGAGATATAGTACTGTTTAATTACCATACCATGGGATCTAGTACTGTTTAATTACCATACCATAGGATCTAGTACTGTTTAATTACCATACCATAGGATCTAGTACTGTTTAATTACCATACCATGGGATCTAGTACTGTTTAATTACCATAACATAGGATCTAGTACTGTTTAATTACCATACCATAGGATCTAGTACTGTTTAATTACCATACCATAGGATCTAGTACTGTTTAATTACCATACCATAGGATCTAGTACTGTTTAATTACCATACCATGGGATCTAGTACTGTTTAATTACCATACCATAGGATCTAGTACTGTTTAATTACCATACCATAGGATCTAGTACTGTTTAATTACCATACCATAGGATCTAGTACTGTTTAATTACCATACCATAGGATCTAGTACTGTTTAATTACCATACCATGGGATCTAGTACTGTTTAATTACCATACCATAGGATCTAGTACTGTTTAATTACCATACCATAGGATCTAGTACTGTTTAATTACCATACCATGGGATGTAGTACTGTTTAATTACCATATCATAGGATCTAGTACTGTTTAATTACCATACCATGGGATCTAGTACTGTTTAATTACCATACCATGGGATCTAGAACTGTTTAATTACCATACCATAGGATCTAGTACTGTTTAATTTCTTATTAAGCAGTAAGACGGGTATAAATAACATTCGCGTAAAATACGCTACATAAACAGTGGGAGAGAAGCGCTGTGCCACGCTCCCGGCTGCATGGGTGGTCATCTTGCTTGTTTCTCCCGTGAAACAGCTTTGCTGTGTTTCGGAGAGAAGGGCAAGACAGGCAGTGTAATTACTGGCACCGAGACTTAACATCTTACGTCTCAGGATAGGCAACATATAAATGAGTTGCCTAGGCTCGTACCAGGTATACTAGTTTATGTTCATGGGCGACGTCCACCACTTACCACCAGGTGGCGCGTTTGCCAGTTTGCCTATCCAACTAACATAAAAAAAGAAAACACAGTTATTTTTAATCCCCGAAGCAAAAAAGAGGGATGACATAATTTGACTGCTATGTGTGTTTATGTAACTTGGCGTCGGATGAACCGATTTGGATGTGGTTTTATTTTAAAGCCGGTTTTCTATTTTCTAGCGGTGACTTGAGCGATGATGGTCTAGTGGGTATGGGCTCCGCCTCTTGAGTGAGAGGTCTGGGCTCGATCCTGGCCCCTGTATCGTCAGGAAACCTGCATGCCTGATGAGATTAAAAATCTTTGAAGGTGTGTGAAGTTCACCAACCCACATTGGTCTAGCGCATCGGTGAACTATGGCCCAACACCCTCCTCGCCTGATTTCAAGGTGCCCAGCAGTGGGACATATAAAAGTTGATATTATTATTATTTTATTATTATTTCTGGCGGTGGTCCTTAGGCATGTTTTATTAAAATTAGTTAAGCGGTTTCCTTGTGATATTAAAATAAATTTATTACGTTACTTGAACATTTTCATAAACAGTTTCACTTTCTAGACGCTTCATCAATCAACAGTTATCCTACTCAGCCTATAGGAATCTCCAACAACGTTAGGAGACTGCCGGCGGAAGCTCCTAATATCTAGCCCCGTCTCCCCACTCGTTCCATTGATGGCCGTGGCCACGTCATTCCTCTTCCCTTTGCCTAGAGTTAGGTTGTACCTAGATATATCTATATCTAGATTAGTGTTGAAGCTGCGACCTAGGGACTTAGTGCGCTTGACACTGAATCTGTCTTTGGGTAGTTTGATGTCGTAAATGGGGTTGATGATGCCGGTGCAGCTCTGATTGGGGAGCATCTTTGGGTCAATGATGGGAGTGGCGCAGGTCCTCTGGTGCAGTGGCTGGAAGAGGTGAAATAATATGAGAAAGACATTAGGTTTGTACAGCAATCATGCCATGTTGAATAAATTAGTTGTTTACTCTTGGCGCTCTTGGCGTTCATCGAAGGTGATGATACACGTGTGATTAAGGAGATGACGATGATGAATGATGATGATGAAATCACTTTTTTATAAATTTTTATAAAGTTATTTTAATCTTCAAAATAATTCGGACGGACGGACGGTTTAATATCACTATTTAAACTTAAAACAAAATAATTGAACCCGTAAACAGTTTTAAAAGCGTAAGTAAAGTTTTACAAAACTGCTCAGTATTCATAACGCTGCAAGCGATTAATGAATAAGTTTACAGTCAGGCTGAGCTCATAAGTTAACCGTTAGATAGTTTATCAAAAAAAATGGCATTGATGCAACCTAAGTATCGTTCATAGGACAGAGTGATGAGCAAAGCAAGACTATGTCCAAAATTAGGATAATCTTGGTACTATCGTACTATAATGAACTTGGTTTCTCATATTAAGTCCTGATTGGTATATAATATGATGTTGGTAAAAGACTGCAAGACCAAGACCAAGTATTTTGCTCATCATTAAAAGGTATCCTTTGAAATGCCAAATACACCTCCGGGGATCTCTACCGGAGTGGTATTTTTATAAAGAGGGCCACACACATTGGAGGGCTCTGTTGAGTTTAAAATAAAAGTATTCTTCTTTCATAAAGATCCTCTTTCTAATAAACATTATTTAAAGTAAGGCGTACCGTGTATCGACTAGTCAATAAAATATAAAACATAAGTCGCTAGTCCTTTTGTAATAAGTGTCTCTGTTGCGCGCGGGAGCCCGAGAGAAACTTATTGAACGGCATATTGAAGTCATATTAAACTGCTTTCAACCATTTCCCATTCTATACTAGTACTTTTCCGCAGATACACCCGCGCAAAAAGAAAATGCGCTTATTTGCGCAATAAGACGCAATTTTTATAAAAAAAAAATGTTTTCATATCTACGCGCGATTAATATATTTTTAGGGTGGAAAAAGAGACTTTACTGTTGGTCAGAATTGATTATCTCGATTTAAAAAATGTGGCTGGGTCATGGCGAGTGCAGAGCCTACAATGACCTCAATAGCTCATGAAACACCGTGTAAACTCTGACAAGAAAACACCACACTAGCTCTGTTCGCAAGGTTCTTCCAAGGTACTACAGACCTTAACAGATTCCAGGAGTAAAGGTTGGAATATCAAAGTTGTAATACAACTATATGGCCTAGGTATCGGGCCAATAATGCAGTGCCCGCAAGTTCAAATTGGATGCATTCTCTCTTTACAAGTTGATAAGGATCACTTGCACCATAACCATGTTGGTGACCCATCATCCATCTGTCCTATCTAGTCATAAGCACCATGTACTGACCGGCACCCGGGTACTCCGGGGCAGGGGCGGCGGCTGCGGCGCCTCGTCCCCCGAGAGCTCGTCGGGGGGGCGCGCGCGGTACCGCTGGGGCCCGTCCGTCAGCCCGGCCTCCGGCAACCTCCAACTGCTGAAAAACATTAGAATATTAGTGCATGAAACGTTCTGATTGCGAATATCTGTACAAATTAGTCATTGACATTTTCTAGTAAATGACATTTTAGCACACGTGCGTAGCCTCTGCGTTATCGCTGGGCGATTTGGATCATAAGAAATTTTGATCAGTCCGGAGCAGTCTATAAATCTAGGTAAAAGAAAGTGAATCGGTGGGCAAATGCTAGTAGAGTATAAAGACAAGTAACAAAATAGTAACAAAACAAGAAAATTAAACTTTCGTCATGATCAAAATCAGAAAACAAATAAACATGACAGGGACGTGTGTCATGTCATGATCATGATCATGTCATGATCATCATGGTCGTGATCATGCGCGCGATATCCCGTTACAGTCAGATGGCTCGGGTGCTGGTTTACGTAATTGAAAATGCTGAACATCGGCCTCTCTCAATGAACGCCAAGACTACCGATCCCTCGCTCCTCGCATCCAACACGGATCAGCCCCCCCACGGACATTGTCTTCCCACCTGGTTAATGGTCGACCAACACTTTACCTAAACACGGCCTCCACTCTTGAACCTTGATAACTAATGTTCTTTGTTTCATTTCCTACTTGTAATATTCAACAGGAAAGACCAAAATAGGTACCGTAACTGCTTAATCATATTATGTTCTATACCAGCCAGAACCGAGCACCAGAAGGAACCAGTGTATGGTCATCTACTCGCATGTCGCCAGCTCTTGAGGCCCGTCTAACTCATCTCATCTACAACGAACATACTCGGGTCTGTCGGAGCTGCGCGCGCGCACCGCCCTGGCGAGGCGATAGAGAGCGAAGAGCGCACCTTCCCGCCCGCCCTCGCCGGCGCCACCCAGCCACGAGCACAGCTCCTGCAGCACCTGCCCATCATCACAAAATCATTATTGAGCTATATCGCGTTAATGATGGATGGATTCAAATCCAGGGAAGTTTTAGTTCGGGGTCTTAGAATGTATTAGTTACACAAGTAAATATATAATTTTCAAACTACTCCCAAAATCTCATCGATTATGTTTAAATTTTTTGGGTTATATAAATAAGAACACGATATATTATGCTATCAAAATACATAAACTATTGGCATTGCAAATAAATCACCATTGAATGTTACAATCCTACCACGGGACTAAAACAAGGTTTGGTGAGTCCTGGTAGTATCTGGTATCTTTTTTTCTATCGAATTTGGAGGTTTTGAAGGAAAAAAGGATTTGAAGGTTCAAATATGAGTGTGCCCTTTTCTTGAATCTCACCGTGAACTTGCCTCTCAGCATCAGCGCTTCCACCAGGTCTCCCAGCGCGAGGTGCAGCGTGTGGGCGCCGCTCCGGGCCGCCAGCAGGTTCAGCGGCGCCATGTGGGAGACCACCCACTCATCCGCGGACGTCTCCTCCGTATCTGACGCACCGGACTCTTCCACTGGACAAGGAGACTTCACATAGATAGCTGATTTTTACGAGCCGATATGTAGTGTCATCGATGCCTTTATGGGTCGTTCTCTCAAATTCTCTTATTGGTTGGAATTTCCTGGACATAATCTCTTTAAGGACAGAGAAACAAGCAAGAACTAATTAGCAAACTAGCCTCACTTGCCTCACTCTAAAATGCGAGTCTTCTTGATGACAGTGACCAAATTCCATCCGGTTACAGAGTTCGCACAATAGGTGACAGCTATAAAAAACTTACCGCACAGACAATCTTTGACAGTGTTGATAAAATCCAAGGTCTCCAGTATGGTCGGTCTACTCAGCGCTTCCTTATTCCTCACAGTAGACCCAGCAGACCTGGGCCGTTCCTTCATGACCTTGACGCTCTCCACCGGTTCTGTGTACACCAAGTTCTTCAAAGTATGGTACTTCTTCCGTATCGTCTTCGTATCTGACTGGCTCGTGATAGAAATTTCTGGAAAGCCGTAAGACGTGACTGGTCTACTCCTCCTGGACCTCCGCCGTACTTTGGGCAGCTCCACGTCTGACTGCGCAGGGATGATATCAGGCTTCGTGTTGTTCCTCCAGTAGTTGCCCAGTTTCACGCTGGCGAGGATTTCTTCCGTACTCCCATAACTTGAAATCCTTTTTGAGTGATATCTGAAATATTTTGATTGAATCAGTTCAGATGAAGATTTGCTCTGACTAGATGGAGTGTACAGTGTACCTACAGCCTCCTAACTCCTTGTTTTGTGGGAAGATTAGACCTCTTTTTGTAATCGGAAATTATTTATTAAATTTAGTAAAGTTCATGAAGAACTTAAAAACCATCCATCGATTAGAAAACAAATTCTACTCAGTATGACTGCCATACACTCCATGGAAGCTTCAAGCAGTATTAAGTGCCATGGGTAAACTCTGTGTCCTACCGATCAAGTTAAACCCTCTTCTGACACATGCCCATCAAAATTGGATGAAACAGACAACGAATGACTTTATCAAGTAGAAATGAGCTGTTACCGCAGATCATCGCCTGGCCAAATCAACGTACCTATCGATTTAAATTGAAATAACTGCGCGCTAAATATTAATACTGACCAAATGAGCTTATAAATGTATTCTGGCGTAAGCAATTTTGAGCAGTAGGTACACTTTTGCGACTGGCTTATTCTATAGCTTATCCTAATAACACGACCAAAAGCATAAATAATGACTTTTTCCGAGGGGCATTTCGTCTTTCAAATATTTTTAGAAAATATAAGCAAAGTTATTCTACAATTTCCACACCCGAAAAAATCTCTCTACCTGTTCCCCACCAACGCCGTGTTGAAGGCGCCGACGACGCACCTCTTGGCGAAGCGCACCTTGGCCTCGGCCTTGTCGCGCCGGCTGAGCGTCAGCGCGCGCGCCGAGCTATGCCCGCGCGAGGGCAGCTTCACCGTATACGACACCGCCAGACCGTCCCCGGTCGGAAATATCAGACGGAATTCTGAAAAATTTAACCATTTGGTATGTACCTTTAAACTTAAAACCGCAACTGTTGTTTAGTCAGGATATTCAAACGAAACTGTTGATCAGAATCAAATAAAATGCAGTAAAACATAATATGTTAAAACCATACATATTAAACCTACCATTTATAATAATACAACTGTAAGTGAATTATTCATTAAATAAAAAGTTGAAAGTTCCGTCCGTTACCAGCTGTTACACGATGACGACCTGATAATGATTATAATTATATAGCAGTTATACATTTTATCCAAATCAAATTCCACAACAAAATTGTTAATCTGTTTAAATGCGACCTGAAGTTTGTTCGAATTAGATTTCCGGGGAGTACGTTGAAGTTCGTCACAACTGCGACAAATTATTTATCATTGGTTTGGTACTGGATCACAGAATTTATCACAACTTACAAATAAAGAGTTTTAAGTATAAGTTATTTGATAACAGTTCTATCGCTCCGCATTTTATACGTACTTAGTTTATAATATTTTTATGAACACCTGCGAAAAAGTTGCAGTTATCTTTAAATTACATGAGTACCCAATAGGAGAAGTTCTCTGTATGTTTGTGTCTTTATGTACATAAAATATTATTTAGCTATATTGCTATATGTACATAATATGTATAAATGGATATAGCAAAACACTCACGAGCATGGCTATATCTATCCACAAGGTCCACCATAGCCTTCGCCCAGGCGTGCTTCTTAGCCGCCTTCATCAGCCCCATGCAGGGCTCCGCCCCGTTGTGCACCCCCATACAGTACTCCCTCAGTCCGCCGAACTCACTCCCACATTTCCTCGCATCAAACTCCTCGAGGAACCAGGAGTTCTCCAGCGACGTCGTGTACAGGTCGTCTAAGAACGGCTTTAGTACTGGTCCCAAATACTTCTTGTCTTCTTTCGCACCTGTAAGGAACAGTTGGAATGGTCTATCACGAAAATATGTATACCAGGAAAATTGGTACCGGGTTTTGATTTTGTGGGGACATTTAAATGAATTGAAAAAATTGTATAGTTAAAAGGTTATCACACCTAAGTATCAATGCTATTCCTTCTTCCAGTTGGAAACATCCACAGCAGTAACATAATATCATAAGGTCCTCTTAACCCAACTGTAACTCAGTGAGTTACTGGTCTCTAGTCTCTACATAAGAGATCGCTTTAGCAAACAAGACATGCACCTATTTAGTTATAAGTTTTATTTAAAGAAAGCAAAGGAGCCAATAGAGAGATTTGTCAATACAATGTTCATACTGCAGAAGCGGGCTATACGGGCTATCTACTGTCTGGGTCCCAGAATATCATTAAGAGAGAAATTTAAAGAAATAGACATTTTGACTGTAGCATCTCAATACATTTTTGTAAACGTGATGTATGTTCGCAAAAATATAAATGAATTTGTAAAAAAATGCGATAATCACAATAAAAATACAAGGAACAAACATAAACTTATTGTGCCATATTTTAGGCTACATAAGGTCAGTAATTCTTTTATGGGTCAATGTATACGCTTCTACAATAGGATCAGGATCCCAGAAAACGTTCAAAACCTATCGATAAATAAATTTAAAAAAACTGTTAAAGAACGTTTGTGTGGTAAAGGATACTACAAAATAAAAGAATTTATTGAAGATACCAACCACACCTTGAGAATAAGGCGTTTCCTACATGGCTTCTATGTATAATTATATCATATTATGTACCTATATTGTATAATATTGAAAAGATTAGTTTCACTGAGTTTGTTTCGCCGGTTCTTCTCAGTGGACTAGTTTTGGAACCGGTAGTAGAGTCATTTGACGTTCAATAAGCTACTTTGACGTACAACATTGAATAAAAATATTTTTATTTTATTTATTTATTATTTTATAGAGAAAGAGAGTCGTCATACATGTTGAAGTATTTTTTTATATATATAGAAAAGGGGGCAAACGAACAGTCGGTATATAATGAAGAAGTGGTAACTATTGTGAAAGTTTTGACAACCGCCAACTAAGAGGATGAATAAAAATATAGAGACCCTGTACAAAGGCCTGGCTAAGGTTAATGCTGTCCTAATGCTAAGGTAACTGTCCAAGGGCAATCAAATCTGACCTTTATGTAACCAATTCAAAACATTCTTCATGAGATTGATCTGGTCGCTGAGGTCCTCCCGCCGCAGGTCAGGGTCCCTCCTCACAGCTTCGATGAGGAAGGCCGACGAGGCGTCGTAGTAGTCCCTCAGCTTATTCCACTTTTTGGACCTTAAATAGGTAAGATTAATGCGTTATGCTCCCGAAAGACGGTTAATATAACGGCGACATTGCGTATATTTATTTCTTCATCGTTGCCGAATACCACCCGATGAACGAGCAACTTCTGAGAACGAGATGGTGGTTCGACGAAGTTTATCTTAATTGTCAAAATAAGGAAATAGGCTCTTTTATGTTATTTGGATAGGCAAACTGTCAGACGTGTCACCTGATGGTAAGTGGGCAGCCCATGAACATAATCTACATATAGTTTACCTGGAAACCCAGACAACTTATTTATGTGTTACCTACCCTGAGACACAGCAAAGCTGTTTGACGGGAGAAACAAGCAAGACGGGTGCCCATGCAGGGCGGCATAGCGCATCCCTCCCACCGGTAAGAATGATAGGGTCTAGTAGAACAGTCACAGACACCAAAAACCTCTCTCTTTTCCACTTTTTTGCTTTATTAACCTCAGATATAGCAAATGTCCTTAAACAAACCTCTTGGTTAATTATTTCCCTTGTCATCCCTGTTCACCAACATTCAATAAATTTCCACTCTAAGTCCTTGAAAAAGACCTGTAAATTGTCAATTATATCGCTAAATAGCGCACCTGTAATTAGATAGCTCTTTGTCAAATTCCCCGATCCTGGTGCTGACGTTGTTGAGGTACAGGTCCCTGGCCTGGTCCAGCATGATGGCCAGGATGTGCACGAGCTGCTCGACTGACTCCTGGTGGAGGGACGTCGCCTGGAGCAGGTTCATGCGGAACATGGTGTGTTGCTCCTGTAAAGTTTAACAGACGTGAGTATGAAGTATTTTTAGATAGTTAATAGAATCAAGGGTTACTTTGTGAAAATCCATAATATGAGATTTTTTGGTTTGCGAAATTATTGCTAACTAATATGTAATTTTATATCCCAAGTATTTTTACGCGATCCATCTGATGAATCATGTGTTATTCAGCTCTATATAACAAATTATTTATAAAAAGACAAACAAACCAAATCCGTACATGCGGTGCGGCGTTTTTACAGGCTATGAGCTCGTGGACCAACCGACGCAGGTATCGCAGCTGTCGCCGGGAGTAGCTGGTCCCTCTCCCTGAGCCCTCCCGACACACTCCCTCCCACTTGCTGAACAAGGCAGCCTCCAAACACTCCGACGGTGACGGCGGGAGGGCCTCTATTGCGTCTGTATTTAAGGACAAAACTTTGTACAACCTAAAACTTGTAATAATTACATTTTTTCCATGATAGAGAGTATTCTAATGTGTAGCAATTTAATATATAACTCTTTTTTTCATGTTGTTTCACCGCGCCCTACATTTGAAAAAAAAATCTGTCTTTAATCTTTTTTCCTAGCTTTCTTTTTCTTTTTGCTCAGGCCCTAAGCGACGTGGCTTCATTTAAAAAACTAAAAAGTTTTTTTTTCAATACGTGTGGTTATTTCAAACAAACAAATCTTCAGCTTTAATATATTATCTACTAAAGGTTTTCTCTTCGTCCAATTTTTTGAAATCGTTTATCGATTGTTCAAACGGTAGGTACAAATATACATGTACATTTATTCATAAAGTCAATAAGACATTAAAGTGAAAATTATGAACTAAAATGAAATAAATTTTCGATATTAGCCGTACCAGCGTAAGACCTAAGATACCGATGATCATAACGGTAACCTCTCACCTGCCCTCGCCTGCAGCTCCAGAAGACACCCCTTGAGTGTTGCGGCGTCAGACAGCCAGTGCACCCCCCGCGCGCCCCGCCGCGCCAGCGCCGCCCGTCCCGCCGGGTACACGTAGCCCGCCAACGAGTCCCTCTCGCACACCTGTACCAGGCTGACCACGCACTAGTGACACAACTATAGCGAGGGCCCAATTAGGGGAAGCCCCGTGGCCTCCAGAAAGCCTCTACAATAAAGATTTTGCAAAAACTACCCAAATTTTAGATCATTTTTTTTGGTTTTTTTGCGAGTCTTATTTCGATTTTTCACAAAAATAATCCTGTATTTTGGAAAATATTTAGGGGCCTACGGTTGCCCCAGAGCCACCAGACGTCTAAATTCAACTAAAGCGTGTTGCGGAGGATAAAGAAGATTGAAGATTGGTCACTCATTAGGAGATTGACAATAATAAATTTGACGTAACGCATTTTTTATGTATATCCTGTGTTTATGGTGCAGCTAGACAGTGAGTAAAATATATATTTATAGCAACGTGACTTACTCATCCAGTATGAGCAGCAGATGGTGTGCCCGGTGGGGGGCGAGGCAGCCCCGCGCGGAGGAGCGGTACTGCGCGACCCGGTGCAGCCGACGCGCCGCGGCGCACCAACACGAGTAGCGGCTCAACAGCTGCAGGGAACCCTGCAGACACCACACTTGCACCTCCCATTACTGATTCAAGTGGTCTTACTTTTTTATGTCATAAGGAGGCAACCGAGCATTCAAAGACTTATGGTGAAAATTTATGCAGATGCGTTGCCCTCTTTTTCCGTATCCCCAAATGGGCCACCGGAAACTCACAAACCGCACGAAATACGACTGCATAGCTGTCACTTGACGCCGGTGTTATGTGAGCGAGAGGTACCACCCCAGTCGTGCCGGCCCAATTCGGATTCAAAGTAGCACAGCCTCTTTACTCTTTACATGACTTGATGATACAACTAATGAAACAACTTTTACGGATTTTATATCGGTTTATTAAGATTTTTACAAGCCCGACGTTTCGGATACTTTACAGCAACCATGGCCACGGAAGGACACGTAAACATTAGAAAACAATATGTAACTAGTAAAGTAAAATTAACTTTCAAAATACCCGGAAGTTATCAACTTTTACTAAAGACGGTTAGCGCTGTCTAGCACACTAATGCGTTAATTGTATGGTAAGTTCCAATCTAAATTCTTGACCAACATTGTGTTTTTAACTAAGAAGCTAGGCGTTTGCCGTAATACTTGTAATTATAACGTTGTTTTCGCTAAAACGCATTTAATTTATTTTCAAGTATTGCATATTCTCTAGACTTTACCTATTTGCTGTGTGGAGAACTGAGTTAACTTAGTTAAAAAGTAGTTTTTCACCATAACACCAGACATGTCCTTATTAAATGCCCATATACTTCAATACCTTAAATTTCATATATTTAAAATAGCTACTACCTCCATCAAAATTCACTGTCTTACCTGATAGGACCCTTCTCGCATTCTATCGACCAGATGATTGAGGGCTCCAGTGATCTTCGCGACCGTGGATAGTTCCGAGCAGTGCGCATCCAGGGTCGCTTCCAGGGCTGGGTGCCAGAGCTGCCACGTGGACGCCCGCTCCCCGCAGACGAGTGATGACGGAGGGCCGGCCGCTACCGCGTAGTAGCCCTGGACAAAATAATATATGTTATATATATGTTGGGACAACTCACACACGGCCATCTGATCCCAAACTAGGCATGGGAACAGAGCCTGTTCTTATGGTAACCGGAGAACTGATATATACTTACATATTTCTAAATACATACATATTATAGATAAATTACACCCAAACACAGAACAAATGATCATGCTCATCAGAAAGAAAGAAAGAAACATTTATTCGACACAAACAGGAGATACACAGAGACATAAAGATATACACAGAAAAAACATTTTTACCCGCACAAACCTAAGTAAGTAGGACAAAAAAAAAGCGGGCAACAGTAATACAATATAAAATTGTACTTAAGCCCGCAGCTTCGCCCGCGTCAACTTAGATTTACAGCCGTATCCGGAGTGATGGTTATTATTTTTATAGCCTAAGTTACTCCTTATAATATCAGCTATCTACCAGTGAAAGTCCCGTCAAAATCGGCACAGCCGTTTTAGAGATTAGCCGGAACAAACAGACAGACAGATCTAAAATATGCATTTAGTGAAAAAGCGTTAATTTGAATTTATTTGTATTCTATCATATTCTAGCTATATTTGAAAATACAGCTAATGGTTGTCGATCCTCGTCATCACTGCTGTAATCGTAAACACGTCCATTCATCAACAATTTCATAATTATTAATTTATCACACCTAGTACTTAGTACTTTAGTAGACCAATCTTTTGGGCCATCCCACGAGATTTACCAAATTTGAGATCCCTTACCGTCTGCGCGCTGGTATAGTGCAGCAAGGCGAGGGGATGCGTCAGCGGGACCCGGGTGGTGTAGGCTGCTGGGCTGCACCCGCCGACCCTGACGCCCAGCATCAGCTTGGCCTCAGCCTCGCCGGCGCCCACGCGGACCATCACCCAAGCAGTGCCTTCCACTATCGCCAGACGACGCTCGACATTTGTTTGCTGGGACACTGAACCAAAAAATCATGTAATTGATGTTTAGCATACTTAACCAAGTTGTTCACTGCGGCTTCATCTCTGGTAATTACGTTGGGCATTTGGATTTCGTTACTAATAAACTTTAACATACAAAAGATTCTCTCTTCCTCTCTGTCTCTCTCTCCCTCTCGAGAATGTTATGTTTTGTATGAAAACAAATTCCGCCAAATTTGTGCTGCGACGTTGCGCCGGTTCTGCGTTCTGATTGGCCGACTAAACGCCATTGATATATGGTTGGCTGATGGGACGTATATACAGATCACTGGTTGGTTGAATTTCTATTACGTCAGCGACAAATCACTGACCATTTTCGTAATTTATGGCTCACACTACTCTATCCGGTTATAAGGTCGATGTCTATAAGAATCATGTGCATTTATTCCACATTCCCATTCAATCCCTTAATTTGATATTCAAGTTTCATTCAAAATTTTCCTGTGCACTTGACGTTGTTAAAATAGTTTAACATTAGTTTGGTTTATCATAAGTGGAAGAAAAATATCAAGTATGAACCCGCTTTATAAGATTGAGATTTGACTGTGTCAAGTTCAATGAAGGACAGGTGTACAATGTTTTAATAATAAAAAACTAACCCAACCAGTCACAGGGACTGCCTATAGAAGTGAAAACAAAACAATTAAATTCAAATACCAATAATACAGGCTGTAAAAGATTATGACAACCTATACTTAAACGGCGCACAAAATGGCGATATGACATAATTTAGAAGCAACACAATTTGCAAAACAAAAATTGCATAATATATAAATAAATCAAACGTCAAACTGCGTCTCCAGCGTTTCGCGTGCGGTGTCGCGAGTCCACGTCATATAATCGTCAAACTGTCTTTAGCGTTTCGTGTGCTGTGTCGCGAGTTCAGAAATTTTATCTCATCTAAAAATATGCGTACCGCGCTAAAAGAAGTTTACACTTCAATAAAATCAATAATAAATAAATTTTATTTCTATAACAGTTCCTTATCGAGTAAGTAACAATGATAACATAATAATGCTTTATTCTTCTTTTGAAGAGAATCGTAAACAGTGGGAGTAATGGGACGTATGAAGGGTATGCTATATAAGATAAGAGTTAATGATAATTTTACATAGCAGTAATTAAACTTCCCACCCGTGTCTATTAATGTACAAGTTCCGAAGTTCCAACGGGGCCTTCGTCAGCGAACCGATGTCGCGGTGGAACGGAAATTTAATTTGTCAACTCGTCGGCTTAAAGTTCTGGCGTTAGATAATGGATAATGGCTAACTAGTTAATAGCTCCAGTTAGCGGTGTGGGTTTGAGTCTAATGAGTCTGCGAAGTGTTTCAATATTTAAAAACCATGTTCTAATATAGTGATTGAGAATGAATGTTGAGAATGAACGTTGAGAATGAACGTGGAGAATGAACGTTGAGAATTAAAGTTGAAAATGAAAGTTGAGAATGAACGTTGAGAATGAATGTTAAGAATGAATGTTGAGAATGAACGTTGAGAATGTAAGTTGAGAATGAACGTTGAGAATGAACGTTGAGAATGAACGTTGAGAATGAACGTTGAGAATGAACGTTGAGAATGTACGTTGAGAATGAACGTTGAGAATGAACGTTGAGAATGAACGTTGAGAATGAACGTTGAGAATGAACGTTGAGAATGAACGTTGAGAATTAAAGTTGAGAATGAAAGTTGAGAATGAACGTTGAGAATGAATGTTAAGAATGAATGTTGAGAATGAACGTTGAGAATGTAAGTTGAGAATGAACGTTGAGAATGAACGTTGAGAATGAACGTTGAGAATGAACGTTGAGAATGAACGTTGAGAATTAAAGTTGAGAATGAAAGTTGAGAATGAACGTTGAGAATGAATGTTAAGAATGAATGTTGAGAATGAACGTTGAGAATGTAAGTTGAGAATGAACGTTGAGAATGAACGTTGAGAATGAACGTTGAGAATGAACGTTGAGAATGAACGTTGAGAATGAACGTTGAGAATGAACGTTGAGAATGTACGTTGAGAATGAACGTTGAGAATGAACGTTGAGAATGAACGTTGAGAATGATTTTTGTTGCCTTGTTTTTTGTTTGTTGTAACACTTTACAGGAATTACAGGTCTACAGGTTCGTGCAAATATTGAACGTATGACAAAGAAACACCTGATTCTAATATCCTAATTCTAATTCATAAAAAATAATGAATACTGGACTATATGTGACCAGAGCTGATAAGATAATATTTGACAAAAAGCAATCCTTGATTATTGCAGTGAATCCACAAACTCGAACCCCCTTTGCTTTTATGACTTCTTTTTGCAATCTAGTTTTTTTAAATGTTAGTTCGATAGGCAATCTGGCAAACGTGCCACCTGATGGTAAGTGATCGACGTCGCCCATGAACATAAACTAGTATACCTGGAACGAGCCCAGGGAACACATCTATGTGTTGCCTATCCTGAGACATAAGATGTTAAGTCTAGGTGCCAGTTATTACACTGCCTGTCTTGCCCTTCTCTCCGAAACACAGCAAAGCTGTTTCACGGAAGAAACAAGCAAGATGGTGGTACCCGTGCTGCCGAAAGCGCGGCACAGCGCTTCTCTCCCACCGGTAAAGTATTAAGTAAGTCCCTGCCACTTATAAACTATAATATAACACGTACCCCTCTCCAGATAGCAGTACGTGTAGGGGTCAGCGCGGGCGTGTGCGCGTGCGCAGAGGGCCCGCGATGCGCCCCCGCCCCGCGCCTGCGCACACCGCGCCAGCACCTCCACCCAGCGCTCCACCAGCTTGTCTCTGACGCAGAGGATTTATTATTAGGATATTCAAACTGGCAGATCTGCCACCAATTATCTATATGATTTTTTTTATATAGGTTGCCTAACTTATTCTTAGCAATAGATAAGGTAACCCAACCCGACGCCAGGAGGCTGTTCGGTCGATGACTTCACGGTTGGCGGAGGGCAACCCCGCACTAATCATAAACCATAAGTGAGCCAAATCGGCTCACAATATTCCGATGAAGCATTAGGGCCTTTTGGCCATTAGCATAGGTCATTCCGAAAAAAAAATGTGGTAACTGTGTAAAGTTTTAAAAACCTTCATTTTGTTTCAATGAAATCAACACTCGCAAATATGAAGAACCAAGTCCGAACCCACCTACACAAATATCCCGTGGGCGTGAGGAACTCTGCCCACTTGTCCGCCTCCTTTCCGCCCAGCCTCACCCTGCCGTAGCCGACCGGCCCGTCCTGGAGGCTGCAGTCGCCCTCCGAGTTCAGCACCGGCAGTGTGTCCAGCGTCACTAGATACTCCAGGGAACGGGAGCGCATCTGCAAGTAACGACTAACGTACAATTCGGATAAATTAAACTTTTTTCCTCCTCTCCTCTGAGGGTATGTGTCTGGTAATGTTCTTCGTTTTAAATCTATCGTACGATATGTAATCACCATTGATGTCTAATTCTAAGTGTTTTTCAAAATGTTCATGGTATTAAAATTGTATTTGTCCAATTTTGGCGCACACCCTCTCTCCTTAAAAAATATTCTTTCAGTGGATGGTGGAAGAAATCACTTTAAAGCGATAAGGTCGCCCAACCCCTTTTTTATTTTAATTTTTCTTTGTATGTGTTAATGGTGTGCAATAAAGTTATATTATTATTATTATTATGTGACATTATTATTATTATTGCCCATGATCCTAAATATGCTCACCAGGAAGTAGCCTAAATAACTTTGAGTCGTAAGACCATTTTCAATGCCTGTCTGGTCTTCTTTCCGAAATACAGCACAGCTTCAGACGTCAAGAGGATGACAGTATCCATGCTGACAGGCGCATGGCATAAAGCGCTATCGACTACCCCCCGACCTTTATATTTGGTTAGGTTCGAGGGAACCACATTGCTAGGACTGTAGACCTTGGAACCTTCTACATTATTCTTAAAAACATTCGAGAGGTCCTGTTGTCGGAAGGTCAGATGATATTATGTGTATTTTATATATTTTACAATAAACATTCGAAGAATTTCGTTTAGGACTGTTCGTTCGTGTGGGACTCGCTGCGCCCGAAAGCTGATAAGTGGACGCAGCTCTATCCATCAAAACCCGGCGAGTGCCACCAATGCTGCCTTTGGTGAGGTGCCCTAGATCTAATGAGCAAACAGGGCACCTCGACGGCTAGTCAACCCCTCAGGGGACCGACGCCACCTCCACAGAGGGGTTGTCTCGCACCACAGAACAACCCTTTCCAACGTCGGTACAGTACAATGGGGTGAGGTTCCCGTCCTCTACCCTTGCCCCCTTTTTAGTCCCCTCTTCTTATAAGAGTGGTACAAAAGCCCCCTCGGCGCTATTAGCTTCGCCCAAGGTGCTGGGCACACCTTAGGCTACTGAACCCTACCGCCACGTCAACAAGGCCTGAACCATGGCGAGGTTCATCTGTAGCCCAGTTATTAAAGGCTATTTAATCCAGAAAAAATATGATTTTTATGGCGGGTGACAATGCGCGGAACAGCCGGTACAGATAAAGCTATTGTAGGCTACAGGCGATTTGCCAACATCAAATAGCCATTCAGGGCACCCCTCGGCCGAGACATCAATCAACTTTAAACCGTTTAGGATACAGATTAAAATTGCGATTGAAAGGCTCATAAAATATTTTTAAAATGTCACTGAACGTCTGCCTGATGTGATTCGTCTAATATTAGAATTAATCTATACTAATAATACATAACTGAAGAGTTTGTTTATTTGAACGCGCTAATCTCAGGAACTACTGGTCCGATATGAAAATTTATGATGCCCCCGTGATCCCCCGTGATGACCCCGTGGGCATCACGGGGCAACACGGGGCAACACGGGGCAACACGGAGCATCACGGGAGCATCACGGGGGGCTCATGCCATTTGCCGCGTCACGGTATGGCGATAATAGAAGTATAACATCTTAGGAGAGTACCTTCTTGCCCCGGTGCAGCGCGATCATGTGGCAGCACTTGAAGCGAGGGTCCCTCTGGCCAGCTCCGTCCACCAGCCGCTGCACCAGCGTCTCCACAGCGTACTCCGTCTCCATGGACATACGACCTGGAAACAATTTGTAAGAGGTAGTGCCATGCTATTTTGCAGCCAAATAAGGCCGGCACGACAGGGGTGGTAACTCTTGCTCACATGATAACAGCGTAAGTGACAGCTATGCTGTCGCATTTCGTAAGGTTTGTTAGTTTCCGGTGGCCCATTGGGGGATAGGAAAAAGGAGGGCAACGCATTTGCATAACTTTTGGTTGTATGGATGTCTATGGGCGTCGGTAGTCACCATAAGGCTCCGACTGCTCGGTTGCCTTCTTGTGACGTAAAAAAAGCAGTCGTAACGATGACGATGACTCGATGACGTATAATCACGCCAGCTTTTAACGAAAAAAAATCCAGGTACATTTTTGTATATTTTTTTTTAATGCAATTTGTATGTCTTAGTTAAAACTACTCCGACCAAATTACTGAACCGAAATTAAATTTTGCATACTGTGTACAGTTGGTCCAACTTCAGAGATAGGATGGTTTTAGGGTTTTGACACGATACGTGGCGCTGTTGTCTGTGGCAGGAGGCAGGACCACACAAGCCACTATAAGGTGAGCTACATATTACAGCTGAAATATAAAAAAGGATAAAAATGTCTTTCCAGTGACCAGTGATAACATCTGTCACAAACAAATAGCTATTAGGCCCCTATCCCACTGACGCGAGGTTTTACGAGCGTGGCAGTTTCTCTAAAGTCAGTGGGTTAGGAGCCTAAGCATAATGTATATATAGTCTATAACCTATAGATATCTCTTCTCTTCCAACTCTATATAGTCACCTTTTTGATCATTCTCATACAGCTTATCAACGTAACTGTTGAGCGACTTGAGTTGGTTGGAGGTGAAGTGGAGACCGGACACTGGCAGGAGCAGGTCCGACCCAGGAGTCTCGCTCGCCGCTGATGATGCACTGGATCCCATCTTGAAAATGTAATTAGTCCATTTTACCGACTCCAAAAAATTGAGGAAGTTCTCAATTCCTCTGTATGTTTTTTATATGTGATTCTTTATATGATATATTTAAGCTAAAGATTTTGTATGTTTGTTAGAACGGTCCTAAGCGACCTAGAATAATCTCATAATACTCTACTATATTGACAAGGAGATTATTTCAAAACGGTTACATACGATGACCTCTGTGGCTCAATGGTTAGCGCTTTGGCGCTCAAGCATTGTTGCGCCAAGCCGAGGTTGCGGGTCCGAATCCTGCCAGAGAACAAAAAGTTTTCTGTGTTCCTGGGTCATGGATGTGTATTAAATATGTGTATTATATTGTGAAAATCTTAAATATATGAATAGTATAAAAGTATAAATTATTAAATATACTTCCGTTATCTGGGCCTGTAGACAAAGTGACATCGCTTTGTAGCCGAAATTCGTTATCGTCTTTGAGATAACGATAATAATTTTCTAGCCAATGATCAATCAAAGATCGTGACAGTGCAACGACAACAACTGTCAAGTGTCAACAAAGTTCGACAAGAAGTGTCAAATCGGACCAAAAAATTAAAATTAATATATCTATGTGAATAGACCTCCTACACACTATAACTCATAAAAATTGTGAAAATGTTGCCCTCCATGGCCCACGCCCACGGATAACGATCAATATCAATAATAAAATAACATAAGTTTGACATAAGTGTTCGATAACCAATTGACAGTTTATGATTTTGTTACGAATTTTAACATTGTCTACCAACTTGCGATAACGATAACGAGTGACATAATTGACGACGGCTTATGTCAATCCCATACATTTTATTCTTTTCAACTTCGTTATCGTTTTTTTAATGTTACTTTGTCTAAGGCCTCTGGTACCCGTAACAAAAGTCCTTCGAGAATTTAGCACGTGACGTAGATTGACGTGGTGTAAAAGCGTCCATAGATAGATAATATTATACTAAAAGTATCCTAAATTTCGGAAATGAATACGCTATATTAAACCGAAATTCGTAAAATGTAGTTTTTTTCATTCCTCAAAATGACAAAACGGGATTCTTATAGGGTTATGAAATTTAGCAAGAAGGTAAGTCTATCCTAAGGAAAAAAACTGAAAACCGTTAGTTTTTCATTAGATAAATAGTAAAAAATAGCATCAAAGTAAGATCTTTGGGTTTAATCCTGGCCGGGTGCACCTAAATTTCCCCGTGCACCTGACCATGAGAACATCACTAGTCGGTAAAGACAAACATCGTGCGGAAACCTTCATTTTGTCGCAGTGGAAATGCTTTGCGCATTCACTCAGGAATGGATTGTCCCCTGGGATATGTGGAACGCCAAAAACCACTGCGAGTTGCCTTCAACCGCTCGAAGGGGAGTGTCCTGGATCTGACTAACATAGGCCACCCCCATATCGTGAGGAAACCTGCACACCGATAAGATCAGAATTATTCTTTAGCCGAATTCGAGAAAGAGACCCGTCCCCAGCAGTGAAACATAATATGACACCCTTTTTTTTATTTTTTTTTTCTTTAACGCCGGGAAATGCTCTGAGGCATCCCGCGGGGGAGAGGGTCTCCTCACACGGGTATGTGGGACTCGCTGCGCCCGAAAGCTGGTAAGTGGACGCAGCTCTACCCACTAAAACCCGGCGAGTGCCGCCAATGTCGCCTTTGGTGAGGTGCACCGGATCTAATAAACAAACAGGGCACCTCGACGGCTAGTCAGTCCCTCAAGGGACCGACGCCACCTCCACAGAGGGATTGTCCCGCACCACAGAACAACCCCTCCCAACGTCGGGATACTACAATGGGATGAGGTTCCCATCCTCACCACTTGCCCCCTGCTCTTTTGTCCCCTCTTCTTATAAGAGGGGTACAAAGAGCCCCCTCAGCTCAATTAGCTTCGCCGAACATGCTGGGCTCACCCTAGGCTACTAAGCCCCACCGCCACGACAAGGCCTGAACCATGGTAGGGATAATATGACATCCTCATATTATGTTGATCAAAGATCTTTCTCTACCGACCCCTCAGTGCGCGAGCTACATAGGGAGATAGGAGGAATATAACATGGGACGATAGGAGGACTATAACATGGGACGATAGAAGGAATATAACATGGGACGATAGGAGGAATATAACATGGGACGATAGGAGGAATATAACATGGGACGATAGGAGGAATATAACATGGGACGATAGGAGGAATATAACATGGGACGATAGGAGGAATATAACATGGGACGATAGGAGAATATAAATGGAATATAAACATGGGACGATAGGAGGAATATAACATGGGACGATAGGAGGAATATAACATGGGACGATAGGAGGAATATAACATGGGACGATAGGAGGAATATAACATGGGACGATAGGAGGAATATAACATGGGACGATAGGAGGAATATAACATGGGACGATAGGAGGAATATAACATGGGACGATAGGAGGAATATAACATGGGACGATAGGAGGAATATAACATGGGACGATAGGAGGAATATAACATGGGACGATAGAGAATATAACATGGGACGATAGGAAATATAACATGGGACGATAGGAGGAATATAACATGGGACGATAGGAGGACGATAGGAGGAATATAACATGGGACGATAGGAGGAATATAACATGGGACGATAGGAGGAATATAACATGGGACGATAGGAGGAATATAACATGGGACGATAGGAGGAATATAACATGGGACGATAGGAGGAATATAACATGGGACGATAGGAAGGATATAACATGGGACGATATAACATGGAGGAATATAACATGGGACGATAGGAGGAATATAACATGGGACGATAGGAGGAATATAACATGGGACGATAGGAGGAATATAACATGGGACGATAGGAGGAATATAACATGGGACGATAGGAGGAATATAACATGGGACGATAGGAGGAATATAACATGGGACGATAGGAGGAATATAACATGGGACGATAGGAGGAATATAACATGGGACGATAGGAGGAATATAACATGGGACGATAGAGGAATATAACATGGGACGATAGAGGAATATAACATGGGACGATAGGAGGAATATAACATGGGACGATAGGAGGAATATAACATGGGACGATAGGAGGAATATAACATGGGACGATAGGGAAAGAATATAACATGGGACGATAGAGGAATATAACATGGGACGATAGGAGGAATATAACATGGGACGATAGGAGGAATATAACATGGGACGATAGGAGGAATATAACATGGGACGATAGGAGGAATATAACATGGGACGATAGGAGGAATATAACATGGGACGATAGGAGGAATATAACATGGGACGATAGGAGGAATATAACATGGGACGATAGGAGGAATATAACATGGGACGATAGGAGGAATATAACATGGGACGATAGGAGGAATATAACATGGGACGATAGGAGGAATATAACATGGGACGATAGGAGGAGGAATATAAACATGGGACGATAGGAGGAATATAACATGGGACGATAGGAGGAATATAACATGGGACGATAGGAGGAATATAACATGGGACGATAGGAGGAATATAACATGGGACGATAGGAGGAATATAACATGGGACGATAGGAGGAATATAACATGGGACGATAGGAGGAATATAACATGGGACGATAGGAGGAATATAACATGGGACGATAGGAGGAATATAACATGGGACGATAGGAGGAATATAACATGGGACGATAGGAGGAATATAAATATGGGACGATAGGAGGAATATAACATGGGACGATAGGAGGAATATAACATGGGACGATAGGAGGAATATAACATGGGACGATAGGAGGAATATAACATGGGACGATAGGAGGAATATAACATGGGACGATAGGAGGAATATAACATGGGACGATAGGAGGAATATAACATGGGACGATAGGAGGAATATAACATGGGACGATAGGAGGAATATAACATGGGACGATAGGAGGAATATAACATGGGACGATAGGAGGAATATAACATGGGACGATAGGTGATAATCTATCTTAAAAATAACGATATTTGAAGCCACCGAATTCCACACGACCTTCATTATCTAACATTTCCATAATGTTAAAAACGAGTGTTTTTGTAGAGGCAAATAAATTAGGCGCGTCACGGTTGGACGGGCGGTGACCTTCCGCCGGCAGTCACCATTACATCCATATTACAACTGTCGTTAGTGTGGTGTATGGGTATGATATATAGTTACTGTCGCCGTGTTTATCCTATAACCGAGATCGGTCTTGGTGTTCATGGGGCCTTTTAGTAATGGTCGGTTTTAGGCTGATAATAATAGTATAAGCCTGATATTACGTGGTCATCGCCCATTACCACAACCATCATCATCATCATCATCATGATCATCATTATCATCATCATCATCATTATCACCATCGTCACCACCACCATCATCATCATCATCATTATCATCCATATACCTCTTACACATGATGAACTACCTTAATAGTATTCAACGCATCTATACGAAGCCAAACTCGATGAAGAATGTTTGTAAACAAACCACAACATCTGACTTTTAGAGTTATCACTTCACGTTTTTTCATAATTTCACATTTTTTATAGTTTTCTAGTTTTACCCCAAAAATCAATCAGACTATTCATACATGAATTGTAAAATCAAGTAAAAGATAAAAATTATCAATATCCATTTCAAATCACATATAAGTGACCCATGGGCGTATCCAGGGGGAGCAGGGAAGGGCAGATGCAGGGGTAAATGACAATTTTATTAAATAAAAATGACTCCTGCTATCGGTCGGTTACCTAGCAACGCTTTTTCGTTAACATTGTACATCGAATATGACTGGAGTGTAATAGCATTAATAGTCCGGTGGTCAATTTTTGGTACCGGAACTGGCAGGGCAAGTTTTCAGCTTGCCTCAAATACCCACCTAAAAATTGGTGCCGGCTCTCCTACTAGAACGAGGTCTAAGAACCGGTGTCCCATATACTGCCTATACTAAGATATTTTATTATGTCGCCAAAACTACCTTTGCTATTACCATGCAGCTGGTGCATTCCTTGATATGACATCTAAGTCCACGGAATGCAGGATGATGAGGGCTGGGCGCGTCCCTCCCTATTTATATTTACGTTGTATTGAATGAGAGTCATCGAAGTCAGCGATGATCCATGGTCACCGGCCGCATGACCGAGCACACACAACAGCACTTCCGCCGGAAGGTGAACAATAACACCAGTTTCATGTCCCTCTTATCAATGCGCAATTTAGGAGTTTTTGAAGCATGTACACCGTATATACATTTATGCTTCGAAGGTGTTTGTTGGTTCTAGTTGGAAAAATTTTGGCGTTCATTGATAGAGGCCTATCTAACAGGACGGATGAAGGTTGATGATGATGGTCATGTATACGTCGTACCGTGTTTTTAGTAAAAAACATGTAACAAATAATTTGGTTAGGCATGTCGCATAGAAATAGCGAAATAGACCGTGTTTGGGTAGACGAAGTGTTGGTCGGCCATTAACCAGGAAGAAGGGGATCGCCTTCCCAGCTTACGTTAGTGGCTGATCAACTATGGCTGACCATGGTTCAAGCCTTGTCGTGGCGGTGGGGCTCAGTAGCCTAAGGTGTGCCCAGCACCTTGAGCTGAGCTTGAAGCTAATTGAGCCGAGGGGGCTCTTTGTACCCCTCTTATAAGAAGAGGGGACAAAAGAGCAAGGGGCAAGGGGTGAGGACGGGTACCTCACCGCATTGTACTATCCCGACGTTGTGTGGGGTTGTTCTGCGATGCTGAACAATCACTATGTGTAGGTGGCGTCGGTCCCCTGAGGGACAGACTAGCCGTCGAGGTGCCCTGTTTGCTCATTAGATCCGGGGCACCTAACCAAAGGCGGCATTCGTGGCACTCTCCGGGTTTTGTGGGTAGAGCTGCGTTCATTTACCATCTTTCGGGCGCAGCGAATCCCACATACCAGCCTGGGGAGACCCACTCTCTCGCGGAATGTCTCAGAGCATTTCCAAAAAAGGCTAACCTTTCGGAAGAACTCAATCTTAAATTTATACGTTTCTTATGGCGCGGCTCCACCGCGGTGCACGCAATATCTACGTACGTGTGTTAAAATGTGAATTGCAAGAAAATGTCCGTGGGTTGCAGTAGAAACAGTCACATATAATAAATACATTTTCTTGCAAAGTGAACTTGACAAACGTGCGTCGCTTCTCCGTGAGCCGCGGTGGAGACGCGCCCTTAATGTCATTATATTCTATGTACGTAATTCGATCTTGTCCGTTGTTGATAGCGCGATACAAGTACATTGCTATTTACGTCTAATTTAATACGTAATAGCGACGTATTTTCAATAAAGCCATCAAATAAACCTGTTCCTCCGACCAGTAATTACTTAAACTGTTTTTTGTATCCTCCCTCGATAAGATTAAATAAAATAATTTTGTACTGAACTTGTACAAGTTACAGAATACTCATTATAAATGAAACAATTTTACGGATTTTATCGCGGTTTATTAAGATTTTTACAAGCCCGACGTTTCGGATACTTTGCAGCCACCATGGTCACGGGAGGACTGAGGTGACAGATGTCCTAACGTTACAAGTTATTCGAAACTACCCTATGATACATCATTATTTTAATAAGTCCTCTCTACGCAGAAAGTGCTAACTACATCTTTAATCTGTGGCATATTATGCTTGGTTTTTTGATTTAATTATTTTAATAATAGGATCTCAAGCAGGTGGTAAGAGCCAGCCATCTTCTCTATTGAAACTTGGATGTTTTTTAATTTCAATAGCCTCACGGATCATCCTTGGTTGGAATCGGTGTTCTTTTGCGAGTATCTGCGGTCTATCAAATCTAATATAATGGCGAGCTTTATCTAGACTATGTTCGCAGATGGCAGACTTAGTGTAGCGACGGTGTTTTAAGTCAGCTATATGTTCTTTAACGCTTGTAAAAATCTTAATAAACCGCGATAAAATCCGTAAAATTGTTTCATTTATAATGAGTGAAATTCGCGTAAACATTAGAAAACAATTACAGAATACTGGCAAAAGTATAGACTGTAAATGTCGTATGCCTGTAATACCTTGGAGGGGTTATGTTCATAATTGCCACGATATGCCAGTGGCGAGGGATCGGTCGTCTTGGCGTTCTTTGAGGGAGGCCTATGTTCAGCAGTGGACGGATAGGAGCTGAAATGGTCATATATACGATGAACTAATTCGGCTAATAGAATGAAGGCCACGGTCGGGAACACGAGGGAACAATCTCCAGCTAGACGGGGCTACATGTAGCCGGTCCCAGTTGCCGTGTGGAGGACTTGGCCGTCTCGGCGTTCATGGAAAGAGACGTCCCCCAGTGGGCGGAAAATGGTTGGAAAATATGATCCAGATATTAGTAGCAATACGATATCCCCTACAATACTGATCCACTTGTAATCACGTAGACAGTAATTATAAGACTAAATCGGTCAGACATACGGTCGGTCATACGGTCAGTCATACGGTCATACGGTCAGTCATACGGTCATACGGTCAGTCATACGGTTATACGGTCAGTCATACGGTTATACGGTCAGTCATACGGTCATACGGTCAGTCATACGGTCATACGGTCAGTCATACGGTCATACGGTCAGTCATACGGTCATACGGTCAGTCATACGGTCATACGGTCAGTCATACGGTCATACGGTCAGTCATACGGTCAGTCATACGGTCATACGGTCAGTCATACGGTTATACGGTCAGTCATACGGTCATACGGTCAGTCATACCTGCGGTCATACGGTCAGTCGTCTTTGACGTTCAAACCAGGTAAGAAACTATCACAATAACGCTGCTATTCCATTGTTTAATGAGGCCTACATCCATCAGTGGACGGGATAAGGCTGATGATGATGATGATGTTGTTTAATAACAAACTCTATGGTATGTTATAACATTCATAGGATTATAAATAACATAAGGTTTATGAAGATTTAATATTGACTACTTCACTGATTCACCTGAACACACTTTTTGTTTATGTGGATGTTAAATGGTAACATCCACACGCGACAGCTCAGTAAATATGTTTTTGTAACACCGGGGTTTTGGTTTAATGCCGATATCTCAAGGTCCAACACTTATCTACACTTACTCATCAAGTATGCCTCGGTACGTAACCTGCACCCGCGTTACACTAATGGCTAGATAATGACATAACATTAATGTTTGAAAAGATAGCTTTACTCTGCAGTTTCACCCGCCCTTTACAAGGAAGTTAAGTTGAGATCAAACCCAACTCCAGGAGGTCGTGTGGTCGAAGATTTCACGGGTGGCGGGGGGCATCCCCCACTAATAATGATGCATAAGTGAAGCCAAATCGGCTCACAATAATCCGATGAAGCATTAGGGCCTTTTGGCCGTTACCATTGATCCAACCGAAAAAAAATATGAGATATATGGTAAATAATTATGTAATGCCTGTGTTTATAAGCAAGCACACTGCACTATTTGACATTGGCCGTCTCCTCGATTACATAGCTAGCCTACGTCCTAGCCTAATATCAGGAGAACTTCCCACACCGCTCAAAGACAGATCACATCTTGTTTCATGATTTAGACAGGAGAGCAGACAGATGCACAGGGAAAAAGAAAAGACTTTTAAATCTACAGATCAGACTTGAATCCAGATCTTTTTCGATTACTCCTAATACCACCGATAAAAATTAATCTACACCGCAGGCTGACTGGTGTCAAGTTGGTGAGATAAGTAAGTAAAGTAAGGTAATAATCAAATTGCTTTGAGACAAATAACATTCATTATAATAATATCTATGGACGCTTTCACACCACGTCAATCTGGTCCCGTGGTAAGTTCTCGAAGATCTTCGTGTTACGGGTACCAGACAACGAAAATATATTTAATACTTTTATACTATACATATAATATTTAAGATTTTTATTATATAATAGACATATTTAATACACATCCATGACCCAGGAACACAGAAAATATTTTTGTTCCCTGGCGGGATTCGAACCCGCAACCTCCGGCTTGAGTGCCAATGCGCTTACCACTGAGCCACAGAGGTCGTTTTATTTTTTTATTAATTATTAGTGTATACTGTATGTCTATCATGACGTATGTGTCTTGGTATTGGTATTCAGGTATTAATCACCTGTTCTGCCAAAGCAAAGCTGTTTCAAGGAAGGTGTACTCACCCTACTGGGTGTATGATCCTATTTATCTTTTCACCATGCCGAAGAGTATCACATAGCATAGCATCCCACTCGCTTGTAAGTAAACCGAGATGGTTAGGTGGTATCTGCAATAACTGGAAGGCACAGCTTCCAGTTATGGTAGATACCACCTTACATACTCGGCCCAGCACACCCTCGAGGTATGCCCGAGATGGGCGGTGCTGCGTCATGATCTGACATCAGTCATCGGAGGGGACTTGTGTATGCCGAGCGTCATCACCGCGATGCTCGGTGACGACGAGTCTTGGACGGCGATGGTCTCCTTCTGCGAGGCAGTAATGTCCCAGAAGGAGGCCGACGAGCGGGTGAGAGAGGAGGCCGCCGACGAGGCCTCCCCCCGCGGGCGGCGAACGGGGGTGCGTAGGAGGCGCTACTTGATGCGCCTCCAGTAACGCCCCTGTGCTCGTGTCGGGTTCAGGATGGGAACCTGGGCCCAGTATGGCACGACGTCGTGGGGACTGCTTTGTAGCGGTCGGGTAGTCCCCTCTTACGAGTAGTAGTCTGGCCTTCGCCGGGGCCAGCCTGTCGCTGAGGTGATCCTGTCTGTTGCCTTAATGTCCGGGACCCTCAAAGAACGGCTGAAGGCGCTCGCAGTGGTTTTAGTTAGGGTGGGCACTCCCAGGTGCAAGTCCCACATTGGGTCAGGATCTATCTGAAAATCCTGGCTGCATCCATAAGGATTTTCCTGCGATATCAAAAATAAGATACCACCTTACATACGTGTTTTTTTTATTTTCTTTAATTTAAATATGGCGTATTATTTTACATATGAACTTGAATCTGTACTTATTATGCAAATTATAACATACGTACTTTTTTTAATACAAATTTTAATCTTAAATTTAAATTACACGAAATTATTGTGGAAATATTTGTATCCGTGATAATATTAAACAAGAAAAGTTTGTTTGTATGTTATAAATGATACATTGGTGTTTTGACTAAAAATTACTGCACATTTCTGAACGTCGTCATGATCAAGCCGTAGACCACTGTGGACGTGGGGTATATTATACTGATGACATTATTTGTGACTATATTTTCCAACTTTCTTCATTCTATTCCCATATATGTTAGCCCAAATGTCTTCACGTACCTAACTAATCCACTGCCACAGTGTAATGTTGAAAGGTTTAACTGATGACCATTAATTAATGTTATATTTTAAGGGTTTTTATAAAAATATTTTTTATAGCATAGGAGGGTAAACGAGTATTCGACGCTTTAGACTGCCGACGCCCATACACGTGTGCACAACTAGAGATTATGCAAATGTGTTTCCCTCCTTTTCCCTTTCCTCCCAAAGGGCCACCGGACAACCGTACGAAAAGCGACAGCATAGCTATCACTTGACGCCGGTGTTATGCGAGCGAGAGGTACCACCCCGGTCGTGCCGGTCCAGTTCGGCTGCATAGCAGCATGGCACTACCTCTTACTTTTTTTTAAATGTATTAGTTAACGTTATTCTTTGTACGTGCTACAATATGCTAGTGGCGAGGGATCGGTCGTCTTGGCGTTCGTTGAGGGTGAACAGTGAACAGAACAGTGAACGGATAGAGGCTGATGATGATAATGATGATGATGACCGTTGTTGTAAAAATAGGAACAACCAAATTCGGATTTTCGAATTTAGTTGCGATTTTTTCCATTCTCGATTGGCACATAATAATATTATAATACCTTAAAAAGTTTACTTATTTAAAAACTGAACAACAATATTATAATTTTTTTATATACTTACCATGGACGCTTTTACACCACGTCAATCTGGTCCCGTATTACGGGTACCAGACAACGGAAATATATTTAATGTTTTTATACTATACATATATTTAAGATTTTTATTATATAATACACATATTTAATACACATCCATGACCCAGGAATATAGAAAACTTTTTGTTCCCTGGCGGGATTCGAACCCGCTAACTCCGCCTTGAGCGCCAACGCGCGAACCATTGAATCACAGAGGTTGTCATTTAAAGTGATATTTTATTATACTTATTATATTTAAAGTAAATATTTATATGTTAAATAAATTATCTTTTTAAAAGTATAATTTAAGTGATTTATAAAAAATTTACTTAGCAATTTACGTTTACAAAAAATACATCAGCAAAATTAAAAAAATAACTCACATCAAATATATTCCTAATTCAAATGAGTCCCGATTCCTGAACTGCACATGTTTTTTTTAATTCGGCACTAAAATCGCGTGCTACACAGCCACAAAACGCGGAGTGGAGTGCGCGCTAGTGACGTGCCGCGGACGGAAATTGTACTATCAATCAGTAATTGTTACTATTGTTTGGTTAATGGTTTTCAACTTCAAACGCTTTAATTTGTACAAATGTTTGAATTTTATTTTACAAAATTATTTTTTGATTTTTTTTCCATGTTAGTAATAATTGGACTTAAATATTTTTTGTTTATTCAGATATATCTACATGATTTTTGCATTAAGAAGGAGCTTTAGCTAACCCTTTTATTTTGAGGATGAATTTTCTCGGGAAAATGTAAGCAATCATAATATACCCGTGGAAAGGTTGCGATGTGCCGCGCTCCCGTCTGCTTGGGTACCACCACCCTGCTTGTTTCTCTCTTGTGATAGGTACAGCTTTGCTGTGTTCTGGAGAGAGACAGCAAAGCACAGGCAGAGTAATTACTGACACAGAGACTTAAAACATCTTATGTCTCACACACATATCAGCATATCGTCGAGGTAAAAGAAATCAACCAAATAGGCATTATTGAGAATAACTAAAAAACGGCTTGTCAGATCTTAATAAAATTTATATGGGACCAAATTAGAAGCACCAGCTTTCAAACAAAAAAATAACCATCGAAATCCATTCACAAACGGCGGAGTAATCGTGTCACATACATACAAAAAAAACATACAGACGAATTGAGAACCTCCTCTTTTTTTGAAGTCGGTTAAAAAGGATTGACTACTAGCTCAGTGCTTCCCAAACTTACTTTAACTATGACGCCCAAGTGGGAATTTCCTTTTTAAGTGAAAACTCCTTTTGGCGCACCGCACACAGATTTTTGTAGGCTGTGAGTGAGGCTGATCCGTCACGCTCGACAGAGGTGTAAGGCCGAGGCCTGAGTGTGCCCGAGCGAGAAAGATACAAACAGCTGCTCTTCACTGCTGAGTGTTGTGTGATTTATCAGAAAAACCCGTAGATAACTTTTATAATATTATAAAAAATATAAAAACAAAACAGGAATAAAAAATAAAATATATTTATTTATTTTATTTTGTTGATGGATGCTAATGAAAAGGATGTGCATAGCTTCTCACAGTTTGGGAAGCCCCTGAGCTGCGTTCAGAAAGACGCGACAGTATTTTAGAGAGGGCGGGCTTAGAAAAGCTACGGAGTCCTCACTAGTGGGAGGCCTCTACAATAAAGGCATAAAAAAGTACAAATTTCGAAGGATCCAATTACTCTCAAGATTTTTTTCAAACGGTATTAAAAATATTCTTTTTAATGAAATAAAAAAATTCTCGTAATGTTTACCACATTACAAGTCCCTACAACTCCTAAGAACTTTAAACCTGGCCGTGGCGTTAGGTCTCACAACTCTGCCCCAGCTCAGCGAGTAATGCTAGGAATTTCTTTAACGAATAAAATTCTGATACGTGCTATAGGTACTCAGTCTTTATAGTAGATACGTTTTATGATAAAGTCAGCGTTAAAACACTGAAATAGCCGATGTGACGCGAACGGTAAGTTCGGACAATGGTGGACGATGGTTACGTTCAAAAGTCCAGATACGAATTGTTCGAAAACCTCCTATTTTACAGGACAATGATCTCAGATCAGTAGTCATTTTGAATTAAATGACAGTGGGTAGCATTGGTTGGGTCTACATGCAGTAAGGAGTTACACGATCTTAACGAAATACAAAAAAATACTCTCGAATACTTCTCGGGTACGATTCTGAATAACAAAATTTTATGACGTGATGCATAATAAAAAGATTCAACAAGTTGAATTTATAGTTCCGTTGTCAATTATTTAAAACCATTCAGTAATTTTATAGAAAAGTCATTACTCATTGAACATACAAATAAATTTTATGTAACAACTAGCTGTTGCCCGCAGCTTCACCCGCGTTAACTTACTCAACTTAATTACTGTCAGTCACAGTGTGATGTTATATAACCTATAGCCTTCCTCGATAAATGGGCTATCTAATACTGAAATAATTTTTCAAATCGGACCAGTAGTTCCTGAGATTAGCGCGTTCAAACAAACTCTTTAGCATTATAATATTAGTATAGAATAAACAAAAAATCAATTTGCTGCACTTGGTGGGATTCGAACTTGTGACTGCTGCGAGCTGTCTAACAACACGACCAGCCGACCGTGAAATGTACAAGGTATCCAGTGGTATTCATAATTTCCAACCAAACAACTACATACTTTTCGTTGTAATCGATATAGGTATACATCTAACACCCTATGATACACTCTATAAGAATCTAGCGTGTCTTATCTGTTATCAGCTGAACATTTGGCACGTCACGACCCACAAATTGTTGCCTTATCGTCCAAAAATTTCATCCGCTCGCATCAAATTAAAAAGTTATTAAGGTGAGGCCTACTTCCGAGATTACACTTTGTGTTAGTTTGGTTATCATTTTATTGTAGGCGGTTTTGTTACGGTGATGGGCATTTTTCAGATGACATAAGTAATAAAAATTATACTCTCACATTCATGACTGAACTCTATTAACATTATATTTCTTAGGCCTCATATTTGAACCCCACCAAGGTTCAGGTCTTGACGTGGCGGTGGGCTGGGGACACCTCAGTAAACTGAGGTGTCCCCAGCACCTTGGGTGAAGATGATTGAGCCAAGGGGGCTCTTTGTACCCCTCTTATAAGAAGAAGGGACAAAAGGGCAAGGGGCGAGGACAGGAACCTCATCCCATTGTACCGTCCCGACGTTGGGAGGGGTTGTTCTGTGGTGCGGGACGACCTCTCTGTGGACGGCTGACTAGCCGTCGAGGTGCCCTGTTTGTTCATTAGATCCGGGGCACCTCACCAAATGCGGCACTGGTGCCACTCGCCGGGATTTAGTAGGTAGAGCTGCGTCCACTTACCTTTTGGGCGCAGCGAGTCCCACACACCCGCGTGGGGAGACCCACTCACCCGCGGGATGCCTCACAGCATTTTCCGGCGTTAAAGAAAAAAAAAGGCCTCCTATTTGAAGACGGTGTGGAGATTTATGTAAATATATTTTTTCTGAACTTTCCGAGAAGCGAAAGACATACAAAATAGACTGAGTAGATCACCTACGATGGATAAAATGGTCCTCCTTGCTCAGCGTGACAAATATGAGCTAATTGTAATGATCGCTTCACTTTATTAACGATATAAGGGATATCGGACCCAGCTGTGGGCTTATAGTTCGCTGAATAAAGGGACTCCAGCATTTAGAAAGAGATCTCGAACTCGATGACTAGCCATTTTTAGCAGATTTTGCCCAAAGACTAATCGAAATCATTTCACCTACATTGTAATTTCGCACTATATATTTTAGCCAAGTTAAATTTAGTTTGGCATGAACGGTTAGATTAGTTAGTTATCTATCAGCGTTCGTGTGGCGCGGCAGTTTGCGGAATAAATTAAAACTTACTCCGCACACATACACCGGGGGTAGATAATTACCCAATTTATATAGCCTATATCTTCACACGATGTTTGGGGACTATTCATCTTTATACTGAACAAGAATTTTAGTATACTAATTATAGATTACTAGCAGACCCGGCCACGCGTTGCAGTGGCTAAGTAAGTGTGTAAGGTATTTGGGATTCGAACTCGCAACCTCCGGCTTGAGCGTCAACGCGCTTACCAGTGAGCTACATAGGTTGTCAATCAAGAGAATGTAATCACTACGTTTAGTTGTCAATAAATAATGAATAGAATAGAATAGAATAGAAGAACATTTATTTAGGTAAATTATTACACTGTTACACACATATACTTAGTATAATAATTATTATCTACTTACGTTTAATAAGATAGAAAAGAAAAAATATATATATTTAATTATTCTACGGTACATTTATTATTATCAGTCATATTATATTACTATAGTTAACAAAAGTATGAAATAACAAACACAATAACTACATAAAAATATATACTTACCTACAAAAAAAGTATATATAAGTATATGATTTTATTTTAATAATAATGAAAGCTTTGTAAAAGAATAATAGTAAAACAATAATAACTGTAATAAAATGCACAACAGTGTAATACAGTTCCTAAAATGGAAACCACTCAGTTAAGTGACTGTGCGAGAAAACACTATGAAACACTAATGAGGGTGTAATACGTCATCTTTCTGTAATCTAAATGAGTTTTGGATTTGACATCATCTTGAGAATTTGACATCTGCATACAGTAACAAAATATAAACATTTAATTTGCAATAACAAATATTGAGATCAATAATTGAGATAAAAACTACCCTATCTCCCAAGTTGGACCAAATTACAAATGCTTACAAATTTTGATACAAATTGGTTCAGTAGTTTCGGAGTTTATCGCGAACATACATCGTGACACGAAATTTTTATATATAAAGATATGTAACGATAGTTGGCATTTATTTTGTAACATATTTTAACGGAACAGATTTTAATTTTGTTTTTTGTCCAAGTCATATGAATTTTGTATAATAATTTGTAATAATGCTAAGACATTTGGTTCGCCGCGGCGCCGATGACGTCAACAACAGATGTTTGAAATATTTCTATGACGTCAACGGTCTGTTAGAATGTACCTAATAGGTACAAATTCAAATTTTCTTTTTCGCAATAATTACATACCAAGTTATTTAACTAACTTGTGTCTAGAGTTTGGATAGCTTTCCTAAATAAAAGGGTCTAGTGATTTTTTTATGTTACTTGGCAAAGCAAACGTGCCACCTGATGGTAAGTGGTAGACTTCGCCCATGAACATGGACTAGTTTATCTGAAACTAGCCCAGGCAACTCGTTTATGTGTTGCCTATTAACATACGATGTTAAGTCTCGGTGCCAGTAATTGTACTGCCTGTCTTGCCCTTCTCTCCGAAACACAGCAAAGCTGTTTCACGGGAGAAACAAGCAAGATGGTGGTACCCACGCAGCCGGGAGTGAGGCACAGCGCATCTCTCCCGCCGGTGAAATGTCAATGGACCACCAACAACGCCGAAGCCCGACATTCGATCGAATACATTTTGAGTAATCCGTATTACGGTCCGGTATAAACCTTGTATATACGCTCCTAGAACATTCCATCTTCGAACAACGCTCATTGACTCGTAGGTACATGACAGACATTCCATAGCATGATCGCGTTGGTCACATTACTTCATGTCGGGAGTTACAGATAGGTAGCTACCTAATACAGTATGCTCTCCTTCGCGATAATCGGAAACATAAACCTGTGGTAAATAACTTGAATTCCTTCTCCTTTTCTTATTGTAAGTAAATGTGATGATCGTGTGGCGTGCTGGACCTACGCTGTAGTAAAAAGTGACAAGTCAACTGGCTAGTCGTGTCGACTATAGAAGAAGTATACTAATAATGTGCATACAAGTTATATAAAATAAAACTTACAAAATAATAAAGGCGGTGCGTCTCCCAGACGACCTTGGCGTAGAGGAGAATTTGAAATAATAATAGAGTAAGATTATCAAAGAAACCAAACAAAAAATATTAAAAAAAGATTCCGACGAATTGAGAACCTCCTTCTTTTTGAAGTCAGTTAAAAAAGAAGATCCTACAATCTAAACAATATAATAATTAATAATGTATAATATAAAAACTTAAGTAGGTAAATAAATACATACATAGCCGTTACATTATGTTGTATCGTAATAATAAATACACAAATAAATACGTCATACCTATTGCATAAATTATTAAGTAGGTAACGGTTTATCGTAATTATAAAAAACTAGCGACCCGGTACGTGCTTCGCTACGTATAAAGTAAAAATAAAAAAAAATGGAACATCAAATTATTTATATTATATTACATTAATTTATTCAAACAAAAAAAATATTAATAATTGCTAGCTATTTTAAAACTTAATGTTGTACTGTCGTCAACTCTGAAAAAAGTTTCAATATGATCCCAACTGAAAAAGTTTCAATTTGACAGCAAAATCTCAATTAATTTATTGAATTAAAAAAATGTGATAAATGAAGAACCGCTCGACCTATTCCGCCTTATTACAAAAAACTCATCTAGTACCGGGATTAAACCAAGACTAAAAAGACCAGGTTTGTTACGGTATTAACGTTAGTCCATGGACTAAAATTCATTCTTATTACAAATCGAGGACCAACCGTGGTCTAGCTAGTACCAAAGATCGTCCCTGGTTTAATTGTATCCACAGATTATTGAGCAACATATCATTCATTTTGTTCGTTCAATATTTGATTAGTTCGGTACATCGTTCCTTTTTATGCAAAGCTCGCTAATTTATAATTAAATATAATGTGGAAAATACATCAATATTTTGATAATAAAATTTATTGTGTTATATAAAATATCTGAAATCTTTACTTCTTTGTACTTTGAGGTAGTCTGATTTAAATTCTTGTTTATTACACACAAATATTGTAATATTTCGCTGTTAAGTTGTTTATATAGCTAGCGTATAAGGGAATGAAATACAAAGCGCGCGTAGTTCTAATGTCATCGAAATGTTTATTGTTTAGATAATGCAATGTAAGTCGAGTTACCACTTAAATACCAATAGTTACAATACAGCCAATATTGTTCTTTGATTCTAAATAGACGGTACGTTGTTCATAAGAATAGTATAATATTTTTTGTTGTGAATTTGTGTGCCACGAACATTACTTATGCTGTAAAATGAATCAACAAAATAAAAAGGGATGATAATTAGACTTCTCAAGAAAAGGTTAGTATTTTATATATAGTAAATAGTAGTATATATAGTAGTATTTATTTAATCCAAACATACATGAAAAATATCAGAGTTAATTAGAATTATTACATATAATATAAAATAGGTATGTATATCAATGACAAAATACAATACAACAAAATTACAGAAATAGAATGTTAAATTATATAAGGATGTCAGAGTAATTATTTTAAATGTTACTCCAATTCAACAATGTTGTCTACATCGAGTTCATTTAATTACCTTTCAATACAATTAATACGAAAAAACGCAAATTCAACGCATAAGACATCTGATAAGTTGAAGTTTTGAGGTTAGTACCGAAGTTAAACTAGGGGTCACGGTGGTCTAACTTTAGTACCATAGATAGTCCTGGTACTAGCGTAAAACTAGTTTTTGTAATAACATTTATATTAGTCCATGGTTTAAAGCTGGTATTAAACTCGGTACTATATTTAGTCTTCGTTTTGGAATAAGGCGGATTTTGTCCAAACTTCACATAAACCATCTAAATAGTCCGAACAACGCCTAAACCTTGCCTAAACATTTGGTTGGGATTGGTGAGCCCGTTCTTGAGTTATAAAATTACAACGAAAAGTGGCATTGATTTTTATATATAAAGATAAATTATTATTATTGACAGCTCATTAATAAATAACTAAAATTTTTATTGGACTTATGTCTATCGTATATATAGTCATGTCGAGTGTGTCTAGTCTTGTCGTCGAGTATGTGTAGTCGTGTCGACTTAGAACAGTAGTATCAAATATTAGTTGTGTCGTCGAGTGGGTGTAGTCGTGTCGACTTAGAACAGTAGTATCAAATATTAGTCGTGTCGACTCAGAACAGTAGTATCAAATATTAGTTGTGTCGTCGAGTGGGTGTAGTCGTGTCGACTTAGAACAGTAGTATCAAATATTAGTCGTGTCGTCGAGTGGGTGTAGTCGTGTCGACTTAGAACAGTAGTATCAAATATTAGTCGTGTCGACTCAGAACAGTAGTATCAAATATTAGTTGTGTCGTCGAGTGGGTGTAGTCGTGTCGACTTAGAACAGTAGTATCAAATATTAGTCGTGTCGACTCAGAACAGTAGTATCAAATATTAGTTGTGTCGTCGAGTGGGTGTAGTCGTGTCGACTTAGAACAGTAGTATCAAATATTAGTCGTGTCGTCGAGTGGGTGTAGTCGTGTCGACTTAGAACAGTAGTATCAAATATTAGTTGTGTCGTCGAGTGGGTGTAGTCGTGTCGACTTAGAACAGTAGTATCAAATATTAGTTGTGTCGTCGAGTGGGTGTAGTCGTGTCGACTTAGAACAGTAGTATCAAATATTAGTCGTGTCGACTCAGAACAGTAGTATCAAATATTAGTTGTGTCGTCGAGTGGGTGTAGTCGTGTCGACTTAGAACAGTAGTATCAAATATTAGATGTGTCGTCGAGTGGGTGTAGTCGTGTCGACTTAGAACAGTAGTATCAAATATTAGTTGTGTCGTCGAGTGGGTGTAGTCGTGTCGACTTAGAACAGTAGTATCAAATATTAGTCGTGTCGTCGAGTGGGTGTAGCCGTGTCGACTTAGAACAGTAGTATCAAATATTAGTCGTGTCGACTCAGAACAGTAGTATCAAATATTAGTTGTGTCGTCGAGTGGATGTAGTCGTGTCGACTTAGAACAGTAGTATCAAATATTAGTCGTGTCGACTCAGAACAGTAGTATCAAATATTAGTTGTGTCGTCGAGTGGATGTAGTCGTGTCGACTTAGAACAGTAGTATCAAATATTAGTTGTGTCGTCGAGTGGGTGTAGTCGTGTCGACTTAGAACAGTAGTATCAAATATTAGTCGTGTCGTCGAGTGGGTGTAGCCGTGTCGACTTAGAACAGTAGTATCAAATATTAGTTGTGTCGTCGAGTGGGTGTAGTCGTGTCGACTTAGAACAGTAGTATCAAATATTAGTCGTGTCGTCGAGTGGGTGTAGTCGTGTCGACTCAGAACAGTAGTATCAAATATTAGTTGTGTCGTCGAGTGGGTGTAGTCGTGTCGACTCAGTACAGTAGTATCGAATACTAGTTGTGTCGTCGAGTGTATATAGTCGTGTCGACTTAGAACAGTACAATCAAATACTAGTCGTGTCGACTTAGTACAGTAGTATCGAATACTAGTTGTGTCGTCGAGTGTATATAGTCGTGTCGACTTAGTACAGTAGTATCAAATACTAGTCGTGTCGTCGAGTGTATGTAGTCGTGTCGACTTAGAACAGGAGTATCAAATACTAGTCGTGTCGTCGAGTGTATGTAGTCGTGTCGACTTAGAACAGTAGTATCAAATACTAGTCGTGTCGGCGTGTGTGTGTAGTCATGTCGACTTAGTACAGTAGTATCAAATACTAGTCGTGTCGACTTAGAACAGTAGTATCAAATACTAGTCGTGTCGTCGAGTGTGTGTAGTCGTGTCGACTTAGTACAGTAGTATCAAATACTAGTTGTGTCGTCGAGTGTGTAGTCGTGTCGACTTAGTACAGTAGTATCAAATACTAGTCGTGTCGACTTAGAACAGTAGTATCAAATACTAGTCGTGTCGTCGAGTGTATGTAGTCGTATCGACTTAGAACAGTAGTATCAAATACTAGTCGTGTCGGCGTGTGTGTGTAGTCGTGTCGACTTAGTACAGTAGTATCAAATACTAGTCGTGTCGTCGAGTGTGTGTAGTCGTGTCGACTTAGTACAGTAGTTTCAAATACTAGTCGTGTCGTTGAGTGTGTGTAATCGTATCGACTTAGTACAGTAGTATCAAATACTAGTCGGGTCATCGAGTGTGTGTGTAGTCGTGTCGACTTAGTACAGTAGTATCAAATACTAGTTGTAGTCGTCGAGTGTATATAGTCGTGTCGACTTAGAACAGTACTATCATATACTAGTCGTGTCGTCGTGTGTGTAGTCGTGTCGACTTAGTACAGTAGTATCAAATACTAGTTGTAGTCGTCGAGTGTATATAGTCGTGTCGACTTAGAACAGTACTATCATATACTAGTCGTGTCGTCGTGTGTGTGTAGTCGTGCCGACTTAGTACAGTAGTATCAAATACTAGTTGTGCCGTCGAATGTATGTAGTCGTGTCGACTTAGTACAGTAGTATTAAATACTAGTTGTGTCGTCGAATGTATGTAGTCGTGTCGACTTAGTACAGTAGTTTCAAATACTAGTCGTGTCGTTGAGTGTGTGTAATCGTATCGACTTAGTACAGTAGTATCAAATACTAGTCGGGTCATCGAGTGTGTGTGTAGTCGTGTCGACTTAGTACAGTAGTATCAAATACTAGTTGTAGTCGTCGAGTGTATATAGTCGTGTCGACTTAGAACAGTACTATCATATACTAGTCGTGTCGTCGTGTGTGTGTAATCGTGTCGACTTAGTACAGTAGTATCAAATACTAGTTGTGTCGTCGAATGTATGTAGTCGTGTCGACTTAGTACAGTAGTATTAAATACTAGTTGTGTCGTCGAATGTATGTAGTCGTGTCGACTTAGTACAGTAGTTTCAAATACTAGTCGTGTCGTTGAGTGTGTGTAATCGTATCGACTTAGTACAGTAGTATCAAATACTAGTCGGGTCATCGAGTGTGTGTGTAGTCGTGTCGACTTAGTACAGTAGTATCAAATACTAGTTGTAGTCGTCGAGTGTATATAGTCGTGTCGACTTAGAACAGTACTATCATATACTAGTCGTGTCGTCGTGTGTGTGTAGTCGTGTCGACTTAGTACAGTAGTATCAAATACTAGTTGTGTCGTCGAATGTATGTAGTCGTGTCGACTTAGTACAGTAGTATTAAATACTAGTTGTGTCGTCGAATGTATGTAGTCGTGTCGACTTAGTACAGTAGTATCAAATACTAGTCGTGTAGTCGAGTGTATGTAGTCGTGTCAACTTTGTACAATAGTATCAAATAATATTAATATGTCTAGTCGTTACGACATAGTATAGTCGTATCGATATACAATATAAATACGCAAATAAAACAATTTTTCCATAAAATTATTTATTACAATAATATAATCTATACAACACTGATAACCTGTAACTTATATACAAGTGCATCCCGCCAACCAGCTTCCAATTTCTTTGGCAACTACTTAGCATTCTCGCATAAGGCCATGGCTACATAATATAATGTTTTTTAACGTAACATTGTGCTGGCTACGAAACAGGGGCTTATCTCAAACGCTTTTGCGTCAGCGTTCAAACAAAACAATAATAACTTCAATGACATTGACACTATGTATACGGTATGCTACAGTATACGCTGGATTGCACCTTTTTTTGGCAACTACACAAATTCTTGTATTCTGTCACATACCAAAATAATTACTAGGTTATTTTAGGTCATTTAAGCTACATCAATTGTTTTCTATTACGGAATGACACAGACAGAAGCAGCCTCTTGAATTGAACCTGCCATGTCACTCCAACCAACATGATTCGACTTGATAAAGACAATCAACATACACTTATGGTTAAGAAAATGACGAAAGAGAGGTACTTGGGAGCTCCTAACTACATGCAACAGACACTGAATTATTTTTCTTGTCCTACAGGTTCTATAGAATTTGCCAATGTCAAATGGTATAAAAAATTTACAATATTTTTTTTGATAAAAATCGATATTTAAAACGGTAATGCCATGCTGCTATGCAGCTGATTTGGGCCGGCAAGACCGTTTGCCATGCTGTCGCGTTTCATGCGGTTTGTGAGTTTCCGGTGGCCCATATAGAGAAAAGGAGGGCAACACATCTGCATAATCTCTGGTTCTGCTGATGTGTATGGGCGTCGGTAGTCTAAAGCTTCGTCTGCTCGTTTACCCTCCTATGCTTAATATAAAAAAAAAGTTTCAACTTTGAAAGGGTATTGATATATTGATGAAAAGGTATTGATCTATCATCTGCATAATACTCGTGTCGTAGTCGTCGTACATCGTTTCGTTTTCACGCAGCGCATATATAACAAATGCTCAATAATTTGTCAAAAACATCACTCTTGCTCTTATATTAAACATCTTAGCTTCAATTTAATATTTGTTGTTGGTGCATTCAAAATGAGGTCGACAAACACTAGAGAAACTCTGCACAACATGTGACGTCACAGGCACACACTACACAGTACTAAAATGACCTTTTTGCAACTTTTTTCTAAACTTGAATTTGAACCAGCATAACTCGGCCCCATCCGTCACGCGGGGTCGACACTGAAACGAGTTTACTTGGCTCCAAGCATCAGTACGGTTGATGTCTCCATCGTATAATCATAATAAAGTATTACATTTTTTTTTTGAAAATAAGAAGAAATCTCTTCTACAATCTGGTTTTTTTAAATAGAAATACCTTTTGGTGACCTAATTTATACATTTTGGCCTTTAATTCAAAATATGCTGCAAGATGACGTCATCCGACTCATGTGCCCACTAGGGCGTGTCTATGGTCTCTACTCCCAGCGGCTCTTCTTGCCGCTCTTGCGCGTGCGTTCCGTCTTCTCCGGCTCCTGCGCGGGTGCGTTGACGCCGGGCTGCAGCACCGGCCGCGTTTGCTCCCAAGAGTGGTCCGTGGATGCTGTGAACTGAAACAAGAGATATGTAACATATTAACAGATGCTGTAAAAAAATCACAAGGTTTATGAGAAGGTGAAGCGTCGTACCGTATCTTGTCATATAGCGTTATGTCGAGTCGGGAATATTTCTCGTCGTTAGTCGTTACCTGTATGTCTAGTCGTATTGAGTGTAACAAGTCTTGTCCAGCATGTCTCGTATCGAGTGTGTCTAGTCGTGTCCAGTATGTGTAGTCGTTTGGAGTGTGTCTAGTCATGTTCAGTATGTGTAATCGTATGGGGTGTGTCTAGTCGTGTCCAGCATGTCTCGTATCGAGTGTGTCTAGTCGTGTCCAGTATGTGTAGTCGTATGGAGTGTGTCTAGTCATGTTAAGTATGTGTAATCGTATGGGGTGTGTCTAGTCGTGTCCAGCATGTCTCGTATCGAGTGTGTCTAGTCGTGTCCAGTTTGTGTAGTCGTATGGAGTGTGTCTAGTCATGTTCAGTATGTGTAATCGTATGGGGTGTGTCTAGTCGTGTCCAGCATGTCTCGTATCGAGTGTGTCTAGTCGTGTCCAGTATGTGTAGTCGTGTCCGGTATGTCTAGTCGTATCGAGTGTGTCTAGTCGTGTCCAGTATGTCTAGTCAGATCGCGTGTATCTACTCGTGTCCAGTATGTCTAGTCGTGTCGAGTATGTTTACTTGTGTAATTACTCGGGGGTAGGATATGTTACCTGGTTGTACTGCGCACGGAAAGCCTGCCGCAGCGAGGCGAGGCGGTCGGTGGCGGGCCCCGCGCCGCGCTCGGGCACCGCCACCTCGTCCGACACCACCGGCAGCCCGGGCCGCTCCTTGTACCTGTACCATAACAGACCATATTAGAAACTAATAAATAGTGGTCCAAAATCAATAGATAAACAAGAAATTCTAACGTTAGTAACACAATCATTATTAAACATATTTTTAAGACTTTTATTGGAGTTCATTTTTATACTGACTATATTTTAATTTGTACGCGATAAAATCTGTAAAAACTACTTATATTTTTAGTATCATTTAAGTCCCTCCACATAAACACAAAACAATTTTAGCTCGTTATTAAACGATAACAAGTTGTATAAATCACCTCACAACGGAAATAATTACATATATTTATTTCGATATTTCATATAATTTTCCCACTATGCCCGTAAACCCAATATCTGGTAGGTGCAGGCAGATCTATCAGCCTTCTGCCCAGACCTGCTATTTCAAAGTGATTCAAACCGCCGAGTGTCCCAGACACCTGCCACATTACTATTTTCCTTATCAAGTAGTGCCATACCCCAGGCCGCACCCGCCGATGTTGAGGTTCTTGCCCTTGCCCTTCTTGAAGCGCGACTTCCGGAACCAGGACGACTGCATCGCCAGCTGCATCAGCTCCTCGGGCACCTCCTGCGCAACGTACGTGGTTGTAATTAACACTTTTATCATCACACAGCTGTCGCCCGCAGCTTCATCCGAATAGCTATAATCTCTAAATATACAGTCTGATGATTATTATTTTGGCTCAGTGATGACGTAGATGAGATAGTTTGTTTGTTTGTTGAGTAGTTTCGAAAACTACCTCACATCTAAATTTTTAATAATAATAATAAGAACTTGTGTTACGGGTACCAGACAATGGAAATATATTTAACACTTTTAATTTACAACCAGTGAAAGAAACCTCCATGCCTGACGAGATTAAAAGTATTTGAAGGTATGTGAAGTTCACCAACCAGCATTGGGCCATCGCATCGGTGAACTATGACCCAACACCCTCCTCGCCTGATTTCGAGTGGACCAGGAGTGGGACATATATAGGTATGTGATGTGCTGGATTTTCGTAGATATCCCTACTAACTAACACTAATTAGTATAGATATGTGAGCAGTTGTACCTCAATTCTGACTAACTTTTTGCAGAATACTGGATCCTATTTCCGTAGTAGCGGGTCCCAAGGTTAATTAACGTATTCTTTGGTCTCCATAACATCGTATCAATGGTCAGCGTTTAACGCGTGTGTAAGTATGTGTGAGTATGTGTGGTGTGCGTGCATGTACGTATGATGTGTAAAAGAGAGTGTGCGAGTGGGTGTGCGTTTGTGCGTGTGTGTGTGCGTGTGCATGCGCATGTGGCACCCACCTGCTGCGCGCCCTCCAGGTTGCGTACGAGGTGGCCCGCGAAGTCGCGATCGGAGTCGCGCGCGAGCAGTGTGTGTGCCGTGCCCCGCACGCCCGCGCGCCCCGTGCGGCCCACGCGGTGCGTGTGCGTGTCCGCGTCGCGCGCCACCGTGTAGTTCACCACCGTGCGAATGTGCGGGATGTCCAGCCCGCGAGCTGCAACGACACATTTTATAACAACTGACAGATGTCAAAGTGAGTAAAGTGAAACATGCCCATGGACATAATATAGAAGGACTGGGCATACCTACGAAAAAAAGGTGTACACCTACAACTCAAATCGGCACTTAACATGGCTACCATTGCTAGGGTTTTGACAGCAAAACCACAAACAATATAGAGAATACTACTATGAAAAGGGCACTCAAGATGGCGGATCAGGCACCCACATACAGCTGTCAGTTTAAAGAAAGGGGCATCTCCTATTATTTCCTAACTTCATGAACATGCCGAATTGAAATGTTTTTTCTTATTCTTTTGTTCTTGGCTGTTTGCAACAATCTACCACTGTCAAGATTGACATTCGTTTAAAATCTTTGTACTTTTAGTTTAATTATTTTTTTGTGAGTTTTGAGCATGCATATGTCCAAGTTAATATTTTGTTATGATATTATGTTAAATGTTAATTACTATAATTTTTATTTCGTTTGTATTGTTTTTTTTTTTTTTGTCACAACGAACAGTTAGTAGGCTATGCTAGTAAGAGGTTTTAAGTCAGTGTTCTGTGTAATCTGAAAGGCGGTATTCTACGAGTGTCTCCTATTGCTTTCAAAAATAACAAAATCATTTAATTTAAGACAAAGTCTTAAAATTCCGTCCAGTCCAAGGAAGAATCAGATCTATCAAATGAGCGCAGGACCCCGTGTGTATTAGATACAATGTCTGTACCTGCGACGTCGGTAGCCACGAGGATGCTGTTCTCCTGCCTCTTGAAGGCCGTGATGACCTTGTTCCTGTCCGCCTGCTCCATGTCCCCGTGCAGCAGTAGCGCGTCGTACTGCTGCACGCCCAGGTTGGCCGCCGTCTGCTCTGCCTCCAACTACGAACCATTATCGGGTGTATTAATAGGAAATAAAGAAAAGCCGTCATATACATCTATAATGATAGGATGGATAAAAAACATTAGCCGTTTCTTGACAGCTGGCAAACGTTTGTTAGTATTGCAGTTATCATAGTGTATCAGACACACGGTCATGCACTTTGCCATCAAGACATTCAAGTCCCTTTTTCTGCCAAGTCGTACAAAAAAATGTGCAAGATGAAGGTCGCAAAAAACTATTCCTTAGGTGTCCCGTGTCCTTAATATAAATGTGAGTGCGAGAAAAGTGATATCTTTCGTTACGCTTTCATGTAGAAACTGCAGATTGATTTCGATAAAGTTTGGCAATAAGACAGAATATATCATAAGGATAGATTAAAATATAAGGATGGTCAGTCTTTATCCGGCTGTAAACCTTTTTGTAAATGTATTAACTGATTCATAAAAAAATAAAACATACCTTTTTCGTAACAAATATAAGAACACTTCCCGCAGATAAAAATTCCACCAAGTTTTTGAGCAGCCACGACCATTTCTCTTCGGGCTTATTGAATATCCTGAGAAAATATAAATTCTACTTTGATTATGACGATACTGAAAGAGGAGCAGATTTTATTAGCTTCTGTTGGGCTTGATCAGAGCAAAAATATTCAAAAACCAATCAAAATATATTACAAACATAAAAATCTTATAAAAAAAATCTAATAAGTTCGGTAATTCTAAAATAGATATATTTAGGGTAACTAATTAGTTTCGTTTTGGGTTTTAAACAATAATATAAAATTTAACAATACAACTATTGTTAAATTTTATATTATTCTTTACTACTCTACTTTAGCCGCATATAGCAAATGAGAAATTTTACTTTGATAAAAATAGATAAAAATTATGCTTTCAATTTTCTTAAATTAATTAGCAAAGTATTTAAATAAGCAAAGTACATATTTATAATACAAAAGATTTTAAATTCTCGCTTTGCCCACATATCTGGCAACACTGATCCAGGTTCCCTTTACGTGTACATATATTTTTTCTAAGGGAGTGACCAATTCCTAAGGGCTTACCGACAGGCCGACAGGATCTACGGTTATTTCAACTTTAAGCCAGTCAATGTCATATTAGGAGTCTGTTCCACGTTATCCGGTAGCGGCGGTGGTAGTAGTGACAGTAGTGGGAGTAGTAATGATATTAGTGGTAGTAGGTACTGACTTGACGTGCTGCGTGACGAGATGGCAGGCCTCTCCCGCGGCGCCATGCTGCACGCGCACCGGGTCATGCAACGCGTCACGCGCCAGCCGCTCCACGCGCCGCGGGAACGTCGCCGAGAACAGCAGCGCCTGCCGCTCCGGCCGTACGTGCGCGCAGATCGACCGCACCTGCGGCTCTGGCCACGCCCACACACACATACATATATATCCGAGAACAGCAGCGCCTGACATTTCGGCCGTACGTGCGCGCAGATCGACCGCACCTGCGACTCTGGCCACGCCCACACACACATAATATGTAATTACCCGTCGGAAATATCTGCGGACCTCGCTGGAATGCGCTTCCCCGCTCCTCTGCCCGTTATCGTCTATCCAGTAACGTTGCCAACGCAAGCGTCGACGCACTTGTATTGCAAATAATTAAATTGAAAAAAAAATACAAGAAACCATAAAAAAGCTTGTTTTTAGAAATATTTTTTTTTACTTTAAGGCGTTGTATAAAAGTATAAAAATAAATAGGCATACGAAACAAAAAATATATTTCTTTCTTGCATCTCGATTTTTTTGCTATCACTCCAGTTTGAATGACGTCATCAAGCTAGGTTTGCAGATATTTCCGACGGGTTGTATGTGTGCGTGGGTGTGGCCGGAGCGGCAGGCGCTGCTGTTCTCAAATATATAATATATACCCGGCCGCACGCGTACATAATTCATACGTGTGTGTGTATGTGACTGAACTACTCCTAAGCGGACCAATTTTCATTAAAAATATTGTGTGTATTCGAGATTGGTTTAGATTCACAATTTGGTTCAATACAATAAGTTTTTTCGATCTGGTCCACTAGTGTTACATGTAACAATGATACAACCTACCGAAGCCCATGTCGAACATCCTGTCGGCCTCGTCGAGCACGAGGTAGGTGACCCGCTGCAAGCTGGTGGCCTTGCACTTAACCATGTCTATGACCCGCCCCGGTGTGCCTACTACAATCTCCGCTCCTCCTGCAATTTTATAATGATATGAATGAACCTTTCCTTAATGGAGGTAGGCCTCTTTCAATGTACACCACGAAGACCCCCTTGGTTCCTTGCTATTTTCAACCGTTTCACTGTTAAAGGTCGACCGACCTTCAATCTTCAAACCTGAACTCTATTAGCCCACTTCATCATATTTATTTTGTTCTCGACTTAACCACCTTTAATGAAATAGAAATCTTTCCTTTTATAGAGACTTGCCTTCTTTGTTACTTTAGAGTTGTCTGGAACTTGTTTTGCCAAAATATGAGTTTTCTTAACTTAATAATAATTTTACCTTCTAAAGCTTTGCTCTGTTCCCATTTTGAGCCACCTCCATAGCAACACACACACCGTATGTTGTACACTTTACCGAATTTCTTTGCTTCCATATAAATCTAAAATAAAATAATAAGTATCATACATGTGTTTGGCATACATTAGAAATACTTTTCTCTGAATGTCAAGATGGATCACATATCATGCATGGAGGTATTTAATTTATCAAGCGTCTAAATTAGAATCAAGCCTATCAATTATAAGTCATCAGTTCTTCAGTGTATACGCCCAGTGCCAGATTCATACAAGTGTGGGGACGTATATCATGTATCACTGAATATTAAGTTATATATTGTATGGGAGTTCATTCCGCGCAGTGACACGAATCGGTCGCTGGAGCAATAAACGCGTTAAGAGAAAGGTTTTATTATTCACCACCCAATTAGTTTACAGAAGTAAAACCACTGTAACATTGGTGACCCCGAGACCTCGAAAATTTACGTTAGTGTATAAATTGGAGGACAAATCCAACGCAACATGAATCCGATACCAGGACAGTCGTCTCAACAGGGACCTGCACATCAAGTCAAGCTAGAATACAGTGACGTCTCAGCGATATCCATTAGTAGCCGCATACCTGAATTTTGGACAGACCAGCCAAGGGTATGGTTCATCACAGCGGAAGCGGTATTAAATCCTCAAAAGATGGCAGATGACGCTCAATTCCAGGTCATCGTGTCAAAATTGGGTAAAGACGCCATACAGCAGGTGACTGATTTATTAATTAAGCCTCCTGATATTAAGAAATATGAGACGCTTAAAAATAGACTACTGACTATTTATGAGGAGTCAGAGAACCGCCAAATACAAAAACTTATTGGCGAAATGGAACTGGGCGACCAAAAGCCGTCACAACTTCTACGGCGCATGTGACTTAGGGAGAGATACCCGACGATACCCTTAGAATTCTATGGCAGAGCCACCTCCCCACTGCAGTTCGAGCGGTACTGGCAGTCACAGAAGCCAAAGATATGGATAATTTGGCAACTGTGGCCGATAAAATTATGGAGACATCGCAGCAGCCACAGATTTCGGAATTATCCACCTCTCACCCTATAAGAGGGGATGACAAAATTTTGGCGGAAATCGCAAAATTAAGCACCAGAATATATAATAGAATATGGAGAGGTCCCGGAGCAGCTTTCGAGGAAGAGACACCAGTCGTTTCCGTCAGCGTTCACGATCTCGCAATCGCAGCCAGCCACGCAGCAACCCTCAAAGTGAAGATTGGCTCTGTTTCTACCACTTCCGGTTCAAGGAACAAGCTAAGAAGTGTGTTCAACCATGTTCCTGGAAGCAGGGAAACTAGAGAGTGCGCAGGTACGTGAGGCGGATATCTGTGCGATAACTCCAACGCATCGCCTTCGTGTCATGGACTATAATAGTGGTTACAATTTTTTGGTTGATACAGGGGTAAACGTCTCCGTCATTCCAGTGAGGAAGCGGAGTGATCCTAGTTATAAGTCGTCGGGTTACAAACTGTATGCAGCTAATGGTACTGAAATTCGAACTTTCGGTACAAAGTCATTAGAGCTAAATTTACATTTACGTCGATCGTATCGGTGGGACTTTATAATAGCCCATGTAAAGCAGCCCATTCTCGGTGCCGATTGTTTAAGTGCATACATACGGTTTATTAGTGGATATAAAAGCACGTAAGGTAATAGATAAGATAACTAATTTAAATATTTCAGCGTCTGTTGTAAACTGTAATGTAGCCACTGTAAACACTATTGACAAAAACCACCCCTACTGGGATGTAATTAGTAGATACCCGGATATCACCAAACCTGTTAATTTTAAGAATAGTCCTAAGCATAATGTGTATCACCATATCGAAACGACAGCTTCTCCAGTTCACGCTCGAGCTCGACAACTTCCACCAGATAAGTACAAACGAGTTAAAGACGAATTTAAGGTCATGCAGGAGATCGGGATATGTAGACCATCAGAGCCCATGGTCTAGCCCTCTCCATGTAGTACCTAAGAAAAGCGGGGAAATAAGGCCGTGCGGAGACTATAGAAAATTAAACGCCATAACCAAACCTGATCGCTATCCCGTGCCGCGGTACTTATCTGTTGGATGGTAAGACTATTTTTACACGACTTGACGTTATTAGAGCCTACCACTGTATACCTATTTTACCGGATGACATTCAAAAGACCGCCATCACGACACCATTTGGCCATTTCGAGTTCCCTATGATGACTTTCGGATTACGTAACGCAAGTCAAACTTATCAGCGTTTTATGGATCATTCCGTACTTCAAGGCTTACATTTTTTATTTACATTCATTGATGACGTAATCATAGCCTCAGATTATATAAGTCAACACAAAGAGCACTTAGATAAAGTTTTTGAACGTTTTAACCAATTCGGAATTTCTATAAATTTAAGTAAATGTTGTTTCGGATCATCAAAAATCGAATACTTAGGTCACGAGGTATCGAAAGATGGCATTCGTCGTTTAGATAGTAAAATTGAAATCATAAAAAAATATCCTAAGCCTAAGACAGTAGACGAATTTCGTCGCTTCTTGGGAATGGTCAACTTTTACCGTTCTCATATTCCCAACGCGGTTAAGCATCAAATAGTTTTAAATGGATATCTACGTAATGCAAAGAAAAGAGACAAAACACTGATATCATGGACACCTGAAGTTGACGAGGCATTTGCTCGGTGCAAAGTTTGTTTACAAGACGCGGTCACGTAGTCTGTCCCGCGTTGTGAAGCTCCAATTTCCCTTATGACCGACGCTTCAGATTATTGCGTGGGTGCCGTTTTGCAACAATACGTAGATAATAAATGGCAACCGTTAGGTTATTTTTCATAAAAAATTTCAGATTCTCAAAGCAAATACTCTACTTACGATCGCGAGTTATTGGCGATCTACTTAGCAATTCGGCATTTCATGATTTAATAGAAGGTCGGCAACTGCATATTTATACAGACCATAAACCTCTTATGTATGCTTTTAAAAAAACCAGGTGTGAAAAAGAAACACCCAGACTTTTATTAGACAACTGGCATTTATCTGTGAGTACACTACCGACGTTCGCCATATCACAGGGAGCGACAACGTGGTAGCGGATTCCTTATCACGCTTAGAGACAATCAGCTGTCCAACTTCTATTAATTATGATGAGTTGGCAGACGCTCAATGTAGCGATGAGCATCTCCTACAGTTGGCCAATGATACTAATAATAGAACGCAATTCAAGAAAATAGTTATGCCCATGTGTAGCAAACCTATCTTCTGCGAAATATCAACTAGCAACATTAGGCCGTATTTGCCTAAAGAATATCGTAGATTAGCTTTTGACACCATACACAATTTAGGTCATCCAGGGATACGCTCATCCAGGAAAATGGTGTCGAGTAAATTTTTTTGGCCGCATATGAATCGCGACATTGGGGTTTGGTCTAAAAACTGTTTAGCATGTCAACGCACTAAGGTAATTAGACACACTAATTCAGCCGTACAAGCTTTTTTGTCATGTGGAAGGTTTGAACATATACATATCGATCTCGTAGGTCCTCTTCCAATGACGTCAGAAGGTTTCAGGTATTGTCTGACTATGGTTGAGACGTACACATTGGCCGGAAGCATTTCCTCTCAAGGACATAACAGCGGAAACCGTAGCCAAACATATATATGACGGTTGGATAACGCGTTTTGGTTGTCCTTTGAGATTAACTAGTGATCAAGGACGCCAATTTGAAAGCGATTTATTTTCTAAGCTGATGGTGTTGCTAGGTATCAATAAAATCCGAACAACTCCATACCGTCCACAAAGTAATGGTGCCATCGAAAGGTGGCACAGGTGTTTAAAAGTCGCGTTAACAGCACGTCTTACACAAAAATCATCGTCGTGGGTTGATGAGCTATCGACCGTATTGTTAGGTCTTAGAGCAGCTATTCGCACGGACAGTAAGTTAAGCGCAGCCGAGATAACGTACGGTCAAACCATTCGCTTGCCGTCCGACATTTTTAATAAGAATAAGATTACAACCGGTGATGATTTTACATACGTTCAGAAGTTGCGTGGCATTTTGAACAGTTTTAAACCTAGTCCCAAGTCTCATAGTAATGCATCCTTTTTTGTTCATCCCGACTTAAAAGACTGTGAATATGTTTTTGTACGGAACGAGTTACATAAACCTTTGAAGCCTACCTACGATGGTCCATATCGTGTGTTAAAACGTAGCACTAAGGTTTATGAAGTAGAGTTCCCCAATAGAAAAGTAAAAATATCTATTGACCGACTAAAACCTGCATATTTATTATCCATATTAAAACCTGACATGGAATGTGACACCGTATCACGTATGATGACACGTTCAGGTCGTATAACGCTGAGACCTGTACGTTTTGTTAATTAAGCTACATTTATTTTATTAGAAGTCAAATATTAATTGATATGTACTTTACTTTAGCAATATAGCATATTATTATTGTTGTTGCGCAAACACTAATTTATTCGGTATAAAAACTATTAATGATTATTGCAGTTGTCATTTACGTAGCGTCTTATACAATAATTGGAACTTGTAACCAGTATACTATCATAATGGGCAACCAATCCACCAAGAACCAGGACAATGTCGCTGTAGCCACCGTTGTGGCTCATCAGAGCCAAGTTGCTGAAGTACAGAATAAATTAGACAACTATGGTTATATAATAAATTAGACAACTATGGTTATATAATCATAGTATTTGCCGCAGTCCTGTCTGTAATCATAGTATTTGCATTTAAATACTTCATGTATCAAAAAATAAGATCGTGGTTGCGTAAGGATTAAGGAAACCCTTAAGGTCAATCAGAGTTTGCAAATGCGTACCTCAACGCCAGGCGCCGCAGCGCCAATTCCGACGGTATCAACATCAAATTATGTGTAAAGTGTATGTGTATTTTTTTTTCTCCATTTGTGTGGTGTAAAACGTGTAGTTTTAAATAGAATAAAATGTAGTCTTAATTACTAACATCGCTTAGTTTTTAAAATTTAATTCTAAAATTGTGTGTCTAGTTTAAGTAATCCATGGTGTAGACTGTATGTATTGTGTTGCTCTTATATTACGTCCATGTTGCATAATGGCGTAATAACGTAATGTAACCAAAATGTTCATTTTTTTAATGTTCCTTTTTGTTTTTTTTTTTTAAAGGGGGGAATATTGTGGGGACGTATATCATGTATCATTGAATATGTACTGAATATTAAGTTATATATTGTATGGGAGTTCATTCCGCGCAGTGACACGAATCGGTCGCTGGCGCAATAAACGCGTTAAGAGAAAGGTTTTATTATTCACCACCCAATTAGTTTACAGAAGTAAAACCACTGTAACACAAGTATTCAATATAAGTTGTTTCGAAAATTTGTTTTGCAGTGCAATGCAGTACCTGTTGTGCCAACTCCCTAGTCGGCGCTAGGATGAGACCGATGGGCCCGTCTCCCGGCGCCAGCTCCCTCTGGTCCATGATGTGCACCAGCAGAGGCCACAAGAACGCCGCAGTCTTACCGGACCCCGTCCGAGCAATACCTGTAATAAAGTATAAGGGTACAAGAGTAAGTGACCTCGAAATTTATTAAAGAGGTTGTAATGCAATTCTTATATTGGCCTATAGTTGTTAAGTACTGACACTGGCAAGTCAACAGTCGTTTAGTTCTGATTTATTTATTTATTTTCATTTGAATCACCATAAAAGATACAACCCATGCATTACAATATTTGTATACTTAGCCTACTCATTACTGATTGTACTTTTAATTATAGGTAATTACAGCCTTCTTTCACATAAATTACTTTCTAATAATAACAATGTCAATTTAATTTAATATTATTAATATCACTTCACAAGTATTTATAAAGAAGTCATGAATAAAACAAAACCAATCAAAACAAACACAATAATCAAAACACAAATAATCATTTTATCACATTTTCGGAAACGATGCCTGTAATAATAAAACTATAATAAAACTAAAGATTTATATTAACATTTGCAATAAGGTAGTCAGTAACCTTCTTTTTAAAACCATTAAAACTATCATGCAGGATATCTAAGTCACTTATGCTTGACGATATTTTGTTGTTAGTCTTCGTCATTCTGTTCACCACCGGGGCATTGCTACCAAGATTGGTTTTTGATCTGGGAGCACGGAATAATGCACATTGTCGCCTAGATATTCGGACAGGGATGTTTATGTCAATTAATGATAAAAGCAGAGGGCAGTCAATTTTATTATTTCAGATCCTATAGAGATATAACATATCCATAGTTGTTCTACGGGATTTCAGTGACGCTATACGAAAATGTTTTTATTTATCTTCATACGTCAAGGGAGTGGCATAGGTTTTATAGTGATAGCTTAGGAACCTAATAAGCTTTTTTTGCACACCTTCTATTCTATTAATATGGACGTTATATTGAGGAGACCAGATAATGGAACAATACTCTAGCTTACTTCTAACAAAGCTGTTATAAAGTATGGTGATGATTGATATTTTATGAAATTTTCTTACATTTCTGAGTATAAAGCCTAGTGACTTCAAAGATGACTTCATAATATTATCTATATGTTGTTTAAAATGCATCTTTGAGTCCAGTATTACGCCCAAGTCTCGAACTGTCTGGACTTTCTGCACTACTGTGCCTGATATTTTATAGTCACAGTTAACTATGTTTTTTTTACGCATGAATTGAATAAGTGAACATTTTTTAATATTCAGTTTCATATAATTTATTTTACACCAGTCAACCAGCCTATCAAGATCACATTGAAGTAGCCGTGTATCCTCCGCACTTTCAATGGTCCGTAGTAACTTAAGATCGTCCGCGTACATAAAAACGCTAGTGTGCTTAAATATGGACGTTATATTATTTATAAAAATATTGAAAAACAGAGGCCCCAAGTGGGAACCCTGTGGAACTCCCGAGTGAGCTACAAATGGAGCAGATCTCTGTCCGTCAACAACGACTGTTGATATCCTATTACGCAGATAAGACTCACACCAATCGAGCAACTTGTCCACTATACCGAATGACCGCAATTTCTCTACAAGGATGGTATGGCTCACGGTGTCAAACGCTTTCGAGAAATCAGTGTAAATAGCGTCAACCTGTCGACCCTGATCAACGTTCAGCAATAGCTCCGAGACGTACGCCATAAGGTTGGTACTAGTGGATCTGCCCGAAATAAAGGCGTGTTGCCTATCCGTAAGCATAGATTTTGTGTGTACGGATAGTTGCTCATAAACGAGGGCCTCAAAATCTTTAGAGATCGTAGACAGTATTGAAATAGGGCGATAGTTTTCGATTAAGTCAGGGTTACCACTTTTGTATACAGGTACACGTCTCGCCTCTTTCCAAGTGTTTGGAAATATGCCGGTGCGCAGTGACGTATTATAAATTAACTGTAGCGGTAAAGATAACTTTGAAGCAAATTTTTATATAAACAGGGGTGGTATATTATCAGGGCCTGCGCTTTTAGAAGTATCAAGAGATTTTAATTTTTTTTCTATTTGATTCTGATTGAGAAAAAAATTCCAAAGGCATGTTTCGGGTTCAGGTGAATTTCTACCCTTCTTTTTGCTGTCCGGCTCGTAAACAGAAGAAAAATAGTCAGCGAATAGGTTACATATGGATTGCTTGGTGTTGGCTTCTCGGGTTCCAAAAAACATAGTGGTTGGGTATGCACTACTATTTTTTCTCAATTGTTTTATATATGTCCAGAAATACTTAGGGTTAGAGGAAATTGCATTTTCTATGGAACTAACATAATCCTTATGACATATGCTAATTAATTTTTTACAGTCATTCCTTAGATGCTTAAATTCAAGTACATCTAAAGGATTGTTGATTTTTTTTATTTTAATATGATATTAATTGATATTTTAATATCCTCTTCCCCTTGGACCGCGAAAGCGTAAAGACGTGTGAACCGTTGTCTAACATATTATTTTTAAAATATTTTTATTTAAACTGCTTCGTAAATTTCTCGAAATACCCGCATAACTTGCGAGACGTAAACATATTACGACTGACAAGTACAACAACAGTGTCTGCAACCGTTGAGAGTGTGAGCTCTGAGTTGTGTGCGCGACACTCAACTATCGTTTGGCGCAACACAAAGGCGGAAGCGGTAGCGGGACAAATTATAAGGGCTTGGCCCAAGAATATTTTTATTTTACTTTATTGTTGGTGATTGTAAATAGTAACCTTATAAGATGCCGAAAGTACAACGCTCTCCATTGGCAAACAAACCACTTAGTGCATCTGAACCAAACGTGGACAAGCTTGAGACTTTCAACATGGATCAGTTTATTGATAGTACCCCACCAAACTATGTTCATCAACGTCAAAAAAGGGGTCGAGAGCACGGATTTGATGAAGAGCTGTTAGATTTTAAAAAGGAAATGAAAAACATGATATCATCATTGTTTACGGCACAACAGGCTGAGCTAAAAAAAATTTCGTCTGCACGATTAGAGATTAAACAGACTAGTACTAATATAGAGAGCAGCATTGCGTTCCTAGCAGCGCAAAATGAAGACCTAAAAAAGAAAATGGAACAACTTGAAATTCAGGCAAGGAAGGACAGAGATTATATTACTATACTAGAAGACCAAATTGAGAACCTGCAGCGGGAGCATCGTAAGACAAACATTGAAATCAAAAATATGCCAAAAATACCTGGGGAATCTAAAGAAGACCTAACAAACATGGTGGTATGTCTATCGAAATCCCTAAATTGTGACATTAGGAAGGAAAATGTCAAAGATATATATAGGGTGAAAGGGAAAAGAGACGCTAACAAAACTAATACACCTATAATTGTTGAGCTGTCATGCACTATTTTAAAAACAGAAATAATAAAATCTACGAAGGTCTACAACATGAAAAACAAAGAAAAAATGCGAGCGAAGCACCTAGGAACAACCAAAGATGAAGAAACCGCCGTGTTTATCTCCGAGCAGCTCACTGCGAAAGGAGCTAGATTACATTTTATCGCGCGTGATCTTGCACGATCAAAGGACTACAAGTTCTGCTGGACTGCCTACGGCCGTGTTTATGTTAGGAAGAATGAGAACTCTCCGGTAATCCTAATCAGAAATGAATCGCAGGTACAAAATTTAATGATGGCATGACTCCCCCACGCTATTCTTTTTTATGAAATGTTTGTTATTTTTTACGTCATTTCTTTGTTGCTTTTCCTAAAACTCCACATGTATATAATGTTCTTTTACACACGTCATTTTTGTAAAATACTGTACTTATCACTGCTCAACATTTACAAACATCTTCACCACACGTACATGGACGTACACTGCTTGTACTCACATGGCGTCACACAAGCACACTATGAGATTTGTTCTACGGAAGTTTTACTCAGTCTATTAGTCCTGTATAACCAATACCCAGAAATAAGAATCACCTATTACGCTACGCATTTAGTACATAATATTATACCTGAGCTAAACCTAAATATGATAATTCTGAAACGTATGGCCAGCCTTCACTATTGCGACAATAATGGATAATTCGTCAATAAATATGAACGAAATAGACAACATACAAATAGCTCAATCCAAAAGTAGTAGTATTTGTGACTTCTCAAGACATACATACAGAACTCGGACTTTACTATAATCTCGCAAAACATCAGAAGCATTTACAAAAATTTTGACGATCTCCAAATAACTTTATCACAGTTGAAATTTGATACTGATCTTATAGCATTGAGTGAATGTTGGATTGATCCAAATAAAACTATACCTCAAATGCATAACTATATAAACTTTTCTACTAAGAACCACTTGAATCATTGCGATGGCGTTGTCGTCTATATAAAAAACACCCGTAAAAGTACTGTTAAATAAATAAATATTAAACATGCATCTTGTCTGCAAATCACTGTAGGTAATCTAATTGTACTATGTTTTTATCGTTCTCCATCAAACTGTAACGCTGAAAATTTCATAAATTGCTTAAATACTCACTTAGGTACTATAAACACTCGGAAAAATATCATACTAACTGGGGATATCAACATAAATCTAATACAAAAACCGAACGAAACATCACAGGAACGAACTAATAGACTATCTTACCTCAATATGCTGGCCATGCATGGCATGCTCCCGGGTCATACACTGCCCACTAGAGATAGTAATTGTATTGACCATTTCATACTCAAACTGGAAAGACATAAAAGTCCTTGATTCTACTGTTACTGATCATCAAATGATATTCTTAAAACTGTCCTGTGCTATTACGACAAAGAACAATAATCCGAAAACTAAAACTACAATTAACATTGAAGACGCCATAACAACCTTAAAAGAAAGTAACATAGTTGATATGATACACTATGATAATCCAATTTTCTTAACTAATGCATTAATAAGTGTTCTGAGGCGATGCATTTTATCAAACACAATTACAAGAGCAATCCCTAATAAAAACGACTTATCAAACCCACCCTGGGAATGGTTAGATGTATTCGCAACAGAAACAATATGCAGGCAAAACTCCGTGCTGATCCCCATAATGACATCCTAAAAATTACATATAAAAGATATAGGAATAACTGCAACGGCCTTATTAAGAAAATTAAGCATAGATATGAAAGAGAACAATTGTCTAAAAACAAAAACAGCCCGAAACGCTTGTGGAAAACGATAAATAATATCGCATACCGAAACCTACCTAAAACACAAAGTTTAGAATTATTAAACAATAATAAATCCCCCCTACATTGCGTTAATTTGGTGAACGATTATTTCATAAACATTGGTAAAAGCTTGGCTGAAGAGATTATTTCTGACACACCTTCACAAAACGGAAGAGATATGAATAGTCAGATTGGTTCCCACGTGTCTTCTTTTGTGCTTTTAGAAACAGACCCTGAGGAAGTCTATTTAACCCTTATGAGTCTGAAATCAGATAGTGCCCCTGGTTGGGATAATATAAATACATTTTTTTTTTTATATGCAAATGAGTTAGTTGTACCTATTATTACCCATCTGGCTAATCTATGCTTTCGACTAGGAGTATTTCCACCAGCACTAAAGCAATCAATAATTACACCTGTATACAAGAGTGGTGACAGAGAAGACGTGTCAAATTATCGACCCATCTCCGTCCTCTCTGCTATCTCAAAGGTTCTGGAAAAACTGATGAATAAAAGACTTATTGACTACCTACAGAAGTTTAACCTACTATCAGACTCTCAATATGGATTTAGACAAGGACTTTCAACTGAAGATGCAGTAACATCACTTACATAATATATTGTTAAAGAAGTCGATAAAGGCAATAAATGTATAACAGTGTTTCTTGACCTAAAGAAGGCATTTGACACGGTCTCTGTCCCCATTCTTATACGCAGATTGGAAAACATTGGCATAAGAGGAACAGCACTATCTTTATTCGCTGATTACCTTAACGAAAGTAAACAAGCTGTTAAAATAGGTCAATATATAAGTGATCAATCTGAGGTGACGTATGGAGTCGCCCAAGGTAGTGTCCTGGGGCCGACTTTGTTTACAATCTACATAAATAGTCTATGCAGTATGCACATTAAACATGGAAAAGTATACTCCTATGCAGATGACACGGCTGTAGTATTTACGGGTAAAGCATTTGAATCGGTGCGTCAATCTACGGAATTAGGAATTGCTAAAATAGCTGGCTGGTTAAGAAGCAACTTATTAACACTTAATATAAACAAAACAAATTATATCTATTTCAGTAAATATAATAACAATCAACCTTCTGCCGATCTTGAAATAAAAATACATACCTGTAACTTTAGAAGAGACTGCTCTTGTGGAGCTATAAATAAAGTCCATCATTTGGGTCCATCATATAAATAAAGTTCATCAATACCTAGGGGTGGTAGTTGATCAAAGAATGTCTTGGCGTGAACACCTAGAACTAGTAATGTCCAGAATTCGAAAGTTGATATGGACTTTTAAAACACTAAGATACATTGCGGACAAACATCTTCTAAAACAAATATACAAAGTCTCTCTGGCTGAGTCGATTTTGACGTACTGCATCCCGGTCTGGGGAGGTGCTACTAAAACGAAGTTTCTTGAACTCGAGAGAGCTCAAAGATCCCTATTAATAGTAATGTGGTTTAAACCGCTTAGATTCCCAACTACCACCCTTTATGCTTCTTGCGGTCTCCTTTCGGTCAGGCAACTGTTTATTTTGTGCTCGGTACTGAGAATCCACAAATTCCTCAAATATGATGTCAGCAAGCTAACTAAGAGGCGTAAACACAATGTCGTTGCCGTTGAGAAATTTAAGACAGCCTTTGCAGGAAGACTAAACTTTACAATAAAATAAATAAAAAATTGAACATATATGGTAAATCAAAATATGAAGTAAAAAAAATACTATTAAATGAGCTCATAACATGGACTTATGATGAAACTGAGGCCATTTGCGGCTAACTGAGCATACAGTAAACATTTTCAATAATCTCTAAAACTATCAAGCAGACACACACACACACACGCGCGCACAAACACACGCGCGCACAAACACACGCACGCACACACACACACACACACACACACACGCACGCATGCACGCACGCACGCACGCACGCAGGCACGCACGCACGCACGCACGCACACACACACACACACACACACACACACACACACACACACACACACACACACACACACACACACACACACACACACACACACACACACACACACTCATGCACGCACGCACAAAGTCTCGTTGAACTTTTCATCTTAGTAAAATAAATTGTAAGATTCTTTATATAAATGTTATAAATTTACGGTTTCGGCGGAGTATCTCATTGAATAAAGTACACCAATGTTAAGGAAGAGCGGGATCTCCTAGCACAAGTCCCTATGGACTTAAAAGGAATCCCAATCATAAATCAGGTATTGTAAACCTATAAGATACTGAATAAAGATTTTTATTATTATTATTATTATTATTTATATTTTAGTTTTATGAGCCGTATGAGTACTGGTGAAAACCACACTGGTTAAGACTTAAACAGTTTTTGCTTTTTGGGTACATGTTTGTCTATTGTTTCATTAAGAACCTGATAAAACGTATCTAGCATATCATTACTACTATCGCAGTTGTGATTAAATTTAGTCGACCCTACCTAATGAGTCAAGTATAGCATCGTAATCAGCCTTAACAAAGAATAGAAATAAATATATTATTCAACAATCACACCCCGTTAACCTATCCCTATGGTAAGTACGTAAGGCTTGTTATGGGTACTAGGAACGGAAATAAAATTAAGAAATGTATGAATATATAGAAATACATAAATACACATCCATGGCCCGGTGCATACATCTATATTCACCATACAAATTATATGCACCTGGCAGGATTCGAACCCTGATAAAGGCCAGGCAACAGTTGTTATGATTCTAATAGTGGCCAGGCCACATTTGTGATACTGGGCAGTAGTTATAAGCAAATTTGCTAGCAAAACTAGCACAACCAAAAGAACAAGAACAATACCAATACCGTACATGCAAGACCAAGACTAAGACCATATACGCAAGACTAAACGAAAAATTCTTGATTCCAGGGCATATGAGAAGACTCTGCACGAAAAACGAGGAATGTCAGTATTTTGTCGATATTTACCTGACTATGCCATCTACTGGATTATTATATTTTATATATTGTAAACGGTCACTAACAGTCGCCTGTTTTTCATCTGAACTGATATGTTAAAAACAAGCAAAGTCCATGCGTACTTGCTAAAAAAAACGGAACGTCACAACGTCGTGCTTCGCGTAACTGTCATTTTAACACTTGATAGAACATATTGCATATTTTCAGTTCGTTTTTTTGCTGCAGTGGTTATGTTGTATGGTTGTGGCTATGGTTACGAAAGTGGATCCCAAGAATAAATGAAAATTACCTATAATGTCTCGACCAGACAGGGCTGCAGGGATTCCAGCAGCCTGTATGGGAGTGGGTTGGGTGTACTCTGAACGCCTAATAGCCTTCATGAGCTGCTCATCGAAGCCCAAGTGAGCGAAACTACTCACCGGCTTGGGTGGATCAGGACCTGTTATCTGAAAATAGCACTTTATTTTAATTTCAAGGTTCGCCGATGAAGCAATAAATCATTTAGTAAAAAAGCAACAAAGGCTGATAGTAGTTATATTTACAGCTGTAACCTAACTTATTAAAATTTCATGTCAATGTGTTCAAAATGAACACAAAATGTTTAAATATTTCTATATTTCAATCAATATTTAAAATTTCATTTTTATATTTTTTTCTTTAAAAAAATCTATTGTATGTGACCTTCCGTACACATTATATAATTTTGTGAGTCAATACTAGCCTAATGTAATAAATGTTAACGTAAGTAGGATCTATTATGTTGGAATTATTTTTACCTTTACACCTAGATTCTTTTTTAGTTCTTCAACCTGCTGATGATCCAACTTTTCTATTTCTTCATGTGGTGTGTAAAAGTTCTTTTCAAATGGTTCATATTTTATCTCAGAGTGGTCTATAGGTGGTAATGGATCTATGAACTTCTTCTTCGGTGGTGGAATAGGGTTACCGTCTTCGTCATATTCAATTTCAACATCAGAACCATCATCAGCATTTGTCAGTGGATTGTCTTCCATATATCTGTTGATTTTTATTCAAATATTTATTAGCAAGTGCATCAGAGATCTAACAATGTACCAGAGACACAAGTAAGATCATGGTTTTGGGTGAAATGGTCCCGTTAATGAGGACTGATCACCCGTCTGGCCTTGCTGGCGTCCCCAACCCTTAAATAATAAAAAAATAAAAAGATCATGGTAATATTTCAAAACGGTGGCCTTACTACATTTATGCATATTGCCTTTTTATGTTTTGCAAATCTCACAGAGGCATCAATACAGATTTAGCAGGAAATTCCTATTTCTCAATCAATAACTTACTTGTAATAACTTTCTTCATCATCCATTTCATCTATATCACCTCTGGTCCCCCTTCCACTGTCACCTTTACCTGTGACAGCATTTTCTTTGCTCGTAATCAAGTCCTTTGCCGCTTGCTGCTCTAGTCCCGCCATGTAGGCATCTAAAGGGTCCTCCTCGTCATCATCTGCCTAAAAATAGTAGGATTTACAACACCAGATTAGTTTGGATGCACAATAAAGATAAAGATATTTTATTTGTAAACATGAAGTATTTTACAATATTTGGTGATATCAAATTAAAGCACAGTCATGTTTTACCAGTTTAAGACTTCGCAGACAAGATCCTATGTTTTCCATAGCACTACTACTAAGTAGGATAGAATTATTTTTTATATACTTAGCTACTATTGCTTTCAATAATTCTAAGGGAATATTTATATTAGGTATTATTAGGTATTATACCCTTAGGTATCCATAGAGAATTCTTAAAATCTTATGCTAGAGAATTCAATTTTAGAAAGGATTTTTGTAAAATAACAGGCAAATAACCATTTTCTGACACTAATAACTTACACAATGGCTATCTAAATGAGTATGAGATAGTAAAATTAAAAAAAAAAAAAAAAAAAAAATGTTACGTTATATTACTGGTAATGTTGATTACATTTATTTTGTTAGACGACATATTTAGCCACATGCCATGAGTGTCTTACTTTAGAGCTTGTTGCTTGATGTGTTGGACTGCCGGGGGCTGGAATATATGCCAGTGCGGGGGTAGGGGGTTCATCATCATCATCAAAGTACCTGAAAGACAAAATGTAAATATTAATTAAGGTTTTTGAGATTTTTTTATTTATTTATTTACACACAATCATAACATCCTTACAGTAACAACACCAAGACGATGTTACAAGTAGATATATATCAACATCACATAATCATACATAATATGATACATATAGATACACATACTAACACATATATACAGACATAGTCAATTACACAATTAATAAATATAATAAACAAAATTAAAAAATGTACAATATATTTATTGTCTTTCAAGAAAAACCTGAATTTTTAGCACTAAATTTAAAAAAAAATTAAGATTCATTCTCTTTAACGTTAAAGTATTAACAAATTACAAGGTCAAATTAAATTCCTAATAAGAAAATATTTAACAAACTAGAACTTAGAAAAAAACGACAATTACTATAAAATCTATAAACATAAATCATGTTTATCATATTGTCAATATTTGTAATATTATTAATGAAAAAATGGAGATAATACCACTTGCTGTTCAGGCATTAAACAATAAAAATAGATAAGATAAATCAATATGTAAATAAAAATACAGTTGTAAAATGTTGGTTATAAAAGAAATGCATGAATAATAGCTTACTCGTCCTCTGTTTTGGATCGTTTCTTTCCAATTTGTCCCCAATTCCCAGTTACCGCGTTTTGGGTTATGGCATTCATGGTGGAATAGCCCTGTTTTGATAACCCAGAAGGAGGCGGCACCGCGTGCATAGGTGTGGATGGCGGAGGAACAGCATGTAGAGATACATTTGAAGGGTTTCTTTTGGGCATAGAAAACCCAGCAAACCCAAAACCCTTACCGCTATTCGAATTATAACTCATTTTGCGAAAGTAAATTTAGTATTCAAGGTGGATTCATTTGATTTTTTTAAATTCAATATTGCTAAATGAAGTTACTTCTACAACAATAAAAGGAAAACCAAAGGTATCATATCATACAAATTAATATAACTAAATTTAATTTGAGATGTTTGGAAATTACAGTTCACTAATAAAAATCATCAATAAAAACTATAATTTTTAAACGTCAAACGCTCTGCTCTGTGGCTTTTTTTTCATTCAAAGGCTTTAGCTACTAAGCTATTGCAATAAATGTTGCAATAGGGATGTTGACAGTATTCATATAAAAATATAATTTTGATGTTAATTGGTAGTTTCTATGATAGAATTAAAAAAAATACAATATTTTCCCTTATTTTTATTTGATGAAATTAATATTTAATAAATAAAATAGGTCACGTGATAATAAACGGAAATGACGTCACCTGTTCCTATTTAGCGGAAGCGGAAGAATATTGACGTACTTTTATACACCATTTTCCGTACGCAGTACATATTGTAAAAACTAATTTTCAGGCGTTTTGACAGTGTACACACACATAGGCACCGTACAACAATTATAAAACTTAGAAGCCATTTTTTATTAATGACAACTAGAATCATTTTTACGATGTTTAGCAACATATGACGTCACGTGACAACTGTTAGCGTTTTGGAGCGAAATTTAAAATGCATTATAAAATGCAAGATTTTATAGGCATTAGACGTATTTAAGCAAAAGTTAATAATATTTACGCCTCTATTAGATATTTATGAACAATCTATAAACATTTATAAAAAATGTCAACATCCCTATTCAAAGAAGATGATTATTTTTGCTATTTATGTTTGGGCCACCATATGGCAAATTATTCACAAAGCCACTAGATAGATGCCTATGATATCGCAGGGATGGCAAATTGGTGGACACCTAAATTGGATCTACTTTGCCGCAAGGTAAATAGAGTGCGGAGATCCCGGCAGAACTCTCGAATGCAACGAAATGCCGAAGTTGACAACATGCTGATGGAATCTTTATAGGAGGCCCAACACGAGTACAAGCTGGCCACGAAAGAAGCTGAAATCAAGCATTTCAACAAGTTGACGAAACGGGAAAAAACGACACCATGGGGCTTGCGTACCGTGCCGCCACTGGAAGGACAGCCGCCCAAGGAACTGTGGGAAATATAGGTGAAAGGCGTTAAGGGAGATCTCCGACCGAGCGAGATGGTATGCACTATGCTCGGCCAGGCCGAAGTCCACTTGCTATCAATTCAGCTGTTGTATGTATAGCGACGAGCTGTGGAACTTCGATAGCGCGATTCAGTATTGTGGCGCTGATTGGTCCGCCACAGAACGTTCTTCACGGAGGAAAAGACATCGCGGGATATGCCAACAACACTAGAACCGCCATGCACGATCTCCTTTACTCCCTATGCCCCTACGACGCTACAGCGACTGAAAACGAGTACCACTGAAAGGTACGTGTGGCGGCCGCTTTGTTTCGGACATGCTGGACCGAGCCACAGTGGAACTTACTATCAGGAACACAGGTGATTACGTCTAATTTGGAAACTCGTATTAGCTGCCTAATACGAGTCCCAAATTGGACGTAATCACCCGAAGGATTATCAGTAGTGGCTAAATGGCTTCCTAATGTCGAGATGATGCTGATGTATTCAACCTGCATCTCTGAGGGGGTCTTTCCGGATATCTGGAAGATATGAGCGCTGATAGTTCTGCCAAGAGGAAACGTCAAACCGCTGACAGACCCGAAGGCCTACAGGCCTAAAACACTGCTGCTGAGCGTGAGCTGAGCTTATAATCGCTTGCGCTCCCTGCCTGTAGGCTGTAACGCGGTATATCGGACGATCAATATGGTTTAGTGAATGGCCAGTAAACCGTGACCGCCCTGCAAACGGCGTTCGCGCGCGTCCATAACTCTGTGATTAAGTACGCTCAACTGGTCTTTTTGGACATCCCCGATGCGTTCGACAACGCCTGCAGGTAGCCGATGATCTTGCCGAAAGCGAAAGCCGCTGGTGCCCCACCGAACATCTATCGGATTTTGATGAGCTACTTTAGCGGCATGAATAGGCATGTCATTCAGCGCCCGCACGTTGAGGAAGACCTCAACCATGGGATGCCCCCAAGGATCAGTTCTAGGCCCGACATTATGAGTGTTGTTTTAAAAACTTAATCTGTATAATATATTGTGATTGGTTGGCGAATATTATAGTGAAATGTTCTGGGTGGATGGAATGGGAAGTGACAATTGATTGATGGGTACTAGAGGGGCGAACCCGCGCTCCCTCGAGTTTCTCACCGTTTCTTTATATTACAGGCTAAATATTTGGTATGGCTAATAGCTTAGTAGCTAATACCTTCGAATGAAAAAAAAATGTCGTCAGTCGATTACATGAAGTTAGGAAATAAGAGGAGTTGCCCCTTTCTTTAAACTCACAGCTGTAAATAAGTGCCTGATCCGCCATCTTGAGTGCCCTTTTCATAGTAGTATTCTCTATGGTTTTGCTGTCAAAACCCTAGCAATGGTAGCCATGTTAAGTGCCGATTTGAGTTGTAGGTTACACCTTTTTTTCGTAGGTATGCCTAGTCCTTCTATATTATGTCTATGGTCGATTATTTGCAAAAAACAGCGCAAATGGGGAACGGCGGGAAGCATCGGGGCGTGCGGTTGTGTTTTTTTGGTTTCCCGTTAATTAATTGTTATTTTGTGTTTTGTTCATTCGGAGTGGTATTCTATAATTTTTGTTTTAAAACCTGATCTGTATATATTTTGATTGGTTGGCGAATCTTGTGGAAGACTGTTCTGGAGAGGTTTCTATAGTAGAACTGTTCTGGCGGTTTTCTATAGTGTTTGTTTTAAAAACTTAATCTGTGTAATAAATAATGTAATGCGTTGGCGAATATTGTGGTGGACTGTTCTGGGTGGATGTAATGGGAAGTGATAGTTGATTGATGGGGACTAGATGGCGCGTTTCTCCATATTATAGACTAAATATTATATTTTGTATGGCTAATAGCCTAGTAGCCTTGAATATAAAACACAGCGCAAATGTCACAAATCACAATAGTGTTCTGTAAAAGTCACAACATTGAATTCATATTGATATTGAATTTCTAATTCGCACTTCGCAATATTCAATTCAAGATCCAATTTAAAGTTTATGTTATATTATTAGCACACACTTCAGCAATATGTATTTTAATCTAATACTATTAACACTATCACTTATAGCAATAAGTAATGTAGAAGCCTCACAAGGCTACGATTTCGGTGATTTTCTGGCGACCGTTTTAGGCGTAGGTATTGCAGTCATTGGTATTCTAGCCTGCTTAGGCAATTACGCGAGGCAGAAAGCGAGAAATGAATTCATATAGAGGTAACGCATTACAGTTAAACACTCAATAAGGTACTAAATAACTTTGTTTTTTGTGTCTTTCATGTGAATGATTTTTGTTTCAGATATAAGACATGTAAAATACATGATGAAGCTTTATTAACTGTTTGATATTTAGTGGTTAAGGGTACGAGCGTAATATGAAATACTGTAAAAAATATAAAAACATCATGTCATTTTCAACAGCTTAAAGTAAAAAGAATCTAAGAAAATGGAATCAAATTTATAAGAATATGTCATTTTTATTTAGCGATTTAAATCACTTAAGTAGTTCAAAAGTAGGTAAGATTGACTCATCTTTTTATATTAAACTTTCAGTAACATTGGTTATATTTCTTTGAATTAAGTGCTTATTGTTTACTTTTATATATAAATGTATACAAATAAGAAGTAAAGATTTATTCATAGTAAAATCTCTTTATCCTTGTATAAATAAACTTATTGTCTGTATTAATTAATGTTTTCTTTTCTACAAATTCATATAAAATGTTAAAACCCTTTCTTACATGTATGTATCAGTTGTAAATGATATCTTAAATCTTTTACCATTCGAAACTAGTAGTTTTTATATACAGACATAGCTTAGACTTCAGGCTTGCATGCTCTGCTCATTCAAATATAATAGATATTATAATATTGTTTAATAAAAACATGTCCAAGCATAATTTAAAGGTGTATAACTGTGTGGTGGCTCTTTTTAGCAACATCATATTAATCCAATTACCGAGCCTTATTATTCCGCAATAGTTAGTTATATTAACTGGTCACACACTCAGAACTGATGGCCAATATGCAAGTAATGTTCAAGAGTGGAGGCCACATTTAGGTGTGGGTCAACTATTAACCAGGTTGAAAGAACATGTGTGGCCTGTCCATGTTGGATGTGAGTGGCAAGAGATTGGACTTCTTGGCATTCATTGAAGTAGGCCTATGTTCAGCAGTGGATGAATAAAGGCTGATGATGATGATAGTTAAACTGATGCCTAGTATTGACAATAACTTAATGCTGCTTTAAAGTTAACATATACAATTTTGATGATGTTTTTATATCCAAGTTCTTTTTATGTAACTAATATCTTTATGGAAAATAATATAAATGATTTATTATAAATAAAACTTTATTGATTTCATTCCTCTCCATTCTCTTGACTTACAGATAAAAATCTTTTAAAATAGTTTGGCTTACGACGATTCAGTTTTACTCTCTAGTAATTCAATTTCTTTAAGTATCTCAACCTTTTTTGACATTTTTTCTTTTTGATCTTTATCTGGATTTTTAAGTACACCTGACTGAACCTTTTCTTCAAGTGCATCTATATCTCTTAGTTTCTTTTTTAAGTTCTTAAGTCTCTTTGCCGGATCAGTCTGTGACTGTGGTTCATGTGCTATTGAAGTATTAAATTTAGGTTCTATGATTTCAACTCTTGACAGCTTTTCTGAGACTTCATCTACAGCTATAAAATTACTATATTATTAGAAAAAAATAAAGGATTAATAAAAATATTAAACCCGAATTTATTACCTGGCTTCTTTTTCTTTTTCTTCTTTTCAATATTAATTATCATGCCTGGTATAGGCTGTGTAGTGTTCTTTTTATTTTTCTTGGCTTCTGCCACAATTTCAGGGGTCAAGCCAACCGGTAGACCAGTAGTTTGGCGAGCTTTAAATTGTTTTCCTTTACTTTCATATAAAGGAACTTCATCTTGAGGCACATAACCATCCTTTATACGTCTCGGTTTACGCCAAGATCCGTCTGGGCGTTGAGTGGCGGGAATAAACTTACCACCTAATATAATGAGAAGTTATAACTTAAAGATTATTTAGTTTAAAAAAGTTTCGTATAAATAAAAAGTTCCTATCCTACCGAAAGAGAATATTCAAATTTTATAAATCATAAACGAAGCTTGACGTATTAGTACAAATTAGAAATCTGGAAATGCTTATTTTCCTCCTTACCGTCCGCGTCATGTTCATATGAGGAAGTAGCCATATTGTTTCATAGGTATAAAAATATATTTGCCTTTTAATAACAGCAATTTTTTTATTTATAATATGTGTATGTATAAAATAAGTTTATTGTAAGTTCTATTTTTAAAACAAAGCGTCTCTGCCTTGACAATTAATTTGACTTTTGACATTTTCATAGTGTTGCGACTTGTGTAAGTGACAAGTGTAGTATCGGTAATAAATAATTTTATTGACACAATTTGCAAACTTATTTATCGATTCTTATTTTGAATTCTTGTCTGAATGTTATGTATTCTTACGAATCTTTAATTATGAAATTAATGACGTAACAACGTCTTATAATTCGATGGAGCCAGCTGCACGAACGAAAAAACATGACGCATGCGGCGTTACCTCGATCTGACCCGTTCCATTTTCTTATGACGTTGTCACCTTCAACTATCGACAGTTAACCGACAGACAACCGATTTTTATGTTATGTATTCTGACGTTTAAAAATTATAATATAAACAATATAAAGTATCCACTTGTCCATCATTTGGATCAAAATAATATTTTGACCAATTTGTAACGTGTTACTAATATTTGCAAAGCATTGTTAAAATAAGTATTTCGTTTTATGTATGTACTATATTGTCATTACAATATAGTACATACATATATACAACACTACTTTATGTTTTGTGGGACAGAACCCTAAAAAAAATGTAATTAATCATAGAATTACATTGGTACAAGCATACTTGTATCTCGAGCATAAATAACAGAAATGATCGGAAATAATTTATTTCACTACCTTACGTTTGACAGAATGACAGATAAACATTAAACTCTGTTCTCTGACACAAAATACGGACTCTGCTTTTAGGTTGAGTGTTGTGCGCAAGTTTTGTAAGTTCTTGCATGGTTATTTTTCTGTTTAATATAAAGAAACATAACTGTTGTAAAATTTTTGCGTCCTATTGTGCTGTTAAGTGTGTGTGACTGTTATTCTGTAAGTTTAGTTTAGTTTTTACTTGTTTGTAAATATGGATGACGAACCGCCTGATCCTGGGGGAGGTTATAATCCACCGAGTACTACAGTTCCAATGGAAATTAACGTAACTAATAGAAAGAGGCGTCCTGATATGGATATTAATACCCAGTCCAAAAAATCGGTGTCTTCCGCGCTCGAAACTCCTTCCATTCAGCTGACATATGTTCATCCGGACTATACTAAAGAAAAAAAAAATACTCTTCCAATGATGTTGCTCCTTTTGTAGTCCACGTCTCAAGACAGGAATCAGACGTAAATACAGGTGCTGTTCTACGTCCCATCCAATTCGGCCAATTTCTTTTTAAAAATAATATTAAAAATGTTGTGATGGACGGTATCAAAAGAATTGGGCGCAATCGCGTTTCAATTCAATTTAAAACAGCTGAAAACGCCAATTCCTTCTTAGACCACCCAGCACTCACTACTGGCGGATATATAGCTTCAATCCCAGTATATAGCGTTTCCCGAATGGGAATTATTAGAGAAGTACCCGTGAAATGGTCTATGGAGGAATTAGTTGAAAATATTGAAGTCCCTAACGGTATTGGTAAAGTTGTTCGGGCCCGGAGACTGAGCCGGAAAACATATAATGAAAATAATACTCCCATTTGGATCCCTACACAATCTGTAGTTTTAACTTTCTCTGGACAGAAACTACCCCCACGGGTATTTTGTTATTTTCCTCCCTACCGGTTGAAACCTACATTTTGCCAACCATACAATGTAACAGTTGTTGTCGATTTGGACACGTAAAGGCTCAGTGTAGGTCGAAACCGAGGTGCTTTAAATGTGCTCAAATGCACGAAGGTGAATCCTGTTCTGTCCAGTCCCTCACATGTCTATTCTGCTCCGGCTCGCATGCAGCGAACGATACTTCCTGTCCTGAGCACTCTAGACAGAAAGCAATAAAATTAGTGATGTCGCAGGAAAGTGTTTCGTATCTTGAAGCATCTGCTAGATTCCCGCAGGTACGAAGATCATTTGCTGACACTGCTAGAAATTCCCCTCCTGTTTCAATCCCTGTTAATATGCATCCTTCTCCTGTTACTACTTCCTATAGAAAAAAAACATTCTCCCCACGCCGTCCTAGAGCACCTGCTAAGCCAGGTTATGATAGATTAGCTCACCAAGTTATAGTTCAATCCCCTATTTCATCCTCCCCTAATGGGTGCGCTTATCCTCAAGAGAATATTTCCCCTAATGATAATATCTTAGAACAATTAACTTCTATTCTCATTAATATTATTTCCCGGTTCAGTGATACCGGGTTACCGAACAATATTCGTCAAAATCTAACTCAGCTTTCATCTTTATTAATACAAAATGCCCCGGAATCTGATCCAGTGGAACTGTCGTAGCATAAGGAATAAAAAACATGAATTTATTTATTTATTTAAAAAGTATGATGTATTAATTTTTGCCGTCCAGGAAACTTGGTTGAGTCCTGGTGCTCGTTTTAGGGTATCTGGCTATACCTGTTTGCGGGACGACAGAAGTGATGGAAAGGCTGGATCAGCCATTTTAGTTTCTAATAAATGTACATACAATGTTATACGTATTTCATCTCATAGTGATTGTTTGAATGTTGTAGTTGTCCGTGTTATAAATGTTTCATTTGTGTCTGTATATATTCCTGTCCCCTCATCATCTGTGCTGTCTGAACTCTCCTCCATTTTGTCCTCCATAACTCCGCCTATAGTTTTATTAGGAGATTTTAATTGTCATCATATGTCATGGGGTTCATATCAGAATGATAATCTGTCCCCTCTGTTATTAGACATTTTTGATGAACATAACCTAGTTTTACTAAATGATGGCTCTCCCACTCGCCGCAAAATCCAAAAACTGCCGTTGACCTATCATTAAGCTCCTGCAATATTTCTTCCCAATACACATGGTCTATTCTTTCTAGCTCTTTTGGCAGCGACCATTTTCCTATCGTTATGTCTTTTAGTAATTATCCTTCTCCCTATGTTTTAAACTATCCTTCCAAAATGAGATTTAAATTAACTGGGGCAGACTGGTCTCAGTATGCTACCATGACAGACCAAGAAATTCTCCATATCCCTCCAGTCTCTGTAGATAATGTCCACTCTAATTACATTCATTTAAGAAATTCGCTGATACAATGTGCAGAAAAAAATATACCTTTAAAAAAAGCTGGCATTCGTAGACTTTCTTCACCTCCCTGGTGGGATGGTGAATGTACGAATGCTTGTAGGTGTCGTAAGGAGGACTGACTGAGCGCCGCTACTCCACTGCTATGAACCTGGAAAACTTCCTTAATTATAAGCGTATTGCAGCAGAGGCTCGCAGATTATTTTCTCAAAAAAAAAAGAATAGTTGGCTCAAATTTTGTGAAGGCCTGTCTCCCTCTTCCCATCCTTCGTTAGTTTGGCGTCACATCAGAAAATTTCGTGGGTCTTTTGCAACAAGTGATAGCCCTGTGACTAACGACTCTTCAGTTTGGCTAGAAACCTTTTTTCAGAAGCTGGCACCTCCATCAGTTCCTTCTTTTCAAGAAAATCTCATTCGTTTAAGTCCCTCTCTTTCCCCTCTATCTGAATTTGAGAGTTCAAGACTAATTGCCATTCTCTCTGGAAGAATTTCAATTAGTCTTGAACTCTTTAAGGGTCTCTATGCCTGGTTTGGATAGTATTCCCTATTCTTTTGTGGTAAAAAGTGGCGTACATACACAGAAGACTAGCCTTAATTTTTTAAATGCCATTTTTCAATCGGAGATACCTCCAGAGGAATGGAGAACTCAAGTCATTGTGCCAATCTTGAAGCCGGGAAAACTTGGTGATGACCCCTCTTCCTATCGCCCGATTGCACTTTCGGCAACCCTGGCAAAAATTTTAGAACACCTAATTAAAAACAGGCTCGAATGGACCGTTGAGAGTAAGAGCATTCTTTCCAAGACGCAATTCGGTTTTCGGAAAGGTTTCAGTACCTTGGATAGTCTAAGTATCCTTGTTACAGACATTCGCACTGCCTTTTCGAGGAATGAGTCACTGGTGGGGGTGTTCCTTGACATATCGTCCGCCTATGATAATGTTCTGCTTCCGGTACTCAGGCAGAAGATGCTAAATCTGAGTATTCCTGTGAAGATTGTGAATTATATCAGCAATTTTTTATCAACCCGATCTCTTATCATTAACTACCAAAATTCATCTCTTCCCCCTAGAAAAGTTTGGAAAGGTCTACCCCAAGGTTCGGTCCTTAGCCCCCTTTTATATAATATTTACACTCATGACCTTGACCTCTCAGTAAGTTGTTTTTGCAATGTTCTTCAGTATGCGGACGATGTGTCATTGTACATTTCTAATAAATATGTGTTGGAATGTTCTGACCGCCTCAACTCTTCCATTAGGTACTTAAATGAGTGGTTAGATGGGCATGGTTTATCCATATCAACAGAAAAAAGCAGTGTGGTGGTTTTCTCTAGGGCAAGATCTGTCCCCAATGTAAATATTCTTTCTAATAACCAAGTTTTCCCAGTTAGAGACAAGGTTAAATTTCTAGGAGTTTATCTTGATGCAGGTATGACAGGCTTTCAACATGTTAAACATATACTAAACAAGTCCGAAAAAAATGTTAACATTCTTCGCTCTCTATCTGGAGTGTGGTGGGGTTCTCATCCCTATACGCAAAAGCTCCTATATAATGCTCTGGTCCGTAGCCATTTAGACTATGGATCATCCCTACTTGAACCATGCAACAAAACCTACTTAAAATTTTTGGATAAAGTGCAGTCCAAATCACTGCGCATTATTTTAGGTGCTATGAAATCCTCTCCTATTAACGCTATGCAGGTGGAATGTGTAGATGCCCCTCTTCATCTTCGTCGTCAGTATCTGTCTGATAGATTTATTTTTAAGGCTTTCCATTCCTCACACCATCCACTAGTTCGTAAACTTAGTATACTGTCTCAGCTTACTTCCTCCTCTAGTTATTGGTCTCACAAGGAAATTCCATGTCTCGTTAAGAGCTACCAAAAGTTTACTTCTCTCCCATGTCCAGTTGCCCAGTTTAGGCTTAATCCCCTTTATGAAACTCCTTACTCCTCTGTTATCTTTTCCCCCAATATCATTCTTGATTTACCCATTACTAAAGAATCCATTTCAGCCAACTCTCAATTCAACTCGATCATGAACAGACAGTTTAAGGACTGGCTCATTATTTATACAGATGCCTCCAAATTGTCTTTGTTGGATTGTGTTGGTGTGGCCGTCTGGATCCCAAATTAATGTCATATTAAATTATAAATTACCCCCGATAACATCTGTTTTTACAGGTGAAGTTTTAGCAATTCTTGAAGCTCTTAGATTTGTTGAGTCGCATAGCCTTAACAATTCTATTATTATATCGGACTCAGGAAGTGCTCTTCAGGCAATCTCATCAAATCAATTTCAATGAAAATCAAAGTTTTCCTTGATCCTAAAAATTAAACATTTGCTCCATAATTTTTTTATTAATAATATCCAAGTTGTGCTGGCTTGGGTTCCAAGTCACAGCGGTATACATGGTAATGAAAATGTTGATCATTATGCTAAAGAGGCGACTAGGTCGGGTGGACTCAGCCAATTTAAGTTGTATTGCCAGGATCTTATTCCGTTAGCAAAGGTACATTTGTCAACAGACTGGAACGAACTGTGGATGCAGTCACGCAGAATAAAGGGGAAACATTATGCAGACATACAAAATTTAATTCCCATTAAACCTTGGTTTTTTAAATATCACAATATAAGTAAATCTGTTTGTTCCACGATATGTCGACTTCGTCTTGGACACTCTTGTGGCTAGGAAGACGGGGTCTTCCTAGCCAAAATAAGAATAAGAGATAGTTCTCTCTGTGAGTGTGGACTGGACGAAGGCACTCCCGACCACATTTTTTTTTAGCTGCACGCGTAATTTGACATCACTTTATGATTCTCTTCCGCCCGATATGCCACGCCCTGTTGATTTTAAATCTGTGCTGTCCTATGTATATACACCATTTGTACATACTTTATGTTCCTTTATTGTAGAAAATAACATTAGACTGTAGAATAGTGTCGTACTAACCATTGTTTATGTTTTGTTTTAGGTGGAGCAACAGTTTTTATTTTTATTTTTTGTACATATATAAAATCTTTTAACACTTGCACCTCCACAAAAAAAAATCTAAGTAGCAGAGTCAGATAAGTCAACAATGCCGCAATACTGAACATGGGCTTTAGTCACCGAACATTTTATCACGCACTCTGATACTGGCAAATCCATTTGGGAGCCAAGACTAAAGAAGAAGAAGAAGACACAAAATACAAATTACAAAATTAAATATGAAATGATCAGTCAACAGTTTTGAAATTGTTTATACCTATGTATTGTATATAGTTTTACATATTATAAGAAATCATTAAATCTCATAATAAATTATTTTCCGTGTAAGGGAAAAAGTTAAAATGCCGCTGCCAAAGCGTAAAAGAATATTTACGCCTAAAAGGAAAACAAAACATAATACTATAAGAGAACAAACGGATGTGAAAGGTAATTCTCATCACTATAATAATGCTAAAATACAGGCTAACATAACAAAAAAATAATTCTTATGTAAATATTATGATAACAGCTAAGCAAGTGAGACCTAAGAATCTTTAGGATATTTTTTTCGACCATCAAAACAATTGGCAAAAATCTAAAGATGATTAAATATAACAATAAAATTACTCCTTATGAATTTTGTAGCATTTTCACTTATTCATATAGTTTTTACATAAGTAACGTACTGCATCATCATCAGCCTCTATCCGTCCACTGCTGAACATAGGCCTCCCTCAATGAACGCCAAGACGGCCGATCCCTTGCTACTCGCATCCAACATAGACCGGCCACCGCACGGAGATAATAAAGGAGTAATATAATATTATAATTCTTCTTATTCATACTTAGTCGCAGGGAAAGCTTCAGCTGTTGAAAATGAGGTGACAATGGCTAGAGGACGCCTGAAGGGTGCCTTGATGGACGCATTAGAAACTGCAGAGGAGTCAGATGGTTCTTATGAATACACTCCAGTGAAAAGAGAGAGGTAAGAATGGAAAATGTGACCTAATGTTGAGGTATGGTGTTCATAATAATATATAAGTGGTATATATTAGTTGAAATAAAAGTGGACAGCATAACAGATTTTGTCAATTATAATAATATGTCACAGATTAAAGATACAGTTAGCACTTTCTGCGTAGATAGGACTGACCAAAATATTGATGTATCATAGGGTAGTTTCAAATAACTTTGTAATGATAGGACGTATGACACCTCAGTCCTCCCGTGACCATGGTTGCTGTAAAGTATCCGAAACATCGGGCTTGTAAAAATCTTAATAAACCGCGATAAAATCCCTAAAAATTGTTTTATTATAATGAGTGAAATTCGAGTAAACATTAGAAAACAATTATAATAATGATATTTTTTTAACTAAAAGACTTAAGTTAATAAAGATTTCATGATGTTATAATTTAAAAATGTTTATATAAATTTTAGTATTTATCTCAACTTTACAGTTGAACAGAAAACTATCTCTTTCAGAAAAACAAGTTTGGAGGAAAATAGTTATTCATCTGCAGAAGAAGAAATCAAACCCAAATCACCACCACGGCAGTCCTATGTTCTGAAACTCTTTGACAGGAGCGTGGATCTGTCACAATTCAGTGAAGATTCCCCGCTGTATCCAATATGCCGGGCCTGGATAGCTAATAAACCTAAGGCAAATTATAGTGAGTTTGGGTAAGTTCTTAGTAAACAATTTTCTTTTTGAGCAAGTTAAGTTTTTAGTAATCAAATTAAATAAATATAAACTCTATTTATAAAGTTGACCATTTATAAACCTAATTGCATTATGAAAACAGTTTTCCTAATGTTTGTTAAGGGGTAAAATTGATATTTGTCAAATGTAAAGGGAACCTGAAAAATGTGAGTAACATTGTTTGAATAAAGGAATTGAAGATTACTGTGTTTGTCTTGAGGTCCAATCAACCCAAATTCTTGCTCTTTATATATTGTAACATGAGGGTGATTGTATCCAACAGATAAAGAATCATTTAAAATGGTTGTCATGGTGCGGGGAACAACTTAATGTCAAATGTTTGGTCATTTGAGTTATGTTAAAAGAAATCCATATTTTGAGTTACAGCTTGGCAAAAAAGAGTATGACGTGGTGACAGGTGGAACTAAATATTGTACTAAATGGAAACCTATGATATTGACAATACTTGGCCGACAGATACTAGATTTTGAGTAAAGCTTAGTGTTTCATATTTATTTTTAACGATTTGATTAAATTATCTTGCTGATTTTCCATATTATGATGAGACCTAAGTGAAAGTGGCGCCCTCATTTTTTCCATACTCTTTTTTGCCAAGCTGTACACAATTTTTACAATGACTAATTATTATTAATGCACATTTAAAAAAAAAACATTTTTCAGGAAAGAAACTGAGAAACCTGACCTTCTAGAAGATGGTATAGATTTACCAGGACCTGAAGGTCCACCAATATCCAGGATACCAAAGCTACTGCCGGAGCAAATGGCACGAAATAAGGATAATATAAATCTGAATTATGTAAGTTTTTGTTTATTACTAGGAATCTCAGTATAATGTCACAACACATACAACACAGCAGCAACACCTTAGGTTAGAATATAAACTCATGTTTATAATTTACATATTCCAATAAAAGCTCAATTTTAGACAAAACATTTTTGAACTATATCAATATTATTTAAATCTAGCAACACATAAATATATATAAGTACTTTTTTTTTTCTTAAATAATAATAAGAGCCCCCTCGGCTCAATTAGCTGCGCCCAAGGTGCTGGGCACACCTTAGGGTACTGAGCTCCACAGCCACGTCAAGGCCTGAACCATGGTAGAGATATAAAAGTACCCAACTTATTTTACTAGTAATATTTAGACACTAGTAGAATCGCTTATCTAAGGTATATCTTGACATCTTAGAGTAAACATAATATACATATTTTGTCTGACTGTAAAAAGTTTTTTATGTTAGTTGAAGTTGTTTATTTAAGCAAACTGGTTAAATAAGTAGGATGGTGGTATTGGAGCAAGGGTCATGCGGCACACAGCATCCTTTCCACCAGTAAAATACCTGATTGTTACAGCGTGAAGCTCCTCCCCCTACCCGCGAGCAGTTGCTGCGCTCGCATCTGTCGCGCTGGGCGGGCGTGCGGGAGGCGTGGCTGGCGCGTGCGACGCAAGTCGAAGCACGCTATGCCTCCTCACAACAGATGCTCAATGGACTCAATGCCAGGTGAGACATTATAAAAGGGGGTTGAAGGAAATATGTTTTGACATATAACATCATATTTCCATCAAAGACTAACATTATAGATAAATATCCTAACTGCTAAGTTTGGACATATTTATTGTTAGTTTTTGTACTTTATCTCTAATACCTGCAATACATGTTGGTCGAGCTTAGGCCAATGTGCAGAAAAACCGACACGGCTTCGAAGTGAGGCGAGTGGTCCCGAGCGGCTTCGAGTTATGACAAGCTACGCCAAATGAGTCCTATACACGTTGGCGCTTGCCTTTACTTGGCCAACTAGACGAGCGACACCGAGCGATGTCAAGACAGTGCAAATATACCGTCTATACGTTGGTATTGGCCTTCACTCGGCAACACTCGGCCAACATGTATTGCAGGCTTAAGATAATTTAATCTACTAGTTGTAAAGAAAGAGCCGATATCATATTATGTATATGACTTTTGTTATTTTATTTTTTATGTTAGTTGGATAGGCAAACTAGCAAACGTGCCACCTGTTGGTAAGTGGTCGACGTCGCCCATGAACATAAACTAGTTTACCTGGAACGAGCCCAGGCAACTCATTTATGTGTTGCCTATCCTGAGACATAAGATGTTAAGTCTCGGTGCCAGTCATTACACTGCCTGTCTTGCCCTTCTCTCCGAAACACAGCAAAGCTGTTTCACGGGAGAAACAAGCAAGATGGTGGTACCCATGCAGCCGGGAGCGCGGCACAGCGCCTCCCTCCCACCGGTAAATATTAATCAACACCACAACCACCGGACTTATGGATAATATTAATTTTCAAGGTTCCATTCCTCAAATGACAAAGACCTCAGATCCCCAAATGACAGAGCAAACCTGTAGTAAGGGTTTGGCCCTTACAGGATCTCTTTCTGTCTGTCAGTCATATCAAAACTTATAGGGTACTTCCCATTAATATAGAAGTATGAAATCTGGCAAGAAACCAGGGCTTACGACTCATAGTATAATAAAATATCTCAGATATAAACACAAACATATTTTTCGGAACCCTCTGCGCTTGTCTCGGTTTTTTCTAAGTTAAGCAACGAAATTGAACATACTACAATTACAACAACCGTGAGGTGGAGTACGGAAAACATTTAATTTCCTACCAAATAATGTAAAATTACTAATATTTACTATTTTAATAATATTAATTGTATTTTTTCTGTTTCAGCGGCCCTTAAGGATGTAAAAGTATAAATTTAAGGACTACATTTTATTGATTTTTTTTTATAAAACTATTGTTTTTTAGTATTTTGTGCTTGATTGTAAGAATGAATAAAAATCGTGTCTGATTATAAAAATTATATTTATATTATTGTAAATAAAAATGATTATTTCAACTTTCGTTTCTTATTGCTTTCCTTCGAGGGACAATCGGCCTGTTTGTGTCCTTTCTCTTGGCAGTTGTAGCATGACTGAAAAATTAAATAATTCAGTGATGAATTCGTTACTGTAAACAAATGAGCATAAATGATTTTATTGATTTCAAAAAATAATCTTTGATAAAAACTTATAAGGTACAATGTTAATTAATAATATTAAAGAAATACTTTTTACTTCATGACATTTTTTTATAATCCTTTTTATTAAACTGAACAAGATTGAGGACTGTTTATTTTTTAAAGTTTATTATTATATCAATAATATCCTTACCATACCATACTACATATTAAATACATAACCTAAACACAAAACTAGTATAAATAAAAACATACCTGGGATTGCACTATGGTTCCACACACATGTTTCTCCTGGCAACACCGGTTGCAAGTCTTACAATGACTGTATGTGGGCTTTACACAACGTTGACATGAATTACAATGCCTGTAGCTCATACCATTTTTGCTTGTGCATTGTTTACATTTTGTGCAGTGATTATTAGATACCGAGACCCAAAATTTACATTTTTCGCAAAATTTGTAAGAGCTGTCATTGGATAGATCAATTGTCTTTAGTGGGAGATTTGTAAAGAAGCGGACTGGTGATCCATGTTTCCTTCCTCCTTTCTTGTTATGGAATTTATCGTGGTTCAGGTAATCAACCTGAAAAATAAGTCTATATTTTACTGTTTAAGTATTATTTCTTTAATTAGAAATTAGTAAAATTAGCATTGATTACTCCCAAATACTCAAATGAATCTCAAATTTAAGACATACTAAAACTTGTGTTGTCCCTCTTTTTTCTTTGAATCTGACACTTCGTAACATGAGTTTAAGTATGTCTTAAATATGAGATTCGTTTGAGTATTTGGTGGTTAGTATGATACTATTATTTAAACTCAAATTTGTTTTTGAAAATCATGCTTTGCTCCACTGTAGGTATTTTTTACATGTTTTTAATTTTTCTCTTATACCAAGTACTTTTTTTGGTTGGTACTTTTAATGAGTTTACCTGATAATCGTGCATCTTTATTTCTGGAGCCATATTGCAAATGTATGGTTCGGCAAAATAGGGAAATGCCCAAATAACTGGCAGCAGTTGATCTCCTTTATCGAAAATTTTATTATGTGCTGAGGACAGCTCCTTCACAGTGTGGACCAGCGGCTCTACACGCCCACCAAAAGGGGGATCCATTACTATAGCTAACCCTTTATCTCTGTAAATAAATAATATAATTATATGAGATTTAAATAAAAAATATTAGTTGTCTAATATAGTCGGTTTACAGGCGATAGTTTTATGTGATAACATCATATAGAAACATTGATGAAACATTAAAGAAAAACAGTTAATTGAAGTGAACAAAATGAAATTAGACTGAAAATTATGGAGAATATCAATTGATTTTATTAAATTTTATAACATCTGATTAAATTGTAGAAATAAACACAAAACATTTTTTATAATGAAACAACCTTTATAGATTTTATCGCTCTTTATTAATATTTTTACAAGCCCGATGTTTCGGATACTTTACAGCAACATTGGGCTTGTAAAAATCATTATGAACCACAATAAAATCTGTAAAGGTTGTTTCATTATAAAAAATGTTTTGTGTTTATTTCTACAATTTAATCAGATGTTATACAATTTAATAAAATCAATTGATTTTCTCCATAATTTTCAGTCTAATTTCATTTTGTTCATTGTTTGTGTTTATCACAGTCACATGACGTTTCATTATAATTAGTGAAACTCGTGTAAGCAATAGAATGCAATACAAAATGCTTTTGTCGTGTAATTTACATTTGTTATAAATAATGGTTTCCAAGCCAAAATTTGGCAGCGGAACGGGATACTTTTTTGTACATGCTGCCGGTGTTCATCAATTTATAAGATGTTATCACGTCAAAAGATTACAGAATTAAATTAGACATGTTTTTCCACAATTATATATACATGATCTAGTGTTGATCAAACATATTGATGAGACCTGAGCAGCAAAAGAAGGCAAAGAACTCATTTGCTTTCCAAGATTACTTTATTTAAGAGACTACTTATCATTTTGTACTGACTATACAATACAACAGGAGTCAAAAAAATAATAAATAATAGTAATTTTAACAAAGTTATATACCTTGAAGACTTAAAGAATTTCTTCAATATCTTCTCATCCTCGTTTCCGTTGAATAAATAATTGTTGAACATATTGTACCATAGAAACTTGGATGTTGGATTGAACAGGTGATGACGGATATCATAGTCCAACAGTAATGAGTCAAAGTCAGGATGAGCCTGGGCTGCTTCATGTACCGATGGAGTACCGATGCAGAGTATGTTCCTGAAAGAAAAATCAAAAATCCTTTAAAAAACCTATAAAGCTCATTTTTGTGCTTGATTATTATGGCTCCGCAGACTTCTTGCTAGCTAACTTTAAACCTAGCAATCATTAAATTTTATAATAGTTTACAATTTTATAATCTACTTCTCAGTAAACTGTAATAAAATCTGTAACATAATAATATAATAATAATAATATCTATGGACGCTTTCACACCACGTCAATCTGGTCCCATGGTAAGTTCTGGAAGAACTTGTGTTACGGGTACCAGACAACGGAAATATATTTAATACATTTATTTAAGATTTTTATTATATAATACACATATTTAATACACATTCATGACCCAGGAACAAAGAAAATATTTTTGTTCCCTGGCGGGATTTGAACCCGCAACCTCCGGCTTGAACGCTAACGCGCTAACCATTGAGCCACAGAGGTTATCCTCGTAAACATTCACACAAGAGATAATGCAGATGCATTACCCTCCTTTACCACATCCCCTGCAATGGGACACCGGAAACTCATACACCACAAGAAACGCGACAGCATAGGTGTCACTTGACGCCATTATCATGTGAACGAGAGGTACCCCTACGGTTGTGCCGGCCCAATTCGGCTGCAAGCAGCATGGCACTACCTTTTAGACCTATGTAGCTAATTCATCCTTCCTAATCCTTACTAATATTATAAATGTGAAAGCTTGTTAGGTACACTTTCACGCGTAAACTACTTAACCGATCATCATGAAACTTTGTACACATATTCTTGGAGGTATTAGAAGTAACATAGGATACTTTTTATTAAAAAAAAACTAAAGAGACACCCATGTCAAGGGACACCCGGATGGATCGAAGTTCCTTTCGATTAATTAGTGAAGAAATAAAACTATCTTATCCTGCGCAGACGAAGTCGCTGGCACCAGCTAGTATTTCTATAAATCCAAAACTAGATAACTATAACAACAACAAGATTTTGTTATGCATAATTATTAATTATCACATCTAAGAATAATACGAGCATAGTCAATCTACTGCATATTCGTATACTGTGGCGTACTTGCCGGCCGTGGTAGGTCACCGGAGTTCATATAAAGACATCTCCCGCGCAACGCAAGTGCAAACCGATTCGGTGCGTTAAATACCTATAGTTTTGGGAGAAGGGGCCCTTAATAATCCAGGTTCCTCTGTATTTGGTTTGGAGAGAAAAACTTACTGTATTTGATTGTTTCTTAAGATCCCCAGTATAGTACTAACTGATTTCTTGGAAAAAATATACTGTGCTTGTCGCTGGTCATCCTCTAAGGGGGGCAGAAAGCTGGAGGGATTAGCCAGTTGCTCATCTGTTAATGGTGTTATGACTCTGTGGTCCTTAAGCTTTCTTTTTTGAGACAATATGTATAATTCCTGACAAATGTCACAGTAGGCTCTGTTTGAAGAATGTTGAGATTTTATCTAAAATGTAAATTTACTTAATATATATTTTATACTTAATATTTTATAATATAATCTTTATTACAAAAAATGTATAAGTAATTAAATTCCTCAGTTACTATTTAATAGAGTGTGTATAACCTCATTAAAGTTTTTCCATGCTGATACTTTGTCTATCTTCGGTATAAGGCTATAGTACTTTTCATTCCTCTTTCTAACATTCTCCTTTTTCCAATCTTCCTCGTCTATACGTAAAGTGCAATCTTTTTTATTCCTACACGAGGCACAAGCAAAATACCGGCCCTTTTCATTAGAAAATAACAACGTTGGACCGTGTAGACATAAAGGATGTGTTGTAACATCCTCTACTACAATTTCAACACATAAAGTATTTTGTGCAGGAGCTTGGGTAGCTACAAATTTCCTTTTTTTACCCATTTGATAAGAATTAATATAATTGTTTCGACCAAGTTTCGACTGATACAAAATTAAAAAACACGACGATGTCTCATGTCAAGATGATAAAGTAGGGTTCACCAAAGAATATATATATTAAATAGGTATTCACACTTCACTCACACTTCACAGTTAGCTAATAGCTTCACAGGGCAAGTAAATATAACGGTGTTTATATACTCTTTGGTAGGGTTGGCGATCTGAAATCGATTAATCGAAGAATCGATTCCATGGACCAAATAAATCGATTCACCCACCAATCACTTTAAACACAGATTAAGTTTTTAAAATAAACACTATAAAAAACCACCAGAACAGTTTTAACTATAGAAAACAACCAGAACAGTCCTAGTTTAGAAAACTGCTCCAGAACAGTTCTCCACAATATTCGCCAACCAATCACAATACTGCCGCGCTTATTATAACCGCCGTATCCAACATTTTTCACGATATTGAGTTAGTTACATATTCGGAATCGCCGTATCGAGATCTATAACTTTGTCTTTGATAGTTTAAAAAAAAAATGCTTGTATCATACATTTTAGATTTTTATAAGCGCAGTAACTAGAAAAGAAAAAATAGTTTCCTTACTATCTTAGCCGCAAGTGCTGGATACTGCTGTAGCCTTCTCAAGCCCCAGATTATTAATCATGTAGTGCTAAACATAACCGCGGTATCTGTTAACGCTGCTCTGATACAAATGAATTCTTTAATATGGAGGAAACGTTTTCCTTAACATAAGAGCTTTAATCACCACTTGCGGCGATTATAATAAGGAAACTGTATTAATTGGTTTTCATTCAGTTACAATGATGAACAGCCGTATGTGCATATACGGCGCTTATTACAAGATATTGATATACATAGACAGGCTGTTTTATTTTACATGAGTGATGACTGCGTGCTACTACGGTAATAATAAGGAAGCTTCGTTTGTAAATAAATCGTATCAGTCATGTACGGCTCTTATGGCAAGGTACTCGAAAATAAAATACTACACCGTTTGTGTTATAGCGCGGTATTTTGCATGCGGGGGGAGTGGTCGCGTTAGTTTAAAAAAATGTTTTATAAGAAACCGGTACGGGCCGGAGTGTTCTAATAATATACGTCATCTAGAACGTTTGCGGAAAAAATGTGAGTGCAGTAAGGAATCTTTGACATTTTTAAAGTTTCCGGGAACATACTACATACGACGAGGAAAAAACTTCTTCGTAAATTAATATGCAACAATCGGTATTTGCTCAACAAAGTGCAGTGTGACCTATATAACGTACGTCTTATGTGTGTGCTTTCTAAGAAAGATTTTGACTATGTTGATCGAATTACTTATTTGCAGGCGCAACGTTCACGCGAGCTAAGCGCTTGTAAGCAGAAACGTAATTTCGAGACAATACTGCGTAAACAAAGACCAGACATATTAACTGTCAGTGATTCGGATCATAACGGAACCGTTATTAATATTTCAAATAAAAAACTTTAATCTTCCGCATTAAACGCTCTAAAAAGGGTTTAAATTTTTCACCTACCCCATTGCGTTTGCCTTATGAAAAGATAACGATATCCTAGTACTGAAAGCTGATAAAGCTAACGCAACGGTGATAATGGATACTGAGGCATATGAGAACAAAATACTCATGCTGTTAAATGATGACAACACCTATCGCAAAGTGGACTATAACCCGACCGCCAGAGTATCACAAAAGTCCAACAAGCTAATAAAAGAATGCCAACATGCTCTCCCTTATAATATGGTTAAATTTCTATTAAGGCCCACTACACCACAGCCTCCGAAAATATATGGTCTTCCGAAAATATACAAGTGTGATACTCCCTTACGGCCCATAGTGAGTCAAATTGGTTCACCTACATAAGACCTGGCCAAAGACATCGCACTTGTCATGAAGCCACTTATCGGAAACACATTACTCCAGACACTTAGTACAGCTTCTACAGCACACCCGGGTGAACAAAAATGAGATCATGGTTAGTTTTGACGTTGAATCGTTGTTCACAAATGTGCCGATAACGGAATGCTTAGAAGTTGTCAAATCAAAAACGAAAGACTACAACATCCCGCTGGAGTATGTGACACTGTTGGAACATTGCCTCATGTCAAGCTACTTCTGTTTCCGTGGTCAATATTATCTTCAAGTAGACGGGGTGGCAATGGGAAGTCCTGTCGCTCCAGTAGTAGCTAATATCTGGATGGAGTGGTTCGAGGATCGCTGCGTTGCAGTCATTATTTAAAAGTTACTTCCGTTAATGCCGGAAAATAGAAAACATTTTTGGATTAACATACCAACAAACGATTCAGCTCAAAATCTTTTGGAAGAGGAATAACTTTATGTGAAGTAGACTGATTTTGATTGTTTTATTTTTATAAAAACTTTTATATTTTTTTAGGTTTTCATACGTCGAACAGAAGTTCAAGTTTAAATAGAAAATTATTAACGGAATATAATTCTGTCCGATTTTATAACTGTACCCTTGTAACATTATGAAAGCCACATCCTTATTGTGTATTTAATAAGTGTATAATTATACGAAGAATTTGACTGAATAGTATAGAAGAAGTTTATAATAAGTCTGCCATGTTACAGTGATCTCAGAGAATGCCAATAATAGTCGTTCATTGTAATCGTAAGATAAGCGTACGAGCTAATTTTGATAGTTTAATAAATACTTTTATAATACATACTCATTAATTATTATTTTATTTAAGCGTACATTATTTACAAATATAATTATTATAATATACAATTTGTTTGTCCATATTATATTAACAACTGTAAGTTAACCTTGCACTCGGTGCTGAAAACTCACAAATATTTTTTACTATGAGTTTCTTACCATAAGAGCCCTAAGCGACAAAGTTACGACGGTTATGCTTATTATTACTTAAAGTATACATATCTTTGATTCGCTGTCAAAAGCGCAGTAAAAGATGTTCCATAGAATAAGCGCTCTATCTGTGTTACTTACGGCGCTTATTCTAAGTGTTAGTTTTAAATAATACGTCGGATTTCCTTACCATATCAATTTTTTACATCTTTTTTTATAAAAATCTATTACTTGGCGTTCTTTTATAACTATTAATACAAAGTACAACCTTTTAACCAATATACAAATTCATTAAATTTTAAAAATCATTGTTTATATGTATGTAATCAGAACAATCATTTTTAAAACTTTAGGCGCCATTTTCTCGAAACTGGCTATCATGCACTTACAGCTTGGCAAAAAAGAGTATGGAAAAAATGAGGGCGCCACTCTCACTTAAGTTTCATCATAATATGGGAAATAAGTAAGTTATTTTAATAAAATCCTTAAAAATAAATGTGAAACATTAAACTTTACTCAAAATCTAGTATTTGTCGGCCAAATATTGTCAACATCATAGGTTTCCATTTAGTTAAATATTTAGTTCCACTTGTCACCACGTCATACTCTTTTTTGCCAAGCTGTACCGCTCTTATCTTTAGCACGGCAGAATATACCGGGTGTAATCGTTAAGTGTGCACAGGCGATTATTTCGTAAATATTACAAATATCAAAAAACTTTATACTGATTTCGAAAGTACTTTACCTAATGAGTAAAATGACAATAATAACTTATTAAAAATAAAACGAGAAATATCCAAAAATTTTACATTAAATTCTCCCTTAAATTTTATTTCTTAGTAAGTACAAAATTTTGTATTCAATTTTTTTTTTGATCTTCGAAGTGACGTCCTCGTTGTGCAATACAATGATGAGCTCTATTTACAGTTTCTAAATGAACTTTCCTTAAAATTTGCGGAGTAATTAAAGCAATTGCACGACGTACACGATTCTGTAACTCTTCTAGGCTGTGAACTCTCTCAGCGTATACTTGGTCTTTGACAAATCCCCATAGGAAGAAATCACAAGGCGTGAGATCCGAGGATCTGGCAGGCCAAAGGGTTGCACTATTATTGGCTAGTAAGCCATTTAATAAGCAAATTAAAAAAAGCACAATAAATTGGCGGGAATGAGAACCCACCATAAAGAATTTTAATTTAGAACGAACACCAAAGAGTATCTTTCTTTTTGTTTTTATTTACAGCTTGGCAAAAAAGAGTATGACGTGGTGACAGGTGGAACTAAATATTTTACTAAATGGAAACCTATGATTTTAACAATACTAGGCCGACAAATACTAGATTTTGAGTAAAGTTTAGTGTTTCACATTTATTTTTAACGATTTGATCAAATTATCTTGCTGATTTTCCATATTATGATGAGAGTTAAGTGAATGTGGCGCCCTCATTTTTTCCATACTCTTTTTTGCCAAGCTGTAGTATGTTGATTTTCAGTTATAATTCCATAAAGAACTGTTTTCTCTTTCCAACTCTTTATTGGTCTTTACATTATAATATGTTGATAATGCAAATATAATGTCTATACGTTGGTATTGACCTTCATTTCATTCGGCAACACTCGGCCAACATGTATTGCAGGCTTTATAAGTTTATGGTTGGACCTTAACTCGCTACATACAGTAGAAACTCGATTATCTGGCTCTCGGTTATCCGGATTTGCGATTATCCGGACTACTAACCGCGATTAGTTATATTAAATACAATTCGAATGTATGCAACCGTGAACATGTTGCACTGGTATTACCCCGCTCGCGCCCGCTGCCCCATGCGTTTTGTTATGTTCAATCTAGACGCGAAATTGATGCAGGGCCATCTCATGAGTGCTTCACGAGATAAACGTTTCAGGCGCTGGAAACAGTTCTCAAGTGGTTTGAAAAACAAACAGAGTGATACTGTGAGTTTGCTACAGATGAAACGAATCGTAACGTAGCAGCAATGAAGAGAAAAAGTGGCTGACGTCAAATGACAGTTGCCAAATATTTTAGACAAAATTAAACATTATTTTATTTCATGATTAGGACTGAAGTATTTTAGTTATTAGTATGTAATTTAAGAAAATATGTACATAAATAAGAGAATCCAATATATGTAAGACGTACGTGGCGCCGTCTAGTTGTTGGATATGGAACTAAAAACCTATACCTAGCTATATAATAGCCTATATAAACGCTTATTATTCTAAGGTTTAGTATTTCTATTAAATATTATGTTATTATATCGAGTGTGACATTTTTGTGTAAAGAATAATGTCTCATTAACTACCGTGTTTTATTTTAATTTATATGATGTTGTCCATATGTTAATTGGTTAACATTCGATAGGTATGAGATAATTTTTAGGAGGTAATTTTTACACAAAAATATCACAGAGCGCATCTACATTCATCTTGTGCGCGAGCATCTCGTGCTTAACTACCACAAACTATATAGAGAATACTAAGTATTATAACTACCACTAGAACCTTGAAATTGCAAGAACAAAATGCGCATGAGTTCGAACTTCAAAATTCTGAAAACTTCCGTTTTAAATGAACAATGTTTTAAAATGGTTTTAAATGACCGTTTTAAATGACCAATGTGTTTTAAACTCAGTACGTTTTTCGATGTGGATGAGCTTGTTTGTTTGTTTTTACTTTGCGTGCGCCGAGCATATACGATTTCGATTTACGAACTTAGAGAATTATTGTGTTCATTCTTAAATATTTTGTTTCTTTTGTTATGGGACATTATTGATGAATATTAATTATAGTTTTAAATTATACATAGTAAAAGAACTTATTAGGTTATAGTATTAAAATTAGTTGTGTAAACTGTCATGGTTATAAATATTAAATTTGTTGTGATTTGTGAATATTGTTTAATAATGATTAGGTAATTAGTGTAGTGAAGATGTTAAGAAGCGGCAATATTTTGGGACTATTTTGAAAGAAATCAAGTTGATAAATTTGCCGATCTGTGTAAAACTTGTAAAAAAGAAATATCGTATAAATCAACAACATCCAATCTCAAACAACATCTAAAACAAAGACATTTGGGTGTATTTCATGAATTTCTCTCGCTTGTCTCATCACAACCAAACAATAGACAGGCTTCAGCCACACCAGTGGCAGAGACAACTTTATATCAACGGCAGGGTCGTGACTGTGAGAGTGCTGGTGGTGGTGGGTGTAGTGGAGAGAATGGTGGTGAGAACATTAACAATTAATTAATAATTATTCTACATTAATAAGCTCTAATGGTGATGTAGGAGTTTCTACTTTCAAATAACAAGACCAACACTTTAAATAATGTGTTTTTTTTTTTGCTCGTTTTAAACAACGTTTTTTTATAACACGTTTAAAAATATAAGCAACACGTTTAAATGTGTTGATAATAAAAAGCCGTTTTTCACATCTCTACTAATCTGTGGACCTGCTAGTTAAATCCACAATCTATATATTCTACGTATTGTTAAATCCAAGTTGAATCAAGTTGAGAAAATAATTTTTAATTTTATCTTATTGAAAATCTAATTTCAACTGCTAGAAAATAAATTAAGCGAAATGAGCGGCTTAGTAAGAACAGCACACCGGGTTATACAGTCGTGTGTTAAGACAACAGGATTCAAAGGGGCTATAATTTCTCGCACTCAAGCACCGGTGAAACGTGATTTTACTAGAGGAATATGGCATATGACATGCTCGAAACGTCTGGACAGCACATCCGCGTCTTCCACCCTTCTCAGCAATCACTCCAAAACATGCAGCTGCGGTTGTGGGAAAGCTATTCATACAAAAGGTATGCACGAAATAGTTTGAGGTTATAATTGCACCATATATTCAACTGAAATCTTTACCTTTCATCACCTATTTTTATAATAATTTATTAAGTTTATCTAAAATTATGCATAGAATAAAGATTTCATTTCAATTGCCAGATAAACAAGAAGATAATGCTGTAACGCCTAACAAACCTCTTGGTGAGCTTTTCCGATCCAATCCTTTAAAATCCTGTATATTACTATTCTACCTAGAACTAGAAATATGTATCTTTATGAGACAGTACATAGTTATTATTTGTTAAAATAAATCCACATTCATTTACCGGTGGGAGTTAAGCGCTGTGCCGCGCTCCCGGCTGCATGGGTACCACTATCTTGCTTGCTTCGCCCGTGAAACAGCATTGCTGTGCTTCGGAGAGAAGGACAAGACAGGCAGTGTAATTACTGGCACTGAGACTTAGCATCTTATGTCTCAGGATAGGCAACACATTAACGAGTTGCCTGTGCTTGTTCCAGGTAAACTAGTTTATGTTCATGGGTGACGTCGACCACTTACCATCAGGTGGCTTGTCGGGTGAAATGGTCCCGTTAATGAGGACTGATCACCCGTCTGGCCTTGCTGGTGTCCCCACCCCTTAAATACCATCAGGTGGCACCTTTGCCAGTTTGCCTATACAACTAACATAAAAAAAAACATATTTCATACATTATTATTCATTAGTAGTAGATTTATAGATGTTGATCCAAAATAAAACAGTGTAAATAGTCATTATAGTCTTATTGGTTAATAATTATATGTAAACCAAAGACATCATGATTATATAAAATGTAGTGCATAATTACATAAGACTTTTCTTATTCACTTGTGAAAAACAAATTAAGTAAATAATAGATATTTTTTTGCAGGTGAGAGGGAGCTAGTCGAGTTCCTTACTGAAGAAATAGTAGCGGAGCGTAAAGCGCAGAAGATGAAGACTTTGCCCACAGAGGTAGAGGGTTTCAAAGTTAACGGAAATGGTGCAGAGGTACTTCTTACTAAGGAGGCAAAAGATGAAACGTGAGTATCTTTGTTGTAGATTATTGTATTTAAATGTGTATAAAAACCTCACCATTTATCTTTATATATAATATATATACAGTACGATAAGTCGAAAACCTCCATATCTCGAAAAAATGTTTGGTTCCCTTCCCTTCAAACACCAAAACCTCCATTACTCGAAATCTGAACCCTCTATTAGTTGAAATAATCAATGAGTCCCCCCAAGCAATTCTGGTACATATTTGCCCCTATTACTCGAAAAATTAAATTTTACCTCTGTATCTCGAACAAAGCAATGTTTTTTTTACATCCTCTACAACTCGATTATTTGAGATTTATTACCTCTATTATAGTTCGAACAAAACTAAGTTACTGACTTTAAGAATTCGCCAACAGTGTAAGTACACAATTGTTTTTTAAGAAAGCAATTAAGGAGTATATGAATAGAATTACCACGAATTTATGACACACATTACCACATGTTTGCTTGCTTGGCGTCAGGTGTTTAATTTTATTATTTTTGATTTTATTTGAACTTAAGTGAAGCAATTCATTTGTTGTCGAGTGAAATATTGTCAGAAGTAGTTTAGTTCTACTGCAATACACATCAATTTGTACAACAGTTTACAAATAAAATTGTTGAAACATGAGTGCTGTGAAACGTAAACGTCATGAATCTTAACCTCTATATGTCAAATCAAAATCCACCATAATATGTCAAAATCCTCTATAAGTCGAAAACTCTATAACTCGAATTTTTTGGCGTCTCCCTTGATATTCGACTTATAGAGGTTCACTGTATATAATTCTTCTGTGTGTGTGTGTATGTGACTGAATTCCTATATGGCTGGACAAATTTTGATGAAATTTATGTGTGGGTTAGGTTAGTCTAGTACTGACATAAAATTTTAGTATGGTTTATTAAGATTATAAATAATTTACAACAACCACAGTAAGGAAGACCAATACCAACTACTGCTGGTACGGTCTATACCAGAAGTAGAGTCAGATCTAGTATCTTACTAGGACTGAATAATTTGCAAGATCATCATCAGATCTAGTTGTAGGTCAATTGGCCAATCATTTAGAGTTTTGACTTTAGACCTTATTCACTATATTAACACACACTTCATTGCCTATTCACATTATCAAGCACTAGATCCCTGCAAATGTTGCTATGCTGTTATTTCTATAAGTAACAGATTAATTTTCAGGGTATATTAAAATATGCACACATCCAGGAGTACAGGTTCAATGCCTTATTTCTGCATAAATGTATTAGACATTTATAAAAATATTAGCTGCTTCCTCCATATTCACCAATCCCCTATTTGGGCTTACCTTAAATATGTTTAATATTTTTTAAATAATTTCACAGAATTAAAATCACATTCAACGTTAACCACACAGTGGATTCAGAAGACTTTGCTGAAGATGCCCAGCCCGAGAAGCAGGAATTCTCAGAGATGCGCTCCAAGCCCCAGTTTGAAGTGGACATTGTGAGAGGAGACTCAACACTTGGGTTCACCTGCTCATTCTTACAAGACCCACCATCCACCAATGCTGATGAATACAGTAATAAACCATATTTTTTATTATAGTAAGATTGGCAAACTGGCAGACTGATGGTAAGTGGTCAGCATTGTCCATGAACATAAATGAGTTTATCTGGAACTATCTAATATCCTGAGACAATATGATGTCAAGTCTCTCTGATGTGCCTCTAATTACCTACCTGTACTGCTCTTGTCTTCAAAACACAAAATAACATGATTTAAAAATACAGCAAATGTATTCCAAATTGGTGTTATTATACAATGGTAATATTATACACACTGTTTTTTTTTTTTTTTTTTAACTAAAGTATGTACTTTTCTTGCAGATGACATCTTTGGTATAGATGAGGTTACACTGTACAAAGGAGAGTGGTCAGACAAGGTGTATGCAGTTGCTGGCGATGTACTTGATGGTGTAAGTAATCTTTTAATTAAATAAATATTTCATTTATAAACAAAACATTTTCACTAGTCCCAAAATATTTTTGGTGCACTTTTGTTTTAATAATTCAGGTATTTAATGAAGTAATCCTCAGTTTACTTTAAATGTATGTAAAAAAATATTTTCATTTATATAATGAACTACCATAGGCCTTTTTCGGTAAGACTTCAACCTGACTGTTGGCTCTATGGTTAGTAGTGTAAACAATGGTACAAGAACATGCAGGTTCAAATCCTGACCAACTTGTGACTTTTTCTATCCCCATTCTATCCGCCATGCTTGTTTCTACTACATATGTGGATATCAAGTGCCAAATATGGGGTATATTGAAACATAGATTTGAAGTTACACTTGCCATTGTGTGAGAGTATTCATTGAAATGTGACATTATTTTTATATTTTTAAAATTTAGTTTTATGTTTTGCTTCTCTAACTGCACTTTGTGTGCTAATTAGATTTACAAACTACAGTTATTTTAAGTCAAAATTATTGTATTTTAAAATCTTATCTTAATTTTTTTTCAATACATAAACATATAAGACTTATTCATAACCATAATTTAACCTTATTTGTTTATAACATAGCTTTTTTTTCAATGATTGTTGCAGTATTTATACGACCTGTTGATGAATCTTCTAGAAGAGAAGGGCATAAGCAATGAATTTGTCCAGAAATTGTCAGACTTCAGCACGGCATATGAACACACAGCTTACATCAACTTATTGGAAGGAATTTCCAAATTTACAATTGGAAAACAGTAAATAAAGAATTTAATGTTGTTGGTTGTTTGACCTGTGGAACTTTATAAAAAAGTAAACATCATTGTTTTTTTTCATGATGTCGGATTACCATTATGTATTTCCATAATTTGAAAATACTTTATCAGTAAATGTGTCTTTAATTTGTAAAGTAATTGGTAACTTTAACACTTAAGTAAGTTTGTTTTAATTGGTATGTTATATGTTTCAGATTTCTATATTTTTTTTGTTCCACAGATATAAATAACGAAATTGGATAAAGCATTTAATTTGCTTTAGGTTAGCTTTAAAGAATGTTTGTTTTGTTCTACAAAGAGATGTGCTGTTCTTAGTTTAAAATACATTTAGTATAGAATAAAAATGTTATGAAGTTCTTGTTTACATTACCCTGCCATACTGAGATATTTGAATAATGATAATAAAGTTACCTGAACTACTTAACCACAGATATTTACTTAACAATACTTGTCACTTAGGTAATGAATTTTTATTATAATATTATGACCTTAAAAAATATATTACGGAACTTAATAAAAAGGGCCAGTAAGAAAGGACTTTAGTAAATGCAATGCCGTCTTTAACGTATTAGGGACCCAGGGCGTCTTTGCTCAAAATATTTTTTCTCAAATAGAGCGTAAATAAATACAACCATCTTTATATATATATTTCTTGTGTGCGTGTGTATGTCACTGAACTCCTCCTAGACGGCTGGACCGATTTTGATGAAATTTTTTGTGTGAGTTGAAGGGGATTCGAGGATGGTTTAGATTCACAAAAAAAAAATTGTACAGGACGTCTGTTGGTGCCACTAGTCTATACTAATATTATAAAGCTGAAGAGTTTGTTTGTTTGTTTGAACGCGCTAATCTCAGGAACTACTGGTCCGATTTGAAAAATTCTTTCAGTGTTGGACAGCTTATTTATCGAGGAAGGCTATATAACATCACGCTGTGAATACCAGAAGTTGAATTAGTTAACGCGGCGAAGCTTCAGGCAACAGCTAGTAATATATAAATGTGTTTTTATAAAGTATTTATTCCATGGTATATCCATCCAGTATTTGTCAGACAATAAAATAGATAGCATTCAGTACCGCCGAATATTTCGATCATTTACTGTGATTTTCTGTATAAGCTAAGTATAAAGCGGGGCTGTCCGAGAACTGAATTTAGTATGGAGCTCAAACCGCGTCGAGCGCTTTGGCAGCGAGTGAAACCACATATTTATTTAATTGAAGGGAGGGATTTATAAAAAAATATTTATGACGACCGACAACGACGACATTTTCTACAAGGTTTATTATGGTATAAGTTTTATTGTACAGTAATATCAGGTATTACTCAAATAAAATTGGTTTTTCATCTCAATTTTGACCTATCTTTGCAATTTTTTTAATGCAGCAAAATATAAGTAATCGTGTATCGAATGACCGAAATATTATGATGAAGGAGTGTTAAATAACATATATTTTTGTCAAAACTTAAATCGGCTTAGTTTATAATAAAACAGAATTAAAAATGCCGTTTATCGGGAAAGGCCCGCCTTAATCACTCAGTCTAATTATTCAGCTATAGTTCAATATTTAAAAAAGATTCAAAAGTTAGCATTTTATATATAATTCTCTGCACGTGTTTTTTTATGTTAGTTGGTTAGGCAAACGTACCACCGATGGTAAGTGGTCGACGTCGCCCATGAACATAAAACTTTTTTTGTTTTATTTGTTTGTTACCTAAATCCGCCTAATCGGCTGGACCAATCTGGATAAAATTTTGTGTGTATACATATTAGAGTCGGGGTCTAGATGGTTTAAAATACAATTCGTAAATATCTCTGTAAATTGAGCTGTAAATATGTAGCGTCGTAATCGCGTTTTCATGAAAAATATTGTTTCCTAAACAGTTGACAATCTACATTATAATTAAAAACTTTTTAGAAATACAACTAACACCAGCAATGATTATGAACGAATATTAATACTTTAATAGATGATTTAGACATGCGTAGAATATCCAGAGAGAACTCTGCTTGTCCTTTTTCATAACAGCAAAGCTGCTTCACCATAGACAATGTGCTCATACATACCTGTACAACTCATACATAATGTGCTGACCATGTGCTGACAAATGCGCACAAAGGTCATTCTTTTCACCCAAACCTACAATCGGTTTCGCAGTAGCATCATCATCAGTAGCTACTTTAAAGTATCTACTGATGATGATGATGATGCAAAGTAATCAGACCAATCCTGTAGGGCTAGCATGCACGCACGGCAAAATTTTGTCTACCCCTTTTCTTGTATTACTTATCTATACTAATATTATAAAGCTGAAGAGTTTGTTTATTTGAACGCTAATCTCAGGAACTACTGGTCCGATTTGAAATATTATATCAGTGTTAGATAGCCCATTTATCGAGGAAGGCTATAGGCTATATAACATCACGCTGTGGCTACTAGGAGTTACTAAGCTGCGGGCAACAGCTAGTATGAAATAATACGAGAAAAAGCGTAGACAATATTTTGTCGCGCATGCTAGCCCTACTGGCACAGTCTTCTGATAAAGAGTCACACACCCGTCACGCCTCCGCCATAACTTGATAAGTGACGACACAATTGGATCAGTGAATATATACTTATTTGTCTATGTGATAAAGGTATTTAGGCGTTAGGACGAATGTACATTGCAAAGAAACTATTTTTGTCACAATATGTTACAAGAAGGATGCTCTTTTGGCACTGTGAGTATATTTTTGTAGATAACATGAAGATGTTGTCAGACAAAGGTCAGGTTTATAGTGTGACCTATAAACCTGATATGTAAACCCTATTTTTGTCACAATATGTTACAAGAAGGATGCTCTTTTGGCACTGTGAGTATATTTTTGTAGGTAACATGAAGATGTTGTCAGACAAAGGTCAGGTTTATAGTGTGACCTATAAACCTGATATGTAAACCCTATTTTTGTCACAATGTGTTACAAGAAGGATGCTCTTTTGGCACTGTGAGTATATTTTTGTAGGTAACATGAAGATGTTGTCAGACAAAGGTCAGGTTTATAGTGTGACCTATAAACCTGATATGTAAACCCTATTTTTGTCACAATATGTTACAAGAAGGATGCTCTTTTGGCACTGTGAGTATATTTTTGTAGGTAACATGAAGATGTTGTCAGACAAAGGTCAGGTTTATAGTGTGACCTATAAACCTGATATGTAAACCCTATTTTTCTTTTACGCCGGGAAATGCTCTGAGGCATCCCGCGGGAGAGTGGGTCTCTCCAGGTGGGTATGTGGGACTCGCTGCGCCCGAAAGGCGTTAGGTAAGTGGACGCAGCTCTTACCACTAAAACCTGGCGAGTGCCACCAATGCCGTCGAGGGACCTCGACGGCTAGTCAGTCCTTCAAGGGATCAACGCCATCTCCACAGGGGTTGTCCCGCACCACAGAATAACCCCTCCCAAGGTCGGGACAGTACACTGGAGGGAGGGTGTAGGTTGCCCCTTGCCCCCTGCTCTTTTGTCCCCTCTTCTTATAAGAGGGGTACAAAGAGCCCCCTCGACTCAATTAGCTTCGCCCATGATGCGGGGCTCACCCTAGGCTACTGAGCTCCACCGCCACGTCAAGGCCTGAACCATGGTGGGGTATGCTATATTACCTACTATAGTTTCATTGCATCCATTTAGTAGTTTTTGTGTGAAAGAGCAACAAATATCCATAAATAGGCTGCACTAAAAGTATCGGGAATGGAATATTTCCACTGTTCCTGTCATAAAATCTTTTTAATTGAAAACTCCTTGGTTTTAAAAATCGAATACCATTTATTTATTTAAAAAAAGATTCTCGGTCTTGTCACAAGGTCTTGTCAAACTTGTTTAGTCGTTGAGAAAATGGAATTGACTCGAGAAAATTCTAGAGCGATGATTTATTATGACTTTCGAAGTGGTTTAACACAAAAACAGTGTGTTGACCGGATGATTTCTGCATTTGGTGATGAAGCCCCATCCAAAACCACAATTTATCGCTGGTTTGCTGAATTTCAACGTGGACGTGTCAAGCTCAGTGATGATCCCCGTCAAGGTCGTCCAAAAACTGCAGTCACCCAAGAAAACGTTGATGCTGTGCGTAAGCTGATTGAGGAAGATCGACATGTGACATACCGCGAAATTCAGGCAACTTTAGACATTGGCATGAGTCAAATACAAATAATCTTGCATGAACAATTAGGTGTAAAAAAGTTGTTTTCCCGATGGATACCGCATTTGCTCTGTGAAGAGCAAAAGCATTAATTGCAAAAAGCGGCTCGCGTTACTTGGTGCGTCAGAACTCTCGAAAGATTCCACGCAGGATCCTCAAATGCTGTATACAACATCGTATCAGGTGACGAATCCTGGATATACGCGTACGAACCCGAAACAAAAAACCAGTCACGAGTTTAGGTGTTCGAAAATGAGTTAAAGCCAACAAAAATTGTTCGTTCACGGAGTGTTGGCCACGTTTGTCTCCAAAACCGGCCATGTTGCGACTATTCCTCTTGAGGGACAAAGAACGGTTAATGCAGAATGGTATGCTAGCATTTGTTTGCCACAGGTCGTTTCTGAACTCCGTAAAGAGAACTGCAACCGCCGCATCATCCTCCATCACGACAATGCGAGTTCTCACACTGCGCACAGAACAAAAGAGTTTTTAGAGCAAGAAAACATAGAATTATTAGACCATCTGCCGTACAGCCTCGACCTAAGCCCTAATTATTTCTATACTTTACCTAAAATAAAGAATAAATTGCGTGGTCAGAGATTTTCATCGCCTGAAGAAGCTGTGGACGCCTACAAAACGGCCATTTTGGAGACCCCAACTTCCAAATAGAATGGTTGCTTCAATTATTGGTTCCATCGTATGGAAAAATGTGTCAAATTTCGCGGAGAATACTTCGAAAAGCAATAAATACATTTTTAAATAGTAATGTTGTGTCACTTCCTTGATTCCCGAAATTTTTAGTGCCGCCCTCGTACATACAAACTTTCGCCTATAATCTATACATATTACATATACCTAATAAAGTTAGAGTGTCTGTTTGTAATATTGAAATAACCGCTTTTTCTAAATACATATTGATGTATACACGGTACATATACCAAAATAGCATTTTTTTTACAATTTTTGTCTGTCTGTCTGTTTGTTCCGACTAATCTCGGAAACGGCTGGGCCGATTTTGACGGGACTTTCACTAACAGATAGCTAAAGTTCCAAGGAGTAACTTAGGATATAAAAATAATCATCATCAATCCATATACGGCTGTAAATTTAAGTTAACGCGGGCAACAGCTAGTATTAGCATAATATTATTAGGATAGTTATAGGAGAACTTGCGAGAGACGACGTCTGGCTGAACTACTTATGATGATAGTCCTCCAAATATTATTAGGATAGTAGGAGAACTTGCGAGAGACGACGTCTGGCTGAACTACTTATGATGATAGTCCTCCAAATATTATTAGGATAGTAGGAGAACTTGCGAGAGACGACGTCTGGCTGAACTACTTATGATGATAGTCCTCCAAATATTATTAGGATAGTAGGAGAACTTGCGAGAGACGACGTCTGGCTGAACTACTTATGATGATAGTCCTCCAAATATTATTAGGATAGTAGGAGAACTTGCGAGAGACGACGTCTGGCTGAACTACTTATGATGATAGTCCTCCAAATATTATTAGGATAGTAGGAGAACTTGCGAGAGACGACGTCTGGCTGAACTACTTATGATGATAGTCCTCCAAATATTATTAGGATAGTAGGAGAACTTGCGAGAGACGACGTCTAGCTGAACTACTTATGATGATAGTCCTCCAAATATTATTAGGATAGTAGGAGAACTTGCGAGAGACGACGTCTGGCTGAACTACTTATGATGATAGTCCTCCAAATATTATTAGGATAGTAGGAGAACTTGCGAGAGACGACGTCTGGCTGAACTACTTATGATGATAGTCCTCCAAATATTATTAGGATAGTAGGAGAACTTGCGAGAGACGACGTCTGGCTGAACTACTTATGATGATAGTCCTCCAAATATTATTAGGATAGTAGGAGAACTTGCGAGAGACGACGTCTGGCTGAACTACTTATGATGATAGTCCTCCAAATATTATTAGGATAGTAGGAGAACTTGCGAGAGACGACGTCTGGCTGAACTACTTATGATGATAGTCCTCCAAATATTATTAGGATAGTAGGAGAACTTGCGAGAGACGACGTCTGGCTGAACTACTTATGATGATAGTCCTCCAAATATTATTAGGATAGTAGGAGAACTTGCGAGAGACGACGTCTGGCTGAACTACTTATGATGATAGTCCTCCAAATATTATTAGGATAGTAGGAGAACTTGCGAGAGACGACGTCTGGCTGAACTACTTATGATGATAGTCCTCCAAATATTATTAGGATAGTAGGAGAACTTGCGAGAGACGACGTCTGGCTGAACTACTTATGATGATAGTCCTCCAAATATTATTAGGATAGTAGGAGAACTTGCGAGAGACGACGTCTGGCTGAACTACTTATGATGATAGTCCTCCAAATATTATTAGGATAGTAGGAGAACTTGCGAGAGACGACGTCTGGCTGAACTACTTATGATGATAGTCCTCCAAATATTATTAGGATAGTAGGAGAACTTGCGAGAGACGACGTCTGGCTGAACTACTTATGATGATAGTCCTCCAAATATTATTAGGATAGTAGGAGAACTTGCGAGAGACGACGTCTGGCTGAACTACTTATGATGATAGTCCTCCAAATATTATTAGGATAGTAGGAGAACTTGCGAGAGACGACGTCTGGCTGAACTACTTATGATGATAGTCCTCCAAATATTATTAGGATAGTAGGAGAACTTGCGAGAGACGACGTCTGGCTGAACTACTTATGATGATAGTCCTCCAAATATTATTAGGATAGTAGGAGAACTTGCGAGAGACGACGTCTGGCTGAACTACTTATGATGATAGTCCTCCAAATATTATTAGGATAGTAGGAGAACTTGCGAGAGACGACGTCTAGCTGAACTACTTATGATGATAGTCCTCCAAATATTATTAGGATAGTAGGAGAACTTGCGAGAGACGACGTCTGGCTGAACTACTTATGATGATAGTCCTCCAAATATTATTAGGATAGTAGGAGAACTTGCGAGAGACGACGTCTGGCTGAACTACTTATGATGATAGTCCTCCAAATATTATTAGGATAGTAGGAGAACTTGCGAGAGACGACGTCTGGCTGAACTACTTATGATGATAGTCCTCCAAATATTATTAGGATAGTAGGAGAACTTGCGAGAGACGACGTCTGGCTGAACTACTTATGATGATAGTCCTCCAAATATTATTAGGATAGTAGGAGAACTTGCGAGAGACGACGTCTGGCTGAACTACTTATGATGATAGTCCTCCAAATATTATTAGGATAGTAGGAGAACTTGCGAGAGACGACGTCTGGCTGAACTACTTATGATGATAGTCCTCCAAATATTATTAGGATAGTAGGAGAACTTGCGAGAGACGACGTCTGGCTGAACTACTTATGATGATAGTCCTCCAAATATTATTAGGATAGTAGGAGAACTTGCGAGAGACGACGTCTGGCTGAACTACTTATGATGATAGTCCTCCAAATATTATTAGGATAGTAGGAGAACTTGCGAGAGACGACGTCTGGCTGAACTACTTATGATGATAGTCCTCCAAATATTATTAGGATAGTAGGAGAACTTGCGAGAGACGACGTCTGGCTGAACTACTTATGATGATAGTCCTCCAAATATTATTAGGATAGTAGGAGAACTTGCGAGAGACGACGTCTGGCTGAACTACTTATGATGATAGTCCTCCAAATATTATTAGGATAGTAGGAGAACTTGCGAGAGACGACGTCTGGCTGAACTACTTATGATGATAGTCCTCCAAATATTATTCGAAAAATTCGACCTGGTTTGTACAAGCGTACCTAAACATGGCGTAGTGTAAACATTTATACAAACTCGATTAAATCATGCATAAACTGTGACAAATGGCACCATTTTCGTAAGCACCTATTTAATTAGATCGATGTGTGATATGTGATCCTGTATAAAAACTAGGGATTGATATAATAATAATATCTATGGACGCTTTTACACACATTTTACTATCTGGTCCCGTGGTCTCTAAGAACTTGTGTTACGGGTACCAGACAACGGAAATATATTTAATACTATACATAGGTATATTTAAGAATTTTATTATAATACACCATCCACCCAGGAACATAGAAAACTTTTGGTTCCCTGGCGGGATTCGAACCCGCTACCGCTAGCCGAGGTTGAGCGCCAACGCGCTAACCATTGAGCCACAGAGCTCGTCATACCATGTAGGTTGGCCAGAAGTTCCTTTGGGATTGAGTTTTATTTAAATCTGGCTCTTTAATTTTAATTTATATTAAATAAATTATATAAAAAGAATTCCTTATTATTACGAAAGTAATAAACCATTTTAAAAACTTACTACTGATTCTGTGAAAAGTGCCTTAGAATTATTGCGGTCTAGACAAATGTATATTTGCCTTTATAATTAATACAACAAAATACAGAGATAGCCATATTCTATAAAACGGAGTGTTGTATTTTTTTCAGACACAGACATCAAAACGCACTCGAAGTTCCCGCGAAGTCGGTATTTTATTTATATTACAATCAGCTGATAAAACCCGATAAACACCATGAATTTCATTTATCTCTTTCTCACTACTTTTGTTTTGTTTCTTATCACATGACACATGAAAATAATTGGGGCCTTTTATTTTCTCTACCAATAGCATTTGAAGCGACCTTCGAAAGAACCAATACGAGTAAAGTTATGTACATGAACATCGTACGAAACAAGTCGATCTGTCAAATCGTACGGTAAAATGAAGCGAGTTTTATTTTATCTCGCTAAAATGGCTGACGCGTCGTCGTCGGTGCGCATAAAAAGAATACCTGATAATTTATACGAGGTGTGCTTATCGAATTTAGTTTATTATTTGCAAAAATTTAAGTGCGATCGAAATGAATTGCGGTCACTGCCAGACACCATCCTCATGGACGTTTATTACAAGGTGAGTGAGTTGCCATATTTCTTATCTACAAAAACAGTGGATAAAATGCACCGTTACTTAAGCCGACAATGTATCTTGTGATTTTGTCTGTTTTGTGGAAGCATTATGTTTGAGATAATGTTATTGGTAAAAAAATTGATTTTCGAGTTCACGGTCAGACATATTAAAATACAACATGGGTACCTTAGCACTTAGCAGGTTGATAGATCACTTTCACTGTGTCTGTACGAGACGATTCGTCATACGATGCTTGTTCCTTTGTTGCAAAATCGTAATAGTCTAATATTTACCCACTTTACATAATCCCCATATTATGTTTTTATATAAACTAATTTGTGTAATTCTTTCTATTAAATTTATTTCGTTAATTGAATACGTGTTGATTATAACAATTACCTTATTACAATGACTTATTACCTAACGCGAAAATGTAATTTAAGCTAATAATAATTTACTAGATCCATAACAATGTAGTCATAAGTTTACACGTAGGCGAATGGCGATATGTAATACACAACAATATGTTTTGCTAAACTTGTCTCAACAAAATAGACAATAATATTACTACGGAATGGATGCTAACCTTTTGGATCAATTACTAATAAACGATTCAATAAATTGAAATCAATTTATAGGTACCTATCACGCCAGTTCTTATTATATAATGGCAACATTTGTCATTTGTGAAAAATGTTGTGGTGTTCTAAATATAATATAAAAGAAAAATTCGCTTTTCGAATGTTATGAATCGATTATAGCCTAGTTTTAACTGTTGTACCTACATCAAGTTTTAATGTTTTAGATTACACCTAGCATGCTCGTGCCATATTACTACCTAATGTAACCTAACTATGTATTCTGTTACAAATTACAACGAACCAAAACAAAGTGCTACATTGCTGAATACACCCGCATGGTTAATATTGCGTCTATGACAATCGCTTATTAATTATTATCCCTCATAAAATATAACGTAACATGGTATCAAAGAAACATTTAGCAGTCTAATAAAAAGGAAAGTCGGATTTTTATAAACTTCTCCATTCCGATGGTTCTAGATCGATTTTGAAACTACTTTATAAACTTCGATGTATGTAGGTACTGATATCAACAGTTGATAGTTTTGTATATATTTGAGTAGCTGGCAGGTAATCTTATAAGAGTTCAATAAGAAAAGAAGGAAAACTTTTTAAATTATATATTTGAAAGGCCAAAATTAGATAAACTGATTAAAAGTTGATTATAAACAAATACTCAAGTCTTTCTTGTGCCTGAGTATGACGATCGCACTGCCTCTACTGTATAATACAGCTGGTAGGCAGGTAGGTCGATGTAGGGTGCGCGACACAAGTTGCCTGCCTGTGAAGGGCGCAGGATACATCATTGTTTAAATATGAACAAGTGTACAGTATCTTATCGTGTTAAAACATCGAGCATATAACCAGATAGAGTGGTAATATAATAAAATTCCTAAACTGGTCAGTGATTTGTCACTGACCTAAAGTAAATTCAACCAACCAGTGATTTGTATGTACGTCCCATTGGCCAATCATCCATCAATGGCCATCAGTCCGCCAATCAGAGCGCAGAACCGGCGCAGTGTCGCAGCACAAATTTGGCGGAATTTGTAACATAACCGCTCTATTCCGGCTAGAAGCTCGATGTATTAAAATTACTATAATATGTATACAGGTGAGGATATCGTCGACGGGTAAAACATCTAACTAACTGTATGAGTACACATTAGTATTCTTCATATAGAAAGTCATACAAGTGCGTCCGCTGATCCGCACCGTACGGATCTCACTGAAGTGACTATCTAGATTCTAGTATCTAATACCTATACCATAGTAGATTGTATCATAAGGGAGCTAAATAATATTTTTACGGCGAGGGCCTTTTTTGAATCCAGAGCGAAGTGAGGGATTCTTTAGTTGAATTCTGAACATAGCGAGGGATTCAAAGTACGTCGCCCGAGCCAAAAATATATTTTGCGCCCGAGTGATAGATACACTGTAGTTTTCATCACCCTCTATGAGAAAATAAAAGACGAGGCGCCTTTAATTATATCATATTCAATTGTAATACTATTGTTTAGTAACAACTAAATTGAAATGAAATAGTATCTAATAATAAAACAACTAAAAACTTATATTTACATTTGAGACATTTTCGCAATTATTAAAATTTATTGTTACAGTTTTATTATGAATAGAGATTGTTGTGAATCCAAACAATATTTGCGTTCGATTTCTTTGACGCTGAACACAAAGATGTTCCAAATTCGAAAAGTGCGCGGCACAGATAATTGCGGCGCACTTATAAAGATTAAAGAGGATTAAAAACTCATTACTGCCCGCTAAAAGTTTCTTATAGAAAACACCACCTTTGGGTGCATTTAAAGGCGAACCAAGTCGTCCTTTTCGAATAGATGGGATGAAATGAATATTATTACAATCCATTGATGCGATGCGTACGATGCGGATGTGTGGACCTTTGCAATTGTTTATTTTTTTAATTTATTGCAGTTGTGCAGCAGTTACTGCGCGGTAATTCAACACTTTTCTTTTTGTTTAATGTCGTAATATCCTTTCCAACCAGTAATCAGTAGATTTTCGAATGAAAACACGAAGAGAAAATATGACTTTGTACAACATCTTTATGTGAATATTTTGACGACCTCTGTGGCCCTATGGTTAGCGCGTTGGCACTTGGCGCTCAAGCCGGAGGTAGCGGGTTCGAATCCCGCCAGGGAACAAAAAGTTTTCTGTGTTCCTGGGTCAGGGATGTGTATTATATAATAACAATCTAAAATATATGTATAGTATAAAATTTCTTCGAGAACTTACTACGGGACCAGGTTGACGTGGTAATAGCGTCCATAGATTAAAAGAAATGTGAACGAACAAAATCTGATAAAAACATTTTCATTCATGTCTTCCATGTATTTTTTTATTACGTCATAAGATAACCGAGCAGTCAGAGTCGAGTCGCAGCACCGGTGGGAGGGAAGCGCTGTGCCGCGCTCCCGGCTGCTACCACCATCTTGCTTCTTTCTCCCGTGAAACAACTTTGCTGTGTTTCGGAGACAAGGGCAAGACAGGCAGTGTACTGGCACCGAGACTTAACATGTTATGTGTCAAGATAGGCAACACATTGAGTTGCCTGGGCTCGTTCCAGGTATACTAGTTTATGTTCATAGGCGACGTCGACCACTAACCATCAGGTGGCACGTTTACCAGTTTCCCTATCCAACTAACATAATAAAGTCTTATGGTGACTATCGTCGCCCACACACATCCGCACAACCAGAGGACACTTTTCTCTATCTCCCCAATGGGCCACCGTAAACTCACAAACCGTACGGAACGCGACAGCATAACTGTCACTCAACGCCGGTATTATGTGAGCGGGAGGTACCACCTCAATTCGGCTCCAAAGCATCATGGTTGATAGGATTAAATAAAATTGAACAGGATCTGATGATCATGATATGATCAGATATTAATGAAAGTTTTATTGTATAACGAACGCTGTAAACATACGCTCTTTACACTTTCGAGTGTTTCGTAACGTTGTTGATGAGTGTAAACCAACTCTGATCATCACCGCATCGTCAATCTGCCGCTTAAGTCCAGCAGGTTTTGACTTGACCACGTGGTCCAGGAGCGAGTCTGGCTGGTAGTTTATTTTCCCTGTGCTCCCGAAAGTCTTGTGCTTACCGGTAAATGATAACATGGTGAGGAAAAAATGCCTTAAGGTTGAACTAGTCGGTGGCGCGAACTCTAACAAAATGATTGCTATCTCACCTGACATAAGGCGCGAACATGTTATATAAAATAATGTTGACTATAGCTAACTTCAGGGTGTCGGTTTTTCGTGACTCATCATTTTTCCCTAACGCGCTAAAAGAAGTATATATAACTCCTAAAATAAATGGATTGTTTTTTAATAAACCAGTTAATTTTTCCACCAGTGATTATTTGTAGGCCTATTCATTCTCCAATTATTGATTTACGTGATATAGTTTTATATTCCGTATTTTTTTTATTTTTTTTTTTATATCTATGGACGCTTTTTACACCACGTCAATCTGGTCTCGTGGTAAGTTCTTGAAGAACTTGTGTTACGGGTACCAGACATCGGAACTATATTTAATACTTTTATACTATACATATATTTAAGATTTTTATTATATAATACACATATTTAATAGACATCCATGACCCAGGAACACAGAAAATAATTTTGTTCCCTGGCGGGATTCGCACCCGCAACCTCCGGCTTAAGCGTCAACGCGCTCACCACTGAGCCACGGAGGTCAAATTAAAAAAAAAAAAAGTGGATTCATTACTTAAATAAAAAAAGTGGCCACCGTTTGCCGTTTAAATGATTAACTAAAAATAAGCAAAATGACACTATGCGACAAAGACCAAAATTTGAATCAGAAGAATTACAACTATTATCACTGATGACTTTAAAGAAATTGATTGGCTTATTAGAAATTACAATCCCTCTAATAAGGGCGCCAGTAGACGGTCGGCGGATGGTCGGTGGAGAGGCTTTAAGTGTGTGTGAAGTTCGCAAAACCGCATTGGGCAAGCGCATAGGCGAACTATGTTTAATACTCTCTGGACTGGTCCTGAGGCGTCTCGTGCCCAGTAATGGACATGTAGAGTCGTTTATGCATGGTTCTGTAATGACAAGTAGATGGGATGTCGATTATCGTGCAATAACCGGTTCGAGATAGCATCAGCAAAACAAAGTCATTTTCTTCGGATCTGCAACCATAATAATCTCATATTATTACAGTTTTTACGGCTTAAGGGCAAAAGTACAAACTTATAGAAACTTTTATTGTTTTATAGCTTAAATACACATTAATACACACTAATATACACTATAAAACAAATTGAATAAAATGTCTGCAAAATCTCTGCAAAATTGGTTTAAAGGAATTGGGTTTTTTATTGCAAGATTTGACCTAAATATATACTAACAACGAATACAGATAAAGTTAAATAAAACCCTTTAAAAACATTACACTATTAGTACTAAAACATATTGGCTCCGACTGCTCATTTGCCCCCATACACTATGTATAATGTGTAGCCTCTGACCTCTCCTTATTTAATTAAATATACTCTGAATTTGAACTCTTAAAAATCGGTTGTCTGTAAAGTCGGTTTACTGACGATAGTTGAACGTGACAACGTCATAAGAAGATAGAATGCCTCAGAGCGAGGTAACGCCGCATGCGTCATGTTTTTTCGTTCATGCAGCCGGCTCCATCGAATTATAAGACGTTGTCACGTCAAAATTATGTCGGAAGATCCTGGAGTCATAAAAGACGAACGGGACCTTAGCAATAGTCTCAGTTAAACAATAATCATCATCATCATCATCATCATCGGCTGCTACCATCTTGAACTCTAAGGAATTTTAATCATTACATCCTCACTGCCCATGTATGGTGTACCCTGATGTACGTAACTCGAAGGCAAAACCTGATTAAAATGTCAGTCAAATAACACACGATATTTCCGCCATTAAATCTTAACTTGAAATGTTGTCTGTCAGTATCTATAAATAACATTTTTAACGTGTCGATACCGGCTGGTGATTTTGATTTAATAATTGCATGTCACATTTAGAATATTAGAAACGCTAAGGAGGCCTTTAATAATAGACGTGGCTTGTTTGTGTTTTGCAAGAAACAATATAATATACTTTTTTTTACGTCGGGAAATGCTATAAGACATCCCTCAGGGGAGTGGGGACTCCCTCGGCGGGTATGTGGACAGTAAAATGGGGCGAGGTTCCCACCCTTCCCCTGTTCCACCACGGTTCAAGCTTTGTCGTGGCGGTCGGGCTCAGTAGCCTAAGGTGAACCCAGCACTTTGGGCGAAGCCAACTGAACCGAGGGGGCTGTTCTTTGTACCCCTCTTATAAGAAGAGGGGACAAAATACCGAGTAAGAGGGGACAAGAAACGAGGATGGGAACCTCATTCCATTGCACTGTCCCGACGTTGGGAGGGGTCGCCCTCTGTGGAGGTGGCGTCGGCCCCTTAAGGGACTGACTAGCCGTCGAGGTGCCCTGTCTGCTCTACAGATCCGGGGCACACCACCAGGGGCGGCATTGGTAGCACTCGCCGAGTTTTAGTGGGTAGAGCTGCGTCCACCTTACCATCTTTCGAGCACAGCGAGTCCCACATACCCGCCTGGGAAGTCCCCCCTCCCCGCGGAATGCCTAAGAGCATTTCTCGGCGAAAAAGAAAACTGTAGAGCTATGTCTGGTAGAACTCGAGAATAGGCGTTCGTAGACAATGTCGAAAAATCTAGCTTCTTGTAATAACAGTGAAAAACATGAATAAACTGCCGTCTTGTGGCGAAAAGGAACATGAAATTTAAAATGTTATATGCTATAGCCAGATCAAGTCTTAACTTCCGATTTAAAGATCAGACGATCAAAGTAGATGGAGGTAGGTATACAATAATCGGGCCAGTCGAAACTTCCACCGCTCAATTGTTTCGCTTTTTACTTTCTAATATCGCGTCGCGAATTGTGACAGAAACGAAAGTGAGGGTAAATTGGCCAGTTTTGTGTTTTGCTGTTGACTTGAACTTTAGAGGCGAATGTCGGAAACGCGTGTTCAACGCACTCGATCTTGAATTGCATGTGAGGGATATAAAATGGATATATTTTATATAAGGCGAATTGGGTTAGGTTTGAACTTTATGTCCCCGCCATGGTTCAGGCCTAGGGTGAGCCCAGCACCTTGGGCGAAGCTAATTGAGCCGTGGGGCCTCTTTGTACCACTTTTATAAGAAGAGGGGACAAAAGAGCAGTGGGCAAGGGGCGAGGATGGGAACCTCACGACATTGTACTGTCGGTACCATGAGTTCGGTTGCGCCAGAACGTAGTGCTGTTTCCGTATACGAGGCCTAGAAGTAGTGGAAGGCTTAGTGAGGTCATAGACTCGTAAATTAACTTTCCACAAGAATACAGTAACAGGGAGTGCCATGCTGCTTTGCAGCCGAACCGTTTGTCCGGTACAACCGAGATGGTACCTCTCGCTCACATAATACCGGCGTAAAGTGACAGCTATGCTGTCGCGTTTCGTGCGGTTTATGAGTTGCAATCAACTCATAATAATTATTAAAATTACGTTAAAAAACATTTCGACTGAAATGTATTTTTTTTAATCTACAAAAAAATCTTCCCCCACGGTGTACGCTTTTTTTTCTTTTTTTCCTTTCGGAAGGGCTAGACTTTTCGGCCTGATGGCCTTTAAGCTCAATCGGTACAGTAAATGAGCAAATGGCTCACTTAAGAAATATTCGAAAGGGGGACGCCCCCCTCATCGCGCGCGCTGCTCGGGAGAGCAGGATTTGGACTAGTCAAATCCGATACGGTCGACGAATCTTTTACGGTGTACGCAAACTTGTGTATGTACTATGTAAATAATAATATTTTGCCCTTTCTGCATATTTTCATTGCAGTTTATGGAACACAGCCCTAGCCACCATAGTAGATAGTAGTCTCAGTAATGTTCAAGTGAATAGATACCGACGAACGAGAGACTGGACACGACAAAATACAATTATGATGAAACAATTTTTACCAATTTTATCGCGGCTTATTAAGGTTTCTATATGCCCGACGTTTCGGATACTTTACATTGTGAACAGCAACAATCGCGGGAGGACACCGCGCCCTCCTGTGACCATTGTTCCTTATCTTACGATTCTTAAGTCTTCAATCTTGATGAACCGCGATTAAATCCTTAGAAGTTGGTTCAATAATGAGAGAAATTCGCGTAATCATTAGAAAACAAAATAAAAGTTGTACAAAAGCGTACTTGAAGTACCTATTGCATACGGACGTGACGATTTTATAAGGACTCATATTATGGCCGCGGAACCCAAAAAGATTATCGGAATCAGAAAGCAACAAAATTAACGCACACAAGTACCTACAACACTTTCTAAATGGTCGGAAATCTCCTGAGAAAGTTGAATTTCTCTTATTTTGTTTTATAATGACCATTCAAAGACGGCGCTACTGCACATCCGTATTCACCAGGCTAAACCTTTATAGCTATCTCCTTATCCCTACACTATCACGATTTCTTTGGGATAAAAGTCGATCTCACGTAGAGAAAGTAGAGTTACTAACGTATAATCTAGCAAGAGGTAGTGCCATGCTGCTTTGCAGCCGAATTGGGCGACACGACCGGGGTGGTACCTCAAACATAACACCGGCGTCAAGTGACAGTGCTATCGCATTAGTTTCCGGTGGTCAATTGGGGAATGGGCATCATGGTCATATACCGGTATATAACGATCTACCGGGATAGGGAAAAGGAGGGCAACGCAGGTGCTTATCTTTAGGTTGTGGATGTGTGTGGGCGTCGGTAGTCACCATAAGGCCCCGACTGCTCGGTTGCCTCATTATGACACAAAAAAATCATCAAGCCTCTTCATGATCACTAGATCAAACATATTACTAGCAGTGCACCGCGGTATCACCCGCGTACTTCTCAATCCTATGTTTTATTCTGATATCTGTATAAGCTATGTTATTGTTAAGTTTCATCAAAATTGATTCAGTAATTTTTGCGTGAAAGAGTAACAAACATACATACAAACAAACGGAAGCTTTCGCGTTTAAATATTAGTAGGATATTAATTAGTAGGATTTTGTGGAAACCTTTAAAAAAAGGGATGTAAAGAGTTTTGTGAACACCATTAATTATTGATTTTTTTAAATTTCGATTGTAGTAGTAGTTGTATTTACGTGATTTTATCCGGTTTTCTTTATATTGTCTGTTCTTGTCGTTTCGTATATTTTACAAAAGATCTTTGAACAAATTTGATTTTGATTCAAAAGTTCTTGAGTAGATATTTAATGAGATTTGAGCGTTGAGTCATGAATAATGTGTTTTCTTTCCTCCCCCAAATACTCAAACGAATCTCAAATTTAAGACGTACTTAAACTCATGCTACGACGTGTCACATTCGAAGAAAAAAGAGGGACAACACTAGTTTAAGTACGTCTTACATTGAGATTCGTTTGAGTATTTGGGCGTTACTTAATTCATCAACTATTAAGATGCATGGCATTCACACGCGCACTCAAAAATGGTAAAACCTAGAAAAAAGGAGTGAAAATTTAAAAATGTAAAGTGTAGCAGCTGCTGGTACTAGGACCAATTTTAGATGCACGACACAAACGCATCGTTTCACACCGCTCCGGTAGTCGTTTAAACTCGGATTCTCTATGAATGCCTTGTTTACGAAACAAGAGCAAAGAAAAACCTGGTATTTTTTATATTACCAGCCCCCCCAAATGGGCCACCGGAAGCTCACAAACCGCACTAAACGAGACTGCATAGCTGTCACTTTACGCCGGTATTATGTGAGCGAGAGGTACCACCTAGGTCGTTCCTGCCCAATTTGGCTGCAAAGCAACATAGCACTACCTCTTACAAATCATGTTTTAAAAGGTTTCAGTATTTAATCTGTTTTGTTGCAATAAAAAGTTAAGAATCTTTCGTCGGATCCCCGAATTTAGGTCAACAGCTTTAACGAGAATAATTAAGAATTTTATAATTTTATAGGGAAAAAACAACTAAGGAGAATAATTGTTGGGCTGGAAATAAAAAACAATGACCAAAGCGGTAATAAAGTCGTGTAAACAAAACGTGACTCCGGCACGTTTTATAGATATGAGATAAACAGTATCTTGCATAATCACCGAGATGGCTTCATTATATATTATGACGGCTAATAGCTCAATAGTTCAGGTGGTACGGAGAAAATACTAGAAATTTGATGTACGTAAAACAGGGAGGAATAACTGACGGCAGCGGGTGTCGAACAGGGGAGCGTAGGAGGCGCTTCTTAATGCGTCTTCAGTAACGCCCCTGTGCTTGTGTAGGGTTCAGGATGGGAACCTGGGCCCACTATAGCACGACGTCTCGTGACTGCTTACTGGCGGCCGGGCAGTCCCCCCTAACAAAGAGTAGTCTGGCCTGTCTCGGAGGTGCTCCTGTTGCCTGCAGATCCGGGATCCTTAAAAAGCGGCTGAAGGAGCTCGCAGTGGTTTTAGTTTGCATATGCAATGCCACATAGGGTTAGGAAACACCCAGGTACCTGGCTAAATCCTTAAAGATTTCCCTGAGTCAAAAAAAAGGGAAGAGTTATTAGTAGGAGGGATGCGCTGTGCCCCGCAACCGTCTGCATGGGTGCTTTTTTCCCTGAAATAGCTTCACTGTGGAAGGAACGAAGGGCTGGAAATTCAATGAAAAAAAAATCAATCTGAAAATCAGTGTCTCACCATTGCTGTAATGGTGTGGCCAATGATGAGTGGCTACCTTTATTGTTCACAATATTAATATGTATGTCAAACTGTTGTGTACGATTGTCTTTTATAATAACATATCTTTTGTTGTGGACAAGAAAATATTTTTCTTTCCTTCTTTCTTTCTTTATTTCTTTCTTTCAATGTACTTAGATAATAGATACTGGCATCGAGACTTTTTACGTTTCGGGATAGACAACACAAATGAGTTGTCTGGGTTAGTTCGTAACATATGTTCATGGGCGATGCTGCCCACTTACCATCACGTTGCTCGTTAGCTGTTCGCCTCTAACTGTCATAAAAAAGTACTCTCACTGTCAGTACAAACTACAAGTACAGGATCCGCTTCCCACACGACTCACGTTTCAAAATTTTTTATTCGACATCGTACCAACAGAGTATCTTTTTAAGCGTCGATTGAGTCTACCACCGGTTCCAAGGCAAGCTCACTGAGAAGAACCGGCGAAACAAACTCAGGGGAACTAATCTTTTCAAATATTTTATAACAAATTTTACATGTTGTTATCCTAAAATGCCTGGGAGGACGCCCTATTCCCAAGGTCTTCCATAAAATCTTTTATTTTATAAAAACAAGCTGTTGCCTGCAGCTTCGCCCGCGTTACTCAACTCCTATAAGTCACAGCGTGATGTTATATAGCCTATAGCCTTCCTCGATAAATAAGCTGTCTAACACTGAAAGAATTTTTCAAATCGGACCAGTAGTTCCTGAGATTAGCGCGTTCAAACAAACAAACAAACTCTTCAGCTTTATAATATTAGTATAGATATCGTTTACCACAAACTCTCTTTAATATATATATTTTTTTTTTAATTGGGAGATTTTGAACATGTTTCGTAACATCATTACTAAAAGTGTTATAAATTCGAATGTTTATGTGTAATAATCAAATGAGTCTTTGTATATTTAAACTATAGATTACTAACAGATCCGGCCACGCGTTGCAGTGGCTAAGGTATATAAAGTTTGTAAGGTACAAACGTCAAACAGTAAAGAAGGTCTAATATATCTTTTTGTCTAAACGAGTTTTGGATTTGACTTCATCTTGAGAATTTGACATCTGCATACAGTAACAAAATATAAACATTTAATTTGCAATAAATAAATATTGCGATTATAAATTGAGACATAAACTACCCTATCTCCCAAGTTGGACCAAATTACAAATGCTTACAAAATTTGATAAAAATTGTTTCAGTAGTTTCGGAGTTTATCGCGAACATACATCGTGACATGAAATTTTTATATACCTATACTCGGATTCTATCGTTTTTATAATAAAGCTGAAATGTCTATACAAAGCGGTCTTATTGTGGCTGAATGATACAGTTAAGACATGAAATAAGATGGCAATAAATACTTTTACAACAGTGTAGCCAGCGGCGGCAGGATGGTACGATGATTGTCATTCCGCAGGGTTACCGTCGGCGCATCGAAAGTGCGCACGCGCATCGGCTACTGATGCCACTGCACGATGCATTTCACTAGAATTCCACTAACACTCGCGTTTGTAAATAGGCTCATATGGCTTAGTTCTAATGTCCTGATAAATGTATAGTGTCTCGTGTGCCTGTGTGTTCAACGATTCCGAGTGCTTCTATGAATTATATGTACTTATTAGGGTAATGCAATGTTATTCTCTTTTTCGGGATATGCTCTGAGGCATCCCGCGGGGGAGTGGGTCTGCGCCCGAAAGCTGGTAATTGGACGGACGCAGCTCTACCCACTAAAACCCGGCGAGTGCCACCATTTCCGCCTTTGGTGAGGTGCCCCGGATCTAATGAGCAAACAGGGCACCTCGACGGCTAGTCAGTCCCCCAAGGGACTCACGCCACCACCACCGTTGTCCCCCACCACAGAACAACCCCTCCCAACGTCGGGACAGTATAATGGGGTGAGGTTCCCGTCCTCGCCCCTTGCCGCCTGTTCTTTTATCTCTTCTTATAAGTGGGTTACAAAGAGCCCCCTAGGCTACTGAGCCCCACCGCCACGTCAAGGCCTGAACCATGGTGGGGAAACTGTCATCTCTGCATAATAGTTAGTGTCGAATGTTTCAAGAACTATTTTGCGTATAACTACGGGCCCGACAGGCCGCATTGGTTGAATATTTAAAACGTATTTTGAATACATGTTGCGTTGATGATCCTCTAAAGTGCTTAAAGTATCGAAGGTATAAATAATCTACACTTTTTTATATCATAGGAGGGCAAACGAGCAGTTGAAGCCTTTTAGCGACTATCGACGCCCAACCAGAGATTATGCAGATGCGTTGCCCTCCTTTTACTTATGCCCCCCAATGGGTCGTCGGAAACGCGACAGCATAGTTGTAACTTTACGCCGGTATTATGTGAGCGAGAGGTACTCCGGTCGTGCCGGCCCATTTCGGCTGCAAAGCAGACTACATAATATGTTTTAGCCATTTAAAATTGAAAAATTTATGGAAGGTCCCCATCCTGATGGATTTTCTGTAAATTCCGTAAGTTTCTAGGCTCTAAAGGCTTAGTATTCTAACAGTCGATGAAGGCTGATGTTGGTGTTATAAGACCGGTGGCAGCTGGTGCTCACTGATAATACTATCGCGTAATCTTATCGATCTAGTTTCAACTTGTGACGCATATTGTAAACGGCTTTTGTGCCGTTGCATCACGTCTTCCTGTTGACATCCGAGCCTCGTGAGCCTGAGTGGAAGTTTTATGCGGGCAAGTGCTAAAACGCCATCTTGCGACGGAAGGACGGAACATGAACCTGCTAAGTTTTCCACGCGGTGTCGGAAAACTTTCCTACCTAATAGCCTAAGCCATATCATATATTATGCCGAAATATTCACAGCGAAATAAATAAATACCCTCTTTTAAATAGATTAATCTATACATCTATACAGATAAATAAAATTGGAGTGTCTGTTTGTAATATCAAAATAACCGCTTTTTATTCAATGCATATGGATGTATAGACGGGACATATACCAAAATAGCCTTCTTTACAATTTTTGTCTGTATGTCCGTCTGTTTGTTCCGGCTAATCTTTGAAACGGCTGGGCCGATTTTGATTGGACTTTCACTGGCAGATAGCTGATTTTATAGGGTTTACTTAGGCTATAATATAAAAATAATCATCATCAACCTAGGTACGGCTGTAAATCTAAGTTAACGCGGGCGAAGCTGCGGGCAACAGCTAGTAACTAATAAAAACTATTTGGATTTGTTATATTAGTGTTGAAGTATGCGTGTATGATTCTGGTTTCCTGCTCCTTAGTGAGTAGTTTAGTGTGAGGTACCCGTCTGCATATGCTCAACTTTGTTGTATACCAGATTGAGGCCAACCCGACGCCTGGATGCCGTGTGGTCGCTGACTGCACGGTTGGCGGGGGGCAAGCCCCCACTTTTAACAAACCAATGTCCAATAGTGAGCCAAATGGGCTATCACAAATCCGACGAAGCATTAGGGCCTTTGGGCCATTAGCATAGATCCCTCCGAAAAAAAAAACAGATTGAAGGGCAGGCTATGTATTTCCTGGCACCGAGGGGAGTGCAGGACGATGAGTCATGCACAGGTGGGAGGCTACGCATGTTTGTCAAGTTTCGCTTTGCAAGAAAATGTATATGATGGTTTCCACTGCAATGCAATGAAACCAGCACTAGTCCAGTCGGGGGAGACATATAACTAGCCTGAAATAGAAACAATTCATTTTTTTCATTTCAGTATTTTTTTTCTTAACGTCGGGTTGGACGTATAAATCTCGATATTCTAACTAATCCCGGTAGAGGATTCGCCGCCATCTTGTTTTAAAGTTCAATTTTTTCGTTTTTCAAATTCCACCCATTACGATTTTTTTGATAAACTTGATAGTATAACTCTGCAAATATTGATCCTATCGTAAAAATGATAATGACCAAACTTGTGAGAAATTAAATTCCCAACAACTTTGAATACGGCCATTTTTGCTCTAAAGTTGAAAATTAACGAGTTATTTCAGGAAAACGAAAAAATTGAACTTTAAAACAAGATGGCGGCGTTTCAAAACAAAAAAATCGCTCCCTGGTTTTTTTTCTATTTAAATGTCTGCCCCGACTGGACTACACATACATTACAGGCTACGCATTAATTGACATTTTCTTTCAATTGCAAATTTAACACTCGTGAGTCATGCGTAGCCTCTGCGTGCGCCGCGGTGGAGCCACGACTTAATTGCTATCGACAATATTCGATTATTATCAGCCTTACAAATATGCTAGCCTGTTGGTCTTGGTCTGGGTGGACTTTATATCGTGTCATCAACATCATCATAAGCATTATTAACCTTTTTCCGGCCACTGCTGGAGCTAGGCTTCGTTCAATGATCGCAACGCTTACATAATGTATCCAATGGTAATCTCTTCGTCTTGTTCTAGTACAAAATCTATTAACAATGTCGTTAGTTTAACGGTCTTATTTATCCTCTGTTCACAAAAACTTTTGAATGTATATACTAGGAAATCCCACAAGTTATTTGGTAACGAATATTAAATAGAGTAATTTTTTTTTAAAACAAAACATAATGGATCGTTTTGCAAGCTCACATACATTCTATTTTTATTATAAATGTAATTAGAGCTAATGTAAACATTTTCTACGAAAGTACGCTGACATACATACAATTTATTTCAGCACATTTCACAATCATCACGTTCTAAGGCCGTAGGATAAATGTTTGTCAAAACTAACCATCACCAGCTGTTACACGGATGACGGAGTATAGTTTCACAGCATATTAATTATGATTTAAGTAGCAATGAACGGAAGGGACGAAAATATGAGTTTATTGGATTATGATGTTAGACATTTAGCAAATGGAATGTAAATCGAAAGTCCAAATGCCACCTTTTATGTACAGTACAAGGATAAAGCTAATGCTTACTGACATTCTCTATGTATATGTAATGTACCAAGTTCAACGGTGAGGCAGACTGACATTAAAACGTTTTTTGAAGTGTAAACTTCTATTAGCGCGGTGCGCATATTTTAGATGAGATAAAATTTCTGAACTCGCGACACCGCACACGAAACGCTGGAGACACAGTTTGACGTTTATATGACGTGGACTCGCGACACCGCACGCGAGCCGCTGGAGACACAGTTTGACGTTTATATTACGTGGACTCGCGACACCACACGCGAGCCGCTGGAGACGCAGTTTGACGTTTGATTTATTTATGATTATGCAATATTTGTGTATAGGTTGTCATAATCTTTTTCAGCCTATATTATAGGTATTTGAAGTTAATTGTATTGTTTTCACTTCTATCGGTAGTCCCTGTGACTGGTTGGGGTTTTTTTTATTATGAAAGTACAAACGTAAAGTAAGATACTTAACGAGGGAGAAATTAATTATAATCATAGATAATTTGCAGGGATGCGAGTATAGTACGGGTGGGTTCATTTAAAAATTCAGCAGAAAGGTAAGTTCGTGTCAAAGTAATACGCCTTTTTGCACCGAATAAAATACTTTGTGACGTCACTCGTTCTTAACTTCATTTCAAGTTAAATTGCACACTACAATTACTGCTATGATGAAATAGTAGTCGCAAATTGATTTGTGTAAATGGATGCGAAAATTGGATCAAAGCGGACTGGTACCGTTATATTGGCGAGCGAGCGATTAGCAATATTAGGTGAAGGCGAACCAGTCGAGAGCTGGCTAACGCAATACCTAGGAAGTATTTGAAGGGCTAGCTAGAGTCTAGACGTTGGTACATCACTGCTCAATATTAATGTCATTTTAATGGGCTCTTGCATGTTTTCGTGAAATAATGTACACTTTCTCATACCACAGACATTTTGAGGCTAAGTTTTCTTAGAAGTGTCATGCATTTTTTTTGTTAGATGGAGACAATTTTAGAGAAGTGTATGGTATTTTTAGGCTATTCTGTGTTGCACACATGCGTTGACAACCTACAATTGTTAATTGTAAGTCTCTACCTAGCCTAGGTAGGTCAGGTTAAAACACTAAAAGAAGATAAGATTAAAACAAACATCGCAATAAGATCTAGTTTATATACTGCTTGTTCACTAACGATATACTGAAATAATAAGTCCTAAATGTAGACCTAGACAGCCTAAGATCCTATCATTAGTGCTGTAACTTTTAGATCAGCTATGCACAACGTTGCCCACGAATCGTAGAAAATAGCATTATTTTTTTGTCAACATACAATAAAATTGTATATTTGAGAGCCGTGTCGCACACGTGCTCCGGTTGACAATCAATAAATGCCAGCCTTGACATCTAAATGGATGGTATTGATTCTGTATTATACGACGAGTGCGTTATCGGAACAAAAATGGCGCTGGTTATGAGCTGTTCCTCGCGGTTTGATTCGCCTAAAATTAAAAAAAATTATAAAATGTAATAATATAAACTTACTCAATAATTGGGCAATCAAATACAAAATGGTTTCAAATAAAACAAATCTCTTCAGCTTTTTATTTATTGGTAGGTTTTGAGATTCCGTGAATCAGGTTTTGGTACATTTGTGGTGTGATACAAAAGAATACGTAGTTAACAGAATAAGGCGTTTATCGTAGCCGCAGTGACCTATCAGTCCCCTCTAGACAATTGTCTTTTATGTTTATAGAATAGAATAGAAACATCAATGTATGAGATTGACGTTCGTTTTCGACAACTTGACGTTCGCTTTCGACAACATTGTCAAAAGCAAACGTCAATCTCATACATTGATGCTTCTATTCTATTCTATTCTATAGACGTAAGCCACTTGTCTACAGGGGCTGGGGGCGGCAGGCTATTGCCGCTAGGGTGGCTCACATATAGGGGCTTATCCTAGTGTGGGGTTCGGGAAAATGCAAGGTTAGATGGCTTGGCTCCAGTTCGATGGATTGGCAATCTTCGCGATGTAGCCATCTTGACGTTTATTCAAACGTAATGAGAAGCCTATGTTTGAGTTATTTCCTTAGGATAGCTGTACATCGAATCAGTGGTAACTGGAAACCCAACAAAAGTATCGCGAAGACTTAGGATTGCGTTGTGTCCTACGGCTTCTGTGGCTAATTGAGTTTTTTTATGTTTGAGATGTGAATTACTTCACAAACTGTTCCACAACGTGGGTCAATAGCTCACGTTGTAGAACAGTTCTTTACGAGATATTTATCATATAAAATGGGTCACATCTGATGCCATTGCGTGAACAACATTCCAGTGCAAAGAACAACGTTCACTCTTCCTGGATAGCAGATTGTGGCCAACCTTCTACATTGACTGTAGTTCACAGATGTGTTGGGACATGTTTGGAGCACTTCAAACTCAACAAGAATCCTTTAAATTGTAACAGATAGGACTAACCTAGAATCATTCATTCACCTTACAAAATGGGATGCTTCTAACAAATTCCACGGATGGAGGTGGGCGAGGAGAGCGGGTGGTGTAATGAATGCATCCTACCCAACCTCCACCCGCGAGTTAGTAGTCATCGTAACGGTGTGCGCCGACGTTACGGTACCATGGAGCCCGCCCACCGGCTCACGCGCTCGTCTGACGATTGTGTAATACTAGCTCTTGTCCGCGATCCTACTTGCTCCGAAATTGAAAGGAAAACTTATTTAATAAATAGACTATAACCTTCCTCAATGAATGTTCGACTAGTCGATAAAACTTGACCACAGATCAAAGCGTTCGAAGAGACTAGCAAACTCTTCAGATCACAACATTAGGCCACTACCACTAAAAACACCGCGGGTGTCTGCCGCCTATAGATCCGGGGCACCTCGGATCTATCAACAACACGGCACCTCGGCGATTGGCCGGTCAACCAGGACCGGACTCCCTAACTAATGGGGGTAACTCCGGCATTCTAGAATTACCACCAACGCCGCCGGGACTGTGCAATGACGTCAGGTTACCTTGAGGAGAGCCCAGATCATGGAGGTGAATGAGTTGCCTGAGCTAGTTCCAGGTAAACTCGTTTATGTTTACGGGCAACGCTGATCATCAGTTGGCAGGTCTGCCAGGTTGTCTATCCAAATAATAAATTAAAAAGTCATGTGATGACTGTACGCGGTGTTCTTGTAACCGTTGAAAGCCTTATTACTCAGGCACTCTTATAACACCAATTAAACGCGTGTTTCAAACAATTTAATGATTTTCACTTTTTACTAGACATCATTATTAATTTACAATTAGTTTCGTGTTTGCGCGTTATTTCTCTATGCGTTTACCGATTCGCCTTACAACTTTGTATGCTTGGCAATTGTCTGATATTGTATATCAATGCACATAAGAAAAACGAGATGAATATAATAATAATTCTTCTCGTTAAAACGGCTGGACCGATTTTGATGATTTTTTTGTGTTGAGTGCATTCGAGAATGGTTTGGATTTACAATTCGGTCAAATGCTTTGTGCAGGACAACGTCTGTCTGGTCTGCTAGTTATTTTGTAAGGATTCTCACGTTGTCGTCACTGTAGTGTTGTTTTTATAGTTCCATCTAAAGGGTGCCAAGAACACCACTGTAATGGAGATAAAATCAATTAATGAAGATTTATGTGGTCATCTCGCATACAAAAGACTTTTTTTTCAACCATATTATATCGCTCTGTTACACAATTTCTTAAAATGTACACACTGACATACAACTTCAAACGGTTGTAACGAGTACCAATACTCTACTCGTCCGTCGAATACTCCGGTCGTCTGCAGCCCGGTCGAGTATCAATGATTCAGACGAGGTACCGTTGGGCGTGAGTCACTAACAAACATCACTTGACCTCATACATGTGTTTTCCTCGTGTTGCTTCTGCAAAAATATTTTTTTACATTGAAAAGGTTTCAAGGACGAGACGATCGATTATAGTCATTTATATTATAGTCCACCGTGGACTCAGCTTCTGGATGGGTGCTGCTAGACATAGTCTTTCCACGAACCCCAAGATGGCCATTCCTCCGCCACCAGTATCTTTTTTTATGTTAGTTGGATAGGCAAACTGGCAAACGTACCACCTGATGTTAAGTGGTCGACGTCGCCCATGAACATAAACTAGTATACCTGGAACGAGCCCAGGCAACTCATTTATGTGTTGCCTATACTGAGACATAAGATGTTAAGTCTCGGTGCCAGTAATTACACTGCCTGTCTTGCCCTTCTCTCCGAAACACAGCAAAACTGTTTTAGGGGAGAAATAAGCAAGATGGTGAAAGAAAAATAAGATCTAATACGCCCGAAGATAATCAAATACGTAGTTGGACCCCGACGTACTGTTCCGAACACCTCTCCACTCCAGAGCTTTAGAGACTATCAATTCTGCGTGATGCCCGGCCCCCAACTTTAATCCCTCACGTGGTGGCTACACAAAATTGCTTAAAGCAGAAGCTTTGTTATTGCAACACATTGAAAATTCGAAGATCTTGTTTCCAACCGTCAGCCTCGTCACTCGTGATCGATAAGGGGGAAAATTTTGGAGCTCCGCGCTCACATTTATTTATCGCTGGAGCTCGGATTCGAACTCGCCCACAATATTCAGATGCATTTATGATGGACCCCAGTCTCATAAAAAATGCGGCATCTGCTGCCCGATATGGTCAGATAAAGCTGCCGTTATATTGTGTATTGCATGAGGTGTGATTGTCACAAGTGATGTTATGAATTGATTTGATCAAGTAAACATTGTGGTAACGGTTTTTGTGCCGTTCGTTCGTTTGTCCTCGAAATATCGTCATGGCAAATACGACATACATTGATACATTATTGACAAACATATATTAGTAGGCGATACAATTATTTAAGGAGAGGAGAATTAGGAGGAGGTTATTACGAACAAGCGTGCATTAAGGCTTATCTTATTAAGTTCAAAAGTGGAATAAAAAGAAAATTTGGCATTTATTACTACACTTCAAATAAAGTTATAAAAAAATGTTCTATTCCGGATCCACCACAGACCTGAATGGGCATTACAGGACCAGCTTTGTCCTTCTATTAACGAAACAATAGCAAAATGTTGTTTGTAGATGTCTGATGGTGAGACTGTGTAACGTTATCTAGGAAACTGAATCATAAGCAACATCAATATAGTGATCTCTCGTATCGCTCCAGGAAATGGATCGTAAATAATAATGAACAATAAGTCGCGGTTGCTGACCTTACGTGCGATTGAATGATACAAACTTAACGATCCGCATTGTGAAACCATCCCGGTGGCAACTGGTTGAGTTGCGCAACCCGGTGTACAGGGTGGACGGCTACGGGTTAGAGAAGAAGACCCTGCGAACCCTAGGAGGGGGCCTTCCCACAAGGTAGACCGACGATTTGTTGGGAGGAGGATATGTTGGGGACCGTTGGATGCGAGCAGCACAGGAACAGACAAATTAGAGATTCTTTGGGGAGGCCTATATCCAGTTGATATTATCGACTTAAGCGTCGACCGTCGACGAGAAAATCCTACATAGAGTATAAAGGATTATGGTATTGCCTTGCGGTAGCTGGCTGCTAACTCATTGGCCAGATTTGCTGGTATATTAAAAGCATTTGTGATTTTACTGTAAAGTTCTGAAGCTCGAGTTATGTAAGGTTTTTCTTTTAAACCACAGATAATTCGTGATGAGAAACATCTGGATATTGAAGTAGGACTAAGGGTTTTGTAAGATGGTTCATGGTATAGTAGTTTAGAGAAATGGAAACCATAAAATGCTGCAAGTGTTTCAGTTTGAAAATACCTACTGGATGCGGCTATCAGGCCATGGCTCTTACATATTATACATTTATGAATTCCATCCATGGCACTGTGAATTTTGATTTCCCACTCTGTACGGCCTAGACCGACATCATACCTAATCGAAATAATTGGCTGGAAGCTAAGAAGAAGAAGTAACAAGTAAGTCTCTTGTGACTATGAGAGGGCTCAACAATATCCTAATACATTAAGGTGTACGCCAGATATCTTATTCGTTTTCAACAGTCCTACCGAGCTGATAACTAATCACATGTATGTAGTTTAGAATATTTTAGTATCATAAATGTTCAGGACAAGCGAATAAGAAAGATCGGACAGACTGAGCTTGCATTTAGAATATTTGAATGTATTTACGTCAGTGAGGCCTTGGCTACGCCTGATATTGTTATTTCCTGAGCTCATCTCCTAATCTATGATTCGGTTTATCTACATGTTGTTTGCTTCTTGCAAATTATCATTAAATTTTACGTAAATGATACGCCTATCTTATATTGATTTTTGTGATAGCAATAAAGGTCTTAAAATCAGAAATGTTGCATTTTTTATGTATTCCGATTTAAAAGTCTTTAGATAAGTATTAAAATTACACCTTTAATTAATAAACAATCCTTAGTCTTGAATCAAGAAGCTAACAAACTGATTTGTTCAACACTCAGTGAAAGTGACATGAGCGGGATGGTCCCAATATTGGGGTGGCTTAAACTGTGTTTGTGACATGTGAGATATCCAGCGAGTAGAAAATACAGCTATGCACCGCTTAATTAGTTGAATAGATGCAAAGGATCGGTTTAATAGACATAACAATTGCGAGCTTGCGTATTTAGTTCGATAGTTAGGAGGAAATTTGTTTCTGAAAATTTTGAACGATTACAAGATTCTTTCGGATTTCACACGTGTATTATTTCGTATATTCTAGTGGCCTGACCTGATGTTGTCCTGTTATATACACAATTGCTTCAAGCCAATTTTTCAAGTCGGACCGACTTGCACATTTTGCAAAACTTAATTAAAATCAGGTCATTTGCTTAGGAGTCCATCTCGGAAAAACGTGACTTGAAATTTATTTATGTATACATAATAAAGCTGAAGAGCTTGGTTGTCACTTGCGACCGCCGGATTTGAAAGACTTGGTAATGGACAGCTTAATTATTGGGGCTATTTCATTAAAAAGGCTATTTATTTAGGAGGTAAGCTTTATTTTAAATTTGGGGTGGCTTAAACTGTCAGAGAGAGTAATGTATAAAATCTCCAATGCTCAAGCACCGTCAATATGACACGATAACTTTCTTCATGGTGCTCGCTCCGTTGGACTGGTTGTCTGTCGGTCGCCACTCGCGCTCGTACGACTCTCGGCCCCTTTCGCTTTTCAAGGTGAATTTCACCAGCAGATATTGTAAAGGAGAAGCAACTAAAAGTACCTAAGGAATGAGATAAAATCTTGTATATACATATATGTTTTCTCGGTAATACGTCTTGGAAGGGTAAATATGTATTATAATAATGCCCAATTCGTTATAATTTATGGTATTTCTAATACGGTTGATAGACAAGGGTGCCTCAAGGTTCAATATAATTACCTGTGTTTTTCTATAAATATCGCTATATTTCAATTTAAACATAAACTTGCACCAAATCCACAACAAACCGTCAAACCAGTCGTAAAGAACTCCCTTTATACGTCCCAATGCGGGGCACGAGTCTCCTCGACGTTGCTATTTGCTGGCCTAATAAGCAAAGACCAACTTAATCTTATCAGTCATGCAAATTTCCTCACGATGTCTTCACATTCTAAAAATATGTTTACACAATATGTTTATTTGTTAGTTTTGATGATGTTATTGTACAGGTTTAATGAACTCGTGATATCGGAGCGGATGTTCTGCTAGCACATCCACATAGGAATATTCTTGTATGTTGTTCATTTCATATTTATTATGTAATTATTTACATTAGTCGAATCTTTTGTGAATTTCTTCTAATGTAGATTTAAAATTTTAAATATTTCTTTATAAACAAACTCCATTGTAATGCTATCAAATGCAAATAAGTATTTTATGCGGTTTTTTTTAATTCAACTTTGACATGCAATGACGCTGTTCACACACAACTCAAGGAATAAATTCTTTTACGATTATTGTATATTTTGAAAAAATCTTATAGCAAAAGCGTGGAACATTTTAAATTCGCAGTATATTTTTATGTTTCGATCATAGCAGTGGTAAAGCGTTACTTCGCCTTAATGTGTCGGTGGCTTCGTCGGCGGAGCGGTTTCACTTTCACCTACTTACGTAAATGCGACCTTTTAACCATCATCGAGATACCCAATACACCCAGATTATCACAACAATATGACTTTTTGTTTAATTGTCCATATGACCTCTTTTCTGCATAAACACGCAAAGGACTTCTGAATTGTTATCCTTCGCCTGTTTCTTTGTTTTAACATAATTTTGTTACAAAATTTTATTTAAGTTGCAATGTTTGCCTAGCGACCGATATATAACCGATTGCGATTATTTTTGAGTCATTGGTTTCTAGTTCGTCCTTTGTGGTATGTTCACTATAATTTACTTCTATGTCTAATAAGTAGGTTTTCTGGTATGTAGATGTTTCGTTTGTGTGACGTTTAAACTCTTGCGCATTGCGTTTGTTGTTAATTTATTATTCTCACGATGCGTTCACAAACAATGAAGTAAAAAAGGCGAGATTCCTATATCATAAAAAATGGTGTCAAAACGTAAGAATTTCCTTCCTCATCATAAATGAACGAACGAATCTTGGTAACAAAATATTGTATGTCAACGTCACCGGGTATTTATTTGCTGAATGATTTGGCTCGTCTCGACAAACACGTGCACAGATTTTAAATGGAGCCAAGTAAATAGGAAATGCTTGTCTGAAGACGAGCTATTGTTTTGCTGCACTAGATGCTCCGGTTTTAAAAGAAGGTACAATTGGGAGGCTATCATGTGCAAAAAGAATTTTCTAAAGTAGACTAGTAGTTTCAGAGATTTGCGTGTTTCAATAAACTCTTCTTTTTTACATTAGTAAAGATGCCCATCTTTTGCCTTTTGCCCATTTGTCTCCAAGGACATGAGAGCCCCAATTGTTAGTAGTTAATACATAGTTATTTAAATTAAATAAATAGGTTAATAAAGTTAAAATAATAAACTTTTATCCAATTAGCTGACTCTAGCGATGTATTTTTTTCCAAATTTCTCCTTAAACTAAGCTACAGGCTTGTTCATTAAATTTAGATGTTTGGTTTAAATATTAATTATTTTTTATTTATTTTCAGGTACGCACCTGTGGTTTCTGAATTTCTCTATGGCGTCTAGTAAGTCTACGTGTTGCGTATTTTCATTGTTTTAGCGGGTCTAGGCCATCTTACCGGCTCTTTACTCAATATTCCATTCCAATTAGAATGGCAGATCGTAGTTTAATTTATTGACGAAGAAGACTAAATTCTAGATAGATTCGTTGAGAGAAGAATCTGGAAAATTCAGTCAAAATATGACTAAAGCAATAATAGTAACGTGTATGTGTGTTGTTTAACTCAACTATTAATCAGCCTCTATACACGACTGATAACAAGATTGTATGGGGTTTTACTCACTTTAGCCCATTATAAAACAATTGTTTGTTTTATAATTCTACTTCATTGTTATAATGTTTGTTTTGTGTCACGTGTGCAGGTAACGTGTTTGGTGTAGACTGTAGAGTATGGACGTCTAACGAAATAGGCTAGCAGTTGCCTCCCCACTATGGTTCAAGCCTTGTCGTGGCGGTGGGGCTCAGTCGCCTAAGGTGAACCCAGCAGCTTGGGCGAAGCAAAGGGAGCTGCTCTTTGTACCCCTCTTATAAGAAGAGGGGCCAAGGGGCGAGAATGGGAACCTCATCCCATTGTACTGTCCCGATGTTGGGAGTGGTTGTTTTGTGGTGCAGGACAACCACTCTGCGGAGGTGGCGTTGATCCCTTGGGGATAGACTAGCCGTCGAGGGCACAGCAGGGCACTGTTGCTCAACAGATCCGGTTCACCTCACGAGGAGCGGCATTGGTGGCACTCGCCGGATTTTAGTGGGTAGAGCTGCGTCCACTTACCACCTTTCGGGCGCAGTGAGTCCCACATACTCGCGTGGGGAGACCCATTCCCCCGCGGGATGCCTCAGAGCATTTCCCGGCGTTAAAGAAAAAAAAGTTCCTTACTAATGGATGTAGAATCAAAACTTTTATATTTTAATTTACCTGCAAAAGTGCTTTTTATATGCCCCATTTGATTCAATGATTTTGACTTTGAGCCTGAACAGCCTAGTGAAACGTTGATTTGAGTTAGACAGGGTTTGAAACTTTAGGGACAGTTAAAAGGGCAGTTTTTTTTAATAAACGAAAAATAAATTATGTTATTTATTATACATAATATGTATAAGAATGAGAATAAATTCTGTTAGTTTTCAAATGTAAGTAAATTTTGTAACAAAGTTCTCCAAGTATCTAAATGTATATTTGAACAACGATGATTATGTCTCACCTCATTTTGACAAAGGAAACGGACGCTTCAAAATTGGCACCAAATTGAGGAAATCGAGACGGAAGCCTCTGCGATTGGGGTCAAGATTCACGTGAAGTGCCTTTTATCATCACAAAACAAAAAAACATGAAATTAAATTGTTTTATCACTATAAAATACTAATTAAAAAGTGAATAAATAACTTCGTCCTTGACACCGCAGTTCAAATCGATCGCTTATTGGTGACGTCATAGCTTTTAACTTTTTCCGTGATATAATAAAGAGAAATCTTTGTTTATAAGCTTACTAGCTGTTACCGGTGGCTTTACCTGCGTCATCGTATTTGCGGACTGATAGACGTAGCTAACTAGTGTTTTAAGTGTATGACTAGTTTCGAATATTAGCCCTCCATCTGAATATACATACATTACGTTTATGATATTAGTACATATACATTTCGCGCGAATGAAATTTGCTATAGTTGTAGCATATGCTTTAATAGTTAAACTTTTTGTATATACATATTAATATACAAAAAGCTGCTGCCCGCAGCTTCGCCCGCGTTAACTTAGATTTACAACCGTATCTGGATTGATGATGATTATTTTTATAGCCTATGTCCTAATCCAAGGTATAAGCCATCACCATTTCAACTTCAACAAACGTCCAGACATCCAAACTTACTTTCGCCTTTATAATACATATTAGTAAGATGCACATTAAATATGCTTAAGAAGTGTTTAAACTTCAAATTCTATTACGTACTGTAACTTAAAATTAACGAGCGGGAGGAATGCGCTGTGCCGCTCATGCCTATTTGAGTACCTTATTTTTTTTTCTTTAACGCCGGGAAATGTTCTCAGGCATCCCGCGGGGGAGTGGGTCTCTCCACGCGGGTATGTGGGACTCGCTGCGCCCGACAGCTGGTAAGTGGACGCAGCTCTACCCACTAAAACCCGGCGAGTGCCACCAATGCCGCCTTTGGTGAGGTGCCCCGGATCTAGTAAACAAACAGAGCACCTTGACGGCTAGTCAGTCCCTCAGGGGACCGACGTCACCCCCACAGAGGGGTTGTCCCGCACCATAGAACAACTCTTCCCAACATCAGGACAGTACAATGGGGTGAGGTTCCCATCCTCGCCCCCTGCTCTTTTGTCCCCTCTTATAAGAGGGGTACAAAGAGTACATCTTCGCCCAAGGTGCAGCGGCTCACCCTAGGCTACTAAGCCACGTCAAGGCCTGAACCATGGTGGGGTGCTTGAGTACCTACCTCCTCCTACTCTCCTTTTTTTGTCGTCACAGCCTTGTAGTGTTTCGGTGAGAAGGGCAGGGCTATCTTACGTCTCAGGATAGACAGACCAACAGATAATTGAGTTGCTGGGGTTCGGACCAGGTGCACTTGTTTGTGTTCCGACGCTGACCATCTCCATCGCGTGGCTCGTCTGCCAGTTTAGTAATATAGATGAAAAAACTAACAAACATTGTCTAATTATTATTTTTTTAGGTTTTTTTTACTATTTAAAGAAATGTGTAATTAAACTCTGATAGGTATTTATAAGAAATTCCGTTTTGCTACTGGCTTGTTAAATAATAATGATGTGCCTTTGGGGTTCCTTAACCTGTGGACATGTGAGTCACACGCTTTGAATAATTAATGAAGGATTTTAGGTTAATGACAGACCAATATTTACATTAATACAACTTTATTATAATGTTGTGTTTGTGATTTTAATTGGAATAATAATTTATGGATGTTCTTGAAAGCTGTTCTAGAAAATGAAAGTTTGTTTAAATTATTTTTACGAATGTACATAACGTAACGTGTTCGCGGATTCTTAATGTAAAAATTAAGAAATAAAAAAATTTAAATAAAAATTATAACCGACTTCAAAAAATAAAGTAACTAAAATGTTATAAAATAATCGCGTGTACAATCTTTGCGTTTACCACGTCATTATTGTTACTTTTGGAGTCGGTGTCAGCTAAGTTAAATAGGTACCTACAGCAACAAATACGTCACCATTGTCGTATTTGTTGCTGTAGGTACCTACCTATCTACCTTGGCTGACACCGACTCCAAAAGTAACAATAATGACGTGGTAAACGCAAAGATTGTACACGCGATTATTTTATAACATTTTAGTTACTTTATTTTTTGAAGTCGGTTATAAATTTTATTTAAAAATTTTTATTTCTTAATTTTTAGTGATTCATTAAAGAAAGGCATACAGAGATAGACATTTTGGCATATTGAACCGTATGAAGTAAGCCCAAAAAATCTGTAAATCGTCGAGGAGTTCCCTCGACTGTCTATAGTCTCCATCATCATAACGGTAATGGCACGTATCACCCATAAGGGTGCAAAGTTCTCATCAGTATAAATTAATTAAGTCCAATCACAAGGTAGCTACTTTAAACTATTTAGGAGTTCCCTTAACTGAGCTTCGTCTTCATCATCAGACCCCCAATCACAGTCACAACCCATCTAGGTGTAAAGTTCTCATCAATACAAATTAATCAAGTCCAAACACAAGGTTACTGAAGTAAAACGTCGAGGAGTTCCCTCGACTGTCTTCCAGCTCCAGCATCAGATCGACTCTAGACCTTCATTAAATTGTAGTGCTTTAAAATGTTTATTTAAAAAAATATTAAGCACACTAGTTATTCCTACAAATTTCGAAAGTTTCCCTCGATTTCTCTAGGATGCCATTATCAGATCCTGGTTTCCTTATCATGGGACCAAATGGCAAGTACACCCTTTCAAACAAAAAAAGAATTTTGAAAATCGGTCCACAATTGACGGAGAAATCGGTGTACATACATAAAAAAAAATACCAGCCGAGTTGAGAACCTCCTCCTTTTTGTTGAAGTCGGTTAAAAAGATTTAAATTAACAGACTTCGATGTAATACGTAAATAAGGTAAGGTAGTCGCGTTATAAAATAACTTCCAGTTTTTTGTTATAAATTTTGAAGAGACAAATTTAACAATCAATAGATTACAAACTTAATATTCCAGTTTTTGGGTCAATAGAGACAAATGTTGTATAGCAATAAAAACATTTTTGTCTACTAAACAAATCGGCATATGTTCAGCAGTGGAGGGATAATGGCTGATGATGATGATGATGTAACAAATCGAAGAATGTTCTGTTAATCAATTAAACTTATCTAAACACAAGAATGGAGCGAGGATGATGTAATTAAATGTAAAACTCTGTATCGTTGAGCAAAATTATGTTATTGTAAACTAATCGTTGTTAGCAGCTTCGCCCGCGTTATTCAACTCCTATTACACACATGCGTGATGTTATATAGCCTATAGCCTTCCTCGATAAATGGGATATCTAACACTGATATAATTTTTCAAATCGGACCAGTAGTTCCTGAGATTAGCGCGGTCAAACAAACAAACTCTTCAGCTTTATAATATTAGTATAGATAAACTAGACGTTGTCAGCAGCTTCGCCCGCGGTAACGTTACAGCCGTATCCGGACTGATGATGATTACCTTTATAGCCCGCGTCACTCGGTGTTAGCGTATAATTATACTATCCTTTTATTCTGATACCATAGATACATCCAAACCTGCAAATGTTACCTTTTTATATTGGTATAGAACAGTGATTCCCAAAGTGGTCTATATCGACCCCTAGGGGTCTATGACAACCTGCAAGGGGTCTACGTCAGCGAAAAAAAATTTGGGGGTCCATGAAATGAAAATGGGGGTCCACGATAGTGGATCTCAACACATACACTGATAGTACCTATTTACTTACATCATACTATCTTATAATATCATAACATATACATTATTTATAAAAGTACCTATGAAGTAAAAAATATATTATATATGTTTATAAAATTGTGTAAGTTGTAGGATGTTGGTATTCGCTTTGTGGTCGCAATACATTTTGAACTTGTCAAAACCTGAGAGTCGCAGTCTCAGAGCTTCGCTACCTTGCACTGACTTGTTCAATTCGTCACTATAAATACGAATGTGAGACTAATACGTTTCCTGAATCTTGAAAAGGAAAGTGCTAAGAAAATATTTTAAAAAATATAAACAGATAGTATATCACACAAATTATAGTGAGTCAGTTTTCTCAGTTCCCCAATTTGTCACAGACAAGCTGCCAGGAAGACGACGTTTCAACTTATGTTCAACATTTAAATGCCCTCTATTCAGATTTTGAATCTAGGTTTGAGGATATTTTGACTATGGTAATAGGTAATACCACCAGGGATCCATGTGGTGACATAGAAGAAACGAATGTCATGATACAAGAGGAACCGACTGAACTAAGTACAAACGAAGAACTTAAGGTTCAGTTTAAAAACGGATATCAGCAATTCTGGCTGCAAAATAACATACCCGTTACTTATCCCGTATTATGGAATATAGCGAGAAATATTTTAATTTCCTTTCCATCGTAATACCTAGTGGAAAGGGGGTTCAGCGCTGTTACCAATCTCCTAACGAAAAAAAGAAACAGACTGGACATCATTAGCCGAGGAGATTTAAGATTAACCCTTACAAATGGACGCCAAATGTTGATAATTAATTATTAAAGCATCAGGTTCATCCTTCTCACTAAAAATATTGACTTATTGCTTATGTTATTTTATTTATAGTTTATTTTATGTTTATTTAATGTTATATTTTACATAACAGATACAAAATTTAATTTTGGGTAGTTTTAATTTAAATTCAATTAATAAATGTATAAATTTACATGTGTTTTTACTTTAAGTTTTTAACACTAAACTTCACTACAGTTAGAAATTTACAGGAAATCAATATCAGGTAAGTAGGGGGTCTACCCAACACGGAAAAACATGGCAAGGGGTCTACGACACAAAAAAGTTTGGGGAACTCTGGTATAGAGTATACCAATATAAAATAGAGTAGAGACGAGAATATCTCTGACCATCAAGGTAAGAATCAAAAAGGTGTACAATGTTACCACTACCAAAAAAATAATAAATTGCAATCGATTTAATAGTAATGTTTTTTTTTCCCGTAACCATGGTGGCTGTAAAGTATCCGAAACGTCGGCAATATAAAAATCTAAATAAACCGCTATAAAATCCGTAAAATCATTTCAAATTGTTATCAAACAGTTAGCCAGTAGATAAGTAAAAATACGTGAACGGAACTCGCTTACGAGCGGTGGCTCGCCCTTGACCGTATTCGCTGTAGTTTCTAATGTACCCGCGTGCTTGTGAGAAAACTCCCGTTTCTCATTCCACCGCCTTCTCGCCGAGGAACGGTGTTAATGGGCCCCTTATATGCGCCCAGTGCCTTATGTAACAGACATTCAGTGCAGCTACTGGAAATGCTTTTTAATCATTGCATATGAACTTTTTTTAGACCCTATCGCATAGACGCAGAGTCGAGTTACTACTGTTCTGCGGTGAAATAGCTGGGTGTCAGAAAGAAGGATTGAGGTCTTGCTCACCATCTTACCTCTCAGGATAGTCAACATGAACGAGTTGTTAAAGTGTAGCACTGACCACATACCATCAGGTGCAGTGGTCGCTCTACTATGCGAGCGGCGGACGATCGATCGATTTGGGGTTGATTCAATGAGACCCATGTCAAGTCGTAATACAGATGATGTTAGTGGGTTATACTTCCTAGGTACCACAATTTTTTGTCGCCAACCAAACGTCCGTAATGGATATTCCGTCATGGCGTAAGCTCAAGAAGGTGTTGAATTCTGTCATTTTAATGAAACAACTTTTTTTCGGATTTCATTAAGTTTTGAGGCTTGCGTTTTTCTCTACTTGCGGTAAACCCAATGAGGAAGATTATCTAAGGCGTGTTCTTACGTTAGGTGGTTTTCCTGTATCATTAGTATGTCTGCCACTCATTTTTATGTAACGTTGATAATTATTATTACCTCAGCTTAATATTAATATGATTAGTATTTGAACTTCCTTATACACGTGACACGACAAAGTGACGCTGTTTCATTGATAACATAATAATATTACGTTATATTATGCTGTCACGCGAATGACGGTAGTCCGATGAACAAAGCAAGACAATATTCTATGACATGTCATTAGAAAAACAGGACTGAATGTGCAAGACCAAGACCTCTGCTCATTACTATATAGGAGATTGGTGAACGAAGCATCTACCAGCAAACTTCTAACATACCAGTGAAACCATAGCAGCTTGAGCAGCACGAAAAGACGATTGTCTCAAGATGGGACGGCGAAGGGGAAGATGGCCGAAAAGATGAAAATTACATGTAATGTGGGTAATGTCCGAATACGGCTTGAAATATAAGATAACGCGGGCGAAGCTGCGGGCAACGGCCGGTTAAATATGATGTAACATTCGCAGCCTGGAAAAGGGACGTCATGCGTCATCACATTCTCGTATATTAAATAATATTTACCAATGTAACATTGAAGCGGCGGTGGTCTACTGAGTATGGGCTCGGCCTCTTGAGTGAGAGGTCCGGGTTCGATGCTGACCCTGTGATGCTTCGAAATAAGTTTTTCTAAATTACTATATGCACCTGAACATGAACTTACTTGCTCACCGGCGAGGGAAAACGTTGTGAGGAAACCTGAATGCTTGGTGATATTAAAATTCTTTGAAGGTGTGTGGACTTAACCAACCCGCATTGGGCCAGCGTATCGGTGAACTATGGCTCAACATCCTCCTCGCCTGAACGAGGAGAAGACCCGAGCCCAGCAGCAGGACATATAAAGGGTTGATATTATTATTATATAATAATACTAATTTAAGATAAGTTTTTATTTAAGAAATGTGCTTCTATTCTTGGTTTGGACAGAATGAATGACCTATACACGATGGATGAAATTTTTGAAATCCAGGAAAACATAAGATTTTAGGGAATAATTAGTAACTAAAGTCGCTTTAACATTTGCCACACATTAATTGTACGCCAGTATACATTGAAGTAAACAAGTTCGTGATATAACCGTCTGGGCCAGTTGCGTGTGCCCGTTTCGTGTAGGTACGTGTAGGCACTAGGTAGGCTAGCATTCTAGACTCTAACCCGGTGGCCCGCTTGCGCCGAGTTTATTTGTGTTACGAGAACGCCCATGGTTTGAAAGCTGTCTTATGCAATGAATATTATATGTTATATGGACTTCTTTGAAACGTGTACTTGAAACGGAGTTTAAGATGTATTTAGGGGACTAAATAACTGCACTGGTGGTATAATGTAACAACTTTTTACGGTCATCATGGTTTATTAATATCAAACATCTAATAAGGTCAAAGTTCAAACATATTGTGAGCGGGTGAGTGAAGTCATAACAACTAAACTGAACTGCAACCAAAAACTAATGTTACATATTTTTTTGGGATGGATCATCTAACGGCCCGAAGGCCCTAATGCTACATCGTATTAGTGTGAGCCCATTTGGCTTAATTTTGGTTTGTAAAAGTGGGGGGTTTTCCCCCGCCAATCTCCTGGCGTCGGGTTGGATACAATTATTACACTGAATTCATTAAGCGTTTTAACATCGACTTTACAATTATTCCGAGATTATAAATTTTCAACATCAGTTTCACTTGGAACACTATTATTGCCAAGGACTTTAAAATAAGCGATGACTTAAGAATCTCCTATTATTTGCTTATTACTGATTAAATTATCATACTGAAGACGAGTGTGCAATGCAATTCTAACGCCCATAAACAGTCCAAAGGCCAAAGGTGGCTATCGGTGGAACGAGGAGAGCCGATGTGTCATTGACACGGCCGATAGAGGAAGTGGAGCGGGTCGAGATAACGCGACACAACAGTTGCACAACCGAATAGAGCCCACAGGGGACCCTGCGCGTGCGCATGTCACTTCTATGGTCTACGGATCCCCTTTTAGGGGCGTAGCTACCGCTGTATCAGTGGCTAGCACTTGTTCCTATCGCTACTCCTGTACAGCCAGGATTGACAGCGGTCAGCATCACAAGCTACAAGAGCTATAATACCCACGTTACTGCCTTGGGAGTCGCAACAATTTAGAGTAGGATTCAGGAGGAGTAGGAAATAATAAAAATAATAACAATATCAGCCGATCAATGACCCGGGTCTCCGGGCTACAGGGGCCCAGGGCAACATTCCTAGAACTATCCAGAATCACATTTAAAAACTTTACCCGACACGTCGATTAGGGGCCCTGCTAAAACAAGCTACGCCATAACCCCCCCCCCTAGCTAGGTATTCCTCGATCCCCTCGCGAGGATCAGAGAAGGCGATGAGTCGTTTAGGTATTCCTAAACATTTACCATATATGCCTCTACATGTTAAATAGCTATCCTTTGTCCCAATAGAAAAATATCAATGGGGGCCTATTTTTAGATAAATGTCTAAAAACAACATTAAATCATACCTATAAGTGCATTACACTGGTTATATAATAGGTAAATAACCCTGGCCATTAGTCTGTGCCCTACCCTTTGGATCAACCTCCCCCTTGGATCACACGACACCCCCTTGTGGGGTGCGCCCCATTGATTGCACATTCCTGGTCTATAGACATGAAGACAATACGAGTTTGCGAATTGAATGTGAAGGTATGCCTCGAATGGGAGTTGCTTTTGGAGCTTTTGACCTTTGTTCGTCTGTTGAGGATTTCCAATTGTCTCTCTTTGACTGCTTAGAATCATGATTATCTGTATCAACGGTATCATAACGAGTTGCGCCACTTTCTATCGACTATTGTAAGATGAACCCATTCGTTCTACTACTCGATGCCTAAACCCTTGACTGTGACATATTATTACCTCATTATCATAACTATTTCCATGTTGATAATTATATGCCCTTCGGGATCTTTCCCACTAAAAAACTTACCTCTTTTTAAAGCAATTTGTAGCAAATTTTTTCCCCACATACGTCACCGGGCTAAACACATAGGTATCTGCCCCGTGTCACGTACTACACGTCACGGAATGTTTGAGGCTGTCACCGCACCATTAATCATTACCTTGGAGTGTTTATAAAGTGATAACTGAACGTTCACGGGCTTAAATTTTACTGGTGGGAGGCCTGCTCTGTGCCGCGCTCCAAGCTGCATGGGCACCGCCGTCTTGCTTGTTTCTCCCGTCAAACAGCTTTATTGTCTTTCATAGAGAATGGTCTCAGGAAAAGCAACACATAAATGAGTTGCCTGGGCTAGTTCCAGGTAAACTAGTCACGTGGCGACGTTCATGGGCGACGTCGACCACGTACTATCAAGTAGCACGTCTGCCAGTTTGCCTATCCAAGTAACATAAAAAACCTTAAGGCGTGTTGTAGTGTAAATTAAAAATTTGAGGATGTTGGGGGCTAGTGGACGTCTGTAGGGATCAATTTTATTAATAGATAGATAGGGATAGAGGGTCGATTCCTCTACGCTAGCACCATGGCAAGACCATTAGGTTGTTATGAAGTCTGCACCAACTCAAGGTTTTTACGCGTTTGTGTTGAAATTCTCTGAGCAGCAATGATGATACACAATGTTCTAGAACGATTAGAATGTTTTTTTTTAACATTAAATAATTCAACATTCTATCTGACGTTTACATAATACTTCATAATTCATAACCCCGGTAATTAAGAGGGAGACGGCTAGATCTTGTCTTCTCTTTCGTTATAGCGGCAGTCATCATTTATTTGCATATTTTATTGTATTGCTAGTTGTTCCCTGTGATTTGACACGTCCTAAAATTGAGAAAAAATCCTTTTATTATATTATTATCTTCCTCAATATCCTCATAATCGGGCTATTAAATGTAAAAAGACCTTTTCAAATCTGACTGGTAGTTTCGTATGATAGGCTTATATTTTTGGAGGATGGCACAGTGCGTTCACCTAATCAATGCTGAGCCAGCGGTGATGACGCCGGTCAAGGGTACGCAGTTGCACGCGCTTGCGAAACTGGGCCGACCGGATAGGAAAGTGTGATGAGTTCGCACATGACCGTGTGTTAATGTTAGTGGTAGTAGGTAGGTAGAACTGTGATGGTGTAGTAGCATAAATGTCACCTCTACATGACTGCCATAATATAGGTTTTCAGGTCCTAGTATGTATTTGTTGGTTGTTCAGTTGGTTGGTTGGAGTTGGAGCAAAGATGTCGATGACTAGGTGCTGCGCAGTTTTCATGTCTGATATTTTAATACAATAGTTTTAGTTTAATACAAAAGTTACCGGATCACGAGGTGGCCCAAGTTTGGATGAAGCCACTTCTTGATCGACATTTATGTGATGGCATCGAGCATATAACCGGAATAGAGTGGTAATGTTATGTATTTTCTTTGAAAACGAATTCCGCCAAATGTGAGCTGCGACGCTGCGCCGGTTTTGCACTCTTGGCTATTGATGTATGATAAATGATTAGCCGATGGGACGTAGGTACATACAAATCACTAGTTGTTTTCTAATGTTTGCGCGAATTTCACTCATTATAATGAAACAATTTTTACGGATTTTATCGCGGTTTATTAAGATTTTTACAAGCCCGACGTTTCGGATACTTTACAGCAACCATGGTCACGGGAGGACTGAGGTGACAGATGTCCTAATGTTACAAAGTTATTCGAAACTACCCTATGATACATCATTATTTTAATAAGTCCTCTCTACGCAGAAAGTGCTAACTGCATCTTTAATCTGTGGCATATTATGCTTGGTTTTTGATTTAATTATTTTAATAATGGGATCCCAAGCAGGTGGTAAGAGCCAGCCATCTTCTCTATTGAAATTTGGATGTTTTTTAATTTCAATAGCCTCGCGGATCATCCTTGGTTGGAATCGGTGTTCTTTTGCGAGTATCTGTGGTTTATCAAATCTAATATAATGGCGAGCTTTGTCTAGACTATGTTCACAGATTGCAGACTTAGTGTAGCGACGGTGTTTTAAGTCAGCTATATGTTCTTTAACGCGAGTTTTAATTGATCTTTTGGTTTGGCCTATATAAGAGAGGCCACAATCACAATCAAGCTTGTATACTCCTGCATCTTGTAAGGGTATATGACACTTGACAGATGGTAAGAATTGACCTATCTTTTTAGGCGGCTTGAAATAAGTTTTTATAGAAGCTCGCTTTAGGATGAAGCCAATCTTGTCAGTGACGCCTTTCATAAACGGTAGCACAGCAGGTACTCGCTCGACGGTGGCTGGTTTCACACGTTCACTGTGACGGAGACGCGGTACCCGAAGCTTGTTGTCACGCAGTACTTGCTTGACATGTTGAAGTTCGGTCTCCAGGTGCTGCTCATCACAGATCCCTTGTGCTCTCTGTAACAAAGATTTACCCACGGTAGCTAACTGTGTTGGATGGTGGTGTGATTCGCCGTTTAAATACCTATCCGTATGGGTATGTTTCCTATACACTGTGTGGCTTAAGGTGTTATTGGGATTACGGATAACTAATACATCAATTTTATCATTGTAATCTGACGTCAGATTACAATGATAAAATTCAACAACTATTATTGGATGAAAGCACTTACACAGATCTCAAAGCCGATCCAACTAACAAGGTCTTGAAAATCACCAGTGACCTTATAAAGAAGCACTCCAGTTCATTGAATCTAGACGTCAAATCATTGATTCCTTCTTGTCCAAAGCCACCTAAACTGTATGGGCTGCCAAAAATACACAAGGCTAATGCTCCACTACGTCCAATTGTAAGCCAGATCGACTCACCAACCTACAGACTGGCTAAACATGTTGCCCATGTACTTTCGCCGCTGCGTGGACAAACCAGAGCACATACACGGGATTCATACCACTTTGTTAATGAGATCAAACACCTACATCTCAGCAACAATGAAACTATGGTTAGTTTTGATGTGCAATCACTCTTTACATGCTTACCGGTGGAAGATTGCATTAATATTGTATCAAGAAAGCTAAGAGAGAATGACATGCCAATAGAATATGCTGAACTTCTAAAACATTGCCTGACATCTGGCTACATGTTGTGGAATAACCAGTTCTACCAGCAAGTAGATGGCGTAGCTATGGGCTCACCAGTATCCCCCGTTGTTGCCGACATATTCATGGAGGACTTCGAGGAGACTGCTCTGCATACCTCACCAATAACACCCAGGTTCTACAAGCGGTATGTAGATGATACTTTCACAATATTGCCATCTGATAAAGTAACCATATTCTTAAACCATCTCAATTCCATCAATACTAAAATTCAATTCACAATGGAATTGGAGGCAAATAATTCTTTAGCTTTCTTAGATGTATTAGTTATCCGTAATCCCAATAACACCTTAAGCCACACAGTGTATAGGAAACATACCCATACGGATAGGTATTTAAACGGCGAATCACACCACCATCCAACACAGTTAGCTACCGTGGGTAAATCTTTGTTACAGAGAGCACAAGGGATCTGTGATGAGCAGCACCTGGAGACCGAACTTCAACATGTCAAGCAAGTACTGCGTGACAACAAGCTTCGGGTACCGCGTCTCCGTCACAGTGAACGTGTGAAACCAGCCACCGTCGAGCGAGTACCTGCTGTGCTACCGTTTATGAAAGGCGTCACTGACAAGATTGGCTTCATCCTAAAGCGAGCTTCTATAAAAACTTATTTCAAGCCGCCTAAAAAGATAGGTCAATTCTTACCATCTGTCAAGTGTCATATACCCTTACAAGATGCAGGAGTATACAAGCTTGATTGTGATTGTGGCCTCTCTTATATAGGCCAAACCAAAAGATCAATTAAAACTCGCGTTAAAGAACATATAGCTGACTTAAAACACCGTCGCTACACTAAGTCTGCAATCTGTGAACATAGTCTAGACAAAGCTCGCCATTATATTAGATTTGATAAACCACAGATACTCGCAAAAGAACACCGATTCCAACCAAGGATGATCCGCGAGGCTATTGAAATTAAAAAACATCCAAATTTCAATAGAGAAGATGGCTGGCTCTTACCACCTGCTTGGGATCCCATTATTAAAATAATTAAATCAAAAACCAAGCATAATATGCCACAGATTAAAGATGCAGTTAGCACTTTCTGCGTAGAGAGGACTTATTAAAATAATGATGTATCATAGGGTAGTTTCGAATAACTTTGTAACATTAGGACATCTGTCACCTCAGTCCTCCCGTGACCATGGTTGCTGTAAAGTATCCGAAACGTCGGGCTTGTAAAAATCTTAATAAACCGCGATAAAATCCGTAAAAATTGTTTCATTATAATAAATCACTAGTTGGTTGAATTGCTATTAGGTCAGTGCCAATCACTGACTACTTTCGGAATTTGATGGCTCATAATACTACTCTACCCGGTTATATACCTACTCGATGTGTGGTGGTATTGGTTCTTTCCGATGTTTCTAGTAACTACCTATCAACTAATTTTTTCCTGGCGATCTTTTCATTTTTCATCAGCCTCTATCCGTCCACTGCTGAACATAGGCCTCCCTCAATGAACGCCAAGATGGCCGATCCCTTGCCACTCGCATCCAACACGGACCGGCCACCGCACGGAGATCGTCTTCCCACCTGGTTAATGGCCGACCAACACTTCGTCTACCTAAATTTAATCTCATTTTTGTACCCCTAATTTTATTGAGTGTCGTGTGTTTTGCGAAGGGCGAAGACAATCTGAGTGATTGTTATGTTTTAAAGATTGTATCATCAAGTGAAGCATCCTAGCCAGCATTGGTTTGACAAGATGATTTATTTTCGCCGGAGTTGGTTGACTGGCATGCGCGAGACATTGGCACGTGTTAGAGTCGTGTTGTCTGACATAATATTGTTTGTTATTGGACGCGTTTGACTATGTGAAATGTGACGAAAAACGTTTTGATGTGTAACTATGTGAAGTATGGTCATCGTCAGTGGGTGTCGAATCGTCGCTCCAGTCCATTTCACCAACCAGCTCAACATAACTAGTGAACTAGCTGTAGTCGACAGTTTAGTCCGTGAGCACTATCTACTTATAGTGATATGATGATAACTTCTTTCACTGTTTTTCCGATTTCAAAAATCGTCTATGATATAGATCCTAAATGTAGCCGTCAGAAATCCATATGAGCTTAATCCATCCATGTAAAAAGAAGACTGCAAGAGGGTCCCGGTCATATATTTTTTATTAGCGTGTTATATTGTGTAGATAAGAGATGTGATTTGAACCGAATTCTAACTTCGGCCGAACATTCGGTGAAAATAAAAAGTCGGCTGAATTTCGGCCGAACTTTGGTTCAATTTTTATATACTTTTTAGCTTGTGAAACAAAACCGTGACTTATTAATTCAATTTAAAAAAAAGAACACGTTTGTTATAAGAATGATAAGTTTATTTTAATTTTTTACATATCTAAAAAGATTGGTTAGTTTGATTGTCATACACCCTTTTATAATTAAGAAAAGGATTAATGTTTCTGAATATTTAGTTTGAAATTGTGAACCTAAAACGGGATTTTTTATTCAATATACGAATTGTAATTGTTAGAAGAATAATAAGCTTATTTAATTTTTGTTACATGTCTTATTTCGTGATAAATCAAGAAGAACTAATTAAAAAATCTTAATATACCGTGATAAAATCCGTTAAAGATATTTCATTATAACTAATTAAATTTTTATCGCATACAAGTTATGGTTTCTAATTAAAATAAATGACCATAAATATACTATAAGACTTCATTTTATTTAAATTCTTTATATTAATTTCAGTCAAAATAGTGCAAGTAGGTATTTTTTGGAGTTTACTCCTTAAGAAACGATTTGAGTTATACGGCCCGGTATGGAAAAGCACTAAAAGTCAATCACACGACCGTTATATATGCAATATTATAAGATATTTAAACAATTTTAGCTAATGATGAAAAAAAAATGGGAATAATACTATATTCCGTTGCAATGATTTGCAAGACAAATAAGTATCCCTATAGTTAAAATTGACGTGACGTTATTATGTAGGATTTGAAATAAAACAATGTGTAGGTACTAATAATATTTTTATTTTTTCGTCTATTATTAAAATATTGACTAGGTAAATTTTTACTGTATCACTATCACTGTGTCTTTTCAGCGTCCACTTAATATATTATTTATATCTTTGCACCACTAATGTATGTGAAAAAATTACTAACCAAATTGCTTAAGAAATCACAATTTTGATTTTTATGTAATTGGCATTGTATTAATTTCCGTATAGAAAACTGTCTTCATGTAATTTCTTACGTTATCATAGTCACAACTCACAATGGTTTTTTAAAACATGAGTGGATAAGAAAATAAAACAACTAGAGCACATTCAAGATTGAATAATTAAAAACACAAACTAGGGAATACTACGTAATAACAAAAATGAATTCAAAATTGAGAAATCTTAGCACAGGCCACAGAATAAAAAAAGGCATTACGTTCCAATATTCGCGGCGATTTTAAAATTATTTTAAATTTCAGCCCAGAAAAGCCTAGTAATTTTAATATATATTTATTCTTTTCAAATATTCTTTTTCATATTTTCAAAATCATATTTATAATTTGCAATTTATTTCTAACAATAATACAATAAATTGAAACTCTTCAATTTGATAATTAACCAATCAGAAACTTTAAAATATTAATGTTGCCTCCCTAAATATATTATTTGGTGTGACCATTGAACACTTGGTTCAAGTTTAATTGTACAAACTTGTCAAGTTAAGAATTTAATTTCGATTAAGTATTAAATAGGTACCTATAATTGTTAAAAAATAAATCACGTATCACTACATAGTATAAAACAAAGTTGCTTTCTCTGTCCCTATGTCCCTTTGTATGCTTAAATCTTTAAAACTACGCAACGGATTTTGATGCGGTTTTTTTAATAGATAGAGTGATTCAAGAGGAAGGTTTATATGTATAATAACATCCATTAAATAGTGGAAAAATACTGTGATTTTTGAGGTTTCTAATGTGATGTCGTAAATAAACACATTTTTTGCACTTACATTGCAAACGCTGGATGAACACTAACAGATAAATCAAAACAATGTACTACATTATTGTACACCTTATAAAGATCTACAAAAAAGTCCGGGATGGCATATATTTATCTCTTAAGGATAACACACTATATCCATTTTAATACTTAAAAAATGGGCAATTATAAAACGGTAGTTGGAAAGCTATTTACACATATGTGGTATTAATCCTTATCATTTTAAATATATTAGATAGCTTGAGCATTCCATGAAGTATGTTTTTCCCGTTTACACCATGCAAATGAAATGCATACCTCAGAAAATATAGCAAAATCAAAATAATGCGACACCGTGATTTCGACCTAGCCGCGCGAGCCGGGCGCTCCGTGATGCCGCGCCTCGCGCCCAAGCCGGTTCCGAAAGTTAGGATAATAATTATTATTGTATCAATTTAATATAATAGAATTGTGTATCCTAAATATGGCTACTGAAAAGTCCGCGATGGCATAATATGTCTATATTAGTTAAATACTTATAACATAACCTACCTATATCCATTTTAATACTTTAAAAATTGGCAATTATAAAGCGGTAATGTGAAAGCTATAATTACAAAAATACGGTAATAATCACTTCATATTATAAAATAAAGTCCTACTCCCGTCCATAGATAAATAATCATCATCAATCCGTGTACGGCTGTACTTCTAAGTTAAAGCGGGCTAAGCTGCGGGCAACATCTAGTATTTTATATAAGAATAACTTCTTCTTCTAAGAAAGAAAAAAGTCTTCAACATAAAACATGTAAAAATTTCATAGACATAAAAAAAACTAAAATAGCGCCATCTAACGCAATATAAGAACTTTCTAATCTCATACAAAAAACCAAATGTACTAAGTGAAATGCCCCTGATCCTCCCTGATCTTATTCTCGGGCCTCCTCTTTGTTATTATTATTATTATTTTGTAACATACTTTATGTAATACGCTTTATTGAAGTAATATAAATAATCCGAATAGTTACAGATATATGTTTGTTTCTCTTATCATTTTAGCAGATGCGTTTATTTACCCTTTTTTTCTACTCGATATATATCATAATTATCGTTCGTAAGGAGTAAACTCCAATCGTGCGTCGGAGCTGACACACACACACTTTCTTTTTTTTTCTAGTGCCGAATCAGGCCGAATGTTCGGAATTTAAACCGAATTTCGGCCGAATGTCGAGGTTCGGTTCAAGCTGCCGAAATTCGGTCAAAGTGAATATAAAACGAATTTCTGCCCATCCCATGCCGCCTTTTAAGTTTTCTGGTTCTTTTTATCTTCGATTAATAACATTTAAAAAAAAAACTGTTTTTATAACATCAGATTCGTCATAGTACTTTTATACGGACTGGGCCCATCACTCATACACGCCGCCGCCACTCCTGTGAGCCAGTTAAACACCGAACCCGAAGATACGTTATAACTAACTGATCCGCATCGAATTTTAACACAAGTATAAAGGAGTGGTATACAGGTTTATGAAATGTGTACATAAACGTGTTTTGATATAATAGTACAAAAATAGATGTTACAAAGGTTGGAGAAACTTGGCGGGCGCTCGCGACCTTGTCCCAGCGACCTATGGTAATTACTAGAGGCTTGCATTGTAGGTATGATTATGTTGGGACAGGTAACGTGACTTACCACGTCAACACTTAATCTAGGGATCGCTTATACATATATCGATAGGTGACCGCGTTAAAATTTTGGTGAAATACTGAAATTGCTGTTAGTTTTGGCATATTTTTATCCTTAGGAAAATTTTAATAACCTTGTAAATAAATGCATTAAGATAAATTATAAGTAAAATGACTACCAGTGTCAATGTTTAATATGTGCTGTTGGGTACAAAATCATGCTGAAATTACCCATAAGATAAAATACGCGAAGTAATTCACAGTCAACATGCTCAAAAAACTAACGATCTTAAAAAATTCATTGTAGGTATGTATTCATAATCCCAGTAATTTAAGAGGGAGACAGCGCGTTCTCGTCTACTCTTTCGTAGTGGCAGTTGGTTGAAAAATATGAATGACTTGAACTTATTAAGGAAAACAAACAATAAAAGTACAATACATGACAGGAAAATATATCTCACAATTAAATACAAATATATAATTATTGAACAACACTACAACAACTGTTATCACACATTGGAAATGAAGTAAATATTTACGAGATATAATTACCCATAACTTAAGTCTTAAAGACGTGAATGGAAAATACATTCATAAGTTTAATTGAAATGTAACATTTTTATGTTGATATGTCGGGCAATGCGAGTTGGTTGTTTTTGTTTGTAAATGCAAGGTTTAAGTTACATAAACCCTATTTATGAAACCCTTTCATCGTCATCAGCCTCTATCCGTCCACTGCTGGACTTTTTTTTTCTTTAACGCTACTCGCTAACTCGCTGCGCCCGAAAGCTGGTAAGTGGACGCAGCTCTACCCATTAAAACCTGACAAGTGCCACCAATGCCGTCTTTGGTGAGGTGCCCCGGATCTGTTGAGCAACGGCTAGTCAGTCCCTCAGGGGACCGACGCCACCTCCACAGAACAACCACTCCCAACGTCGGGACAGTACAATGGGGTGAGATTCTCAACCTCGTCCCTTGCCCCTTCTTATAAGAGGGGTACAATTAGCTTCGCCCAAGGAGCTAGGCTCACCCTAAGCTACTGAGCCCCACCGCCACGTCAAGGCCCGAACCACGGTGGAGTGCTGAACTTAGGTCTCCTTCAATGAACACCAACAAAACCCTTTAGCCTTTGATAATCAATGGGCATTTTAAATGCCGGGATATCCCTCCGGGTCCCTGAGATCGTGTCAAAAGGTCGTTTGGTTAGCTAGTAGTTGTTGTTGGCTAGTAGCAATAGCAGCGACGGGAGCGAGTCGTGGGCCATTCATCTTAGTATAGCTTGTTCAGTAAGAGCAAGATAAAATTTAATAACTGGCACCGAGACTTACCAGGTCGCGTTAGTTGCCAACCCATTGACGTTGTGTTCATGTTCATGGGCGACGTTGACTTCTTCCTATCACGGGGTTTATACTATCGGTTTTGATATTTATATTGCTTAGAAAATGTTTGTCAATGACACCACACCAAATTGTAAAATCATATTACAAGTGCTTTGCCCTCCATCTATATTAATATAAAATATTAAAACATTATACAATGATACAAAAACCTCAGCGTAAAAATAAAACTCGTAACGTGTCACCTATGTAACCAAGCAGGTTACATAGGTAGTAAAACAAACACACATCTTCTAGTTCAAGCAACAGTTAGCGCGTTAGACAAGGCCAGGCGGCAGGCACCCGCCAATTACGTGTGCGTGCTAAAAATTATTATCACCTCTGTGCTAACTAATGTAAGGCTAATTGTTGTAGTAATTGTTGCACCGACCGGCTTAGCGGGACTATTTTATCCATGATCTTATCATCACGATCATTATCAGCGTGATCATTCCCCTGCTGGACATTTTAATGGTATATTTTAATAAACGCCAAGACGGTCGATCCCCGACTACTCCATTAAACTAGGAAGGATCGACTACTAAAGATGGTCGTCCCATGTATTTTTTTTTCTTTTGTGCCGGGAAATGCTCTTGGGGTCTCCCCAGGCGGGTATGTGGGGCTCGCTGCGCCCGAAAGAAGGTAAGGTGGTCGCAGCTCTACCCACTAAAACCTGGCGAGTGCCGCCTTTGGTGAGCCCTTATAAGAAGAGGGGACAAAAGAGCTGGGGGGACAAGGATGGGAACCTCACCCCATTGCACTGTCCCGGCGTTGGGAAGCGTTGTTCTAGTTCTAGTGCGGGACAACCCCTCTGTGGAGGTAGCATCGGTCCCTTGAAGGACTGACTAGCCGTCGATGTGCCCTGTTTGCTCATTAGATCCGAGGCACCTCAACAAAGGCGGCATTGGCGGCACTCGCCGGGCTTTAGTGGGTAGAGCTGCGTCCACTTACCAGCTTTCGGGCGCAGCGAGTCCCACATACCCGCCTGGGGAGACCCACTCCCCAGCGGGATGCCTCAGAGCATTGCCCGGCGTTAAAAAAAGGGTTGTAAATTATAGGACGACGCAACAACAGAGGGGGGTTTTATACGCCTCACATGTCTGTACAGTGTGCATATCTTTGTCATCATATCTCCCTAACGATGTAATATGTTGTGATTGAGTTTACAACTAAATATACTAGAGAATATCACTGAGTAGCAATTCACCTTACCTTGAACCCGCGGCACCGTCTTGTGGAAGGTTGTGTTATTTAATCCTGATGGCGGCGATGGCGTGATGATCGTTATCATCGACCAACTCATCATGTCAATGCCGGCTGCCTACAACTGTGTCAAGACGTTTACAAGATACACACTTTAGCAAGGCACTCATATACAATAATCACACTTGCATCCAAATTAAAGATTCGTTTATTATATCCTTGTAAAATTTGAATGTACTGTTGTATATTGAAAAGATATAGCTGAATTTGTTTCGCTGGTTGGTCAGTAGGCTCGCCTTGGAACCGGTAGTAGGTTCAGAGTTAAGACGATACATGAACTACTTGTAGCTACCATGTTGACTTTTTAGGAATCTTTTTTTTAACGACGGGAAATTCTCTGCGGCATCCCGCGGGGGAGTGGGTCTCCCCACGCGGGTATGTGGGACTCGCTACGCCCGAAAGCTGGTAAGTGGACGCAGCTCTACCCACTAAAGCCCGGCGAGTGCCACCAATGCCGCCTTTGGTTAGGTGTCCCGGATCTAATAAACAAACAGAGCACCTCGACGGCTAGTCAGTCGGCAAGGGACCGACACCACCTCCACAGAAGGGTTGTCCCGCACCACAGAACAACCCCTTCCAACGTCGGGACAGTACAATGGGGTGAGGTTCCCATCCTCGCCCCTTGTCCCCCTGCTCTTTTGTCCCCTCTTCATAAAGTGCAGCTCCCTCGGCTCAATTTGCTTCGCCCAAGGAGCTGGGTTCACCTTAAGCTACTGAGCCCCACCGCCACGACGAGGCTTGTACCATGGTGGGACTACAGTATTATCTGATTAAATGTCCGCTTAAGTAAGAAGTGATTTTTCTCTTCGAAATGTTGACCCGATATCAATGTTTACGAAAGCTCAACGAATCCGGATGAGGTTGCAACTGACAGTGTCAAGTACGACGGGGCCCGGCTAGAGCGGGTCAAACTTGTGACACCCGAATGTTTGACCCAGTGACCCGCTGTGGCCCGCTCGCGGTCACAAGCGAGGCTGTACGGACGGACACTTGACCATGCGGTGTATGTTATAACCAGCAAAATGTGTGTTCTAGTAAAAACTAACGATAAATGTGTATAGGTTCTATAATCTATTATACCCGCCCCAAAATATATTATAGCCTCATTTACCTCATTAATAAATTGAATTATATTATTTACATTACTACCTGGGAGCGCGGCACAGCGCTTCCCTCCCGGCTGCATGGGTACTACCATCTTGCTTGTTTCTCCCGTGAAACAGCTTTGCTGTGTTTCGGAGAGAAGGGCAAGACAGGCAGTGTAATTACTGGCACCGAGACTTAACATCTTATGTCTCAGGATAAGCAACACATAAATGAGTTGCCTGGGCTAGTTCCAGGTAAACTAGTTTATGTTCATGAGCGACGTCGGCCACTTAACATCAGGTGGTACGTTTGCCAGTTTGCCTATCCAACTAACATAAAAAAAATTATATACCATGGCCACTTTAAGCAGACTTGAAAAATGAGGAGGTTTTCAATTCGCTTGTGCGGTCTGGTTTTTTTTGTATGTTTGTCACACGATAACTCCTCCGACTGTCGATGATTATTTTGTTTGAAAGCAAGTGTTTCCAATTTGGATCCATATTAATTTAATCAAGATCTGACCAGGAGTTATTCTCAATTACCTAATCCTTATTTGGTTGACTTGGTTTACCTCGATGATGTGCTCATTTTATTACTTGTCGATGTAAAATGAACAAAAAATAATTGTAGGTATATTTTGAAAGCGCATCATAGTATTTAGAGGTCATCGTAATATCCATTCTAATTTGGTGATGTTCTATACCTATATAACGGACTTTCCGTCATTCGTAAATCATCCGTGATTGCTTTCAATTACAATTTACATGTAATGTGTTTTTTTTTTTTTTTTTCCGCAGGGAAATGCTTTTTACGCATGTAGCCAGGATCTCGGGTAGATCCTGACCCTATGTGGGACTCGCACCTGGGAGTGCCCTACCCGTAAACTAAAACCACTGCGAGCGCCTTCAGCCGCTTTAATTTGAGGGTCCCGGATAGGCATTCGACAGGATCACCTCAGCGACAGGCTGGCCCCGGCTCTTAAGGGGGGCTGCCCGGCTGCTTGGGCAGTCCCCGCGACGTCGTGTCCTACTGGGCCCAGGTTCCCATCCTGAACCCGACACGAGCACAGGGGCGCTACTGGAGGCGCATTAAGTAGCGCCTCCTGCGCACCCCCGTTCGTCGCCCACGGGGGGAGGCCTCGTCGGCGGCCTCCTCTCTCACCCGCTCGTCGGTCTCCTTCTGGGACATTACTGCCTCGCAGAAGGAAACCATCGCCGTCCAGGACTCGTCGTCACCGAGCATCGCGATGATGACACCCGGCAGAGACAAGTCCACTCCGATGACTGATGTCAGATCATGACGCAGCGCCGCCCATCTCGGGCACACCTCGAGGGTGTGCTGGGCCGAGTCCACCGCCGCGACACAATCGTGACACACTGTCAACGGCTCCCTTCGGGCGGTCCGGCACAGGTACTCACCAAAGCAACCATGCCCGGTGAGCACCTGTGTCAGACGGAAGGTGAGGGGTTTGCGCTTACGGTGCATCCACCGCTCAAGGACCGGACGCAGAGCAACCGTTAGGCTTTTGCCGTACGGCTGTTGCGCCAGGTCCTCCCCCCACCTTTGCATTAACATGTAATGTGTATTGGTGTATTGTTTATACAATTCCAATTTTTTTTTTCTTATTGGCTTAAACCTTTTCTTTATTCGTCTCATTAAAACGGCGCTCTCTAATATGAGCAACGCGTTTAACAATTCTACCCATATTTCGGAATTATTTTATTACTTTTTAGTTTTCGGTGTTTAATTTATTTTAATTTTTATTGCTTTACCGATAGTAGAAGAGATGTGCCAGTTTCGTCGGGTATTACCAGAATTATATAAATTGCAAGTTCTGAATAAGGCAGTTGTCTTTTCGAGTTTTACGCAGTTAAAAAATTAAGCAAGAGAAGTTTTTTTTTCCCTTTTTAAAAACAATTCTACTCTGATAACTGTACCAAGATATATTAACCAAGATGGATTGTGATAATCTTTCTAAAGATCGCCAGAATTTTTTTACGCGACTATAAATTTAGTATCAGGCGTAAACAGGAAAATTGTCAGCATATTTTGTGATTGAATGTGCACATCGGATGTTGATCATAATAATTATAGCAGTCAGTGCATTGACATGCCAAGGATTATCAAACATTTAGTAGTAACATAAGTAGTAACTATTAAGTGTCGCTGGTTACTTTGCGGGAGTGACGACATGTTATATGTGGTTGTTGGACCTATATAATCGCATTGTCTATATAATAAACGAGAGTGCTTGCATATGCATGAATTAAGCACTCCCTTTTCCACACTGAATATGCGTACAGTCATATGCCAAAAATTGCCCGCGATAAATATATCTTTTTATGTTACGTATATGATTGTCATCATGTAAGTCAGGATTTTGTCTTAAATAAGGCTTGCTCTGCTGCTGACTACAGTAAAATTACTGTCGTTATAGACTTATGCTTCATTAGTTGCATTCATGCAGCCATGCAGCACATGGCTTACTACATAAATAAATATATATATATATATATATATATATATATATATATACAATAGCTTTAACCCTTTCTTACAGAAACATTTACACTCGTTTGTTCTTTTCATCTCAGATCTTTAGATTTGATTCTTTATGTCAAAGCCATTATTTTAATCTTAAGTTTGTATAATACTTATAATAATAGAAGCACGCGCAACAATAGAAAGTGACGGAGCTAAATGATGTTTATAAAAATAATTAGCTCCAGTCTCGCCTGGGCGACGATGAATTACAGGACAAACGGACAAACGATCTGTTTATGTGTAGGCACAGTTTTATGCTAGCTCGTTACTATCATAGTTCTCCTGCTAGATTATTATGACATTAGTTTTATTTCATCACCATAATCGGAACGGATTTCAGGCGAGGAGAATTTTGCGCCCATAGATTAGTTGTGAATTTCACAACTTCAAAGACTTTTAATCTCATCAGGCATGCAGATTTGCTAACGATGTTTCCTTCAACGGTGAGGTCATGCTCAGGCACTCGGAGAAATTTTAGAGAAAAACATTTTAATTGCGCCCATCAGGAACGACCCAAGAATTCTTTATTTCCAAATTATTGGAAACAAGGCTATTGTCACCAACTTTTTGTTATGATATTCAAATACGTCCATAGTATATTAATATTACAACATGTTCATATTGCAGATGCTCCAGGAGAGGAAGCTGTGCGTCCTCGGCGCCGAGCTGTCGGAGCTGGAGACCTTCGAGAGGCTGCTGCGATTCTCGGGAAACCAACTGCCGCTGCTGCAGTGTTTTCAGGTACCCACCAGGCACCATGCTTTGTAGTACTCGTTTGATGTGAAGTGCTTTGGTAGTAAAATCGATGAACGCCGGGACGGCGAACGACGTGATGCTCTCATGTCAGTTGTCACGCGTTGAGATTTTATTAATTGTAAATTCTAATATTACATAATATAGATTTGTCACATCTGCGTCCGGCCTACTGCTTTATTGTAAATAAAGGCTTCATAAAAAAATGAGTAAATAGTAATTTATATCATAATCTTATAGACAACCCAATATTAGGCGTCTGATAACTGGAGAACAGCTGTATTACTACTACATATATTGTACGAATAGGTTTTCCCGCTATTAGTCATAAATTTATAATTTTCTCTGGTTGGTCCGTCGGGCCTATACTTTACTACAAATCTAATTTAAGGAATCATTATAAGTAAATGTGTAGTGATTAGTGATGGTAATATTTAACTTATAAGGACACCAAGACGAAGGTCCCGCGAGTGTTGTGGACCGTGTCCAAAGACCTCCCTCACACAAGGATCTCTCACACCACAATGGGACACGTGTAGCGAACACGACACTAGCAAACTATGAGGTCACATGAAACTTGACTAAACGTCTGTCCAGATATAATGAAGAAAAACTAATCTAGATTCGAATTAAAAGGCTGTAAAACTTGTTTAAAGTAGGTATAAGAAGTTACACTAGGAATAGGCAAACTTGACTAGGGCAAGAGGCATAAATGCGGAGGTGGGGGGAGGACCTGGCGCGGCAGCCGTATGGAAAAAGCCTAACGGTTGCTCTGCGTCCGGTCCTCGAGCGGTGGATGCTTCGTAAGCGCAAACCCCTCACCTTCCGTCTGACACAGATGCTCACCGGGCACGGTTGCTTTGGTGAGTACCTGTGCCGGACGGCCCACAGGGAGCCGTTGACAGTCTGTCACGATTGTGGCGCGGCGGTGGACTCGGCCCAGCACACCCTCGAGGTGTGCCCGAGATGGGCGGCGCTGCGTCATGATCTGACATCAGTCATCGGAGGGGACTTGTCTCTGCCGAGCGTCATCACCGCGATGCTCGGTGACGACGAGTCCTGGACGGCAATGGTCTCCTTCTGCGAGGCAGTAATGTCCCAGAAGGAGGCCGACGAGCGGGTGAGAGAGGTGGCCGCCGACGAGGCCTCTCCCCGCGGGCGACGAACGGGGGTGTGTAGGAGGTGCTACTTAATGCGCCTCCAGTAACGCCCCTGTGCTCGTGTCGGGTTCAGGATGGGAACCTGGGCCCAGTATGGCACAACGTCGTGGGGACTGCTTAGTAGCGTTCGGGTAGTCCCCTCTTACGAGCAGTAGTCTGGCCTTCGTCGGGGCCAGCCTGTCGCTGAGGTGATCCTGTCTGTTGCCTGCATATCCGGGACCCTCAATAAGCGGCTGAAGGCGCTCGCAGTGGTTTTAGTTAGGGTGGACACTCCCAGGTGCGAGTCCCACATTGGGTCAGGATCTATCCAAGATCCTGGCTGCATCCATAAGGATTTCCCTGCTATAAAAAAAAGGAATAGGCAAACTTGCTGATAGGTATAATAATAATATGTTGGGACAACTTACACACTACCATCTCATCTCAAATCAGGCAGAGCCTGTTCTTATGGTAACCAGACAACTGATATATACTTATATATTTCTAAATACATACATATTATAGATGAATTACACCCAGACACAGAACAAATGATCATGCTCATCATACAAACATTTGTCCTGGGTGGGGATCGAACCCACGACCCCCAGCAGTTCTGGTTTAGCAGTCAGGGTCACTAACCACTAGACCAACAGGCCAGCATGGAGTGTTCTTCGTTGGCTATGCACATCATAATGCGCGAGATCCGTTGCTTGTGAGATAAATGTAAAGTACTGTTGGACGCAAGTTCGTCCGGGTGCTGATGATTATTACCTTAATAGCCTGTGTCACTCGGCTGTAATATAATATACTATAGCTTGATACCGGTGAAACATTTTTTTTCTAAATTCTTCATTCTTTTAAAGGCAAACTGTATACGCTTTTACAATAGGATCCCAGAAAACGTTCATAAGCTATCCATTGAAAAATTAAAAATAGTTATCAAAGAGCGTTTGCGTGGTAAAGGATATTATAAAGTAAAAGATTTCATGGAAAATTGAAATTTATATTTCTCAATCACGTACATTTTTCGCACTCAACCTCAACGTCAAAATATTGTCAAGAGTGCGAAAAATGTTGGAGATTGAGAAATACCAATTTCAATTAGTTACATAAAATTCCACTGTAATCGAGTCAAATCATGCGCTAGTGTAGCGGACGATAATACCGATTGACAGGTTCCCAATCGCAATCCTAAATTTCAATAGGATCAAGTGCCAAGAGTAAGTTCGCAGAAAATTATGCGCACACCCGAATACAAAACTACAAAGTGGTATTGAATAATTCCAAATACTGAAAATATGCTGATACATGTGTTAAAACAAACTGTATCGCTATATATGCCATATGTATATGCCATACACGTCCATACTGGCGTCACATTTTAATACTACTTTGTGTGTGCACTGACGTCATACACGGAGTTTGTGTGACAAGAGTATCATTATGTCTATACTCTATAGTCTGTATATTTGATAACTTAAAGTGGCAACTGAATGTTTGTAATTTGTGTAGATTAATTATTATTTCTGAAGACGATCTCCGTGCGGTGGCCGCTCCGTGTTGGATGCGAGTGGCAAGGGATCGGCCATCTTGGCGTTCATTGAGGGAGGCCTATGTTCAGCAGTGGACGGATAGAGGCAGATGATGATGATGATGAATTATTATTGAAGTCCCTTTTAGACTAGTGTTGGACCGATATATATATGTTACTACGATGATAATACTTATCAAAGTTATCATTAATTCATAAAAGACTTTATCGACATTATTAACCAGCATCAGGCACTGCACGACACCCCCTCCAACCCTCTCCAACTTCACCAAAGTCCTATTTTCTAAGCTTTTCTCTAGTCACTATGCAATTCCTCTACAAATCTATACAGATAAATAAAATTAGAGTGTCTGTTTGTAATAATAAAATAAACGATTTTTATTAAATGCATGGATGTATACACGGTACATATACCAAAATAACATTATTTACAATTTTTGTCTGTCTGGCTGTTTGTTCCGGCTAATCTCTGAACCGGCTGGGCCGATTTAGATAGCTGATTTTATAAGGAGTAACTTAGGCTATAAAAATCATCATCAATCCGAGTACGGCTGTAAATTAAGCGAAGCTGCGGGCAACAGCTAGTATAGAATATAACAAAAAGTTATATTATGGTATGCGTTACACTGTTTACAAACAAGATACTTTTTATTAGCTCATTTGTCGGGATTCCTTAATCCGTAGTTACAATGTCACACGCTACAGGTAATACTAAACTAACAATATATGACTATTTATATTGTGTTATAGCATACCTACATTACTTATGTCTATTAAATAATAATTACACACAGAATCTGCATTTTACTGGTGGTAGCTTTGTTCCGGGCCCCCCTCTGTATGGGAACGACTTACTTATTTCAAACAAAGTTATTTCGGACAATAGTATAGTATAGGACAGGCATAACGGGTAGGGCACTGCCAGGTGCGAGTCCCACATAGCGTCAGGATCTACCCGAGATCCTGGCTACATGCCATGTGTAAAAAGCATTTCCCTGCTATAACAAAAAAAAGGACAGTACAGGCATTGTGATTGCTGTCACCTAATATCTTACGTCAAGGATTAGTGCTGATGAACTCGATTATAGGCGACGCCTGTGGGACTAGCATGCGTACAACGAGATATCTCTTGACTAGAGAGAGAGATAATGTCTACATCGAGTATTTTGTCGAGTAATACCACGTAATACGGAGAGTGCTACTACGAGATATCTCTTGACTAGAGAGAGAGATAATGTCTACATCGAGTATTTTGTCGAGTAATACCACGTAATACGGAGAGTGCTACTACGAGATATCTCTTGACTAGAGAGAGAGATAATGTCTACATCGAGTATTTTGTCGAGTAATACCACGTAATACGGAGAGTGCTACTACGAGATATCTCTTGACTAGAGAGAGAGATAATGTCTACATCGAGTATTTTGTCGAGTAATACCACGTAATACGGAGAGTGCTACTACGAGATATCTCTTGACTAGAGAGAGAGATAATGTCTACATCGAGTATTTTGTCGAGTAATACCACGTAATACGGAGAGTGCTACTACGAGATATCTCTTGACTAGAGAGAGAGATAATGTCTACATCGAGTATTTTGTCGAGTAATACCACGTAATACGGAGTGCTACTACGAGAACACTCTTCGTATACCGAAATTATATAATTATAGTAGGGAAACGCCACGGTATACAAACAATAGGCACCCGGTTTTATTAATTTAAGTTAAAATTACTTTATCTTGATCCTTAATATTGAAAACGCATGTTAGCTACTGTAGACAGACAGATAATACGAGAAAAGGGGTAGACAAAATTTTGTTGAGCGCGCATGGTAGGCCAGCTGGACCTACTAATTATTGTCTGTTAGTATATTTTTTTCATTATTACATTTTTATTTAATTAGGCACGAGCATTTGATGGTGGTGGCCTGTTAGTATGCTTACCCACCGAACATTGTTGTCTACTTTCCAGGCGGTAATAGAGCACGGGTCGATGCTGTCGAAGGAGCTGGCGCGGGCGTACCTGGCGCGCTGCGAGGGCAACTCCGCCAATTCTGCGGGGCGCCGCGCGCACATACAGCTGGGGCTAAGGCTAGGTGAGCAACCACCCAATAAAAATGCCCTGCCCAGGCCCTATATACCACAGGAGTTAAAAATATAGAATACATGAAAGAAAGGAAAATTAAAAATATTTATTGCCATGTTCGTTGCTTGATTGTTTGTAATGTCTGTTACGAGAAAATTTTTTTGAATCTGATATTTATCGTATTCTGTATCCATCTTAACCACATAAAAATATTCAACGCCCAATTATGATAAAAGAAAACAAACCATATTGTATGTCTCTTAGTCTCCTACGGTGGCATTTCTTGGACTGCATAATACATCAACTCATTAGATCTTCGCAATCCAACATTGGCATTGCGATTTATTACAGTTGTGGGAAGCGCTTCTGGCTCACTCAATGTATATGATAACATCCTAGCATCTTTCTTCGAACAATTTTACTACTACTGCTAGAGTAGTTAACCTTAACTAGAACACTCAGTGGGCTTGAAGTCCGTGAACCGTTTTGCTATTGGATATAGAGTCGTATCATAATCGTGTACCTGTTTGTTTCCAGGCGGCTTCCTCACAGAAGCGGGCTGGTACCCAGACGCGGAGAAGGTGCTGGTGCGCTGCCTAGCGCTCTGCCGGGCGCAGCCACAGTCCACGTATTACAAACGCCTCACATTAGAATGTTGTCACAGGTAATAAACGAGCTCTTGTTATTACTAGATTATCTAATCTAGTCTTACCAAATGCTGCCTCTTTTAAAAAACCTTTTTAGTCTACCGCGCTTAACTTTATATGTTCATCGGTTGATGTCTTCTAAATTATTTTTTACACTCTTCACATAAATTTTATGCTTAGGCGTGGTGCATTTTTAGTTTAAACTAGCTGATGCCCGCAGCTTCGGCCGCGTTAACTAACTCAAGTTCTGGTATTCACAGCATGATGTTATATAGCCTTATAGCCTTCCTTTATAAATGGGCTATCTAACACTGAAAGAATTTTTCAAATCGGACCAGTAGTTTCTGAGATTAGAGCGTTCAAACAAACAAACAAACTCTTCAGCTTTATAATATTAGTATAGACTAGCTGTTGCCCGCAGCTTCGCCCGCGTTAACTTAGATTTACAGCCGTACCCGGATTGATGATGATTATTTTTATAGCCTAAGTTACTCCCTATAACATCAGCTATCTGCCAGTGAAAGTCCCATCAAAATCGGCCCAGCCGTTTCAGAGATTAGCCGGAACAAACAAACAGACAGACAGACAAAAATTGTAAAAAGGACTATTTTGGTATATGTCCCGTGTATACATCCATATATATGCATTTAATAAAAATCGGTTATTTTGATATTACAAATAGACACTCCAATTTTATTTATCTGTATAGATTAATTCGTATTACCTATGTCAGATTGCGCTTGAATGGATGTAACCAATTTGTTTACTTTTTAAATGAAAGAGTCAATAAAATTATTTGCAAAGCTTCTATCTTCCCTCTCATGGTCGCAGCCACAGAACTATATCAAGATAGAAGTAAAGAGTTCCGTAATTTGTATGGGGACCGAGCGTGTAACATTTTGCGTAGGTACGATGACGTCACGAGTGTAATTTAGTGATGTGAAACACATAAGCCGCACGAAAACAATTCAAAAGTATCGATTCACAGATCGATTATAACATGGCACCGATTTTATCAGTAGTATTGTTCAAATAAACTATTTTATGAGGGCGTGCTATGGACGATAAACTATATCTTATATCTTTAAATGAGCAATTCTTGTGTATATATATATATATATATATATATATATATATATATATATATATATATATATATATATATATATATATATATATATATATAATTGGAATCTCGGAATCGGCTCCAACGATTTTCATGAAATTTAGTATATAGGGGGCGATAAATCGATCTAGCTAGGAATCATTTTTATAAAATGTCATTTTATTAAAAAAAATAAAAAAAAACCGAGCAAAGCTCGGTCATCCGGGTACTTTTTATACATTGAGTAGCTATATTATAGACTATATTATAACGTGTAATCATTTAATAGCTTATTTTTTATTATTGATAATTAAAATGTTGGTTTGATCAGATAATATAGATAAGGCGCCGACCGTCCACTGGCGCCCTTATTAGAGGGATTGTAATTTCTAATAAACCAATCAATTTCTTTAAAGTCATCAGTGATAATAGTTGTAGTCCTTCTGATTCAACTTTTGGTCTTTGTCGCATAGTGCCATTTTGCTTATTTTTAGCTTAATCATCTAAACGGCAAACGGTGGCCACTTTTTTATTCAAGTAATGAATCCAAAAATTCGGAATATAAAACTATATCACATAAATCAATAATTGGAGAATGAATAGGCCTACAAATAATCACTGGTGGATTGTAGAAAAATTTACTGGTTTATTAAAAAACACAATCCATTTATTTTTGGAGTTATACTTCTTTTAGCGCGTTAGGGAAAAATGATGAGTCACGAAAAACCGACACCCTGAAGTTAGCTATAGTTAACATTATTTTATATTAACAATATTCACATAATGACAGTATAGACGTCAAAAGAAGATATAGTTTTTAACTAAACAATTAGCAAAAAGGTTACAGTGTAATGAAATTGTACTATGTATTTTTCTTTAAGGAGTATTACTTCTAACGCGCGTACATAAGTACACACACACTTTTTTATATAAGGATCATTCGGATAACTGAAATAAACTTGTAATATAGAAGTAGCCATAACCAGTTAGAAAACAATACATAACCAGTTTCTCAATAATATTTGCTTTGCATTAAAAATGCTAAAAATAAAGGTTTATTATTTTTATTTTATATTTTACATACATTACATTATAGCTACATAATAATATAAAATGAAATTATCATTTCCTCTGCTTTCAAAATAGATTTTAATCGAGTAAGAAAATCGCAGTGTAGGTACAGCACTTTTGACAGAAAAAATGAGAAATCGTCTTCAACGTGACCTGACAGTTTTGATAGCATATTTTACATCGCTGGTTTTGAACGCCCGCCAAGTCTGGCTCGTCAAATAAAAGCCGCAATGGGAAACTAGCGTTAGACACAATCGCCCGCTACTGTTTTGATGAAAATAGTAAAATAAATGGCTTTTTTAATTAATAACAGATTCTTTAGGACAAATAGTACTTACTGGTGAAAGGAAATACCCCCATTAACAGCTCCAATTTTACTGGTAGTGTTTGAACAATTAATTATTGAACAACGAGTCATTTTGTTTTTAAAACCTTACGTCGCATGCTGACCGCGGTCGGGAGTTTACTAAATTTCGCGGCGAGCAATGGAGCCGTCGAGTTCTTGCCACGCGAGGTACATACACTCTTTACTTCTATCTCGATATATTTCTGTGGTCGCAGCATATAGATTTGATAAAATAGTAAGCAGTAAGTCAGTCAGTAAATCTAAACGCCTTGTATATTGCAGGTTACTAAACACACAGTCAGCGTACTGCTGCTTCCCGGCGGCCGTTGAGACGTATACCCTGGCGCTGCAGCTGCTGGGCTTGCCTGACGACCCTGCCGCGGAGCTGCCCCGGGGGCCCATCGCCTCCGCGGAGACCTGCGAGCGGGGCACGCAGACGGACGACGAAGGCTTCCAGAGGTGGGTGGAGTAGCTTATAAGGTGGAGTGTGGGTAAGGGCACTGTTTGTGGGGCGCGCAAACGGATAACGAGAGATTCCAGAGGTGGGTGAAGTATCTTATAGGGTAGTGTATGGGTACTGTTTGCGGGGCACGCAGACGGACGAGGAGGTGGGACCTCTATAGGTATCATGTTGGGTGTGAGGATAGTTTGCCAAGCACTTCCACGGGGATCGTATCATAAATCGTGGAGTTTTGTTTGAGTTGAATTCGTTTATATTTCCTTATGTGCTGGATTTAGGTTTACAAAAAGTATGGTATAATATGTGTACATCGTTGTGTTATGGGTAGGGTCCCGTACCGACAGCAGTAGTAGTTAGAAATGTTTACATCGCCATATGTCCATAATCTAACGTACTCGTGTTGTGTTCCAGGTTAGAATTAGGTAAAGAGATGTGCCACAACAGCACGGGCGTGGGCGTGTGGGGCGCGCGCGCGCTGGTGGTGCGGCTGCTCAAGGAGTTCAGCTCGCTGTTCTTCGTGCTGTGCGACTACAGCGCCGCGCACGCGTGGAGCATGCGCGCGCTGCACATGCTCACGCCGGACATACCCGTCAGGTAACTCACCGATACGATCTATGTTATAGACGAGCGGGAAGATTATCAGCGGTAAGTGATCACCGACATGCAAAGACACCCGGCACGCCGCGCCGGTAGACTTTTGGAGTTGCCGGCCTTTTATGTATTGTTAAACTATCTACATGAGCAATTACTTCAAAATATAGACTGTATTCAACAGTATTGGTTTTGGGCATCTCTCAATTAACGCTAATACAAAAAACTAGCTTAATTTTTTACCAAAATACAACTGACATCAGTTATTATTGTAAAAACATCACGTGTGTTATATGCGTGCAGGGTGCGCGGCGAGTGCGTGCGCGGCGCGAGCAAGGCGTGCGTGGTGAAGCGGCGGTTCGGCGCGGCGGGGCTGCTGGCGCGGCAGGGCGTGGCGCTGGCGGGGGCGCACGCCCCGCAGCACCCGCGGCGCGCGCACGCCCTGCTGGACCTGGCCTTCTACCTGCTCAACGTGGACGCCATCAAGCGCAGCGTGGCCGTGTACGAGGAGGCGCTGGCGCACCTGCGCCGCGTGTACGGCCGCGCCAGCCTGCACGTGGCCACGGCGCAGGAGGACCTGGCGTACGCGCTCTACATCCTCGAGTACTCGTCGGGCCGCTTCTACAAGGCGCGCGACCACGCCGAGCGCGCGATACGCATCATTGAGGTGATTCTTATTGGGCCTATGCTTGTATTTGTATATATATAAGGCCCTTATCTGCTTTATCGGTAAATAGAAGTGCCTGGAACGCTTCTATACTTCTACTAGTGTGACAACTTGAACATACTAATAATTTTCTCCTAGTTGCTAGGATATTTTTGGTGTACGTGTTGATTAAACCCCACATTCATTATAATCATTATATCACTTTAAAAACATAACATTAACATAATTTTAAGTTTCATTTGTTTGTATAATTAGGTTAAGGTTCTATGGGCCTATGCAGCCTGAAAATAAAGGTTTATTATTTATTTATTATTATTATAAAAAGCTTGAGCTTTTTAAAGAATGATTATAATGTTTTTGTAAAATGTTTATGTCTCATAAAATGTATTCTGTACAATTGGTATGGTATACATTACATGCTGCAGCACTTGTTAAATGAGGTAATGAAATAAATAGTTACGTTACAGAACCTGGTACCTCGGGATCACTTGCTGCTGGCGTCGGCGAAGCGCGTCAAAGCGCTCATACTGGAGGAGATCGCGCTGGACACGCCCGCGGGGCAGGACATGAGAGGTAATACCGACGGACACATCCCAATAATATATATAACTTTGGCGATTTGCCGACTTAGCAAAATATACTAATGCATGTCGAACATGCGTAAGTCGGGTCTTTATTACACGTGACAAATCGTCGAATATAATATTCTCGCGCGGTAGCCGCGCCTAATGGATACCGGGCCTAATGGTCTCACGAGGAGGGCATTCGTTTATACAGGTGCACCTTTTTATTGATGTTAAACCTTTATTTGGGCGACTGTACATTAATGTAAAGAAGGATGCCGTAACGACAAACGGCACGACGCTGTCATTTTTTTATTCCATCAGATGATTATTATTATTATTATAATTTAAGGGTGGGGACACCAGCAAGGCCAGACGGGTGATCAGTCCTCATTAACGGGACCATTTCACCCAATTCCCCAGGCTCGCCTCTGGGATTAGATGCGGGGACGGGTTATCATTTGCCCCTCTGGTGTCACCCCCTCAAACCTACGTGTTGATCTACAAAAACTACTTAGCTGCCTTATGGTTAGATATGCTAAATCTTCCTTCTTCAGCTCGTCCGCTCCAAACAGCTCCCATCTTGCGTATGCATATGCTGGGCATTCCGTTATGAAGTGCAGACTGGTCTCTTCTTTCTCTTTGCACTTAGGACATAGAGGGTCCTCTGCTAGCTTCATTATTGACAGGTGTCTGTTGAGTGGGCAGTGTCCCGTCAATATTCCCACAACTGTTCTAATGTTGCTCCTATTGAGTTTGAGCAACTCTTTAGTCTTCTTGCTGTCAAGCGTCGAGATGAAGAATTTCGACTGTCTACAGCTCTTCGTGTCATTCCATCTCTGGTTTGTTTCTTTGTTTATTCTCAGGGTTATAACATTTTTTGTTATCCTGTGTGCTATTGGCAGTCTCGGCTCAGGGCCTATGAACGTCTCATCGGCACCTTCTCTCGCCAGTCTGTCTGCTTCTTCATTGCCCGCATTTCCCTCATGTCCAGGTACCCAGGCAACTTCTATCTCAGTCTGGTCTGCTAGATCTTGCAGGGTGTTTTTGCATTCTTTGACCAGTGCTGAGGTAGTCTCCCTCTTGTTGAGGGCCTTCAATGCCGCTTGACTGTCACTGTATATGACTGCCTTCTCAATCCTATGTGCGCTAGTGATGTTTTGTTTAATCATGTTGGCACATTCTCGTATTGCGAATATCTCCGCTTGGAATACGCTGGAGAATCTGCCTAGATTAAACGATGCTTTCATTTCAGTTGGATGGCTAATATATACGCCAGCCCCTGATAACTTTGTCGATTCCTTCCTGGATCCATCTGTGTAGCCGACCATCGTTGTTTTTGGGTGGTCGATGTTAATGTTCCAGTTATCTCTCGAGCCTATGCTTATCCTGTATTTCTTGTCGAAGATTCTCTCCTTCTTTATCAAATCATTGTTTGATAAAATCATGGATAGATTTTCTTCGTACTGTTTTGCTATTTCGGCGTGACCTTTGTCATAGTGCCCTCCCTTCCATAATTTGTTGCTCTTAAGCTTGAACCATTGTTCAGTCGCTTTCTTTTTGATCGTGAGATCAACTGGGTTGAGGCCGAGTATCATCTCTAGAGCCGCCGTTGGTGTTGTTTTCATGGCGCTCGATATCATGATGCTGGCTAGTCTCTGTACTTTTGTGAATTCTTTCCTGTTCGTTCCTAATTGTGCCTTGTGCCACCACACTAAGGCTCCATGTAGAATTCTTGGTAGTACTATGGCCTTGTAGATCCAATGAACCACATTTGGTTTCATGCCCCAGGTTCTACCTACCGCTCTCCTGCATTGCACAAGGGCACATTTGGATTTTGTGCAGATCTCTTTAACGTGGGCTTTGTAGTTCAGATTTCTATCTAGGATTACTCCCAGATATTTTATTTCATTGACTACCTCTAGATTTTCGTTATCGATTCTCAATGGAATCATGCTATCAATCTTCCTCTTGTTTGTGAATAACACTAGCTTGGTTTTTGCTGGGTTCAGGTTTAGCCCTTTATCCCTGCACCATCGTAGCGCTGTGTCGATTCCTCGCTTCATGATGTCTCTGGTCACGCTCAGTACTTTACCTGTGACCAGAATTAGACCATCATCTGAGTACGCCTGTATGTAAATGTGCATGGCGTTTATCTTTGATACTAATTCGTCTATGAGAATGCACCATAGGAGCGGAGACAGGCATCCTCCTTGCGGAAATCCTCTTCTTGCTCGAATGGTGCATGTTGTTCCCGCTAAGTCAGCTTGTATCGAGCGATGTTTTAACATATTAGTTATCCATCCCGTTATCTGTCCAGATATCCCCTCTCTGTTAAGTGCTTCCACAATGGATTGAGGGGTGGCCTTGTCAAAGGCTCCCTCTACATCGAAGAAGCAGCCAAGGGCATATTCTTTGTTCTCTATAGCTCTTTCAATTCTTATTGCCGCGTTGTGTAATGCCGTATCAATGGATTTCCCTTCCATGTAGGCGTGTTTGTTGGCGTGTAGCGGCATTGAACTCTTTTCTATCCCTGCTCTCATGTGTCTATCTAGTATCTTCTTGAGTGTCTTCAATACAAACGAAGAAAGGCTTATACATCTGAAGGATTTCGCCTCGTGATATGTAACCTCCCCTGGCTTAGGTATGAAGACGGCTTTGACTCTTCTCCAGCTACTGGGGATGTAGTTTGTTGCTAAACTACTCCGGTATATGGTGAGTAGGTCATCTTTGATATACCTAAGGGCAACTTGTAGCATCTTGGGAAAGACGCCATCGGGTCCCGCCGCTTTATACGGTAGGAATGATGAAATGCTCCATGTTAATGCTTCTTCGGTGATAATCAGTTCCGCTTCCGCTTTCGCTTCTGCTAGATTCTCACCGGATGTGACAACCATGTCTTCTTCTGAATAGCTTGTGCTATCCGGGAAGTGTGTGGCCATCATTTCTGCAAGTATTTCTTTGGGTTCCACTACTAGGGTGTCACCTTTCCTTAGGCTTCCTAATTTACAGGTTTTGTCTTTTGCTAGCGTTTTTACCAGCCTGGCCGCTTCTGGTTGTTTTGTAACGCTTTCGCAGTAAAATTGTTGCGTTCTTCTCTGTATTTCCTCCAGCTTTCGTCGTCGTCCCTGTTCAAGGCGACTCTAAGTGCCCTTCTAGTCCTTTTCCTTGCTTTGTTCAGGGATTTGTTCCACCAGGGTTGTCCCTTCCCAGGTCTTATCTCTTTCTGGGGGCAGGCTTTGAGGTAGGCATCGTTAAGAGCTTTCTCAAGCCTACATGCTTCTTGCTCTATTTCTTCCTTTTCTCCTAATTCTCTTTTACCGGGAATCCACTCTTTCAACGCTAGATCGAACGTATCCCAGTTTGTTTTCCTATTGTTCCTAAATTTTACTACTTCCAGCTGGCAGTCCAGATGGAATGTTATTCTGCGGTGATCTGAGAAAGCATAAGAGGTGTCAACCTTCCAGTCCTCCTCTTTCCTTGTTCTAGAACCTCTTTCCTTGTTCTAGTTACAAACGTGGGTGTGTTGCCTACGTTAATTATTTCTAGGTCAGTGCTAAGAATATATTCAAGTAGTAAATCTCCCTTCTTGTTGCAATCCGTGCTGCCCCACACCTTGTGATGGGAGTTGGCATCACAGCCTACAACAACCGGGATACCCATACCTCTATATTTTATCATTGTCTCTTCTATGAGTTGTCCTGGTGGTTCGTAGTCCGTCTCGCTCGGGATGTAGACCGACATGAAGACCATTTTCTTTGTGTTCCCATCTGCCATACATAGTGTGCCTAGTACAGCCGTGAGATCTCTGTAACATTCAACTTCCATTAGTCCTAGCGCCCTAGCTCTGTTGCTAACATAGATGCATGTTCTGGGGTTGGACTCACCAACACGATGGTAGATAGTTTCACCACCCAGACAGCCGATGCCAACAACACGGCCATTAATTACATATGGCTCTTGTAGCAGGGCGATGTCTATGTTATTCGATACCACAAATCTGCAAAGCTCTGTCATGGCTTCGCGACAATGGTGCAAATTTAACTGAAGTATCTTTATTTTATTTTGTGTTGTGTTTGTATGTGTGTGTGCTTGTGTAGTGTTATTGTGTAGAGTCATTGTGTGTGTAAAAAGGTGTGTGTGCCGCCCGGAACCTAATGCTTCGGGGCCCGCTTCTGATCACCGTCAGTCACACTATGGTGATCTTCAGGTGTCTTCAGCGAGGCGGTCTGCACAGGTCCCAGGTCTGTGTCTGTAATTGCGCTTGGGCCGCTGACGGGCAGGGCTGATCGCAGGAGCTGTGGGGCGCATCTTTTTGTTCCCGAACAGACACAACCGCAATGTCTGCCCTTACCCCCCAGCGACTCCTCTGTGGAGTACTGTGGGTCTGTTTGTGTGCTTGTGTCCTGTGTGTGCCCGATGCGTGTTCCAGGGCACACTGTTTGTGACGTCTGGTCCGCCACATTAGACCCGCTACCATGTCCGGTATCGGCCACATCAGGTTTCGCCTGCTGCCTGCTCGTGCGCAGCAATCGGGCCTGAACCTGGGTGGCCTGGTAATTGAGCCAGACATGTCCTAAGTCCTCCTTGAAAATGTCGTTGGGGACCCCCATCACCAGTCTCTCCCCAGCAGGGAGTTTCTCCCTAGAGATAAGGGTCCACTCCGACATCCTCAATTCGGTCTTATACGCGTTCTGCCCCTGCAGAAACTTTGGTGCTCTTAAGTCCACTTTACCGGGCAGCCAGACTGCTACTCTGCTCCGGTTCAGTGGCTTTACCTTTAGTGGGATTCCATTGTACACGCCAAAATCGCATGTCAGGATCCACTCCCTCGCCTCCATCGTGAGCGGTGTCACAAGGAAGAAACCTTCCGACACCAGTCCCGACGTCGCAAAAGCAGTGGATCTCCCCATGTCATCCTGGGTATCCTCCATCTTGGCGAATATGAGGTCCGCCAGCTTATCCCTGATGAGGTCCGCCGCAGCCTCGTCCACCCTAGCGCCATCCTCCCGGTGTACAATGACCGCGAGATCGCTCTGCTCCTTTGCAGAGCAGCGCGGTCCCTCGGTCAGAGCCTCACCTCGGTTTTGTCGCTTGGCCGGGCGCTGCTGCGACAGGCCCTCTTCAGGGTCCGTCCCTTGCCTTTTGATTTTCGGCGGCCTCCTTGACTCCCCCGCCCCAGCGCTCGTCGAGGCTTTCGCCTGAGAGCCCTGCGACGCGGGAGGCAAGCTGGCCTCCTGGATCTGTCTTTTTAGCTTCCGCTTCTCCCGCTTCCACTTACTGCGGCTAATCTACCAAGTGTTCGGGTCTATGTTGCTACTACTACCTGCACCACCGGAACCTTGGGCCTCATCCTTTTTAGGGGACGGGGTAGGTGACTCCAGCAGTGCTTCCTCTGAGAACTTCAGTGACGCGTCAAAAGCGTTCGCAAGCGACTCGCTTTCGACGCGTCTGCGCGAACTTGGAAGTTCGACGCCTTCTGTTGAAGGGGTTGGGTTATTTGTGTTTTTTAAATCTTTCTCCATCTTATCCCACGAGTAGCAGGGGAACTAAAAGGTCAGCCCGAGCAGAGCCCCGCTTGCTCGGGTAAGGCCACTTACTACTCCAAGATTGCCATCTCATTGGAGAGACACCGTTTGGAACCAAGCATCCCCTTGGCCACGCATCCCTCGGCACGGTCCGTCTGACACCTTGGATTGGGGGAGAGGAAAGGATGGGTGAGGGATCTAGAGGAAGTGGGTGTAGTGGATATTTATGATGTAGGAGCACGGATGATGGTATAGGGATTCTCCCGCCGTGTTGGAGTGCACTAGCGAGATAGCGTCATTACATTTAGCTACCCGGATCCCAGGGTAGTTGGTGGTGTGCAATGCCTGTTAGTAGATCCGGATATTACCAGGGTGAACGACGGGGACGTAGAAATGACGCTTGGCGGCTAGACATATCTTGCTCAACATTGCACACTTGAGCATATATCGGCCGCCCATCACCCCTCCATCAGATGATAGATTTGTTATTAATAATAAATACTAAAATAGATGATTCACAGCTGTCAGGCGTTCTCTGATTTTTTCACTTTATAAGGTCGACCATAGACAATGAAACGAACAAAATTTGTTCGTAATCCTCATAATTCACTGTATCTGTATCTATATGAAACCACTTTATGTACATTATGGTACCTGTCTGTGTAGAGCCGAGCCTGCTGGAGGAGTCAGAGGCGCTTCACCGCGCCGCGCTGGAACTGTCCATCATGGCGTTCGGAGAGAAGAACGTGCAGACCGCCAAGCATTATGGCAACCTGGGGCGGCTCTACCAGAGTATGCAGAAGTTCCAGGTACTGCTTATTATTATTATTATTTAAGGGTGGGGACACCAGCGAGGCCAGACAGGTGATCAGTCCTCATTACCGGGACCATTTCACCCAATTCCCCAGGCTCGCCTCTGGGATTAGATGCGGGGATGGGTTACCAATTGCCCCTCCGGTGTCACCCCCTCAAACCTACGTGTTAACCTACAAAAACTACTTAGCTGACTTATAGTTAGGTACGCTAAATCTTCTTTCTTCAGCTCGTCCGCTCCAAACAGCTCCCATCTTGCGTATGTAAATGCTGGGTATTCCGTTATGAAGTGCAGACTGGTTTCTTCTTTCTCTTTGCACTTAGGGCATAGAGGGTCCTCTGTTAACTTCATTATTGACAGGTGTCTGTTGAGTGGGCAGTGTCCTGTCAGTATTCCTACAACTGTTCTGATGTTGTTCCTATTGAGTTTAAGCAGCTCTTTGATCTTCTTGCTGTCAAGCGTCGAGATGAAGAATTTCGACTGTCCGGGTACTGCTGGAGGAGGCTCTATGATTTATATAAATAATGTCTACTCACATATTATACTTAGTTCGTGTAAAACTGTCAGTATCATCAAAAACCCTACTTATGTATCATAAGCGACCCCTATAGTATGACCTGCTGTTGGACACCGGTCTCTTCAAAATCAGGCGTGCAAGATGTTGGATCATAGTTCATCTGCCCTGATGTGGGGCGGTGAACTGTATACACCTTCAATTTTGATCATCAGGCTGCAGCTTTCCTCACAATGTTTTCCTTCATCAGTATGTAAGTGATGTAAAAATGAACCTCAGACCTCTCACTTCCACACCCATACTCACTAATGGGTATGATCATTACCTCGTATAATATAGTTTGGGTCTTGGTACACTGTTTTACTATTGGTCAAGCCGAATATCAAAACTGTGGACCCAGTTCCATATCCAGTCAAAGTTATGACACTCGTTTCTAGGACGCTGAGACGATGCACCTGAAGGCGATCGCCATCAAGGAAGAGTTGCTAGGCCCCGAGGACTACGAGGTGGGCCTGAGCGTGGGCCACCTGGCTTCGCTCTACAACTACCACATGAACATGCACCGCGCTGCAGAGAAGCTCTACCTGCGCTCCATCGCCATCAGTCAGTACTGCATACTAGATTACAGTCCTACGTATATTAGAGCAAAATATACTATGTATACCAGATTAAAGACTCCATATACTAGAGTAGAACATTGGCTCCTCTGTGTTGGTTTCGCCACCTCATAATGGGCTTTCGTGGCTAGAAGGATTGCGATGACTTATTTCTTTACGCGACTAGTGTGTGGTGACAATTACATTTACCGGTGGGAGGGAAGCGCTGTGCCGCGCTCCCGGTTGCATGGGTACCACAATCTTGCTTGTTTCTCCCATGAAACAGCTTTGCTGTGTTTCGGAGTAGTGAAGGGTAAGACAGGCAGTGTAATTATTGGCACCGAGACTTAACATCTTATGTCTCAGGATAGGCAATACATAAATGAGTTGCCTGGGAGTTGCAAGGCTAAATAGTTTTCAATTAATAATTATATCTATGGACGCTTTTACACCACGTCAATCCGGTCCCGTGGTAAGTTCTCGAAGAACTTGTGTTACGGGTACCAGACAACGGAAATATATTTAATACTTTTATAATATACATATATTAAAGATTTTTATTATAAAATACACCCGTAACCTGCGGCTTGAGCGCCATCGCGCTTACCAGTGAGCCACAGAGGTCGTCATTAATAATGTAAACTCATTAATAATGTAACTTATCTTACTCATATTTAAATATATTATTAATGAGATGAGCATATGACCTACCCTCCGGATAATTGACGACCTCTGTGGCTCAATGTTTAGAGCGTTAGCGCTGAGCCGGAGACAGCGGGTTTGAATCCTGCCAGGGAACAAAAAGTTTTGTGTGTTCCAGGGTCATGAATGTGTGTTATAGGTATAATGAAAATCTAAAATCTTAAATATATGTGTATAAAAGTAGTACATATATTTCCGTTGTCTGGTACCCGTAACACAAGTTCTTCGAAAACTTACCACGGGACCGGATTGACGTGGTGTAAAAGCGTCCATAGATATAATTATTAATTGAAAACTATTTAGCCTTGTGACAATGCCCGATATCAATGTTATAAAAACAGGAGAGCCATTAGCATATATAATCTCTTTGTCTTGTAGAACTTATGTGAATTTAGGCACTATTACCGGTGGGAGGAATGCGCTGTGCCGCGCTCCCGGCTGCCTGAGTACCAACATCTACCTTGTTTCTCCCGTCAAACAGCTTTGCTGTGTTTCGCAGAGAAGGGCAAGACAGGCAGTGTAATTACTGACACCGAGACGTAACATCTTGTCTCAGGATAGGCAACAAATAAACTAGTTTATGTTCATGGGCGACGTCGACCACTTACCATCAGGTGGTACGTTTGCCAGTTTGCCTATCCAACTAACATAAAAAAAAACATGGTAAGGTTTTTAGAACATTTCCGGAGCGAGAAAAAGCGATTTTGTGGTAACCGAAATGAATTCAGATCTTATTATAAATTAGATATTCCCTGTCTGTTCCGGGATAATGGATGTGGCCTGTATATTATACTCAGTCCCAAGTTTAACACGATGAAGTGATAAATGTATATGTTTGTAAGGTTTGTATGTGGTCCGTGTAGCTTGAGACAAGGTAAATTTTGTAAAGTAGTAAATATATAAGTATGTGTTGACGCAGGTCTAAAGCTGTTCGGCGAGCGATACTCGGGGCTGGAGTACGACTACCGCGGGCTGATGCACGTGTTTACGCAGCTCAAGGAGCACGACCGCGCCTGGCACTACAACTTGCTGCTGCAGCACTGGCAAGGTACGTGACGCCATAAATGAAAAAATCGTATAGCATGACAGCATCATGCCGTGAAGACTCACGGCATTCGGGTCGTATTACTGCCAAGGCGCGCCATAGATGTTTCACATCAAAACGTTTTCCAGATCTCAGAGAACAGTCGAAGGCAGAGCAGCAGCCGCCGCTCGGGGACGAGGAGGTGATGCCCCTAGAGGAGTTGAAGGCGCGGCTCGCGGCACCCAGCGACTGAGATCCCGCCCCGCCCGGCCGACCAGACTTTATACGTTAGCTACCACTTGTATTATACTTACATTCGATACATACTCGGACCGTACATTTACTGTACTATTGGCGAGAGCGAGACAAGACAGTAACAGTGTCACTGTTAGAGCGAGACAGCCCACGCACACGCTAGCGGCCCGCGAGCTTATAAACAAATAGCTTATTTTTGCAAAATATTAGGTTAATAGATGTGATAAATATTTTGTGTATAGAAGGAAAAAAAACTCCTTGAAAATTATTAATTACATAGAAGCGTATGAGTACGGTCAAATTATTAGATTACATAGTAAGTGTGTATAGTGTAGCTGCAAGAGCTGTGCCACTGCCACTTGTTGCGTGTTCATGTTTTTAAGATAATTCGGCCGTACTATACACAAGCATCGGTTTGTCTCGTTGATACACATTGCTAATCCACTAGTACACTAAATATTCGATAATAAACCTTAATCTTGCTTCTCCACGGTCAATAAACGCACAGTTTTGAATAGAACTTAGCCAATATATAAGGTTTGAGCGGCGGATGACAATACTGCCATGTACAGTCGCCGATATAGCTTGAGTCAGTATCTCCCTAGTGTTAAGTGTACCGTAGGGCTTTCAGTAGAGCAGCGCGAAAGAATAAGAGGCTAAGATGATATTATTTATAAGTTAAATAAAAAATTGACTGCAACACATGTTGTTTATTTTAAACACTCCTTTCAATCAAACCATTAAACTTTTCTTAACTTGGTGGATACCAAAGAAACCCCAATCTGAGCAATATTGTGGATCAGGACTCCTTGCAGAGGTCACATCTCTATTTCAAGTCGACTTGCTTGTTAAATCAGATATGCAGATGACAAGTGAATGTGCTTTGTTCATCTCTCTAATCGTATTGTTTCGGTGATAAATGCTTATCACCTATACTGGTAAGTATTTAAGGCGAAGATACTTTTCTGAAGAGATATTTGCTGTTGAAATTTTATTTCTCACTCCACTCAGTGAAACTATTTCATTGAGTTCATCAAAAAATAATTCTTACTTAATACTAAAGGTATGTATCAAAATGAAACAGCAATAATATTTATAATTTATACTAAATATAATAAATTAAAGCTCACACAGGAGTAACGGAGGACACATCTAACTGGAATGATTTGAATAAAATTTAGTTTTAGTTGGCAACACTAACTATCACTATTAAAATTTCAACAATAGTAACATTCATACCAAGGCACTATCATGGACTAAATAATCTCAAATTAGGCTCGTATATAATTAAAAACTTGTATATAAATTATAAATGCTAGTTATTTATGTAAATATTATATTCGATGCTTTGCATTTCTAGAAATAATTAATAGAATATAAAAAATGTGGTAGTTAAAAAAAACATTGTAATAAGCAATCATGCAATGGCATAAAGCTTATTTATTAAATCCAAACTCGGACTAATAATAATCAAAAGTGGACCTAACAAGCGCCTATACCCGAAAGACAGGTACATAGAGTACTTCGAAACGCAGGGATTAACCAGGTCATCTAAAGTTTTACCCCATTTTTTTTTTATAACACTGACGCGTGAATATGGCTTCCTGGTATATAATATCATATAAACACTACACTCAAAACAAACTTTTACATTTTCTCTATAAATGTAAAAGTGCCCATAAAATTACCAACACTATGGGTAATATTTATACGTAACTACTGGTATCCCTGAAATAAGAATAATCTGACAAAATTTAAACGGAGCACAAAATGGCCGCATGCTATTAACATTCCATGCCAAGTGTGTTTGACGATTGTTTGTGTATTACCAAACTTAGAAACAAGAATTTCAGATATTTCTTAGTTTATTTCTGCCATCGAGCATATAACCGTAATAGAGCGGTAATGTTATGTGTTTTATATGAAAATCAATTCCGCCAAATGGCCTGAGATCCCGATATAAAACGACCTTCACCGAGATGTTTATTTGATGAAACTTATTTTATATTCAATTTAATATGTCAATAAATATATTGCATATGGGTTGCTTAAAAAAATTTAGTCCAGGATATGAATAATTAAAAAAAAACTTTTTTTAAAGGTATTGATTAATAGACAAATTCCATACCCTATAGAATATGCAAACGTTAAATAACCCTTAAATAATAGGTTGTCTTTCTTTTTCCCGTCACACGGGTAGTCGGGTAAAAGCAGGTAAATCGATACTAGTGACTTGCACCGGTCTGGTTAACGAATTAAAATTAAATGAAAAAAAAGATTAATCCATTACGATCACGGCAGTATAAGGTTGCCTATAAATTTATTTTTGTTGTAAATTTTGTTTAATTAATAATTAATAATAATCCTGGACTGATTTTTTTAGACAACCCATATGCAATATATTTATTAATATATTAAATTGAATATAAAATAAGTTTCATACAATAACCAGCTCGGTGAAGGTCCTCTTTATATTGGGATCCTATTCAAAAATTTATTGGGCTTACAATGATGACAAAGACATAAAATTATCCTTATCACTCTTTGTAGCTTTCATATATACCTGCCTTGCTCTTACATGGTATTGATATTTGGATGTCAGGTCCAGTTTGATTCTTTGTCCGTGTATCTAAACTACAACACAGATTATACATCGACGCTACCACATGACAGATGTCATTTCACAATAAAGCTTACAGGTGATGAAATCACCTACCAATATTATCTTATAATTATAATACTACTAAAAAAATATTAAATTAAATCAATATTGTGCAAATACAAAAAAGATTCGTGTAGGCAAATATATGTATATCTAAGAGCTGCCGTATTCCTTCTTCTCACTTTAGGCGGGCCCGAGGAGTGCCACCAGCGCCCTCTTGTAGTCGCCGGAAGTCTCGCCCTGCTGCCGTGTCGCCAAAACAAGACGATTACCGCATATCCGATTAAAGATGGCGGCGATAGAACATGCGATGGAAGAAACGCGAAAACATTAGTATGCGTGTATTTGAAGTATTGCGGGTAGTTATTTACATTTGAGAGATATAAGATATAATATTAATGTAAGAAATTAACCATAACCAATAGTGTGTAGGAATAGTTCTTACCTCCTAATCCAAGTATTGGAGGCGTAGTGAAAATTTAAAACACATTACAACATTATCATAAAGAAAGCTTTATAAAGCGGTTACAGCAATGTATTTATAGTTATTAATATATAAATAGATATTATAAGGCTGAGATCATGCTTTAATGTGCTTTAACTTTCGTATGCAGTGCTCAATTACATTAATATATTTTAGTATCGATATAAACTACATTTGTAAAAGAAGATCAAAGAGAAAATAAGTATTTAATATTTATTTTCATACTGTAATATTTTCTTAAGACTTGACTTGTTACTTTTTACTTCGATTATGTTCACAAATTTACTAATCTAAGGTCTACTGTTATCTCATCTACAACTCCTAGGGACATGGAAGTAGGTAAATATTAAGATCATGGACTAGAATATATAAATATATTATAAAATAAAATCAAAATATATTATAATAAAACAAAAATCTAACTTATTAATCTGCCAATCCCCGAGTTAAAAAAAACTAAAACAACATTTACTGAGCTGGAATATAAAATTTCGTATAAAAGGCTACCTAAAAACATTGTCAAAATGTATATTTTTTTAATTTGTTACTAAATGTCGCTATGCATTTGTGCGCAATTGCACACGTGTGAATAATTTAACTCTTGTCTTGAAATTTTCAACTACCTCGATTGCCCTCCAACTATATGGAGTAAATCGTAACTTACGTACCTACCTATCGTACCGTAAATTATAGAGGACTATTCCATTACTAACCGCGATGTCACTCTCCAGTGTCTTGTCGTACAGCCGCTCGTACTCCCTTTTGATGGCCGCCAGGTCCACCTCGGAGCGGCTGATCACGACCCGGACCAGGATCTTGTCCTCGGTGCCGGCGCCCTGCATGGCGTTCCGGAGTCGTTGCGCGAACCACGCGGGGGCGTTCTCCACGCACTCCACTGGAAACGGGTGAGACATGTACATATACGTACCCGTATCTCGCTCTCCAGCGTCTTGTCGTACAGCCGCTCGTACTCTCTCTTGATAGCCCCGAGGTCCACCTCCGAGCGGCTGACCACGATGCGGATGAGGGTTCTGTCATCGGTGCCCAGCCCCTGCATGGCGGCCCGCAGCCTGCCAGCGAACCACGCTGACGCATTCTCCACGCACTCCACTGAAATTTAATCAATGGGCACATGTTCTCCCGCCCAGGTTTGTCCACCATTTTAGATTTCCAGGGATAATCATTTAAAGCAATTTAATTTTAACAGAAAAAAAAGAAGTCTTTCGAAACGGTTGCTTTAGAATATGTCAATTGCACTGTGCATTTACTGTAATAACCTTGTAATAACGTTGAACAACTGAATAAACATTCCCAATATGTTATTTTCTCTCAACATGTGGTCCTAAAATTGTATGTCTACATTGCATTTTGTAAAATGAGGCATACATATTTTTCCAAAATATAACATCAATAGTCCACTGCTGAATCATCAACGCCAAGATGGCTAATTATTCTCTTACTCTTTGAAACCATTTTGATCCACCAGATCAAAATTATATACTTACATCCTATTTTTTAAATGTATTTTGAAAATTAGGTACCTATAGTTGGTTCACTTTGGGGGATTTCAAGGTATGTGGTTTCATTTGCGATTATTATGTAATGAGCACCGGGAAGTGAGTGGTGGGTAGTGTGTAGTAGTACTGACCTATGGCAGACAGGGCTTCCTTGAGTTCCCCTCCGATCTCGGCCTTGATGGCCTGCTCGATGGTGCGTCCAGACAGGTTCTTGTACTCCTCGAAGATGAGTCGAAGCTGGGCAAAGCTCTCGTGGGCTAAGATCTATACAACATATCTCGCTATAGTATGTTTTTACTGACTATAGGGCCCCGTCGTTACCTTCCGCAATGGAGTAGAAAATCTCTTAATTTTTTTGATACAGCGCAGGAAAAGCAACGCTCCTAACATACTGATATGGAGATATTATGTAGTAAAGAAATAGACATCAAGTTGGGATTGTGTTCGTTGTGGGTTTCATGTGTAATTCTGATTGCATAGTCAAATCTAAAGTGACGATAGGATCGTCAACGTACGTTTACATTAGTTAAACGACTCTCTCTCTTAGTCTTTTTTTCACCACATAATCGACAGTATCCACATTTTCATTCGTTTTATTACAACAGCACTTGCTAGAAAATAGTGTTTTCTACTAATTTCAATTACAGATTATATCGGTATAATGATGAATATTTAAAACATATTATTAAGTATAGAGGGTTATAGAGAAGGCCTTGGTTTATAATGAAATAACTATTTATTGATTTTATCGTGGTTTATTAATGTATATAAAATGCTGTAAAGTATCCGAAACTTCGGGCTTGTAAAAATCTTAATAAACTGCGATAATATCCGTAAAAGTATTTTCATTATAATTAATGAAATTCAAGTATAATATAAAAAAATCGCGCGCGTGCGTGTGTGTGTGTGTGTTTGTGCGCGCGCGCGTGCGCTTGTTGTGTGTTTGTGTGTGCTTATGTACGGGCGTAATAAGTTTTTCACAAGTTTTTCTTTTTTTTTAAATGTTTTATTAAAACTTGAGACAGTTATCAGCTAACTTCATATACTGTCATAATATTTTTTTCCAAACGCGAAAGAAAAATATAACATCAAAAGTTTTCACCTTGTTGAAGATCTCCTCATCGGTTCCCCACTTCGCCTCGCCCGCGTCATACAGCTGCTGCGCGGCTTCCACGGCCCGCGCCGCGTCCACGCCCGCCTCCTCGTCCCGCGCGCCCTGCACCGCACGCTGACTTAACGTCGTACCGAACGTCCCCCCGACCGACTCATTTACTGTCTCTACTCTACTGGTGTAAGAGTTTTACCCAATTTAAGGATGGAAATGGAAAGCATAATTTTTTATATTACACCTAGTAAAAGGTATATAAAGTTGTAACTAATGCCAGGACAGTACGTCTGTCGGGTCTGCTAGTTTCAAATAAAAAAAGTAGTTGGTGCATTGACATAATATAGGCATATGAGGTACATTGACATAAATAAATAAATAATGGACTTCGGGTCCGCGCTCAAAAGTGTTGAAACCAAAAAAGATCCAAAACGCAAAAACGAGCTGTAAACGCGCGCCAATCTTCATTTGGACGACCGGTGGGCGACACGGTTATACAGTTCCGAACTGCAAACTATGTAGAAATAAATAAATTATAGATTAAAAAATACTAAAAAAACACGCTCCAACAGCACACTTGGATGTGCTATCCTAATTATCCTGATCAGGATATTGCAACTTTGATTAATAATAAAATTAAATCTCCAAAAGAGTCACAAATATCAAAAGGAGCAAAATATCTATCTGTCTCTTTCCAATTATTTACAGGCCCATATTAGTTAGAATGAGACCACCTATTTAAATTTCTTTCTTCGGATTTACTTGAGCAATCGAACGACTTGGAATAAGTTTGTAATGGAGATGACTTGTTTGTTTATTTTTTATTTGTGAAAGTATTGTCTCTTTATTTATATTAGTTTTTGTTATTAGATATATTTTATTGCGTGTATTCATTAGTACCTATTATGTTTCAATAAATAAATGATCATTCTGAACACGTAGTAGTTTTCACTACAAATGATTAACATTGTGTGCACACAAAGCATTTTCACTGTATACATTTTAATCAAATCAAATATCTTAATAATTTAGAACGAATTTAATATATTTATTATTACTATAGTTTAAATATTAAATTTCAATATAATATAATAAAAATAAAAAAGCAATATAAATATTAACAGATATTATAACACAATAAACCATCCATTACATACACCATACACGTTACTGAAACTGATTAATGGGCAGTTTGGTTTCGTGATATGGGTTCTATTTACTTATACTTTGGAAATAACATTTTGTATACAATATTTATCCATTACTCCCATGTTCACGTAAAATTCAACAGCAGCTTCTTAAGTTGTTGCTAGTCGAAGCTACATATATTGACTAATAGATGAACACAAAATTGGACACTGTCACATCGGTAAATGGTTTAAAATTCCAATATTATATTACTTTGATGATATAAGTGAACTCAGGACATTTTTGGTGTGAATTTTGTTTGAGACCCGATGTCCATTTGGTATTCAATGAAGAATTACATTTCGGGGAGAAGAAGAGAAAAAGAATAAAAGAAGATATATTTCGAGGAGACTGAGAACAGTTGTCCTGCTAAACAAAATTACGAACAGAACAGAATATTATTAGAAATTACGATTTATCTTAAAGAGAACCAAAACTAGTTAAATGATATAAATCAAGCCACACAATTGTCTATATAAATTGGGTAAACCTATAGTTTTGACAGTCATTCGGTCGAGGAGCTCTCAAACTTGCATAAGCAGGAGGAACAAGAAATGTGGTATCGAAGTGACATGCATATCAGTTTACCTTTAATAATTTTTGTATATAACTCCAAAAACAAACGATCAAGGGCTTTGTCTTAGTAATAATTGTTACCGGCAGTGTGCTTGAAAATAAGCTAAGCTTTACACATATTGTTAGTGACTTAGTGTTTTATACGAAGCCCAAAATGCGCTTCATCATTGTCAGCATGTTATTGTCCATAGATGGACAGAGTATACTCTACACACACTCTGAAAATCAAATTGCACCATTGTTTGGTAATGACATATAAAACAAATGGCACGCAAACCATATTACATAATTATTATTATTATATAAACACAAGAACCAATAGTAATTAAGTCTAGTAAGTATTGTAGCTATATCTTAATTAATTTAGATGTAGGTGCAAATAATATCAAAACGAGTCAAACACTAAAAATGTTGCAACCGACTTACTAAGTTGTTGGTGAGTAATCTGTTAGGACTTGAAGCATAACTTACAGTTACAATGAGAGTGAGGAGTCTTCTGAAGTCCCCGGACGTCTCAGAACACATGTGTTCAGCCAACGGACGGTTGTACACTAGAAACAATAAATTATTTACAATCATTAATTATTGCCCTTCAATTTAATAACAGATACTTTGAAAATGTGATATTTTATATTCTCTGGAGGCAATGAATATACTGTGCCCAGATACCAAAATATATGTATTGCTTTTTCTGCTTAAACAATGGGAGCATTCTTATCTGCATGGATACCACCATCTTGCTTATTGCTTCTGTGAAAAAGTTTTGCTGTGTTTCGGAAAAGAGAGCAGGACAATCAGCATAATTACTGGCACTGAGACTCGTTACTAGGCAACTCCCTCAGGATACAACATTGTGTTGTATCCTGTACATGATCAGCATGAGTTGTCTGGAGTAGTTTCAGAAAAAATCGTTTATATTAATGGACCACTTACCATCAGGTGACACATTTGCCAGCTTATATTATGTTAGTTGAATCTGGCCATGTTTCACTGTGGCCCTGAATCCTGTGTCAACTTCAAGATTTGAGACATATTTTGATATAATTTTTACGTACATTTCAGTTTTTCACAGTATTTACTTACAGTTTTCATAGGTCTGCACAATCTCGGCTATCTCCTTCTTGGGGCGGGTGCACAGAATCTCCACCAGGACGTGCTCGTCCGTGCCCATCCCGTCCATACAGTGGTGCAGCTCCTTACACAGGTACTCTGCGGGGGGCAACATCAAGGCCACTATCACATCCTCGAAGTGACCACCCAGCTCTGACTTGAGGTCTTCAATAATATCCTAGAATTGGATTATTATTATTTATTATTTAAGGGTGGGGACACCAGCGAGGCCAGACGGGCGATCAGTCCTCATCAGCGGGACCATTTCACCCAATTCCCCAGGCTCGCTCTGGGATTAGATGCGGGGACGGGTTACCAATTGCCCCTCTGGTGTCACCCCCTCAAACCTACGTGTTGATCTACACAAACTACTTAGCTGACTTATAGTTAGATATGCTAAATCTTCCTTCTTCAGCTCGTCCGCTCCAAACAGCTCCCATCTTGCGTATGCAAATGCAGGGCATTCCGTTATGAAGTGCAGACTGGTTTCTTCTTTCTCTTTGCACTTAGGGCATAGAGGGTCCTCTGTTAGCTTCATTATTGACAGGTGTCTGTTGAGTGGGCAGTGTCCCGTCAATATTCCTACAACTGTTCTGATGTTGTTCCTATTTAGTTTAAGCAACTCTTTAGTCTTCTTGCTGTCAAGCGTCAAGATTAAGAATTTCGACTGTCTGCAGCTCTTCATGTCATTCCATCTTTGTTTTGTTTCTTTGTTTATTCTCAAGGTTATAACATTTTTTGTTATCCTGTGTTCTATTGGCAGTCTCGGCTCAGGGCCTATGAACGTCTCATCGGCACCTTCTCTCGCCAGTCTGTCTGCTTCTTCATTGCCCGCATTTCCCTCATGTCCGGGTACCCAGGCAATTTCTAACTCAGCCTGGTCTGCTAGATCTTGCAGGGTGTTTTTGCATTCTTTGACCAGTGCTGAGGTAGTCTCCCTCTTACTGAGGGCCTTCAGTGCCGCTTGACTGTCACTGTATATGACTGCCTTCTCAATCCTATGTGCGCTAGTGATGTTTTGTTTAATCATGTTGGCACATTCTCGTATTGCGAATATCTCCGCTTGGAATACGCTGGAGAATCTGCCTAGATTGAACGATGCTCTCATTTCAGTTGGATGGCTGATATATACGCCAGCCCCTGACAGCTTTGTCGATTCCTTCCTGAATTGGATAATTGGAATAGAATTGGATAGTTTTTTTACTTTCGACTCCCGCAAGAACCATAGTTCATACAAATAAACCGATTTGAATGTAGTTTTTTTACACAACTATGTTTTGTCAAAATCGATTAAGTCTATTAGTCTCTTATGTTATTGCGTTGGGTTTTTGCCAATTTTATCACCTTGGTTTCCAACATTTAGTTTAGATTGTCAGTATATTATATGTAAACTAAGCTTGTAAAAACTTGTTACGGGTTCATAAATAAATTTAAGAAATCTATACATGTATTGACACTAGACCATAGCTGTTCGTCCGCTGCAAATCGGTCGTAACTAATTTTATGAAGATATAATTTTTTCGAGTTCGAGTGGAGGGGGTTATCTTTGAAACCACTCATTTGATTTCATAAGCTTATTGCCCAGTTTAATGCTATGGTATCACCAAGTGAGGCTATAAAAACAACATCATAGTGTTATACGGATACGGCTGTAAATCTACCGTGATCGAAGCTGCAGCAAACACCACAACAGCTGATCAACATTTATCTCGGAACGGATTCGAATGCTTTGTGTCCTCCTAATATGATTGATTGATCTTAATTGTTAAAATGACTATGACTAATATTGACATTACGATGTCTTGCCCCTCCTCTTTTGTCTGCTAATGATCATTAACTGTTAACTACACGACATATTATTTTGTGTTTGCGTAATTAAAGTATAAAAAATAAATGGGCGTGGCATATTCGCATGACATCGACACGCACATTTTTTGTAATGAGATATTCAAAGGCAGAACCAAAAAGATTTTAAATTATGTTTATTAATATGTATGTATGTATTTGCTTACGACATATAGCTACTTTTTTTGGTACTCGAACTGAACATTTTAGCATATTGAACTGTATGAAGTAACTCTAATTAAAAAAAAAAACCGTCTTGATAATAAAACGGCGGTTAAGCGGATTTCATTGTGCTAAGCAATTTTTACATTCCCGAATTCTCAGGACCATAGCTGTTATTGATTCTTTGTAAACCGCGATAAAAGTCGTAAAAAGTGGTAATAAGCGAAATTCGCGTAAATATTAGTAAACAAATTTAAACAAATGTCAACACTGAGCTACATAAAGACAATGGTCTATCTACTATTATAATTACACTTCTTGTGAAGCAAAAAAGTCAAAGTTGTAGCAATTGTTTTTAGTTATCAATTAACATATCAATTAATATATAAAGTTTTGCAACTGTTGACTTTTATAATAACAAGTTAGTACTTTTGATAGTTAAAATATGCTTCTAATTAGCAACAGTACTTCTATATACTTGGTCCCCAGCCTTGCCCAAGACCCCAATACTTGGTATCAATGATTTTGGCTTTGTTAATGTTCCAAGTGGGTCAGCCAATAATTGGTACATCATGATTCGAGATGTGGTGTTGGAGACGTCTGCTGCGGATTACATGGACAGCAATGAGAACCAATGACTCCATATGTGCGGAACTGAATATAAAACGGCTCTCAACAATATGCCAAGAAAGAGTTCTGGGCTTCTTCTTGAGCAAGATCTGAGGAGGACGTTAATTTTGGGACAGATGTACGGTAAACGGGCTAGAGGAAGAACACCAGTAAGTTGGTACGATGTTGTGAAGACTTGAAGACCAAAGTGGGGGGCAATTTGCACTGGGCAGTCCACTTGACCCATGACTGTGTCCAATGGAAGATCATATGTGGAACGATGAAGAAGAAGAAGATGATCTACAAGCTAATTTCTTTTTTCAAATAGGTTTGTGATGTATAAAATCAAAGAAAATCTATGCAGTGTAAATATACTGACAATGAAACTAGTATATTTTGTCACCCAGATCTGGCATATAGCACCCACTTCAACAAGGTATAGTCTGTCTGTAGAGTGTAGTGTCCACCCAAATGATATAAGAACCATCTCCAGCACAAGCAATTTAATCTGAACACACTGAGTGATATTAGATACAATTGACATAAAGTTGAGATTTTTTGTATACAATATTATGAGGTAGTGCCATGCTGCATTGCAGCTGAACTGGGCCGACATGACTGGGGTGGTACCTCTCGCTCACATAACACCGGTGTCAAGTGACAACTATCATGTTGCGTTTCGTGCTGTTTGTGAGTTTCCGGTGGCCCATTGGGGGGAAACGGAAAAGGAGGGCAGCCTTGGTTGTGTGGATGTGTATGGACGTCAGCACCGTGAGGCTCCGACTGCTCGTTTGCCCCCTGATCATATAAAAAAAGACAAACTGCATCATGCTATTTAATGCATAGATAGAACTCTGTAAAACTAACTTTAATGTGGCCAAGATAAATTGACCATACAGTATAATACCATATGCCTTACCCTTCCATACTCATGTGTAAACGCCTGCGAAATAGCCTGCCTCTGGGCGTTGGATCTGGTAGTAAGTATGTCAATAATAGCCTGTTCATCAGTGCCAAACCCTTTCATGGCAGCTCTTAAAGCTGCTGCATCTTCAGCTGCGTTGAAGTTGGCAACACCGAGCACTGTAGGTTCCCGCTACAAATATTAACAATATTTTTAATAAATAAATCGTTTAACTATGATATGTTCACAAGAATAATATTATATAAGTACAGGAAATGCCTATCAGTGTACATTGTAGTCTTATTCATCAAATACATGTCAGTAGATTTTACCAAGCAACCTCAGAATTGAGTTAATATAGGAGAAAAGGATGAAACATTTCTCTATCATAACATCCATTTTATCATCAAAAGAAGGTGACCATAGTGGGAAAGTAGGTAATGCTTTTTAGTTTTTATTATGCCTATATAAATATATCATAAATGATAATCTTGTCTTTGAGGTCACTCATCATTGTTGCCTTATAATTATAATTTCGCAATTTCTTCTTAACATTATTTATGTATGTACATAATATAATCTCAGATGAAGTAAAAAAAGGTAGATAGCGCACTTGGAACAAGAAAGTGAAGCCACTTTTTTAAGTATGTGTGAGTGAATGAAGGGTTGCCATTTTTTCAAATATCCCTTAAAATTGTATATTAATAAAAATAAGTAGGTAATAAGAGAATGCGACAGTGAATATTTTTATAAAATACAATAATATTACGAATATGTAGGAGGCGTGTAGGATCACTTTATAAACTGTCTCAATAGATATCTTATTGACACAATTGTTTTATTTATTTATTTATTCCCATGAATGTAGTAAATACATAGGTGATATTAAAAAATAATAAACAAGTTCTATACATTCTACCATAACATGGTGTGTGAAAATAAAACTTTACATAAATAAACAATTAATATAAATTAACAGGAAAAAATAGTTACAATTAAATAAACATGATAAATACAACATGACATTAAAATCATTGTCACAGAATAACAGTTTCAAAATAATTGATTATAATAATAATTAGAAAGTCACATTTTTACCCGCGACGGAACGGAGACTGTATATGCGTTTGGGGTGAGAGGCAGTTTGTGTGTGTAAACCTATTTTGCTGCTTATCTCCAAGACTACTTGTCCAATTTTGATGCGGTTTTCAGAAATGGGTTCGGATTAGATTGGTGCATATTATTAGATATATATTAAGTTGATAACTCACTAGAGGGCACTGCAGTAAACGTTTTTTGTACAATCCAATGTTGCCATTTTTCTCCAAAACTACTATTTTAATTTTGATACGAATTTCAATGATGGGTTTGGATTTGATTAGTGCTTGTTCTTAGATAGGTGTTACAATTACAACCCACCAGGGGGCGCTGCAGTAAACATTTGTTTTGATGCGGTTTTAATTCAGTGATGGGTTCTGGTTTGATCGGTGCATGTTCTTGTATTATGTGTTACGATGAAAACTCACCAGGGGGCGCTGAAGTAAATGTTTGATTGTGGAAAAATAAAACTACTAGTCCGCTTTAGATGCGATTTTCGGTGGTAGGTTCGGGTTTAATTGTGGTACCTACGTGTTCTTAAATGTGTTACGGTGACGACTCACCAGGAGGCGCTGCAGTAAACATTTATTTGTACAAATAATGCTGCAATTTTTCTCCAAAACTACTAGTCTGATTTTGATGCGGTTTTCAATTATGGGTTTGGATTTAATTGGTGCATGTTATCAGATAGGTGTTACAATTACGACTTACCAGGGGGCGCTCCAGTAAATATTTGTTTTGAGGCGGTTTTCATTCAGTAATGGTTTCTGGTTTGATCGGTGCATGTGTTTGTATTATGTGTTACGATGAAAACTCACCAGGGGGCGCTGAAGTAAATGTTTGTTTGTGGAAAACCAAAATTACTAGTCCGATTTAGATGCGATTTTCGGTGATAGGTTCGGGTTTAAATGTGGTACGTGTTCTTAAATGTGTTACGGTGACGACTCACCAGGGGGCGCTGCAGTAAACATTTATTTGTACAAACTAATGCTGCATTTTTTCTCCAAAACTACTAGTCTGATTTTGATGCGGTTTTCAATTATGGGTTTGGATTTAATTGGTGCATGTTATCAGATAGGTGTTACAATTACGACTTACCAGGGGGCGCTCCAGTAAATATTTGTTTTGAGGCGGTTTTCATTCAGTGGTGGGTTCTGGTTTGATTGGTGGATATTCATATATTTTTTAAGACGATGAAAATTCACCAGAAGGGCTAGCATGCGCGCACGACAAAATTTTGTCTACCCCTTTTCTCGTATTATTTCATATAAGTAATACGAGAAAAGGGGTAGATACAATTTTGTCGTGCGCGTATGCTAGCCCTACAGGGGGCGCTGCAGAAAACATAATATTTTGTTTGTGCAACTACTACTAAGTCCGTTTTGGATGTGGTTTCCGGTTATAGGTTCGGTTTAAATTGTGTTGCATGTTCTTAAAAATGTGTTACGGTGAGGTGTCCTCACTAGGGGGCGCTGCAGTAAACATTGTTTTTACAAAACCAAAACTACTGGTCCGATTTGGATGCGGCTTTTAATAGTGGGTTTGTGGTTGATTAGTGAAGATTTTTAAATAGGTGTTACGGTATCAACTCACTAGATGACGCTGCAGTAATATCGAGTTCTATTTTCATGCGGTATTCATTATAGGGTTTGTGGTTGATCAGTAAAGGTTCTTAAACAGATGATACGGTGGTAAATCACTTGAAGACGCTGCAGTCATTAATATATTTAATTTTAACTTCTACATATTTAATATTAATTAGTTTTATAGAGCATACTCTATAAAAAGTTTGAAATAAAAAGCAAAATTAAAAATTTTGAAAAAAAACCCACGACGGTTAAAACATAATTGAAAAATGATAAAATAATTAAAAAACCCCGACATTTAAACAACAGAGTATCAGTTTTCATAGCACTTCCCTACGCACCTATTTGGTTCTCGAAGACGTAGATGTGGCAATAACATATTATTCAAGTCCCTTTGAACTTAATATAAAACCCAATATCATCCGTCGAGGGCTGCCATCACTATTTTAAACTTCAACATAAATATAAAAAAGCAAAACTACACATAAAAAACCCACGATGGTTAAAATGCAGGTAATTGAAAAACAATAATATAATTTAAAAATCCTCGATTTAATTTATGCAACTAGAGATAATAAACGTAAAAAATGTTCCCATTTCTCTCCAAAACTAGTCAAATTTTGATGCGGTTTCATCACTGTTTTAAATTTGAAGAAATATAAATATAGCAATAAAATATCTCCAAATCATTGACGTTACTATAAAACTACATATCTAGTCCATTCAATGGCTGGCAGCCCCCGACGGATTATATTGGGTTTTATATTAAGTTCATAGGGACTTGAATAATATGTTATTGCCACATCTACGTCTTCGAGAACCAAATAGGTGCGTAGGGAAGTGCTATGAAAACTGATACTCTGTTGTTTAAATGTCGGGGTTTTTTAATTATTTTATCATTTTTCAATTATGTTTTAACCGTCGTGGGTTTTTTTCAAAATTTTTAATTTTGCTTTTTATATCAATACACAATTTAAATTAAATACATAATATTATGTCGTTTTCCATTAAAAAAAAACATTTAAATTATAAAAACTATTCTCTGCAACCCACACTTTTAATTTTTTTTTAATTTATTAAATGGTAAATCTTTAAATTTATAAATAATTAAATACATAGTCCCTCTGTGGGTATGTGAGTCCCAAAAAAATACAACATAGGTTATACGAGGTCATTTCGATTCAGTCATATAGCAATCAAATAATAAAATAATAATTATGTCACCTCTGTACTTAATTATTTTGCTATGGCTTTGCCTGCAATTGACTTACCCACTATTGGGCTATTAGAAATACTAACTTCTGGCAACACTCTCCCGATACGTCATTTCGGGGCAATAATATTATTTATGTTGATTAACCTCAAAATAGTGTTAAAATATCTTAAAAGAATATAGTCTTGTGTTTATTTATGTGTGAAACGATATTTCTTTAGACTCTTTGGTCACTTTTGTATTGTTTTTACACCATTTAATTACACAGAACGGTATTTTTTTGGCAAACTTACTACACAACGACTTGTAAGATACTAACAAAAATGAGCTTAGTTTTGGTGTATCTGTGTGCGTGAGCGCGTGTATTTACATGAAGGAGCTGAGTTTTGTGGCTTCAGTATTAGCAAAGGCCGTGCGTCATCTACCTTTTTTTACTTCATCTGAGAATATAATATGTATAACAAAATATGTACAATCGAAAGTATAAAATTAGGGTCATAGTTATTTTCGTTACGGGAACTGGTAAGGCATCTTAAAGTTTTCTATTAATCATCTAATTATACGGCATTACGACAGAGTTCAACTGCCATTGTTGATTCATCGTTGATTATGATTATCAGAAAACGAATTCTTGTTCATACATTGTACACTGTCAAGGCCGTACTTCCTGCCCATAGCCTTAATAACAACTTGACGTCATCAGAGAACGCCCTACAACTTACAATTACTAAACAATATCAATAATTACTTACCACGAATGCCATCTTTGTGAATATGTATTCGTTTAGTATTGTAACTAAATGAATACTTTCAAGCTAGGCGGAAAAACTGTATATTTATTTGTTATCCACGATTAAAGAATTTCACACTACAAAAGGTAGAAACTTTTTTTTGTTCAATAAACTTTAAAGCCGGAAGACGATGCCACAAAGAATATTTTCGATGCCAAGCGCCGACGATTGGCCTACGAGTTCGTAGTTCGTACTGACACTGACAAGTGACAACTGACAAACACAAACTTTATAGAGAATACTCATAGACATAATAATATAGAAGGACTGGGCATACCTACGAAAAAAAGGTGTAACATCGTAGACAGAGAATACTATAGACTGCTGCCAGCCGTGGCGACATGAGATAGATATATTGAAGTGACGTCTGAAATGCTATACAAAAACCTTTTGCCTACTTTAAGGCAAAACGCTAAATATAAAAAACATAACAAGCTAAAACATTACACATATTATTGTTTTTATTGGTTTTTTTTTTTGTTTTGACAAATTATTTTATACTGTGCCCGAATGTTTGAGATTCTTTATTGCGTATTTAATTTAAACTGATACGAGGGCATACTTTTAGCTCCGGTAGACCCTATATATCTTTTATTAAAATGTATATTAGAACTCTAATGTATTAGAACGGGATAAGTATATAAACATCTATACAGAAAAATAAAATTAGAGTGTCTGTTTGTAATATTAAAATAACAGTTTTTCATTGAATACATATGGATGTGTACACGGTACATAATATATATCAAAATAGCCTTTTGTACAATATTTGTCTGTCTGGTTGTTCCAGCTAATCTCTGAAACGGCTGGGCAGATTTTGGTGGGACTTTCATTGGCAGATAGCTGATGTTATAAGGAGTAACGTGGGCTATAAAAATAATCATCACCGCGTACGGCTGTAAATCTAAGTTAACGCGGGCGAAGCTGCGGGCAACAGCTAGTAAATAATAAAATAAAGTCGATAAATATGAAACAAGAAAAATTATCATATTAGCATAAACATCTGAACCTTTGACATAAAATTCTCAAAAGTCTTACTATAAAAATAAGAATACTGAAAAGGAAAGGAGGAAAGGAAGAAAATAAGAGTATAGAAAATTAGTGATAAAAATAATTAAAATGCACATCCATTAAACTATTTTTATCACTAATTTTCTATATATAAAAATAATTAAAATAGATGTGATTTATTTACATACTATAGGTTAAAAATTGGCATAAAAAATTAAACAAAAACGATATTTATATGAACACGTATTTTTTTTTACACAGAAACGTACGTAACGGCGCAGTTACTGCATCAAATTTCACATGCGTTGGTTGCTCTTCCATTTTTTTTGTGAATGGTATAACAGCAGATGGACATGGCATGGGTTTATTTATCTCTTCAGTAGCTCCAAGCTGAAATATGAAAAAAAAAAACTATTTTGTTTCCTTAAAGTACGATTATTTTTTATAATAATAACATATATTTGTTGTGGACAGTAAAATATTTTTCTTTCTTTCTTTAAAGAATAGAAGTCAAAATGATTCAATTTAGCATGAATATAGACTTATCCCATCAACATAAGAGAAAGTAATTTGTCCAAAAACCACATACTTATATAGTTAAGTATTTATTTAGTTAATATACTCACCTTAACAACTGGAAAAGCATCAGGGTGTATGTAAGTATACCTTCCTTTTTTAAGATATGTTTTGTATCAAAGTGCAAACAGCAAACCTTTGAACACTTCTTTGGAATCCAGTAATTTCGACCAGAGGCTTTAATCCATTTCTTCCGAATGTTAGGATTAACTGAAACTGAGATGTAAGATTAAATTATGAGTAACAATTTATAATTGAGAAATTGGTAACTTAAGGTATTAATAGTAATAGTAAATAGTAAGATACAAATTAATATTTATATTATTTAAACTTTGTTTAATTTGAAATAAAACCTGCATTTTTGTAATTAATGCAATACTCCCTAGTGAGAGGGCAGGTGATGGGATAAATAAAGGAACATCTTTTTATCCCTTCCCACCCTCTGTTCCTCACTTTCCAGGTGTTAACTATTTTCAGGGATAATTTTTCCTTCTCCCCCCTTTTTCCTAAAATATGAGTTAGCGGCAAAGGGGAGTTGAGGGAAGAGGGATTGATAGAGAGGGAACTCCATTCCCCTCCTACAACCTCTTTTTTACGTCACCTGTTGCGGAGTCCAGCCTCAATTTTGTAAAAATATTTAAAGTTAATTAAATTGAATCACTAACCTATTCTAGACAATTTAAAATGACGAAATTATTATCTAAATACTATTATAATCATTTATATATTAAGTTAAGTAAGTAAGAATACTGTATAAAAAAATAAACCTAATTTATATTTCTATAATATTTTTCTCATAAAAAAAAACCTCCAAAAGTTCTTTAAAACTATTACGATTTAAATAAAAATATCTCACTTTTAATTTAAGGATAGCTTTTGCAGATAAATTCAATCAAACAACACAATTCAAAATATGAATAACATACATTACTGGGAAAAGGAAAAACATAATACTACTATTTTAACATTAAAGACGTCACAAAATCAATATTAATTATTACCTTTTTTTCAATTTAACTTATGAATTATAAATCAATGACTGTATATATACATAAAGACTGATCACACATATCGTTATTTAACCACTATATGAAATAAAATATGAACAAAAAGTGAAAAGTCAAATTTGGAATTTTCCGGTCATTATCACTTTTACAATTTATAACACTGCACCGAACCATTGTTAGGGTATTCCAGAATATTTTAATTACCTTCTGTTTTTTAATTACCAATGAATTCTTTTAATTACATTAGAAAATACTAAAATAGCACTTCACAACTCACTAGACGTTGTAAACAAATTACAAATGTCAAAATTTGTGTAGCAACACATGTTGTTTGACCTTGAAAAAATCAGCACGCACTGAGAGATGCCAATAGTATAGACTTGTCCTTGTTTTCCCTTAATTTTTGTAATAAGCACATCTCTTTCATGTGGGAAGGAGTAAGCATTATCCAGCAGTCTATAGTATTCTCTGTCTACGTGTAACCTACAACTCAAATCGACACATAACATGGCTACCATTGCTAGGGTTTTGACAGCAAAACCATAGAGAATAAATACTTCTATGAAAAGGGCACTCAAGATGGCGGATCAGGCACTCATTTACAGCTGTAAGTTTAAAGAAAGGGGCAACTCCTCTTATTTCCTAACTTCATGAGAATACTACATATTGTGACAAGCTAGGAACAAGTATCATATGGAATTGACATTCGCGTATACCCGAAAGGGACAGGCATATTTTACAGGGATACCACATTCATATTAACAAGCGTAGACTGAGATTCCTATAGACTGCTGGATAATGCTTACTCCTTCCCACATAAAAGAGATGTGCTTATTACAATAATTAAGGGAAAACAAGGACAAGACTATACTATTGGCATCTCTCAGTACGTGCTGATTTTTTCAAGGTCAAACAACATATGTTGCTACACAAATTTTGACATTTGTAATTTGTTTACAACGTCTAGTGAGTCGTGAAGTATTCTCTGTCTACGTTAACAAGTCTGCTTATTTTCTTGAAACAAGTGTATTTAAAATAATAAAAAAATGGAAAAGGTTGATAGATAATTCTATAAGCATAGGGATGTTGAATTTTTTTATAAATGTTTTAAAATCATTTATAAATATCTAATGGAGGCCTAAATATTATCAACTTTCGCTTAAATATGTCTAATGCCTATAAAATCTTGCATTTTATAATGCATTTTAAATTTCGCTCCAAAACGCTAACACTTGTCACGTGACGTCATATGTTGTTAAGCTTCGTGAAAATGATAAAATGATTCTAGTTGTCCTTAATAAAAAATGGCTTCTAAGTTTTATAATTGATGTACGGTGCCTATGTGTGTGTACACTGTCAAAACGCCTGAAAATTAGTTTTTACAATATGTACTGCGTACGGAAAATGGTGTATAAAAGTACGTCAATATTCTTCCGCTTCCGCTAAATCGGAACAGGTAACGTCATTTCCGTTTATTATCACGTGACCTATTTTAAATTTTGTTACATTTTATTTATTAAATATTAATTTAATCAAATAAAAATAAGGGAAAATATTGTAATTTTTCAGAATTCTATCATAGAAACTACAAATTAACATCAAAATTATATTTTTATATGAATACTGTCAACATCCCTATTAGCCCTAACCAAATATTTATTGTAATTTTAGACAGCTGCATTTTTCCGGATTATCGAAAATATTATGTAATGACTAATAACAAACCGCTAAAAACATAAATAATAAAAAAGAAGGCTATATACGTCTTAATATGTATGATCTATAGTACATAGCCTTTTAGGATAGCAATAAACATATTTGTTTTTATTGTGTTTATTTCGAAAATTCCAGTCACCCTTTTTATATAATACCACATTCTTGGGTAATCTGCCTATAACAAAACTGGTATCACCATACCTACATAAACCGACCAAATTAAAAAGTAGTACAAAATGGCGGCATATTTGACAAACTGTTCGCGAGTGAGAATGTTTGTATGGCATTCAAATTTAGTCGATAATTTTTTGTTGGGCACATCATTGTTGTGCCCAACAAACAAAGAGTGATATTCTGACAAAGACAAAAGAAAGTGTCTATGTCTCTGTCACTCTTGGAGATTTTCGTATGTTGTTATCTCGTTCCAATTCGGTATTATTATTAGCTTGTCAAATCTATTGATACTTGATCTTAGGTGACAATTGACATGTGACATCAGAATTCAGATATCAGACAGTTCTGTCTGTCGGTGAAGTGCCAGACTTGTTTTTTTTGTTCTTGTTGGAACCGGCTAAGACCAATATTTTGTCTGTACTTTGAACAAACAGCGGGAAACCCCAAGAAGCGCGACTTCGCCCCTCTAGTCTCTTATCAATCAACTACGACTTCCCATTCTATTCACCACAATATTCGCGAACCAATCACATTATATACAGATAGAAAACCGCCAGAACTAAATATATAGTAGGAACTATAGAAAAACACTCTAGAACAGTCCTCCACAATATTCGTCAACAAATCACAATATATACGGATTTCGTTTTTAAAACAAACACTATAGAAACCGCTCCGAATGAACAAAATACAAAAAAACAATTAACTAGCGCGAAACCAAAAAAATACAATTGCGCGTCCCGATATTTCCCGCCGTTCTTCCTTTTCCTTCTTTTATATTTTTTTTTTCGATTATTCAAAATAGTTTACCCATTGCTTTATAACGTCTCAATAAAAATTTAGACTAAGTACTTAAAAGGTTTATTTTGCACGTTTGGTAAAAACAAAAAGGTATAAAGTACAGGGCAAAGAATCAATGAACGAAAAACTTTTTTCATTCACTGGCTAACAACAGAGACTGTTAGCGTTTTGCGATCGCTTATTTGTAAATTATAGCTTACTTATAAATTACATTGTATAAGCCCGTTAAACATTCCAAATCATTTAAATAGATCGGCCTTAATTAGCAGTAGTATTCGTTATTAGACCTTCGATTATGTATCTTACACAACGATTTAGGGCTCACATAAATAAAAATAAAGAAAATAGGGATACATATTTTATTTAATTTCATACATTACGTATATACATATGTATGTACTGTGCGTTTCAAATGAGAATAGGACGGACTTAGCGCCATATTGTGACGTCATAGCTGTCAATTCAAACCAGTTAGGTACGGTGGGCAAAAAAGTTTTCTTTTAATTAAATTTATTTACAGAGATTAAGTGAAACAAAATCAATCAGAATCTAGCTCTTCAATTCCGCTCATCTCTGCATTTCTGTCCGAGTGTGCGTCGGATACGTGTTAATGTGTTTTTATTTATCCCCGTAGCCAAATGAACTCGCTTAGTCACTTTACTTGCATTTTGCAGTGTTTGCAAAATGGTAGCATACATTTCACGAGTCAAACTTATAATATTTCCTTCAGGTCTTCACGACGGAGCACACTAACAACGGCAAGATGGCCACCAGCGTCCTTATTTTATTTAATAATTTTGTCATGGCTCCAGGGCCTTTGCGGCAACAATGAAATAACAAAATGTTATTGTATGGTTTTAAAAACGAATTATGACTTCAATTTTTAAATAATTTACGACTATTTAACGTTTTTATATTTTAAATTCGATTTAAAACTAATAATTACGCAAATATGTTTTTGTTGAAACCATACTTTTCCTATTCTTATTTGAAACGCATAATACTTATAAAATATGTACATTAATTTATAATCGTTCTAGAAACGTATCCTAAAAAGGACATAAGCTAATTGTAAAGTGAATAACGCTAATTTATAAGAAAATATATGCTAGCCATTTCTCTTAATTTTAGAAGCATATCCTATAATGTGTGATCTTTTCGTTGCATCATTCTGCATAAGGTTTACGTAAATACCGGGGCAAAATGTTTAATAATAAAACTTTGTACAGTAAAAAAATGTTTTTCGTTTACGTTAGGTTGAACTTCGAAACTATCTTGAAATTTAAATATGTAAAATAAGAAATACATGTCCAATTAAACGTATTTACATATATGATTTATATAATTTAACTTTATATTGTAATTTTAATTGTTCCTCTGTTACTCAGCCGCGCTAAGCAATTAACACTTTATTAATATATGATAACCTTTTCTTAATATTAGGTACGGGTAGCTACTAATTACGAAGATAGATAATACTAGCATAAAAGTATCTAATAGACATCGTTTTCCGTTGTAACAGATTAGCTTTACTAATAATTACCGTATAGTGTATACCTACTTTATACGTTGACCACGAGGACTTATAGTCTGAATTCTGACCAGAAATATATAAGCCCTGCTTGGTGTCGTCTGTATCTTTTTTTACGTCAATATATAGTAATAAAACAATTTTTTACGGATTTTATCGCGGTTTATTAAGATTTTTACAAGCCCGACGTTTCGGATACTTTACAGCAACCATGGTCACGGGAGGACTGAGGTGTCATACGTCCTATTATTACAAAGTTATTTGAAACTACCCTATGATACATCAATATTTTGGTCAGTCCTATCTACGCAGAAAGTGCTAACTGTATCTTTAATCTGTGACATATTATGCTTGGATTTTGATTTGATAATTTTAATAATGGGATCCCAAGCAGGTGGTAGAAGCCAGCCATCTTCTCTATTGAAATTAGGATGTTTTTTAATTTCAATAGCCTCACGGATCATCCTTGGTTGGAATCTGTGTTCTTTTGCGAGGACTTGTGGTTTATCAAATCTGATATAATGGCGAGCTTGGTCAAGACTATGTTCACAGATGGCAGACTTAGTGTAGCGACGGTGTTTTAAATCAGCTATATGTTATTTAATTTATGTTATTAAAGATACAGTTAGCACTTTCTGCGTAGATAGGACTGACCAAAATATTGATGTATCATAGGGTAGTTTCAAATAACTTTGTAATAATAGGACGTATGACACCTCAGTCCTCCCGTGACCATGGTTGCTGTAAAGTATCCGAAACGTCGGGCTTGTAAAAATCTTAATAAACCGCGATAAAATCCGTAAAAAATTGTTTTATTATAATGAGTGAAATTCGCGTAAACATTAGAAAACAATATATAGTATCGTCCATACAGAAATTTTCCGCAATATGGCGAGGGCTTTTATTTTTCTGGTCAGGTTATACTCCACTATCGTCAATATCACATCGCGTCGGTAATATTAATTTATACATCCCTGATTTTCGGCGAATCAAAAACCTTCACTTACTTCGTACTTGGTGGTCAGAAAAAATCCAGTAATAATTGTCACTGAGAATTTTAAACGCTAGATCCGCTTCTATTTGTGGTGGTGGTTACCCATATATTAGTTTATGGTACCCATATATATATATCATAGTCTATAGTATAAAGAGCACTTTTCATGAATAGAGATATGAAATATAAGATTCTGCATACCTAATATACCTATATAGAAAAATAAGAGTGTCACATACCTTAACTCAAAGGTAAATAACATTTCATATTATCATTCATACAATAATAATAAATAAATTAAAATTATTTCCATAGAAAAATATGTTTAGCACTTTGTTTTAAAGCATTGTAAATGTATAAAGTAAAGTACCAACTCTTAAGTCAATTGTCAAAAAATATTCTTAGAACGAATAAATAAAACATTAGAAAGAAGTTTAATATTCTAACACTAAATCTAAAATATCTATATAGTGAACACGATTTTATTTATATACCATTTAGGTATCTTCACTAATACAAAAATTTAATTTAAAGAGATTTTCTATGCTGCAACCTCAGATGAAGTAAAAAAAGGTAGATAGCGCACTTGGAACAAGAAAGTGAAGCCACTTTTTTAAGTATGTGTGAGTGAATGAAGGGTTGCCATTTTTTTAAATATCCCTTAAAATTGTATATTAATAAAAATAGGTAATAAGTGAATGCAACAGTGAATATTTTTATAAAATACAATAATATTACGAATATGTAGGAGGCGTGTAGGATTACTTTATAAACTGTCTCAATAGATATCTTATTGACACAATTGTTTAATTTATTTATTTATTCCCATGAATGTAGTAAATACATACAGCTTGGCAAAAAAGAGTATGACGTGGTGACAGGTGGAACTAAATATTTTACTAAATGGAAACCTATGATGTTGACAATACTTGGCCGACAAATACTAGATTTTGAGTAAAGCTTAGTGTTTCACATTTATTTTTAACGATTTGATTAAATTATCTTGCTGATTTTCCATATGATAAGATAGATAAGATATGGATGAGACCTAAGTGACAGTGGCGCCCTCATTTTTCCATACTCTTTTTTGTCAAGCTGTAGGTGATATTAAAAAAAAATAAACAAGTTCTATACATTCTACCATAACATGGTGTGTGAAAATAAAACTTTACATAAATTAACAATTAATATAAATTAACAGGAAAAAATAGTTACAATTAAATAAACTTGATAAATACAACGTGTCCTTAAAATCATTGTCAGAGAATAACAGTTTCAAAATAATTGATTATAATAGTAATTAGAAAGTCACATTTTATCAATACACAATTTAAATTAAATACATAATATGTCGTTTTCCATTAAAAAAAACATTTAAATTATAAAAACATTTCTCTGCAAGCCACACTGTTACATTTTTTTAAATTTATTAAATGGTAAATCTTTGAATTTATAAATAATTAAATACATAGTCCTGCTGTGGGTACGTGAGTCCCAAAAAAAATACAACATAGGTTATACGAGGTCATTTCGATTCAGTCATATAGCGATCAAATAATAAAATAATAATTATGTCACCTCTGTACTTAATTATTTTGCTATGGCTTTGCCTGCAATTGACTTACACCATTGTTTTTACACCATTTAATTACACAGAACGGTATTTTTTTGGCAAACTTACTGCACGACGACTCGTAAGATACTAACAAAAATGAGCTTAGTTTTGGTGTATCTGTGTGCGTGAGCGCGTGTATTTACATGAAGGAGCTTACTTTTGTGGCTTCAGTATTAGCAAAGGCCGTGCGTCATCTACCTTTTTTTACTTCATCTGAGGCTGCAACGTTGAAATCCGATTATTGCCAGACCACGAGTCGGTAATTCCTTTCAACGTTGTCCACGTAGAAACCATTTATGTATGGGCTCGACAAAACTTCGTTTAGCTGTAAAAAGTCCATTATCGTTAGTACATTATCAATGAAAACATTATACGCACCTATATAATGATGCCATCGCTTTTCAAGACATAGGGAGCACCCACATTGACGCCATAACTTTTAAAGATGCCTCGCGCAAGCAATAAAACACAAGTAAAATAAAATCTACACAGTCATATAAATGTTTTTTTTTTTTAATAATATTTTATGGCCTGGTTACGAGACCTTTAAGCCAACATATAAATGAAAATCCGAATCAATGTTTTTTTTAAATGTTAGTTGGATAGGCAAACCGGCAGACTTGCCACCTGATGGTACGCGCAAGAAACAAAACGCAACTAAAAAAAACATTTTACAAAAAATTAAAACCGACTTCAAAAATACTAAACTAAAAAGTAATAAAATAACAGTTTCTTTAATGTTTGTCGGTCGGTGTCGTATTTGTTGCTGTACATTACCTGTCTACCTTGGCTGACACCGACTCCAAAAGTAACTACAATGACGTGGTAAACGCGAAGTTTGTACATTAGTAGAAGATTAAGTTCATTATATGTTGTAAGCACAAACATTAAAGAAACTGTTATTTTATTACTTTTTAGTTTAGTATTTTTGAAGTCGGTTTTTTTGTAAAATGTTTTTATTCCTTAATTTTTTGTGATTCCGAAATTCGCGTCTTGGCGTTCATTGAAGGAGGCATGTTCAGCAGTGGATTGATAAAGGATGATGATGATGATGATGGTGATGGTGATGATGATGATGTTTACGATGACCACGACATACTATGGTGTGCTACCAAAGCATCCTATACAATTGTTACATCGACATGTAATAAAATGATCATATCATCAAGGTAAACAAAACCAATCCAATAGGCATTATTGGGAATAACTAAAAAACGGCATGTCAGATCTTAATAAAATTAATATGGGACCAAATTGGAAACACCAGCTTTCAAACAAAAAAATAACCATCGAAATTCATTCACAAACGGCGGAGACGTCGTGTCACATACATACAAAAAAAAAAAGAACATTAACGAATTGAGAACCTCCTTTTTTTTGAAGTCGGTTAATAAAATCTACACATATAAATGAAAATCCGAATCAATGTTTTTTTAAAAATGTTAGTTGGATAGGCAAACCGGCAGACTTGCCACCTGATGGTAAGTGGTCGACGTCGACCATGAACATAAACTAGTTTATTTGTTGCCTATCCTGAGACAAGATGTTAGGTCTCAGTGTCAGTAATTACACTGCCTGTCTTGCCCTTCTCTGCGAAACACAGCAAAGCTGTTTGACGGGAGAAACAAGGTAGACGTTGGTACTCAGGCAGCCGGGAGCGCGGCACAGCGCATTCCTCCCACCGGTAATAGTGCCTAAATTCACATAAATTCTACAAGACAAAGAGATTATATATGCTAATGGCTCTCCTGTTTTTATAACATTGATATCGGGCATTGTCACAACAAGGCTAAATAGTTTTCAATTCATAATTATATCTATGGACGCTTTTACACCACATCAATCCTGTCCTGTGGTAAGTTCTCGAAGAACTTGTGTTACGGGTACCAGACAACGGAAATATATGTAATACTTTTATACACATATATTTAAGATTTTAGATTTTCATTATACCTATAACACACATTCATGACCCTGGAACACACAAAACTTTTTGTTCCCTGGCAGGATTCAAACCCGCTATCTCCGGCGGTCATCAATTATCCGGAGGGTAGGTCATATGCTCATCTCATTAATAATATATTTAAATATGAGTAAGATAAGTTACATTATTAATGAGTTTACATTATTAATGACGACCTCTGTGGCTCACTGGTAAGCGCGATGGCGCTCAAGCCGCAGGTTGCGGGTGTATTTTATAATAAAAATCTTTAATATATGTATATTATAAAAGTATTAAATATATTTCCGTTGTCTGGTACCCGTAACACAAGTTCTTCGAGAACTTACCACGGGACTAGATTGACGTGGTGTGAAAGCGTCCATAGATATTATTATATTCTAGATATTATTATTAATGAGTGGCAAGGGATCGGCCGTCTTGGCGTTCATTGAAGGAAGCCTATGTACAGCGGTGGACGGATAGAGGCTGATGATGATGATTAGTTAATGGCTGAATCATAAGATTTTTAGGACTAAAACTTTACAGAGGATCAAATAGAATACATGGAAATATGGTATATATATAAGTCTCTGTACTGTTATTAAGACATGTAACATATTCCATACTAGCTTCATTTTCAAATAGCTGTATAAAGTTGGGCCTTTTCCAATTAACTTTCTTGGCGTTATGAATTAATTCCTCGTAAACATGATGATAATTTTATTATCCACTATTAATTTCCTGACATTGATAATTCATTAATGATAGTTATATCGATAAAAACTTTAATTAGTGCTGTACCAAACATTTTTACTGACGGTAATTAATGCCAGCCATCCTTGAGGTATAACATTTTTTAATGTAATTATATCACGCTACAGATAATTACTAATTAATTAATCAGTAATTATAGAGTTCTTTTCAACGATAATACACCCAACACTGCTTCTTATTATTCATGACAGAATAACCAAAGTATCTAAGGTAAATAAATGAAGGATGCATAAAGATAAAAAACAAACATCTTTAAAAAAAAATATTTATGAGTTGTCATTATGAAAACAACCACGGATGCTGAGATATTAATATCTTTAGGTGGAGGGATGTACGGAATAGGCTGACCATTTCTGAAGGTCAAGGTCACAGTTAAATTATAATAGAAAAACATAAATAACATCACAGGTACGCTCATTTATTCGTATAAAAATATTACAGTCTTTCTAAAAACTAAACATTTACAAGGAATTAACTAAATATATTGTACCAGAGATCATGCATCGCGTTATTTTACATCACTATCATAGCGCATTCTTTATCTGTGGCATGAAGTTAGGAAATAAGAGGAGTTGCCCCTTTCTTTAAACTTACAGCGGTAAATGAGTGCATGATCCGCCATCTTGAGTGCCCTTTTCATAGTAGTATACTCTATGGTTTTGCTGTCAAAACCCTAGCAATGGTAGCCATGTTAAGTGCCGATTTGAGTTGTAGGTTGCACCTTTTTTTCGTAGGTATGCACAGTCCATAGGCACATATTATGCCTATGATCTGTGGACTCTTGCGCTTTTTAGATGAGCTACCATGATACAGATGACATTGAATTAAGACCGGCGAAAATCAGATCGAAAATACACAAATTAATATTATTTATAGCATTGTTTCTATTAATTAATACTTAAAATACCTATACCTACCTATACATGTACAGCTATACAATACAAATTACCCTGCCCTAGACTAATTGTACTAAAGAATGAATCACCATAACGTTAAAAATGTTGGCCTTCACATCCAGCAGATATGAAACATCTCCCCACCATGTTTCAGGCCTTGTCGTGGCGGTGGGGCTCAGTAGCCTAGGATGAGCCGCTGCACCTTGGGCGAAGCGAATTGAATCGGGGGGCTCTTTGTACCCCTCTTATAAAAAGAGGGGTCAAAAGAGCAGAGGGCAAGGGGCGAGGACGGGAACCTCACCCCATTGTACTGTCCCGGCGTTGGGAGGGGTTGTTCTGTGGTGCGGGACAACCCCTCTGTGGGGGTGGCGTCGGTCCCTCGGGGGACTGACTTAGCCGTCGAGGTGCCGTTTATTAGATACCGGGGCACCTCACCAAAGGCGGCATTGGTGGCACTTGCCGGGTTTTAGTGGGTAGAGCTGCGTCCACCTTACCACCTTTTGGACGCAGCGAGTACCACATACCCGCCTGGCAAGACCCACTCCCCAGGTGGGATCCCTCAGAGCATTTCCCGGCGTTAAAGAAAAAAAAAAAGATGTGAAACATCTGTCAATATCAAAATTCATATACAATAAAAATCTACGATGAATGATGGTATGAAAATAATGAATGCGCCATGCTAAATGCCGTCACTGTTGTATGCTTTGCCAGCGTCTTCTAAATATAATATAAATACTTTTGACATAAATGTTATACAAATAGAACTTTACAACATTGAAAATAAATTACTACTTTGTAGGGTGACCATCCTATCCGGCTGTAACCAGAACGGATGCGAATACTAGAATATCGGTGTCCATTAAAAGAAGTCTAGAACCAATAAAATGTATTATCACGTCATCTTAGATCTAGAATGTTCTGTACAAATTCATGGCCACTTACACGTAACGATGTAACTAAGAGCATTGCAAAGTTATCGCACTAAGCCAGAGGTTGTAATTTAAATATATAAATAATAAACATTTGCTGATCATAATTAATTAAAAATAATATCTTATCAAGAAATGAGTTAAATACAACTATTTATACAGAAACACAATTATATAAGGTACGGGTAACCGGCACGGGCGGTGATCCGTATTTTTTGTAACAGCAATTTAGTTTGGATAAATAGTGACAATTAAAATGACATTTCAAACTGATATAAAATTATTTCATTGATACAATTTTGTTTGTTTATATGGAATCCTCTTATGAAATATGATATATTTTATGTGTTATTTGGCACAGGGCAGCTTTGGGCAGACATCATCTGCCAGTGCCGCCTCTTCAAGCCAGATGACAGGTTCTGGGAAATATATTGATAATTAGTTATAATGAAACAACTTTTCCGGATTTTTAAGATTGGGTGGTATAATTAGATCTTTACATGCCCAATGTTTCTGTGATACTTTACAGCGACCCGGGAGGACTGAGGTGTATAACGTCCTAACGTTACAAAGTTATTTGAAACTACTCTATGATACGCCGTAGCTCAACGTGCAATGGAGCGTGCTATGCTGGGTGTTTCTTTGGCAGATAGAAACGAAGACATCCGCTAGAGAACTAAGGCTACCGATATCACGCAAAGAATAAGCTCGTTGAAGTGGCAGTGGGCTGGTCACACACTCACGAGAACGAGAGCTAGGCGGGTGAAACCGAGAGACACTGTTAGTGAAAAAAATCTTATACGGAAATCATATTTTGTTTCTGAAATAATAATAACATAAAACGATGAAATATATGTATTATATTTTGCCATATTTTGGCCACCAGCCACGTTATGTCCAGACGGCCTGGATATTCCGAGAAGAAATACGCAAGTTTGATAAGATGAGATATGAGCAGGTAAATATTGTAAGTTCCTGTACTTACCACATTGGATGCCACTGCGACCTCCTCCCTTTTCATGTCCCCATCATTTTCTTCGCTGATCTCATAACCTGGAAACATAAAGCTTTGATTAAACACATGATTAATTAGTGGAAATATATTAGACAGGTATTAGTTTTAGTTGTCATAAAATTCCGAAACTGGTCAGTGATTTATCACTGATGTACTATCAATTCCACTGATATCTGTATGTACGTCTTATTGACCAATCATCAATCAATGGGCATCAGTCGGCGAATCAGAGCACAGAACCGTCGCAGCACAAAGTTGGCGGAATTTTATACATTATTATAGACAATATCTGTGATAATATGAACATCCTTAAAGATCGGACCCAGGGATTCGTTCCGGCAACCTTTATTACAGCATTATTAGGTGCATATTGCTGAGAATAGGACATTTTGGGAATTACATATATAAAATATATTATTTATTATATTGAGATATAATCAAAATATAGAAGACATAAAAATATGACTTTCATTAGAATAATATTATAGCGTTACTTGCGGAAATTTATACTAATAGGTATAACAAAAATAAGTTTAATATGTAAAAATGTCGTAAGTCCAATAATTTAATAAAATGTCAAAATATTTTTATCCTATTATTAATAGTGTCAAATTATGGTAAAACATATTTCTTGATTATAATTCTCTCCAAGGATAGGTCACTGATTTAGAATGAGTGCTCTTTAATAATTTTGATTGTATTATATTGTTCAACTATTCACTATGATTTTAGATTACAGTCAGCGAACTTAAGACTCGTATGTCTTTATTAACTTCATTAAATAAAAATAATGAAATAAATTGTCTTTTGTAAAATTGGTCCACAACATTTACATTAAAATACGCGTTTAGAAATATCTCACGTGAGATTCGAACTTGGGGGTGTCGAGCTAAATCTCACGATATCTCATCAATGGGGGGGGGGGTCGAAAAATCGTCTATTTATTTTACAGTTTTTTTAACTAAGTATATTATTCATCCTGTTTTTCATGTTTATTGATATTATGGCATTAGCATTGTCCTAATGGTTTTAATAGAAAAAATTAGCATGTAAAATTAAAATTTGTAGACTGCCAGAATTATAAACTTGACAGTAACATTCTATTATTAACATTTATCAATACAGGGTCACCGGATCATTATCAACTATTTATACACTGTACGTGTGTATAATGCAATATACCCAAAAATTATAGACCAACAAACGTCTTACTTAAGTTTTATAATTGTTTTTAAAATAAACCATTTGGCTAGATTTATATCATTTAGCATTCCCTTTTATCCATTTGGGTGTTTAAATGTTCACAGAAAAATATTCACGAAGAATGTGCTAAGCACGAGACCAGATTTGGATAAAATTTATCAATAAGATGGTTGTGTCTATTTTAATAATCATTATGAGTCCATGCATGAGCAGTATCAGTCAAATCTCTGACAACAATCAGTTTTTAACATGTCTCATACAGTACGGCCAAACTAACTCGGCTAAATGAATACAAGCTGCAACAGCTAGTCTAGCCTATTTTAAATAAACTGGCTATTAGTTACTTAAGGTTACACAAGTCGCTCATCGTTCCATACAAACGCAGAACAGTAATTACTACAATGTTTGACGTTGACCATGAAAAACTAAGTATAATATAAATTGATCTCGTCGTTATCTATGACTGTGTGTATGTCCCTAAAATCGTAAAAAAATATACATTTAAAAAATACAAGCTTCTAAACTTTCGAATTTCAACACTGATTTTAGCCCTACTTTAGGCGAAAATAAAGAGTATACAGAGCACGAAAGCTCAAAAATAAAGCCCGTACTACAGACATAGTTTAGTTATTCAAAAGTTGAAATAAAATTATTTTAAAAATATACACTTAATAGTTTTTCTATAATAACATTTTCGGAATCAATCATTGTGCATTTCATTCTAGCACACATGTTCGCGCACTATGTCAGGTGAGATAGCAATCATTTTGTTAAGAGTTCGCGGCATCGACTAGTTCAACCTTAAGCTATTGTAGCTTAGCTAATATATAATAACTCATTTTAGTTTTAGTTTTCTATCGCTCACACTTGTTGCTGTATTTATGTAGTCATGGTATGACCGTACCGTACATTTTTTTCATCTAATAAAAACAAATTCACTAAGATAAAGCAGTTATCGCTAATTGTAAAATTGACTCACCGTCAGAGGGCAAGGTCATCCAGAAATGTGACTTGCAAGTGTACGAGAGCCCTGGTGGCAACATGGCATCCCGGAGCGAGCTGGCTAGGATCTTGGCAGAGTCCACCAGGAGTGAAGCTTTCCATGACGCGGCATATATCAGGCGCATGCACGACTGAGCGGCCGTGGAAGACACCATGGGGAACAGCAGCTGATGTCTCCGGAGGTTGTAGAAGGATATTCCTGAAAATGTACACATTATGAGGACAAAGGAATGGGAAATGGGCTTCCAATCCACCACCTTTCAAACCACTAAAGCACAAATTCTCAAAGATGAATGTGCCAACTACAGCAACGCTTTGAACAATCGAGGAATATCAAAAGTACTCTTTCCTTGTGGTGGATGCAATGGATCTACCAGTAATAGACCATAAGGAATGGACTAATGAATGGACTCAGCAGAAAATATTAGAGCATTTTTCTTGTTATGTTGGCTTTAGTCCATCAACAATAATTAAAATCAATCAACATACATTGACATTTTACATAGGGCGCACTAAAATTTTCCAGAACTGGCCAGTTACATAAATAATATTTAACATTTGAAAATTGAACTTTTTGGCTGTAGAATGCAATCTGCTTTATCTGACTGTCAATTGTTTTACCCCAACCCGACGCCAGGAGGCCGTGGGGTCGCAGACTTCACGGTTGGCGGGGGGCAACCCCCACTTTAACAAACCATAAGTGTGTGTATATCGGCTCATACTAATCCCATGTAACATTAGGGCCTTTAGGCCGTTAGCATAGATCATTACGAAAAAAAATATTAATTGTTTTTAAATTGTGGCGCCAGCGCCATTTAAAAACTTGCATGTCTACATTAACATGGATTTAACTCGGGAAAATTTTAGTAGTATGATTTTATACGATTTTAAGTGTAATTTGACAGTTCAGCAAAGCCTCGCTCGTCTTCAATCTGGTTTTGGCGATGAAGAAGGCCATGCCAAGCGACTATTTATAGCTGGTTTGCGGAATTCAAGCGCGATCGTGTCAATCTCAGAGACGAATCTCGCGATGGTGGCCAGTCCACCGCTGTGAACAAAAAAAACATCGATGCTGTGCGCCGCGCCGTATGATCGAAGACAGGCATGTGACCTACCATGAGATTCGGGCATCCTTACACATAGGCATGAGTCAAATACAATCAATCCTACACAAACATTTGGGTGTGAGAAAGCTATGCTTGCGGTGGATCCCAAACAATCAAAAAACGGACTGCGTCACTTGGTACAATACCATGCTTACCAGATTCATCGAAGGGGCGTCAAATTTTGGTGTGGGACTTAGTAACAGGTGACGAAACATATATATTATTCTAACAACAGGATTTATTGCTACGATCCCAAAACAAAGCACCAATCGAGCGTATGGGTCTTTCAAGATCAGCTGAAACCAACCGAAGCGGCGCGCGTGAAAAGTGCATCTATGCGGATGATTGCTTCTTTTTTTAATAAAACTGGACACGTGGCTAGTATTATTGCTTTAGAGAATCTTCGTACCATGAACAGTGATTGGTACACCGTACACGACCATTTATTTTCCGGAAGTTATTGACGAACCGATCCATAAGCGCCGTATCATCTTGCACCACAACAATGATAGTTCCCACACGGCCAGAGAGACAAACGAATTTTTGAAGGTGAAAAACGTAGAAATGAGCCATCCTGCATACAGTTCCGACCTGGCACCCAAAAATTAAAAACCAATTACACGATCGACGATTTTCATCAACAGAAGAGGCTGTCGAAGGGTATGCGTTTATGAGGTCACCACGGAGGAGTGGCACTAATGTTTTCAAAATTGGTTTAATCGTTAGAAAAAGTGCATTAAAGCAAAGGATTTTAATTTTATTTTATTTTAAGAAACAAAATTTATTTTTGACCTTTAATAGTATTTTTTTCTTATTCATTCCGGAAACTTTTAGTGCGCTCCACGTAAGGAACATTCTATTTTTAAAGCTGTTGCTTGTTTACCTTCTGCTGCTCCTGGCAGAAGAACTAAACAGGGTGGTGGCATTTGAAACTTCTACCAGCTGACCTAAAGCTCCAAATCTCTTGGGTACAAATTCCAAGATCTACCTACAGCTGCTTTTAAATTCTTAGATCAAGTTCTTAGCATATCTACCCAAGTTGCTTTATCCTTATATGTGAAGGTAAGTTACCTTGAGGTTTCCTATTAACGTAGAACTCTAAAGTGCCCTTCCACATATCCAGACGCACGCCTACTATACTGCCTCGACAAAAGCCTTCAGAGTCCCTAGTCACCATGGCATTATGTCTCACCGCTCCCCTGTACGACAGCCCATAGGATTCACCGTCTTGTCCCAACAGCGATGTGAACTTGTAGCGGTCATTTGTCATGTTCACCCTCTGTGTACCAACTCCTACCATCTGTAAAAACATTTGTGTTACAACAAAATAATCCCATTGAGATTGTTTCACTGGTTTAACTAGTTTAACGATTTGGTGCTAATTTGAAATCAAATATTGCAGATCTTTATAATGAAACAATATTGCAGTTCTAGTAAATGTAAATGGTGAATGGGGAAAAATCTAAAATATACTGGTGAGGGGCACTCTTTTGACTAGCACAGCATACATACCACCATCTTACTTATTTCTTTCATAAAACTGGCTTGTTGTCTCGGAAAGTAGGGCAGGACCTGTGTAATTACTGGCACTGAAACTTACTCTCTTATGTCTCTGGATAGGCAACGGCGGATAAGTTTCCTGGGCTAACAGGATTAATAGGTGAACTTGTTTATCTAAATGGGCGATCTGGATCAACATTACTTCTAATTTGGGTATTCAACTATGTGACACTAATATAACATGTGAGATTCATGTCAAAATTAATTTCGCATCTAAACATATATTATAATATTATAATGATTCTACTCTTATAACATATATTGAGCACAAGGTTTCCTCAAAATCAAGTATATGAGAAAGCATTGCCATAGGAAGGTCCTCAATACCTATGCTCCCTATATGCACAATAATTGCAAAAAGTATTAGTAATTTCGACTAGTGTTTATAAATTTTACATAAAATTACTGAACCAGTACTATTTAACCTTTTGAACGCCGGCGTATGAACGTCTCGCCGTACCCCAGACGCCAAGCCACTTTTTCTGTAAAATTACCTTCATAGAATATAGGGATGTTGAAAACTTAATCGATATACAACTGAGTTTTTATTTTCGTCTTCCATTTTCTAATAAACCTTACTCACAACAGGATATTTTATTTTCCCCAGTAACTACATCCCAATATAAGTAATCTTTACACCGCATTTAACAGAGACTTTATCAATGTAAAAGCACATATTAGAAAATTAAAATAATAACAAATTACGATATGGTTACATCATTATTCAACATATTTTGACTTGGTAAAGTGAGAATGGCGTGGCCAGCCAGTCTTTTTTATGACATTCTCGCATCTGAATTAGGGATGTAGCAGTGTACACGTTGTTAAACAATTGTATTAAGTTTTTTTATTTATAAGGAGGCACTACCTTTACTAGAGAAGTATTCTTACTAATATAATAATCATATTTAAAATGCGCGATTTTTTTAAAATTTTATAATGAAAAGATTAAATGGAAATCAGTATTTTAATAATTATTGTTTTTCTTTAAATAAAAAAAATAACAGTTACATACATCGACCATACAACCGGAATAGAATGGTAATGTTATTTGTTTTGTTTGGTCAACTTTTTTTTTTGTGCTCTGATTGTCCTACTGATGGCCATTGATTGATGATCGGCAAATGGGATGTACATACACATCACTGATTGGTGGAATTTCTATTAAGTCAGTGACAAATCACTGACCAGTTTCGGAAATGTATGGTTCACATAAAAAAAAACCCTTTTATTATGCTAAGTACCATATTAGATAAATCACATATTAATATTTAAAATCACAAATTATATATTAAAAGTAATAAGATGTGGTATTAACGTGAACCTGATATTGACTGGCCTGTTCGTTTAGTGTTTAGTGATCCTGACTGCTAAACCCCACCCACTGGCTGTGGGTTCGATTCCCACCCAGTACAAATATTTGTGTGATGAGCATGATCATTTGTACTGTGTGGGTGCAATTTATCTATAATATGTATGTATTTAGAAATATATAAATATAATAATCCATGGACGCTTTCACACCACGTCAATCTGGTCATGTGGTTAGTCCTCGAAGAACTTGTGTTACGGGTAACAGACAACGGAAATATATTTAATACTTTTATATCATACATATTATATTTAAGATTTTTATTACATATCTAGCTGACCCGACAGACGTAGTCCTGTCTAAGTTATGAATATTGAATTCGAATTGGTATAATTAATAAGAAAATATAAAAAAAAGTGTTTATTATTCTACTGCTATATACGACAATTATAATGCGATTAGCCAGTGTCGATATTAGACATTTTAATCTTTTGTTTTTGATTATGTAGCTACAGGCGTGATTGTATAAGACTGCGTTGTTTAAAAAACGTTTTATCTATCAGGATCAAACGTTAGGAGGATAAAAAAGGAGAATACCAACTGATAGAAATAAAAAAAGAATTGAGAACCTCCTGTTTTTTTGTAAGTCGGTCGAATAAATAGTATAACTCTGGAGTCTGGACTAAAATTTCATAAACATCTTCGTAAGTTTTTATGGATATTATGATTATAATATCCATAAAAATGGCGTTCAAAAGGTTAATAATTTTGTCACTTGATTTTAATAAAAAATAAGATACATTTCAGTGTGTCAAACGTGTTATTAATACAGATCATACAATACGTACAATATCTGTCCCATAGGTCTGTGTCAATATCTTGATTTCCCAGTAATAATGATTGTTGAGGAGTAGCGGTGTATCGCCCCTTGCAGCGGCTGTACCGGTGCTGTAGCATGGGTGGAAGGTAACTTCCTTCTTATCCTCGCTCACTATCACCCAGCTCGATCTTGATTGCAAATCGGTATCACTTGCTTCATCCCAGTTCCATTCGCTCACTAAAATAAAATGCATTCAATCAAAATCACGGGATTTATCGGGAAAACAAACAGGAAAAGATTATCCAATAAATATACAATGAATATTGCTTGTTTAAGAGGCAGTGGACTGCCCACACACTCAGAACGGACGGCCGATGGACCAATAAGGTTCAAGAGTGGATGTTTATGTAGACTGACCATTAATCAGGTGGGAAGACGATCTCCGTGCAGTGGCTGGTACTTGTTGGGTGGGAGCAGCAAGGGATTGGTCGTCTTGGTGTTAATTGAAGGAGGCCCTTGTTCAGCTAGACGGATAAAGGCTGATGATGATGATAATAATGATGATGATAATAATGATGATGAACTATAAATATCATATATTATTTAATAACAATTATTATAAGATAAAATATTTTTCACTATATATTATTATATTCTATTTCCCACTGCAATCAGTGTTACTGTTTAGTGTGATAATATTGAATTTCACTTAGCTCATTACTCACTTCATCAGATTGACTTATAGGACAAAGTGGTCGCGAATTAATTTCACATAATAGAGTTGAAAATTCTTCGTAGGTCAAGTGATTATTAAGTATCCTCTTGAGGTGATATTTCATAGACTTCAGTCTTCACACCAGCTTCCCAGAGTCCGCCATAATTGGGTGAGTAAGCTGGGATGAAATGCCACTGCGTCCCTTCATTGGCCAAAATATCAGCGATTTGTCCTTGAAATTGTAGTTTAGCTTCGTTCCATGCCTCCAAAAGTTCTTTATTGGCGCCTATGAAATTTCGGCCTTGATCACTCCATAGATGTGCACAAATGCCTCTTCTTGCACAGAACCGCTTGAATGCCCCGATGAAGCTTTGAGAAGTCAAGTCATTGACTAATTCTGGGTGAATCACCCTAGTGGACATACAAATAAAGATAGCAACATAAGCCTTGCTCGTTTTAGCTCCTCTTCCCTTTCGCGTTAAAATTTGGAACGGGCCAGAAAAATCCACACCCGAATTCATAAATGGCCTTGCTGGTGTAACACGACTAGAAGGCAAGTCACCCAATATTTGTGTTCGTGTTTTTGCATTTGCCTTAGCACATAATATAAGACACTTATGCACATGCGTCTTTACCATGTCCTTCACTCTTAAAATCCAATATTTGGATCGTAAATGGCATAACATTAATTGAATACCTCCATGCAAGGTCTTAATATGAGCTTCCACAATAATAAGAGAAACAAGAGTATTATTTTTGCCAATAATTATGGGGTGCTCTTCGTTTTCATTTAATCTTGATTTTCCAAGACTTCCACCTACCCTAAGTATTCCTATCTCATCAAAATATGGGTCAAGTGCTTTTAGTTTGCTATTATTTCTAACATTCTTGTTTTTCCTTAATGATTCTATTTCTTCTTCAAACTCTTCATACTGTACTATTTTTATACAAACGTTTAATGCTTTCTCTATTTCTTCTGTTGATATTGTCATATTTTCCTTGTATTTTTTTAAATTAATAAATTTAATGCAATATGCTATAGTTCTCAGTAAAGTAGTAAGAGAGTTAAATTCCTTAAATTTTTGTGACAAGCTAAATTCTTGATCCATATTTGTCAATGTAAAAGTTTTAATTGCTTCCTTCTTTCTTTCTAAATTAGTAGATATTAAATCTGGTTTTACCAAATTTAGATCCTCATTGAGTAGCCAGTTAGGACCGTTCCACCATAGATCACATTTTTGCAAATCAACCACTAGCATTCCACGTGATGCAATGTCGGCAGGGTTGTCGGGTGATTGTACATGATGCTATTGATTTTTGTTTATGTTATTTGCGACAAAAGGTTTCCATCTTCCAGGATCTCCCCTAGTTGCTTAACCATGCAATAACAATAGATGAATCCGTCCAAAGCAAAAATTCCCAAATTTGGTATGAGCATGGCTTGTGAGACTTGTTTTAATAATCTCGATAGAAGCAACGCGCCACAAAGCTCAAGCCTTGGCAACGATGTTTTGAGAGGGGCAACTCTTGTTCTGGCTGCAATCAATGTTGTTTTTATGGTACCATCTAGGTTTTTTACGCGACAATAAACTACTGCTGAATATGCCAATGTATATGCATCATAAAATCCGTGCATCTGGACAGTATCCATACACGTGCCAGATATCCCCAACCAATGATCAATAAAAATGTTGTTAACATTTTTAAAGTCATTACGAATCGTCAACCACTCTTTCTTCAAAAGAGTGTTGAGATCTTCATCCCAGGTTACTTTCTCCAGCCATAGTTTTTGTATAAGCATTTTTGCTAGAACAATGCAAGGCGCAATCCAACTTAATAGGTCGAATAACTTTTGTATATCAGAGAGAATATTACGTTTTGTTATTATTTTGTCATCAAAAATGGGTTGTAAATCTAAATTATATTTAAATTGATCAGCTCCTAAATCCCATTGTACTCCTAACGCTTTGACAATACCATCGACCTTTAAATCTAGGTGGGCTTTAGTAGATCTCTCGTGTGGTTCTAAGGTTTGCATAAATTCAGCAATTTTTGAAGACCATTTCTTTAGTTCGAAACCACCTCGTCTTAATATTTCTTTTAAGTCCTTACTTAATTGAATGGCCTTTGAAACATTATCGCTACCGGACATACAGTCATCGACATAGAAATCTTCATTTAATACTCTAGCTGCTTCAGGGAAATTGTCACCCTCATCGACAGCCAGCTGCTTAAGTGTTTTTACTGCCAAATATGGCGCTGATGTCGTTCCGAAGGTGACAGTTAAAAGTCTGTAGTCCTTTATTACTCCAGATGGATCACTTCTCCACACGATCCGTTGATAATCTACGTCTTCTTTATCTACTAAAATCATTCGATACATCATTTTAATATCTGATACAAAGCAAACTGCATGTATGCGCCATCTCATAATTAAACTTCTCAGATCTTCCTGTAGTATTAGTCGTGACAATAATTCATCATTCAGCTCTACGCTGTTAGAACCTTTGCAAGAAGCGTCAAACACAACACGTGTCTTTTTGGTCTCCTTATCTTGACGTACAACAGCGTGATGTGGTAAATATACAGATTTTTTATTAATTTCTTCTTTCGGTACCTCCTCTATATGTTTTAAGTTTTTATATTCGTTGATTACCTGTATGTATTCTTGTTTTAAATATGGATTTATAATAAATTTTCTCTTTAGTTTCATCAATCTTTTTACAGAATTTAATCTAGTATTTCCTTCCAGTGACAATTTGTTTTCTGTTTTGAACGGCAGTTTAACTATATATCTTCCTTCACTATTTCTAGAATGCGTTTTCTCATATATATCTTCATACAATTGTTCTTCCTTGGTTAGGTTACTCTTTACATCTGTATCTATGTCCCATATTGTTTTAAGTAAATCATTCATATTAATATCATCATTCACGTTCATAACTATCAATGACTCTTTACATTGGCCAGTGTTTATACCACTCATAACAATCCATCCCAGGTATGTTTTTTGTGCACAAATCGTACCTGAGGTACTTTTTATAAATCCTTGTTGCAATATTTGTGTGTATTCTTGAACTCCTAACAGCAAATCCATGGTTCCTGGCTTACAAAAATTTGGATCAGCTAAATTAAGATGCTTGAAGTTTGACATCTCATACTCAAGTTTCGAGTTTGAAGGTGTATTTGACAACAAGTGCTTGGATATCACGTAGGCGTGTATTGGTAGCTCAAATTCTGATTCCCAACGTGACTGTATTCTTACCTTACCAACCATAACCTTATGCTTGACTTGTACCTTCATAGATTGGATTCCAGTGACAACTAAATTAACTGGCTCCATCTGCAATTTTCAAACTTGAGCAGCCTTTTTAGTAATGAAACAGGCCTGTGAGCCCGAATCTATTAGCGCCCTAAGTACAGTAGTATGGCCTTGAGCTCCCTTTACTTTATAACTACTGCAGTAGCCAATAAACTAATATTCCGCTCCTCCGTCGAGAAAGACGTAATTGAATTAAATATCTTTTTCTCTTCTACATTGACTTGACTTGATGCCGTCGATTGCATAGCTTTCGGGGATGTCGACGTATTATAATTGCTTGATTGATGTAGAAGGGAATGATGACGTCTTTTGCATATGCGGCATGACATAGGGACTCGACACTTAAATGCCGAATGTCCAGGGGCCAAACAGTTAAAACAGAGTTTATTATTTTGCATGTATTGACTCCGTTCAGAAGGCTGCATTTTTGAAAATAATTTACATCGACACAGAGTGTGATTATCCTTACACATAATACAGGTCTTCTCTTTAGTATTATCTGACGACGTTGAGACATGAAAAACGCGATCTCTAATCGGTCGTGTGGTCGGCGGTGCGAGGAGTTCTAATGTACGGAATCTTGACTCTAAGAATTTCTTTAAATCCAGCCACTTTTTCTTTTTCTACCTACTTCCACTAATTCCTCTTTATGTTGCGAATAGGCATGCTGGTCCCAGTCTTTATGGGACTCCGAGTCCAGCTTCTGTACAACCAGAAACACAATAATAGGGTCCCAAATAATTGGCATCAGTTATCTGTACGTGCTTCAATAAAGCTGCTGCTTCACCTGTTATACTAGTCTTAAAATAATAAAGTCTTTGAACGTTTGTGAGCGACGAATTATCATGAACTAGTGAAATAAACAAATCTTTATATGCGGGCCACTCTTCATAATTTCCGGCAAACGTTGGCAATTCTATTCGCGGTAATCTAACTTGCGGTTGGTTCTGACTTATCATAGTAGTATCCTGGCTCCCACTCTGATTTTGTTCCAAAAGATGCGTATCAAAAGTTGCTAGCATGTCCTTTAAATCGCCTAACATACAAAACTCCTCTTTGTTCGCGCGGCGTTAACTTCACTAAGTCTATATGTGCCTTCTTAAACATAGTCCAATATTCTTCAATACATTGTATGTACGCGATTGTATATATATATAACCTTTAGTTAATCTTTGTTTGACATTTTTCAAATTTTTTGAGTGTTTTCAATAATTCCGAGGTATTTTCTAAAACACAAACAATCTGGTCCACATGAGCCATATTAATACATTATCTTCCTTTGTATTTATGAATCTTCAACGCAAATACTTTTTTTTTTGAAAAAACTTGTTTATTTCAAATATCCTTTGTGTAAGTTCTTATTGCAAATGCAGAAAAAATCTTTTGTTCCTTCGATGCAACTCAGTTGGTAACAAATCCGGTTCGTATTCGACCATATGTTGAGTGTGATAAGATTGATTTTGCTTAGCTCGTTACTCACTTTAAATAAAACATCTCTATGCGATTAATACCTGTTTATTACTGGACAATATACATACCTTAGAATTCCAAAACGATGCGCATGCCACAAACATAATATCTATATAGTATTTAATATGAACAGTTACTATGAGCAGCTTTGTGTAATAGATTATTATAGACCATTAGAATTTAAACATATTGTGCTTCTACTATCTTCAATACTTTATTATATAGATCAGCTCAAGAGTCTACATGTTACATCTCACTAAGTTACATAAAGCACATTATTTTATAGAAATGCAAGTTAACATTGCTTCTTTCGTTAGCTTCTATGTATGTTCAGAATAAATGATAGTCATATAACATTCAACAAGCATCATCATAACATGTTAGAAAGCAGGACTAAAGCATCCACCGTAAATAAGATTTCATATTATGTTCAGAAGCAAGTGTGACTACATAATTTAGAAGATGATAAATAAAGTACAATTTTTTTTAATATACTTTTATAAATTTATTTTTGGTTAATAATGTATTTGTATAAAAGATGGTGGCCATAGATATTTTATGTAAGGCAGACTGTGATAAGACTTATCTGTGTGTACTATACTTTATCTCTAGTCTAGACGCATTCATGTCCTCAATTAGAGAGTTAATTAATTGTTATAAAGTAATTGCACTAATTATTCAGTATCTTAATTTCAATTGTCACAATCAAACAAATACACAATTTATTTTCCCTAAACATTATTACATATTCTTCCTCCTATTTTTTTTTTTTCGTTTTTTTGTTTCAATCAATTTCTTGAAATTGATTGAAACAAACTTACGATCAATTTAAAACAACAACAACTTGTGCTTAAAATAAACCTTTATTACCTACAAAAGTAAATTTAATTTTGGCATCTATTTATTATTATTTTTTTCAACAATATGAAAATATAAGTGAATACCAAAATTTAATTTATATTTCTCCCAGTAATTAGAAAAGGACTCCACAAACTGTGTGTCGAGTAAAAATTGCATATAAATTGGTATTTTGACTTAAAAATATGTATATTACATGCTTTAATAATAAAATGTTAGATGTAAGAAAGATATGTTATTATTTGTGGGCATAATGCCCACAAATAATAATATCTTTCTTATATAATTAAAATTTAATAACTTTACAGTAGTAATTCTAAATACCTATCTATAGAATATTCATTATGCAAATTATTTTTATTGTAAATTTATTTTAATTACAATCAAGCTATAATCTACTAGTGTTGTTGATTCAATTAGAGGAAACGAAAGGAAAAGCATTAAATTACCATTATTTAATTTTAAAAAAATCAACAATTTTTATATTACATTACAAATTATATACAGTAGAACCTCGCTAAGTTGAACCTCGATAAGTTGAAAACCTCCATATCTCGAAAAAATGTTTTGTTGCCTTCCCTTCAAACACCAAAACCACCATTACTCGAAATCTGAACCCTCTATTAGTCGAAATAATCAGTGAGTCTCTCCAAGCCATTTTGGTACATATTTTCCCTCCATAACTCGAAAAATTAAATTTTACCTCTGTATCACGAACATAGCAATGTTTTAGTTTACAAACTTACTTGATTATTTGAGACTTATTTCCTCTATAGTTCGAAGACTAAATAAGTTACCGACTTCAAGAATTCACCGACAGTGATATTACGCCATTGTTTTTAGGAAGCAATTTATACCTTAGACATTGCCGTATACAGAAAACAACCAAATTATTTAAAACAAAAAAAATGCCAACTTTTTTAAAGTCATATTTTTTTAATGGATGTTTTGAAATAATGTTAATTTATAATAAAAGAAAATATGTGTGTCACCTCAGCAACTTGAATTTTTATATTTTATTTTACCTCACTATTATACTCGAATAAATCTCAACCTCTATATGTCGAATCAAAATCCACCTAAGTCGAAATTCTATAACTCGAATTTTTTGGCGTCTCCCTCGAAATTCGACTTATGGAGGTTCTACTGTATATAATTTTAATGTAATGTAAAAATTGTTTAAATTTATTTTAATATTAAGTTATATATATTACATACCTATTTATAACTTAATATTATAATTCTTGTAGACAAACAACTATTTCTTTTAACTTTATAATTAATTGAATTTTCGAGGCTAATGTAACAATAATTATAATTAAGAGCCAACAGTTTTTTTAGAAGAATTATTATCATACAATTTTGACACCAATTTATCTTTTAATTTTAGCCTTAACTGCTAATGGGATTTTATACAAAAAACACGTTCTTTTTAAAATAATGCACTCCCAATAAACATTTAAGCTGAAAAAAGATCTTTTAACCAGTGCAATAACAGCTAGAAGCTTTATAAACGATGTACAAAAGCGTCGAAATATACTTAAGGCTGTAGTAGAGGGTAAATTGTATTATTTAATGCAGTACAGTAAAGAGCACCGAAAAACTCTAAAATACAGCGTATGGTGTAAAAAACCACTATCAGCAAGTTTATAAGACTAGAGCAGTATATCGGCTGAATAGTGCTCTAGAAATCTACTTTTGTATTGCCTAATGCCATGGGCGTACCCAGCATCTGGTCTAGGGGGGGGGCAAGTCAGACTTTTTTTAGACCGGATCGCCCGCGCTTGTTTTGTCATACACACTACATAAAGACACCTTCATGAAACAAGGTTAAGGTAGGCCAAACACCTGTTGGAACACAAGCAAGAAGAGGCGCCGGGTCCAGACGGGGTGCATGGGAGGCTTCTAGCGATCTCTCTCGTACACCTCGGGGATAGCCTTCAGGAGCTGTTCGACCGCTGTCTACGGGCCGGACAATTCCTGGAGGCATAGATGGAGTGTCAGCTCTGCTTGCTGCCAAGGGCAGGGCGGACCCCGGACTTGGCTTCGTAGGTGCAACCGGTGGTGCTGCTGAGCAAAGCTGGGAAGACCTTGGAAAGAATAGTGTCCTCCCGGCTCACTAAGCACCTGAAGGACTCTCAGAGTCCCAATTTGTGTTCCGGGCACGCCGGTCGACCGTCGATGTCCCCAGACGCATTGGGGCGGTGACGGGTGAGGCGCAGCACGGAGGGAAGGTGGTGGTCATAGTGTCGGTGAATGCGGTGTCCCACAGACCCCTGTGGGACACTGCATTCGTTCTGGGTCCGATCCTGTGGGACATCCGCTTAGCAGATGACACCCCAGGATGGGTGTCATCTGCTAAGCGGATGACATCCTCAAGTCCGTCATGCATGCCCGAGGACGAGGCTATAAGGAGGCGGTGCGGCTGGCCAAGGTCGGGGTCGATCTGGTGTTCAGCCGCATAGTTCACTTCTGGTCAGAGTAGAGAAGACCAAAGCCCTTCTCTTCCACGGGACCGGGAGAAAACGACCCCACCGGGCTGCCCTCCAGGTCGGAGGGAGGAGAGCCAGGATGAGCCCCCATATCAAGTATCTGAGGCTCATCCTTGACGGAGGGTGAACCGACCTTCGGCCCACATATCTCAATGTTGGGACCGACAGTCGTGAAGGAGGCAAGTGCGCTGGGCAGACTCTTCCCGAACCTCAGAGGACGCAGCGCCACCTGCAGGCTGTTATATACTCCGGAGTCTGTCGGAGTATGGCAATGTACAGTGCACTCATCTGAGCGGGTCACCTTATGGCAAGGAATAAGGGCCAGCTGCGCTCGGTGCAACGGGTCATCGCGGTAAGAGTCATTCGGGGGTACCGTACGGTATCGTGGGCGGCAGCCACTGCCCTGGCCGGTCACCCCCCGTGGGAACTCATGGCAGAGGTTCTTGGCGAGAGCCTAAAGTTGGACGGGATCCTGCGGGTTCGCCGACTAGGGCGAGAGGCGTTAAGGTGGAGGTGGAGAGAGGACATGGTTCGGCAGCCGTATGGCTAAGCCGTAGCCGTACTCCTAACGGTTGCTCTGCGTCCGGTCTTGACATAGGTGCTCACCGGGCACGGTTGCTTTGATGAGTCCCTGTGCCGGACGGCCCACTAGGAGCCAGTGACAGTGTATCACGATAGTACCGCGGTGGTGGACTCTGCCCAGCACACCCCCGAAGTGTGCCTGAGGCGACACTGCGCCACAATCTGACATCAGTCATCGAAGGGGACTTGTTTCTGCCAAGCATCATTATCGCGATGCTCGGTGACGACGAGTCCTGGACGGCGATGGTCTCCTTCTGCGAGGCAGTAATGTCCCAGAAGGACGCCGACGAGCGGGTGAAAGAGAAGGCCACCGACGAGGCCTCCCCCCGCGGGCGACGAACATTGCGTAAGAGGACTAAGAGGCGCTACTTCTTGCGCCTCTAGTAGCAGTGGTTTTAGTTTAGGGTAGGGCAAAAAATTGAGAAATTAAAACAAAAAAAACTCTTTTAAATTAAAACTTGTTTTGCACTAAAAAAGGGTATTTTTTTAAAAGAAACCGACTTCTAAAACCCACAAATAGGTTCTAAAATCCTCAAAAGCGAAAAATAAATTAAATAAATTAATACATATAATTATTATATGCGCTACCCAATCATCTCTTTGAAGCTGGTGCCAGCCATGAATGACAATTAGAATACACGGGGAACAAGTTTCGGCGGAAATAAAATATCAACATAGGTTTATTCAAAAGTAAACGCATATAGTATAGTGGAAGATACGACTTCCAGGGGGGGGGGCAGCTGCCCACCCCTGCTCCCCCCTGGGTACGCCCATGCCTAATGCTGTACAAGAGCATTGAATATTGCTACCTTCTGGATATTGGTGTATAATTACTCTGTAGTACAGTCATCATATAAGGCTGGGTAATAGCTGTTCAATGGTTATCTAGGAAACCCTTAGAAAGCAAATTTCTGTATAAGAGTGTAATAATATGATGTCTGCTGCATAAGAGTTTAGTCTTACTCTATTGTAAAGCTAACGCGATAAGCGTAATTTTTATCTATTGTACAGCCCTCGGTGTTACAGTAGATGACTTTTACGTTAATAGTGTTTAAATAGAGAACTATGCAGCTTATCGAATATTTTAATGTCTAAGTCAAACTGGAAATGACATTTTTGCATAGTTAATTATATATATTACAGCCAGTCTTACATAAGTACTGTATAAAAAATTAAAAAAATGCGTTATACTTTTAGTTATTTATTTCGATAATGACACGATCAGTCACAAAATTTTGTTTGTACCTAATACTAATTATAAGTTTTTCTCATCTTCTTTTTTTCTCCCTCTTCTTTATCCAGAATTTGTTTTTGGTTTGAAAATAACTTGTCAATATCTAGCTAGGTACCTGAATAATGAAGTACCTGAAATGAATAAACATTATAATTAAATAAAAAAAATCAAACAGCAGTGTGTCGGTACAAAACCTTAAATATTAAATGTGCTGTAAATACACCTACATATTAAACCTAATTAATAAATTAATTATGATTGCGTCATAACGATGGCTGTAAACTTAAAGTGCAAAAGTTAATGTAATCTCCAGTGTACATTGGATATACAGAATGGGTTTCTTTGCTTTCAATAGAACCCTGAATTGCTCTAATATTTACTAAACGTACTCTTTTAAGCAGCTACTATAGCAATTAAACTCTAAGGTACATCCATCATTACTCTTTAGGCTGTTGTATATACTTAAATTACGGCTTTGTTACGCCAAAAGCTTTATAGTGGAGTACTAGAAGGGCAACAGCTGTATAATTGAAGACGCCATTAAACCATAACCTAAAAATTATGGTAACATAATTTATAACATATTTATATGTATATTTTTGAAAATTTCGGCGATATTTACACATAATTTTACTTGTACACAATACAAAAGTTAATTTCTTTACTATTTAAGGCACTGCGGACTAATAAAGCTAGTCTGAATTTGGCTTACATGGTTCTTATTACACTTACACTTTCGTTATTATCTATTATTTCGAGAGCACATGAGTTTTTGGCTTACTATTAGTATACATTTTTACGAAGAAGTAGCAGCCGCAAGCAAAATAACGACCATAAATTAAGAATGGGTACTTACCATACAGCAAAATAATATTTGTTCACTTCACAAATTAAAATATGGCCACAGTGTGTCACTTATTGATCCGATGAATAAATTGTCTTTTAAAAATAAGTATATATGGAAGGAAATTCAACCACAAAGATAATTTTATTCTTATATTCAGACGTTTACAAGCCTGAGGCTGTATATAAGAATAAAATAGGTAAGATTTGAGAACAGTAGCTGTATAATGGTATCTAATTATGCTCTAAGTCAGCTATTACGCAGCTATTATACAGCTGTTAGACAGCTAGATCTACACTTAAAGCTGTATAATTTGGGGCCCAAATTGCGGATATAAGTGCTGTATATCCGGATATACAGCCATAATACAGCCAACTTGTACAGCCTAAGCCCTTCAAAATTTCCATTGTACAGCCTTTATACAGCTGTCAAATGCTATCTGGGCTACCCTTTCAATAAACTTCTAATATCTTTCTATCTACCTTTAACTGTATCCATTGATCAGAATATTGGTATGTATATTTTTTAATATTATTACTTCAATTCCATCACTTCTAACTTTATTAATGATTACCATAGCCCATGTACATGCAAAGCAAACACATACCAAACATATCATATCTGATCTTACTGAATAACAAGGCCGAGATTGTCATACCAACAATAAAACTGACTTCATGTTAGAGTTTACCTACATAAATTAACGCCAATGCATATTTGAGTATAATATAAGCTATACATTATTTCGAAATTGACAATCGTTCTCTCTATGTTATTTGTCTTTCATGAAATTCATTATAAATAAACATAAGAAAATGAATTAAAGATGCGAACCTTCGTAGTCTTCTCCACAACCACAAATAGACAGCAGGGTCCACGGATCCTTTTTACTCCAACACTGACAATAAGGTTTGGCGAATTGTCCGTTTTCGCCTAATTTTGAATGCGAACAACTAGACGCCACGGACATGGCGAACCGTGAATGTTTTCTAACGCAATTTCAAATGCGACAAACACGACGCTCACTTTATTTTCAGTGCACTCAGATTACATAAAACGGGTTTTACGAAACAATAGCTCTTTTTCACAACAGAATATAAGCAAAGGCGGAAATTATTGGCCCTGGGCTGATCAGTGATCACAGTAGTGTTTACATATTATGTACTCTTTGGGGATGATCTGGATTCTGGAACACTCACTGAAATTGTTCTGTGCTCACTGACAACTGACAAGTATTCTAAGCAGTTTGCTCACTGTCGATTAGTGTATTAATCACTTGTCTGAATTTGGCACCAAAAATTATATTATTATATATATATATATATATTTTTTAAACTTTTATTTAAACAATCCGATTGTCCGTCGTTTGTCCGTCAATGTCCGATGTAATTGTTTATTTGTCCGATAATTGTTTATTTGTAAACAATTAAACTAATTTTTACTTGGAAGATAGCACTTTCTTTATTAAATCGACTTTTTTTTTTCATTTGATCGGTAATTATTTTTGATTGATTGTCCGATCAATATTTTTATTTGTCCGATTGTTTTTCTATTTTTAATTATTTTTTTTGTGAAATTAATTTTGAATAAATTTTTTAAACTTTTATTTAAACAATCCGATTGTCCGTCGTTTGTCCGTCAATGTCCGATGTAATTGTTTATTTGTCCGATAATTGTTTATTTGTAAACAATTAAACAAATTTTTACTTGGAAGATAGCACTTTCTTTATTAAATCGACTTTTTTTTTCATTGGATCGGTAATTATTTTTTATTGATTGTCCGATCAATATTTTTATTTGTCCGATTGTTTTTCTATTTTTAATTTTTTTTTTTGTGAAATTAATTTTGAATAATTTTTTTAAACTTTTATTTAAACAATCCGATTGTCCGTCGTTTGTCCGTCAATGTCCGATTTAATTGTTTATTTGTCCGATAATTGTTTATTTATAAACAATTAAACAAATTTTTACTTGGAAGATAGCACTTTCTTTATCAAATCGATTTTTTTTTCATTTGCTTGGTAATTATTTTTTATTGATTGTCCGATCAATATTTTTCTTTATCCGATTGTTTTTCTATTTTTAATTAATTTTTTTGTGTAATTAATTTTGTATAAATTTTTTAAACTTTTATTTAAACAATCCGATTGTCCGTCGTTTGTCCGTCAATGTCCGACGTAATTGTTAATTTGTCCGATAATTGTTTATTTATAAACAATTAAACAAATTTTTACTTGGAAGATAGCACTTTCTTTATCAAATCGATTTTTTTTCATTTAATCGGTAATTATTTTTTATTGATTGTCGATCAATATTTTTGTTTGTCCGATTGTTTTTCTATTTTTAATTTTTTTTTTTGTGAAATTAATTTTGGCTAGCTGAAAAGAACGTGGAATTCCACGAAAGCTATACAAAACGTCAGCTTTATGAACTAAATAAAAGACACAAACTGGCACCAGAATACGAAATTGATAAATTGATGAAAGATAGTGGACACACGGTGTTAAGATTGACATAATATCATTGCGATCTTAATGCAATAGAAATGATCTGGAGTTCAATGAAACGGAATGTAGCAGAGAAGAACTTTCGGAAATCAAGTACTGAAATGCCTCAGTTGATTGCAGAAGCCTTCGACAGAATATCTGTTATATTATTATATTTCTTGGTGCGTACAATAAATAATTTTACTATCCACCAACACCTAATAAAATTCCAACTAAAATGTATTTATTTTTATTTCTTGCATTATTAATTACAATGGCAAAGTTTTAATTATCGAACGGTTCCGATTGCTAGGTATCTTAAAACTTATATTAATAGTACAGGTAACAAAACCTATCATATCAGTATTGTTCCTAAGTTTATGTCACATTTATTTTACTAGAACTGTATTTTCTAGATATTAGTATACATTGTCTTATTAAGACACTTCAATAAATTACTTATTAATTTGACTTGACCGTTATTCGAAGCTTATTTGATTTGGAGATAGGCCCTTCCGTTTCCCGCCCTTGTACATCTCTCTGTCTTTCATATTCACCTCTCTTTCCACCCCACCAAGAGGCAGAGTAGGGGTGAAGCGATCTGCGAACCTAAACTACTTGATGTTTCATTGGCGTCTTGTTTCCCGCTTAGAACGGTCGTTCTCAGTAACGTGCTATCAGGGTACATCAAGTAATTTATTATAATATAATAGCTATATACTTAGTGTGTAGTGATTAACTGTGCAAATTCATGTGAGTTATTTGCCCTTATATTGTGCTGAATCGTTCCTATTTGAATTAAAAATAAACGGTTTTACCGTTCGATTTTAAACTTCATTCATATTAGTAATTATTTGAATTTAGAACAAAGAAACAGGATTGTGAGCTATTCAAAGCTATTTCATTACCTTTAAAGTTATAACAAAGGAAAACCAAATGTTTTTGCATCTACCTTCATATTATTAATTTTGGTAAGTTAGGTTTAATACAACATTGTTGTAGCTTCTTTTTTAGCACGGATTATGATAAAAGGGATAAAAATCATGACAGTCTCATGGGTCGTGACCCAGTACCGGGACCATCCGCACCGTGTGCAATTAAATCAAGTAGCTCAAGCTCTAGCAGCGATAGCGATACTTCATCGTCGTCCAGTTCGTCTAGGAGGCGCCATAGCCATAGCAAAAAGAAAAGGGGGAGCAAACATAAATCCCGTAAGTCGGATAAGAAATATCATAGAATATCCAAAGAGGTACGTGACATTAAAAAGTATTTGTCTGGCCACTGTCGGTGTTATGAACCAAATGTATCGAGTGGTACCGCACTACGGTCTTATTGACGCTGGCACGTCCCTACGGAGGGGAGCCGCGCGAGCGCCGCTGTAGCAGCAATGCTCGACCCAGTCCGCAACGAATCGTTTCCTTGCATCGACGCCTTGTTGACGCGTGACGTGACGAACGATAATTCTTGTGTGAATCTCATTGTTCGCCAATTTTGGGCATAATCGCGTGGATTGATTGATTTGAGTGTAATGGACTAGTATATGTATTGTTAATTGACTATTGCGAACATTTAAGTGCCTAGGACAAGTTAATGTGAAAAGTGACGCCGTCATTTGCCGCCATCTTATGAAGCTCCGGCACATCGTGTTCAACCGAGGCTGTCTCAGATAAGTATAGATCGATTAGCATTAATTATCCGATTGGCCAATTAGGGATTAGTGTTAATTAGATTTATATTTGAGGTATCGACACACCGGAGAAGACTCAAGACGTCGTTTAGGTAATTGTACAGTTTTATGTAGCTCCATGAAATAATTTTTTTGTGTAATTAATTTTGTATAAATTTTTTAAACTTTTATTTAAACAATCCGATTGTCCGTCGTTTGTCCGTCAATGTCCGACGTAATTGTTAATTTGTCCGATAATTGTTTATTTATAAACAATTAAACAAATTTTTACTTGGAAGATAGCACTTTCTTTATCAAATCGATTTTTTTTCATTTAATCGGTAATTATTTTTTATTGATTGTCGATCAATATTTTTGTTTGTCCGATTGTTTTTCTATTTTTAATTTTTTTTTTTGTGAAATTAATTTTGGCTAGCTGAAAAGAACGTGGAATTCCACGAAAGCTATACAAAACGTCAGCTTTATGAACTAAATAAAAGACACAAACTGGCACCAGAATACGAAATTGATAAATTGATGAAAGATAGTGGACACACGGTGTTAAGATTGACATAATATCATTGCGATCTTAATGCAATAGAAATGATCTGGAGTTCAATGAAACGGAATGTAGCAGAGAAGAACTTTCGGAAATCAAGTACTGAAATGCCTCAGTTGATTGCAGAAGCCTTCGACAGAATATCTGTTATATTATTATATTTCTTGGTGCGTACAATAAATAATTTTACTATCCACCAACACCTAATAAAATTCCAACTAAAATGTATTTATTTTTATTTCTTGCATTATTAATTACAATGGCAAAGTTTTAATTATCGAACGGTTCCGATTGCTAGGTATCTTAAAACTTATATTAATAGTACAGGTAACAAAACCTATCATATCAGTATTGTTCCTAAGTTTATGTCACATTTATTTTACTAGAACTGTATTTTCTAGATATTAGTATACATTGTCTTATTAAGACACTTCAATAAATTACTTATTAATTTGACTTGACCGTTATTCGAAGCTTATTTGATTTGGAGATAGGCCCTTCCGTTTCCCGCCCTTGTACATCTCTCTGTCTTTCATATTCACCTCTCTTTCCACCCCACCAAGAGGCAGAGTAGGGGTGAAGCGATCTGCGAACCTAAACTACTTGATGTTTCATTGGCGTCTTGTTTCCCGCTTAGAACGGTCGTTCTCAGTAACGTGCTATCAGGGTACATCAAGTAATTTATTATAATATAATAGCTATATACTTAGTGTGTAGTGATTAACTGTGCAAATTCATGTGAGTTATTTGCCCTTATATTGTGCTGAATCGTTCCTATTTGAATTAAAAATAAACGGTTTTACCGTTCGATTTTAAACTTCATTCATATTAGTAATTATTTGAATTTAGAACAAAGAAACAGGATTGTGAGCTATTCAAAGCTATTTCATTACCTTTAAAGTTATAACAAAGGAAAACCAAATGTTTTTGCATCTACCTTCATATTATTAATTTTGGTAAGTTAGGTTTAATACAACATTGTTGTAGCTTCTTTTTTAGCACGGATTATGATAAAAGGGATAAAAATCATGACAGTCTCATGGGTCGTGACCCAGTACCGGGACCATCCGCACCGTGTGCAATTAAATCAAGTAGCTCAAGCTCTAGCAGCGATAGCGATACTTCATCGTCGTCCAGTTCGTCTAGGAGGCGCCATAGCCATAGCAAAAAGAAAAGGGGGAGCAAACATAAATCCCGTAAGTCGGATAAGAAATATCATAGAATATCCAAAGAGGTACGTGACATTAAAAAGTATTTGTCTGGCCACTGTCGGTGTTATGAACCAAATGTATCGAGTGGTACCGCACTACGGTCTTATTGACGCTGGCACGTCCCTACGGAGGGGAGCCGCGCGAGCGCCGCTGTAGCAGCAATGCTCGACCCAGTCCGCAACGAATCGTTTCCTTGCATCGACGCCTTGTTGACGCGTGACGTGACGAACGATAATTGTTGTGTGAATCTCATTGTTCGCCAATTTTGGGCATAATCGCGTGGATTGATTGATTTGAGTGTAATGGACTAGTATATGTATTGTTAATTGACTATTGCGAACATTTAAGTGCCTAGGACAAGTTAATGTGAAAAGTGACGCCGTCATTTGCCGCCATCTTATGAAGCTCCGGCACATCGTGTTCAACCGAGGCTGTCTCAGATAAGTATAGATCGATTAGCATTAATTATCCGATTGGCCAATTAGGGATTAGTGTTAATTAGATTTATATTTGAGGTATCGACACACCGGAGAAGACTCAAGACGTCGTTTAGGTAATTGTACAGTTTTATGTAGCTCCATGAAATAATTTTTTTGTGTAATTAATTTTGTATAAATTTTTTAAACTTTTATTTAAACAATCCGATTGTCCGTCGTTTGTCCGTCAATGTCCGACGTAATTGTTAATTTGTCCGATAATTGTTTATTTATAAACAATTAAACAAATTTTTACTTGGAAGATAGCACTTTCTTTATCAAATCGATTTTTTTTCATTTAATCGGTAATTATTTTTTATTGATTGTCGATCAATATTTTTGTTTGTCCGATTGTTTTTCTATTTTTAATTTTTTTTTTGTGAAATTAATTTTGGCTAGCTGAAAAGAACGTGGAATTCCACGAAAGCTATACAAAACGTCAGCTTTATGAACTAAATAAAAGACACAAACTGGCACCAGAATACGAAATTGATAAATTGATGAAAGATAGTGGACACACGGTGTTAAGATTGACATAATATCATTGCGATCTTAATGCAATAGAAATGATCTGGAGTTCAATGAAATGGAATGTAGCAGAGAAGAACTTTCGGAAATCAAGTACTGAAATGCCTCAGTTGATTGCAGAAGCCTTCGACAGAATATCTGTTATATTATTATATTTCTTGGTGCGTACAATAAATAATTTTACTATCCACCAACACCTAATAAAATTCCAACTAAAATGTATTTATTTTTATTTCTTGCATTATTAATTACAATGGCAAAGTTTTAATTATCGAACGGTTCCGATTGCTAGGTATCTTAAAACTTATATTAATAGTACAGGTAACAAAACCTATCATATCAGTATTGTTCCTAAGTTTATGTCACATTTATTTTACTAGAACTGTATTTTCTAGATATTAGTATACATTGTCTTATTAAGACACTTCAATAAATTACTTATTAATTTGACTTGACCGTTATTCGAAGCTTATTTGATTTGGAGATAGGCCCTTCCGTTTCCCGCCCTTGTACATCTCTCTGTCTTTCATATTCACCTCTCTTTCCACCCCACCAAGAGGCAGAGTAGGGGTGAAGCGATCTGCGAACCTAAACTACTTGATGTTTCATTGGCGTCTTGTTTCCCGCTTAGAACGGTCGTTCTCAGTAACGTGCTATCAGGGTACATCAAGTAATTTATTATAATATAATAGCTATATACTTAGTGTGTAGTGATTAACTGTGCAAATTCATGTGAGTTATTTGCCCTTATATTGTGCTGAATCGTTCCTATTTGAATTAAAAATAAACGGTTTTACCGGTCGATTTTAAACTTCATTCATATTAGTAATTATTTGAATTTAGAACAAAGAAACAGGATTGTGAGCTATTCAAAGCTATTTCATTACCTTTAAAGTTATAACAAAGGAAAACCAAATGTTTTTGCATCTACCTTCATATTATTAATTTTGGTAAGTTAGGTTTAATACAACATTGTTGTAGCTTCTTTTTTAGCACGGATTATGATAAAAGGGATAAAAATCATGACAGTCTCATGGGTCGTGACCCAGTACCGGGACCATCCGCACCGTGTGCAATTAAATCAAGTAGCTCAAGCTCTAGCAGCGATAGCGATACTTCATCGTCGTCCAGTTCGTCTAGGAGGCGCCATAGCCATAGCAAAAAGAAAAGGGGGAGCAAACATAAATCCCGTAAGTCGGATAAGAAATATCATAGAATATCCAAAGAGGTACGTGACATTAAAAAGTATTTGTCTGGCCACTGTCGGTGTTATGAACCAAATGTATCGAGTGGTACCGCACTACGGTCTTATTGACGCTGGCACGTCCCTACGGAGGGGAGCCGCGCGAGCGCCGCTGTAGCAGCAATGCTCGACCCAGTCCGCAACGAATCGTTTCCTTGCATCGACGCCTTGTTGACGCGTGACGTGACGAACGATAATTGTTGTGTGAATCTCATTGTTCGCCAATTTTGGGCATAATCGCGTGGATTGATTGATTTGAGTGTAATGGACTAGTATATGTATTGTTAATTGACTATTGCGAACATTTAAGTGCCTAGGACAAGTTAATGTGAAAAGTGACGCCGTCATTTGCCGCCATCTTATGAAGCTCCGGCACATCGTGTTCAACCGAGGCTGTCTCAGATAAGTATAGATCGATTAGCATTAATTATCCGATTGGCCAATTAGGGATTAGTGTTAATTAGATTTATATTTGAGGTATCGACACACCGGAGAAGACTCAAGACGTCGTTTAGGTAATTGTACAGTTTTATGTAGCTCCATGAAATCGCGGACATGTTCTACCCTATTTGAATTCCGGATAATTATATATATCGCTTCCACTGCATTTCCTGCTAAACCGGATACGGGAATGAACAAATTTTTCGTAGCATAGCGTGGCTAAATATTTTCTGGTAGCACAAAGCCTGGTTAAAACATATTGTTGCAGCACAGAGCGGCTTATAATATACTCTTATATACCGCTTATATACTGCCTATATACTGCCTATATATTATATCTTTAGGTAAAATACGCTTATATACTGGTGTAAAATTCGCTTATATACTTGCTTAGCGCTTTTGTTTTTTAACACCTGTTCGAGTTGATATTTTGTTGAAGCGTATACGAGACGTGTTCGCGTATTGAATTGTATTGTGTATATTGTGTTCATTATAAATATTCTAACATTAAGTTGAAAGCAAGGTTTACGCTCGTTTCTTTGTTAAATTCATTGAGTAGGTATTTATATTAGATGTGCGGTCAGACGCAAATTTGTCAAGTACGGTTAGGATAAAGTTTGTTTTTATTTTATTATCTATTTAAGATATTTGTTTATTGATTTATTGTTATAAGCCTTTATTATTGCTTTGTACTTGTGTTTGAATTGATAACAGCTGTTGCGCTATGTTAGATATAAGGCCGGGGTCCCCCGCTTTACTCACCGCTGTCCTCGGCAACGTGGTCTGCTCCGGAGACTCTGTAGGTGACGCGAACTGTTCCAACCCTCGTATCCAACACCACCATAGGGACACACTGATTCGGATCTCCAGCGTAGGATGAATGATGTTAATCCTCGATCGAGTTAAACGGGTTACGGGAGGCCTCCCGGTTTGTATGCGCGCGCGGCAGTGGTTGAGTTTGTACTGGCTATAAGCGCACACTAGAGGGCGCATTCACGATCGCATTCGGATGGCGGTATATCGCAAAGCGACCCCTCAGTTCAAAGGAAAAATAATAATAATATGTACTTAAACGATATTGTCCAATTTATGCTACCTTTCAGATGCACGAAAATACGAAATAACTCATATATCTATTTTAGTTTAAACAAATTATTTGTTCAGGTACGGAACATGCCGCCCACCTTAAAAGCACGTAGTGTCTTTTAAAAGAAGAATAAAACTTATAAAGAAAATCATATATTAATTAAAACTAAACTTAACTATTAATATTGGTTGTATACAATCTGACTATTGTAGTGGAAGAGGACAAATTTTGACAACAGGGCGTTTGAAAAACGTATTGCCCATTTTTAATGTTACGACTCGCACAACCTGGTCGGAGCCGGGATGAAGCGCGTGAATGCGTGCGAGCTTCCGTTGAAGGGGTGGTAGGTTCTCATCACGCACCCTAACAACAGTGCCCTCACGAAGAGTGGAGCCGCGGTCTTGAAACCATTTATTAGTTTGTTGGAGTTCGTGAAGATACTCCTTACTCCATCGTTTCCAAAAATGTTGAACCGACTGTTGAATCCAGTTCCAACGAGTAAGTCGACTAGGATTTTCGTCTACCAAGGCGACGTCAGGCACCGCAGTTAGGGGTTCCCCTATTAGGAAGTGCGCCGGAGTCAAGGGAAGAGGATCCGAAGCATCCGAACTCAATACGCAAAGAGGTCGCGAATTTAAAACGGCTTCTATCTGACACGTAAGAGTGTGCATCTCGTCGTACGTCTGAATTCGCGTACCTACCACGCGGTGAAGATGATGTTTAAAGCTCTTTACGGAGGCTTCAAACAATCCGCCGAAATGGCTAGCATAAGGAGGTTGGAAATGCCACGTAAGGCCCTGCCTTAAAGTTTCTTTGTTTAAAATATTTAGAACTGGATCGCTACGTAAAAACGCGTATAAATCCTTTAAGTAATTATTACAACCAACAAAATTCCTTCCACAATCTGAATAGATATCCGTACAATAGCCACGCCGGGACGTGAAACGTCGCAAGGCGGCTAGAAAAGCTTCTGTAGATAACTCGGATACGAGTTCGAGATGTACGGCCTTAACTGACATACATACAAAAACTGCAACATAACACTTCACTACCTTAGCATTCCGAACCTTATTAGCGCGAACATAAAAAGGACCCGCAAAATCCACCGATGTCTTTTTAAAGGCACGAGTTGGACGCAGCCTGGATTCAGGGAGCTGTCCCATGCGCGGTTGCATACACGCAGGGCGCGCCCGGAAGCAACGTACGCATCGATGTATTCGCTGACGCACGATATCACGACTCGATAAGATCCAATATCGCTGTAGAAGCGAGTAGCGTACTAACTGAGGTCCCGCGTGTAACTGGGTCAGGTGAGCGTCGTCGATTATAAGATCCGTCAAGGGATGTCGTTTAGGCAAAATCAATTGATGTTTAGAATTAAACGGTAAAAGAGACTTGTGAAGTCGTCCTCCCACGCGTAAATATCCGTCACTATCCAGAAATGGCGTAAGACGGCGCAAGCTTAACGAAACTAATTTATTGTTAGAAATCTTTTTTATATCCTCATTAAAAACTGAATGTTGCGTCAAAAGTATAAGGCGATTAAGTGAAAAGTTATATTCAGGAACCGTGATGTAATTTGGAAGTGACTGTTTAATATGTCTATTTTTACATTTGTTGTAAAAACGAAAAATGAAAGCGGTCACAAACACAAGTTTATTTAACGACGAATATCGTGTGATAAAACTATCCGTATCGCCAAGGGGATACGTCACAGCTGTGTGGGAATACTTAGCAAGCCGTTCCTTTGTGTTACGCTTTTCTTCGCTGGTATTTAAAATCGGTTTTTGTATAGGCCAAGAGTCGGGATCCTGTTGGAGCCATGCGGGACCATGGTACCACAAGCCACTCCTAACCAATGCGGCCGGCAATAGGCCACGCGACGCGGCGTCTGCGGGGTTATCAGCAGACGGGACGTGGCGCCAACAGCTTGCGGGCACACGGGTCAAGATCTCACTGACGTGGTTAGACACAAAGGTCTTCCATTCATGTGGAGAAGAACGAAGCCAAGCCAATACGACCGAAGAGTCGGACCAAGCCTGAATTTAACCGGGACGAATCCTGTCTCCGTATATGTGGTTCACCCTCTCAATTAATTTAGATAACAAGAGTGCTGCCATCAGTTCAAGGCGAGGAATAGTAAGACACACACGCAACGGTGCGAAACGAGTTTTTGCCATTATTAAATGTGTCTCACAATTACCACTCCTGCCTATGTGTCGTATATAAACGCATGCGGCGTAACCGATTTGAGACGCATCCGCAAAACCATGTATTTGAATAGATTCTATGTCGTCAGTATTAAAAATATAACGAGGAAAAGAAATCGATGATAAGAGCGGTAGCTCCTTACTAAAATGCATCCATGAATTTAATATATCAATAGGCGGCTGTTCGTCCCAACCAATGTTCTCCAACCACATCAACTGAATTAAATGCTTAGCGAATAATGTTACTGGCGACAATAACCCGAGAGGGTCGTATATTTTTGCTATATCGGATAATATAGCACGCTTGGTACAATCGCGCGAAGTAACGTGAACCCTGAAGTTGAATGAATCCGCTCGGGGGTCCCACTGTAATCCGAGAACATTGACACCCCTATCGCCCTCCATCTCTGCGAAAAGGACATTCTCACACCGCCCACCATGAAACTCTGATGGCTGGACTGCAGCGAGAATCGCGGGCGAGTTGCTATGCCACTTGCGCAGCTCGAACCCAGCTGTCGCGCAAATAGCAATCAACTCCCGCTGAAGAAGAAGAGCCTGGGCTTCGTCGTCGGCGCCCGTAATGACGTTATCGACGAAGACATTATTTAATAAAACGGCCGCGGCCAGTTTGAAACGCTCGGCCTCATCGTTAGCCAGTTGTCGGATGGTACGAAGTGCGAGATAGGGAGAGCAGTTGACGCCGAATGTGACTGTACATAGCCTGTAGTCACGTAAAGGTTCCTCTGGTGATCGACGCCAGAGAATACGGTGAAAATCTCTATCACTTTCACGTAATAATATATTACGAAACATCTGTTTTATGTCTGAACAGAAAGCAACACGATGCACACGAAAATTTAAAAGAACATCAACGATATCTAGGTGAAGTTTAGGTCCTGAGAACAGCACGTCATTCAATGAGTACCCGCTGGTCGTACGACAGCCGGCATCAAAAACAACTCGGGTGCGTGTTGTCTGGCTTGAAGGCTTAATCACACAATGGTGTGGGATATAGTAGTTGGCACCAACTGAAGACTCATCATCAACAAGCTCCATGTGATTGAGGTCAATGTACTCCTGAAGGCAAGCGTGATAGTCGAACTTCAGCTGGGGGTTACGTTCCAACCTATATTCCAGCTTATGAAAACGAGCAACTGCAATTTGTCTTGAGTCGCCGAGGGGCGGCGCGTTGACCTTGAAAGGCAAAGCGACCACGTATCGCCCTGTGATATCTCGATTATGCGTTCTTCGAAAAAAGGATTCGCATAATTCGTCATCGGGAGTGTAACTCCGCTTCTCTGGTACTGACTCCAGCTCCCAAAATCTTTGAAGGTTGTCGTTGTCAAACGAGCTATAACAAACTTGGAGTGGAGTCGAAATGCTTCCATTAAATGTAAGCTTACCTAACAGTAAATAACCGAAGACACTACTCATCGCAATCGGTGTACCGGGTGGACCCATAATAGTGTTATTTAATAAAATGTGGGATAGTATATCCGCTCCTAATAACATCTCAACCGGTTGAGGTGTGTGAAAATGAGGATCGGCCAAGGTAAGGCCCTTTAAATGCGGCCACTCAGAATAAGGCAAAGACACACTAGGCATTTTTGACATTAACTTAGGCAAGATTAATGCGTCAACCGGAATAACGGGATGATGTTTATCCTTTGGCGTAATCGAGCATGTGACCATACCCTTAGGTACCAATGGTTCCGTATCACCTATGCCAAGTACCGGTACTCGAACGCCAGTGCGCGGCAAACCCAGACGCTGTACGCACGTCTCGCTTATGAACGAGGCCTGACTCCCGCTATCAACCATACACCGAACGGATGAAATTTTATTATCTCCCATATATAAATCTATTACAGCGGTAGATAATAACACCGTAGAATGCGACGAATGCATTTTTGTCGCGTAATTACTATGTATGTGAGCGTCTTGTCTATCCTCCGTAGGAGGGAACGAGACAGCGCTAGCAGTAGTACTGTTTACAATCGTTAAAGACTGCGGTGAAATTAAATGAATAAGGCTATGATGTCTTTTTTGACATGTACGACATACAAAATTCGATTTACAATTTCTTACATCGTGTCCGACGTTTAAACAATTGTAACAAATATTTTTGTTTTGAATAAAGTTGTACCTATCCTGCGGAGAGAGATTTAAAAACTCGGTACATTTAGAAATTAAATGCTGACCGGCGCATTTCAAGCAAGAACGATTCCTATCACGTGTATTATAAGGTCCAGTTTGCTCTGTGACTGACGCGACGCGTGCGGTGAATGAATTACGATGTACATTTAATTTCTCGCTACTTTTCTTATGATGCTTATTATTAATATTTTCTGGATAGTTTTTTATGGACTGTGTATATGAAGCCATAGCGATTTCGTCGGCTGAGATTTCGCGTTCTAAAAATTCAATTAAAGTATTAACATCCGGTATATCGGACGGTATTGACAATGAACGTTCATAATTCTTTCTCAAACCTGTGGGTATTTTACGCAGTAATAAGTTAAGTAATATAAAACTCCACTGATCAATAGGAAAATCCATAACCTCAAGCGCCCTAATGTTTTCCTGGTAGACATTTAATAAATTTCGTACACTTTGATAAGATCGCTCGGAACATGTTTCAAGGTCGAGTATACGATCCAAATGTTTAGATGCGACGATACGCCTATTTTCATATCTATATTTTAAAATATTTAACGCGATAGTATAATTATCACCTGTTATAGGGAGTGATTTCATCAAGTTATATGGTTCATTTTTAACCGAAAGTAGAAGGTATCTTAATTTTTCCGTCTCCGTGTAGGCTCTGTTGTGATGGACTAATGAACTAAATAAATCAAAAAACGATTGCCAATCGGTAGGATCACCGCTAAAATCGGGTAACGGCAAGACGGGTAGATTTCTTTTATGACAAATGTCATCCTGATAAAGTGACCGACGCCGATTCAGGTCGTCATTTTTATGACTATTTATGTACGAAACAATGGCATAATATACGTCGTTAAAATCATTGCGTATTTTAATATGCTCGTCTTTATCAAAAACCTTATGCTTTATGAGCGTTTTTTCAATTTTAGATTGAATTTTATTGAATTTTCTTTGATGTGAACTTAAATCACTAGCTCGCGAACGAAATTGTTGATCATTTGTGGTTGCAAGCTGTAAAATACGTTTAAGCTCGTCGAGGATCAAATCCCTTTCGAAAATATCTTGTTCACACAATATTTCTAATTGTAATTCGTCCGGCATTTTGCGTAGCAAAGATGGCGGCGAGATAAAATGCGAAAAGAAATACGTTTATTGAAAAATGAGTACGTAGTACTGCTATTAAACAAGATAGCACAAGCTGGACAATGATCCGGCTCGAAGGACCAAACATTTATGTTAGATATAAGGCCGGGGTCGCCCGCTTTACTCACCGCTGTCCTCGGCAACGTGGTCTGCTCCGGAGACTCTGTAGGTGACGCGAACTGTTCCAACCCTCGTATCCAACACCACCATAGGGACACACTGATTCGGATCTCCAGCGTAGGATGAATGATGTTAATCCTCGATCGAGTTAAACGGGTTACGGGAGGCCTCCCGGTTTGTATGCGCGCGCGGCAGTGGTTGAGTTTGTACTGGCTATAAGCGCACACTAGAGGGCGCATTCACGATCGCATTCGGATGGCGGTATATCGCAAAGCGACCCCTCAGTTCAAAGGAAAAATAATAATAATATGTACTTAAACGATATTGTCCAATTTATGCTACCTTTCAGATGCACGAAAATACGAAATAACTCATATATCTATTTTAGTTTAAACAAATTATTTGTTCAGGTACGGAACACGCTATTTGAAGGATAGCCTTATTATTATTGTTGCTTGTTTCGCGATTTAGTTGTAAGCTTGTCTTTTGAAGATGGCGCCCGCTGCGTTTACTATTGTTCGTGAATCCTATGCCGGGATTACATTACAGCTGAGATGGTTCAGTTCTGCGGCCGCTTTAACCCAAAGACAGGATCGCAACGAATCATTGTTGGACAGGCATGAGGGGTGCCCTATGCGACTTCAGGAGGTGGATACGCTTTACAGACGCTTCATCTTAAATATTGATGAAGTGCCCCTGGAGTCGTTTCGACGGGAACGACGGGACCAAGTCCACGAGGACTACGTCCAGATTATGGACCTGGCCGACGCCATCGCCCAAAGCGCGCGGAAGTTCTTAGCCTCGCGCGCCGGAGTACCGCCCCATAGGGCCCCCTTGAAGACTCCCGTGGGCCTTTTGACCAGGTTGCCGAACTTGGACCTCCCACGTTTTGATGGTCGATTAGACACGTGGATGGGGTTCATCGGCCTTTTTGAGAGCCTCGTAGACTCGAGGGAAGATTTAGGCCCCTCCCAAAAGCTGGCCTATCTGCTCTCCGTGCTTGATGGTGAGGCACGGGGTCTTGTGCAGCACCTCCCAATATGCGACGGGAGCTATGGAGTCGCGCGGTCGTTGCTCACCAAGCGCTACCATAATCAGCGCTGGTTGGCGGATGCCCATATCGACCAGTTGAGGACCGAACTGCTCAACCCCCTGCTGATAGCCACTAACGCGCTCAACCGCTTGGACCTGCCGGTCGCCCAGTGCTCGAACGAGCATTGTTTTCTCCCGCATCATGCGGTAATAAAACCATCAAGTGGTAAACTGCGCACGGTATTTGATGGTTCTGCGCAGACCACATCGGGAGTGTCCTTGAACCAGTGTCTTCATACTGGTCCCAAATTGCTCAAGGACCTTTGTGACATCATCACGCGGTTTCGGCGTCATCAATTTGTTTTTGTGGCTGGCATCAAAATGATATTCAGGCAAACCGTAATTCACCCGGATGATCGCCGATATCAATTAATATTGTGGCGGGAAAACCCGCAAGATCCCATGCGTGTTTACGAGCTCAACACGAACACATACGGGCTGCGGTCTAGCCCTTTTTTGGCCATACGTTCGCTTTGGGAGCTCGCGGATCGAGAGCGTATGTCGTTTCCTCGCGCAGCCGCCATTTTGAAGGAGGACTTATATGTCGACGACATATGCACTGGTGCGTCCACGGAGAGAGAGGCTCTCCTGTTGCGTGATGAGTTGCGTAAATGGGTCTCCAATTTGCCTGCGTTATTGGATGGACTACCAGATGACCATCAGCAGGACCCTCACCTATTTGAGAACCGGGACAATCCTACCATGATGACAGTACTTGGAATCCAGTACAGACCAGTCCAAGACGTCTTCACTTTCAACGTCGACTTGGATTCACCTCATATTTGGACAAAACGACTGGTTTTGTCGACTATCGCGAGAACCTTTGATCCCAATGGCTGGATATGCCCGGTCATATTCTGGGCCAAATGCTTCCTGCAGAGACTTTGGACTGCAGGTCTCGGATGGGACGAGCCACTCCGTGAAGTTCTTTCGGAGGACTGGCTCCTATTTGCTTCCTCATTGACGGCCATTAATAGAATTTCGTTATCCCGTGCTATACTTCCGCCAGGGAAGTATACAGCGTCCCTTCATGGGTTCTCGGACGCTTCGGAACGTGGGTACGCAGCAGCCGTATATTTGCGCACCGTGACTATGGATGGTCAGGTGAAGGTATCGTTGGTCATGTATCGTAAGGTAGGCAAGGTCGCACCACTGCGAACTACTTTGACAATTCCCAAGTTAGAATTGTCAGGAGCAGCCCTTCTTGCCCGCCTTATGAATCATGTCATGTCCACCTTATGCTCGTCAGTTAACATTGCCACTGCCTATGCATGGACTGACAGTCAAATTGTTTTGTGTTGGCTGAAGACGTCAGTCCACACTTTAGAAGTGTTTGTAGCGAATCGGGTCTCTCAAATCCAGAAATCTGAGACCCCGTTGATTTGGAGACACGTGCCTGGCGAAGTCAACCCTGCCGATTGTGCGTCACGAGGATGCATGGCCCCCTTTTTGATTGAGCACTATCTGTGGTGGGGAACTCAGTGGTTGGCCAGGCCAGAATCCAATTGGCCGCAAACGCCGGCCTTGGATACTGTCGCATTGCCTGGGTTGCGAACGCTTGCGATTGAACGGCAGGACCGTCCGTTCGACCCCGACTTCCTGTTGAATCGCTACAGCTCAATGGACAAATTGCTGGGCGTCACAGCATGGATCAAACGATTCATAGAGAATTGTAGACACCCTCAGAATAAATGTTTGAAGGCGTTCCTATCGCCACAAGAGCTCCAGGGTGCTCTTCTTCATTGGGTTCGTTCTGTGCAAGAGGCACACTTTAATAACGAGATTGACATTTTGAAAAGGGGCAAATCTAAGCTGTCTGGAGCTATTTGCAAGCTGAATCCCTTTTTGGATAGCGCGGGTCTTTTGCGAGTCGGAGGGCGTCTTAGGAACGCAAACCTTCCTTATGGAGCCCGTCACCCCCTCTTGTTGCCCAAGAGTGGCCACTTGGTGAATTTGTTTGGTGACTGATCGTCAAATCAAAAATTCTCATGCCGGCTGTAATGCTTTATTGGCAATTTTACAGCGAGATTTTGTCGGCTCGAAGGACCATCCGCAGTGTGGTCTTTCGCTGCATGCCTTGCTATAGGCTAAAGGCCTCCACCCTGCAGCCTGTCATGGGTGACCTGCCCTCAGATCGGGTCACAGAGACAAGGCCCTTTGCTGGAGTTGGTACGGACTTTGCAGGTCCCTTTTTGGTTAAAACCTCGACCCTCAGGAACAGTAAAACGGTCAAGGCTTATTTGTGTGTCTTTGTTTGCCTGTCCACCAAAGCGGTACATTTGGAACTCGTCTCAGCCCTCTCGACAGAGGCCTTTGTTGCGACGTTTGATAGATTTGTGTCACGACGAGGACTACCGTCCTTGATTCGTTCGGATTGCGGCACCAACTTCAAAGGCACAAGTAATTATTTAAAAGAGATATGTGATTTTTTGTCGTCTAATGAGACTGAAATTGCGTCTAGACTAGTCGCCGAATAACTTGGAAGTTCAGTCCTGCATCATATCCCCACTGGGGAGGTATATTTGAAAGCGTGGTAAAGGTTGCTAAGACACATTTGCGACGAGTAATTGGCGAGTCCGTATTGACATTTGAAGAGCTCGCAACTGTGTTTTGCAAGATTGAAGCCGTTTTGAATTCACGCCCGTTGTGCCCGATCTCTTCAGACCCTAATGACTTGGAAGCCCTTACGCCGGACCATTTTTTGATTGGACAGCCACTCAACGCCCTGCCGGAATACCCCTTTGTTGATGTGAGACCCAATCGTCTCTCTCGGTTTGAATTGGTCCAACAACTCACTCAGAGCTTTTGGAAACGTTGGAATTTGGAATATTTACATATTCTCCAGCAGCGCGTTAAGTGGACTGATAAGACTGATCCACCTCGTGTTGGCGACCTCGTTCTGGTTAAGGATGTTAACTCACCGCCACTGTGTTGGCGCAGGGGGCGCATTCTCAATTTAGTTTTTGGAACAGATGGTGTACTCCGTTTTGCTGAGGTTCAAGTGGACGGTTCGGTCTTGAAGAGAGCGGTATCAACCTTATCACGACTGCCAGTTAATTAGCGGCCAGGTAGCCCTGGCCGAGGCGGGTAGATGTTATGAACCAAATGTATCGAGTGGTACCGCACTACGGTCTTATTGACGCTGGCACGTCCCTACGGAAGGGAGCCGCGCGAGCGCCGCTGTAGCAGCAATGCTCGACCCAGTCCGCCACGAATCGTTTCCTTGCATCGATGCCTTGTTGACGCGTGACGTGACGAACGATAATTGTTGTGTGAATCTCATTGTTCGCCAATTTTGGGCATAATCGCGTGGATTGATTGATTTGAGTGTAATGGACTAGTATATGTATTGTTAATTGACTATTGCGAACATTTAAGTGCCTAGGACAAGTTAATGTGAAAAGTGACGCCGTCATTTGCCGCCATCTTATGAAGCTCCGGCACATCGTGTTCAACCGAGGCTGTCTCAGATAAGTATAGATCGATTAGCATTAATTATCCGATTGGCCAATTAGGGATTAGTGTTAATTAGATTTATATTTGAGGCATCGACACACCGGAGAAGACTCAAGACGTCGTTTAGGTATTGTACAGTTTTATGTAGCTCCGTGAAATCGCGGACATGTTCTACCCTATTTGAATTCCGGATAATTATATATATATCGCTGCTTTAAAACCAAAGGGACACAAATCAAAAAAAATCAAAATCTTTTTTATTGCAAAAATCGATGTGTAATCGGTCATATTTTCATGTTAAAAAAAACACCCGTTAATTTCGCATGTTTAGTAATAAAAAAATTACGAAAGCCCTTTTTGCATTTTGGTTTTTAAGTGGCAACATTTGAACAAAACCGTCATTTTGTCAGTTGCGACCTAACAATCGAAGAGAACACACGTATGTTAAATGCTAAAGCGCCACATCGCAAAAAAAAACCTCGATTATTAGTTAATTTTATAAATAAAAGTGCCATATTGTGGAATACGTCGGTTTTTCATATAAAATTCATGTAAGTATCATACGTTTTTTTTAAATCAAAAGGGCCATATTATAAAAACGTCCATTTAGTTTATAATACATTGTAAAGGTTGCAATAATAATTAAGGACTAAAGTGCCATAATTCTAAATACGTTTGTTTTGTATAGGTATAAGATAAATTTAGGTATAATATTTCATTAGGGGCGTGTTAGGAATACGTCTTTTTTGATGTTAAATTATTGAAGTTTATAAGTAAATATTAATGAATTAAAATAACCTATTTTGATATACACCTGTTTTGCATTTTTATTTTGAAGAATAAAGTAGTATATTTTATGAATCAAAATGGACTTTTTTTGGTCGTTATTTTTATTATAACTAGTTTTGCAAGTTAAGGGTTCATTTTATGTAATTTAATGCTTGCTATTTACTTGTTACAGAATGAACAATAGATCGCATAGAATAATCGACATGCTAAAGGGGAAAAAGCAGCAGCCAGATGACGAGCACAAAACGACATCTGCATCAAAAAATGCAGAAAATATTAGCGATAACTTCTAAGTTGCAGTGTATGATTTACAGGCGGTAATGCCTTGCCCACGGGGAGAAGTATCTAGTTTTTATTACATTTCTGAAATAAATCTATTAAATTTTACCATAACGGAATTAGGCTCTAAAAATACTAATTGCTTTGTTTGGCATGAAGGAGAAGGAGCCCGAGGTGTAAATGAGATAGGATCATGTGTGTTTATGTATTTGTGTGATTTAAATGATAAAGCTATAGAGGTATTTGACGTAGTTTTTTATAGTGATAATTACTGTGGTCAGCAGAAAAACAAATTTATGGTGTCAATGTATCAACATGCCGTAAATGCATTGCCAAATTTGAGAAGTGTAACCCATAAGTTCCTAATTAAGGGGCATACGCAAAATGAGGGGGATGCAGTTCATTCAACAATTCAAAGAAATATTTCCAGAGCATTAAAATCAACTATTTATGTACCAGACCAATATATCACTTTAATAAAGACAGCAAAGAAGACTGGTTCCCCATACTTAGTTAAAGAGCTTACACATGAAAGTTTTTACGATTTAAAACTTCTAGCTGTAGGTAATTATACGACTAATGATGATGGAGAAAAATTGAAATGGTCTGATATAAAGGTAATAAAAATTGACAAGCAGTACAAAAATAAGATTTTTAATAAATCTTCCTACCAAGAAAATGAATTTAAATCTGTGACAACTTTAAAAAAAAAGCCACAAAAATATAATACTAAAACAGCTGTATACTCGCAAACTCAATATTCCGCAAACAAAGAAACAGGGTATTCTTAATCTTATAAACAAAAATGTCATCCCTAAATATTATGAAGCGTTTTTTTCTAACCTTTAAGGTTAATGTTAAAGAAATAAAGACTGAATTATCGGATAAATTCACTTTTAAAGTGTTAATTAGTGTACCTAATGTTAATAACGACTGTGATTCATTTGAGTTGCTAATTACTCTTTAATTATAGTTTATTAATAAGATATGCTCTGTGATTATATTTTTATACTTTATTTTGTTACTTAAACATTTTTTTAAGTAACTACCTACTGTTTACATTTATGTCTTTGAAGTTAAATACTTCAGTTATTAAGTTTATTAGTTAAGTAAAAAAGCTTTTCTGAGACGTGGAAATGCCTGTTATGTGGAAATGTACATGACTGATTTTTTTAATAAGTGAAAATGTATAATTTTCACAAGTACGTACTGATTATGTGATATTACCCATTCCAAATTACGTCATAATCATTATAACTTGTGCTAAACACTTATTTTGAAGCTTATTTTCTTTTTATAAGAAAGTTTTTTGAGTTTCCTACAGAGTATTTCGTTTTTTCTTGCATTTCTTGTTATTTTCCAGGATGAAAAATAGTGTTTAATAATTCTTTCAAATAACTTTTACGCGACATGGTCACCTTTATTGTTATCAGTCACATTTTTTTCTAATTAACGTGAGTTTGTGGTAAAAAAGTTTAATAATACATTTATTTTTTCAAAATTATGGCCGTTTTATTAAATTTTTCCTATAACACAAACAATATTTTCATATACAAAAGGGACTTATGTGCTCATAGACATTTTCAGCGTAAAATTTATCCATAACCTCATACATCATTACATGCAGATTAAAAATATCTTTCAAACAGTATATAACACGTACTTGTCTGATATTAAATGACAGAGTAATTGAAAATAATAATAAAATAAAACTATGAATGGCTCTCCTGTAAAATTGGGTCTGTTCGATTTGTGGCCCTTTTGTTTTAAAGCAGCGATATAGCTTCCACTGCATTTCCTGCTAAACCGGATACGGGAATGAACAGTCGGGAGTTCTCAAATAGCTCAAAAGGATTTTGATAATTTAGCCGAGGTAGATTCTATATCTCTTTGTTCAAACGAAAGTCGCAAGCTTTACGAGTTAAGTGGTAACGGTTCTAATTATGAAGTAAATAACGATCAAGTTTTTTCATTTAACATTGAAACTAAATTATAGGAATCATCTATGCCCAAAAGTTCTAAAGATCATCTGAAACTTTTATGTGACTTGCAACATTTAGACAGTAGCTCTTGGGCCGATATTAGATATCCTGAAACCCAGAAGACATATAATCATACTCCGGGTTTCACGGATTTAGAAATTAATGAAGAAGTTTCAGCTTTTCAGTCTCCTCGTCATTTAATACTAGCTGAAAAAGCTTTTGCAGCATTAACATTGTGCATTATTAAGCAGCGTGATTCATTTAATAAACTTTTACGTGATTTCGCACAGTGGGCTGTTGATATGAGACCAGATTGTGAGACTCTGAATCAAAAATTATTGGAACTCGCTTCTAACGGCGACTACCATCAAATTTCCTCAGATATGTTACAGATTGTTTGTGGTCATCGTGCCGAAATATTACAAAATGCGGCGTGACGTTGTTATTAAGCAGGTAAAGGATCCTTTGGTAAAGGCCGCCCTAAGAAAAATTCCAACAACTTGCGACAATCTTTTTAATACTGATAAGTTTACTTCTACAATAGAAAATGCAGGTGGAGTTCGTAAATGTTTTTGGCCTTTGAGGAAGTCTTCGAATTTCTGCCTCGCAGGCAGAAACTATTAAACCTAGCATCTCCTCGCAGGAGCAACAAGCCTTTAGAAAGCCCTCGCAGGGTTTTCACTATAAAAAGGATTGGCATCCAAACAATCAACCCTCGCAGGGTGATGAACTTATCATGGGCAGATGTCTCGTTCAGGGACTGCTAATCGGACATTTCGTGGACATGGCTCCTCGCGAGCCATTCCAAAATATCAAAACGATAATAGATCTGGACAAAAACGTTTCGCTGCATCCTCAGGTAATACCAAAGATTCTAAGCGACGTAAATACTGACATGCGATTCAGGGCTGGCCGTCTCGGTCAATTTTGCGACCGATGGAGCCAATTAGGAGCTCCACAGGTCATTTTAAAAATTACAACTGGGTACCGCATACCCTTTCACAAAAAACCGCCGCTCATTCATCCATTGAGGCAAAAGAGAATATTGGAGGTCCCTTGTTCAAAAGAAATGACCACTGTAATCAACAAAATGAGCGAGCAAGGGGTTCTGGAATGTTGTTATCCAACTTCCAGTTTCCTCTCAACAATGTTTTTCGTCCGCTCGGCCTGTTTTCAATTTAAAAGCTCTGAATCGTTATGTAATAACAGAAAAGTTCAAACTCTTAAGTATGTTCAGAGTGTCAGATTTCCTTCAGCCGAGGGACTGGCTAGGCAAAATCGACCTTTCTCAGGCATACTTTTACGTAAGCATTTCGCGCAGTCACAGAAGGTTCCTACGCCTTCTATATCAAGGGAAATTGTGGGAAATGACTTGTTTACCATTTGGTCTAAGTACTGCACCAAAGGTTTTTGCAACTATAACAAATTGGGTTGCCCAAGTTCTCAGGAACAAAGGGATCCGGATTGTCGTGTATTTAGACGATTTTTTAGTTGCACACCAGTCAGAACAGGGTCTTTTGGAGCATGTACGAATCGCCATACAAACTTTGCAGACTCTGGGTTGGATAATCAACTTCGAGAAGTCCGTTCTCATACCATCAAAAACTGTGGTATACTTGGGGGTTAATGGAACCCCTGGACCAATCAAAAGGAACTTCCTCGAGAGAAGGTAACCATCATAATTACCAAAATCTTGAGATGTCTAAACAAAGAGTTCATACGTCTCGAAGACATTCAGAGCCTCATAAGTCTCTTAAACTTTGCCAGCTTTACTGTTCCGATGGGTCGACTCAATCATCGAGCTCTATTAAATTTGCTCAACAAAATATTGAAATCGAAAGGAAAATGGCATACGATTCCTATAGAAGCCAAAAACAATCTGAAGTGGTGGCTCGAGAACTGCAGGCGCCCCTCGGCTATCCACATGCCACCTCCATCCCATTATCTGACAACAGATGCATCAGGATTGGCATGGGGAGCTCGACTAAACAATATGTCTCTATCGGGGTTTTGGTCAGAGCACGAAGCGAGCCTACACTCCAATCTAAAGGAGATGTTGGCTATTTTAAAAGTATTACAAGACCATTGTCCGAAATTGAGCCAAAGCACGGTTTTAATTCAATGCGACAACAAAACAGTAATCGCATACCTTCGCCACGAGGGTGGTACAAAGTTAACCAAGCTTCAGGACCTGACTTACCGGATATTTCAAATATGAGAACGGTATGGAATACAAATAAAGGTCTTCCACATTCCAGGATTATACAACAGTCAGGCCGATCACTTATCGAGACTCCGTTGGTTTGACTCGAGTTACACTCAAACCGGTTTGATTCGGTTTGCCAAACCGAGTTGACACATAGCTAGTTTTCGGTACTCATGCGTCGATTCCTCCTGGACTATGTGATTTTCACGATGCTTAACAACATATGACGTCACGTGACAAAAGTTAGCGTTTTGGAGCGAAATTTAAAATGTTTAATGCATTTTAAAATGCAAGATTTTATAGGCATTAGACGTATTTAAGCAAAAGTTAATAATATTTACGCCTCTATTAGATATTTATAAATGATCTATAAACATTTATAAATAATGTCAACATCCCTTGCACAAATAAATAGGCATCGTCATTCATATTTGTGTAAATATTTGAATAAACATAATAGTTAATATAGACAAAGTAACAATGGTCAACGAATATACTTTTACTGAAATAAAACTTAATATTATAAATAATTAAAACTAATCCATTGCAACTTTGATTACAATCGAATTTTACACCGTTAAATCAAACTATTGATTTATTGAAAGGATAAAATAATTGAAGTTGTCAGTTCCGAATAGTTCCGATTGTTTTGCTTTCGCGCATCCGCCGCCGCCCACAAATGGCTGTCAAGCATATCTGGATTTTATAAATATAAATCCTTTATCTTCTATCATTTTCTATTTTCTAATGGATTTAAAAAATCTGAATAATTTCCTTTATAGATAGGAATTACAACACTTACATATTAAAAAATGAATTTAATTTACTTTTCCCTAGTTAGTGTTTATATTAATATTTTCTAAATTTATTATTATTTTTGGTTCAATAATATAATATTTTTAATGCTGGTTTATTTTCCAATATAAAGACCTGTGTGTGATGTGTAATGTGTTTCACTAGTTTTATTTAATGGTTCATATTTTTTTGTGAAGTTTTGTCTTCAATTTATATTCCGATGCATTTCTGGATAGATAAACGTAGCCAGTGTGCTTACAGTGGTCGCCACCGCGTACCGTCCTCACTGTCTGCTGGTAAGTACCATCTTATGAAGACAAAATTATCAAAACTTGGTGAATGCTGTGTATACCTTTTATTAGCATACATATCAGATGTTGTACCTTGTTAATGTATGTTATATACGAATGTTGTAGTATGTAGTGCTGTTGGTGAACCTATTAAACAAATAAATAAAACTTAGCATGAACATGTGGACATTACCATCAATAAGTTATCATATTGTACTACATATGCTAGTAATACAGTTCAATGCATGTGGATCACTATTGTTTAAAAATATAAGTCATATGCAATTAAAATATAATAATTATTTTAGAAGATTTTTTATTATATTCTGAATCTAAGTAGAGTAAGATACTATAGATAATGTGAAAAGTCTATGACTTTGTAGCATGCTGGCTATCTGAACTAGATGCCAAGCGAGAAGAATTGAAAGTTCACAATGTACAAGATGAAGGAAATAATTGTCAATATGAAAAATGAACCAGTAACACAATAAGTATGAAAAAAGTCAGGTGGAAATGGGACTTGTTTCATAATACTTAAATAAAAACAAAAAAATGCCATAGTAAGCAAGTGGAACTTATTGAGCAAGTGACAAATTTAGGCATTATTTGCCTCCTATTTACATATATACAGTTAGTAGGGCCTCTATAGTCCAAACACCCAAAAAATATGCCCTGTTTGGTTGTACGCAGCGTTCGGATTATAGTAAGCAGACATTTTTAAAGGCATTTTTGGCAATAAAAAAAAAACTGTTTTAATCATGCAAAACTTGTTCAAATCTCAAAGTTCAAATGTATATGTATTGCATATAATAAATTTTTTTTAAAGAATTCCAGTATAGTACTTTGACGACTAGTATTTAGCGACATTGAAAAATTTTTAGCCCTTAATTTACGCAAAAGCTTTTTTTCCGAAATAGAAATGTCGACTTTGTCTGCCCATTCCAAGCAGGTGTTTAATGACACAGCTTGAGTATATGGAATCCTTGTAACTGGTTCGAATACTTCCAAGTCGTCTGCATTTTCTGTCTTGCTTTTTTTTTTTACAATGTCTTCATCAGTTAAGGGCTCCTGGCAATCAATATCATTATTGCTGACCAAGAAATTATTAATCTCTGATTCTGAGAAACCTCTGTTATGAAAAATATTTAAAAATAGTAATCTTCTGGATCAAAATCTTCCATAGTTTGGGCAGAAATGTCCTTTGATTCGAGTAACAAGGGCCATAGCTGTTTTCAAGACTTCTTAATCAGACTTGGTGACAATTGCTGACAACACTGAGCGAGGGAAAACACCGCATCTTTCATCATAGTTTTTTTTAGGACTTCAGATACTGAGCATTCGGGACCTGCTTCTTGTTGGCCAAAAACTTATAATTGGAGTTTTTTCTTGTAATTAAGTTTAATGTTCTGAATCACATTTTGATCCATGGGTTGAATAAGAGCTGTACAATTGGGTGAAATGTACAAAACAGTGAAATTTTCGTCTATCGACTGCAAATCTTATTCAAGTGGATGTGCTGGTGCATTATCAAGAAGTTACAGTCCTTTTAGCGGTAAGATCTTTTTCAACAAAAATTTCTTCACTTCGGGAATGAAATGTTCCTTCAACCATTCCTAAAATATTGCCCTTGTAACCCAAGCATTCCTCTGATCTGTGTAATGAACTGGTAACTTTTTGACTCTTGCAAATGCTTGTGGCCTTTGAGCTTTGCCTACCACCAACAAAGACAGTTTGCGCATTCCTGTTGCGTTGGAGCATGGCAATGAAATTCTCTCTTTCGATACTTTGGAATCTGGGGCCCTAGTTTCCAATCCAGACGCCAGTGTTTTGTCGGGTATTGCTTTCCAATATAAGCCTGACTCATCAGCGTTATATATTTGATCTGCAGACAAATCCTTTTGCCTTATAACTTCTAAGAATTTTTCTTGGAATGTTATGACAGCATTGACAGCCGCTTCGTTATTCGATATTTTTTCACCGGTTACTTTAAGTTGACGTTTACCATGTCTTTTTTTTTAAATTGTCCAACCATCCTTTTTGTTTTTTCTTTGACGCCGGGAAATGCTCTGAGGCATCCTGCGGAGGAGTGGGTCTCCCCACGTGGGTATGTGGGACTCGCTGCGCCCGACAGCTGGTAAATAGACGCAGCTCTACCCAATAAAACCCGGCGAGTGCCACCAATGCCGCCTTTGGTGAGGTGCCCCGGATCTAGAAAACAAACAGTTGAAAACCTCGATGGCTAGTCAGTCCCGCAAGGGACCGACGCCACCTCCACAGAGGGGTTGTCCCGCACCACAGAACAACCCCTCCCAACGTCGGGACAGTACAATGGGGCGAGGTTCCCATCCTCACCCCTTGCCCCCTGCTCTTCTGTCCCCTCTTCTTATAAGAGGGGTACAAAGAGCCCCTTCGGCCCAATTAGCTTCGCCCAAGGTGCACCGCTCACCCTAGGATACTGAGCCCCACCGCCACGACAAGGCCTGAACCATGGTGGGATTGTCCAACCATCCTAGCTAGTAAGCTATAATCTCACCTCTTCCAAGTCTTTATTGCAAAAATTTGCCTTCTCCATAAGTATTTCACCTGACAAAGGGACGTTCTTTCTCCGTTGCTCTAAAACCCACGTAAATAACGCGTCTTCAAGCTGAGGATTTTCTGGTTTTTTAAATGTCTTTCTAGCGCCTGGACCCTTTTCTGTATTTACGAGTATAACAAATGATCTTATTTTTGCCTTCTTTCTTTTAATATCCGAAATGGTTGACTTCCTAACATTGTACTGCAGTGCGAGAATAGTGAATGAGACACCGTCCTTAATCTTTACCGGTGGGAGGGAAGCGCTGTGCCGGGCTCCCGGCTGCATGGGTACCACCACCTTGCTTGTTTTTCCCGTGAAACTGCTTTGCCTTGTTACGAAGAGAAGGGCAAGACAGGCAGTGTAATTACTGGCACCAAGACTTAACATCTTATGTTCTCAGTATAGGCAACACATAAATGAGTTGCGTGGGCTCGTTCCCGGTATACTAGTTTATGTTCATGGGCGACGTCGACCTTACCATCAGGTGGTACGTTTGCTATCCAAGTAACATAAAAAAAAATCTCGCACTTTTGTGAAATTGTAAGCGTTACGTGTTTTCTTTTCTTGGATGTTGAAGCCATGATAAAACGCCACAAACACAGTCACAACAAAATGGCGGAATAGCGCGGGGCGGTCAAAGACAACACGCGTGTATTTTTTTTAAAATGATCTAAGCTAGTAGACTGAGGTCTGTTTTAACTTCATCTGTCTATAGGTGAGGCAACGAGGCTCAAACCCTTCTAAGTTTTAGTGAATTATGGGCCCCCCCGTCCCGTCATCTAAAAGGCTAAAAATATTCATCGATGTGAACGCGGGGCTTCTAATTTCCTTCCTGTCGATCACGGGACCGACGGTCGGAAACAAGGTCTCCGCCACCTACGGCGGAGGCAGTGTTGAGTGCGTGTAATGAGTGTACTGTTGTGTGTGTACTGTGTATTAAGGCGGGATGCCCTAGGTTGGAGAGGGAAACGATTATTGGCAACCGTGATAGGATCTAGGAGGACGTTTCTCGATACACGCGTGTGTGCTAAGACGTCTAACTCCGCACTGGAATGCGGCGCGGGAGCGGCTTGACTGCAGGGTTGGGAAAATGAGCGGGGGTAGGGGATCGTTCGGATTAGCTTGAGTTCGGACTATCGAGGCCCTACTGTATTTACTTTTGTTATCTTGGTGCAGGGGAACTATTCCTCAATTAAAAGCTGTCTTCTGTGAGATTGTATATCTGATACCAACTAAGATGTCAACACACGTCACAATACTTAAGCATATCAGGTATTAACAAGGGAGACTATATCCCGAATACATACAGTGTCATGGCATAGAGTATTATAGGACCAATGTATTTATAAATTTGGATTCCAGATATTTGAAAGGTTGAACAATTTTTCAAGGCGTAAATATTGGGGTCTTTGATTTTGAAGTTTTAGACACCAGGGCTTACATAAGTCTGATTATTATATTATTTACTGTCTTTGAACAACCTAAGCCTTCAGTACTATCGGTACTTCCCAAACATTGGATATTTCAGGTGTCTAAACAAAGAACAATTTTTTTTTAAATTCCTCAGTTAGAGAAACATATTTGGTTTATCCATTCCTACACTCAGTATGTGCATATTAAGTTTTGTAAGTGTTATCCAAGTTGAGGATGGGAAAATGAAAATAACTTTTGTTTCAATTTAAATTCATGAACTGAAAATAGATAATAAAGTAAAAGAACAAACATCTTAGGGCTATCTCTATTGTCATTTGTCAAAAATATTTTTGTCCTAAACCTTGGGGCGAACGGTCTCTTCCCAAGTTGGGCAGTTATAATAATGGAGTGGTACAGTGTGTTGGGTTTTGTGAATGCAGGCGTGGGCCTAGGCGTGGGGCGGTCGCGCGGGCGCGTGAGCGCGGCGGGCCGCAAGGGCATGGCGGCGCCAGTGCACCGCTTCGCCCCAGTCGACTGCGCGCCCCGCCGCCCCCGGCCGATACGACACTATGGGTACACTATTCAGGATAAGTAATAAACACCATCGCACATCGCGCCGAAATTCTACCCACACAGAACCGTGCGATTTTCCCCAAATTCCACCCCTCTATGAAATCCCACGGCATTTCCAAACTGATATGACCCCACTTCTATACAAAAAACCAAACGTCAAGCTAGCCCAATGGTAAGTTTGTAATAATTTATATGTATAGTGTCGGTGAAAATAAAGAAATAAATATATACATGCGTCCATGACCCGGTGCAGATATATTCACCATACTTGAAATAACATGATACCTGCACTTGAAATTTGAACTCGCGACCGCTTCGTGCAATGTCCATAGTACCTACTGACCACTCGACCAGCCTCGGCTGTCATTAGACATACCGAGAATGCAGAAAATGTTTAATAATACTTTGTAGAAAACCCATGATCATAGGAGAGTCCACTTGTCTAAGGTTCCAGATGGTCCGTGCAATAAATTTAAACTGCATGTTATTTGAAAAATGACTAGAATTGTGGAAACAGACAAGCGATGTAAATCACCTTCGTTTGTTTCAAATTAAGTACATCCAATCTGTAAGAGGTCATGCTGCATTGCAGCCGAGCTGGGCCGGCACGACAGGTGTGGTACCTCTCAATCACATAACAAGTGACTATGCTGTCGCGTTTCGTACGGTTTGTGAGTTTCCGGTGGCCCATTGGGGATAGGGAAAAGGAGGGCAACGCATCTGCAATACTTCTGGTTATGTGTATGGGCGTCGGTACCATAAGGCTCCGACTGCTCGTTTGCCCCCTTATGACATTAAAAAAAACAAATATTATTCGTTCATTAATTTCTCTCGATAAATTGAACAATGGAACGCGGTTTTGGGAAGTATTAGATATTTACTAGTAGCGAAAGTGCAGCATCTATTTCTATTCTACTTTCCACAACTTCTCAGCAACGCATTCTCACCATCGTCATTTTCCCAAAGGCCCCCACCTATGCCGCCGGTCCACTCGTCACGACGTCATACGGAGGAGCCGAGTCTATACGTGGAGATCCCCGCTGGACCCCAGCAGCCGACCATAGCCAGCCTCGCGGCTGCCAGGAGCGTCACCCCCGACACGCTCCTGCGGACTGCAGCCCTAGGACTCCACCACTCGCCAATGATGGCCCCGCACCTTAAGTTCGGGATGCTGGTGTCTTTTGCGCTGGCCACAATGTTTTTAGCAGGAGCAAAGTATTACTTCGATCGTCAGGTAAGCTTCTATTTACTATCTTGCACTTTTCAGTATGTAAGAAAGTAGATGTGCAGCCTCCTGGGGGTGTGGAAACAATCATCTTAATATTAAATTATTAACACTACATATTTAAAACGAGATGTTTAACTTTTGGAACGGAGTTCCTTATCGCGCGTTGCGAAAGGGGGCTAGACGGAAAAAAATCATACGAAAACTTCGTGCGAAACTTTTTGCTATAGTGTGTGTGTATTTACACGACACACACACACCTATGTGTGTGTGTATACTGTTTATCATAAAAGTTTGAAACCACAGAAATATATCGAGATAGAAGTAAAGAGTGTATGTACCTCGCGTGGCTAAAAGACGACTCGACGACTCCATTGCTCGCCGCGAACTTTAGTATACTCCCGACCGCGGTCAGCATGCGACGTAAGGTTTTAAAAACAAAATGACTCGTTGTTCAATAATTAATTGTTCAAACACTACCAGTAAAATTGGAGCTGTTAATGGAGGTATTTCATTTCACCAGTAAGTACTGTCTGTGCTAAAAAATCTGTTATTAATTTAAAAAACCATTTATTTTACTATTTTCATCAAAACAGTAGCGGGCGATTGTGTCTAACGCTAGTTTTACATTGCGGCTTTTATTTGACGAGCCAGACATGGCGGGCGTTCAAAACCAGCGATGTAAAATATGCTATTAAAACTGTCAGGTCACGTTGAAGACGATTTCTCATTTTTTCTGTCAAAAGTGCTGTACCTACACTGCGATTTTCTTACTCGATTAAAATCTATTTTGAAAGCAGAGGAAATGATAATTTCATTTTATATTATTATGTAGCTATAATGTAATGTATGTAAAATGTAAAATAAAAATAATAAACTTCTATTTTTAGCATTTTTAATGCAAAACAAATATTATTGAGAAACTGGTTTATGTATTGTTTTCTAACTGGTTATGGCTACTTCTATATTACAAGTATATTTCAGTTTTCCGAATGATCCTTATATAAAAAAGTGTGTGTGTACTTATGTATACGCGTTAGAAGTAATATTCCTTAAAGAAAAATACATAGTACAATTTCATTACACTGTAACCTTTTTGCTTATTGTTTAGTTAAAAACTATATCTTCTTTTGACGTCTATACTGTCATTATGTGAATATTGTTAATATAAAATAATGTTAACTATAGCTAACTTCAGGGTGTCGGTTTTTCGTGACTCGTCATTTTTCCCTAACGCGCTAAAAGAAGTATAACTCCAAAAATAAATTGTGTTTTTTAATAAACCAGTTAATTTTTCTACTATCCACCAGTGATTATTTGTAGGCCTATTCATTCTCCAATTATTGATTTATGTGATATAGTTTTATATTCCGTATTTTTGGATTCATTACTTAAATAAAAAGTGGCCACCGTTTGCCGTTTAGATGTTTAAGCTTAAAATAAGTAAAATGGCACTATGTGACAGACCAAAAGTTGAATCAGAAGGACTACAACTATTATCACTGATGACTTTAAAGAAATTGATTGGTTTATTAGAAATTACAATCCCTCTAATAAGGGCGCCAGTGGACGGTCGGCTCCCTATCTATATTATCTGATCAAATAAACATTTTAATTATCAATAATAATAAAAAAACAAGCTATTAAATGATTACACGTTATAATATAGTCTATAATATAGCTACTCAATGTATAAAAATATAGTTTATCATCCATAGCACGCTATCATAAAATATTTTATTGGAACAATACTACTGATAAAATCGGTGCCATGTTATAATCGATGCTTTTGAATTGTTTTCGCGCGGCTTATGTGTTTCACATCACTAAATTACACTCGTGAGTTCATCGTACCTACACAAAATGTTACACGCTCGGTCCCCTTACAAATTACGGAACTCTTTACTTCTATCTTGATATAGTTCTGTGTTTGAAACCTTATCTATTAACATCATGTCACCTATAGCGTGATGCAATTACTAAACAACGCCATCTATTGGTGAATTCACAGAAACGTTTAATAATTATGTACATATAAATGTACCACGCCATTTATTGGCAGTTTTATGTCAACTTTAAATAATTATACATATGTACCACGCCATCTATTGGCAGATTTACATGCTTTAAGAATTATACAATTAAAACATGTTTGAAAAATTAGATATGTAAGTAGTTTTCATTATAGCACATTCCACGTACCTACAGTTGACTTAATTTGATACACCTCTCTTTAGTTCTTTTCAAAATCAAAAGTGAGCCGAATGGGCTCACACTAATCCGATGAAGCATTAGGGCCTTCGGGCCATTAGCATAGATCCCTCCGAAAAAAAAAAAAAAAACTTTAAATTTCAGAGCAGAGTGCCACTTCATATGAGTTGTACCTAAATGATTTTAATAGTTTTGGATATATAGTAACATTAAAAGTTAAATTGGGTGGTGAATTGTAAAGTAATGAAAGATAAAACCTCACTAATTAAGATTCAATGCTAAATCATATCAATAGATACAATGTAATAAATGTATTTAGTTGGCTTCCTCAAATGTGACTCTTGCTCGTGTGAAATTAAATTATATTTATAGTCTATATCAGGGTTTCTCAACCTTTTTGCATGGAGCCTCCCTGGATCACAAATTACATTTTGATGGCTCCCCAATATTTTTGCGACATTAAAGAAAAAATTGAAGATTCATTCGCAAAAATTACAATAGTTATGCTATATATTATATAACTGAAAAACCGTCCAAGTGCGAAACTCAAAAAACTATTTGAGTTATTAAAATCTGAAAAAAGATTCAAAAGAGGAAACTTCCTGTATTCGGAAACGCAAACGTACTTATTACAACCCCCCCCCCCCCTCCCCGGCCCGTCTACGCCCCCTGGTTGGTAATTTCTGGTCTATACACATTTTTAGTACGATCAGAATTAATCATTATCTCACACAATTTACTTTTAAAATTAGTATAGATCCTATTTATGTATAGTACCTACAAGTAAGTAAAAGTTCTGTTTTAATATAATATGTTGGGACAACTCACGGCCATCTGATTCCAAACTAGCCAGAGCCTGTTCTTATGGTAACCAAACAAATGATAAATACAGATATATTTTTAAATACATACACATTATAGATAAATTACACCCAGACACAGAACAAATGATCATGCTCATCACACAAACATTTGTCCTGGGTGGGAATCGAACCCACGACCTTCTGGTTTAGCAGTCAGAGCCACTAACCACTAGACCAACAGGCCAGTCATACATTTTACATATGTACTTTCTTTTAGAAAAACCATAACCTAAATTTCGTCATATTTGACGATAATATTCCAACGCAGGTGGTGCGCGGCGGCGTGAGCGCTAGTAGTGGCGAGGCGGGCGTGATGTGCGCGGCCGTGGCGTGCGTGTGCGGCGTGGGCTGTGCGTTCACGTTGTGTCGTGCGCGCGCCGCGCCACCGCCCGCGCCGCCCGAGCGTGTATCCTCCACTGCGCGCCGCCGCCCCGTCTCACCCTCGCCGCCCCGCCCCCAGCTCGCCGGGCCCGCCCACAGACAGGTAAGAATCACACACAGGTCGCGGACACTGTCGACGTAAATGCCATACCCTCAGGAGTTATGCCGCATTAAAATCTTCATAAACCAGGTAAGTACGTAATCTACATATTATATCGAACTTAGTTTGTGATTTGTTCTCTTTTCCCACACCAGGCACAGGAGCCGGAGGATATCTCCCTGATCCCGCTGACGCGCGACGAGGGCGCGGTGGGCGGGGCGGCAGGCGCGAGCGAGTCCCCGCCCCCCTACCACATCGCGGTGCTCTTGCCTCCGCCGTCGCCGCCCCCGCCCGCCTACTCCGCGCTCAGCTAACGCCCCGCCCCCCGGGAGTTCATCATATAAACTGATCGCCTAAGGAGCACGTTTATTGATCCTGTCGTTCCTATTCTAGTTTCGACTTTCACACGAACTTTGATCACTGCGCGGTCTTTCAGTTTGACGAATTCCCCTGAATATATTAATGTGCTATTGTGTCGCAAAAACTTTTGAAGTCAACGTGACTTTATCATCCTTTTCTTCTTTTATACGAGAGAAATGTGCGTTAATATGGCGTTGGTCTGTGGGCTAGTCACCAGGTTAGAGAAGTCTATAATGATGACTAGACATCCTAATAAGCGTGTTCTTTAAGATGTCAGTCGTATGTCTGGGTTGGGTACTTATTAATGGCTATCGAAACGCAAAAAAGTGCATTCCCTGTGCACGGAAATGAATGTGGTTGAATTAAATGCCCTTCGTTTTTTAAACACCTCTACTATTATACAACTTACTATTGTTTTTTGTTTGTAGTGTATAGAAGGCCCTCATTCATGACAACTTTAGGGATGTGTAAATTGGACCAAAACTGTGTTTACAACTATTGGTGTGCCATATTTATATTAGCACTTAGCTAGGCAATATCTAGGTAGCCTAATAGCCGAATTATAGGTTTGTGTACTCGTCTATACCTTTCTTATGTAAATATTCTCAGGGTAAGATAGAATCGCACAAAGTTATTCGCTTTGGCGGCCATATTGTTTCAAATATAAAAAAATGTCTGAAATACATGTGAATTTTGTAATAGTATATTTAAATAAAAATGGAATAAATTAAAGCATTTGCGTGTGGATCGTTGATGTAAATGATGTTTTGGTACGTTCGGAATAGAACAAATTGTTTGAAAACAATTTATAAAATAACAATAATAAACCATTCCAATGTACTTATTAATAGTAAATGTAGCTAATTTATTTTGAAGAAATGATTAAAAAATGTGTATCGAACTTCTTTGTTTATAAACGATACGTAACATAATTACCTAAAATGTACCTGTAAACCTGCAGTAATTGTATTTATTTGATGTAAGTATATTAGTTTAAGCGATAGTGTAAGTGATTGTACCTACACTAGCGACGAGGTGATCGTTTTTTTTTTAATTATTTCCTTACATAAAATTCTTTATTATTTAACTATTTTATAGGCGTATGTGTCTGATTCTGTTTCAATAGTGTGGTTACAGTTTAAAATAATATTGTTTTCAAGTAAACTTTGTTTTATCAAAGCAACTTAAGAACAGTTTCTGAAAATGTGTAATTCGCTTTGACTTATAACAATATGTTCGGTTTACGTTGGGGTAAGAAGAGCTATTACAATAGAATTAAATGATATGGACACACTTCTGACGGCAAATTCGGTTATCTCATGCAAGGGGACGACGTGGCTTATGGTTTTTGATACCTAATACGGGTTGGTGGGACGTTGGATTGTTGGATGGCACTCAATTCTTGTTTCACTATAATTTCCTTATTTATACCTTTTTCGTACAGTCCTTTTCGTTTTTTTTATATAAGTCCACCTGCTTTCCTGAGGTTAACATCCATGGGGAACTTGGACAGATATATTCTATTAGAATGGTCAATAGAAAAAAGAGGTGTCTCAGAGGATCATATTGATTTTTAAACGAGTAAATATATTTCAAGAGCAATTAATTATATGAGAGATTTTTGTAAGAGGTAGTGCCATGCTGCTTTGCAGCCGAATTGGACTGGCACGGACCGGCAGGAGGGCAACGCATCTGCATAACTTTTGGTTGTGCGGATGTCTATGGGCGTCGGTAGTCACGATAAGACTCCGACTGCTCGGTTGCCTCCTTATGGCATAAAAAAATACACCACAAATAAAAATTGTTTATATTCGCGCCAAGTGCAGATAATTTTTATATGGATATCTGCACCGGTTTATCCATGAGTATATATTATGTATTGATATAAATCTATATTTTTTTTCCATACAGGCTAGTACTCGTTACAGAAGTTCGTACGAACTTACCATGTGGCAAACCTTTTGTGGTGTGATTTCTAGTTATTTTTTTATTTATGAGTAGGAGTGGCTTATACAGAAGTTGATGTTTGTTAGTAAAATTAAATCATAATTTCTTGGATATAAATTTCTATGTAACTGCAATACATGTTTAATGTACTTAGATTAGTTGTAAGTGTTGTAAATAATAACTCGTGTTCATGTATAGTTTAGGTATAGCGATTGAGTTCAGATATTAACCCCGAATGTGTTAGAATAAGGTTTTTCTGATATAACAACACTATTTTAACTGGCATAAATAATTTACATAGACGTTCGCTAGCAAGGTTAGAGTTTACGCTCGTCTAACATATGGAATTGGATTTTAAAAATATATTCAACCCTTTGTTGGTAAAGTAAATTACCCACTGGGTTATTTGAGACAGAAATTCTGTGTGAAAGAAACTGATAATAAAATTGACTATCGAAGAAATACGATTGCATGTACCTCTTGATTGTACATAATATGAGCAATGCAAGACATATTTTAAAGTATACAAGCGGTGTGTTGGCTGTTGTTATTGGTCCGTAAGTTTATTTTGTAAAAAAATATTGAGTCCAAATTGCTTCCATTTTGTGTTTCTGTTGGTTAAAATTACGAAATTGGTTGTTTTATAAACGACTTGTAAAAGTATTGGTGTTGTAATAAGTTATAGAATATTTTAATTATTATAAGGTTTTCTTTATTTATACATATCGTTCATTATAATGGCAAAGCGCTCACGTTTGGCAACACTACATAAGTCCCTGGGCCAAACAAATATTATACATTATACAGGTGTTTATCTGTTTTTGATGCCTATATAACAGGGACTTGTGTTTCATAGATGTGTACCTCATAATATTATAAATTAAGAAAAAAATTGGAGAATTTAAAACGAGGAAACAAGCCGTCCTGTAAAGCAAGGTCCACGTTTCCTGTGCATTTTATTGAAATGGCAACAAATGCACGAATACCTTTATCTGCTTTAATGTTGCCACTCTTCAATTTTCACCAAAATATTATTATTCGTGCTTTTAACGCACGCATTTGATCTCACTGCATCGAACATCGATTTATAGTTATCATTTGATATACATAGTATTTATTCTAGTCGTATTTATGATCATTTATTCGTTATTAGCGTTGGCTGAATTATTTTTATATTGGACGTTTATATAGATTCTTTGTATCAGACTAAAAGACGCTTAAAATAAATATCTTAAATGTGTGCTTTGTTTTATTCTCTAATTTTTATCTATGTACAAAAACAACATATAGATAGATGAATTCATTTATTTGTGAAAAATTTGATATATAATGAAGAAAGGGAGTTGGTAAAAATTAGTTATGTATTAAAATAAAAGAAAATATCACTTGCTTAAATATTTATTCAATAACATTAAGTACAATAGTGGTAAAATAAATATAATTTATAATATTCGCTTTATATTTTAGTTACAAATTACAAATGCTTCATATTTGGTATACATATTCAAAGAGTTCATGTAGTCCATCTTTTTTGTAATGGCAAGTTTGGCATGCAAGTCCAAATGGCAAATTCTGAGTGTTTAATGAATACTAATATATCCTGTGTATAATCCCCGCGAAATTGCTACTGCGCCTGGCCGCCATTTTGATGACGTAACCAAACGCGAACACTCGGTACAGTTAGCATCACTGGTCGGCAAATACGCGTTGTTATTTGTTAATGTTGTTGAGTTTGACCCTCTATTGCTCTAATGTCATTTTACTGTAAAATGACAAAAATGTAATATAGGCTATATTTTTTTTTGTCATTTTCAAATGTCATTGTCAAAAGAAAACTTGTTCAAAAATTTACAGTTATTTTTTTTTTACTTAGTTATTTTCCATTTTACGATAAAAAGTAATAGGAATAAAGTTGTAGAAAATTTAATTAGCTACAAATGATGTCTTATAATTTTTTCTGTAGAAATGCTAGTTTAGGAGATACAGCACAATAACCCTTTAAACCCCTTTTTACAAGATGGCGGCCAGGGGCCAAGGGTAGCGACCCCACAAACTTAAACGTAGCATAAGCTAAGTTAACCCAGGTACACAAAAAATAGAATTGCGTCCGCTTATAAATGCATCCCTCAATGTTATTTTTCAATGGACTAGTTGGAAATTACTCAAATACTTATTTGGTTTTATTTTGCAGCTTTATATTCCTTTATCATAAATATTTAACCCTATTTCCAAGACAACATTAATTCAATAATTATTTAAATTATAAAATTATTATTTTTTGTTAGCTGTAGGTACTTACTTGATGACATCACGCGTACGTTATTCCAGCGCATTTAAATTTTAATTCAGAAAACCATAGAGAATGACAATGTTAAGTTTGTATATAGACTGCAATGCCATTTCTTCAGTATTAGTAGATTTTAAAGTTTTAAAATAAAGATTATTATCTATTATAATCTAAAGGAAGATTGTATTATATCTTTTCAAACAATCCTAATTGAATTGTGTATACCTTTTATCCATTTAATCATAACTAAGTTCAAATCCATAGTTATTATTTAAAAGTGCAAGTTTTATGTTCATGTTATGTATCACTATAGTAAAGTAAATAAGTTAAATCAAAAATACGAGTTATATTAAATGAACAGTGACTAGCGGTAACATTTTATTTCACATAGCAAACAAACATAAACCATTTTCTCATAGACAACATTTTAAATCGACAAAGACAGAAGCAAGCAAAAATTATAAACAGATCACATATTGTACAGATGTAGTAAAGTTTTGTAATACAAAAACTAAATTAAATAACTCGTCTGAGTAACAAATAATGAAAAGTTCATCAAATAATTCAAGATTCCAAGGAAAAATATCCAACGAAAGAAATTAACGTTGACTTTCAAACCCATATTTCTTAAAAAGTGACAAGTAAATGGTCCTTCTTCCCCATCTCATCGAAGTTCCACTTAGTGTCTATGATCACAGAGTCGTTAGGTAAGATACTCAACTTTTTGTTGTCCCGAATAAGGTATATCTTAATTATAATTTAATAAATAGAAACGTTTTGATGCTGTATGCAATGCGGACCACTTATTATAAAGCCACCTAATTTTGCCCAAGATAAAAAGGTTGAGTAACGCTGTATTAGACGCATTAAATCAATACATTAAAAACCTAAATCAACTTTTCGCATTTTAAATTATACATTTTCAGTAGGTACATATGATTTATGAAAATTCCAAAACATATTCTTTTTTATACCTCCAGTATTCATTTATTTTTCAATTTGCCTAAAAGTGTAATTTCTACAGCGACTAAAATTATATTTCGTTACAATGTTTAATTCGTTTCTATTTATAACTTAATACGTATATATAGCAGTTATTAAAAAGGTTATGTAAATAAATTGGACAAACCAATATTATCCTAAAAAAACAATAAATATAAATAAAAGATCACTGGTTAACATACCAAAACATAACGATCGCATATAAATCTGTAAGACTTTAAAAATACGTTCCAGTATTCTATTTAAAAGCTATGTTCATAAGAGTTAGTTTAAGATACAGTGCATATTCTATACATATAAAAAATTTGAAGATATTGATACTCACAAATCCATTTCTAAACTGAATTTTGTTGATTTATTTTCCTAAAACAATGGTCTTTAACGTAATCACTATACTGATGTATAAAAACAAAGTAGAATCTAATATTATAATAATTATTTAATAATTTCATAGTTTGATCAAAATAGTTGTTTTAACAATTTCATACAAGGTTGATAAAAACGAGAGGCATTAACTTAAACTACATATACAGCTTGGCAAAAAAGAGTATAACGTGGTGACAGGTGGAACTAAATATTTCACTAAATGGAAACCTATGATGTTGACAATACTTGGCCGATAAATACTAGATTTTGAGCTTAGTGTTTCACATTTATTTATAACAATTAAATTAAATTATCTTGCTGATTTTCCATATTATGATGAGACCTAAGTGAAAGTGGCGCCCTCATTTTTTCCATACTCTTTTTTGCCAAGCTGTACTACACATGCTTACGATTAATCCAAAACTATAAAAAATTGTTTGAGAGCAATAAAAAAAGAGTTTTTCAAAGAACTTAAATACGTGAATAATCAAAGTAAAACGTAAAAACTCTTTGTAAACCTTTGTAAAATGTCCTTCGAATCTAAAAGGCAACGTCGCACAGCACGTTGCGTCTCACCGGGTCGAACAAACCGGAGGGCCTTTAAAACTTAAAAATATCCTGTGACTAAACTATTGATTCTATTGGTCTAAGTTTTGGTGTGTAGCCTGAAAATGGTACATAGTATACGTGGTTTAATTTAATGCCTCTCGCTTTTATCAACCTTGTATATGTTGTGGAATGTTGTATATTATAATTGCCAATTACTACAAGACGTAATATTCTTTACAATCGAATTGCTGATGGAATGTTCATTAAAATGCAACTTGTAATAAGTATAATAATTTAAAAAAAGATAACACGCCATGACATTATGCGTGGTTGTAGACAAAATGTAAGTATCATGGTGGCACTTCACTTTGCGTATCGTGTTCGCGTATTACCGTTATTAAATAACGGTAATAAATACCGACACATTGCCATGTTTGTACAAATTTTGTACAAACATGGCAATGTGTCGGTATATTTGCGCGTATTTGCTTTGTTTGCACGACTTTATGACATACAACACAAATAGCGAATATACCGATCCGTTCAATCGTCGGTTTTTGATTACACATCAGGAGTCAAATAAGGCAAATATTTGCGTCGACCGTCCACACATACACATGGTTCCCTCAGTAGCATGGCGGCAGCTATCCCGTTCAGACGTGTTAGTGATTTTTATACGACGTAAACCTAGTAAGTATAATAAATAGATTGCACAAAGGATGCCGTGATAAGATTTTTGGAATAGGGATGTTGACACATGTTACAAATTCATGTAAAGTTATGTTTTACACATAGAAACAGTATTTGCAAACCTAAAATAACATTTTAAGTCTATTTATTTGTCTTAAATTAAAGAAAATTTATTTAAAATTTATTTATCACCATTATCACGTGACTGCGAACGCCATTATAGAGCGATGACGTCACTGACTAGTGACCAGTGAACAAACTGTCATAGCTGTTTATAGCGCGAATATGTTCAATGTAATGTATGGTTTGTGACGTAATCATGGTCACATGACAGCTTGGGGCGTTTTAGCGGGAATTTAAAAACTATTTTTATTTACGTCCTTTTTTTATTAAATTTGGACGTATTTCTTCAGAAAAGTCGTGTTTATATAGGGTATATCTATTAAATAAAATCAATAAAAAAAATTAGTTAACATCCCTATTAACTTTGTACTTCTGCAGATTCAAAATGTGTTGGTGTGCAGTGTTGAGGTAAACGTAATAAGCTGCTGTAACGTCCATCTCTGTCGCGTTCAATTTGTTTGTGAATAATCAAATATTTTGCCATATTTGAGTTATTCACCTGTTCAGCCCATGTGTGGATGACGTTTGTAGTATTTGCTCGTAAACCAAATATTTGGTCCAGAGCGATATCAATATGCGAACACGTTACGTCAAGTAAAGTGCCGCCATCACACTTTGTTCATGACAGGCTTTTAATCAAAGGCAAAAAGGATATAAACTTAAGTGTCTCGATTCTTAACATAGTAGACAGATCAGAAAAAATTAGTATGAATTGAATTGTAATAATTTTATTACAATTTAAACATAGATATTATGTAACACAGATAGTCGTGTCGATATTTTTTTAATTATGTATAAAAAGTAAATTAGGCGTAAGAATATATAAAACATGCAGATCATAACAACGATGCTTTTACACAGAAGCCTCAAAATTTACTACAAATTACTATTAAAAATTACATAACTCTAGAAATAATTTTAGTAAATGTCATTGTAATATGAAATAAATATATTATAATATTAATTTATGTGATCACAGAGTGGCCTTTAAAGACTAATCGACAAAAAGTTTTTGTCTATGATTAAATGTCAACAAATCTTAAGCCCTTCTTTGTCTATGAATTGATAAAAAAAAACAATCCTTCTCTTTGGAATAGTGGGAATGATATGCACTTTTAAACCAATTTGAATTGGTTTTTACAAGAAAGCTGTAAAGAACAACATTATTGCTGAAAGGGCGTAGAAGTGTTTAGTTCCGTCTTTAAAGTGTCCACGTACCTTCGCCGGAGCTAGTTCGGAGAGGATCATACTCGCTGTATCTCGAATAACTTCACGTCCGTGTCGTACCAGATGGGCGGATCGACGTTTCTGAAAGATAAACGTTCGTCTTATGTTTGTACTAGACCCGCTCTTTAGTTTATGTTTTATATAGACAAAAAATAAATATCGCGAACACAGCGTCGTTCTAAACAACCACAACATCAACTTGGATCCAAGATAACCTTGAGGTTAAAGCAAACAATACGCGTAAACAAAATCTTATAAAAACCGGTTAGGACATTTTGGAGATTTGCGTGAACGAATATGACACGGTATATTTATGTAAGGAAATCAAGACAAACCACTTAACATTTACATAAATGGTCCATGAACATAACCTCTCACCCGAGACTGGCACATATAAAATTTTGTCCTTTTGAGACAAGACCTCACCAGTAATGTCACTGCCTGGCCAGTCCTTCAATCTGGAACAGTAAAACTAAACTATCTGATATAAATAATCAAGATGGTCGTACTCATGCATATGTATATTACAACACAGTATGGAAACTACGCCCTACAAGTAGTATTGATAAAGAGCATAGTAGTACGCACTTGTTTTACAAACTACATTCACCGCTCGTTTCTGAGTAGAGTATTGCCACGCACCTGTCTGCATGGATATTACATCCGCCAAGCAGCTGTGTAGTGTTTCGGAGAGAATTGCAGAATGACCACCTCACGTCTCAGGGTAGGCAACACAAACTAGTACCGGGTAAACTCATTTATGTTTGGTTGGCCAACTGACATAAAAAGAAAATAAAAGGCAGCAGCCAGGTGAATATGGAGCTACAAGTATACACAATGGTAGCTCACCGTATGTATATGACACCCCACATGTAGGTACGGAACCAGGCGGCAGTGCCGGCGTTAGCCTGGTACTTGCGGATGAGGATGGGGTGCGGCACGGGCAGCAGCCCCACCAGCGTGCCATGCTGCAGGAACCGCAGGATCTCCGACTCGTCCGTCAGACCCCTAAGGAAACGGATGATCAATGTATCCATAGACAACTGTTTCTCATCTGTTACACTGCCTACACGACAGTTTAATGCCTGTTGCACAACTCCTTCATACCTGTGTTACACATCTTACACAAGTCTTTCTTACATGTTACACTTAGTATGCAGCTGTTTCATACCTGTTGTACAACCGTTACACAACTGCTTCATACCTGTTAAACATTATTAACTCAACCGTTTTATACCTGTTACACACAGATATGTGACACAACTATTTCATGCCTGTTACACTTTACACTGTTTCATGACTGTTACGCACCCGTTACACATCTTTTCCATACCTATTACACTCGGTACACAATTGTGTCATACCTATTACACGCTTTTTACATAACTGTTTCATGCCTGTTGCACTTTTGTTATACATCATTAACACGAGTCATATGTGGCGAGATAAGATCAACAATGCGGAGAGCATTGTTCCTTTCCCTTCCCATCGGCACTCACTTGTCGATGCAGATCTTCTCGACCTGCGGCACGAGCACCTGCAGCAGGCGCATGATGGTCTGAAGCGGCAGGCGGCCTCGCCAGCTCGCCACCCACTCGCCGCTTGCGCGCCACTCGCTTTCCTCGCTGCCGTTCTCAGTCGTACTCACTTTTATACTATCCTTCTGCAAGTCAAGACGCGGTATTATGGGTCAGAAGTAAAAAGTGTACATTAAAGGTCCGAGAACACACGGTTACAAGTGCTTAGTTACAATGTGTTAGATTTAGTATTAGTAGGTAGTGTGTATAGATTTTGATGGTGTATTTCTGGTATTTTTAACAATTCATATATAAGGTTTGGTAAAATCAATTACGGAAACTTTGGGCACGTGATCTACTGCTTGTGTAAAGACGTTTAGGCAAAAAAACAAATTGAAATTCGAAAAAAAAAATTGCAAGAAATGAAATCTATTGCATATAATAAAAGAAAGGTATATAAACTTAAATTATATTGCAAGAAATTCAATCTATTGCATTAAATAGCCAGCGCGCAATAAATAAACACAAGAAAGGTCATCGGGTTCATGTCTCGACAGCTGATTCGACTGACGTAACGGGGGTTTAACGATTTCATACCCTAAATGAGATGTAAATTTTAAAAGGTAATTAGTTGTGTATGTTGCTATCAATCTGGCAGTCTTAATTCTTAAAACGTAAATGAAATCGTTAAAACCCCGTTACATAAGTCGATCAGCTGTCGAGACATGAACCCGATGACCTTGTGTTTATTTATTGCGCGGTGTTGATTTAATGCCATAGATTTTATTTCTATTTTCTTGCAATATAATTTAATTTTGTATACCTTTCTTGTATGTATGAATTGCGGGCGGACGATTTAATGCAATAGATTTCATTTCTTGCAATTTTTTTTTTAATTTTTATTTCTTTTCGAAATTCAATTTTTTTTTTGCCTAAACGTCTTTACACAAGCAGTAGATCACGTGCCCAAAGTTTCCGTAATTGATTTTACAAAACCTTATATTTCTAATATCCTCCATATAACATATTTAGAGGCTTTTATTTAAAGCCTCTAATTTTTCTATATATAGCCCTAAAATTCCGATTTCGAGAAGATCAGTGCAGTGGGCCGTAATACGTGATGTTAGGGTTCGTTACATGTGCGACGGTGTGCGGCCCGTCGTCGTGGTCGGGCTGATCGTGGTCGTGCTCGTGTCCGTCGCCGGCCGGCCGCGGCAGCAGCTGCTCGCGCGCCGCCGGGTGCGCCGACTCCCGCTCCGTCATCGACGCGATCGCTGACCACAACACAAGATACACGTAGTATTCAGATATTATTATTTAAGTTTGAGAGTCCATTTATAGAAATACAATAACAGGCCGGACTTAAACATAATGCCGCCCCTGGGCACCGATAAAAATGACGCCCCAATACTGCAGTTTCACTTAAACTCATAGTTTATTACCTAATTTTTAAAAATAAAATAACTAATTAACCGACTTCAAAAAGGAGGAGGTTATCAATTCGTCGGAATCTTTTTTTTTTATACATTATTATAATATCTGTACATATTATATTATATTGCCTATTGTATATTGCGAAAACATAAAAAAAATTGGTCCCAATCTAAATGTTGTCAGTACGTCTGATTTGATGCATAGAATATCTACCAACCCGTCGCCAGAAGACCCCGCCAACCGTAAAGTCTGCGACCACTTGGGTCGCAGACTTTACGGTTGGCGGGGGGCAACCCCCCACTTTTACAAATCAGAAATGAGCCAAATCGGCTCACACTAATCCGATGTAGCATTAGGACCTTTGGGCCGTTAGCATAGATCATTCCGAAAAAAATAATAGAATATCTAAGCTATTGAGCCTATTTGCACTCATTGTAGAACGTAAGAAGTTTTTAAATCTTTTCAAACATGAAAACGATCGTTCTGGCGCTACAGTTTGTTGCAGCTAATATCATAAACCCACGTTTGGAAACTCACTGTAAAGGTCCTTTATATTATGTAAAAATGAATTTCTTTAATTATCTATTTAATAAAAAAATATTTATTCAAAGAATTAACTAATTATATTGAACAATCTTGATAAGACTGGAAAAAAAATCAGTTTCTAAATTTTGCCGCCCTGGGCACTAGCCCTGACTGCCCCTATTGTAAATCCCCCACTGATAAAACATGAATATTTGTTAAAAACGACATCAATAATAAAATGCAGAAAAAACAAGAAAAACAAAATTATCGCTTCCATCTATACGGGTACCACCATCCTGCTTATTTCTCCCGTGAAACAGCTTTTCTATTTCAGAGAGAAGGACAAGACAGGTAGTGTAGTTACTGGCACACGGAATATCTTACTTATCAGGACATTCAAAACAGGAATGAGTTGCTAGGGACAAATGAACTTGTTTATGTCCACGGACGACGCTGATAAATCTGGTATACCTGGCGTGTCCGGCAGAGTGGGGTTGAGCGTGCCGGGCTCGGCGGGCTGCGCGGGCCGTGAGCCCTCCATGGCCGCCTCTATAGACTCACAGCTGCGCGACCTAAGGGCGTATATACATGTATCCGGCTCGAAGGACTAACAATACAACACTATTTTTAAAGTAAATTAGAAAAATATATAGCTCGAGTGATGTCACATGGAACAAACTACCAAAAGATGTAGTTGCAGCTGGAAATATAATCTTTGTTATTCCAAATTCATATGGACAAATATCTTAAAATTGATAAATAACAACCCCTAGCGACTATCATTGTTGTCTCGACTGCCGGAAATAATATACAAGGAGTGGATTATTTGTAGGAATACTAACACTAAATGATATTCCTGTACATGTGTTACCTATCAAAACATGTGTTGGGTTCAAATCTCTCATTGTCGAACGACTTTCAATCCGGCAAATTAAACTGTTCGTTATGTTATCATATAAAGATTATGTAAAAAATTACTTTCCTACCGATAAAGGTAATTTCTAAGGATAAGAGAGGTCAGTAAACGTTTACAGTAATGTTAAATGTTCTGTAGGGCCGATTGTTATATACCTGGGCAGCGCCTTGTCCTCGGGCGGCGTGCGGCCCCGCAGCGTGCGCGCGATAGCGGACCGCTCGTGCGGCAGGTTGGCTAGCGCGTGGAAAACGCTGCGTTTGCGGATTATCGTGTACACCAGGTTCGAATTACCTGAGGAATTCAATAATAATTAACAAAATATTTTTTTGTTAATTATTTCTCTCAACATTTATATTACATACTTTTACACAACCTTTCGGGCACTTCATAGCAAGCTCTTCACCATGGCTGACGTACAAAAACTTTTCTTGCAAAAAATATTGCACTTTCATCGGTCATTAATTTAAGTGGGCAAATTTTTAAATTAATCTGACATTTTGAAGCGCTGGACCCGGTTTGGGTTCAAAGATTATATTACAAACCCTCAAGATACATGCGAATCAAATAAATACATTTTACAGATAAAAACCTAATAATCCATAAAATTAGTTTCATTATGTCTAATAAAAGCGTGTTACAAACGATTATCTAGCACTAGTAAGCCTGTTCAATTCCTCGACTCACCGTCGAACTGGTACTGTATCATGTTGTTGAACATCTCGAGGAGGAAGAACACGAGGTGGTGGTTCTGCGGGCGCGAGAACAGGAACCACGGCGTGCTGAACGCCTCCAGCAGGTGCAGCAGCTTCGTCGACGCTACCATGGACAGCGTCTTCAGGTACGGGGACACTAAACCAGATTTTTATAGTTTTATAGTTCGGGACTAGATATGGTCAGGGCGATACTGGAATAGATTTTTATGGAGTTAGTTCGGACTAGATATAGTCAGGGGGATACTGGAGCAGATTTTTATGGTGACAGTTAGGACTAGATATAGTCAGGGGGATACTGGAGCGGATTTTTATGGTGACAGTTAGGACTAGATATAGTCAGGGGGATACTGGAGCAGATTTTTATGGTGACAGTTAGGACTAGATATAGTCAGGGCGATACTGGAACAGATTTTTATGGAGATAGTTCGGACCAGATATAGTCAGGGGGATACTTGAGCAGATTTTTATGGAGATAGTTAGGACTTAGGACATAGTCAGGGGGATACTGGAGCAGATTTAAATGGAGATAGTTCGGACTGTGTGCTCCTTATAGTAGGCTCGCTTTGGAGCCGGCGGTAGAATCGAAAAATATATAAATGGCCCAGTCAAGTGTTTGCTGCCGTACATATTATTTTCCAAATAATTAAAGACGTAATACGTACTTTATTGTTTATTGTTGTTTAACGCACACATTTGGACCAAGAAGTACGTAGTAGCAGTACCATACTCTCACATTACTTTACTATAAGAGAAACATTTTTATCGTATCTTAAAATTGAAACAAACAATTACGGTGTTTAAGGTACTGACCGTTAACAAGAATGGTGAGGAGACAATCGAACAGCGGCTGCAGGCGCTGGTGGCCCGTGGTGACGATCTTGTGGAACACCACCACCAGCAGGTCGGCGTGCGTGCCCGTGAACACGGGGATGTCCATGGGCACGGCGGCGCTGTACGGCTTGTTGAGGCGCACGCCGAAGTTGCGCTCGCCCGACAGCAGCAGCAGGATGAACACGCCGATGTGCATCAGGCCCACGCGGGCTGGATGAGACACGACGCATTAATACGTCGCTAAATAATAATTATTGCACAACAATATATAGTTAGTCAAGCTTTATCATCTTTTCAACAAACTTAAGGCTGCAGCCCGCTCGAGCGTACACGTATACGTACATTATAAGTTCGTGCACGTCACATGGTTTTTCTGCCTTTAGAAGCTTTCTCGGGAAACTTTATTTAAATCTATTTCTACTTGCTGGAACCATAGCGTTTAGCACTAGTCGAATATATTCAACAGTGGATAAAAACGGAATAATCGCTGCCCATAACAATAATTGCAAATCGTTAACAAAATTATTATTTTATAATCTATAAATATACTAAGTTGTTTTTGAGTTTAGATGTTAGAGGTTATCTTCGAAACTCCTTTCACCGGTATAACACTACGTTATCAATGAGTGACACGGGCTAACATAATTATCGCCAGTCCGGAGGCGGCTATAAGTCTGTAACATCTAGTATTTCATAAATCTGTACTTAACTCATAACTCCTTCATTTATCAAACACAGTTTCCAAAATTATAAACATAGGTTGATGAGAGACTCACACTGGTCGGCGCGCGAGTCGTTGAGGTGGTAGAGGATGGGCACCAGGATCTCCAGCACGTCGCTGCTCTTCAGCACGTAGTACATGAACTTCTGCGGGTGAACAGACATCGCAATTTAATACTTGTGTATGACACAAAACGAATTAGTAATTCGTTAGTCGAATCACTTTAATTCGATAAGTTTGGCATTACAGATCACCAGTGACATAATAGGAGAAAAAAAGTTGTTCATGTTGCTGTCCGTTGAACAAAAAATACAGCTAGAATTTTTAATTTATGGGGGGTCAGAATTATAATGAAATAAACTCAAAGGGACTTTGAGCTTTGGACTAAATTCTTTTTTTTAAAGAGATTTAAACGCTGCCTCAACTGCACTGCAGCGGATTGTCGGTGTGTTGATTGAGTGTGAATATGCGTGCGTGTGGGTGTGTGTGCGTGCGAACGTGCGTGTGTGCGTGCGCGTCCCACCTTGTTGTAGTCGCACATCTTCCAGAAGAGCACGAGCAGCTCCTGGTGCAGCGCGACCCGCTTGCTGGAGTTGGGCAGGTAGGTCTGCTGCAGCGGGTTGTTGAGGAGCCGCGCCACACCGCGCAGAGCTACGCCGAAGTCCTCGTCCCGATGGATGCGCGACAGATAGTTGATAAACAGGTTGTCAGGCAACCTCTGGATAGACAAACCCAATAAATAATCATTTAAGAAAGGGACTATGAATGGCGCCTAAGCCGTTTATAACAATTAGGAATTATTACGCAAATCTTTTTTCCTTTTTTAACTTGGTGTGATAAACATTTTGATTGTAATTAAAATATTGATGGTTTACTTGCTGTTTCTTTTGTTGAGTTTTACTTAATGCTCAAAATTTAGAGTATCTCTAAATTCAAAATTACCAACAAAAATAGACTAACCTCATCTGAGTCTTCACTGACTGCGTTGCTCGTGTCGTGGTCTAATGTCACTATTAAAACTTGAAGTGAAACCTGAAATTGTGAGAAAATGAGCACATTTATTGTTGATATATAACTCATTACAATAATCATCGCCATCATAATCATCAAATAAGTCCCACATCAGGGTCTCTTCCTCGAAATCAGGCGAGGAGGGTGTTGCACTATAGTTCACCAAAGCGCTGATCCAATGCAAATTAGTGAACTTCACACACCTTCAAAGACTTTTAATCTCATTTGGCATGCAGGTTTCCTCAAGATATTTTTCACCAGTTAACTGCAAACTATGTTCGCATATTCAGATACACGAAGGAACTTAGAAAGAGCCATTTTAGCCAAGATCAGTATCCAACCATGGCCTTTCACTTTTGAGATCGAGCTCATACCCACTAGGCAATCGACCACATATTACAATTATATAATATAAGATGGTACCTTCAAGAAATGAGCATACAGTTCATATTTGTTGTTCATAATGGCAACACTGTCTCAAGTCTAGTCCTCTGGTGTAGCAGGTCTCTAGATCACTAATCCGACCACCAGGTGAACCAACTGTTCGGTTGCTGCCTCATCTGTAATACAAAATTCCAAACCTCCACCAGTGGTTCAAGTGTGTCAGCGAACAGTAGATGGTTGTAGGGCAGGCCGAGGCCGACCGGGTCGTACGAGCACACCGTGTTCAGCAACGACGTGAACAGAGGGAGGGCGTGACGATTCTCTGGACTTGTTAGGTACCTGTAAGTATTAAATAGTGACTAATTATTAAGATTTACTACTACACGAAAGCCGGTATATATTTGATATATATCAAATAAAATTACTATAAAAACGAAAAAATAATACATTTAAAAATTCCCGCTAAAACACTCCAAGCTGTCATGTGACCATGATTACGTCACAAACCAATAAACATACTCGTGCTCTGTTAAACTTGCAGTTCGACAGTGATACATAATAAAACTTGGTTATGACAATTGACAGCTATGAGTTTGTTTACTGTTCAGTGACATCATCGGGCGTCCGCAGTCACGTGATATTGGGTTATAAATAACGCATTTTAAATTAATTTTCTTTAATTTAAAACATATAAATAGACTCTGAAAATATTTCTGGTTTTCAGACACTATTTATAATGTGTAAAACATAACTCTACATAAATTTGTAACATGTGTATACATATAAGCTTATTCAAATAACTTGTAACTAAACTTTAATTATTGTTTTCTAATGTTTGCGCGAATTTCACTCATTATAATGAAACAATTTTTACGGATTTTATCGCGGTTTATTAAGATTTTTACAAGCCCGACGTTTCGGATACTTTACAGCAACCATGGTCACGGGAGGACTGAGGTGACAGATGTCCTAATGTTACAAAGTTATTCGAAACTACCCTATGATACATCATTATTTTAATAAGTCCTCTCTACGCAGAAAGTGCTAACTGCATCTTTAATCTGTGGCATATTATGCTTGGTTTTTGATTTAATTATTTTAATAATGGGATCCCAAGCAGGTGGTAAGAGCCAGCCATCTTCTCTATTGAAATTTGGATGTTTTTTAATTTCAATAGCCTCGCGGATCATCCTTGGTTGGAATCGGTGTTCTTTTGCGAGTATCTGTGGTTTATCAAATCTAATATAATGGCGAGCTTTGTCTAGACTATGTTCACAGATTGCAGACTTAGTGTAGCGACGGTGTTTTAAGTCAGCTATATGTATATGACACTGTGACGCCTTTCATAAACGGTAGCACAGCAGGTACTCGCTCGACGGTGGCTGGTTTCACACGTTCACTGTGACGGAGACGCGGTACCCGAAGCTTGTTGTCACGCAGTACTTGCTTGACATGTTGAAGTTCGGTCTCCAGGTGCTGCTCATCACAGATCCCTTGTGCTCTCTGTAACAAAGATTTACCCACGGTAGCTAACTGTGTTGGATGGTGGTGTGATTCGCCGTTTAAATACCTATCCGTATGGGTATGTTTCCTATACACTGTGTGGCTTAAGGTGTTATTGGGATTACGGATAACTAATACATCTAAGAAAGCTAAAGAATTATTTGCCTCCAGTTCCATTGTGAATTGAATTTTAGTATTGATGGAATTGAGATGGTTTAAGAATATGGTTACTTTATCAGATGGCAATATTGTGAAAGTATCATCTACATACCGCTTGTAGAACCTGGGTGTTATTGGTGAGGTATGCAGAGCAGTCTCCTCGAAGTCCTCCATGAATATGTCGGCAACAACGGGGGATACTGGTAAGCCCATAGCTACGCCATCTACTTGCTGGTAGAACTGGTTATTCCACAACATGTAGCCAGATGTCAGGCAATGTTTTAGAAGTTCAGCATATTCTATTGGCATGTCATTCTCTCTTAGCTTTCTTGATACAATATTAATGCAATCTTCCACCGGTAAGCATGTAAAGAGTGATTGCACATCAAAACTAACCATAGTTTCATTGTTGCTGAGATGTAGGTGTTTGATCTCATTAACAAAGTGGTATGAATCCCGTGTATGTGCTCTGGTTTGTCCACGCAGCGGCGAAAGTACATGGGCAACATGTTTAGCCAGTCTGTAGGTTGGTGAGTCGATCTGGCTTACAATTGGACGTAGTGGAGCATTAGCCTTGTGTATTTTTGGCAGCCCATACAGTTTAGGTGGCTTTGGACAAGGAATCAATGATTTGACGTCTAGATTCAATGAACTGGAGTGCTTCTTTATAAGGTCACTGGTGATTTTCAAGACCTTGTTAGTTGGATCGGCTTTGAGATCCGTGTAAGTGCTTTCATCCAATAATAGTTGTTGAATTTTATCATTGTAATCTGACGTGTCCATCACAACCGTTGCATTACCTTTATCCGCACGAAGAACCGTTAATTCTCGTCTGTTGCGTAGGTTTATTAACGCTTTGTATTGTTCGCGAGGAAGATTTAGTTTCGGCACAGAACTTCGTCGTAATGCTGACGATACATCTTGTCTGATGGCCTCCGAATCTTCCTTCTTTATATTATTTATCGACAGACAATGTTCAACGTTACAAATTATTTCTTCGAACGGGATTTTGCGAGGTGTAACAGCGAAATTTAATCCCTTTTCCAAAACTTTTATTGTGTTAGTGTCTAAATGACATTTTGACAGATTGACAACTGCGCGTGAGCTGTCATTGTCTGTGGTCTTGTATAGGAAACATACCCATACGGATAGGTATTTAAACGGCGAATCACACCACCATCCAACACAGTTAGCTACCGTGGGTAAATCTTTGTTACAGAGAGCACAAGGGATCTGTGATGAGCAGCACCTGGAGACCGAACTTCAACATGTCAAGCAAGTACTGCGTGACAACAAGCTTCGGGTACCGCGTCTCCGTCACAGTGAACGTGTGAAACCAGCCACCGTCGAGCGAGTACCTGCTGTGCTACCGTTTATGAAAGGCGTCACTGACAAGATTGGCTTCATCCTAAAGCGAGCTTCTATAAAAACTTATTTCAAGCCGCCTAAAAAGATAGGTCAATTCTTACCATCTGTCAAGTGTCATATACCCTTACAAGATGCAGGAGTATACAAGCTTGATTGTGATTGTGGCCTCTCTTATATAGGACAAACCAAAAGATCAATTAAAACTCGCGTTAAAGAACATATAGCTGACTTAAAACACCGTCGCTACACTAAGTCTGCAATCTGTGAACATAGTCTAGACAAAGCTCGCCATTATATTAGATTTGATAAACCACAGATACTCGCAAAAGAACACCGATTCCAACCAAGGATGATCCGCGAGGCTATTGAAATTAAAAAACATCCAAATTTCAATAGAGAAGATGGCTGGCTCTTACCACCTGCTTGGGATCCCATTATTAAAATAATTAAATCAAAAACCAAGCATAATATGCCACAGATTAAAGATGCAGTTAGCACTTTCTGCGTAGAGAGGACTTATTAAAATAATGATGTATCATAGGGTAGTTTCGAATAACTTTGTAACATTAGGACATCTGTCACCTCAGTCCTCCCGTGACCATGGTTGCTGTAAAGTATCCGAAACGTCGGGCTTGTAAAAATCTTAATAAACCGCGATAAAATCCGTAAAAATTGTTTCATTATAATAAACTTTAATTTACAATACTGATCTCAAAGATGAGGGCAACAGAAGCATTATAATTTTGGTAAATGAACTCACGCGATCCACTTGTTGTGATGCGTGGCGGCGTACTGCGCGGGGCGGTAGATGGTCTCGCTGCAGCAGGTGAGCAGCAGCCGCAGCAGCTCCGCCCGCGCCGCCTCGTGCTGGGCGGAGCGCGGCGGGCTGCGCGCGAACCCTACGCCGCCCGCCCAGATGTACTCGCAACTGTCCAAGGATGACAGTTCCTCGGCACGCTCCTGGTGACAGGTCATTTTTGTATGACTTATAGATTTTTAAATTAACGATAATGTAACAAATACGTGTCACTATTGGAGCTTTTCAATTTTTATTATTATATACACATTTTTTTATATATGGTTTATACAAAATGAAACCAGTACAGTCTGTGGGTCCGTCAAATTAAAATCTATAGGGTATTTTCCATTGACATGGAATTATGAAATTTTGTAAGAATCTAGGTCTCACGCAACAAAGGAAGAAATCATGAAAACCCTTAATTTTTTGTTATATTACATAAAAAATAAAAATCAGACTCGCACGTCTGTGTTTTTTTCTGTTGATCACGAGATTCAACAGTCAGTTTCAAGTTAATTATTTGTTAAAACCTTTTCTATACAATATTTTTACGAAACATATTATTTTTCCGTTATGAATAATGACACAACTTAACTATAAATAATATGTCATCTGGAAGATACCATTCCCATCGCACTGTTTTCCTATATTTTGTATATTAAAGGAAGTTTCCATTTTTTTAAATCTATGTTATAAAAATAGCACTAAACTCACAATATAGCCAATTTAATTTTTTTTTTCAATTATCTCCATAAATGACGAAGTTATGATACTTTTCTCGTCCGCTTTAAACTTCTTGGCGCGCGGCCGCTGACTTCACAAGTCTCGCCGTCGGACCGTGACTCGCTCGCTCGAGTCGAACTATCCACACAGTCGACCCGGTGAGACTTGTGTCGTCACAGAGCAAATGCTCCGCGCGCGTTCGGGATTCAGTAAAAATTGATTCGTTTTATCATTTTTCAAGTTATTGAAATAATTCTTTCACTATATATATTATAAATTCTTTGCCTTACAATTTATATAAGAATTTTATATTTTTGTAAAAATAAAAACTTCCTTATTGTTGCATGGTGTACAAATAAAGCAATGTAGTTATTATACTTACTGGCCCCAATCTCTTAGTGCTTACAACTGTGAAGTCTGGGCAAAACAGAAGGTCCTGTAACAAAATTAATAATCATAAATTGTATAGTAATATACAAGTGACCAAAATAGGTATATGTGTAATAAGACATACATTAGTGCCCTTATTTGCAATGTCATATAGAATTATTATGTTGTTTCTCTTTTTCATCGTACAATAATAATGTCGAAATTATTCAAATCTAATATTACACGTGCAATGTATTCAAAGTAGTTTGTTTAAAAGACAAAATTTTCATAAATATTAGAAAACAATATAATGGTTTATTTCCTCGTAGAAAAAGGTTTTATTCCACAATTCACCTGCATATTACAGTGATGTGACCTATTCACAGTATAAGCACCTGTCTCTCAAATATTTTTCTGAGAAGTAAACTAAGTAGGAACAAATAAGAATATTACTATTCTGATACTCACACATATAGCGTTAATAAGAGACTGTGCCAGTGGAGTGCCAGTTTCATTTTCTGAGGCTGCTGGCAGAGAAGACCAGAAGAAGCTGTGCCATTCAGGCTCCTCTAGCATATATGGCAAGAGACGAGTCAGAAGCCTGGCACAGTTCAGAGCTGTAAGATAATACATTTTTTTTATAGCTTAGAAGGGCAAACGAGCAGTCATAGGCCTTTTGGTGACTGTTGACGCCCATACACATTAGCACAACCAGGGATTAAGCTGTTCTCCTTTTCATTATCAGTCCCAATGGGCCACGAGAAACTCACAAACTGCATGAAACGCGACAACATAGCTGTTACGCTGGTATTATGTGAGCGAGAAGTACCACCATGTTGTGCCAGTAAAATTTGTCTACAATGCCGCATGGCACTACCTCTTACTGTAGCTTACTTACAATAGCTAATACAAGGTTTTCAAGTTTATTAGCAAATTGTGTTTGTTTATGATACAATAATACACATACCTTCATTAGCGACAGATGTTAAATATAAAAGCTCCTAAAAAGATGATGTTGTAGATGATGATGGTGTTTGCTATGGGATGGTAAATGATAAAAATGGATATCTTGCACAAAAAAGATTTTTACAGATGTTTAGGATATTTCAAGATATTTATGATGAATAGTTTTTATCTCTCCAATCAAGTTCAATAGCTAACAAAACTTGTTTTAGCAGTGAAGTATATAGCATATATTAAACCAGTTCTTATCCTAAATTCTACATTTTAATATGACATTTTCAGAAGTATTTGTATGTTAAATTCACTCTTATTATTTTGCATACTATACAAACTGCTGTTACTCATTTACAGTGCTGTACATTTTCTCTATGTATAGTTAGCAATCGGTTCATTATTTTTTATTTAAGTGTATCTTAATATTATGATAAAAATCACGTATTAAATTAAACTTACCAGTTTGTTGTTCGCGCTGTGTCCGACAGCTGTTGTCTACTATTTTAGCTAATTTCTCAACAGCTTTATAAACAAGGGTTGCAAGATTATTGGGCGACTCTTCTCGCAGCGCTCGTATCTCTGCCCCAGGGACCAAGGCAAACACATCCTGGACATTGGTTACGCTCTCCGACCAAAATTGATCCCAAAAACTATCGTCTGAAGCATCCACAGGCTGAAAATATATTTTCAATCAATACGATAGAATGAAAGTTAAAATTGTGTGGGCTATTTTCACAAACTTACCTGAGATTTAGACGTAAGTTGTACTACAGCCTTTCGAAAATTTAATTTCGTGTCTGCATTTCCCATTTCTATAACTTTTTCTTTATTTTTTATGAAACAATAAAATCATTTCCAACATACGTACACACAAACAAAATGAGAATGACACAAGAATGACAGAATGATTCTTAAGTTTGACAGTGACTGTTGTGACATCTTAAGTGATTTTTTTTTCATTTAAAGGCATTAGCTACTACGCTATTAGCCATACAAAATACAATATTCGGTCTGTAATACGGAGAAATGGCGGGAAACCTCAAGGAGCGCGGCTTCGCCCCTCTAGCCCCCATCAATCAACTATCATTCCCCATTCCATCCACCCAGAGCAGTCCACCACAATATTCGCCAACAAATCACATTATATATTACACAGGTTAAGTTTTTAATACAAACATTATAGAAGACCGCCAGAACAGTCCTAGTAAGAAAACCACTCCAGAACAGTCCTTCACAAGATTCGCCAACCAATCACAATATAAAGATCAAATTTTTAAAAAAAAACACTATAGAAAACCACTCTGAATGGACAAAACACAAAATAACAATTAAATAACGGGAAACCAAAAAAAAACACAAGCACGTTTCTTTCATATGCATAAATAATGCTCTAACAATAAAATGCAAAATTTACTGTGCACGCCACAAAAGTTTTCTGTTACATATTACACATACAAAATGTAACATACAAGAATATTGATTCGTTGTTACTGTGATAAAAAGTAAATATAGGTATGGATGAAAGTACAAACATTCTTTAAATTACAAACATTTTTTCAAAACTGCACTTAACGGCTTTATAATTTGCTTGCCTTATATGTCTGTGATAATTTGGCATTGTGCGGCAGTTTAAAAAAAAGAAATAGAAGTGTAACATTGTATATAGGGGGAATGGCGGGAAGCATCGGGGCGCGCGTTGTGTTATTTTTGGTTTCCCGTTAATTAATTGTTATTTTGTGTTTTGTCCATTCGGATTGGTTTTCTATAGTGTTTGTTTTAAAAACTTGATCTTTATGTATTGTGATTGGTTGGCGAATCTTGTGGAGTATCGTTCTGGAGTAGTTTTCTTAGTAGGGCTGTTCTGGCAGTTTTCTATAGTGTTTGTTTTAAAAACGTAATCTGTGTAATAATTATAATGTGATTGTTTGGCGAATATTGTGGTGGACTGCCTCGGGTGGATGGACGGGGAATGATAGTTGATTGATGGGGGCTAGAGGGGCGAAGCCGCGCTTCTTGGGGTTTCCCGCCATTTCTCCGTATTACAGACCGAATATTGTATTTTGTATGGCTAATAGCCTAGTAGCTAATGCCTTTAAATGAAAATAATAAAAACATTATATATAGAGAGAGATTAAATAGGGTAAGAGTACGTTACATAAAAGTTTATTATAATTAATATTACTAGCTGTTGCCCGCAGCTTCACCCGCGTTTACTTAGATTTACAGCCGTTCGGATTGATGATGATTATTTTTATGGCCAAAGTTACGCCTTATAACGTCAGCTATGTGCCTGTAAAAGCCTCGTCAAAATCGGCTTAGCTGTTTCAAAGATTAACCGGAACAAACAGACGGACAAAAATGGTTTTTCTTAATGTACCTAAGTGCAGTATATTATTTCATAGATTTTAACTGCGACTTCGTCTGCGTATAAGAAGTATTGTTTTAAATCTTATTTTTCAAATAAAGTAGTAGTAGCCATGCTGCTTTGTAACCGAATTGGGCCGGCACAACCGTGGTGGTACCTCTCGCTCACATAACACTGGCGTCAAGTGACAGCTATGCTGTCGCGTTTCGTGCGGTTTGTGAGTTTCTGGTGGCCCATTGGGAGGTATAGGAAAAAGGAGGGCAAAGCATCTGCATAACTTTTGGCTGTGCCGATGTCTATGGGCGTCGGTAGTCACCTCCGGCTCCGACTGCTCGGTTGCATATTACTTCCACTGTAAGGCTCGTTTTTATAAAATATATTTATTTTATTTAGTAGTGCATTTTTATTATATTTAAATAACTTTTACGGATTTTATCGCGGTTTATTAAGATTTTTAAATGCCCGACGTTTCGGATACTTTCCAGCAACCATGTTCATGGGAGGATTGAGGTGTCAGACGTCCTATAGTATTTATTTTGTGTCCTAACGATACAAAATTATTCGTCACTACCCAATATTTTAATACATCAATATTCTAATTCAAATTAGTACCTACTACCAGCAAAAAAACTACGAAAAAGTTATATTTTTTATTCATATATTTTATTATTGTTCCTAGCATTGTTTATAAATAGTACTTTGGCATTTATTGCAATTTTAAATTATTAAATAAAAACATATTGGATATAAATTACAAAGAACCTAAAACTAAAAACCTTAAAAAATATAATATAATAACTTAAGTATATTAATAAAAAGGAGTCCCTTTAGGCAAGGTTACGAAGATTTTCCCAGCGTTCCCCCTTTGAATTGCTAAACTAATTCTTTGTCTGAGGTAGCTGCCAGCTCTTCGGTCTCCTGTGATGTCGACTAACCTTTTTGTTATTTCCTTAAAGAGCCTTAAAGCGCTAGGACCCCACGGACCAAGGGTCTCGACACCGAATGGGACAAAATCATAGCCTATATAAATCGGAGCCTAGACCTCTGTATTTGCATACTTTAGCTTTTTCAGCCGCTTCATTATGATATATAAGTATTCCTTTTTTATAATAATATAATGAATTCTATTAATAAATCATTTTTGGATAAATTACTAATATATGAATACTTCATTAAAAACGCGTGCAATACAAAAATATGTCCTCATAAGGATTCGCATCTTGTAATAGATAGCGTGATCTACATTTTGTGTTAACGCCATCTATTGACACATCTAAAAAACTTCTTGTTACACTATACATCTTATATCTTACCTAGGGTCTCAAACTATCTCCATATCAAATTTCACTCAAATCGGTTTAGTGGTTTAACAAATACACAGTTCCGGCGTTTTAGCTGCACAACTCCCGTTCCCATGGGATTTTCAGGCAACTATTTTAAGTCCTGCGTTAAGTTCCAAAGTATCTTCAATACCAAATTTCACCCAAATCTGTTCCGTGGTTTAGAAGATAGACAGTCCCGGGTTTTACCCACACAGGTCCCGTTCCCGTGGGATTTTTAGGATAAAAACTATTTTTAATCCTACGTTAAGTTCCAAAGTATCTTCATACCAAATTTCACACAAATCTGTGACGTGGTTTAGAAGATAGACAGTCCCGGGGTCTTACGCGCATAGTTCCCATTCCCGTGGGATTTTCAGGATAAGATTTATTTTAAATCCTACGTTAAGTTTCGAAGTACCTTCATATTAAATTTCACCCAAATCTGTTCCGGGGTTTAGAAGATAGTCAGTCTCGGGGTATTACCCGCATAGGTCCCGTTCCCGTGGGATTTTCAGGATAAAAACTATTTAATGTCCTATGTTAATTTTTAAAGTATCTTCATATCAAATTTCACCCAAATCTGTTCCGTGGTTCAGAAGATAGATAGTCCCGTGGTTTTACCCGCATAAATACCGTTCCCGTAGGATTTCCGGGATAAAAACTATCCTATGTCCTTTCTCGGGTTTCAAGCTATCTTTGTGCCAAATTTCATCCAAATCTGTTCAGCGGTTTAGGCGTGAAGAAGAGACAGACAGACAGACAGACAGAGTTACTTTCGCATTTATAATATTAGTAAGGATAAGGATTAAAATAAAAGGAAACCGACTATTAAAAATATGGTTACTTGAATTTGGAAAAGAGAATTTACGGCTATACTTCTGGTATCCTGTGGGAGGTTGATAAGGAGACACTTAACTCCAGCCTCCCTCTATTCCGTCCGGTGTCTTGGTGCTAGTCCGGCCACGTGCACTCACACGCTCCACTCCACTTGGAGGCTCCTCCAAAAGGGGGAGACAATGGCGCTTCACCCAAAAGAGAGAGTGAAAGGAGTAGGATGAGGTAAAAGGGATCCTCGGCCGCTCCCTGCTGGGCCACGTGCAACTCCCACGTGAACTCTTCGGCCTTCTGCCTTTCAGACGCTGACTCCAGAGACGCCAAGGTCCCCCTTTACTGAATCGATGGTGCGCACAATGTGACGGCGGCGGGACGCGTACCGAGCTCGTAAACAGACCGGTCAGCATACGAGTCCTACGCCCCCTCATACCCCACGAACATTCAGGAATTCTCGAGAGAATTAAGACGATACCCGAATTACTGCCATCTATTGATGGATAGCTGTAACATATTTTATGTTGAAGTGAAAACTTCTTTAGCATCGCTGTGATTCGAAAGTCAATGAAACGAAAAAGCGACAGTAAAAAGAGACAGACACATACATTCATAAGATGTAACGTGGGAGAAAATGAGATAGATGTAAAGAAATTATAGGAAGCAATAAACTGTATTTCATAAATTCGTGATTTTGGATGATCAATGTTTATATTTTCATCCTAATATATTTATTTTTAACACAGTCTGAATTAACTTTTAATTATTTAAAAAAAACTCGGCGAAATGAAAGCTTAAATTTTTTTCAACAATATACCTATATACCTATATACAATATTTTGCCTGACTGACCCGTGCCGTGCCGCTGCAGTGCAGTGCTGCCTAGTGTGGTTTAACCTTTACACCACTTTACACTTTATATAGTAGACGTCTCACGTCAGATGGCCGAAGTGCCGAATAGAATTCTGAATTGTCTATGAGATATTAACGCGAAAAATGGCTGCCGTAAATCTTGTGCGAACAGCATTTAACGGATTATTGAGGACATCCTCAACGTACAAAACACCGGTAATATGCAGACTATCAACCGTCGCATTGCAGCAAAAATTGCGTTCAGTTAAAACTATATCTAAAGTATATTACAATCACCAAATACAAAATGGGGTAAGGTTTATCAATATTTTTTAGAACATTCCCAATTAAAATCCCTTATCGTATCATCTGCTTTCAAAAATATGTTTTCAAATTTAATATTTTTTTTACAATATATTAATAGTTTTAATTATCCTTATTTGCTTTATTATAATAACCTAAAACTCTGTTATTGCATAACGAAAGTACTGCTGTAATGTTTAGGTGCTATACGAACGTAAACGACAATTCGCGACCGGCGCCGCACTTAAGACAACTATACAGCAAATAGAGGAGAGGGTGCTGAAAGTGTGCAAAGCTTACGACAAACTGAGTGAAAGTCAGGTACAAATTTCTATTTTTCATAAATCTGTTTCAGAAGGCGAAAATCGCAGTTCGCAACTTCAGTGCCGGGCCTCCGCTAACACTTGAACTTATTCGTAGTAGGGTGCTTCTTGTTCTGCAATTGTATGATAAAATTACTCCTGAGAAGGTAGCTTTCCATTGACATAAAATTTTACCTTTAATGTATAAATATATATATTTTGCTTCAATGATACATTACAGTAAAAGTAGACTGACACAAAATAGTAATATCAGGCACATAATTGTCCACTACCATTGTGTTTGTGTATATATTGATAGATCTATAAATATAGTTTAGTATTATTGAACAATAGATAAGACATAATGCTAACAAAGTCATAATTCAGTAATATTTGTATTCTCTTCTCTGATTTTACTCATTGTCAGTATTTTTTCTCTAAGCTGATTTACAATTCAAGTTTTGTTTTTATATATCATTGATCTGTTATTTATTTATTTAAGTTGGATACCATCAAAAACAGATCAATATAAAAACTTATAAATATAATAATTACAAACATTGGTTAGAATTCATCATTCAATTACTCTTAATTTTTTTTAATTATAATCTCAAATAACAAAACATTAATTATTAAGCCATTATTCTATTCTTATTTCAAAAAAAAAAAATTAAATTTATATATGGACTCAATTTGTGGATGTTATAGGTTATTCCTATTATTTACATTTAATGTTGATATTTCATACCTCTGAAGATATTGATTGTATCACTAACATATTTTTTTTTTAGCTGTCCCTAGATTCACATTTTATAAATGACTTGGGTCTTGATTCCTTGGACCATGTGGAGGTTATAATGGCGATGGAAGATGAGTTCGGTTTTGAAATTCCCGATGCAGATGCTGAGCGACTAGTGCGACCTAAAGACATAGTTCAATACATAGCGGATAAAGAGGATGTTTTTGAATAAAATGATTTAACAGACACAAATCTCAATAACCTTAGTCATTCAGCTATTGATATAGAAATTAAGTCAGTTTATTTTCCTTTATAAACTACTTACAATCCAAAATGAACATACAAATGAATGGAAATGTCTGGAGACAACAAATGTAAATTGTTTTTATTAATTATATGCCTATTAGAATAGATGAACTGTTTTTTTTTTTAATTTACCTTTTATATTTTACCACAGTCCCAATGTTCAACCATATGGACCCTTATTTCAGTCAGGAAAACAATTACTTGTAAAAATATATTTCTGCATAATTTTTGTCTTTGTTTTCTTTAAATTATGAAGCAATTTATTTATTTTCTAGCCTATACTATTCCACTGCTAGGCAAAATCACTGCTAGCAAATTGTTAACAATTCCTTTATTTTTTTATTTTAAAGGTAAAATCGAATATAATTACTTAAAAAAAATAAGGTTGTGAGTCAAAACATTAAATTGAACCTAGTTTGGGAAAGTGACCCTTGGTAATATAAACTGTGTTGACTGTTGTGCACAAAACCTAAAAAAATGCAAATTGTATATAACCTCGGTTCAATTTTTTGTGCATTCAGTGAATATCGATCATGGGTGCTCCTATTGTAGGAACCATGGATTTATATGTAGTTATGCAATTCAGGTGGATAGTGTCGGACCATTGGTGGTGTATTATTGTCTCTGTAGAGCCTTCGAAAACAACCATCCGAGTTAATAATCAAATATAATATTGAATAGCTGTGACCGGTTAGATCTCACACATTCCTCCGTGTATACTGTATAGTAACTTCATTATACGTATTTTATTCATGGCGGATATGCTCCACGTTAGCGCTGTGCCGTTTGATATTAAATATCTTCCAAGCAGTTTTAAATACAGACAGGACTTCCCGCTACACGCAGCGGTCGCCGGTTCTAATCCAAAGTGCATATACATATTTCCGTTTCTAGTAGCCACAGTAAAAGTTCTAACGAGCTTACCACCGGAATAGGTTACCGTGGTGCTGGTGTTATTTATAATTCAATTCATAATGAAGTTGGTCATTGGTGCTATTACGTATGTATATTATATCGATAAATTTTTAGTTTTTACGACGAGCGTAGCGCATCGATCACACCAAAAGGACTCGTAAGCCTTCACATAAACTTTGCCCCCTTTAACAACGACGAAAACAACAATTTTAAGATCTGGAAGCATGATTTTCGGACTAGAGAAGATTAAACCTAGTAATAAGGGCAGTACTTGGTATTCTAATCAGCAATCATTTTTATAATATCACTCAATCATATTCTGATAGAAATAATGGGGCCCCATCGATAGTGGGGCCTTGGGCACATGCCCAGTGGGAAAGACAGCCCTGCACATAAAAGGTTATAAATAATTATAGACTCGCTAGGTATGTCCGAATACTTACCAGCCCAAGGCTGATATTATCACACTTGCGAGCGAGTTCGAAGCGAGACGAGTGCGCAGCGAGCTTGCAACGTATCTACACACTCCGACAGGGGCGTAGCTACCGCCGTATCAATTATACGAGGCCCCCCGACGTGCGTACGCAAAACTTAATAAAAAGTTGTCACTATTGTCAATAGAGGCAGAAACTTAGAAAAACTATAGTCATCATCAGCTATAAATAATTTAATAAATCAGTTTGCCGAAAAAATGAAAAAAGGCAAGGAGCGTGTAGTATATTTAATTTGAATTGTTTGTAAAATTTTTGAAAAACTGATAATATAATTATGATGCATAGATATTTCTATTATTTTTATGCAAACATTTTTTTCTTTTGTGAGAAATCTTTACTCCTCATAAGGGACCCCTAACAAATTTTAATACGGGGCCCCGTCAAGTCACGCTACGCCACTGCACTCCGAACACGCCGCAAAAATACGGTTCGATTCAAAGAAAAAAGAAAGGTGTCAAGGGACACCCGGATGGAACAAAGTTCCTATCGATTAATTAGTGAAGGAATTGTAAAAAAAAAAATGTACATATACATACACAGAGAGAGAGACAGACAGAGAAACACGCGCACGGCGCACGGCTTACAACTATAGCAAAAAAAGTGTCATTACAACTCTTGGTCTTAATTTTTTCCGTCTAGCCCCCTTTCGCAACGCGCGATAAGGAATTTCGTTCCAAAATCAGACATTCCTACTGGTCATCGAGCATATAACCGGATAGAGTAGTAATGTGAACCACCACCATGGTTCAAGCCTTGTCCTGGCGGTGGGGCTCAAGGGGACAAAAGAGCAGGGGGCAAGGGGCGGCGAGGACGGGAACTTCACCCCATTGTGCTGTTCCGACGTTGGGAGGGGTTGTTCTTAGGTGCGGGACAACCCTTCTGTTTAGGTGGCGTCGGTTCCTTGAGGGACTGACTAGCCGTCGAGGTGTCCTGTTTGCTCAACAGATCCGGGGTACCTCACCAAAGGCGGCATTGGTGGCACTCGCAGGGTTTTAGTGGGTAGAGCTGCGTCCACTTACCAGCTTTCGGGCGCAGCGAGTCCCACATACCCGCGTGGGGAGACCCACTCTGCCGCGGGATGCCTCAGAGTATTTCTGGCGTAAAGAAAAAAAAAGTAATGTGAGCCATAAAATACCGAAACTGGTCAGTGATTTGTCACTGACGTAATAGCAGTTCAACCAACCAGTGGTATGTACGTCCCATCGTCAACATTACCGGTCAACATCTTTTTCGGTTATATGCTCGATGCTACTGGTGAACGCGAGTGACAGCGCTATTCGCAGCAAACCCGCTCGCTAAACACTCGCTTCATACTAGTGATTTGAAACCCTTAACATACGAGGCGGGAAGTTGAAACTTGAGACGTACCACGAACCTGTAACACATCCATTCTTAACACGGCTCGTCCTCTCATTTCCTACTTCGTGTCGTTGACATTCACTGTATAATAATTGTAAAAGTACTTCAAATAAGGAGTAATAAAAATAGTACTTATTTTACAACTTTTATTGACGAAGTTTTACATTTAACAACTTTCATCCAATGAAAAAGAAAAGACACTATGCATACGAAAAACATTATTTACATACTAAGCTCAACATAAATGCACCACGACTCGCACGCGCTATCTCTAGACATTTAAATATATTACAAAATATACTATTTACATTATACCTTAACTCGGTCAACATACTGTGGTGCAACTATTTATACAGATTAATTCGAAACATTCAGAGTAGGCAAAATATTTTAATATTGAACTATCCATAGTATTGTAATTTAAAAATGTAGGCATCTCCATTTATATATGCTTCATACACACAAAATTGTGATTATTATAGTTTGGATTGGAAACACATATTGTATATCATTGAGAGAAGTATCTGGAATATTGAATAGGAAATGTAAGACTTTACAATATTTATATTGTATTTTAGTATAGCAAAATAACAATGTAAGGAACGAACTTGTTCCAAAATAAATTTGAACAAACAATTTAACAAAGCTATAACATAAAAAATTAAATTAGCCTACATACAAATTGAGAAAAATACTGTTTAACTTTAGACTCCCAGAAAAACTGGGACATCATGGAACCATCTTCAGTAATTCATATGAACTGGAAACAAGTCATTTCATCATTGAAGACAATTTAAAACAAACAAATATTACGAGATCAACAAACAAGATTTTTAAATAGAAACAATAAGTTAGGTCTCACTTAGATTGTATTACCCTACCCATCTTGTTCATTATGTTATTATAATAAATTAATGTACAATTTGTTCTATGCTTTATCTTGAGACAACATCAAAAGCTGGCAGACAATTAAATTTGGCTACCGTGTTTATGAGTCAATGGATTGGGTTGTCACATATAAATTCACAAGTCACAATATTAGTACACATATCGAGATATGGTTCCGCATATTCATTGGGGAAGACGTATCACCTAAGTGTCAATACAAGTCTCTGTGTCCTTAACCACTTATTCTGACAAACGCCGCGCGCTATCTAAACCGATTTGTCCGCACTCTCCCCGCCGACCGGAGTCTCCGCCCCGCGTGAGGGTCCACCCGGGCTACCCTCACTATCGGTTGCATCAATCCACTCAAACTATCAAACGGTCTTTTCTTCTTTTTAGCTTTTTCTTTATCTTCTGAATCCTCTGATGATTGTGACGTTACTTTTTCTTCTTTCTCACTATTGTCCCTGGCGTCTATTTTAGACTTTCTTAGTGTCAGCTTCAATGGTTGTTCCTCTGTATCTTTGCCCCAATCAGTGCCACCATCAAATAGTCTCTTCCTTTTCCTATTCTTCTCATTGTCCTGGGAATCTTCGGATGAATTTGACAATTTTTCTTCATTCTCAATATGTTTAATTTCTAGTTTAGATTTTCTAAGTGCTAATTTCAAAGGTTGATCTTCTGAATCTTTGCCTTCTGAGTCAATATCCATCGCCTCTATAGTTGAGTTACGCGAATCATTATCGGACTTCAGGTTCTCAACTAATGTACTCTCATCTTTATCTATTTCAGATAATAGCTGATCTTCCTCACTTATAGAGCTTTGAGTTGTTTCATCGTCAGGTGGTTCAGCAGAGGTACTATCTAAGCTCTCAGTTTTCAGATCTGTTTCCATACTGCTTCCTCTAGAATCTTTTTTAGTCCTTCTCTTATTTGGCCATCCAGTTTTATTCTTCTTCTTGAATTTACCTCTCTTGCCTCTAGGATGACTTATTGCACCAACATCAATTTCATTCCGTATTATATCACAATCCTCACATTCCGATACTAAGCTGGATACATCTGGAATATTTTTGGCAACTATTATATCTGTGTTACCATCAATCAATTCATCACAAACATCATAATCTGTGGGATCATCAAACACTTCAGATAAAAACTGCTGTAGTCTCTCTGATGCTTCTTGATTTTCAGACAGCATTGGTTCTATCTTTAAATTACTTTGTGTGTCACTTATTGTATCTTCAGATGCTGTAGATTTTGTGTCATCTGTATTTTTTCGTCTATGCAGCAAACCAGCTGAACCTAGTATTGCTAAGGTTGATGCATGTTCTCTAGGAGATTTTCTTGGATGACTCTCGAGTGCTAAAATAGCAGCAGTTCTTTTTCTAATTTTTTCTTTTTTCATTCCCCTTGTTCCATAAGACCTAGACGGGCCAGGTTTCTCTTCTCGTTTCACAAAGTCACTGAGAGGACAACAATTTGGCTTAAGTGGTGGTAACTGTCCAATTTCATATGGTAACTTTGGAGACTTAGAATATAATTCTGAAAAAAAATAAAAATTTTATAGTACTATACAAAAATCATGTATATTTTAGAAGTAGTAGAAATTTAATTAATATGTCACAGATTAAAGACTCAGTTAGCATTTTCTGTGTAGTTAGGACTAACCAAAATATTGATGTATCATAGGGCAGTTTCGAATAACTTTGTAACATTAGAATGTATAACATCTTAGTCCTCCTGTGACCATGGTTGCTGTAGAGTATCCGAAATGTCGGGCTTGTATAAATCTTAATAAACCATGATAAAATCCATAAAAGTTGTTTTATTAAATAGTAGAAATTTAAGTTAAATTAATATAATTACCAAAATATCTAGGAACATTCTTTGCAACCAATTTATCTTGATCTTGCCGTTTAAATGTCTCAAACCATGGCTCACTTCGAGGAACAGACTCAAATGCAAACTCAAGCTGTTCAACTGCTGGTGTATATTTCAACCTGCCATCTTCCCATTTCATACATTTCTCAGTTGGCTCTTCTCTCAGAGGGCTTACCTCAGCCTCTGGTTGTGGAGTTTCTACTGATGGTGGTTGTGGGGTCTCTATTTGCTGTGGTTGGGGGTCTGGTTCTGGCTCAGGTGGTTTATCAGGGACCTCTATAATGGGAGCCCTATTGGAAACCCTTCGTATTCTTTTTGTCACAGCAGTAGTACGTCGTTTTCTTTTCCTCTTATCTTCTGGCCAACCATCTTCCTCTGAAGATTCTTCTTTGAGCGCTATAGGTCTTGCTAGACGCTGTCTTTCAATGGACGGTAGTGGCTGTGGTAATATTTTCTTCCTAAGTGGAAGAACATCATCTTTATCATCATCATCAGATGATGTTGAGCTAGTAGAACTAGCGCGTTTCGGAAACATAAATTGTTCTGCTTCGTCACTAAGGACCGACAATTCAGATTTACGAACTTTTCTGAATTTAACGACTAAAGGTTTTGTTCCATTGCAACTTGGGGAAGAATCTTTTTTTTTCGCAAAGCCTCCACTCGATCTAAGCTTTGTGCTCACACCCACAACTTTATAATACTGTCTGTCTTCTGACGGTTGGGATTCACTTGTCTTTTTGCTGCACCTAGTGTTATGTTTTCTTTCGTCTTCTAATCCATTACGTTTGGGACTTATACTTCCATTCAAATCTGGCGACTGTGAGCGTTTTGACCTTCTTTTCTCTGCATCCCCATTACAAAGTTTTCTAAGGGACCTTCTTTCTCCATTCACTGGTGTGGCTTTGTCAAGGAATGTAGTGACATCTGCTCCTGATGATATTAGTGAATCAAGAGCTAAGAAATTGGTGTGGTCTCTGACGAATGCTAAATGGTGTGGTGAACGTCGATGCAGGGCAGCATCAACATAGTCTGTGTTACACATTTCACAATAACCAGCTTTTCTACTTGGCCGACTTTTTCTTGTCATTCTGAAAATAAATTAAAATTTCATTTACATAAAACCAATATTTTTTAAAGATGTTTGAATTTTTTTTTCAATAAAAAGCATATTTACTTTTGTTCACTCTTTTCAATTTGCTGTGCTGCCTTATTTTTTTCTGGTATCCTTTTCTCTTTCTTCTCCTTAGGTAGATCTGGCTCTAAGGATATACGTGGCCATTTATCAAACTCTTTGAAAACTGGCCTGCATGCTCTGAAATCAAAATTGAGAAGTTAGAAAGTTTTGCAAATCACAAAATAGTATGCTATTTTCTAATATATTACAATCATACTTGTCCAAAAACTCAATCTTGATATAATGTTTACTGAAGTAGTTGACATGCGCTTTACGGGGGCTCGTGAAGAATGTGTCATACAGTTTATCCAAAAGACTTATAGCCTGAAAGTTAATAAATATGCTGTAGATATATATAAGAAGAATATTAGAGAGTAATAAGACATCTATCCTTATTCACATTCAGATAAAGATGAATTATGATTAGCACAAACATTTTCTAACTAATGTTTGAAGAAATACTACCTCTTTTATAGAAACTTTAAGTTTAAGACAAAAATATGTTATGTTTACATAATATGAAAGAAAGAAAGGCCAGAAGACTCATTAGTGAGACTAATAAAGAAAAGTTAATTAAGCATGCAAGCCATTTTAATAAGTATAAAGAAAATTAATTTCATATACAATAGTAAGAAAATTATAAATATAAATTATATATATATGTAGTATGTTAGTTATGTTAATTGCTTTTCCATATTAAAATAATTAATATTCCTGGCATGAAATGTTTAATTTTTTTCAAAGAGACAATAGTAAGGGTAATAAAGATATTTATAAACAAAATAAAGAAATCTATATTGTAAACTGTAAACAAAACACAACATTACCAGATAAGGTAAAGAAAAATATATCATCATCATCAGCCTGTATCCGTTCAATGCTGAACATAGTCCTCCTTCAATGAACACCAAGATGACCAATCCCTAGCCACTGGTATGTTACACTGACATATATATCTTACATAGACTTGATTATAAATTAAATTTGACAATACATAGATAGCTAAAATTTTTGTTAAAACTTCAGTAACACAGATTAAAGCATTATGAATATAGAACCTATTTATAACAAAGCAAAAATGAAGCCACCACTTTCTGCCAATGGTATCAGGTATTTTATTATCATTTAGTCCCTCTTATGTGCTTACAAATAGCAATAATGCATAATTATATGGTATTTGATGGTATACCTTCTGTACAGTAAGTTGTATGTAGTTGTGTTGCGTTGATAGCGGCTGGACACGCAGCCGCTCCAGCATGGCATCGGCCCTCGCGCCCTCACGCCGCGCACATCGCGCGACACGACCGTCTCCCACTAAGTGTGTTACGCGAGACGTTAAGAATACTTCTTCCCGCTAAAAATATATACATATAATATAGATAGAAGATTGATGATGTGGTATATAGATAAAATTGTTTATTAAGAGTTACACTACGGGGATCAATCCATAATGTGATATGTAGCTTGTGTACACATAATATGTGTCAATATTGCAATTTGTTTAAGTCTGGCAAAAAATGCAAACAACAAACTCAGCAATATTTTGAGTGGTGTATATAAAACAGATTTTTAATAATATGTTATTTATATTTTATTATAATATATTATAATATTATGTGGTTCATTGTGAGAAAAAACTTTGAAGATAAAAATAATTTTTGAAATCAATTAAAATATAATAATGTCTATGGATACTTTTACAGCACGTCAATTTGGTCCCCTGGGTAAGTTTTTGAAGAACTTGTGTTACGGGTACCAGACAACGGAAATACATTTAATACTTTTATACTATACATATATTTAAGATTCTTATTATATAATAAACATCCATGACCCAGGAACACAGAAAACTTTTTTGTTCCCTGGCAGGATTCGAACCCGCTACCTCTGGCTTGAGCGCCAACGCGCTAACCATTGAGCCACAGAGGTAGTCGTTAAACATATTATACATTCAATTAAAACTGTTTTATTTGTGTCTTACAATATGTATAATATTAAACTAAGATTATTGCTGTAATAGCAAATATTGTTATTTTTTCATATACACTTACTAGTACAATATTCTGATGAATATACATATTATTAAAAACTAGATATTTAGAATAATATGTTCCCTTAGATTTTATAACCAGATTGTTGGAGGAAAATTTCAAAGAGAGAATTTATAAAAACAAATTTTCTTGTTTACTGCATTTATTAAATCTAATGACTAAACTAATTAATTATATCACAACAATTATATATAATGTTGCCAGGTGATAACATTACTTTTTAATGTGGTTATAGCATTTAAAACTATTTATATAGAAAAATGAAATGACTATTGTTTTACATGACAGCTTGGCACTTTTGGCTATATTATTGACCTAAAATTAGAATGTTTTGCAATCGCGCTTATTGTGCTGACACATTACACGTTAACTTTAGGAGCTATTGTCGGTAGTCAGTACGGGTATAAATTGTGTGCGGCCGGCGGCGTGTGAACGAACGCGTGTCGCCGACGCAGTATAACACGAACCACCGCACACTCATCGAGTTTCCTTGAAATAAAGTCGGCTCTCCGCATAATCGGACGCCGGCCGAGAGCCCGCGCCCTCCGCTACATCGCGCCAAACATCCCGCGTAAAAAATACACACTAAATTAACACGCGCCAATCTGATACTTATTACATTAACTTAAGAATCACATCGCCTTAATCACGGGCAATATCAACTGTCAAAAATTAAGAATACACACGCTTAGTCTAAAGAAAACTACATTTCAAACAGCTTTTTAAATGGATGTAGTGCAACGTAGCGTAATCGAGCGAAGCGCGCGGCCTCGGCCCGTTGCATTTCGCTGTGCGGCAGCGACTCTAACGCGAGCATACAAAAGATGACCTAAAATCGAATACAAGCTACGCGCGTAACTGGCCTCTCAATCAACTCTGTTTTAAAGCGTTTTCAAAACAATTCTGACTAAATTGCTGTAGGAAAGTCTATGTATACATATAAAACGCTTTATATACTCACAATGAAACTCGCCGCGAGGCCCCCGCGCGCCGCTTATCACAAAAATAAGTAACTATATACTAGTCACAGAGACGGCCACTTCGTCACTACCAGAATTACTTTGAATTATTATACACACTCGAGCGATTCTCTTTGACAAATACACTGTATATTTTTAAACGCTTTATGCAAATGTTTTTGATAGTTTTTATTGCTTTTTATACACATTTGCCTAATAAAATCGAAAAAGTAACAACAAACACAAATCTGTCACACAAGATGGAGATATTTTGCATTAGTTTATGTTTTCTTCACCGGTAGCGCCACCATCGCGTGGAAGGGAGCAACGTTCTGATTGGTTTAAAATTTTGCGTTCCGTTTCTATGTATTAGTTATTTCAACAAGTGTAAAAATTATGTAATTTTCAATAAAATATAAACCTGCTCTACTGTAACATTTAGTTGCACAACCTATGATTATATTACTAAGATTTACCAAGTTTAATTACTTTTGACGCTATTAATTACAGAATGAACATATTTTTTTATAAATGTCATAATATTTTTAACATATAAATATTATGGAACCGAACGTAATTAAGACGACAAAATTACAAATGACACTAGGTAGTCTATGAGATGAAATTTAAATAGTCAATTCAATTTAGTTACATTATGTGCAAAATTGTCTCCCAGAACCTAGAAAAGTTTAATAATTAGTTATTCAAATGCCAAGGCGCTAAATATATTTTAAAACTTACCAGGCCCATATCTTGAAGTCTTCGAGATATAGATCTAGAAAGACTTACGTCCGGGATATCCAGATAAAAGCAGAAATTTTTTCTTACTGTAAAATAATACATAAAACATTGCTTATTTTTAAATATAACATTTAATGATTTATTAAGAATAAGATGTACCATACTTTTACTGTATTTTTCTTCTAGTTGCGACGTAGAAAACATTATGTATTAAAAACCTCACTATTCACTAGGTTGTCATTGAGGATAAGAAGATAGGTTTTCACCAAAATATTTAACTAACTGACATATTGCAAGACTTCAAAAGTTATTATATAAGTTTATGTCCATCCATACAGGACAATATTGAAAAATATACTTAAAAATAAATAAAACAAACGTTTCGACCTTTCTTTGACTAGTGTCACTGACAGCTGAGATCAATAGACAAGTAGATCAATGATCTATGGTAAAAATCGATATTGTAATCAATATCATCTGGCAAATATTATCCTCTTTACTTTTTTGAATATTTTTGTAATAACAACGGAGATTTGCTAAGCTCCGTGTATTAAGGTAGGCACAAATTAAATCTATCTATTGAATAAATAACTAAACCACCTAGGTCTTAGATTTCTTATTTTTGGACATAGATACCTGACATGCAAACAAAATTTATAATAAATAAAAGTAAATTTATTTTATTACAGCTAATATTTAGTTACGTATTTGATTCTGAGATGTTGTATACGTATTTTACAATTAAAATAGCTTTAAATTATAAAAAAACGAACAAAGAAAAATTAATGCGTGATAATATTTACTCCATTCCATTCCGTAACCCGTATATAACGCAGAGAACCTGAATGATGTTCGGAGCAACATTGAACGGGACTAGTTACTGTGTGTACATGGTAACGGCGGGGGTATATACGTATTTTATCGATTACTCGCGTTTGCTTGTATATGTAAGTATTGAAATGGACGTCAAAGGTACATAGATAGATTGGACGCGCCCGGTCCGTTTATTTTGTTACATGCACATAACTAGGTCACTGAATGTGTGAAGCCTGTACAGCTTTTTATAAATGATTTTTGTGCACATATAAGGTTTACAGGAAAATAGGCGCTTACATTATAAATTCAACAACGAATTTTATGTATTATTTAGTCTTATGTCCAAAAACCTTTTCTCTTGTTATTGCTGCTATTTTTCTTACTTTATATTTATAATATAAATTTATACATACAACATGTAAATAATTCTCTCGCGTAAAACTTACGGCTAACTCGCACGCTCAACGGGACAGTTATGAGCAAATTTTTTTTATATCAAAATATAATATAAAACTGGTTTGATGAATATGTTGTTTCCGAAAATGATTTAGACACCTCCTTATCCTGACCTAACCCGATGGTCAATTAAATATTAGGTACCTCAAATGTTTACAGTAAAAAAAAAATCCCCGTTAAAACATAAACGATTATAATTTAAATATTATGATCTTATCTTACTTTAAAAAGTGTTATAAAACAATAGAAAATTTAAAGTACACAGAGCACTTTCTGAGAAAAACAAATATGAAATACTGACGGACTGTCATTGATGTCTTACCATATTTTATTTAAAAAATATATAATATTATCTATAGACACTTTTACACCACGTCAATCTGGTCCCGTGGTAAGTTCTCGATGAACTTGTGTTACGGGTAGGTACATGACAACAGAAATATATTTTTATTCTATAGGTACGTTTATTTAAGATTTTTATTATATAATTATGTACTTACACATATTTAATACACATCCATAACTCAGGAACACAAAACTTTTTGTTCCCTGGCGTGATTCGAACCCACTACCTCCTTACAACAAGAAAACGGCTTTCGCTCGTTTTATTGTTGTAGGGTTTCTTTTAAATACGAATTCTACAAGGCCAAAATTGAAATTTTGTTGTACTTAACAAAAACACTTTCGCAATAAGGCCCATAATAAATTTTAATTAACCCACCGTTATTTGGAGTCCATTCCGAAACATCTATACTAATAATGCAATAGGGCTGAAGAAAATGTCTCTGAACGAAATTTTGGAAAGGGCCAAACTGATGTAGCATAAGGTTAATATACCGATAGGTATATTAATTTTACGAGATGGAGTTAGTCTATCTTTAAACGTTGGTGTAAAATATGGACATAGCTTATAATTGTGGTTATCAAGGCATACAATTTCTCAGCAACATAATAATTCTCTTCCTAAGCGGCCAGACCGATCTGAATGACATTTTTTGTGTGTTCAAGTGGATTTGACAATGACTTAGATTTACAATTCGGCCAATTATTTTGCTAATTCAGCAAATTATTTAAGTTAATACAAATGTGCATTTATATGAGACTATAATTTATTCGTTGCTAAGCAACTGACCACAGTTACCTAGCTATACAGTTGCTTAGCAACGAATAAACAGCCTGATTGATATACGTACTTACTTAAATACTCAATTGTTTAATTGCGTCTATTTAGGTACTTAAATAATTCACAATTCATCACTCCACTGTAAAATCTTTTGTACAGGACAACATATGTCGGAGCCACTAGTGATAAAATGTAAGAAAATAATAGGAGGACGGCGGGAAGTATCATGGCGTGCGGTTGTGTTATTTTGGTTTCCCGTTAATTAATTGTTATTTTGTTCTTTCGCAGCGGTTTTTTATTGTTTGTTTTAAAAACTTTATCTGTATATATTGTGATTCATCATCATCATCAGCTTCTATCCGTCCACTGCTGAACATAGGCCTAAGCTACCTATGATTATTGATTTAATGAACTCATATTGTGATTAGTTGACAAATATTGTGGTCCTTGTTCTGGAGCAGTTTTCTCTAGTAGGACGGTTCTGGTGGTTTTCTATAGTGTTTGTTAAAAACTTAATCTGTTTAATATAATTATGTGATTGGTTAGCGAATATTGTGGTGGACTGTTCTGGGTGGTGAAGTGGTAAGTGATAGTTATTGATGGGGACTACAGGGGCGAAGCCGCGCTCTTTGGTGTTTCCCGCCGTTTCTTCATAGTACTGACTAAATATTAACTCGTCATTGGCAATGCACTAAGTGCAGTCCATAAAAAAAAGGAAAACAATACACACGTAGAATGATAACAATTAACATTCTACAGAATTCTACAAGTGTATTGATGATGATAATAGATGCTTTTATTATACACAACAAAGATCATCTACTATATTTTTGGTCTGGGTCCGGAGCTAGGGAGAAAAAAATTGGAGACTTCAAGGCCATACCTATATAAATCTTTAATTTTAGCAGTCATTGGATTTCGAAAATGAAGTAATATGATTTATTTGTAAAAGGATTTAAGCGTATACAAACAAATAAGACGATTATAATAATTATTAGACGGCCGGCTGGTGGAGTGGTCAGGCTATTGGACACTTTACGCAGCGGTCGCGGGTTCGAATCCCACCAGGTGCATAACTAGTGCGTGCGGCACTAGGTCATGTACGTTTAAAATATGTATTTATATAAATTCCTATTTTTCCGTTTCTAGTACCTGTTACACGGTATAAGTTTCTACGAACTTACCTCGGGGCTAAGTTAACGTGGTGTGTATGTGTATTGTTGAATAATATTTATTTATTTTATGAAAGAATATACGGTACTGCTTAAGCCCCGGTAATGCTTTAATTTCTCAAAACTAGATGTCACTGTTTCATACTGTAAGAATAGGTTCTAACCAGATGAAAGATAGACCATAGATGGCATTTTTTAAATTTCTTTAAAAAATCTCCATAACGTATTCCGCTGGTCACAATTATAAGTATATTTGCGGTGACAAAACGAGCAAAGTTGAAAACGTTTGATTAATGAGGGTACGATATTATATACGAATCTATGACAACTATTGAATTTTCAGTGTGTGGCACAGATCAACAAAAACTGAAGGCGGCAAGTGCACTGCGCAGACTCCTCCCGAATCTCGGAGGCCCCTGCGCCGCCTGCAGGCATCTATACTCCGGAGTGTTCCGAAGTATGTCGACGTACGGTGCACCCATTTCGGCCCCATTGTGGCCGGGCAGTCCCCCCTTACGAGTAGTCTGGCCTTCATCAGGGCCAGCCTGTCGCCGAGGTTGATCCTTTTGCCTGCAGATCGGGGTCTCTCAAAACGCGGCTGAAGGCGCTTGCAGGTGGTTTAGTGGGATAGTGCATTACTAAGTGCGAGTCCTCACATTAAAAGCAAAAAGATCAACAACAAGAGGTCATATCAAATTTATCATGAACATTGAAGGTCAATGGGTGAATATGAAGGAATAAACATATATTATGTACACTCTGTATTTTATTTTGTCATAAGGAAGCAACCGAGCAGTCGGAGCTTTATGGTGACTACGGACACCCATAATGTCTATGGGCGTGGGTACAACCAAGTTATGCAGATGCGTTGCCCTCCTTTCCATCGGAAACTCACAAACCGCACGAAACGTGACAGCTATGCTGTCACTTGACGCCGCTGTTGTGTGAGCGAGTCGACCACCCCGGTAGTGCCGGCCCAATTCGTATGCAAAGCAGAATGGTACTTACATTATTTACATAAGATGTTTATGAATATATAAAACATGTCTAAAACATCTTGGCAGTGAGAGATGCACTGTGCCGCGCTTTTGCCGAAAAACGGCTTTCCTGTTTCGGAGAGAAGGGCAGGAGCGTGTATTTACTGGCACAGAGACTGAACATCTTATGTCTCAGGATGGGCAATGGATGAGTTGCCGGGACTAGTGCCAGGTGAACATGTTCGTGGCCAAGCTTACCTTTTACCATCAGGTGGCACATCTGTCAGTTTGCCTGTCCATGTAACATAAAAAAAACTAAGTTCTTGCCTTTGCCTTGTAACATTCAGCCATTTACACATGATTAGGAAGATATATTTGTAGTACAGATAATGAACTTTTTAGTCCTTCACCTTTTATATTAAAGGATAAATAAAAAACAAAACTCGCTTAAAATATACTTATATTAAGAATTAAATTAACAATTAAATATTTAACATATTATAGCCATTTATTATAAACACCTATTTTATCGAGGGCTTACTGTGTGTTCAAACACCTACCTATAAAATGTACAATATGTATATTCCAAATTGTGATATAAATTGCATATCACATAAATACATATGATGCCATTGAATTAAGTAAATATTACATACTTTATGAAGTCAATCCTACAGTGAGTAACTTACAATATGCAGGAACATCACTAGTTTCAAGGTAAGATATATTATATATAGACTTTTTGTCACAGAGAGAGAGAATTATATTCACCTAAGTTACAGGTAAATACGGTCTTTTTCACTATGGTAAAAATATTATATATTCACTTAATTTGATAGCGTCCGCATTACATACAGTAGCGTCGTAACCATAGTCACAAACTATCAGTGTTTCATAGTAAATTCGCTATACCTGTCTTTTTACCGGGAAAATAGACAATAGTATCAAAACGATTTTATACAGAAATGCAATAAAGTGAATTGAATGTGCATCTAATTCTAGGAAAAAAAATATTGTTTATGGTTTTAAAATGGCCACAAAAATGTATTTTGTAAGAAAATACAAAAATACAATCGTTCAAATCACGCACTAAGCCCCAGTGAAAGATAGACAAAACTACACAGATTATAAAAATATACAAACATAGAGTCACACAACCAGGACAAAAGATGACACATCATATTTCCTTTATGTTTGAATAATATTCAAAACTATACGTTTTCGAATGTTCATAATTAATGTTCTTAACAAATCGCTTCATTTAATCTTTGAAACAAAACATTTCAAGTTTAGTTTTGTGACAGTTCTATAAATAATGTACATACTCTATGAATATAAATAATAATCAATCAAATTGTATGTGAAGTTCCATTCTCAAAAAGTGAATAGATTTCTAAACCTATTATTTCAACACTAAATATATATCACATTGTATGAAGTTTTAGCGGTTGTTCTCTTTGGCTGTGGATGTATAAAAAGAGGTATTTCATACCCAATAAGACTAGATATGATATTATCTATACATAATGTAAAACAATATATTAAAATATAGCTACAATAAATATTGCTTTGCAACAACAAAAATACATACAAATGTATGCACAAATACATTGTCTATGGGTATGTGACTCCACGAAACTATAAAAATGGCAATGAAATTTAATTTCATATTTTTGTATTTTTTCTAATGACATCACTGACTTACCTAACCTCACTTAATATCAGTCTCAAAATCGTCAACGTCCACAAACACACCACTTGTCTGTACTTACACCAAAATTGGTCAAATGAACATTTGATCTAATCTTACTATACAATCTTGCTATGAGGTTTATTATTATTAATGATTTTGCTTGTTCTCCCCGTTGGCTTCTCCGTTTAGGATGGGCGGAACCGGCGGCTTTATAGGCGGAGCTGGTATCACCTGTGCAAACATACAATCAGAACCATAGACAATTAAACGTCATTTTATGAACAACTTTCTATGACTAAATGTGACATTATGTTTGTGTTTATATATATATATATATATATATATATATATATATATTTTTTTTTCATTTTTTTCAATGAAAATAAATATTTCTAATAATAATCTAATAATAGTATTAGAATCAATTCTTTTTGGGTTGAAGTTATACAATAAACATTATCTAAAATGTTGTCCTAGTATTTTTTTACATAGTTATATGTTATAATGAGTTATATTTTACGGCACAGGACTTTTTTATTTACAATAAAATATCTGTTTCTTCTATCCAATTGTATATTTATCTGCTTTGCTTTATGATTTTTTTTAAGTCATAAGGAGGCGACTGAACAGTCGGAGCCTTAAGGTGAGCCTTAAGGTACCGATGCCCATAGACATCCGCACAACCAAAAGTTATGCAGATGCGTTGCCCTCCTTTTCCCCCAAATGGGCCACCGAAAACTCACAAACCGCACTAAACGCGACATCATAGCTGTCACTTGAGGCCTGTTATGTGAGCATGAGGTACCACCCCGGTCGTGCCGGCCCAATTCGGCAGAAAAGCAGCATGGCACTACCTCTATCAAAATATGATTGTTACATAACGTTGCAATTACCATCACCACATGAGACCCAAAGATGTTTATTGTTTAAAAAATGCACGGCGACAATATACGAATTCCACAACAAGCTTTTCTGTAAACAAATTATATATAACAAGAAAAAACATTACGTTTATTTTTTGCATCTCCACCCAAACGTAAGTTTTACCAGAAACAAATAACCTTCCACCACCCGAAAACATTAAAAACTTAACTTGCAACATTGAGAAGTTTCTTCTTCGAGATGCTACAATTTCTCAAAAAAGTCGAAAGTTGCTAGCAACTCCAATACTTTGTGCAAATAATGTTGCCATTAAACTCGAATGGGAATTTTGAAAAAAATAAAACAAAATGTAACGTTTTATATTTGATTAAATTTTAATTTGTCATGTATTTTTTTTATGAGGGGCGGTATTATTGTGTTGCCATATTAATGATTGTAGTTGCCAGCAACATGTAGTATAGTCGGTCAATAATTTCGTACGTGTATTCCTGGCACTTCGTCTTCGGTGTCCTGTTAGAAATATCGGATATTAAATTTGGCGGCAGCTAAAGTTATTATCGAAGCGAAAATAAGCCACGTGATGTTAGATTACAAATAGCGGGTAAGCATATAAAAAATGGGGTATCAATATATTGTATTATTTTGTGTGTATTTCATCTGTAGCTAAGAAGTGTCACATTAAAATCATTTACAATAATGTGTGCGTGTGTGTATGTGTGTGTGTGTGTGTGACTCACAGAGGGTTTGGGTCGATGCGTGTCGACGGCGTCGACGGACAGCTTGATGTGCTCCTCGCGGCAGCCGTACGCGACCGGCGTCAGTTTGATGACCGTGTGCAGGGGGACGTTCAGGTACGGCAGCTCCTCTGGAATTTAAATTAATATATACAAGTGAAATCATACCTAAATGTAATTTGTACAGGACAACGTCTGTCGGTGCCACTAGTATTATATATAATATTTCTACAACTTTTTTGATTTTGATAATTGCTAGCAAGGCTTATCATTTTGATATGAAATATCTACCAGCGCGCCTCCACAGTAAAACTGATACGATTGCTAAGACGGCAAACGGTATGACGCTATCATACTCCATCTTTCGTAATGGATTTTTATCAACTATCAATTCTAGTATCAACATATATATTTCACATCTGCCGGTCAACGATCACTTGTTCCTCACCAGCGGACTTGTCCAGGAAGTAGGCGAGCAGACACCTCATGACGGCCTGGTGGGAGACCACCAGCACGTTCCCCTGGCGCTCCAGCTCCATGATGACGGGCTCGAGGCGCGCCACCAGGTCCTCGTAGCTCTCCCCGCGCGGGTACCGGTACGCGAACTTGTTGGCGTCGCGCGCGTTGAAGTCCGACGGATACTTCTGTTGGATCTCCGCGTACGTCATCTCCTCGCAGATGCCCTATAGTATTTGATATATAGAAACGGGAATATATTGTTCAATAAAAAATAAAGGTTATATTAGATAGATAGGATAGGGAAGCGCTGTGCCGCGCTCCCGGCTGCATGGGTACAACCATCTTGCTTGTTTCTCCCGTGAAACAGCTTCGCTGTGTTTCGGAGAGAAGGGCAAGACAGGCAGTGTAATTACTGGCACCGAGACTTAACATCTTATGTCTCAGGATAGGCAACACATAGATGAGTTGCCTGGGCTTGTTCCAGGTAAACTAGTTTATGTTCTTGGGCGACGTCGACCACTTACCATCAGGTGGCACGTTTGCCAGTTTGCCTATCCTACTAACATAAAAAAATAATAATAATAAAATAAGCTTCTGTGTTAAGGCATTCATAATATTATGAAATAAAAGATTTTATTGAAGATCCAACCACACCTTGGGAATAAGACATTTATTTTTAAGGTATTATATGTATTATATGTATGTATAACATGACTATTTATTTTATTTTTGTTGACAAAAGCGCAACTCCTAAGTTTCTTGCAGTTTTTCTTAAGCGGAGCCTGCATTCCAAATGAGTTTTTTTACCTACACATTTATTGACAACTTTTTTGACCTATTTCAAGTGTATATATAAATTGTTACTTAATCGTATTTTGATTTATTTTGTCTTATCATCTAAGGGGCAGCCAACAATACATAGACAAAAAGGGAAAATGTACTATCGTATAAGGGTCAAGGGGGTAGCTGGTAACACTCACAGCGTCGATCTGGAAAATGATTGGCATACAATGGGGTAGTTATTAACGTATAGGAAAGGAGTCATCAGTTATGTACTATTATCCAAGAGGGTAACCGGTAACATATAAAAAAAGAGGGTATCTGCTAATGCATTATCATAAAGGAGGCGACTGTTAATTCACTGGCATTAAGGCGGGTATCTGTTAATTTATCGTCAAATGGGCGAATATCAACTCACCGCGTCGATCTCGTTGAGCGCCTTCCACCGCTCCTGCGGCGCGCGCACGTCGTTGACGGTCTGTATGGCGCGCCTCATCCACGACGTCCACACGCGCAGGCCGGGGATGCGCTGCTGCTCGATGTAGCCGGCCAGCGCGCCCGCGTACTGCCGCCCGCGCAGCGACAGCTCGCTGTCCCCGCCGATGCGACCCACCAGGTTGTGCATGCTCTCGCCGTGCTAAACAACATATACACAGATAGATATAATACATGTAGGATCGGGTTTTATGCTACCCCCATCGACCATAATATAGCCCCTAGACGCCCGATGTATGAATAAGTGTGTGGGAATATATAGGTGTGAGCCCCAAAGGGAGATCTCCGACCGAGCGAGATGGTATGCTCGGTCAGGCCGAAGCCCACTTACTATCAATTTAGCTGTTGTATATATAGCGACGAGCTGTGGAACTTCGATAGCGTGATTCAGGAATGTGGCACTGATTGGTCCGCCACATGCATAAAAGGCTGTCAAGCATTTGAGCTATGACGTTAGATTCTATTGTTTGATGTTGTTGTTGCTTGTATCTGACCTATTGTAGACCTTGGTCTAGTATTGAGTCTAGTCACTAGTTTTTAAGATATGTCTTATCAAAACCAAATAAGGTATAGAAATTAACCCGAGTGCTCACCCTAGTTTAATAGTTTTACTATGACAAATTTTAATAAATCTCAAAGACTGTAGTCTAGATGTACTGGCCCCAGTTAAATAGTAAAAATAAAACAAGTCTTATTAAGAGGTAGTACCATGCTGCATTGCAGCCGAATTGGGCCGGCACGACCGGGGTGGTACATTTCACTCACATAACACCGGCGTCAAGTGACAGCTATGTTGCGTTTCGTGCAGTTTGTGAGTTTCCGATGGCCTATTGGGGGGATAGGGCATTAGCAGTCACCATATGGTTCCGCTTGCTCGGTAGCCTCCTTATGACTTAAAAAAAATGTATTAATACAGTCCCAAGACACTAGCTATAGATATACAGAGTTTATAAATAGTTTTACTATAGTTTCAGGGTGAGACTCTCACTACACCCCCAGACTAGTCAGCAACTCACCCTCGTCAGGTATATAGTCCGGGGCACAATATGTATGTTCATGAGGTAGTACACGATGCGGCTCTGTATGTGTCCCTCGTGTTTGTGCACCACCACCTTCTCGCCCGTGTCGTAGATCTTCATGAAGCTGCACTCCGACTCCAGGGTTTCCTCCAGCGGCTCGTACTTCTCCTTGTAATGCTCTATCCTCAGGAGGAAGTCGTTGAGCACATTGTCCGTGTTCTGTATGTTGGTGTAGTCGGGGCTGCTCACCTTCACTTCCTTAAATATAAATGTTATGGTCATGGTATCTGCTCGAAGGACATACAATAGTTCATGTTCACAAGTGTGTGAACGATGGTCTAGTGCAGGGATTCTTAAACTTTGAAGATACCTACCGTGACAGTAACACAGTAACACCAACCAAATACCTTTTATTTTATGGACCCCAATCAAATGATTACAAATCAACACTAAAATCTGAACATTTTTTAAAGAAATAAGTTATATTACTTATTTCTTTAAAAAATGTTGAATTTGAAACATATTATTCTTACATAAAAGTTATGGATTATTTTAATCACATATTTTGCGCAATTTCAAAATAACATTGGAACCCACTTTGGGTATCCCTGGTCTAGGCTCGGCTACCAAGAGGTGTGTTCAAATTAGGCCACTGTACTTGAAATGTGTTTTTCAAAATTTTCCTTGCTCACTGATAAAAGAAAACACCGCGAGGAAATCTACATGCCTGAGGCTGATGAGAATAAGTCTTTAAGGGGGGTGGAGACACCCTCACTCTCCTCGTCTGTTTTAGAGGAGAGATATGCTAGTTCATACTACAAATAGGTCAATTTCGGGGCGCGTAAAATTATTGCTGGTAACAAAAAGTATGTACTTAATACTTTTAAATAAGTTACCGCCAAGTAGTATTTAGTATGATATATGAATATATAGTTTATGGGTAGGTATATGGAAAAAGCAAAATTCATTGTTAAATCTATCTTATTACTATTTTGCGAGCGAAGCAAAAAAAATATATATTGAAAAAAAAATGTTTGGCCGTGTTACCATGATATTCTGTTCAATGATGCGTGGGTCATCGCAGATGGACTCCACGAAGAACAGCTTGAAGCCCATCTTGTGCACCACGATGTCTCTGATCATGCGCCGCCGCTCCATCGTCGAGTTCGTCGCGTCGAACACCTGATACAAATACAGATTAAATCAGAGATACCATTTAATGTCAAATGAAATAGAAAGTGAGGGTTTTACTTATCATAGGTCATCACTTTGCAAGAAGTAGGATGCAAGTGGTCGGGTAAATAAAAAAAATCGGTTGTCTGTAAAGTCGGACGACGATAGTTGAACGTTATAACGTCATAAGAAAATCGAACGCCTCAGAGCGAGGTAACGCCGCATGCGTCATGTTTTTTCCTTCTTCAAGCCGGCTCCATCGAATTATAAGACGTTGTCATGTCAAAAATGAATAGGCAAACTGAAAGACGAGGTCCCAGGTGGTAAGGTCAGCGTCGCCCACGAAACAACAAGCCCACCTGGGGCTAACCCACGGAACTCATTCTTAAGACACATGTTAAGTCTCGGTGTCAGCAATTACACCTGTCTTTTTCTATCTTCCATTATTCCATAGCAAAGCTTGACTCTGAACTGACTGGAACTGAAGCTCTGACTGGCATGTTGGTCTAGTGTTTAGTGACCCTGACTCGTGAAGGTCGTGGGTTCGATCCCCATCCAGGACAAATGTTTGTATAATGAGCATGATCATTTGTTCTGTGTCTGGGTGTAATTTATCTATAACATGTATGTATGTTTTCTAATGTTTACGCGAATTTCACTCATTATAATAAAACAATTTTTACGGATTTTATCGCGGTTTATTAAGATCTTTACAAGCCCGACGTTTCGGATACTTTACAACAACCATGGTCACGGGAGGACTGAGGTGTCATACGTCCTATCATGACAAAGTTATTCGAACTACCCTATGATACACCAATATTTTGGTCAGTCCTATCTACGCAGAAAGTGCTAACTGTATCTTTAATCTGTGACATATTATGCTTGGATTTTGATTTGATAATTTTAATAATGGGATTCCAAGCAAGTGGTAAGAGCCAGCCATCTTCTCTATTGAAATTAGGATGTTTTTTAATTTCAATATCCTCGCGGATCATCCTTGGTTGGAATCGGTGTTCTTTTGCGAGGACTTGTGGTTTATCAAATCTGATATAATGGCGAGCTTTGTCAAGATTATGTTCACAGATGGAAATGGATGGATCTTTTTGTTTGGCCTATATAAGAGAGACCACAGTCACAATCAAGCTTGTATTACAAGATGCAGGAGTATACAAGCTTGATTGTGACTGTGGTCTCTCCTATATAGGCCAAACTATAAGATCTATTAAAACTCGCGTGAAATAACATATAGCTGATTTAAAACACCGTCGCTACACTAAGTCTGCCATCTGTGAACATAGTCTTGACAAAGCTCGCCATTATATCAGATTTGATAAGCCACAAGTCCTCGCAAAAGAACACCGATTCATAGCACGGTGGGGGCTCTTTGTACCCCTCTTATAAGAAGAGGGGACATAAGAGCAGCGGGCAAGGGGTGAGGATGGGAACCTCACCCCATTGTACTGTCCCGACGTTGGGAGGGGTTGTTCCGTGGTACGGGACATCCCCTCTGTGGAGGTGGCGTCGGTCCTTTGCAGGACTGACTAGCCGTCGAGGTGCCCTGTTTGTTTACTAGATCCGGGGCACCTCAACAAAAGCGGCATTGGTCGCACTCGCCGGGTTTTAGTGGGTAGAGATGCGTACACTTACCAGCTGTCGGGCGCAGCGAGTCCCACATATCCTCCTGGGGAGACTCACTCCCGAGGCGGGATGCCTCAGAGCATTTCCCGGCGTAAAAGAAAAAAAGACATTTCAGAGTGCATTTCCAGCCGGTAATCGATTTCGTACCTTAGACAATTTGTAACTTCTGGGATGTGATAGGCCGTTTTGAGTCTTGACTCTTGGCTCATTGAGAGGTCTGTCTCAAGCAGTGTAGGTACGGAATTTTTGATCATGTTGATTTAGTGCAAAATATTTGGTTTCGTATCCTATAAACGTACGAAAATATTAAACAAATGTCTATGGATTTTAGACCATAAGTTTGGCACTTACCTACCGTATAATTTACATCACGTAATGTAATAATAGTATAAATTGATTTGAAAATTATGTATCGAACATTTCCAAAATAGATTTCATTTTTGTTCCATGCAAATTTGTTCTGTAAAATGTATTATAATATGCAAAGGATTTGGTAACACAGCTGACTAGTAGGTATCTTATTGACTATCAATAAGATATTAAACTTGTAATTGGTGGACTCCACAGTTTTCCTAGGAATAACTTTAGATCTTAAGCTGCAGTGGGGTCCCCACATAGCTAAATTGGCGAATAGACTCAGTTCAGCAGCATATACAGTGAGAAAAACAAGACAGTCTACTGATGAAGATACGGCGCGAATAGTATATTTTAGCTACTTTCATATCATCATGTCTTATGGGGAAATGCGGCCGACATAAACAACATTTTTGTGCTGCAGAAGCGGGCTATTCGTGCAGTTTACAAGTTGCCCTATTCCACTTTAAGAGAAAAAAATTAAAGAAATAGGAATTCTGACTGTCGCCTCTCAAAACATCTTTAAAAAAATACTGTATGTCCGGAAAAACATAAATGAATTTTGTAAGAAAAGTGATATTCATAGTAGGAATACACGTAATAGACACAGGTTACATGCACCAATGATTAGACTTTCGAAAGAAAGCAATTCTTTTAAAGGCAACTGTATACGCTTTTACAATAGGATCCCAGAAAACGTTCAAAAACTATCCATTAATAATTTCAAAAAAGTTGTTCATGAGAGATAAAGTAAAAGATTTCATGGAAGATACCACACCCTGGGAATAAGGCGTTCCTCCCAGGCATTTCAGGATAAGATGTTAAAATTGTTATAGAATACATATTATTTGAAAAGATTAGTTCCACTGAGTTTGTTTCGTTGGTTCTCCCAGTGGGCTTGCCTTGGAACCGGTGGTACATTCAAGAGACGTTCAAAAAGATACTGTATTGATACTATTTTGAATATTATTATTTTTTATTAAAACTTCGAGAAATGTCTTGATTATCGCATCTATGTATGGTATACCTATACTAAATAAAGACGTATTTTTTTATGATAGCTGGATTGGCAAACGGACAGACAAGCCCAGCTGGACTAGCATGCGTACAACGAGATATCTCTTGACTAGAGAGAGAGATAGATAATGTCTACATCGAGTATTTTGTCGAGTAATACCACGTAATACGGAGTGCTACTACGAGAATACTCTACCTATACCGAAATTATATAATTATAGTAGGGAAACGCCACGGTATACAAGAAATAGGCACCCGGTTTTATTTTGTATTTAAGTTAAAATTACTTTATCTTGATCCTTAACCTTTTGAACGTATAAACGTCTCGCCGTACCCCAGACGCCAAGCCACTTTTTCTGTAAGATTACCTTCATAGAATATAGGGATGTTGAAATCTTAATCGATATACAATTGAGTTTTTATTTTCGTCTTCCATTGTCTAATAAACCACACTCACAACAGGATATTTTATTTACCCTGCAACTACATCCCAATGTAGTAATATTTACACCGCATTTAACAGAGACTTTATCAATGTAAAAGCACATATTAGAAAATTAAAATAATAACAAATTACGATATGGTTACAACATTATTCAACATATTTTGACTTGGTAAAGTGACAATGGCGTGGCCAGCCAGTCTTTCTTTTGGCATTCTCGCATCTGAATTAGGGATGTAGCAGTGTACACGTTGTTAAACGATTGTATTAAGTTTTTTTTTTATAAGAAGGCACTACCTTTTACTGGAGAAGTATTCTTACTAATAAAATAACCATATTTAAAAATGCGCGAATTTTTTAATTTTATAATGAAAAGATTAAATGGAAATCAGTATTTTAATAATTATCGTTTTTCTTAAGAATAATAAAAAAATTAACAGTTACATACATCGACCATAATATAACCGGAATAGAGCGTTAATGTTTTGTTTGGTCAACGTTTTTTTTTGTGCTCTGATTGTCCAACTGATGGCCATTGATTGATGATCGGCAAATGGGATGTACATACACATCACTGGTTGGTGGAATTTCTATAAAGTCAGTGACAAATCACTGAGCAGTTTCGGAAATTTATGGTTCACATTACTACTATATACGGTTTATATGCTCAATGGTTACATAAAATAAAATATTAGAATTACGAATCAATCTTACACTATCACAGATCTTTGAAAAAAACCTCATATAATGCTATGTACTACATTAGATAAATCACATATTAATATTTAAAATCACAAATTATATATTAAAAGTAATAAGATGTGGTATTAACGTGAACCTGATATTGACTGGCCTGTTCGTTTAGTGTTTAGTGACTCTGACTGCTAAACCAGAAGGCTGTGGGTTCGATTCCCACCCAGTACAAATGATTGTGTGATGAGCATGATCATTTGTACTATCTGGGTGTAATTTATCTATAATATGTATGTATTAAGAAATATAATAATAATAATCTAATGACGCTTTCACACCACGTCAATCTGGCCATGTGGTAAGTTCTCGAAGAACTTGTGTTATGGGTACCAGACAACGGAAATATATTTAATACTTTTATATTATATATATTATATTTAAGATTTTAATTATATCTAGCTGACCCGACAGACGTAGTCCTGTCTTATTTATGAATATTGAATTCGAATTAGTATAATTAATAAGAAAATATTAAAAAAAGTGTTTATTATTCTACTGCTATATTTATATTTATATATTATGCTATACTTATATTCTACGACAATAATAATGCGATTAGCCAGTGTCGATATTCTAGGAACAAGTATCATATGGATTGACATTCCCGTATACCCGAAAGGGACAGGCATATTTTACAGGGATACCACATTCATAATAACTACTTATTTTCTTGAAACAAGTGAATTAAAAATAATAAAAAAACTGGTAAAGGTTGATAGATAACTATAATCAAATGCCCTAACCAAACATTTATTGTAATTTTAGACAGCTGCATTTTTCCGGATTATCGAAAATATTATCTAATGACTAATAACAAACCGCTAAAAACATCAATAATAAAAAAGAAGGCTATATACGTCTTAATATGTATGATCTATAGTACATAGCCTTTTAGGATAGCAATAAACATATTTGTTTTTGTGTATATTTCGAAAATTCCAGTCACCTTTTTTATATAATACCACATTCTTGGGTAATCTGCCTATAACAAAACTGATATCACCATACCTACATAAACCGACCAAATTAAAAAGTAGTACAAAATGGCGGCATATTTGACAAACTGTTCGCGAGTGAGAATGTTAGTATGGCATTCAAATTTAGTCGATAATTTTTTGTTGGGCACATCATGTTGTGCCTAACGTTTTATCTATCCTGATAATTGATACCAACGGATAGAACAAAAAAAAATTGAGTACCTCTTTTTTTGTAAGTCGGTCGAATATAGTATAACTCTGGAGTCTGGACTATACTACTATATAAACTATACTATACTATATAAATTCCATAAACATCTTAAGTTTTTATCGATATTATAATCATAATATGTCGCAACACTAGCTGTCACATATAGCAGACTATGGCGTGTGGGGTACTCCTTTTATACGCATTTAACATCTACTTTTAAAACAATGAATTTCTCAATATTCATGATATATTTTTATTAGTTTCATGCTATCAAATATAGACGGAAGCTTATACTTTTAAATTATATAAATATAATCACTCAAAAGTAATGGTTAGATAGTTTATTTTATGATATGATGCGACGTGTATTTTGCCATTGGCGGTCTGGGCCAGATTTAGTTTTGTCACATATAGTCGACAATGGCGTTCAAAAGGTTAATATTGAAAACGCATGTTAGCTACTGTAGATAGATAGATAATACGAGAAAAGGGGTAGACAAAATTTTGTCGTACGCGCATGCTAGCCCAGCAGGAAACTCATTCACGTGTTGCCTATCTTGAGACATAATTAAGATGTTAGTCTCTGTGCCAGTAATTACACTGCGGCACAGCGCAGTCCTCCCACCGGTCAAACGCTAGGTAGGTAACCTAGTGTTTGTAAGCTTGGAATTACATTATAATATGAAGAAATATTCGAAATTATTGGTACGAATTAAAAAATCTTTGACCTAGGCTGAAATCATCGTCAGTCCGAATACATCTATAAATTAAGTTAAGCGAAGCTGCGGGACATAGCTGGACGCTGGTGGGTACTCACGGCGACCTCCCCGCCCTTGACGAGCCACTCGCAGACGTCGTGCAGCGCGTCGAGCGCGCACTGCTGGCGGATGGCCATGGCCTCCTTGTTGTCGGCGCGGAAGAACTCGTGGCTCGTGTACGCGGTAGTCGCGTGCCGGCGGTACTCGCCCAGGTTGAAAACTGAACACAAAGTAAGAGGTAAGGTAGTAAGAGGTAGTGCCGTGCTGCACCGAATTGGGCCGGCAGGACAGGGTTGGTACCTCTCGCTCACATAAAACCGCCGTCAAGTGATAGCTATGCTGTCGCGTTTCGTGCGGTTTATGAGTTTCCGGTGGCCCATTGGGGGGGATAGGGAAAATGAGGGCAACGCATTTGCATTACTTTAGGTTGTGCGGATGTGTATGGGCGTCGGTAGTCACCATAAGGCTCCGACTGCTCGGTTGCCTCCTTGTGACATAAAAAAAACAAAGTTAAAAATATGTATGATGGAAGAGTGGCGCAGTGGCAAGGTGGACACTAGTGGAGGTTCAAATAAAGACGAAAGTACTAAAGTACGATGAAATATGTCTTTACTGGTCATGGATCAGAAAATTAAGTATTTAAGATTTTCTTAAAACTATTTTAGTTAACTTTAACGTGTTGTACCCGTAAAAAGTAAATGTTATTCATAATGTTATAAGTTCCAATGAACTCATATATATTTCATAGTATGTATAAATGTCATGTTTATAGTTTAAGACCAACGAAAAGACTCCCAAACATCCAATACAACTTATAGCGGCTTTACCAATAATAAAACTACATCGCAATTTCAAGACCTTCACGGAACGGGGAGGTGTGATTGCGGAAGGTATGCGGCACAGTAGACCGAAGACTGTGTTGCCGCATTCTAAGATCCTTACAAACGTGTCGCTCTTTAAGAAAAATCTCAAACATCTAAAGACCTAAGAATTTATTTAGATAAGCTTATAAGTGAGATTCGCAAACAATTATCAAGGTTTCTTGTCGTTTTTCAGACATTCATATAACCCGCTAATTACGCAAGTAGCGATTCGCTACACGTTTAGAAAGTGTATCGTACGGTAATACGCAGGGGTGGTCAACTTCGACATTATTTGAGACCTATTTTGATACCTGGGGATTTTTCAGTGCTGCAAGCCTATAAATAAAAATGGGTATTTCATAATAAAAAAACTTCATAAAGCTGAAGAGTCATTATTAGTAAAAATATGTAACTATTATTATAAGTTTTAAAACATTAATTGTTGAGCATTTTGTGTTTAAAAAGTAAATAAACTTAAAATAAAATTATATTAATTTTATGCAATGGTAACATTACTACAATTGAAGTTTAGTTTGTGTTGAAGTTTTATCTTGGAATTTTAAAATGGCTGCTTTGTTTGTTTTCATTTAGGTTTTCAGGAAGAAATGGCGGGAAACATCGGGACGCGCGGTTGTGTTTTTTGGTTTCCCGTTAATTAATTGTTATTTTGTGTTTTGTCCATTCAGAGTGGTTTTCTATAGTGTTTGTCTTAAAAACTTGATCTTTATATATTGTGATTGGTTGGCGAATCTTATGGAGTACCGTTCTGGAGTGGTTTTCTTAGTAGGGCTGTTCTAGCGTTTTTCTATAGTGTTTGTTTTAAAAACTTAATCTGTGTAATGTATAATGTGATTGTTTGGCGAATATTGTGATGGACTGCATTGGGTGGATATAATGGGGAATGATAGTTGATTGATGGGGGCTAGAGGGGTGAAGCCGCGCTCCTTGGGGTTTCCCGCCATTTCTCCGTATTACAGACCGAATAACTGTATTTTGTATGGCTAATAGCGTAGTAGCTAATGCCTTTAAATGAAAATAATATAATAAATATATAATAATTTAGGTTTTCATAATTTGAAATATAAATGTAATTACTGTCGTTTTGTTGAAGTTTTTCTGCTTTTGCGTTGAGTTGAGCCAGTCATCTCCGTAATCATGTGAAGTGAAAGTGTTATAGGACTTTTAGAGACAAAGACAATAATTACGTGTGATTTTACTAATTAGTGATAATATCAATAAAACTATTATTATGAAGGAAGCAGTTGGAAATTTTAACGTATAAAAATTGTTAGGATTGTATATTATTGTTTATAGAAATAGTAAATGTTAACTGAGGTGAATAAAAAATTAGAACAAAATTATAATTGTTTTATTTAATGTGATATCATGAATAATTTGGCTTTTGAATTGATTCAGGGCACTTATAAGATCTGTTTATGGAAGTGACGATATCAATTCTGAAGCCAAAATAGGTATATTCTATTTTGAATAAAAAACCATGCTAATCAGGGTTATTTAAAATTGCCGCTCAAACAGTTTCTGTGGGATTAACAGAGATGGCAGCTGTGTCCTGTCTTAAAATTTTTTGTATGAAGTTGACCTTCTTCCCGCTAGGGTAATTTTGTTCTGTGGTAATACGTCATAGGTCCGAATCCTACGTCTTCTCGATTGGTCACGTCGTCGTCACCATTATTCTTTTTTAAACTGTCACTGGCGGTCATAGTAACAGATTATTGTGCCAACGTGGATAAAACAGTAGAAGAATATAGTTAGGAAAAATCAACAGGAAGTTTTTGCCACTTTAGTCTCAGAATAGTCTGTAAAGAATTAACTTAAAAGATTGAATTTATAGAATTGATTGAATGATTCACAAAATCGACGAATTGCGTGCGCCGCAAAATTGTATATCCATTCATCATCTTTGTAGATTTATTTTTTATTAGAAACATGTCTATTAACTTACCTCTTGTGTTTATGCCTATCCAGTTGAGGTATCTGGAGAGCTTCTTAGAGATGTATGTTTTGCCGCGCGCCGGCAGCCCGACCATCGCGATGACATGAGGAATGTTTACATAGTTCGCGCGTTCACCTGTAAAGAAGGAAATGTTATCATTATTTAAAAAAAACTATGAGGGCAACATTAAGAATCATTTATCACTTTGATATAAGTGACATCAGCCCCTATCCATCCACTGCTGAACATAGGCCTCTTCAATGAACGCCAAGACCGATCCCTCGCCACTCGCATCCAACACGGACTGGCCACTGTATGGAGATAGAAGTAACTAGTGTCATTTCCAACCCAACGCCAGGAGGCCGTGTGGTCGCAGACTGCACGGTTGGCGGGGAGCAACCCCCCACTTTTACAAACCAGAAGTGGGCTAAATGGGCTCACACTAATCCAATGTAGCACCTTCGGGCCGTTAGCATAGATCCATCCGAAAAAAAGTGTCATTTAAATTTTTAAATTGAATTATTATTACAATATTTCTTTAAAAGAAAGTCGCTTGAATCACTATTATTTATTTTATAACATTTTGAAGATATCCATTGTCTTCTTATGAATGAACACTTTATATAAATTTCATCAAAGTATCATAAAAATGGTCAACCAAACTTATGTTATGAAACAAATTCACTAAAAAAAATCAGTGAGTTCTCCATGAATATTTTATTTATATTATAATATGCAACCTTAGTTAATATGTAAAAGAAAAGGATTAGTACTCGGTCTTCAAAACACAGTTTTTGGGGGGTAGTAACATAACGGTTAAAGTAACTTTTCTCCATTAACATGTATGTAATAACTCAGAGGAGAACCTCATTTTAGATTAAATATGATAATCTGACCGTACTGTACTTCCCGCGGAACATTGAGATTGTTTGATAAAACAGGATTACACAATAGAAAGCATTCTTGTGAACGAGCATGTTTATAATTTGCAAGTCAATGTGAGTGACAACACAATGCATTTGTTTACTATCAATTCTACACGAATCGAGAATAGGTTCCATGTAACATAAATAAATCTAAGAAACAGATATAAATTCATTATATGAATCTGCTCTTGGACAGTTTTGAGCAAAAAACCCCATAAATTCCTTTCTCTATGAGTATGAAGTGTAATATGAGTCTGTAAAGGTATAATAATTAATCATATATCAAAGAAAATAGGTAAAATCTATCTATACTAGTATAATAAAGATGAAGAGATGGCTTGTTTGAATCTAATCTCCGAAACAATTCTATGGATCCACATTGTAAGAGGTAGTGCCATGCTGCATTGCAGCCGAAATGGGCTGGCACAATCGGAATTGTATCTCTCACTCACATAATTGTGGGGTTTGTGACTTTCCGGTGGCCCATTGGGGGATAGGGAAAAGGAGGGCAACACATCTACATAATCTCTGTTTGTGTGGATCCATTCTAGTTGCCAAAAGGCTTCAACTGCTTGTTTGACCTCCAATGCTATATAAAAAAATATTGATAATTCTATGTTGGCTAATATTAATGATTATTTCTACAATCTATATATAACTCTGGGTCATAAGCGGTACTAATAATGTATTGTTAAATCTATTCAGCAGCTACTGTATAATATATAATTTTATATCATCCTGCATCCATCATTTACTTGGCCAGACCTCCAAAGCGTTATGTAATCACGGCTTTTCTAAAGTTTTAAAACTTACTAAGGACAAAACTTTTTTAATTCAATCTTATAATAAATTGTACTAAAAGATCATGAGGTCAGCAAACAAATAATAAACTTAACACTTATTATGTTTTTTTTTCCTAGCCTATACTGTCCCACTGCTATTATAATATTATTATTATATATTATGAATTTGATATTTTTTAATGGTTTGTTTTTAATTAAATTAGGCCTTAGCTTCAGCGATTAATAAACACTGGCATAGAATATTGACTCTAGCAATATATTTTACAGAATTTAAAACAATAATAGTTTGATAAGATTTATCTTTAGTGCAATCACAGTATAGCACTAGGTTCACATAGAGAATGGATAAGCAACATAAAATAAACAGAGAATGATAAACACTTGCACAATAATACTTGATTACTTGTTTTATATTACTAAAATAATCATAACATGTAATATTTGTGTATTATAACAAGATAACATCCCTTATCGAGCAATATAGACAGTAATTTGTTCAATCACCGACGATAGTTTAATAGATAAAGTATTAACCATATTTATTAAATATATTAGATACATATAAAACGTTGCTTAAAAATTTGCTGTGTACTTTGGTATAACAGGCTTTAGATAACCTCTTGGTGTGAAAATACTGAATGTCACTTTTAATTACATACCAATATCTAGTGCTAGAAACCATAATATTTCATGTTAACCATTAAAATATATGAAAGAACGAACCATCTCCAAAAAACTGCTTGTTTAAATATTTCCAGCCTTCTGCACGGTTGTCTTCTGTATCCATGCTAGTGGTATTTTCCGCAACCGCTAGTCTAAAATGATTGATGTTTAATACGAGACTAATTTAATTATATTCACATCCTATACACAACGAAAGCAATTCGCGACTGGCGGTCCGCGTTTGTCAGTTGTCACTGACTGCTGACAAATTGACATTTGACATTTTAACTAGCAGTGTTTCTAGATAATAATTTTTTTTTCTTTTTTTATGGCAATATTTTATTATTATTTAATAAGCTAGCTGTTGCCCGTGACTTCGCCTGCGTTAGCATAATTTTTTTTTCGCGGAAAGCTATCTGCTAATGAAAGTCCCGTCAAAATCGCTCTAGCCATTTCAAAGAGTAGCTGGAACAAACAGACAGACATACAATAGACGTTTTAATTAAGGTTGAAATTATCTTAAGTTTCAAAGGCAATTTATGCTCCGAAATCCAAATGCACTTGAGTTTTTATTTTTTTTAATTGGGTGTACAAAGTTCGACCGCTATGTGTGTCTGTCTGTGGCATCGTAACTCATAAACGAGTTATCTAATTTGTATGCGGTTTTTTTCATTAGCAAGGAGGTTTCCTGGTGGTATAATATCTTAGACTTGTTTTATCTAAATCGGTTCAGTCATTTCATCATTTATGGATAACTCACTATATTTTTTTTACGGTTATCAAATTGGTTCTAAAATAATGAATGCATGATTTGTGACTCCTTCACAGTTTCTTATAAATAAACATGATATTAATAGTTATTCAAAGAAATTCGCTAATAATTATTCATATGGATACAATTTTGAACAACAGTGCCCTTGACATTGTTTGATTTCAACGAATATCTTAGGAGATATCATAGTTTTAATCAAGTATCACGCGCACATTTATGACGTGTAAGCTGGCCGCCATTAGCTCTGCAAGGTAATGAGCCGAGTCGTCAGCGCCTTAGGGAACAGTTGTTCCGCGTATTACTTGTTTTTGCGATATCAATAAAAATATATATCTTTATTTCTATACCAATAATATAAAGGGGTAAGATTTGATTTTTTGTTTGTTTCTTACGGATTAAGTCAAAAACTTACTCTACCGATTTTAAAAACTCTTGCGTCATTAAAACGCTACTTTAATACTGAGTGAAATAGGCTACTTGAAATAATCATCATCAACCCGGATATGGTTGTAAATTTAAGTTAACGCAGGCGAAGCTGTGGGTTACAGCTAGTATGTAATATTTAATGACAATAAACAATTATGTAAACATTAAACACCCTTATTTTTCATTCATGAATAATTTGGCACGTGAAAAGAAATCCGTACCGTTGTATCCGTGTGTACCGTTCTATATCTATACTAATATCACAGTCTAAGAAACTACAGTCGGCTAACGGACATGCCTAGACAGAGCAATCGTGCGGGGTTGAGAGAGACTGCGCTTTGGACACGTCAGTCAGACACTTAAAATAATCAAAATAAAAAGCGACAGCCCTGACTGACGTGTCCCAAGCGAGTGTATGGCAGCTTGGGCTACCTACCTACCATAGAAATAATCATCATCAATCAGGCTACGGTTGTAAAGGCGCAGCTGCGGGTAACAGTTAGTTACGTATGTGAAATGTAACAACCGGTAGTGTTACATGTCGACAAAGTTCAATTGAACTGCATATGAAATTTAATAGGTCAAGGAATATACTTGGCACTTTTAGATCGTAAATTTGGAATGTAAAGCCAAGGTTATGGATAATGTAATTTATAAAAGTGTAAGCAAATAATTTCAATGATTTGTAAGATACATTTCTTAGTTAGAAAGTACATACATAAAAAGAGACTGAGATACATTATAAACAAACATCCGGAGGACGTACAACTCCTATACATTACGATTTTGCATGTATTGACTTTAGAATACCTTAGATATTTTTTCTACCAGAATCTGGTTTCATGATAAAAAATGAGCGATTTATTTGATAACTAAATATATTTTTATCACACAATAGTTATAGTGAAAAATTTAAGCTCGTTTTGTAACGTTGCCAAAAATAATGAATTACGTGCACATTACAGACATAACGCAGATACAGTATTGCCGGGTTTTTATATTTTAGACACGAACATTTTAAAAAGTGTTCATTGGCGCTTCATTTAAAATTTACCCATTTGCTACTATCGTGCCACCCATATTCGACGATAACCTTCATATAAACTTAAAAAAAAAACATAAAATGTAGGTATAGTTAATGTTATGAACCAAATGTATCGAGTAGCACCACACTACGGTCTTATTGACTTTCGTTCACATCCCTACGGACGCGAGCCGCGCCCGCGCGGGTAGCGCCGGCGCCTGGGCGGTAGGGCCCGCCAGTCCGCCGCGCCAGTCCATCGCGAACAGCCTACTTGAATCGCTCCTTTTGTTGCCGCTTGACGTGACGAGCGCTATTTGTTTCGTGACTCTTTTGTTCGCCTATTTGAGGCGTAGTCACGTAGATTGATTAATTTGAGTATAATGGACTATTATAAATATTGTGTATTGACTATTGTAAACAATTGGGTGCCTAAAGCAAGTTAATGTGAAAGAATTGTGAGCCGCCATCTTGTTGAACTTCTTCGCTGCGCATCGTGTCCAACCGAGGCTGTCTCAGATAAGTATAGATCAATTAGCATTGATTATCCGATTGGCCAATTAGGGGTTAGTGTTAATTAGATTTATATTATGAGGCATCGACACACCGGAGAAGGATCAAGACGTCGCTTAGGTAATTGAACAATTTTATATAGCTCGTGATATCGCGGACCGTTCTTCCCCACTTGAATTCCGGATAATAATATATATAGCTTCCACTGCCCTTTCCTGCTAGTCCGGATGCGGGAATGAACAGTTAATGTAATAACATAGAATAATAATTACTTACTAACAAAATATGAGCTGTAATTGCTTGAAATAAAATGTATTATTATTATTATTATATATACAGAGAATGTACTCCTGGCCTCTAACTTTCATAACTAAACGACTTTACCGCCTAATACTCCTCGTTAATACAATCTCATTAGGGACTTGGGAGAAAAGTTAAAAATGTCCAACTGATGCTATAAATAACAAGTTCAAAAACGGTCCAGAAAGGCGGTGAAGTAACAGGTTATGGTGTTTGTATCATAATATAGTTTGTATACTTAAATGTGTGTATGTGCGTAATTCTTGGCGCACACATGTTAAAAAAATTACCACCTGATGCTATGTGGCGGCCGCAGAGCGCCACACAGCCACATTTATTGAACGCTGCTGGACGAACACTTTTCATACACAGAGATTGTACTCCTTGTATCTATCCTCCATGTCCTCGTTGTTTCACTTTGATTAAAATTGTGTTGATCATTACAAATTGTGTAAAATTTTAAATAATTTTTTGAATAATATTTAATGCGTATAAAAACGTTTTAATGATTATACTTTTGTGTCACTAGTCACTACCCAAGAGAATGTAATCACTACGTTTACTGGTCACTACATCAATCACTAGATCAACCCAACATAAACCATACAAAAACCTTTTTTCTTTCTTTACTCAATTGATAACAGTTTATTTAATAAAACGCTGTCAGGGTTAAATGCGCACTAATCAGCTATCGCAATAATAACTCCCTTCAGGTAGCGCACGTTGACGAAAGTAAAAGTGAAACAATAACGAAAATAATATGAATGTGATGAATTTATATTCTTTTTCGGTCTGCATTTAGTCGGAAAAGTCTTCTCCGGAGTCCGTACTCCGAGAAGAGGGATATGCTACTTATAAATTATAATTAGCTACAGAATTAAAAGTGTGCAGCCATTGAATATTATCAACTATGATTTAAAAGATTAAAATCAATGTAAAAGGCGTGTTAAAAAATTGAATGACGAAATAACGTCTACATTTTTAAGAATTTTCATAAGAAATAACTTGCTCTATTCCGTTTAGGCACTCGTTTCAACTTCCAATTATTATAATATTTTCAGGGCCAAAGAAATACAATATAGTTGATATTTGATATTTTCGTTTTACCCTCTTTTCCCTGTCTATTATCTTTGATAAACTCTAGTGGAGTACGGTGAAGTTGGGATTGTAGTGTTGACGTTTATATAAGAATAAGAGGATTATAAACGTTTTAGACGTGAACTGATCAAACGAGATGGGTATACCTTCAAGCAGTACCCACTCCTAGTTGGCTTTCATCATCATCACCATCAGCCTTTATCCGTCCACTACTGAACATAGGCCTCCTTAAAAGTACGCCAAGACGACCGATCCTTTGCCACTCGCATCAACACAGGCTTTGGCGTTCTTAAAAGAGGCCACCGTCCAGCAGTGAACGTATACGGAGTGATACTATATACGGACAGTGTAATCATGATGATGACAAGTGTCTGCTCGTAACTAAAAGCCTTGACCTGGTAATTATAAGGCCCAGTCCTGACAATCATCCGTCAGCCGGTCCCTGGTATCTGCTTGTCTTATTTCAATGGAAATACTTCTGATTACGGTTTATTGGGGGCTTTTCCTACTATCACCCGAAGGTTATTGTTCCACCTACGCCTTGCACATGAATAATATTATAGTTTATTTGTTAGTTGTGGCCCGCGGCTTTGCTTTCGATAACTTACATAACAGGATTCTAGTCGTTCTTCAGTAATAGCAGGGCAAACAGATAGACAGAGAGGTCGGTCGATCACCAACCAAATGGGGCGACGTTCTCCAGTTCTAGTTGTGGCGTGTGGTGCGGATCTGCCGTCTTGACATTCAGTGAAAGAGGCCTATGTTCAGCAGTGGAATGCTGTTAAAGATGACGATGTTTCATCATCTATCTGTATTGTATGTAGTTTATTTTAGTAATTTTCATAGCACTATGTGTAATAGCTTATTGTTATGGGGCATCGAGCATAAAATCGGAATAGAGGGGTAATGTTATATTGTGTTTTGCATGAAAACATATTCCGCCAAATTTGTGCTGCGACGCTGCGCAAGTTCTGAGCTCTGATTGGCCGACTGAGGGCCATTGATGAATGATTGGCCGATGGCCGTACATACACCACGCGGATGTCATTTGCCGCCAAAATTGAGGTTCCCTGGGGAATGCAATACCGGTCTACCGAGATCTCGCATGCCATGCGCAGGATTAATTCTGTTTGTTAAATGAACGGGATTCCGCGCTAGATTAGCGGGAATGGTGAGAAGCGAAATTCGTGTCACGTGTGTTAGAGTAGGGCACGGCAACGCGGCAGCCGCCAACCGACGATCCATTCATGTACGAAGAAGACAGGACTAAACTTATGCATGATAAGGCATTTCACTTACCCTCGAAAAAAGTAGTACCTATTACTTTACAACATATTAGAATTGAATAAAAAAAATTAAAACCGACTTCAAAATTAAAAAAAAACTAAAAAGTAATAAAATAATTTCTTTCATCTTTGTGCCTACAATTTATAATCAACTTGATCTTCTACTAATATACAATCTTTGCATTTACCACGTCATTATTGTTACTTTTGGAGTCGGTGTCAGCCAAGGTAGGTAGGGAGGTAGGTACATCAACGAATACGACACCGGCTTTATTAGTGATTGCAAAATTCGATAACTGATTTTATTTATCTGAAATATGGGTAGAACTATTAAACGCGTTGCTCAGATTAGATAGCGCTGTATTAATGAGATGAACGTAGAAAGGGTTTAAATCATTCATCATCACGGAATTGTGTAAAACTTTATATACATGTAATTGAAAGCAATCACGGCCGATTTGCTGCTATTCATTAAATAATTCAGTTATAAATATAGGTATAGAACATCACCATCACCAATATATAGGTATAGAATGGATATTATGATGACCTTGAAATACTATGATGCGCTTCCAAGGCACAGTTGTTTTTTGTTCATTTAACAACGACAAGTAAAATTAAATTAAATTAATTAAACAAAATTACATGATTGCATCATGAACTAAGCCCAATAAAAGCTGTAAATCGTCGAGGATTCCCCTCGACTGTGTAAGGTCTTCATCATCACACCTGTAATGGCACTTATAACCCATATGGGTGCAAAGTTCTCATTAATTAAAATTAATTAAGTCCAAACACAAGGTAGCTACTGTAACCTGTTGAGGAGTTCCCTTAACTGTCCTTTGTCTTTATAATCAGACCCCTAATGACAGTCACAACCCATCTAGGTGTAAAGTTCTCATCATTACAAATTAATCAAGCCCAAACACAAGGTTACTGATGTAAATGGTTGAGGAGTTCCCTCGATTGTCTTTCGGCTCCAGCATCTGATCGACTCCAGACCTTCATTAAATTGTAGTCCTTTAAAACACTTTATAAAAAAAATATCAAACGCACTAGTCGCCCCTATGATTTTCGAAAGTTCCCCTCGATTTCTCTGAGATGCCATCATCAGATCCTGGTTTCCTTATCATGGGACCATTTGGGAAGTATACCCTTTAGAACAAAAAAATAATTGATAACCTCCTCCTTTTTGAAGTCGGTTAAAAAGATGAAAAACACTGACTGATAACTCTGACTCTGAAGACGACTCTCGCCAATCTGGAGTCAAATTCACAACACATGCATCAACATAGTCTCATCAAGACGATCTCGAGCTGATTTTGACGAATTTAAAATCTACTGGACCAATTTAGATCTGGCCATAACTATCTCGACATTTTAATAAAGAAAATGAATTATTTTGAGTCAGATGGACAAAAAGGCAGATTCTTGTCTTCAATTCGTTTATAACACCTTCATGACGATTGTCCCTACAAGCGTGGAAGCAGAACGAGCGTTTTCTGCTGCTGGTCATATTATAAAGGTTTGTAAAGTCAGGAGCCGATTAGCAGATGAAACAATAAACACCTTGTTTTCAAAATAATGTTTAGTTTTCTACTTTTGTCAAAATAATGTTTATTTTTCTACTTTTGTGTAATATTTATTTTTTCTACTTTTGTCAATTTTAATTTAAGCCCTGGAGAGTAATTTCCCCCCTGAACTTACTGAAATACTAAAAACGGAGATAGCAGGGCGGACCACGCCATTATCTTAAGCAAGATGCTTATGTTTTAACCTAAATGTTTGGATTCGGAGTGGTTTGAGTAAATATTTTTCCCTTTAACCGACTGTGATGTAAGGAGTTGTCAGTTAGAAAAAGTTTTAATAATCACGCGGGATCCTGCATATACCTGGATCGAAAATGTCCAGTCCCAAATACCGGGTTTGAGAATTTCCTGCGGGATTGCATACCCTAGCCGTGCCCCGTATCTGTCCACCACAGGACACCAGGGTGGTCGGTCCTAGCTATCTTAAATCCAGGGAGCCTGGGGGATAACAAAACTATTCTTCCAAATTTTTAAGAGAGAAGTAACGGAAGACGCTATGCCTTTCTTGGTCCATTTAAGTCAATGTAGTAGTAATTTTTAAATAGGCCAAGAAAAAGATGTAGAACTCCATGCAGATGTAAATTCTAACGTCTACTAATTTTGTATTCAATTTCAATGTGAATTTTAACGAGGTATTTACGTATGGGAATTGTTTCCAGTAATAACTGTTTGTAACAAATGTTTGAATGCACGGAAGTTTTACATCGTTAAAGTTAGCTCAACTCCGGAAATGTTAAACTGTCCTTCCTCGAAGTTTTACCCTAAAATTAAAAACAAAACATTTCTCTATTATATTAATCCTTCCCCATCATGGTTCATGCCTTGTTGTGGCGGTGGGGCTCAGTAGCCTAAAGTGAGGAAGCTGCTCTTTGTTCCCCTTTTATAAGAAGAGGGGACAAAAGAGCAGGGGGACAAGGCGCCTCACCCCATTGCGTGTGGGGGGTTAGGAGGGGTTGTACTGTGGTGCGGGACAACCCCACTGTGGTTTTGGCGTCGGTCCCTTGGGGGACTGACTAGGTGCCCCGTTGATCAAGGATCCGGGGCACCTCACCAAAGGCGGCATTGGTGGCACTCGCCGGGTTTTAGTGGGTAGAGCCGCGTCCACCTTATAATCTTTCGGGCGCAGCGAGTGCCACATATCCGCCTGTGGAGTCCTCCCTCCCAGGTGGGATGTCTAAAAGCATTTCCCAGCGTTAAAGAAAAAAAAAGGTTGAAACAAACTATATTTGTATAATCAACGGTATTAGACCCACATAGATCTGTGCATGATTACACATATCATGAAAAGATATGACGGGAAGACGTTGCTGATTCACAGGCGATAAACGCAGTTACAGACATACAGAGGAAATGGAGTTGATCATCATCAGCCTGTTATTATCCACTGGACGCCACCAAGTTTTTAGCAAGTTACCTGGTCATTGAAAAAGGCCGTAACATACGAACAAAGGATGTATAAGTAGTTTATAACTAAAGAGGGACGCCGGTAACCGGTATGGAAATGGACTTGTTTAAATTGACCAAGATTCTATTGTCTTTCTCTTTATGTGATAACAAGCTGTTGCCTGCAGCTTCGCCTGCGTTACACAACTCCTATAAGTCACAGCGTGATGTTATATAGCCTATAGCCTTCCTCGATAAATAAGCTGTCTAACACTGAAAGAATTTTTCAAATCGGACCAGTAGTTCCTGAGATTAGCGCGTTCAAACAAACAAACAAACTCTTCAGCTTTATAATCTTAGTACAGATTACGATAACGGATTAGAAGGTCCGTGCTATGAAATTATTACATAAATCTTGAATGTTAATTATTAAGAGGTAATGCCATGCTGCATTGCAAGTGAACTGGACCATAACACCCGTGTAAAGTGACAGCAACTATGCCGTTGCGTTTCGTGCAATGTGAGTCCGGTGGCTCCTTGGATGACAACGCATGTACATAACGTCGGTAGTCACCATAAGGCTCCGACTGCTCGTTTGCCTCCTTATGACTTAAAAAACTGTGAGATGAGCCATCTAATGAATGTAGATGAGCCTCTTCTTTATTCTTTGGTTTTCCGAGACGTTAGATGGTACGTCTTGCTGCCTGTTTCTTTCTTCTCTCCGAAACAGAAAAAAGGTTTCAAGTACAAAATAAGCAGCATACCTCGCACCGACGAGTGCAACCTTAAGTTGCAGGTAAGCGCATCATTTCCATCGATCCAATTCATCATCGATTAAAGAACCTGTACTGGACATTCCAGAACAACATTTTATAAATCGGATTACTGTGATCAGTGAATACAATATTGAGTCAGTCATATATGAAGCGTTTTCACAATCTTTACGACGTTGAGATAACAGTCATAAAGAGAAGCACGCGGCAGCAGCATGTGGGTTGCATAAGTGAAGGGCATCTGAAGTTTTGACGTCTTTTGACGTGTTGATAAAGTCTAGCGTAGTGATAGTAATTCGCGGGACCTAACTTTCTTCTTTATCAACGCTATAACCTTAGTAGAGGTCTTTATAATAACTATGATTGATGATATGAGAGGTCTTTATGATAACTAACCTTATCACGTCATTATTGTTACTTTTGGAGTCGGTGTCAGCCAAGGTAGGTAGGTAGGTAGTGTACAGCAATAAATACGACACCGACTCCAAAAGTAACTATAATGACGTGGTCAACGCAAAGTTTGTACATGAGTAGAAGATTAAGTCGATTATAAGCTGTAAGCACAAAAATTCAAGAAACTGTTATTTTATTACTTTTTAGTTTATTATTTTTGAAGTCGGTTATAATTTTTTGTAAAATGTTTTTATTTCTTAATTTTTTGTGATTCCAAAATTCGTCGTCTTGGCGTTCATTGAAGGAGGCCTATGTTCAGCAGTGGACGGATAAAGGATGATGATGATAATGATTATGATTACGATGACCGCGACATACTATGGTGTGCTACCAAAGCATCCTATATAATTGTGACATCGACAAGTAATAAAATGAGCATATCATCTAGGTAAACGAAACCAACTAAATAGACATTATTGGGAATAACTAAAAAACGGCTTGTCAGATCATAATAAAATTAATATGGGACCAAATTGGGAACACCAGCTTTCAAACAAGAAAATAACCATCGAAATCCATGCACAAACGGCGGAGTAATCGTGTCACATACATACAAAAAAAACATATCCTCAACATCCCCTTTTTTGAATTCGGTTAATAAATACTTAGTTTACCTAAGTATTTTTTACTTATTAAGATCACATCTTTGCATTGCTATATTTCGGAGAGAAGGGCAAGACAGGCGGTGTTACTGGCACCGAGACTTCACATCTTATGTCTCAGGATAGGCTACACATAAATGAGTTGCCTGGGCTCGCTCCAGGTAGACTAGTTGTCCTCTTACTACCTAACTAACATAAAGAAAATCTTGACTTATCAAGATGACCTAACACAATTTAGGTTGGTGCGATCTGGTTCCAGTTAGACAATAGGTGAAACTTCAATTGAACCTTCCTGTGGCGTTAAAATTTATTTGTGAACCCACGCGAAATAGCTGGTTCGAGATGGATTATTGCAGATCCTTTAGAGAAGACCGAATGTAATAAGAAATGAACAGGAATAACAGCAGTCATGTATTTATCATTGGGATTATCACTGGATTAAAACTTAGGTTTTTTCTTCTCATTAGATTGTTGCCAGCCAGCTATAAGTGCTATTTGACAGCTATCTCCCAGTGAATTTGAAGTATTTATCTGTATATATCCAACCCGACGTCAGGAGGCCGTGTGGTCGCAGACTGCACGGTTGGCGGGGGGCAACCCCCCCACTTTTACAAACCAAAAGTGAGCCAAATGGGCTCACACTAATCCGATGTAGCATTAGGGCCTTCGGGCCGTTAGCATAGATCCATCCGAAAAAAAATATATCTGTATTATATATATTGTGCTAAATTGCAATATATTTTTTCAGAGATCGATCGTCTTGGTGTTTATCGGATGAAACTTTGATCTGAATATTGGTTGAAGAGATGTAGGGATCCCTTCTCCACCAAAACAACATTGAAAAACTGTACGCATATGTAACGCTTTTCAACGTGTACAGTTTGCATATAATATAATATGATGTAGTTTCTTAAGAAATAAGTAAAATCATATTTTATTTTCTATCCTGATTCCTGTGCCACTATCTTGATATAATATGTATATCAACGTTTATAACAATTAAGGTGGCGAATGACATTTTCCGGTCAAAATACTTTGCTTTAATGCATTATATGGATGGTGTGATAAGATTGAAACATAAATGGGGAAAAAATTATTCATCCGTCTATGAACGCCAAGACGGATAGAGGCTGATGATGATGATCATGATGACGATTTATTCATGATATAATTTTTCATCAATTCGAAGCAGAATCAGATCTAAGTTTAGGCTAAGATACACGTTGCCAGCATATAATTAAGAGATGTAAAGATATAATCAAACATACCAAACAAATAATCCATTACTCACTTTTCCGTTTATCTTAATGATAAAGATAACTTCGAGTAGTTCATTGCAAGATAAGGAGGGTCGTGATCTCGATATCGCTCTTATCGACTATCGACGCACAATACAAATATGTAATTCTTAATAGTACGTCATACATAGTGTTCTTATTTTTATACCGACATTTTATGAGAACTTGTGGCAGATGCAATTTATTAAATTACATTATAAAACAATCCGCTTTCACATCGACATCGACACTTGTTTACTTTATAAGTGGAAATAAGGATTACGATAAATAATAAACAGCAGAGGACTCAGATGTGGGCCTTGTGGCATCCCCGCGGGTAATTTAATAAAAAGCATAATATAGCACCAATGAAGCATTACATAGCGTACTTTATTATCACCATAAAAATATGGCGTTGATGGCTAAACACGTAGCCTTTGGTTGATTGGTTGCTTTTGTTTCTTACGACAAGATGTTAATAAGTTTGATAACCGTGCCATAATTTAAAGCTGCTAACGTATTCTCTACATTTTATATTATTCCTTCCACAAGTATTAATCAAATTACAGACATATTGTATATAGTCAGACGCTTGTTATTATTAGTAGTAGATGGAGGCTACTATAGCTGATTTTGATTTTTGAATAAATAAAAAAGGTTTGTTTCATTTCAATATATCCAATACATTTTCAGAAGCTATTTCTATCACTACGCCCCCAGTACTTTCAAACGAATTTAGTTTTTGATTTTTATGATAATGTCCGTTATTTTATGAGAGTTGGCAATACACATTTATTTAATAATATGAAGCGGGTATATCGCTTGCGGTTATCTCATTTCGTTGGTTCGTGATCAACACGCGCGCGTCTCGTGACAGACTCCATGTTAACGTGTGCCCAGATTGTGCGAAATAGAAAAAATAAATTGTCTACGCATTACGCACATGTCGGTGTTGCCATAACGACGCTCTATAAATAATTCGCCCACTTTTATATTAAATCAGCTGTCTTGATGATCAAATATAACTTTACGAATTATTTACACATGACAAAATACGCAATGGATTTGAATTTTGAAATAGTCACGAGGTAGGAGCCGTCCACTGCTGAACATAGGCCTCCCTCAACAAGAGGAAAGATTTGATTGTTTGTTTGTTTGTTTGTTTGCATTGAATAGGCTTCGAAACTACTGAACAGATTTGAAAACTTGTTTCACCTAGAGAAAGCCACATTATCAGTGAGTAACAGGCATCATTTTTTACCCGAGCGAAGCTGGGACGGACTGCTAGTAGTAATGTGACCGCATAATGATGGATGTTTATTTTTACACGTTATTCGTAAATATTCGGTTTGTATGTAGAATATATCGAATTTTTTTTGGGGCAATGATTTATCTCTAGGAAATAAATTATTTCTTATCTATGAGATAGAAGCTAAAGTACACCAAATCCCATGGAGGTAGACAAAGCTTTCTTCATAAGTCCATTGTGCGTCCATGCTGATATCGACTTTGTGAACTACAGAAAATAACACTAGTTAATAGTTTACGAATAATAATAATAATCGTAAAACTTTAAATTGTTAATGTCTTGATAGTAGGTACCCGTAAAATACACACTTCTTCAAATTTGCTCAAACTGTACATTAATAAATTTATGAAATGAATTATTATCTCGGTCTCTTAGAACTGAACAATAGAGAGATTTTATCATACATTGTTTTTTTAAACTTATCGTCCATTTTAAATACAATGAATACTTTGTTGTCACTCAATTTTTAAGAATTATAAAGGTTATAAAGTAAGTTTTTTTAATGTTTCCTGCCAGTTCGCAGGAGCGCTTTTTCACCAAGCGTTACAAAAACGTTTAAATGACACAAATGGGTACCCATGTACAGCTTGGCAAAAAAGAGTATGACGTGGTGACAGGTGGAACTAAATATTTTACTAAATGGAAACCTATGATGTTGACAATACTTGGCCGACAAATACTAGATTTTCAGTAAAGCTTAGTGTTTCACATTTATTTTTAATGATTCGATTAAATTATCTTACTGATTTTCCATATTATGATGAGACCTAAGTGAAAGTGGCGCCCTCATTTTTTCCATACTCTTTTTTGCCAAGCTGTATTTATTTACACGAAAGCGTTTTGAAAGCGCGGCGTTTTTTTATCGAGTAATGTTGCATTTTCGACGTTGAGCGTTATACCACAAAATAATTGTTTGCTGGTTCTGTCAGTTGGCTGCAGCCGTGCGCACGCGTGGGGTTTGCACTTATAGTACAGTCTGTGGTACAGTAAAACAAAAAAATCCCATTTTATAAGATTTATATTTCATCAAATCTCTACAGGATCATCACTCTACAGCCAAAACAACTATCAAATAGTTTATCAAAGTACTCTGCAGTTTATCTCTAGGCTCTACCGCCTCTACATCGTAATATATTTGTATGATCATAAATATTAATAAGGTTTTATGTTTCTCACATTTCCTATACATCGCACTCACGTGTGCTGAGCTATTGTTAACACTGGTGTATGTATGTACATAGTACATACATATACACATACAGTGTATGTTTACCGGTGGGAGGGAAGCGCTGTGCCGCGCTCCCGGCTGCATGGGTACCACCATCTTGCTTATTTCTCCCGTGAAACAGCTTTGCTGTGTTTCGGAGAGAAGGGCAAGACAGGCAGTGTAATTACTGGCACCGAGAATTAACATCTTATGTCTCAGTATAGGCAACACATAAATGAGTTGCCTGGGCTCGTTCCAGGTATACTAGTTTATGTTCATGGGCGACGTCGACCACTTAACATCAGGTGGTACGTTTGCCAGTTTGCCTACCCAACTAACATAAAAAAAACATATTAAGAAATGTTTGCGTCACATATTCTGATATAAGAACATTTTATATTTTTAAGAGGTATAATAACTTTTACAATTTTTGCGAACGGAACATTTTTTAAAATATCTACATGCTATCCCCAATCGAAAGACACATAAATCGTATATTTCCGAAACTGCTGAAAAAGTTGACCAAAAAAGCTCTAGTTTAGTTGGTTAGAGGGATTTCACTATTAGGCGCTATGAGGATTCATACGTATTTTTTTTATAGAAGACCCGCAAACGGACAGTCCGTTCACCTGATGGTAGTGAATGCGACATCCACGGACATCCGCTACACCAGTGGATTAGCAAGTGCGTTGCCGACCTTTCAAATATAAGTATGCTCTTTTCTTGAAGATCCCTAGTCGTATCGGTTCGGAAGTATGTATGATTCTATGTAAAATGCTAAAATAAGTCATCTTTTCCTAGCTGAAGTTGGGTAAAAATTCAAAGATCTATATATCTCAGTTGTGTCAGGCTTTAATCATTAAAATTTAATATTTTTCAAACCGGTTTGTTTTCACACTCTAGTCACATGCCATTGCACCGAAACCGTTATTGGAAGAATGTTTATTTCGTCTAGTATTAAATTGCTAATCTGGGGCTCTTTGTATTTATTGTATGTGTGGCTTAATATTGAGAAGTACCGGTTGTAGAATGTATTATGAAATACATAACAGGTATTGCCGGAGCTTCACAAGCGATAGCGAAGATTTACAACCGTTCCCCACCATGGTACAAGCCTTGTGTTGTCGATGGGGCTCAGTAGCTTTTTTTTTTCTTTCACGCCGGGAAATGCTCTGAGGCATCCCGCGGGGGAGTGGGTCTCCCCACGCGGGTATGTGGGACTCGTGCCCGACAGCTGGTAAGTGGACGCAGCTCTACCCACTAAAACCCGGCGAGTGCCACCAATGCCGCCTTTGGTAAGGTGCCCCGGATCTAGTAAACATACAGAGCACCTCGACGGCTAGTCAGTCCCGCAAGGGACCGACGCCATCTCCTCAGAGGGGTTGTCCCGCACCACAGAACAACCCCTCCCAACTTCGGGACAGTACCTACCATGGGGTGAGGTTCCCATCCTCACCCCTTGTCCCCTGCTCTTTCTTCTTATAAGAGGGGTACAAAGAGCCCCCTCGGACCAATTCGCTTCGCCCAAGGTGCAGCGGCTCACCCTATGTTACTGAGCCCCACCGCCACGACAAGGCCTGAACCATGGTGGGGGGCTCAGTAGCTTAGGCTGAGCTCAGCCAACCTTGTGCGAAGCCAATTGAGCCGGGGAACTCTTTGTACTCCTCTTATAATAAGAGGGAACAAAAGAGCAGGGGGCGCGGGGCGAGGACGGGAACCTCACCCCATTGTACTGTCCCGACGTTGGGGGTTGTTCTGTGTCGACAACGACAACCCCTCTGTAAGATGGCGTCGGTCCTCTGAGGGACTGACTAGCCGTCGAGGTGCCCTGTTTGCTCATTCGAACCGGGGCACCTCACCAAAGGCGGCATTGGTGGCACTCGCCGGGTTAGAGTGGGTAGAGCTGCGTCCACGTACCAGCTTTCGGGTGCAGCGAGTCCCACATACTCGCGGGATGCCTCAGAGCATTTCCCAGCGTTAAAGAAAAAAAAACCTTATATTGGTCATTTTTTTGGTTTATTAGTTTCGTTACCTCTTGGTATTAGTATAGTAGATCTTGTTTACTGGAATCAATATGTGTAATGATCATTTCAATTAATATCGCCTTATCACCTATGACATACGATGATGCGTCATTCGATAACGAAATAAGGGCCAGCAACGCTAACGTTCAGGAAGACATACATACCTACTATAATAGTTAAACAATATGTTGAGTCACTCAATGGTTTTGTCGCGGTTAAGTTGTTTGCTGTTGTTTCATGTTTGTCGCGTTGTAGTAATGATTATGACGATGGAATCAAATCAAAATATCTTTATTTCGTATAGTCCATTGAAATGTTACATGAGCTTTACTTTTTTTAGAGGACGCAATTTTTATTTTTGGGACATGTGTCAATGTTGGGGGTCAATAGAAGCTTAACTCCAAGTTTATGGGGTTGCCGCCGGGTGGTCTATTACTTTTTTATACATTTTACAAAAAAAAATCCTCACACCAATCTTTTGGGGGAAAATTTTCTCTATATATTTTTTAATTTCATTCATTTTTCGTAAGAAACAAACTCATACACAACAAAGATATAAATTTTGTGCGTTTGATAATTACGTCGTTTTTAAGGATAAAATGTAGCCTATGTACTAATCCAAGGTATAAGCCATCACCATTTCTACTTTCAACCAAATCCTTTCAGTTATTTTGCCTTGAAAGAACAACAAACATCCAAACTTTCACCACTATAATATTAGGAGGTAAGGTTATTATTATTTAAAGAATAATAATAAACAAAATAAATAAATAAATGTTCACTTTGTATATAATAATGTTACTAATATAATCCCTTGTGGCACTCCAATCAATTTTTTTAACACAAAATTTAAATACATAATAGGTAAATAATAAACAGATGATAAATAAATAAAGTAAACGATTAACCAATAAAAAATATGATAAATTAAATATTTCATGCTAATTATAATATATTATATCGTGTCAGGCATTGTCGAATGCTTTCTCTAGAGACAATACAGTTTAACTAATTACCTTTCACATAGATCGAGTGTAGAAATTATCTTCTTTGGAAAGCCACATAAGAATATCTTAGAGATAAAAATAAGGTAAACCTGACTTTATAAAGACGAGAAAAAAGGGTTACATAAGTCTAGGTCGGGTACGTTGAAGGTCGCGCTTGTCGTTTGTTAGGAGTTGTACTTAGGATCACTGTAATCGCCATTTTGTTTTTCTGTATCTACATATTATTCTTTCAGTATATCTTTATTATCATATTTCCATTGTTAATGCAAAGGAAGTATGTCAGAGTATATTAAATTTATATTACCTGCGCCAAATATTCATATAAAAGTATTTCATAAATTATACTAAAGTCGAAAGAAATTGTTTTTTATCAATATTAGTTATTTACAAAAACTTCGTCAGAAATTTTCTCTGTGTTTTCGCTATAATATTTCAATACCTTGAATATTTGTACTTATCAAAGACGACATTTAAATATCATACTTAGGTATCACTTAAAATGGCCGAAAAAGCTTATGAACCAAAAAATTATAGTCTGTAATTGAGGCGAAGCTGTGGGCAACAGCTACATTCATAAATATAGATCGCGCAGGCCATATCGTGCAGAAACCACAGCTGTTTTCGTATACATTATACAATACAAATTTACGAGAACGTTTACTTTTTCTCGTTTTCTTTTTTCTAATAAACAATCGTTACTACGTGGAACAAACAAAGGATAGTGAAAGTTATCGCCATCTAGAGTTCCAAAAATATTAAGTCGTCTGTTATAATGTGTCAGGATTATTTTTGATATTATGCAAGGTTGGCCATCTTGGCTAGTGATCATTTATTTATCGACTTCTCTTGTCCATCGGTCATGGATTGGGAATTCTGGAGGCCCTGGGACAAGGAAGTAACGTATTTAGAATAAACTACTACAAAACACTAAGACCTCAATGTTTTTGATTTATTGGCACATTCCAAACCTTACTAAGTATTATTGCATTGATTGTTTATTTTCAAGCGAGTATTGGAATGAATTTTGATATTTTTACATGGAAAGGTGTATATCCACTTCGTATAAAAGTATACACGTAGCAGTGAATGTTGAACCAACTATTTTCTACTAGCTGGTTCCCGCATCGCCCGCGTTAACTTAGATTTACAGCCGTACGCGGATTAATGATGATTATTTTAAAGCCAAAGCCTCCTTATAAAATCTGCCAGTGAAAGTCCCATCAAAAACAAATTGTCAAACCTACCTTTATTTTAAACTAAGGTCAATGATTAACTATGAAGAATGGCATTGTATCTCGGACTACAAACTATAAACTGGCCTAACGGTATTACAGGCACTTGTAAGATATCGTTGATGAGATTTATTTTGCAGATCACCTATAGTCTATAATCTATACTAACACAACAACGCTCGTTAATCTCCGGCGCTGCCGTTCAGATTTCAAATAATTTTGCATTTGAAAGTCTGATTGTAAAGGAATTTTTGAGGAAATTTATTCTGACTATTTTTTTATATTTAGGCAGGTATACATAGTTCGATGAATAGAAAATGTCTTGCTATATTTTCATTGCAGTGATGAAGCATAGGTTCGTACGTTCGTCGCGTAGGACCATATACCTAGGTCCTAAAATAGTTGTATAAGGCTAAGAAACGTTTATTACTTCCACGTATTCGGGACTGACAAAACTGTGTTAAAAAGATTATACCTACTCATATATAAAAATGTATACCTACTGATAGTTTATATATGTATTTTAAAATAATTTCAATATTTACAATTTCATATAACAAACATAATTTATCGCAGTCACAGTTCAACACTTATCTTTAATTTAACAACAAAGACACACATTTTTTTTTCCTTGATGCGTATTTTATATTTAAAAAATTCATCTACTTATACATCCTACTTGAAATGTATATTTAGTAAAGTCTGTCTGGAACACTATTTTTTTAAAGGAATGTCTGTCGGGAACACTATTTTTTTAAAGGAATGTCTGTCGGGAACACTATTTTTTTAAAAGGAACCATCTGTTTGGAACACTATTTTTTAAAAGGAATCTCTGTCTGGAACACATTTTTTTAAAAGGAACCTCTGTCTGGAACACATTTTTTTTAAAAGGAACCTCTGTCTGGAACACTATTTTTTTTAAAGGAATCTCTGTTTGGAACACATTTTTTTAAAAGGAACCTCTGTGTGAAACACATTTTTTTAAATTTTATTCACAAGCTAATTTACTTTATCGTGATCAACATTATCAACCTTCTTCGTTCACTGATGAACACAGGATAATTTTTGGGTCACTTCATTTTATTTATTATCAGTAAATATTACCGAAAATATATATTGCTATTTAATAAGCAGCAACTTATAATCATATACTTTCTTGCTAATATTTTTTACTACTTAATATATAATAATAATTATTATTATAGATAAATTACACCCAAACGCAGCACAAATGATCATGCACTCACATAAACATTTGCCCTGAGGGATCGAACCCACGACCTTCAGTCAGGGTCACTAACCACTAGACCAAGAGGACAGTCATATATGTATAAATACTTTCTGTTTGAAATTATCACGCTTTTTTTTTCTTCTTTCTATTACTTCATCATTATCCATATTTCTATTAATATTTCAGCAAAAAATCAAGACAAGATATTATATTGACAAATCTATACTACTCTACGATCCTTATATTTTATAACAATGAATGAATGACCTATGATCCATTTTAATTGAAACTTTTAGGATTCATTTTTCTAAACGCTATAAGTGCGTTCAGAAATTTCAAGTTCCTCCTGCATCGATAGTAGTATTACATTGTGATAATATTGCACTATAGATTGTACAGCATGCCGCGTGAATAATCTGTACCGGTTTCTATGCCCGCTATTTTTTCAATTTCCGCGGGAACGAATGCGTCGCATTATTAGTTATTACCTCGTATTGGGAACGGCTTCGTCATTATAGTCTCCGTCGTGGGAGGCAGCAGCCGCTGCGTCTCTGGAGACATAACACTCGTGCACATATTCAACTCATGTTTTTTATTCTCACAGTTACTATTTACGCCGCCGCGCAGACGCAGCGACGGGTTGTTACCTCCGTCCATCTGCGTGCACTACCGACACATAACTGATTACTGAACACTTCACACCCGCGACAATCAGCTGATTTCGTTAAAAATGCAGCGCGGGAAGGGGACACAGATATCTCTGTCGTGCGTTTGCGCTGCGCAATAGAATTTCGATTTTCGTACGCGACTCTACGTACGCGCGTCGCACGACTCACGAGTTGTTAAACAGACGTCGCGTGCGGAACTGAGTGAACTGACTACTGAGTCTGTGTGTGACCGGTTTTCGGGCAGACCGCCAGCGGCTAGAGCTAAGAGCTTGTACGTCACACATCTAATTGATGTCGCCCCTTAGAATGTCTCCCTGACGGCTATTAGATAGTAACCTTGGGACAATAAAACAACATATACATATATTTGTTAGGTAGGCGGTAGAAGTTCTTTGCTATTTGGAATCACAGTCAATTATTAGGAGGGTCATAGTATGTATTACAAATTTACCAGTTTAAGCTAACAGATGACAGAAATGGATAAGAGCTATTTGCCCATCATGGTTCAGGCATTGACGTGGAGGTGGGTGGGGAGGGGAGGTGCGCTTAGCAGCCTAGGGTGAAGGGCCAGCCCAGCACCTTGGGCGAAGCTTATTAAGCCGAGGAGGCTCTTTATGTACCCTTCTTATAAGAGGGGACAAAAGAGCAAGGGGTGAGGACGGGAACCGCACCCCATTGTACTGTCCCGATGTTGGGAGGGGTTGTTCTGTGGTGCGGGACAAGCCGTCTATGGAGGTGGCGTCGGTCCCTTCGACTGACTAGCCGCGGTGTCCTGATTGCTCATTAGATCCGGGCATCTCACCAAAGGCGACATTAGTGGCATTCGCCGGGTTCTATGGTTCTATGGTGAGATCCACTCCCCCGTGGAATGCCTCAGAGCATTTCCCAGCGTTAAAGAAAAAAAAGAAGATAAGAGCTATTTCTCATCGCTGCCACTCCTGTGTCGACAGGATCAACAGCGGTAACTACTAAATGACCCTTTGATACGATCTCGGAGAACCCAAGGGATGCGTTAAAACTGCCTTGGGACCCGCAACGAATTATACAGAAGAATTCAGGAGGAGTTAATATTTCCGGTTTCCCTCCCCGGTTAAATCGGGAGACAGTACAAGATTGCAATGACTAGCAAAATTCAAGAGAAGGCAGCAGCATAGGAACTATTTTAGGATAGTGAAATTTTATGATACAATTGGAGTATGTAAAATTTTAAAGGTTAGAATTATACATATGTTATAACTTATAATTAGTAGCTCCTAAAATTTGTAAAATGTGAAGAAATATGGTAGAGTCGTATTTAAAAAGTACAAACAAATTGCTTACGATAATCGCCAGTCGTTAAGGCTTATTTTAATCGTTTTATAAAAGTAAACTAATGAGTGTGTAAATTATAAATCGTATAATATTTATCACTTACAATATATAAATATTGTTATCTTTATATATATTATATAAAAGAAATTTCTAATGAATGTCGCATCCAATTAATAACGTTGCTAAGCAGAATCTGACTCTACTGGAGAGTCAACTTACTCATTTATAAGATTCTTATGTGATATTGAATAGTTACTTGAAGTAATTCGGATTACCTACTTAATGCGCCAAGGAAATCTATCTACAGTAAAAATACATCTCAGGTTTAAACCATTTTAATATGTGTGATTCCTATTCTATCGTGCAAAAAGCGCAAAAACAGGTAATCCAATTTAAATGACAATTGGCATATAGGCCTTTTTCTTAGATTAACACATGTCTGGATATTTCTGCCAATTCTTAAAGTTAGTGCAGACGAAGCTGCGAAAAGAAGATAAGAGAAAGACAAAAGAGAAAGAGAGAAATTGAAACAATACGAGTATAATAAAAAATTAGAACTGCATTTTTTTTTCCTTTCATCACATCAAGAAAAAAAGAAATGTAATTATTGCAATAAACCACACTAAGGACATCGGTCATGACTCATGCATTACTTAATTTTATCGCTTGACAAAGTATGAAACATTTCCATACTGCAATGTATGTGCAATATTGGTAATGTTATGGGTTGGAATAAAGATAAACTTCGATAGTCCACATAAAGTAATTTTATTATGATCTAATACAGAACCGATATATGATTGACTCTATGCCCCTTTCTAAATTCTTGGAAACGGTTAAATACTACAAATTTTCAAATTTTATTTGGAGCCAAAAAAATCTGGCACTTGGGCCCCTAGACCATGTGTAGGCATTGACTTAAAGCACATATATATTATATATATTATCGATGTATGTAAGTAGTTGCTTACACTACCTTATAGTTCCTTTAAGAAAATTAAAAAAAAACCTTCAAGAAAAGAGCATACGCTCATTTGAAAGGCCGGCAACGCGCCTGCTAACCATCTGGTGTTTTCAGTGATTATCGCTATCACTTCCTATCAGGTGAACCGACTGTCCGTTTGCCCACTTTTCTATAAAAAAATATAGTTTGCTTTATGACAATTTAACTTGGCCAATCTAAAGGCTGTGAGTGACGCCAAGTTTTCTGTGTCAATGCGCATAATATTCAAAACTCTGTAACATAACTATAGTGTGACCAAGTTTAATTGCGCAATGGTCATTATTAACCTTATCTCTTTACGTGGCTGTAACGAATAACTACTTAGATTGATAAAAAAAATCATCAACATGCGTGCTAGCTGTATGCTTGTGTCAAACAAGCAAGAAGTGTTTAAGTGACATATTTATTCACACACACGTTCACACATGTATCATAGCTTATTCCGTGTACGACTCTACTAACCGGAATACTTCTTGTTTTACTAATAAAAGCATTTTACAAAAAATTAAAACCGACTTCAAAAATACTAAACTAAAAAGTAATAAAATAACTGTTTCTTTAATTTGTGTAAAAGTGTGTCAGCCAAGGTAGGTAAGGAGGTAGGTACATCAACGAATACGACACCGGCTTCAAAAGTAACAATAATGACGTGTTTTTTTTTTTTTTTTTTCTTAATTTTTAGTGATTGCAAAATTCGATAACTGATTTTATTTGTCTGAAATATGGGTAGAACTATTAAACGCGTTGCTCATATTAGATAGCGCTGTATTAATGAGATGAACGTAGAAAGGGCTTAAATCATTACATAACAAATGAAAAAACCGAAATGGAATTGTGTAAAACTTTATGTAGATGTAATTGAAAGCAATCACGGATGATTTGCTGCTATTCATTAAATAATTCAGTTATATATAGGTATAGAACATCACCATCACCAATATATAGGTATAGAATGGCTATTATGATGACCTTGAAATACTATGATGCGCTTCCAAGGCACAGTTGTTTTTTGTTCATTTAACAACGACAAGTAAAATTAAATTAATTAAAAAGCTGTAAATCGTCGAGGATTCCCCTCGACTGTGTAAGGTCTCCATCATCACACCTGTAATGGCGCTTATACCCCATATAGGTGCAAAGTTCTCATCAATATAAATTAATTAAGTCCAAACACAAGGTAGCTACTGTAAACTGTTGAGGAGTTCCCTTAACTGTCATTTGTCTTCATCATCAGACCCTTAATGACAGTCACAACCTATCTAAGTGTAAAGTTCTCATCATTACAAATTAATCAAGCCCAAACACAAGGTTACTGATGTAAATCGTCGAGGAGTTCCCTCGACTGTCTTTCGGCTTCAGTATCAGATCGACTCTAGACCTTCATTAGTAGACGCACTAATCGCTCCTATGATTTTCGAAAGTTCCCCTCGATTTCTCTGGGATGCCATCATCAGATCCTGGTTTCCTTATCATTTGACCATTTGGGAAGTATACCCTTTAGAACAAAAAAATATTTTTTCAAATCTGTCTAGTCATCTTCGAGTAATCAGGTAGGTAACATACATAAAATAAAAAAAAAGATTCCGACGAATTGATAACCTCCTCCTTTTTGAAGTCGGTTAAAAATAAGACAGTTTACTGATAAAGATACAGCGCGAATAGTATATTTTAGCTACTTTCATAGCATCATGTCCGATGACATACTTTTATGGGGAAATGCGGCCGTCATAAACAACATTTTTCAAAAAATTCAAAAAAGTTGTTAAAAAGCGTTTGTGTGGTAAAGCATATTATAAAGTAAAAGATTTTATAGAAGATACCACACCTTGGGATTGGGTGTTCCTCCCAGGCATTTCAGAATAATAACATGTAAAATTTGTTACAAATTATTTGAAAAGATTAGTCCCACTGAGTTTGTTTCGCCGGTTCTTCTCAGTGGGCTTGCCTTGGAACCGGTGGTAGACTCAATTGACGTTCAAAAAGATACTTTGTTGGTACTATTTTGAATAAAAATTTTGATTTTGATATGTATATATAGAGTTGTTAAGTTTGGTTTTTAGCAATAAATTCATCTAGTCATGTATATTAATGATTGCTTCATTGTCGCAAGAAAAAAAGTAGGGAATTACAAACACATTTTCCTTGTAAATGTCCGAAATAGAGGCGAACAATTGTTATCCAAGGAGGTCGAAAGTGCAATTATCGAGTTCGAACTCGTTTATTGAGACAAGATGACGTTACATGTAGACAATTGATGTTATTTAGTACCTATTAGTTCTAATTTAGTATCATATATAAGAGTAGTAGAGATTTGAGACGAAAAAGAGAAAAGAGAGATATAAAAACTTCCTAAAATATCAATGCTTTTACATTATTTTGAGATTATTTTGAAAACCTGAGAAATCTGGGACTCTTAGGAGGAGAAAGTTAGAAATAGACAGGGAGAAAGAAGCTTATTTGAATATTTATAATAAATATATTCATTTACATAAAATATGAACTTCATATAACTAGAGGTCACCGCCCAGCGATCGAAATTCGAAAAAATCATTCAACTTCAAATACAGTTAGTTTGACAGTAGGTACCTAAAACTACTGCTTCCAAACTTTTTTTATAATAAAAACCATAGACTTATTTTGTCGTAATAAGTTTATATACAGCTTGGCAAAAAAGAGTATGACGTGGTGACAGGTGGAACTAAATATTTCACTAAATGGAAACCTATGATGTTGACAATACTTGGCCGAAAAATACTATATTTTGAGTAAAGTTTAATATTTCACATTTATTATTAACGATTTGATTAAATTTTCTTACTGTTTTCCCATATTATGATGAGATCTAAGTCAAAGTGGCGCTCTCATTTTTTCCACTCTTTTTTGCCAAGCTGTAACTCATACGTCATTTATTTTTTGACGTTGTCGTTAATATTCAATTTTGAATGTGTGTTTATCGTGATGTGTGGAACATTTTATTTAATTAATTTATCGTATTTATAATGCACTATAACTAGAAGAGAAAAAGAAATAATAGAAGAATATCCCGATCTTATTTTATATCACACGTCTGCAACGAATGGGAGAAATGGAGTTGGGTTCTTAATAAAAAAACAACTGAAAAATAATATAATAAGTATTAAAAGCTTTTCAGACCGTATTGCGTTACTAGAAGTACGACTAACTGATAACTCTACCTGGTCGTTGATTCAAATATATGCCCCCACAGAAACATACCCAAAAAATGATATAGACTCCTTCTATCAAAAAATACAAGCTATATTAGACTCTATTCACACAAAAAATGTTATCCTACTTGGCGATTTTAACGCAAAAATAGGCAAAGCTCAGAACGGCGAATGCAAGAACATAGGGAAATACGCACATGGAAAGAGAAGCATAAATGGTCAGAAATTGGTTGAATTTGTCCTAGAGAATGATTATTGTATCGTAAACAACACATTTCCTTGCAATCCACGTAAAAAATGGACATGGCGATCACCAAACGGTCAACAACTAAATGAGATCGACTACATAATCACAAACCAACCAGCATCTATTAAGCAGTTTGATATAATAAAAAACTTAAACTTCAACACAGACCACAGGATGATACGCTGCGCACTATGCTTAGATTCAAAACCGGGAAGAAGAAAAGTAAAACCTGCTAACTATAGCAAAGAACTGCTGACGATCTCAGAAGAGGATGCTAGTTACTGGGGAAATAAATTCATGGAGGCTGTTACCACAACAACAGTAGTTCAAGAGCAATATAATAAATTAGAAATAGAACTACTAGAACTTCTAAAACGATTTCCAAGGGAAAGGAAATATTCAAAAAACTATATTAATTAAGAAACAAACGATTTGCTAAAACTGAGAAAAGAGTTATATAAAAAAAAAAGAACACAAGAAACCAAATCAGAAATAACAAAAATAAGTAAAACAATTAATAGAAATATCTCACAAGAAAAAAGAAAAGTGCGACAGGAAATCTTCGAAAATTTTATAAGCAGATACCCGATCTGCTTATATCCGCTCTTCGCAAAGCCTATAAAGTACTTAATGATAAGATAGTATGGACAGAAAAACTGAAAGATAAGCAGGGAATTATGCAATCCAGACGTCCTGACATTATAAATGAAGCAACAAAATTCTACACACAGCTCTACAATGTCGAGAGTAACACCTGCCCCCCCTCATATTATATACTAAACACGAACGAGCACGATACAGTTAATTTAAACATAGAGACACCAAGTATTCTCAGATCAGAAATTGAATTTGCTATAAAATCTCAAAAAAATGATAAGACCCCCGGTGCGGACAACATTGCCAACGAAGTGCTTAAATCGCTATCTGTTCCACTTCTTAAACCTCTTCAGGTGTTATTTAACAACATCCTCACTACAGAAGCCACACCAGAACAATGGTCAAAGTCTACAATTATTTTACTTCACAAGAAAGGAGATAGAAGTGATCTGAGAAACTATAGACCCATTAGCCTCATGACTAATCTATATAAAATTTTCTCAAAAATCATATTGAACAGAATAACGAATATCTTAGAATTCAACCAACCCCTCGAACAAGCGGGCTTTCGTAAAGGGCACTCTACCACAGATCATATTCAAGTAATAACACAATTAATAGAAAAGGCTAAAGAATACAGGAAAACGATATATATGTGTTTTATTGATTATGAAAAAGCCTTTGATTCATTGTATTTCGAAGCAATATGGACATCACTGATACAACAAGGTATCAACTTGAAATATGTAAATATAATAAGGAATATTTACTCAAAATGTCAAGATAAAGTAAGATTGGAACGCGAAGGTACAGAATTCCCCATAAGAAGAGGAGTAAGACAGGGAGATCCCCTCTCCCCAAAAATATTTTCAGCGGTGCTTGAGTCAATTTTCAGACGTCTGGATTGGGAAACGAAGGGAGTAAAGATGGACGGTGAAATGCTGAACCACCTACGCTTCGCGGATGACATTGTGGTATTTGCAGAAAACCCAACAGAACTAGAGAATATGGTTGAAGAACTAGCAAAGGAGAGTAAAAAGGTAGGACTCTTAATGAACACGTCAAAAACCAAGATACTGACCAATGGAAAACCCCAAGACATCATAGTAGCAAATAATAAAATAGAATATGTAACGGAGTACGTTTATCTAGGCCAGTTAGTATCCTTTGAAAATAGCACCAAAAAGGAATTACAACGAAGGACAACTTTGGCCTGGAGAAAGTATTGGGGCTTGAAAGAAATAATGAAAAACAACAACGTTAATCGTAGCATAAAGAAAAAGTTGTATGAAGTAGCAGTATTGCCTTGTCTAACATATGGCTGCCAGACATGGTCACTGAGGAAAGAGGATGAAGAAAAAATTGCTATTTGTCAACGAAAAATGGAGAGAAGTATGCTAGGAATAAAGTTATCAGATAGAATTAGCAATGACATCATCAGACGTAGAACGAGAATTAGTGATGTACGGAAAAGGATTAGACTACTACAGTGGCGCTGGGCAGGTCATATTTGTAGGATGGATGACAAAAGATGGACAAAGCGCCTAACAGAGTGGGTACCAAGGGACAGGAAAAGAGGAAAAGGGAGACTAAGCAAAAGGTGGAGGGATATTTTTAGGCACAGGTGCGGTTCTCAATGGATGCAAAAGGCCAGAGAAAGAGAATTATGGAAAGGTTTAGGAGAGGCCTACGCCGCAGAGGCGACTACTACTGATTATTAGTTTTACTTTAAATAATATTAGTATTTAGGTTTATGTAATATATAGATTTTAGTACGTTAAGTTTTTGTAATATCTATAGTAGTAGAAAAATAAAGGCTATTTTTATTTTATTTATAATAATGCATATTACACAAAAATAATAGTTCCCTCTCCCCTCCCTCAAATTACAAATTCCTCCGTTTGCGCAATCCTCATAAAAACAAACGCTTTTGCTTGTCCTAATAATTTATAGATAATAAGAAATAATAATAATAAAATAATAATTTTTGAAGTGAAACTTATTTATCGGGGTTGGAAAAAAATTTAGTGTAACATTTTTTCGTTACGCGTCACATTCTTCCGTTACGCGCCATCTTTTTCTTATCCCTACCACGCGTGATTTGAAAAATAACGTCATAAAGAAGTTTCACTTCTTACGAGTGTACGCTAGTACACACACACTTTTTTAAATATATATACTCCATTAATCATTTAATTTGGAATTACATTATAATATTGCGCTTATATTTTGCCCATACATCACCTATATTATATATTTTGTATATTGATAATTATCCAAAAAATGTTTTTTGTCACAATGCTTACCGAATTGAACGTCTAATTGTCGTAAAATTATTTAAAAATTTATACTCATGCTGAACACAAAGAAAATTAAAATTGGTTTTTTAAATCCTGGCTCGCTGGGAACCAGGCACGACGAGTTTTTAGCAGCCATGGATATATATAACCTAGACATAATAGCCTTGAACGAAACCTGGCTTAGGCAAGGTGAGGAAGGTCGTGCGCCTCGTGTCCCTGGGTATCGCCTATGTCATATCCCGAGATCAGAACATATACGTGCCCGGGGGGGAGGGGTAGGTTTTTATATAAGAAAGGGCATATGTACACAAACTCACGCACATCCAATAACACCTAGTATAGAACAGATGTGGCTTTCACTCAAGGGAAACGGCAAGCACATATATATTGGTACCGCCTATCGGCCTCCGTGGTTGCCAGTTGGAACCTTTCTTGGTGCACTAACTGATACAATTGGCTCGTTGTCGTGCTATGATTATATCTATTTGACAGGTGACTTTAATATAAATTTTTTAAATGTCAATAATACTGAGTTCAGGTTATTGCATGAATTCCTACGTACGCATGATTTACAGCAGTGCACAAATAAGCCAACACATTTTACATCAGACACAGAAACCCTTCTCGATCTGGTTTGTACCAACGCAAACCTCGATCGAGTATGTGTAGATTTCATACCGGATCTCAGCAGCCATGCATTGATTTCGTTCGAGGCTAACTTTCGTAGGGAAAAGTTAAAAAGTAGGAAAATATGCTATAGACCTATTAAAGACATAGCGGCAGATGACCTAGAACACACACCCAGTGCTATTGACTGGAGCCGCATCCTGTCCAACCGCGATATCAATGACATGGTTCGAGACTTCAGCGCGTATATTTTGTGGGCGTTTGATACCTTAGCGCCTATAAAGATACTGCGCACCAAAGAACACCAGTACCCGTGGATCACACACAACATCAAATTGATGATGAGACGGCGTGACGCAGCACACAGACGGGCACGGAAATCAAAGAACGACATACACGTGGCGTTCTATAAAGATCTCAAGCGTGAGGTGGCGTGTGCAATCGCAAGAGAAAAGATGGCGTACTTCAAAACATATGTCACTTCTAATGTTAAACAACCGCGACTGTTGTGGAGGCGTTTAAAAGATAACTTAAATATCAACCGAGAAATGACCTTAAAGTTGCCACAACGTTTACATGATGCCAATAAAATTAATACACACTTTCTGGATGTACCGGGTGGAAACCTTGTCTCGTCCACAACTTATATTTATTTTAAAACCCAGTACTTTGGCCTTCACACGTTCAGTTTGAATACCATAGGCAACGCAGACGTGTTAAAAATACTAAGATCACTGCGGTCTAACGCGATAGGCGCTGACGGTATAAACCTAGACATGTTGCTTTTGGTCTCCCAGTTTCCAGCTGGCCTAAGTGCGATCACCGAAATCGTCAATAAGTCTGTTGCTACCGGCGTCTTCCCGGAGTATTGGTTGAGTATATACAATTGTAAAACCCATACCTAAAAAGGACAACGTCACTGAATTAAAAGAACTGAGGCCTATAAGTATATTGCCATGTATATCAAAGATAATGGAAAGAGCTGTCTGCGAGCAACTGACTGCATTTATCGAAAAACACAATATACTACCAGTCATGCAGTCGGGGTTTCGTAAGCGTCATAGCACGACAACAGCTTTGGTGGACGTTGTGGATAACATACTTTTTGCTCAGGACAGGGCAGAGGCCACAGTACTTGTACTACTCGATTACTCCCGTGCTTTTGATACAATACACATCCCCCTGCTACTGTCTAAAATGAAATACTACGGATTTGATGAAAATGCACTATCTTGGTTTGAGAGTTACTTAAACAATCGCTTCCAAATTGTTGAGCTGGTTGAGGATGACGGCACCCCCACTCATTCTAATGCCTGTCCCGTGCACAGAGGGGTCCCACAGGGATCAGTTTTAGGGCCAATAATCTTCTCACTGTATATTGCTGATGTTATACAACAGATACAGCACTGTCGATTTCATATATACGCCGACGACATCCAAATATATATATCTTTCAGACCAAACGACGCGATAGATGCTATCTATAGACTTAATGAGGACTTAGCGCGTATAACCGAATGGTCAGAAGCTAATGCCTTGGTGCTGAATCCTACTAAGACAAAATACATGGCACTGGGCACTAAAATGCAAATCGAAAAGGCGGTGCAAATTATGCCTCAAATACGTATTAAGGATACTATTATAGAGAGAGTCGCTGAGACACGTAATTTAGGACTAGTAATGGATGAAGGCTTGCGGTTTGAGAATCACATTATGAAAACTGTAAGGAGCTGTTTTTATCGATTAAAAGTACTGTATAAAATAAGGAATTTCATAAGCACTGACCTTCGTATTAATTTGTGTGAATCTCTCGTCCTATCTAAATTAAATTACGCGGACGTTGTGATAGGTCCCTGTTTACTAACTCGATCGAAAAATCTAGTACAGCGAGTACAAAATGCTTGCGCTCGTTACTGTTTCGACATCCCTCCTCGCGCACACGTAACACCCTACCTCAACAACGCTCGGCTGCTCAAGATGGAGCGTCGTAGGCATCTCCACCTCGCCACCCTTTTATTTGGTATTGTTAAGCACGAAACTCCACCGTACCTTTACAGTAAATTACAATGGGCTAGAGATAAACAGCTGAGTCTCTCCACCAGGGGATCCTCTTTTCTACTCCTTATGCAAGTACATCACACAGCTGCGTTCCGGGGTAGCTTCAGACATGCTGCTACCAAGTGCTGGAATGACCTGCCACCGCCCACACGTACTCTGAAATCAATTAGCAGTTTTAAAATAAAATATAAAAAGTACTTGCTTGAAGAACAAGTACTTGATAATTTTTGATTTCAGTATATTTAAATAACATGAATGAACAAATATATAAGTAATAGTAATTTAGCTGTAACAACAAAATATAACAAGGCACATATTATGTCGAGTAAAATTAATAAATTAATAATTAGTATTTCCCCACCTAATCGGTTTCTAAGCTGTACAATGGCGGCGACGCGGCGTTCCTCTAGTCTAGCGCTGGATTCTGGTCGGTATGAGAACTTTGATACCCTCGTATGCCATAGCCCACAGGTAACAATGTTACAGACATTGTAAATAACGTCACACAATCTTCATCGTAATAATCTGAAAATATTATATCTATTTATTATTATTATTAATATAATAAGTATTGATATGAAATAAAGACAATGGTATTATTACTCTTTACTTACTTGTATTATTATTATTATTTTTTATTTTTTTCTTCATTTCTTCACCTACTTATATTACCATTTCATTTCCATTTTGAAATTATTATATTATAGTAAACGCTGAGCACGCGCGGTCTCAGTAAGTAGGTAGTAGGTACTGCATAGTGCATAATGTTCTTTTCGTATCTGTATGGTGTGGGTTGCATCGCGATTCGCGAGGGACGGCGGACGCAATGGGACTGAGTTACGTGAGCACCGTAGGGTTCACAATTCACAATACATGTAGCTACGTAGACCATTTATATTCGTTCGAATTACAAATTGTCACTGACTTACGTATAATAATAATTATTAAGATACTTTTTATAATAACTGTGTTAAATAATATGTATATATAGTGTTGGTTGTCCATCTGTCTCAACAACATTAGATTTAGATTTATCAGGGACCACATAACATCAGGATTGCGATTTCTTAGGAAACTGCAATCACACAACTGAGTGGTTACCTTTTGAGGAATTATATTACACTGTTGTGCATTTCCGGCGCATATAGGTATTTTATGTTTAAATTGTCAATTTTATTATTGTAACCACAATTATTGTTTTTTCTTTTTATTTTTAACATAACTACTGTTCTCATATGGTTGTATTAGATTAAGTATATTATGTAACGGTGTATTAATATTCCTTAATAAATCTCTATTATTATTATTATTATTATTATTAATCATAGAGTCCATTAAAATGTTACAGTATAAGAACCTAATATAATTTTTTTTTAACGGGCGCAATTTTATTTTTGGGACATGTGTGTGGTGGGTAAATAGAAGCAGCAAGTTTGTGGGGTTGCCGCCCTTGTCCGCCGCTTAATCTTGGAAAAAGGAGTTCAAACATCTTTTTCGCGATATCTCGGAAACTATGCGTCCTACAAAAAATTCTTAAAACCATAATTTATAGCAAATCGTTTTTCCTACGATATGTGTTTTAGAAATTTTTGCCTTACATTTAAAATTAAAGAATGTATAAGCAAAAAAGTGAGAAAATTTCTATAAAACCAACTCAACACAACACAAGATGCAGCTTGTTTTTGATTTTGAAGGCGAAAATCTAAACGTTTGTAAAGCTAGAAAGGTCAAGTTGATAACTGATATTTGGTGCTGTGGTAGCTAGACCCAAAATGAGAACAATGCTAACTTTTAATTAAGCTAGCAGTGTATCATTCGTGACCGCGCTATGATACAGTTGGAGCGAGAGGCACATGGGCTAATAATTTAGATTTTTCGAAAAAAAATAATAATCGGTTTACTGCTTATAGATTACTGCTGACATAACGACACGAGCAATCATAGAGCTGAAAGATAACTTTAAAATCGGTATTGGTGAAATTGGAAAAAAGTACTAATTAGTGCTCAATTAATGCTGCCGATAAACCAAGTTTTTTTTTTTTAAATAATTTTTCAAATTCCCGCTAAGAAAATCGATTTTCAAAAATCGGAAAGTTATGAGTATTACCCTGCTTTGCAAATATCGAGTTTTCATCAGATATCAACGTTATAAGGTCACAGGACCCTGACCGTAGACAGAGAATCCTGACTCCCCTAGTATGTGTGTTGAAAATTTTTATTTTTTTCAAAGCAACAACTGCTAGTATTAGCGGAAACTAATGGAATTGAAAGACATCACACTATTTAGTGCTCAATAAGTGCTGTCGTTGTAGCAATGGAGTTTTGAAAAATATATATCTTTTCATAGCAACTACTGCTAGTATAACGACTCCAGCAGTCTCAAGAGCGAGAAGAAGACTCTATAAGTAGTTATAGTTAATATCTTAATGTGATAAGCCTAAATTGGCAAAACAAAATTTACTCAGTATTAATTAGTAATTAATTAGTTTGAGGCCAAATAAAGACTAGCCAAAATTAAATTGGATCTACGATTGAACATGTTCATAACAAGCGTTTTTCCATAGAGCCTGTATCGAAAAACAATTATTCGATTTTTAGATAGAGTTAGATATCAACATCGAATATCGGATAGATCGATTATATTATTATTATATTATCTAGACATATTTATAGAAAGGCGTCAATAAAGTAGACATTACACGAAGTCATAAAAACGCATAAGTAGAGCGATTGGATGAATATCTAGAACTTTCCTTGACGTACAGTTACAAAGATTTTTTTTGTCAATCAATACAAAGAATGTTTTTGAATGACAATTGAATGTGATTGAGTAATTTCGAAAGTGAAAGGGGTTCGCGTAGAAGATAATAAAATTGATGTCCTAAAGCCTAGATATGACCTGATATGCCTGATGTAGGGGAAATTCGTTTTTTTTTATAGAATAGGAGGTCAAACGAGTAGTCAAGGCCTTTGGGCGAATATCGACGCCCATACACATCCGACAACCAGAGATTATGCAGATGTATTGCCTACCTTTTCCCAATGCCTCCCAATGGGCCGCCGGAAACTCACTAACTGTACGAAACGCGACGGTATAGCTGTCACGCCGGTATTATTTGAGCGAGAGGTACCACCCCGGTCGCATTTGGCTGTAAAGCAGCATGACACTACCTCGCTGAACTTGAGTATTAAAGTTCCGTGTCTCTCCTCACGTATCGATCAAACGAGCTAAATACGCCTACGTGATATAAACAACACAAGATGCAGCTTGTTTTTGATTTTGAAGGCGAAAATCTAAACGTTTGTAAAGCTAGAAAGGTCAAGTTGATAACTGATATTTGGTGCTGTGGTAGCTAGACCCAAAATGAGAACAATGCTAACTTTTAATTAAGCTAGCAGTGTATCATTCGTGACCGCGCTATGATACAGTTGGAGCGAGAGGCACATGGGCTAATAATTTAGATTTTTCGAAAAAAAATAATAATCGGTTTACTGCTTATAGATTACTGCTGACATAACGACACGAGCAATCATAGAGCTGAAAGATAACTTTAAAATCGGTATTGGTGAAATTGGAAAAAAGTACTAATTAGTGCTCAATTAATGCTGCCGATAAACCAAGTTTTTTTTTTTTAAATAATTTTTCAAATTCCCGCTAAGAAAATCGATTTTCAAAAATCGGAAAGTTATGAGTATTACCCTGCTTTGCAAATATCGAGTTTTCATCAGATATCAACGTTATAAGGTCACAGGACCCTGACCGTAGACAGAGAATCCTGACTCCCCTAGTATGTGTGTTGAAAATTTTTATTTTTTTCAAAGCAACAACTGCTAGTATTAGCGGAAACTAATGGAATTGAAAGACATCACACTATTTAGTGCTCAATAAGTGCTGTCGTTGTAGCAATGGAGTTTTGAAAAATATATATCTTTTCATAGCAACTACTGCTAGTATAACGACTCCAGCAGTCTCAAGAGCGAGAAGAAGACTCTATAAGTAGTTATAGTTAATATCTTAATGTGATAAGCCTAAATTGGCAAAACAAAATTTACTCAGTATTAATTAGTAATTAATTAGTTTGAGGCCAAATAAAGACTAGCCAAAATTAAATTGGATCTACGATTGAACATGTTCATAACAAGCGTTTTTCCATAGAGCCTGTATCGAAAAACAATTATTCGATTTTTAGATAGAGTTAGATATCAACATCGAATATCGGATAGATCGATTATATTATTATTATATTATCTAGACATATTTATAGAAAGGCGTCAATAAAGTAGACATTACACGAAGTCATAAAAACGCATAAGTAGAGCGATTGGATGAATATCTAGAACTTTCCTTGACGTACAGTTACAAAGATTTTTTTTGTCAATCAATACAAAGAATGTTTTTGAATGACAATTGAATGTGATTGAGTAATTTCGAAAGTGAAAGGGGTTCGCGTAGAAGATAATAAAATTGATGTCCTAAAGCCTAGATATGACCTGATATGCCTGATGTAGGGGAAATTCGTTTTTTTTTATAGAATAGGAGGTCAAACGAGTAGTCAAGGCCTTTGGGCGAATATCGACGCCCATACACATCCGACAACCAGAGATTATGCAGATGTATTGCCTACCTTTTCCCAATGCCTCCCAATGGGCCGCCGGAAACTCACTAACTGTACGAAACGCGACGGTATAGCTGTCACGCCGGTATTATTTGAGCGAGAGGTACCACCCCGGTCGCATTTGGCTGTAAAGCAGCATGACACTACCTCGCTGAACTTGAGTATTAAAGTTCCGTGTCTCTCCTCACGTATCGATCAAACGAGCTAAATACGCCTACGTGATCTTACACCCGTGTATTTAGTCAAGTTCGGCAATCGACATGGTGACGAATGGCAAAATGAACTGTAATATAAGGATCTAAAGGATACGAAAATATTTAAATCTACAAAGGTAGGTTTACCAATGTTATATTCTTACAGTTAACAAAACTAATAATACGCCTTGAAGGTCATAATTATTTAATACTTAGGTATTTGTATGATTCAGTGTCATATAACCTTGCTAATTAATAGTTAATAATTAATATATTATGTAGTAAAGGTTAATTTTAATAAATTCTCAGTAGTTTCTATTTAATAATCCCTTTAAAATGTACCCTTAATATTGGAAGTATTTATACTATATATTTTAATATTATAAAGCTCAAGTGTTTGTTTGATTGAACGCGCAAATCTCAGGAACTACTGGTCCGATTTGAAAAATTCTTTCAGTGTTAGATAGCCCATTTATCGAGGAAGGCTATAGGCTATATAACATTACGCTGTGACTAATAGGAGTTAAGTAAGTTAACGCGCGCGAAGCTGCGTCCAACAGCTAGTTTATATATAAATAGGTAGACGAAGTGATGATCGGCTTCGGCCATTAACCAGGTGGGAAGACGATCTCCGTGCGGTGGCCGGTCCGTGTTGGATGCGAGTGGCAAGGGATCGGCCATCTTGGCGTTCATTGAGGGAGGCCTATGTTCAACAGTGGATGCTGAACAGTGAATACTGATGATGATGATGACATATAAAGATTAGGTGTCAAATTGTTTGTCTCCGATGAACTCCTTAAAGCTACTAGGTCGAATATAGTGACATTTTGCGCACCAACCAGAGAGACGCACACGATACGGGCGCTGTCGTCTGTAGCAGAACGACGCGACGTCTGCCCGGGCCCCTGGTTTAATATAAAATGCCTTTTTTTTTTAAATGTGATCAGGAGTTAAAAGAGCAGTCGGAGCCTCACAGCGCCGACGCCCATACACATCCACACAACCAAGGCCACGCAGATGCGCCGCCCTCCTTTTCTCAATCCCCCCAATGGACCACCGGAAACTCACAAACCGCACGAAACGCGGCAGCATAGCTGTCACTTTACGCCGGTGTTATGTGAGCGAGAGGTACCACCTCGGTCGTGCCGGCCCAGTTCGGCTGCAATGCAGCATGGCAATACCTCTTGTGGCTCTTATTTTCCAGAACTTTTTAAATTTTAGAACTACGGAAATAACCATGTTTCTTTCCACTTTGCAACGAATACCGAAGAACCGTGTAGAACTGTTGAATGACCTGGAAATACCTGAAGATGTGATGCTGTCTCCGTACACACTGAGTGAGGACCTATCCGATGACTCCTCCGTTGATATAGAACTGACGGACAGTTCAGAAACCAGTTTGGCAATGTCCCGAGCGATGACAGACTCCGAAATCGATTATGAGAGGTACAGAAGGGTAAGTTTTGGATGGTACATAATATGTAAGACAGGCAGTGTAATTACTCCCCAGTCCCCACCATGGTTCAAGCCTCGTCGGGGCGGTGGGACTCAGTAGCCTAAGGTGAACCCAACACCTTGGCCGAAGCAAAATGAACCGAGGGAGCTGCTCTTTGTACCCCTCTTATAAGACGAGGGGACAAAAGAGCAGGGGGGCACAAGGGGCGAGTATGGGAGCCTCACCCCATGGCACTATCCCGACGTAGGGAGGAGTTATTCTGTGGTACGGATCAACCCCTCTGTGGAGGTGGCGTCGGTCTATTGAGAGACTGACTAGCCCTCGAGGTGCCCTGTTGCTCAATAGATCCGGGGCACCTCACTAGAGGCGGCATTGGTGGCACTCGTCGGGTTTTAGTGGGTAGAGTTATGTCCAACTTACCTTTAATCTTTCGGGCGCAGCGAGTCCCATTACCCGCCTGCCCCCTAAGAGCATTTCCCGGCCCAGAAGAAAAAAAAGGCTATTTTAAGCCAAAATGATCACTATCAGTGATTTCACGAATATTTTAACATAAATGTGAAGCTTCACCTTATCGTGTATTTATAGAATCGTATTAATTTTTATTGTAATGTTACTTAGAGTCAAACTGAAACGACGAGTCACGGCAGTCACCTGATAGTCACCGTCGCCAATGAACATAAACGGATTCCCTCGGAATATCCCAGGCTACTCAGCAACTTTCCGTGCCAGTAATTAAATATTTTGACAATCCTGCTCTACTTTCTGAAACACAGCTACCTAAGTTGTTTGACAGAAAAAAAATGTCAGTACGGAAGACCGGCACAAATGCATCATTACCTAGGGAAATATATTACAACTTTACAAAGCTTAATAGCCCTATTAACACTTTTTAGCTTAAGAGCAGAAGCTTTAGCGATCCTTGGGTGGAGATGAGAGCGGCGCTCGATGCCTTTCCACCGGGCTACCTTGACTCCTTAAGCAGGCTAGTATATTTTATATTTCTTTTTTTGTAATTTATTCTAAGCTTATAATTATATCGACCCTTATATATCCCACTGCTGGGCACGGATCTCCTCCTCGAAATCAGGCGAGGAGGGTGTTTGGCCATAGTTCACCGATACGCTGGCCCCATCCGGGTTTTACAGTTTTCCTCACGATGTTTCCTTCACCGGTGAGCAAGCGATAGTCTCGTGTTCAGGTGTATGTAAAAATTTTGAAAAATCCCTTTCAAGTCACCACCACAGGGGTCAAGATCGAACCCGGACCTCCCACTCAAGATGCCGAGCCCATATCCATTAGACCGTCGTCGCTCACTGTTATATACTACCTATCAATCTATACAGATAAATAAAATTGAAGTGTCTGTTTGTAATGTCAAATCTTTTTACTAAATGCATATGAAAGTATAAACGGTACCAACATAAAAAGAGCAATTTTTAAAAAAATTGTCTGTCTGTCTGTTTGTTCCGGCTAATCTCTGAAACGGCTGGACCGATTTTGACGGGACTTTCACTGACATATAGCTGATAATATAGGGAGTAACTTAGGCTATAAAATAATCATCATCAATCCGGGTGCGGCTATAAATCTAACGTTAACGCGGGCGAAGCTGCGGGCAACAGCTAGTATTATAATATAATCTAACTAGTAACCTACAACAAAATGTTTTTTGTTGTGTATCAGGTTAATAATTTCCAGATAGCTCAGTATCAAACATTCAAAGGGTATCCTGTTGTTACTCATTCCAAGTAGGACACCATTATGATACAAGCGATGTCACTAGTTCCTCGTATTCCAGTTATTACGCACCTTCCGAGAGCACGGAGGATGTGAATTATGAGCGTGATCATAACATCGAGGACCTGAAGTTGAAGATGCTCAAGTTTTTCGAGGAGGAATGCTGCGTGTTTGAGCCGGATGATGCCGGCCTATTTGTTTTGGAGAAAGCGCTTGAAGATTTAGATTTTACGGTAAATATTGTTAAAAATGGGGTGTAGCAGTGTCATAGACACGGCCGAGTGTTGTACGTGAACACGTTTAAGTATGTAAATTGTAAAAATATTATTATATAACCGATCACACACATCACACTTATGTGCGAATGGATTGTTGACAAACGCCGTATTGAAACGTGTAGGTATTTACTAACTCCTGCTCGGTGCTCATCTATACTAATATTATAAAGCTGAAGAATTTGTTTGTTTGTTTGAACGCGCTAATCTTAGGAACTACTTGTCCGATCTGAAAAAATATTTCAGTGTTAGATAGCCCATTTATCGAGGAAGGCTGTAGGCTATATAACATTACGCTGTGACTAACAGTAATTAAGTTAACGCGGGCGAAGCTGCGGGCAAAAGCTAGTCGAGTATATAACTAGAATACAGCAAAAATGTTTTGTGTTTTGTATGAAAACAAATTCCGATAAATTTGTGCTGCGTCGCTGCGCCGGTTCTGCGCTCTGATTGGCCGACTGATGGCCATTGATGGATGAATGCCGTCTATGGGACGTACATACTGATCACTGGTTGGTTGAATTGCAATTACGTCAGTGACAAATCACGTGTTGTCATAATATAGTATCGTAATTCGTATATAATCCATGGCTATAGAAAGCAATATTGATATAAAAGTGATTCGTTCATCCACGTCGCTCAGCCGCATACATTCGTTTACGTTCCCGGAACTGCTCGAACGAGGTTTTATTTAGTAAGAGGTAGTGCCATGCTGCATTGTATCCGAATTGGGCCGGCACGACCGGGGTGGTACCTCTCGCTCACATAACACCGCGTTTCGTGCGGTTTGTGAGTTTCCGGTGGCTCATTGGGGGGGATAGGGAAAAGGAGGGCAGCGCATCTGCGTGGCTCCGACTGCTCGTTTATCCCCTAATGACATAAAAAAACCAGTCAGATGTCCTTTCCAACCGTGTACGATTTCTGTATTGGATTTGGCTTTTTGACGCGTAAAGGCCGACGTTATAATAAATTTTTGAAATTATTTTTTGTATTCACTGTCATTATTTAAAATGAATGTTTCGTATACAACCGTAGACAGAGAATTCTATAGACTGCTGGATAATGCTTACTCCTTCCCACGTAAAAGAGATGTGCTTATTACAATAATTAAGGGAAAACAAGGACAAGACTATACTATTGGCATCTCTCAGTGCGTGCTGATTTTTTCAAGGTCAACAACATATGTTGCTACACAAATTTTGACATTTGTAATTTGTTTACAACGTCTAGTGAGTTGTGAAGTGCTATTTTAGTATTTTCTAATGTAATTAAAAGAATTCATTGGTAATTAAAAAACAGAAGCTAATAAAAACATTCTGGAATACCCTAACAATGGTAGTATTCTCTGTCTACGTATACAACCGACAGATTTTGACAAGAGCTAACAATTGAAACTCAAACGAATGTCGTAGCTTTTCCGAATCAAAAGTTATACAAAACCTCGATAAGATGACGTCGAAAAGGCGCCCTCCCCTCCACCACGCGTGATACATCAGTCCTCAAGTGGTGTAATAAATTCTTTGATACTTTAGCTATCCAAGAGTGTAATTGATTTTAGATGGAAATTAAATTATAGATGGAGATTTGAAGCGGCAACACCAAACTGTATCTCCAGATTTTGTTATCATTCGTTTTTACTTTTTTTGACTTGCCCCCCAAGCGAAGCGAATTAAAAGACGGATTCACCTCAAAAATGGGATAAATACTTTTTCTCCACTGTAACTGCAACACAAAATGTTGCTAGTTATTCAAAAAGTACTTTTTGGTACTTCGATCAATAATAACATTATTTATTGATCGAAGAATTAGTAAAAGGACTTAAAACTTTCATAAGCCACCCGATAAGAAAATATATTTTATGTATAAATAATTTATTAGCAAATCGTTTACTTTCTTTTATTAAAAATCTTTCAACACATCTATTAATAACTACTTTAAATACAAAAAAACATGAAGTGACAGGACACTTGTGTCTACACACTACCTGTGGTTAACCCATGGTGCCACATTGAGCAAGGGAAATATAAAGTCTCCAGTCTCCACCATGGTTCAAGCCTTGTCGTGGCGGTGGGGCTCAGTAGCCTAAGATAGACCCAGCACCCTAAGATGGAGCTGTTCGTTGTATTCCTCTTATAAGAAGAGAGGACTAAATAGCAGGGGTGTCCCGACGTTGGGAGGGGTTGTTCTGTAGTGCGGGACAACGCTCTGTGGAGGTGGTGTCGATCCCTTGAGGGATTGACTAGCCGTGGAGGTGCCCTGTTTGTTCAATAGATCCTAGGCACCTTGACAAAGGCGGCATTGGTTGGCACTCGTCGGGTTTTAGTGGGCAGAGCTGCGTCAACTTACCATCTTTCGGGTGCAGCGAGTCCCACATACCCGCCGGGGGAGACCCCGCTCCCCCGCGGAATGGCTTAGAGCATTTCCCGGCGAAAAAAAGAGTTAAGTCAAATACTTACTTAAAAGTACCTACGTAGGTACTTTTAAGTAAGTTGGTAATATTTTTTTATTATTATCCTTTTTCGATCACGGCATAATCTAGATTTTTTGAGTAGGACAAGGGTTTAATTGTTATCTTACCTTATATTTTCGTATGTTTCAGGAATCTGATTCACAGGGCAGTTCAATGTGAATCGTCGATCATTCACAGTAGGTATATAAGTTGGTGGGTCTGTACTGTCCTTATCTGTTTATACCAAAGCTGTTTAGCTGAATAAAGTCCAATTGCCATAAAAGAAGAAAAAAAAGTACAATTGCACCGCCGTTCAGGTAGCTGCATTTTAGGCAACGAAATAAAACCAGAAATATATTGTAAATTGTTGTTTTAATGGGAATGGTTATAACATCACAATAGCATTTTCTATTGCTTTAACACTAAAAAGGTTAACAATACAAAATATCAGCGAAAACCTCTTTAGCTTAGACAAAAAATATATTAAAAAGTATATATACATATCAATAAAATTTCAAAATAAACAAAAATAAAAGAAACTTAACTTTGGGTAAAAACTGAGATTCACAATTCTTAACAACTAAAAAATCACGTGTAGGTACATTTTTGGAATACAATCACATTTTCAGTTTGCCGTCACCGACATAATATCTATTCTTACAGCCATGGTGGCGTTGCCGTATGAAATTAAATTGGCAATTTAAAATGTTGTTAGAAAGATGTCAACCACATTTGAATTTCTTTAAATTTAGAAGCAGAAATATAAACAACTTTTGACTTATAACAGATATTTAGAAATATGACTACAGTACTGGCAATACCAAATAAAACAAAGAAAATCACTTCATAAAAATAAAATAAAACTATCACCATTGACGGGTTGAACTTATTTAGATTTATAAAATACCTTATGATTTTTTTTAAATTTATTAAGAGCTGGAAATACCTTATGAATTATTGCAAGAATTGCCAGTGCCAAAAAAACGATTTCCATTATTTGATTATTATACGAACAATTGTACATAAAGAACTAAAATACAGTAAACTACTTTGTTCGATTTTAAGCGTTTGTGAACTCACTACAATTGCATTTTATAAAAGATTAATGTTGTTACTTAAATAGTAGAAAGACAGAAAATTTAGAATTTCATATCATTATTGCCAATGTTAAAAATTATAAAATGAACACCGTCGATAGATCGTCTTTAGAACACACGGTAGGTTATTTATACTTTCACAATCGCCATATTGTGGCATTTTAATCTGTATTTGTTGTCCACCATTCTGCCTTTCTCTTCAATTATAAACTAGGCTTATGATACTATGATATAATGCAAAAATATTGCCAATTAAAAATATGTTGGTAACTTATGCTTAAACGATATTTTAATGGCAAAATAACATTAAACCTTCGCTGCCCTATCATGGACGTGCTTTTAAAAAGGCGATCTTAAAGTATAGAATTATTCTAAAATATATTACTTTAATGTAAAGTAAATGGTATACACAATACACACTACAAATACATTGCTTTTTGATTAAGAAAATTAAAAGTAAGTAAACCTTGATAACCTATTATGCCGTACATTTTATTATGTCCGAATATATTATATAGTTCGAGGCACGTAACTTGGCAAGGTTTTGGCGTGGTGAGGGAAGTTCGCGCATCGTATTCTCAAATAAAATCGATGCGCAACTTATCCCCACTACGCCGGAGCCTTGCCAAGTTACGTGCCTCGAATAATACTTACATACTTAATTTACAAAAGTGCATATAATAATAAAATATAACTGCCCTTAATATGACCGAATAAAAAATAGGCTTTTGGCACAAATCATTACTTTGTAAGCGATGAACGACCGAAAAACAAGTATCTCTCTAAGTCAGTTATCACTCCAGAGCACAACTGGTAATAAATGTTCAGGTAACTGAATCAAAACAACAATTTTGTTTTTTGCAAGTGTTCACGATAATTTTTTATTTGAATGTATAGAAAAAATGTTTTGTTATAATTGTGCCAAACTTAAGACAGAATAACTTTTCTCTAAAACTATCAAATACAATTTGAGTATGACGTATGTCTTCCGTAATTATCATACACTTACTCAGTGGAATTGGTTTCAATTATAAAATCGAAAGTGTGTATTCATCTACTAATAAGGATACAGTCACCACTGGGATATATAGGTAATATTTTATATTAAATAAATTGGAGGTTGCTGGATTGATATAGAGATTCGATGAGAACATGTCATTTGAGTAAGATATTCAACTTGAAACCCATATTAACCTACTATCAGTTATGGACGGATTTCGAGCGAATAATTTTAGTTTATGAACTTAGAATCCTATTTCTAATGAACTGGAGAAATAATGACAAGCATTTCAAAATAAGTAATAATTCTGTGTGTTTTCCGATTACAGAGTATAATAATGCGAATTAGTGTCGCACAATGCTGAATTGTGCTAATGCTAATTGGAACGTGATAGTTTTTAATCATCAGCAGAGTGCGCTAAGTTAAGTTTTGAGAAAAAAAATGTAAAAGAACGTGTTTTTCTTTTATTTTTTAAATGAATAGTTTCTATACCTTCATCCGTACTTTATTTTTTAAGTTTTAATAGTCTGAATTAAGTTTTTAATACCTATTTCCAAAAAAACTCCGACGAGACGAAAGCTTTTTTTTTTCAACAATAAACCATAATAATTATTGACGTTGTTGACATTGATCGAAAAAGAAACACTTGTTAATTTTCTGCTACCGCGCCACGCGAAAGCTACTACTATTATCTACTTTTAAAAGTGCTCGATTAACGATTGTGCTAAGCGATGCAGTAATTGGAACATCAACATTGATCATTATGCCGCATAATGCGCGTTAGTGCTGTAATTGGAAAACACACTCTATTTTCAGTATTTGAAGCTGACATTAAAGCACTGATAGATAATTGTTAGAATTTATCAGCTATCCAACACAATAATTATATCCAACACAAGTTAGAAACCATCACCAAATATAAGTGTTCATGTTTTAAATAAAATAACACTCGCACAAAATTTAAAAATAGTGCAAACGAATTCACTAATGATACGTGTTCAAGTTCATCTCCATCTTTTTAATCACATGGTAACATTCAAGCATTCATAGTTAAAAGTGGCAGTCGTTATATTTGTCAATGAACATTAACATCTTAAGGATTATAAAAAGGTAACATTTCGAATTACAAATATTGTTTGCAATAAAAAGGCACAAGTTATATCTTAAGCAATCATGCACGTGGGAATGTATACTCACATTACATTGAAACAAACAAAATGAAAACTGGTGTAACATAATTTACACCTTATTGAGAGATAAGCGTTGTTAAACAGAGTTAACAACTTGTTAACGTTAAACAAATGATAAACATAGGTTGCAGGCTAGAAAATACGTGTTTACGTAAATTTTGAGCTTGTGTAGACGTTAAAATAAATCAATTTTGAATAAATAAGTCAAGTTCGATAATGTAACTTAATATTTTCTTTACACAACATACGAAATGTTCGCAATCTAAATCCTTAATATTTGCTCTGTTGACCATAAAAAAAAAAAAAAAACGAATACCATAATGGAAATTGGATTCAGACCAAAATAAAACTACATAATATATTATACACATGTGTTAAAAGAAACACAAACATTTTACATAGAGTACGGATTTGATCTATTGCTTTTTACCCATGTATATCAACAGCTTATTACCTATCATCTTATATTACTATTAATAATCAGTAAAATATAACACGCAGCAATAAAAGAAATCAACAAAAACAGACACAAGAGTGTTTAGCAATTACATCAAATATTTTTTACGTATTTTTTTGGTTGAAATTATGAGTAATAAATGCGTTTACCCTCAACAACAATGGTGAATGGAATAATCCTCGGAGTGTCTAACAACCAACCCAGTCTTAACTCTCACTCGATATAGGCTACACGCGTCGACTTAGCTTAATTTAACACAACCTACAAACTTATGAAGGTAGCATGAGTCATGACTCGACTGACATGTCATTTAAACGCCGTAAAGAATAAGTTTCAGTACATACTACATAGTTACCCAAGGGTCCGTATTTGACCCAAACTGTCCTATATTTTTATTGACAACAGCAAAGTCCTTCAATACTCACGAAAATCAATAAAAATATCGTTTGACAAACATAGGAGAGAAAGTATAAAAGATTAAGAAATATTCTAAATCATATTTTAGCAATATTGTGTTGATATGCAAATATTTGGATTCATAATAGACTTACACAGGCAAAACCACAACAGTAATGGTAGTTCGAATTTACTGTAATATAATATAAAAGCTTAGTAATAAGAACGTTTTTACCAAATCAGCCATGTCATGCTACCCTCGTGTTTTATAAAATTTATTCCTACGATTCTATTCTTTCCGCTACATTCATTTACATAACATAGCTAGGATTCAAACAGTACTTAGTTGATTAAAACTAGAAAGTAGTAAAATTTCGATATGATTGCAATTTTCGTCGTGTCTTCAAATGTTGTTACTTTCCTAACATACAATAGTTCGTTTAACAAACGATTTATAAATGAGATGAATAAATATTAAAACAGATAATTAACACATACAATATGAACAATTTAACTCAATAGCAACTACTAACATAAAAAAAATGGATGTGCAAGTATATAAATATTAAGTTTAGAAAATACATTAATATTGAATATATAATTGACACTATAGCACTGTAAATAACATCTCGCAAGACGGATAGATATCCTTAATTTATTCGTTTAAGACAAGCACAACGCAGTTAGGAATATTAGTTACAGTTTATAGTTAATGATATTTGAACTTGAAGAAGCAATTGACACGAAATTACTACACATGTATATTAATCAATTATAAGGACTAAAAACATATGTGTGATTTTACGAATTGTTACAGACACTGTTAAAAAAGCCAAAATTAAAGAAAGTATTTTCTGGGTTCTAATTATATTTATAAACAAGAAAAATTTCAGTCTTCAATCCAAATTTAGAGAATATTTTCAATATCATTAACTACAAACAAATCTAAGTATATGTGAGTATAGAGAAGGTAGTAAATACACAGAAAGGCAATGAGCTTCAGATTAAAGGATTAGAGAAGGAGAAATTCAACATTGTTAGACTGAGATCAATAATTGTCAGAAATTCGTATGTGAAACTAACGTTCGTGTAATGGAATAATGAAATATATATAATATGAAATATGAAAGGGAAAAACTAATAGGAAAATACTATAATTCTCTCAATCTAATAATGTTGATTAGTTAAAAGGAGATCAAAAGTTTAGATATACTTATTACTTTATTACGTAAGGCTTTCCTGATATGTATACACATGTATACAAAAATAAACTGCTCTCAAATTCATAACAACATCCTTAAACATTTTGATTTAATATTAACATGCCACTTAATACAATTATTAAATTTGTCATGTTCATAATTAAAAAATGAGGTAGTAATTGTTTGTATAAATAATAAAGTGCAAAGGACCTAGAATGTTGCCTTGTGGTGCACCAGAGATCAATATTAGAAACTAAGTCAATGAGCACCTGAAAACGTTACTCATATTATAACTTTCATCATTTTTAAATATGTTCATGACAAACTATCCCTAATCTTATAAATGTTATGCTTCATTGCCTTCAAGTGTGTCAATAAATCTATCAGCGGTTGTAGCTATTACTACTATATTGTCATTTCGCCCGTATAGCGGTAGCTTGTACTGTATAAGCTGTGCTTTTTAATCTAAAACACTTAACGTACTTTAGAAATGCCTAAACAGCCAGTGAGTTAAGTGCGTGATACCCTATTATTATTATAACTTCTACCTAAGCCTACATCCTAAGTCTAAGCATTAGTGATAGTGGCAAAACAGTCTCCGTTGACCTATATCATAATATTACATGCTATATAATAAATAAAACACTAATGATTTTCTATAAAATAAAACGCATATAATACACCTTTGGAAGTAAAATAATCACAGTATTATTATAATTGATCATTATAAGCATTCAATGTATCTTATTTGAGATCTCGATATAAAAATATATAATACAATATTATATTATTGCAAAAATAATTAATTAAATTTACGTTTTTACAGCTAGCAACATCAACAATTCATTTCAAACATTAAGCAATATTATTCCAAATTACCGTTTTGTTGGGTTGCCAATTAGAATTTCTTTACTATTAATTTTTATCAAAAATAAACACAAGCATACATCTTTCGGATCAAAAATCACATGATTTCTATATTATTACTAATGGCAACACCAACAAATATTAGCTTAAAACGCTTAAACACTAATTATTTTAATTTTAACACAATGTACTTCTAGCCAAATTCCCGACGGAGCCGTTAGACTTACAAAAAATGTACTGGATTTTGGAAAAGCACATTGATTCATTGTTTGGAACAAGCATTTTTAAAACTATAGAATATCCTATCTTTCCATTCCATTAACGTTATACCACCAGTTTGATATGTCCACCCTTACACTTACAATCGTACAATAAAATTTGGTCGGACATATGATATTATATTTGATATCGTTCGTGTTCCAAACCGCAGAAGTCTTTCGAAAGTCCTAAGCCTTATCATATTTCGCGCTATCGCCGTTACAAGAAATTTAAAAACAAACTCTTATTACCAGGTCATTACAAATTAATCTGAAGTCAATAAGATATTTTCTTTTTAGTTTTCACATTTTCTTGTTTTATACATTTTTATATTCAACCAGAAATTGTCGTTTTTCTTACCCATTCGCCTTTGATTAGTTAAGCTTCGTGCACATAACTTATCATGACCACAGTCCCGAATCAGTAAGATAGAATATTCTAAGGTTTAGTATAGACGAGAATCAGACACGCCTAGGTTTTCCCGGCCCTGGACACTCCGTGGATTTGATGATGGACGCGGCATACGTCTCCCGGGAACGGACGGGATCAGACTCCATGAATCCCGGGTTTAAAATTATATTAGGCACTAGCTCAATTACATCTTGCTCTTCTGTGTATTCTATCATTTTGGGTATTTTCATGGGTATTGTTAAAATGAGGGTAAATGTAAAATAAGAATACATACCGTCGTGTTAATGTATTTGTTAGTGTGCAGCCCCGCAGTCCAAGCGTGCGATCCAAGCGAGTGCGATAGAAGGGGAAGAAGAAAAAATTCTGAATGAATAAAAATGAATAAATGCAGCATATTCGACCGAGGAAGATATGTGAGACATGCGATTAGATAAAATTCTAAAATCTATTTGTTAGTAATGCCCCAAGCATTACTCTATTTTGTATTGCTTGACAGAAACGGTCTCCAATAGTACAAACTTGAAAATTTTAGTTATGCCAGTGGCGATAAATTAAGTGTAAATTATGTGTCCAATGACTACTAACAACATTGCGACTTAGTAATTTTATCACTGGCAAAGCTTTGAGGAATCCAAAATTTAAAAAGAAGTAGATGTCGATTGTCGTTTGACAGATAGCTTAAACTGAACTGTCAAAAATATTCGTACATATTCTCTATCGACAATATGCTTGATACTAGCAACTAAGACTCTTGCAATATTTTAGCGACCGCCTAAGTCAAGCAAAGGCCGTTACAAAGCAGATATGTCATATCATATCTTTCTTGATGGCGTCAGATGTTCACTTGTTGTTAAAGCTTTGATAGCGTACTCTAAATGTATGGGTTTGTTTTCTTTTACAGTAAGAGCCGTAAAGCATTTAGATGTTTTTACAAAGATAAGAATGCAACAAAGTTGACGTTCATAGACAACATAAATGCCACTTTAATCGTCAGATGTTCTTGACGCTACTTAGTACTTTCGCACCCATTATTTATGACCATCAAACATTAATAATAATTTTCCTTTAATATATATTTGTATAAAGAATATGGTTCAAGTTATTCTGTCTTAAATATTGCTAAGTTTGTAAATGATTACGACATGTAATATTTAATATATAAAGTGCATTATAAATCTTAATATGTATAATTATTATTACTATAAGTGCTCGTAAATAAGAATTAGCTCGAATGGTCCTACAGCATCATAAGAATAGGTTTGCTAAATACAAAGCTTATGTAGTATTAAGGCAAGTATTATCATTTTTTCAAAATTGGAATCCTCTAAGGTTTAAATTCTAAAATCTTTAATTAATATCTAATTACATTGAGTAAAATATTTTTGTTTTCTCAGGTCAAGGTCATAAGCATGGATATTTAGAATAGTACGAGTAATTTAAAGCCTCATTGAAGTTAGTTTAACGCACATTTTCATTTATTCACACACACACAGAAAATCACTTTGCAGCGATACTCGTAGCTAACTTCAGTTCGGACAATTCAAATTGTTTGTACTGTAGCTACGTCTTTAAAATCTATCACACTCAGTAGCCTTCCTATCTTGTGCACGATATCTACAGGAATATATGTTAGGAATGTTTCAAAATCTACATTATCACTCTACGTATTATCACTAATGATAAATTTGGCAAGAGTTTATCTATATTTCAAAATGTCTTGTATAGCTGATCATTTATATTTATCAAGCGATTTTTCAAAAATGCCATTGTTTTCAAAATCTACTACTCTAGTTCTAAGGAAACTTACATAAATGGCGTTTTGTTTGCGTGAATACCAAACGATATTATTAACTTATCAAGTCAGTACGATTGAAGTTGTTACAGCGATAACACATTATATTACAGTAAAATCATTGGTATTCTCAGCTAACTTCACGTCGGTCAAAATCCTCTAACGTTACGTTTCTCGAACGATTGAGTCGTATCATTTTACGCCTCACAAGTTCGTTTATTGATAACGTTTCGTTTTTTGGACATCTCGTGCTCACTCGAGCTGATACTAAAGTGACACTAAATTACTTCCAGTAAATCAATATTACTACATGTACTATTATTTATTGTGTTATATTAAAATGTACTATTGAGACATTTATTAATAATTTTAGATATAATTGACGTGCTGTTATTTGGTCCGATTAAAACCTTAATTAAAATCTGAGGATATTTTCCATATCGAAAATCTTGTTGGATAATAATCTATACAAATAAATAAAATTAAATACTTACATAAAATTTTTTTTTTAAATTTTTTACTGTCTGTTTCTTCCGGCTAATCTCTGTGATGGCTGGGCCAATTTTGACGGGACTAACTGGCAAATAACCGATGTTATAAGGGGTAACTAAGGCTATAAAAATAATCATCATCAATCCATATACGGCTGTGAATGTATATTAACGAGGGAAAAGCTGCGAACAACAGCTAGTTAATTATAAATTACAATGAAAAAATGCAATCTTATGTGTACGTTCAATTTAAGCAAATTTTTTGCTTTTATGTTCTTTGTTATTGAATCTTAAGATTTTTTGTGTCAAATTTATAATTCTCACCCTCTTTAAAACCGTTTCCAGTTTCCAGGTAAGTAATTAAAATATTGAGAATATGAGTTTTCTGCATTTTAATTATGTCTTAACTTGATTATTTTAATAATTTCTAATTAATAATGTTCAGCTTGCAAAAACAAAGAAGTAAACTAAACTAAGCATAGTTTAATTTTCATCCCTTCTTAATATCTGTTTAATCATAATATTTTATTTGTATTTTGTAACATTACCATAAAACTGTAATTGTGTCACTTATCAGTAACAAGCAATGTAATTTAACCTTAAGCGAATTTTGTGAATGCTGTATACGCCTATAATAGGTGTACATATCAGACCTTATACTTCATTGAATAATTGTAAATTTATGTTTTAATGTGTACACTGTTGGCGTATCAAATAAATAAATAAAAAAATATTTAGTGCATATGAATCTTATCCTCAGATTGTATAACCCTACTTTATTTACAGCATAATATTTAAATATATTGTTTTTAGTATACTATACTGTGGTGCACCTTAAATAGCTTTTGAAGCGCTGTTTCTTATCTTATATATTTAATTAAAAATCTAATCTAATTTAAATGGAAGATTATTGACCCGTATTGGCACTAAGTAATTTTATTGAAAGACAGTTATTTAACTATATTTTTTGCAAAAGTGCGATTAATTATTTTGTTTAATTAAATGCATTGATATATAAATCACTATAGTTTAAATCCATATTGCTTTATATCCATTTCTTTCTAAACTAGACCCAAAGAGATTACGCTAAATATTGATGGAAAAAATGTTAATAAAACTATTAGTTTTGAAAATTTTAAAATTTCCTATAACTCTACCAGACCTATTATATTTTTTTAAGCTTTTGTATACCAACTAGCGCTATATGTAATCTAGACTTAGTAAAACATACTTTTGTCTCATTTCATATGTTGGTCAAAAATGGTATTTTCATAAAGCGTAAAAAGTAGAGGTCCTAAGAAGTATCAAGCGGTGTACCGATTACGCGCGGCAAAACGCGTCGCGTGGCAATCGCGCTCAGTGGATACCGGGTTGCCGCGCGATCCAAAACGAACATTTACGACTGCCGCGCGAAACAATGTTCGACGATTTGCCGCGAGTAATCGATACACCGTTTGAGACACTACACTGTATCTGTAAAGCTATATAAATTGATTCAATTCTCACTTGCCATCACTTTCGATACTATTATATTTTGCATTGGAATGTACTTATCATTAATATAGATTTTTTGTACTTAATAGTTGAGATTCTAATTGTAAATCAGGGGTGCGCAGACTTATCTACAATATATTTCCCTAACAACTATAAATACTAAAATTCTAATTGGAAATACACTAACAACACTCGATCTAATAAAAGCCGCAAGCGCATTCTATTCCCGCCGATTTCGACGATTTAAAGCTGCCAACCGTTTGAGCACCCCTGACGTGGTTCCTTGAATTAAACAAGTTGTTAATGGAAGAAGAAGTAGAGCCGGGGGAGGGGTCTGTGCTATGGCACTGGCTCACCTGGGCGTCTCCACTCGCGGCACAGCACGGCGCAGGTGCCCACCGCGAGCACGGCGAGGGTGCCCATCACCACACACACCGCCGCCACCCAGGTGCGCGTGTCGAAGCTCTCGGCACCCTCCAGGAAGTGTTTGTATAGCTCTGTGGATGTTTTGTTAGACGATTGTAAGCGTATACTATACCCATTCCGTTGTTCAACCCGAATTACTCGAAAAATAGTATATTCTTAAATATATTAACAAATGAGGACTTTGGTATACAGATCTTTTATATACAGAGCTCTAGACGAAATATAAGTGTTGTCTTGTACGAGACATTAGAAGCATAAATGAGGAATAAACTGAAATCTTCTCCCCTGATACCTGTGTACGCGCCTATTAGGCACGACGAATGGATCACTCTGTCACTCACTCATCGGTCAATCATTCGACGCGAGCGCCGTCTCGCGGCCCCAGTCCACGACAAGACGTTGACGCGTGAGTGTTTCGTGTATTAGACGCCCGCGACATTCAGCCCCTTCTTGATCGGTATCGATATAATTTCACCGGCCGGTATATTATTTATATATAATATTGACACTAAGTTGTAGTGAAGATTGGGTGGTCCTAGCCCCTGATCTAACGTGTGTGTGTGTGCGCGCGTGGAACGTAGCCGTATCAGCCCGAAGCCCGCCAAGAAAAGAAGATCATCAGCTCAACCTCAACCCTCAAACCGCCGCTGCACTCCCATCATCTGCTCATTTGTACATCAAGTAAGTCCATTTACCCATCACCCCTTTCACCCCTTTGCACTATTCACACTCATCTTTGCATGTGATCACCCCCAGCGATCACATTTTCTGGTCCTTCGAACCTAGGAACCGGCCCTCCCCCGGTGAATTAACAGTCTCCCGTGCCCAATAACCGGGCCCAACCACACCCGGAATTGAAAAAATAGTACCCACTTTTTAAATAAAAAATAAAAATCCCATCCTCTGCCCATTTCGTACTTATATCAAGTATAATCTCAGCCCAACTACCTATCTATTACAATTCATTAGCATTTAATTATATAAACTTCCCTTAGGTACATTATAATAAAACACATCTCGAGTATCGAAAGTCAAAGTGTGTAAAATTGTTTAAAAAATAACGTCTCATATTTCGACAAAGTGGTTGATTGCATCATTAAACACTCGAAACATTGTTATAAATTTAAAATAAACGTTCATAACTAACGTTAACACATCGGCTCAATATTACCCTTATGTTTTGTTCAACCGGCTAAGTGGGTCAGCACATTATCACATTTTTTGGTATCAGGTCCTAATGCAGACTGTACGCTATTCGCAAAAGGGCTCTCCTGATGTCAGATATAATACGTCACGAGATGTCACGTAAATATCATCATTATTGCCAAACCGGTCACTGATGGACCCCTTAACAAATTCCAAGACGGCTGATATTCTACTCGCAGATTGTAATCATCATAATTCTGTCCACTGGTATATATAGGCCTTTTTCAATGAAGGCCAAGACGGCCTGGCGCTCACATTGAAATACGCACTTAATTTGCTAATAGAATCAGGCGCTACGTTGCACTATTCCGCGAACTAGATAGGCTATCGCGGAATAGTGCTAATAAACATATCCAATAGTTTATAATGAGGTAACACATGAAATAGATTTGATCGCATCAGTGTCGGCAAGAAGCCTATCAACTTGGTAATTTGATTAGGATTAAACGAATCAATGAACACGCCATTCCTTGGAACAATATAATTGTTATGTTTGCTAGAAACTTCTGTCAAAGATATTTATCCTCCATTGTTTGTTCTTCTAATTTAGCACCTGGCAATCTGCCAATATTTTGGAATCGTTCAATAGTGTCATTTGTATGGTATTGTTGGCTCAAAATTGCCGAGCAGCTGATAAGGTGGATAATGGATAATCTTGGTAGATCCAAAATTATAATGTAGAGTAATGTAGAGTCGTAAGCCGGTCTTGATACCGATAAGGTGGGATCGGTGTTACTGGAATGTGCTTGTGTTGCAACAGATGGCTGTTTGGTACAACCATCCTCTTTATTTCTTTTGTGAAAAAACTTTGCTGTGTTCCTGATTGTAGGACAGGCCGTGTCTGGCACCGGTACGACATCTTACATTTCAGGACGGACTACGCATAACTTGCCTGGGATAGTTCTGAATGAACATTTGTGTTTTCACGAAATTGACCACTAATTATCAGATGACATTATTATCCCCACCATGGTTCAGGCCTTAACGTGGCGGTGGGTTCAGTAGCCTAGGGTGAGCCCAGCACTTTGGGCGAAGCTAATTAAACCGAGTGGGGGCTCTTTGTACTCCTCTTTTAAGAGGGGACAAAAGGAGTGGGGCAAGGGGTGAGGACGGGAACCTCACCCCATTGTTCTGTCCCGACGTTGGGAAGAGTTATTCTGTGGTACGGGACAACCCCTCTGTGGAGGTGGCGTCGGTCCCTTGGGGGACTGACTAGCCGTCGAGGTGCCCTGTTTGCTCATTAGATCCGGGGCACCTCACCAAAGGCGGCATTGGTGGCACTCGCCGGGTTTTAGTGGGTAGAGCTAGAGAGTGGACGCCACTTACCATCTCTCGGGCGCAGCGAGTCCCACATTCCCGCCTGGGGAGACCCACTCCCCCGCGGGATGCCTCAGAGCATTTCCCGGCGTTAAAAAAAAAAGAAGATGACATTATTATGATTTTTAAATCATTTCCCGTTCACTGCGAGACAACTTGAACGCAAAGTAAACCAAACTCCTTCCACCCGCGTCCAACCGGGATCTACACGAACACACGAACACATCCTAGAAAAAATACGCTAAAATCAGTTCATACCAGCTTCCTGGTCGGTGTAGAGCGTGGTCGCGAGCACCTCGACCGGCGGGCCCGGCCCCAGCACGTTGTTGGCCCACACGCGGAACCAGTACGACGCGTTAGTATCCAGGTGGTACACGTCAATCTGGCGCTGGAAGCGAGAAGGGATTTATGAAACAACTGATAAAGGAAAATAGAGATATAGGAGAGGGGTGTAAGAGGTCGTGCCATGCTGCATTGCAGCCGAGCTGGGCCGGCACGACCGGGGTGTTACCTCTCGCTCACATAACACCGGCGTCAAGTGACAGCTATACTGTCGCGTTTCGTGCGGTTTTTGAGTTTCCGGTGACCCATCTGCATAACCTCTTGTGCTGATGTGTATGGGCGTTGGTATCATAAGGCTCTGACTGCTCGTTTGCCCCCTTATGACATGAAAAAGACAATAATAAGGAAAAAGATCGTGTATGTAAAATAGAGAAGAGATAGATGGGGAAAACTTAAAAGTAAGGGAAGTGATCGTGAAGTTTACATTAATAAGAGTGGAGATGGGTAAGATTTTACAATAAGGGATAAAATCATTCAATCAAAGCAATGATAAAAAAGATAAGAAATAGAAAGTAAGAGAAACTTAATATTAAGGGCAGAGATCATTAAAATTGCACTACTAAAATGAGAAGTGGAGAATTAAGAGATGGGAGAAACAACATTAAGGGAAGAGGTCGTGAATATGTATTTTATGTGTTAATTATAAGAGGTAAGAAATAGTGCACGAAACTTAAAATATACACAGTAATATAGACGTTTAACTTGGAAGAAGAAAAAAAGAAAAGTCTTTGACCAACATCTCGGTAACTATGTGCTTTCAGGCAAAATTTATTGTGACCATTATTGTAGAGAGTAAATTTCGCACCTTTTATCTTCTTTTTTTGTAAAACTTTACGATTTATGTTCCATTTATTGAACCGATTTTTATATCTCGCCAAAAACTTAAATTATGGGTTTGGATAAAATTCACTGACAGACATATTTTATTGATTAATTCAATATAAATCGTAAACGGTAACTTTATCAAAAAATGAATCGGAAATTTAGTGCTAGGTAAAATTCTATTTTTACTGTCCTTTTATCAAATTGCAACATTGTCATTAAATTATGCACACCATTAATGACAGTAGATGCCTAAGTTTACATATATAAATACAAGTCAGGTAAAAAGGGAATTTATGTGCTCTGACATATTTATATATCTATATTATTAATACGTGAAGCAAAACCTGTGTATCCGTTTTAAGAGAATTGCGCAAAAGGGGGGGATTTGAAATTTGTTACAGGTGAAGATTAAGTGGAGAGGGAGTGGAGAAAGATATTATTTTTGTGTAATAAGCATTATAAATATTAAATACATTAAATTAAATGTTACAAACACTACGATACGCACACATTCAAAGTTGAATAGTGACGACAATGTCAAATAATAAATGACGTCATACTTTTTTTTTATGTTAGTTGGATAGTCAAACTGGCAAACGTGCCACCTGATGGTAAGTGGTCGACGTCGCCCAAGAACATAAACTAGTTTACCTGGAACAAGCCCAGGCAACTCATCTATGTGTTGCCTTTCCTGAGACATAAGATGTTACGTCTCGATGCCAGTAATTACACTGCCTGTCTTGCCCTTCTCTCCGAAACACAGCAAAGCTGTTTCACGGGAGAAACAAGCAAGGTGCTACCCATGCAGCCGGGAGCGCGGCACAGCGCTTCCCTCCCACCGGTTTATTAGTATTTATTTTACAAAGTTTTAAAGCATCAGTTTTTAGGTACCTACCATTATCAAACTGTACTTAAAACTGAATATTTTTTTTCACTTGAGATCTAATTTAAATCGCTGGGCGACCTCTAGTAGGTAATAATATTTTAAAACACTCTTTCGCCAGAATTATACTACCTAGTCACTGAATGACATAGGCTACATACCTACAAATAACTTTCATCGATCCTGATGCGGCTGTAAACCTGAACTAATGTGAGGGAGGCTGTGGTGTAGCATCACCTACGCCCGAATACTCAAACGAATCTCAAATGTAAGACGTACTTAAACTCATGCTACGACGTGTCAGTTTCAAAGAAAAAAGAGGGACAACACGAGTTTAAGTACGTCTTAAATTTGAGATTCGTTTGAGTATTCGGGCGCTAATATTTTATATTGTTAAAACTAAAGTTAATAAGGTATATTCTGCATTTTTCTTAAGTATGATAAATATGTTTAAGTGTGCAAATAGCTGAACAATTTACCTATGGCAGGGAATAGGGATGCGTTTGTGCCGCGCTCCCGTCTGCATGGATACTACAGTCTACAATTTTACTTGCGTCTTCCGTGAAACAAATCTGTTTTGTTTTGGAAATAAGAGCGTTGTAACTACTGGTACCGAGACTTAACATCTTACGATTTGATAAGTTGCTCGGGCTAGTTTCAGGTTACCATGTTCATGTGCGATGCTGACCTTAACATCAAGTGCCTGGTTTGCCTATCCGAATAACATACAAGTGACATATCTATACAAAGATACAGCAACATACCGAGTTGGGGCTGATGTGGTTTGGGCTGATAGGGCGCCATGGCTCCAGCGAGCCGTTGACGGGCGCGGCGGAGCGGTACTGCGCGGTGAAGTCCACGATGGGGTGGCCACCATCCCCCGCCACGTTCCACAGGATGATGGCCAGGATGGTGGACGCGTGCACCGTCACGTTCACCAGCGGCGGCGGCTCCGCTGAAATACAAAAAATACTCATTTTACAACATTATTAACGATTGATTATTGCCTATTTAAAGTAGTCTTGATTTACATAGCTGTGCATAGCTTATGATTACACGTCAGCGATAAAGGAAGCGTTATGATATTAGCAGTGTGTATGTATTGTATCTTCACAGCGGCGGCGGCTCCGCTGGAATATAATTATAACATTTTACACCATAGTTTTACGGATTTTATCGTATTTAATTATGATTTTTACATGCACGACGTTTTATCGTAACGGGTGGACTGACCCGTGTGTAACCATCATTGCTTTAAAGTATCAGAAATGTTTTCAACGCGATGCAGCATTTTTTTTTACTTATTTTAGGTACAAAAAATAAATAGGTACAGTGCATTATATAATGTAAGTATTTCTGTTTACTATTATCTAAATCATACAAAGTAATACAAAATAATCATACATAATAATACAAAAATCATACAAAAATACAAAAATCGGGTACGCAAAGACGCGGGCAACAGTTCATTCCTAAATATAACCCTGAAAAGTCAGAGCACAAAAGGAATTGTGAAAAGTATAAAACTTCATAAACACGCGCCAGTGACTCACACGATTCCTATCGCATTTCTAAACGTAGGTAACTAAATTTACACGAAAACTTCTGTAGCTCACATGGCTCACTATGGTGGTTTTTAAATACATCTTTATTTTGTATCGATATGAACGAACCAACAAACCACCTGAAGGGGGACTCTTTAACACACATTAAGTAAAAAAAAAAGTTTTCTTTTTTATATCTATAGACGCTTTTACACCACGTCAATCTAGTCCCGTGGTAAGTTCTCGAAGAACTTGTGTTACGGGTAGGTGACAACGGAAATATATTTAATACTTTTGTACTTATATTTAAGATTTTTATTATATAATACACATCCATGACCCAGGAACACAGAAAACTTTTTTTTGTTCCCTGACGGGATTCGAACCCGCTACCTCCGGCTTGAGCGACAACGCGCTCACCATTGAGCCACAAAGTTGGCTGAATTATATTCAGATATATTATGTCAGGGTTTAACATTGATCCAACATACCCACCTGGTGAGTCCCCCCTCCTCGCGGGATGCCTAAGAGAATTTGCCGGCGCAAAAAAGGGTTCAATTGATAATGCGTTGCGTATGTTATGGCAAAAGATGGTCTTCTTACTACTACTGATAACCTGATATTAAGTTTGGAATTTTTCTGGATTATTCTGGAAAAATACAAATAAAAATATATTTAGGCGGAATTCGGAACTTCGCAATCTCTTGGAATAAACGCCCGCCGCGTCAAAGAAATCTCTTCAAGATAAAATTATTTTGTTTCCGGAACAATGTATTATTATTAAGAGGACCATACGAAAAAAAATTTTTAGGGGTGCATATTACAATTGAATTCCTTTAACTTAAGCTTTAACTTCCAAGACCATATTATAACTTAGCGGTCCCTGCATATACCTGTTTATAATAGGTACCCCTGGATAATGGAAAAAGTCCCAATGGGATCTCTCATAGGTTTAAGAAATATCTACTTCTTCTACTACTACTTCGGCCTCAAAATATTTATTTCGTATATTTCCTACGAAACAGTTCCGAATACAATTGGCTGAATACAAACTTTTTCAACCCAATTAAAATTTTAGCTGCTCTAGATCGTTTTGTCTTTTTGATAATAATCCTACAAACACCACTTTCCGAGCTGAGTATCGCCGGTAGGTTTTTATCTGTATAAAATTTTGTGCATTTTGAATTTAGTCGGATATATTTCCTACTTATTTCTTCCGTGAAACAGGTGTGCTATGTTTCAGAATAAAGAGCAATTAGTGTCTTGGCACTTAGACTTACTTTCTTACGTATTAGGGCAGGCAACACACGCGGCCCCACCAAGGTTCAAGCCTTGTCGTGGCGGTGGGGCTCAGTAGCCTAAGGTGAACCTAGCACCTTGGACGAAGCAAATTGAACCGAGGGAGCTGCTCTTTGTACCCCTGGCGAGGAACCTCACCCTATTGCACTGTCCCGATGTTGGGAGCCTCCTCATCAAAGGCGGCATTGGTGGCGCTCGCTGGGTTTTAGTTGGTAGAGCTGCGTCCACCTTGCCATCTTTCGGCCGCAGCGAGTCCCCCCTGTGCATCACAGCATTACCCTGACGTAAAAGAAAAAAAGGCAACACCCATGGGAACCAGTTGTCTAGAATAGCACCGTACTCCCAGATGAACATGATTGGTACATGGGCGACCTTACCACTTTGCCCAGTTTAAACAAAAATTTAAACTATTATTTACTAGCTGGTGCCCACAGCTTCGCCTGCCTTAACTTACATTCACAACCATCTGGATTGATGATGATTATTGTTACAGCCTATGTCGTAATCCAAGGTATAAACCATCACCATTTCAACTTTCATCCAAATAAGTTCAGCCGTTTTGCCGTGAAAGATCAACAAACATCCAAACATACAAACTCACAAACCTTTATAACATTAGTAAGATAATTCCTTCGCCATTATTATCTTCTTTTCATAGACCTTCAACCTTCAGTTATATTCTTTGAAATTAAACGATTATGTACATTTTATTCCTAGTTTCTTTACCATGTAACAATATAATTTATCTTGTGGCTCTGTAACCCCAATGTGTATAACTACATTTCCATAGCTATGCGGGAAGGGTGACTGTGCTATTCAACGCTGGTCATCAATCATGCCAATCCCTGGGGTGTATTATACCAATGAATCGTAAAGTGTCGTCGGAAATCGTTAAAAACCATTTGATTGGACGAGCTGACAACATTTCAGATTTGCTGACAATTTATTGTCCGGCCAACTATTAGCTAATCCTTAAATTAACATTGGTAATGGGAGTTAGTTCATCATTATCATCTTTTTCTATCTACAGCTATTCTATTTCTATCTATAGCTTCTATTAGGCTCTTTGTACCCAGGTGTCAAGGTACCGAAATACCTACCAAGAGGAAGAATATCAATTTCCCCGATTGGTTTTTTATTCCAAAGAAGTGTCAATTTTGTTGAAGTGAAAACTTCTTTAGGCGCGGTACGCATATTTTTACATGAGATAAAATCTCTGGATTCGCGACACCGTAACCATCGTTATGAGACGTTATTTGACGTTTATATGACGTTTGATTTATTTATGAATCAAAAAATCAAACACACTGAAATGTCAATTTCAGTCATGCGGTCATTTTATGCGCCGTTTAAATTGTATAGGTTGTCATAATTTATTACAGCTTGTATTATAGGTATGTTTGAATTTAATTGTTTTGTTTTCACTTATATCGGCAGTCCCTGTGACTGGTTGGGTTAGTTTTTTTTTGCTAATTATTCCGGAACTATACGTGTTCATTCATACTTCGACATTCTCGGAAACTATAGTAGGTAATGCTATTCAGACTCCCAGATGAACATGCTTGGTACATGGGCGACACTTACCACTTTGCCCAATATAAACGAAAATTTAAATTATATAATTCCTTCGCCATTTTTTTTCATCTTTTCATAGACTAATATGCTAGTGTTCAAACTTCGAAATTTTCAGAAACGATAGTAGTGCTGCTTATCCAGCGAATTGGGACAAATCATGACATTTACTTGCGTAGTTTATTTTATATTTTCGGGGCTTATGCCGCATACGCCTCTGTGTTCATTAGCGGCGCCACTGCCTTTCGTCTCTTTTTTTGCGCACGGACGTAAATTCAGCTATCTCATAGAAACTATATATATATGTGTGAAATGGGCGGAGCGAGCGTGGGAATTATTTTCGGGTGCTTCGTCTTAAAAATATTTTTGCATTTGATAGCACGATTATCGAGGAAGGTTAGCTATTCATTTTAAAGCAAAGAAATTTTCGGGGACGATGAAACTGCGCGGGGGGGGGGACGATGAACTGAAACTCTTATTACACACATATTTCGTTGAAAAGCCAAAATTTATCACATTTAAAACACTATGATAAATAATCGGAATGAATTTAAACCAAATCACGTGGATTTTAAATCAGTGTAGCTCCAAAGCGCTAATATTACCGACGGAACTTACTTGCCCGGATGTTACACTCCTACTCAATTTCCAGACTCGTCTGCCAAACATCCGGTCAACAGGACATGACAGACTAATATTTAGTATATTATACAATTTATGGAGCGACCAGATGTTTAGCTTTCGTGGATTTCATATAGCTTGGAATGAGTAGATACTCGATCGTTTAGCATATATAGATAGGGTAAAACCGGGATAGATGCCGCAGCGGGATAGATGCCTCATATCCTGAAAACCCAACTTCCCGAACTCGCAATTAAAAATTAATCGCATAAGCAGGAGCCGCAGTCACCACGTACCTAAGTTACCCACGGACAACCCACGAAAAAGAACTCATTTAGCTCGTGTGTGTAATTATATCCGCGGCGAAATTCACAAACACGTCAAAGATCTAAAGGTTACTATTTCGCGTTGTATAACTTTTTAATTAATAATAAATTTAGTGCTATTTCGTATTAAGCTAATATATTGGTTCATTGAGTCTGCGTCTAAGTGTAAATAGATGCTATTTTGTATATAATTTATTTAAAAAATACGTGGGCATCTATCCCTATCAAAAAGGATAGTTGCCCTGATTTTTCGAGGTATAGGTGCCCTTAGGGGCATCTATCCCTCCATACTTACATATACGCAGTAGGTGTATATTTTTAAAACATTTTCAGTACCTGTTATATTTTTAAGTATAGTTATAATATGTACCTATATTTATATTTGGGCTTTTTAATGATTGTAGCAGAACTATGCCACAAAAACAAATAAAAACTAAGTTACACAAGAAAAACAAGACTGGAACAAGCAATGGACTTAAGATAATAAAGAAAGAAACCACAAATAAAGAACAAGACAAAAAAATAATTCTTCTAATGAAAATGACAATGACAACCTCGCTGACTTGTGTGATAAAGAAAATTATAACCGTATGGAGTAGTAATGTAAGCCATAAAATTTCGAAACTTGTCAGTGATTAGTCACTGACGTAATAGCAATTCAGCCAACCAGTGATCTGTATGTACGTCCAATTATCCATCAATGGTCATCAGTCGGCTAATCAGAACGCAGAACGGCGCAGCGCAGCGTCGCAGCACAAATTTGGCTTAATTTGTTTTCATACAAAACACATAACATTACCCCTCTATTCCGGTTGAGGGTCTCGATGAGAACTATCTAGCATTTGGTTTTGGTTTTTCGTTAACACGGTATAAAGGGCATCTATCCTTCACGGTATCTTCATGGTGGGGCAACTATCCATATAGGAAGGAATCTATCCTCAAAAAACATGTCCCACGAAAAGCTAATTTATGCAAAATCTGTATACAATAGGTAAAAAAATAATAGAAGAAATTCAACATAAAGGATTAAACTAGCTATATTAATAAAAAATATTCGTATAAAATTAATATTTTTAAAATTATGAGGCTAATTCAAAAAGTGGGGCATCTATCCCGGTTTTACCCTACTGGTTATAATAAAACTGATTTATCTTGGTCCCCAAGACACAGGCAGTGCCTAGTTTGGGGCCCTCTGTAAACTGTAGCTTTTTTTAAATTGTGTAAGCACTAACATGATTGTTACTTATACGTATACTTTAGCTGTAGTAAATTGTAGAATACTATGTTTTTGTGCCAAATAAAGTTATTATTATTATTAATTAAGATTATTGCATGCTCCACGTTTTGAAGTTTTGACATTCGTAGATGAGGAAAAATAATGATTTCATCTAACGATTGCTTTATAGTATCCGAAGCATCAGGAATGTTTGAATAAATCGCAGTAAAAAAAACTATAGAGATACTAGTTGATGTACGATGTTTCTTAATCATAAGTTATTCCATATTCTAGATCATACACAACTCTGTGAAGCTTCATCAAAGTTCGTTTAGGAGATTTCGAGTAGCACACATACATAAACTCATAATCATTAGCAATTGTTAGTAAGGTGTTGCAGATATGCAAATATGGTGAACTAATCATGTATGTGTGTTTTGTTACATTCAAAACAGCCCGCCATTCAGAAAAGGCGCTTGATGCTAAGACCAGCGATTGAATTCAAAATACATAAGAAAATGTAAAGATTAGGTACACACGCCAAGCTGAATATTACCCATATTCGACATCTGCTGAATGAAGGTAAATTTGTTTTAGAAATGTCATTTATAAATACATAAATGCACATGAAATAACTTGGTCTTCTAGTAAATAAAGCATATTTTTCAATGGCATAATATTTTGGGGCCAAGGGGTCAACTTTGGTACTACAGAATCTGTATGTGTACAGAGTCTGTAAAAAATACGTAAAATGGTTAGGGTTTATTTGAAAGAGTAGCGAATACGAGATTTTCACCGTAATATTTTTACATTTGTAACTCTGCGTGTCGAAAATCTGACATACGATCAGCAGTAAAATAATAATACAGCGAGGGCAGAGGTCATAATGTTTTATGAGTGATATAAAATTATCTGCATCATAAAGTTTTTGCCTCAGATAGGACGTTAGAGGTTTTAAATCAGCTTCGGGCCACCTTTGGAGCTCACAGTAAAGCCTGTTTTATGATGACGGATTTTTCCAAGTCTGCTTGTTATCAAATTTGCCTGTGACGTATCTCTGCATACGTTTTTAGCCCCCGGCAAAAAACCTCTATTGGTTTGGCCTGATAATGAAACTATTTTTACGGGTTTTATCGTACTTTTTTTTTAACGTTTCGGTTACTTTACATCAACCATGGTAACGGGAAGACTGACTCTTACCGGCATGTACAAAAAATGTCTTCCAAAATCGAGATGAACAATCAAATCATCTTCCTAGACACTACATTTCTTCTGCCTCATAGCTCCAAGAAACAACAGAAACAATATAATAACGAAGTAAAAACGTATAGGTAATCTAGAGAGTTCTGCCCTTCTGGAGCATAGACTCTAAAAGGACAGAACAGGCAATGCCATTATTGCCTGTCTTTGAAATAGTTTTGAAGAATGCAATTTGCTGTATAAAAGAAGTTAAGGAAAAACTTATAAAAAGTACTCAAACCAAAATTATAGTAGTGATAAGCTGATTTTAATTTCTATCTTTTCAATTCTTGAAGTTATTAATATTAAGTTAGTTTATTTATATTTACCATTTTGGAAAATTTTAGACATATATAAAATATACATACAAATAAGTATTCCAAAAACGATATTATAGCAACATATAAGTAGCAATTTTTCGGATAAAATTGTCATTATACCTACACTACAATGTTACCTATTGGTATAGATAAGAATTTATCAATCCAAGTTTCTGGAATCTGGGTGCTTCTCGTAACAAACGCAAAACCTTGGACTAGTCGAGGCACATCACGGCCTCTAGGGTCATCTACGTGCTGCTCATTATTTCGAGTGGCGAGCCTCTTCGAGTTCAATATTGTATGTGTCACACACACATACACACAGTTAAGTCATAGGTGGTATATTTGGATTGATAATGTTTGAAAATAGAGGTTCTAATGGCAGTAACCACTAGATTTCTTTAACGTCGGTTAATAATTTGAAAGGCCATACAGACACAAGCCATCTGGTAACAAGTTCACTGTTGCTCGATCGTCAAAGGGTCTAAGACCCTGGCAGGTGACTTTTCCATGTGTTTTCTTAAGATTAGCTCCATCCAGAATATAGCAAAGCTGATTTGAGGGATATAAAGGGACCCCCAGTCTCCCACTGGTAGTGGCCCCGTTTTAGTTGGGTCAGCCTCTTGATTCTTACAATTCTAAGCTTTAAGTGTCAGAAATCTTTACTTATAAAATCTTGCACTTTTTCGACTATAGATTTACTGACACCGAGGCTTGCTATATTACGTTTCAGGATGGGTAATGCTTGAATAAAATGTCTGGGCTACAGCTAGGAGGAAATCTAAAAGGAGATATGTAATAAAATAAAGGAATGTAAGCATTATACCGTTTGCTGTCACGACACTTGAGTCGCTTTTAGAAGGCGCGCTAGTAGATGGTTGACATCAAAAAAGTTTGTATATGCGTTAAGCGTGGTCATCCTACTTGCGATGGGTGTACGTGACGGTTAGAGATGTGAAAAACGGCTTTTTATTATCAACACATTTAAACGTGTTGCTTATATTTTTAAAACGTGTTATAAAAAAACTTTGCTTAAAAAAAACTAATACACATTATTTCAAGTGTTGGTCTTGTTATTTGAAAGTAGTAACACCTTCACCTTATACAGAGCTTATTAATGTAAAATAATTATTAATTAATTGTTAATGTTCTCACCACCATTCTCTCTAGACCCACCACCACCAGCACTCTCACAGTCACGACCCTGCCGTTGAGATAAAGTTGTGGCTGAAGCCTGTCTATTGTTTGGTTGTGATGACACCCGCGAGACAAATTCATTAAAAACACCCAAATGTCTTGCTTGAGATTGGATGTAGTTGATTTATACGAAATTTGTTTTTTACAAGTTTTACACAGATTGGCAAATTTATCAACTTGATTACTTTCAAAATAGTCCCAAAACATTGCCGCTTCTTAACAGCTTCACTACACTAATTAATAATTATTATACAATATTCACAAATCACAACAAATTTAATATTTATAACCATGAAAGTTTACACAACTAATTTTAATACTATAACCTAATAAGTTCTTTTACTATGTTTAATTTAAAACTATAATTAATATTCACCAATAATGTCCCATAACAAAAGAAACAAAATATTTAAGAATTAACACAATAATTCTCTAAGTTCATAAATCGAAATCGTATATGCACGGCGCACGCAAAGTAAAAACAAACAAACAAGCTCATCCACAGCGAAAAACGTACTGAGTTTAAAACACATTGCCCATTGGTCATTTAAAACGGTCATTTAAAACATTGTTCATTTAAAACGGTAGTTGATTTTTTAGTTTTTGTTATAAAAATCAATAATAAAACTTACTGACTTAAAATGTGAAAACACATTTAAAACGTAAATTTAAATTTTTGTTTGTGTTATATAACTAATTTAAACTAAAAAACCTATAAACCAACCAAGAACGGAGTGTTGTCAGTCAAACAAATATTACGTTAAAAACTCCTACGTTATAATTTAGCCGCATAATACGTAACCAATCCAATTTGGTCGTGATTCTTAATCGTAAAGAAATAAGGTTGTGAATCTAATGTTACTATCTACGTTTAAATGAAATCGGTTTAAATTTTTAAACGCAGTTGTTTGTTTATTTTGAATAACAGATTATTTTAAGCATTAATAGTTTAAACACCCACCACTAGTGACGGTAGGTCTGACCGCGGCAATGGCGGCGATTACGCGGCCTTCGCCAACCTTCACACCGACACTCGCCCTCAAGTACTTACATGGACGTATGTGCCTATAAACTGAGTCCAATTCAGGACACAACACTTTTCTTATGTTCTTACAATTTAGGACGCTAAATAATTTTTATATGAAATTCGTAGGAAGATCCTCTGTTACTCGACATGGGTGAGTATAATTTTAAAGTTAAATATATTTTCATAAACGAAAGGTTACGTTGACCGCGTACGCACTACTAAACGACATTCCCAATTAAAAGCTATTTATTTTATTTTTAAAGTAATTTATTTTATTTTTAATTTTTATGTTCTGACTAAATAATAACAACACCACATTTTGAAAATGTCTCTACTTTACAAATGCTAAACAAAAAGATTCATCAATTTAATGAGATTGAAAAAAATGATAATGTTTATAAATATAATTCGAGATTAAACGCCGTTCTAATTGTAGTTATCGTTCGATCAAAGAAGGGGTCACGGTTATTTGTACTACAAAACAATCATATTAAAAATAATGTTTAATAGTTTATAAATTGTCGATAGAAGTTGGAGACGAATATAAGAGCCCTCCTTTTTTTTTCTTTTGCGCCAGGTTTCTCTTAGGCATCCCACCTGGGAGGAAGGACTCCCCACGCGGGTATGTGGGACTCGCTGCGCCCAAAAGATGGTAATGTGGACGCAGCTATACTCATTAAAACCCGGCGAGTGCCACTAATGCCGCTTTTGGTGATGTGCCCCAGATCTGTTGAGCAACAGGGCACCTCGACGGCTAGTCAGTCCCTCCACAGACACAAACTTAATAAATGACGATAAAATTCGTAAAATTAACACTTATTGAATGTCAAAATTAAAAGATAAGATAAAAAAAGAAAAGAGAGGTCAATAATCCACACTGCGTGGGAAACTGTGTAGATTATTGATCTTTGTGAAAATTCTGCTATAACAAGCTACTGCATAGTGTACCTATAGCTGAGAATGATGATAAGTAAGAACAAAAAGTACGTGCGTACAAATAACACGTTGTGTGTAATCTCGTTTATATTTATACTAATCTAAAGCTTTAAATTTTCGAGACTTGCGATGCGACGTTCGCTGTATCTCACTCTCTCTCTCTCGATTTTTCTCATTCGCTTGCTCCCTACTCTTACTCCATGGCTATGTGTTTCATACTACGTTCGCCCTTTCTCACTCTTTCTCTATCGGTCTCAATCACTGTCTCCCTCTTCTTGGACAAAACGTTGTACATTTTTGTCACGTTTGTTTCATCCGTAAAAAAATTACCCCCATGCGCGCAAAGAAGTTTCCTTTCAATAATTGGTTTCATAAATATATATCGATCCTTTTTAATGAAAGCACGATAGGCAAATATATCTATATAGCTATCTGATCATAAACGGTTTACACGGCACTAGCCCAACCAACTAATAAAGTCAAAAGTATTAAACTAAAATAAAGATACGCTACAATATCCGGATGGCACACGCTAATTCCTCCTACCGCCATTTTGAAAAAAAGACTCCAAAAACCCTCACTCATTTTTATTTTAATTAATCTAGCGTAAGTCGTAACAATTTTATAAAAGAACCTCAAAACAATGGACATAATAGTAACAGCTAACACAGTATAATTAAAAAGTAATTATTTTGTATTCATTTGCAAACATTAGTACAATGTAAAAGCGATAAACGTTGTGTGAATATTTCAGGTCATATCTTAATTGTTATAATTTTATATCTTTGTATAATGAGCACATTATATATATAATGTGCAACGACTTGTTTGACGACTTTTTCGTTAAGATTTTGTATAGTTTGGGGAAATGTGTATTCTATGAGGAAAGTCCCAAACTATATCATATACCTAACGTATTGTTTGAGGAAAATTTATCAATACATTGCACATACATACGTCAAGCAATACCTCAAACCGTTAGGTGTGTATATATATATATATATATATATATATATATATATATATCGGCGTAAATAACAACAAGGGTAGTGTGTGTGGTAAGGATAGCCGACATCAGTGGGTTGTTAAATGAAACACTAGATCATGCGTCATCATCTTTACATAAGACAGCTCCCAAATTGCCCGCCCGTTGCCGCTTGCTAGTGCCAGGTCAGAGAGAACAAGCGGCAGAACAAACTCTGCAGCAGCTCGCTGTCTGACCTTCGTCTAGTTGTTTTACAATCAAGTCGGTTACATCAAATCTCATGCTTTGCTAACGCATTAGTAAACGCGAGTTACGTATCTCCGTCCCGTGTAAACCTCCCACACAGCATCTCGTTCCCGAGAAACCAACCACACAGCAAGCGGCCGTCATCAGCACCTACATCGTGAGAAGCACCGTGTCAGCGCATTGCAGACCCCCACGTTTGTCCCCTCGTCTCGACATGCTCCCCGATCATCTCTCACTCTTGATTCACACTTCGAATCCATCAGTCTTGAATTATATTTTATATTAAATTAATTAATAAGTATATTAATTGTAATAATTAAATAATAAGAAAGTGAATAAAATCATTCAGTTGAATTTTAGTTTTTTTCGATCCTTCGGCTGTAGCTTTCATAATTGGCGCAGTCGGTAGGATATAAAGATACCCGGGTCGGTCCGGATAAATATAATTTCTACTGGAAATACCTCCGTGGCTTGAGGGCTCCGATAGCCTCGCCGGGTATCACAAAGAACGAGAACTACTGCCGGAGGAGTATCCAGCCATCGATACGCCGAGAGAACTAGAATTGTCACATCAATGTTACTGTAAGTACACTGCCGAATTATCTGTATGTGTTGCTTCCCGTAGTTTAGATTAGGGCTATATTACTATTCCTTATTTTAAGATTTTAAATATTATTTTAAATATTATTTTTGTTAATTAAAACTAGCAAAATTTTTCATCCTAAGAGTAATAGGTATAACACTGTTTCCCCTCGATCGCTGATGAGAAGCAGTGCATTAGATTTACGTAGGGATTTAAATAATAGTACTATGGATCAACAAATAGAGAGAATCCATAGGGCCTTACGGGTGGTCCCAGACTTTGATGGGAACCCCCACATTTTGACTAGGTTTATTAAATTATGTGATAAGATAGCATTAGAATATTTAAATGAGGGTGATGAGCATGAACTCGCTAACCTCACATTAATAAATGGGATCTTAAATAAAATCACCGGTAATGCGGCGCGCACCATAAATTCCAACGGATTACCGGATAGCTGGTTAGGCATAAGATCTACGCTAGTGAATAATTTTTCAGATCAAAGAGATGAGACAGCTCTATATAACGACTTGTCCATGCAGACTCAGGCATCTAACACACCTCAGGAGTTCTATGACCAATGCCAGACGCTTTTTAGTACAATAATGACGTATGTGTCATTACACGAAACCATATCAACTACAATAGAGGCTAAAAGAGACTTATATAAAAAGCTAACGTTAAAAACTTACATTCGCGGTCTTAAAGAACCACTGGGCTCACGCATCAGGTGCATGAGACCAGATAGTATTGAAAAGGCGTTGGAATTTGTCCAAGAGGAGATGAATATAACTTATTTACAAAATCGAAACGATACTTTAACTAAGCCACCGCCAGCACATAAACCAAACTTGACTAATCATTTTATTAATTCGAATGTACCTAGTTTTAAGCCATTTAATGTGTCTACTAACAACTGGCAGCGCCCTCACGTGGCAGCGCCGACGCAACCTTATAATTTTAAATTTAATCCGATGAGCCAACCTCATCCCCATTTCCGTATGCCCACGCGTACACAACAAATATTCCGATCACAACCAGGACACAATACCACAAATAATAATTTCATGGCACCAACACAAAAACACTTACAGTCAACCCCTAGACCGATGAGCGGTGTCAGCCATTATGTCACCAAACCGTTACCACCATCAGGACATGATTGGCGTAAATTTGGGAACCCACCACCTTCTAACTATTTTAAAACTCGTGACTTAAACCTAAATGAATGTTACGACTATGACTATTACTATGACAACGACCAATACCAAGATTCTAATTATTACGATACGAACTATAATGATCACTACCCTCATTACGTTCAATACGATCATCTGCCGGAGTACACCAATGAAGAACCTCACACCATACATAGTTCACACTCACACGAGCACATCGAATTACCTGTAGAGACACAACCACACCCATCCACCAGCACTTCTGATCAGGATTTTCAGTTAGCCACAAGAAAAAAAGAAGTCAAAATAGAAATAAATCTTCAAACCCAAAGACATCTCCCTTACATTCAGATTCATAATCCACCACTAAAATTATTAATAGATACAGGAGCGAATACTTATGTGACGAAAACCACAATCAACGTATTAAAACATCTTCTAACTGCATACAAGAAATTATTAAAAATCAATCACTGAATCCATTCTGCGAACAAACCCTTGTCTCATTTTCAACTGAAGTTATGGAAGAATTGGACAATCAGCATTATACATTGCATTTTCCTATCCCAACAAAAGTTCATACTAATTGCGGCCAAGATAACTTCAACATACTTAACGGAAGCTACTTAGCCATTATACCACAAAATTGCTATATCAAGACACCTGAATTAACCATAAGGAATATTAATAATAAAGTTAAGGGCCAACCCATGAAAATTATGACATTGGACGCTCGTCTAGGAAATTACTCGAAACTAGAATCACATTTTAAATTAAATTTTAAATCAATCCAGCTTCAAGAATTACATCAGATACATGGGAGAATTATGCAGCAAACCCCTGTCATAGTTAAGGGCACAATAGAACAACCCTCACTATATCATACCACAATCCCCTTTTATGGTATACTATTATGTACAGGTGCACTACTAGCTGTTATATTCCTACGAAAGAAATTTAAGAAACACCAGAGAGAAGATCAAAAGGAAGTAGAAGACCATCGTCCTCCTCTTGAAGAAAAAACAATAGAACCAGAAAACTTTCCAGCAACTTTTTCATTGAAAGTCCTGAAATAGTTGCTTCTCTTAGGGAGGGAGGAGTTACGTATCTCCGTCCCGTGTAAACCTCCCACACAGCATCTCGTTCCCGAGAAACCAACCACACAGCAAGCGGCCGTCATCAGCACCTACATCGTGAGAAGCACCGTGTCAGCGCATTGCAGACCCCCACGTTTGTCCCCTCGTCTCGACATGCTCCCCGATCATCTCTCACTCTTGATTCACACTTCGAATCCATCAGTCTTGAATTATATTTTATATTAAATTAATTAATAAGTATATTAATTGTAATAATTAAATAATAAGAAAGTGAATAAAATCATTCAGTTGAATTTTAGTTTTTTTCGATCCTTCGGCTGTAGCTTTCATAATTCGCGATAAAACAATAATAATCTTAGGTTCAGAAGCGATGTGTGGGTACAATAATAATATTGTCGCAATTACGAACCAACCTAGGGTTCCAGTTCGAATAGTGGCAGAACCACCCAACAAAGCGAGTACAAAGACTCGAGCTATGTTAAATATACAGCAAGGCTGTACCGGGTAAACCGACAGTTTTGTCGGGAGCTGCTGGTGCTCTTTATCGAGTCGAATCCGAAGACCGACTGCCTTTAGCACCGTACGCAGTTATTTAAATAGTCGCTGTCCCCACCTTGAACATGCTCCATAACAACTCTGTCCGTTGACGATCGGATATACGTCACGTGTTTACTCGTGTACAAAATCCTTAGAGTAACTAATTCTCATTAGAATTACATTCTAAATTCATCAAATAATTAAACAATAATTAGCATAAAGGAACAATAGTGATTTAACAGCTATTAATCGAAACATAACAAAATTTAAACATCGATTATGTTATAACAGATCTTTTATCAAAATAAGTTAGCAAAGTCGACTACCCTACATTATTATTTACGTCTGACATACGACATATATATATATATATATATATATGTGCAACGACTTGTTTGACGACTTTTTCGTATACACTCATAGAATACACATTTCCCCAAACTATACAAAATCTTAACGAAAAAGTCGTCAAACAATACGTTGCACATATATATATATTTGTCTATCTTTAGTTATCCATCCTACAAATGACTACCTTTTCCGTATATGAATAATTCTCGTTCTATTTCTGATGATGTCATTGCTTACTCTATCTTTTAACTTTATTCCTAGCATACTTCGTGTTACAACTACTTACAAGTAAAATATTTCACACAACTTACATCAAACAATTAGGCAAAATATAAAAGAGATATTATTAAATTTATTTTCAACAAAAGCAGATAAGATATACAGAGTGCAATTGAAATCATGAGCATCCTTTTAAATTTAGACACTGCCCATGTAACTACTAATGTTACGAATACTAAAAATAAAATTAAAGCATGTCATTGAAAACTCTTATAATTAAATCCTGTCATAAAAAGTATCAAGTTCGGTTGGGCGCTTATTAATATCAGCTATTTCGTTTTACGCATCGCATTACGGCTAATAATCAGCTTATTATTAGCCGTAATGCAAATAGTATCATTAGTAGTGTCTAAATTTGAAAGGATGCCCATGATTTAAATTGCACCCTGTATATAGGTGATTTACGGGAGGAAGACTTCAAATATTTATGATTTCATATGTCTCTATAATTTAGGTCCCGCCGAGTGTGTAGAGTGGTCACCGTGTAAGAGGCAATTTATCAGATTGTCCCGGTGACGCGGGATTAATGTCGCACCGACTGATTTACTCTATGGATTCACTTTATATAACGCCATTACGTTTATATACGACTGTGATAAAAGATTTGATATATACAATTTCCGCCGGTCGGTCACATACGCCAAAGACCGGAACCTCCTTGGTGCTGGAGGTGCCAACTTCGAAAAGACAAGCTTGTGCGAGGTACGGAGTGGCGAGTGGCTGGGATCGGCTGTTTTTGGCGTTTGACATAGGCCAGAAAGAAAGAAGAAATAAAAAAAAAAATTCTACACAAACAGGAGACACGCAGAGACATAAAGAGCTACACAAAAAACATTTTTGATCGCACAAACCTAAAAATAAGACAAAAAAAACCCAACCAGTCACAGGGACTGCCGATAGAAGTGGAAACAAAACAATTACATTCAAATACCTATAATACAGGCTTTTTTTATGTTAGTTGGCAGTTGCATAGGCAAAGTGGCAAACGTGCCACCTGATGGTTAGTGGTTGACGTCGCCCATGAACATAAACTAGATTACCTGGAACGAGCCCAGGCAACTCATCTATGTGTTGCCTATCCTGAGACATAAGATGTTAAGTCGCGACGTCGACCACTTACCATCAGGTGGCACGTTTGCTAGTTTGCCTATCCAACTAACATTAAAAAAAAAAAAAGTCTCGACGCGTACTTCGCGCTGGCGATCATTGAGTTCGTGGGGCACCCATTTGTCAAGCTTTTTTACCTTGTCAATTTGACGCAAATGGACCAATATTGTTTTGACGCTAACGTCGAAAGCTGCTGCTAAATCAACCGTAGATTGTGTATCATCAGCTTCCACAATCGCCTTTAATTCGTCATTGTCGACCAATGTCTTCGGACGACCGCGAGGTTCATTTTTCAGGTCGAAATTTCCATAACGGAAGCGAGCAAACCAATAACAGGTGGTGCGGTGGTTTGTAGTGTTAGCTCCGTAAACGTCGTTGATGTTGCGTGCCGCTTGTGCCGCGTTGCTGCCACGACGGTACTCATATTCCATAATTACTCGAATTTCTAACGTAACCATGATGACGAAAAAGATTGAAATGTGATGAAAATGTAACACTAATCAATAAACAAATGACTACTTTTGAAAAAGATTTCCATGTTTTTAAATAAAATTAATTTGAAATTAGAATTCTTAGCCAAACAAAAATTATTTTGATTTGAAATGGCCAGTACTGCAGAACGGCAATTTCATAGGTAAAGAAAGACCTATTATTTGGCGGCAAATTGAAAATTTTCTGTGTCAAACGTCAGCATGAATTTAACGCGATAAAATTGTCATGAAATGATTTTTTATGTCTTTCGATGTCATTTAAGTCAACATCACTGTTGTGCTTAGAAACTGACAAAAGAGTAACCTATACATATAAAAAAGCAGATTCGGAGAAGCTTAGGCATCGTATGAATCAAGTGCACAAAATCCTCCGTGTACATTTAGCGGTCAGGAAACTTTTTGCTTGATGGATACCACACAATTTGACAGAGGTCCAAAGACGCAGTCGTGTCGATTGGTGCCGTGAAATGGTTAAAATATTTAAGGAAGGAATCCAAATGCTCTGTTCGACGTACTTATGGGCGAAGAAAGCTGGATTTACTGTTATGAGCCCGAAACCAAAAGACAGACTGTTTGAGTTTAACTGCCACTCAGTTTTGTTGTTGTTTCTTTTAGAGGAGTTTGCAATAAAAGTGAAGAGAGATCGAAGCGTTGAAAAAAAAATGTTGGCCTCATTCTTCGGAGGGACAAGTCATTACTCAACAATCGTTTTAGAGGATCCAAAACAGTTACAGCAGAGTGGTACATTAAAAATTGTTTACCACTTGTCTTGAAAAAAGTTCGGTAGTAACGACCTCGCAGTAGGATCCTCATTCACCACGACAACGCCTCGTCGCTCACCGCCAAGCAAACTATCAACTGTTTTTCGACATCAGGCGTGACGCCATCTTGCGATTTTTATTTATTCCTGAAAAAAATAGAAAATCTTCGAGGAAAACGTTTTATGGGCGCCGACGAAGCAGTGGCTGCGTTTTAAAATCCCGTCAAAGAAACCCCTAAGGACGAGTGGGCAAACTGCTTTTCTCAGTGGTTCCATCGGATGCACCATGTTATTGATGTGAATGGACACTATTTGGTATATTAGAACTAATAATTTGCTAATTTATTAAATTTAGATTTCCTAAGAACTTTTAGGGTCGCCCTCGTATTACGTAGTGTCAAATGTAACTTCTGAGATAGTTTTCCACTTAAGTGCATACAAACGTCTTTTCAGCGACTTTTGCTGAAAACTTTCAGCAAAACTAGGACACTTAATGTGGCAGTTTGCACTAAATTCTCATCCGTCAGATAAACGACTTCCAGTGGCGTAATGCTTAAGTGTATGAATGTGAATATCTATTTAAATTAAATACACAATGATAAACATTCTAAGTCACAATTATAACGGAAGAAATGTTTTTACGTTTAGTCTTACATTTGGTCTTGTTTTAGTTCTTGGTTTCGTTCTTGGTTTCGGTCTTGGTTTTGGTCTTGGTTTGGTTCTTGCTAGTGTAAATATGCAGAATGCAAGACAGAGACCTATTTTGCTCATCTCTAGGCTGCATGGGTACATCCGTCCCGATCATTTTATCCACGAATGGCACGAAAGTCGAAACAGCATTGCTGTGCTTTTTAACGTTAGACAAGACAGTGTAATTAAGCACCGAGACTTAACATCTTACGTTTCTTGATAGGTATCTAATGATTTTCTTGGTCTAGTTCTGGTGAACCTGTCTAGGTTCATAGACGCTGATTTTACCACCACGGGCACGTGAGCTAGTTTAGGAATCCAACTATTTAAACTAATATGAAAAAAATTAAAGACTTGCAATAATATAATATTTTTTCTTGTTTTCGCTACATTTAATGCGGCCTGTGGGCGATAGTTTATTAAATTATTCTGAGATGAGGGTACATAAAATCCCCGTAAGTTGCGTGTCATCCCCACACGTATCGATTATCAATAAATGTTATTAGTTGACATTACGAGCCCATCAAATGAGACTTAGCGAGCGTATTACATCAATATAATAATATGATGTCTCACATAACATGAAAAGCTATTTTTCTATAACTTTTAGACACAGCATCTAGAAGTTTTTTTTATATCATAAGGGGACCAACGAGCAGTCGAGCCTTATGGTACCGACGCCCATACACATCCGCACAGTTCATGCAGATGCCATCCTTTTCCCTATTTAGGAGGGGGGAGGGGGGCAATGGGCAAATGTTATCTAATGTTTTAAATTTGTTTCGTTATAACCACTTTTAAAATTTTCATACTGAGCCAGCATTTTGAATATTGTACGGTTTAATTATTATCGTACGTATAAATATTTTAAGCTACCTGGCAGTTTGGTAGTATGCCCGTTAACGAGTTTTTATAAGTAAATATTTGACCATATCATTTTACGAGCTTTGCTATTAAACGTTGTTAAAAGGCTTGCAAGTGTGTGCTTTTGTGCTTTTACTGTGTCCTTGTTTGCTTAAAACGCGGTAGGAACATTTAAAGATAATTTAAAAAAAAAACAGAATAGCGCGAGTCTCATTGGGGTCCAAAAAAAGGTTTTTTTTTTAATTTGGTTTTACAAAATATTAACGGTTTTATCCATCGTTTGTGCTGTGAGGCCTAGGACCTTGACAAATATGTTTCTAGGACATTGGGTACCTTATACATTTTGATTTGACAAACAGGCAGATAGATGGAAAACGACGTAAACGAAGAAAATGCAGAAAACGGAATCCTATAACGGTTCAAACAGAATATCATTTCCAGGGATAGAACCCTAATAAATATTCCGAGTTGATGTATACTAATGTTGGGAGATTATTGTTTTCATTGGTAGGTATGGTTAATCCTTTTTTATAGCATAGGTGGGAAGAACGAGCAGTCGAAGCCTTTTGGCGCCCATACGCCCTTCGAAGAACCTCTACATATTTGCCCAAAAACAGCTGCAAGAGATGCAGTAGTAGAGTGTAACGTCGATGGCTTACAACTAGGACGTACTTCTTATAGTGAGGTTGACTCTATCAATGAAGGCGGTCTCGTTCTCCACACCACACTCGTACAGCCCCTCGTCGTCCACGCCCACCTGGGTGAGGAGGAGGCTGCCGTCCATCTGTAACAACCAAGGTCGTGGTAAATGTAGTGTTATGCTGACATTATGGCTAATGTGGTAGAAATAGGAATCATAGTGACTTTGTATGTCTTCTGATAGTGGTAGGAGCCTCAATTAGGTTAGAAGTCAGCATTTACAGTGTCGGGTCACCAACGGTGGGATGTATGGTTATAAATTATAATTATTGCTACTAAGTTGTAAATATAATTTTCGTCGCCTTTTCTATGCAGAAAAAATATGGCTCTTTACGTAAATAAAAACTAAAAAGATAAAATAGACTGGTGGTCATTTGGCTTTCGGCTTTGACTTTGCGTTTCCAATGAGAAACACCTACCCACTAAAACCTTGCGGATGTTTTTCGCCCCAACCGGCCCCGGATCTGTTAGCAACAGGACACTTCGACGCTTCCTTGAGACACAATGTAGGCTTTTGTTATAGGTAGGGTACCACCATCTTGCTTGTTTCTCCCGTGAAACAGCTTTGCTGTGTTTCGGAAAGAAGGGCAAGACAGGCAGTGTAATTACTGGCACCGAAACTTAACATCTTATGTCTCAGGATAGGCAACACATAGATGAGTTGCCTGGGCTAGTTCCAGGTAAACTAGTTTATGTTCATGGGCGACCTCGACCACTTACCCATAAGGTGGCACGTTTGCTAGTTTGCCTATCCAACTAACATAAAAAAAGGCTTAATATGGGAGCTACGGGTATTATGTGATACATTACGAAGCAATCGTAAAAGCAATCGATCGTATAAACATAATACATGTATACAGCAGACCTTAGCATTAATCACAAAACTCTGGTATAAGATACAAGACCGAGATGAATCTGACACTTTACTCCAGAGAAAACTAAATCGATAGATGTCCTTACTTACTACTTAGAACAATGCACAAATCACCACTAGACCAAGGGTTACAAAGCGCGTGCCGTTAGCTATTCAACTAACGACCTCTGACCTTTAGCTCAAAGGTCAATTACGTATATAGGACATCGAGTGACCTGGCATTATGTAACAGGAGTCTGAAAATTTTCGGGACGCCTTCCTGATGTATGATGTTAAAGTTATTGTCAAGAATAAAAATTATTTCTGTAAGTTCCACGAGTTAGAACTTGCGGTTAAAATACGAACATATTATAAAAAATACCAATCGAATTGAGAACCTCCTCCTTTTTGTTGAAGTCGGTTAAAACCAGCCAAGATCGAGTATTACATGCGCGTTGAGGGTTCCATCAAATGTGTAATGTAATAGCACGACGCGACGCATATACCTAACAACAAATTAACGGTTTTAAGATTGATTCCTTTATTGTAGTGAGAATAAGCTGCTTAGCAAATTTCATGATTCTACATATAAATGGGAAGTACCTGTGTCTTGGTTTGACAGACAGACGGACAACAGAGTGATCCTATAAAGGCTTCGTTTTGATATTTTAGGAACAAACCCTAAAAAGGTACAAGCCAAAACTATGAAAGTGAAATATAAGAAGTCAAAAACTCAGCGTCGTCTTTATCTAGCCTGTTGTCATGTCATGTCATCACCATGTCATGTCATCGCCATGTCACGTCATCACCATGTCATGTTGCCTGCTGGACGTAGAAAGTAAAAGCCTCAAGCCAAAAGCGTACAATGAGAATGTCCTGGCACTCTGCCATGAATTTAAGTTTCATCCTTGATCTTCGTATTATTAACATTTGTCTTTCTCGAATATTTCAAAACCTAGGGTCGTTGTAACGTGTCCCTTTTAAACTGGACATTTAAACCTTAATTTTTAAACCAAAAGGTAATGGAATGTGAAATTAACAGTAGCTTAGATTCGTAAGGATCCAACTTATATATTGTTTCTAAGCTAGTCTACGCTACTTCCAAATCTCATCAGGACAAAACCTATTACATTACAAATACCAAACTAATACGTGATATCAGAGGTTACTAAAATGATAACGGAACACTACTGAACAACTCTTCAGGCAACCCCAAATACACATCAAAGACGGTATTATTTAAATGAGATACATTTAAAAGTATGTGATGATATTCGCGCTATTTCAAAATTATATTCGTGCATATTATTTACGAGCCAAAATTTCAGTAACTACTAATTTACATAACTTATTTCAAGGCTAAGGTTACCCTAGCATTATCATATAGGCTATCTTTCCTCTATAAACGAAACGACCAATAAAATGTATATATACAATTCCACTAGTAGAGGCAGTAACAATTGTGCCCCTCTTTAATATCGTACCCTTTTTATCGCCTTTTATCGGTACTAGACTAAGTCTGTTCCTATTCTGCTTGAGACCCAACCATATTATCTATAACTATGGGATAGGTTTTATTATTGCAATATAATCCAGTGGCATATAATAATATTATCATAGCACCCTCGTCTGCATAAATACCGTACCGTTATCTGTTCATTTGTTCCGTCAAACAGCTTTGCTGTGTTGAAAGAAGGATAGGTACATGCAGTGTAATTACTGGCACCGAAACTTACCATGTTATGCCACAGGATAGGCAACATGAATGGATTGCTTGAGCGAGTCACAGGTGAACTCGATCATGTTTATTGACGACGTGGTCCACTTAACGAAAAAAGGAAACATTTAAGGTTACACAAGTCGCTCATCTTTCCATACAAACGCAGAACAGTAATTACTACAATGTGTGACGTTAACTATCAAAAACTAAGAATAACATAAATTGATCTCGTCATTATCTATGTCTGTACGGAAAAACGTAAAAAATAATACATTTAAAAAATACAAGCTTCTAAACTTTCGTATTTCAACACTGATTTTAGGCCAACTTTGGAGATAGCATTAATTTGTTGGAGTTCGCGCCGTCGACTTGTTCAACCGTAAAAGCTTGTATACAAGCAGGCAGGTACACAGTAGGTAACTGTATCTTTTGTATGTTTTTTTTATGTCATAAGGAGGCAACCAAACAGTCGGGGCCTTATGGTGACTACCGATGCCCATTGACATCCGCACAACCAAAACTTAGCAGATGCATTGCCCTCCTTTTTCCCTATAATATTATTATATAATATATAAGCGACAGCATAGCTGTCACTTGACGCCTGTATTATGTGAGCGAACGTATGTGAAAAAACGGTTGTCAGCTACCGCGATATAATCCAAGGTAACAGCCATTCCCCACCATGGTTCAGGACTTGTCGTGGCAGTGGGGTTCAGTAACCTAGGGTGAGCCGCTGCACCTTGGGCGAAGCGAATTGGTCCGAGGGGGCTCTTTGTACCCCTCTTATAAGAGGGGACAAAAGAGCAGGGGACAAGGGGCGAGGATGGGAACCTCACCCCATTGTACTGCCCCGACGTTGGGAGGGGTTGTTCTGTGGTGCGGGACAGCCCCTCTGTGGAGGTAGCGTCGGTCCCTTGCGGGACTGACTAGCCGTCGAGGTGCCCTGTTTGTTTCCTAGATCCGGGGCACCTATGTATTATGGGGATTCAGATAAGAACGTGGAAGACGGTTGTCAGCTACCGCGATATAATCCAAGGTAACAGCCATTCCCCACCATGGTTCAGGACTTGTCGTGGCAGTGGGGCTCAGTAACCTAGGGTGAGCCGCTGCACCTTGGGCGAAGCGAATTGGGCCGAGGGGGCTCTTTGTACCCCCCTTATAAGAGGGGACAAAAGAGCAGGGGGCAAGGGGCGAGGATGGGAACCTCACCCCATTGTACTGCCCCGACGTTGGGAGGGGTTGTTCTGTGGTGCGGGACAGCCCCTCTGTGGAGGTGGCGTCGGTCCCTTGCGGGACTGACTAGCCGTCGAGGTGCCCTGTTTGTTTTCTAGATCCGGGGCACCTCACCAAAGGCGGCATTGGTGGCACTCGCCGGGTTTTAGTGGGTAGAGCTGCGTCCACTTACCAGCTGTCGGGTGCAGCCAGTCCCACATACCCGCGTGGGGAGACCCACTCCCCCGCGGGATGCCTCAGAGCATTTCCCGGCGTTAAAGGAAAAAGAAAAACAACAGCCACAAACGAGGCTAACAATTGAAGGTATTAAAGACGGTGAGATATAAAAGGACTGATAGCGATCTAGGCTGTTGCGTGATGCACGCAGGTTGCATCTGTGCATGCATTACAAATGGAGTTGATTAAAAGTCGAGGTCGTATTGAAGTGTGGAGTGAGAATAGGCACTAGGCTCTCTTTCTTTCTCTTTTCTTTTCTTACTATCCTAATCCCACTACTCTTACACAAAATATTTTAGTACTTGCAGTTGTTGCTGGCATGATTTACATTCAAGATTTGTTTTCTTATACTAGGTTATATCCTCACACAAAGTTCAAGCCTTGCCGTGGCGGTGGGGCTCAGTAGCTTAAGGTGAACCCAGCACCTTGGGCGAAGCAAATCGAACCGAGGGAGCTGCTCTTTGTATCCAAGGGGACAAAAGAGCAGGGGGGGACAAGGGGCGAGGTTGGAAACCTAACCCCCTTACCTACCAGGCTATATAAAATGTTGAGCCACAAACCACGAGGCACCTTCACATAAATATTTAGGTTATGTGAAAAAAGTGGAAATACAAAAGTTGTAGATCTTTTTATTACCTACAACTTTGCCATTCAACAACTTTTATGGTTTTTATCACGGTTCAAGTTTTTTCGCCTGACGTTTGGGATACTTTATAAGCCATGGCCCCGGGAGGACTGTTTCACAATTATAAGTACGCTCTTTGTTATATAATTGGACGGTAAAGTATTGTGTGTAGCACGATTTAGATTTTGAACTGCAGTTTGTTGACTGAGAGTAAAGCTCGGTGCAACAAGTTATGTGTGTACTGTATACGAGATAACGAAAATCTGTGTGTGACATGTTGCCTTAGGACAAATAACTTATTTTAGGAAATTTTGGTTGTATATAATATAATATATTTATTTTTATTCGTCCGTCTTGCAGTTAATCGAAAGGCTGTTATAAATGGACGGAAAAGGTTGATAATAGCTAAAATCCCTCCTCAATTTCCTCTTTCACAATTTCATTTTGACTTAGGGAACTTCTAGAAAAGAACATACTCATATTTGAAAGGCCGGTAATGCACCTGCTAATGATGTATGCTATGGTGGTCGCTCATCATTTCTCACCAGGTGCACTGTTTGCCCGTTTGCCCCCTCTTCTAAAAATAAACTATAAACCAAATTTTACGATAATACCAAACGTTCTAGAATAATCCATAAAAAATATGTCATCTCATTATCTGTCGTTCACGCTAAGGCCGAGCGGTGATTACATCGATAATGGTATTTTAAATATGGCGGCAATTTACCGTAATTATATTTCACTTGGTATACAACATACGTAATACTTTTTGAATGTGACCATGACCGGTGTCATCACCGCTCAGGAGCATAACTCCTTTGATGTCACAGGTGGGAGGGTTGTACTGTGCCGCGCTTCTACATGACACCACCACCCTACTTGTTTCTCCCGAACAGTTTATTATCCATCAAAAAAAATTAGAGCCAAGACCTAAGATTCATTCTACATTTAAAACCTAAACTATGACTCGAAATTTTGTTCAGCAGATCGTTTGTTTTTATGACAAACAAAATACCAAGAAATATACTTCCCACTTGGTTTTTTTCGGATGGATCTATGCTAACGGCCTAATGGCCCTAATGCTCTGTCGATTGTTTTTATTAGTGGGGGGTTATCCTCTGCCAACCGAGAAGTCTTTGACCACACGACCTTCTGGCGTCGGGTTGGTTTCTGTGGCGGCCGGCGGGACTGGGCCGCTTCACCGTATCCGTACCGTACGGTGGAAAATTTGTATTAAATTAACAAGGATAACAGATTTTTATTTAAGAAAGTGAGATTCAAATGATGATCCGAGAACTGAATTTAGTATGGAGCTCGAAACCGCGTCGAGCGCTTTGGCAGCGAGTGAAAACACATATTTATTTAATTGAAGGGAGGGATTTATAAAAAATATATTTATGACGACCGTTTTTATCACATTTTCTACAAGGCTAATTATTAAGTGTTTTTTATGTTAGTTAGATAGGTAAGTGGTCGACGTGGCCCATGAACATAAACTAGTATACCTTTTTTTTCTTTTACGCCAGGAAATGCTCTGAGGCATCCCGCCTGAGGAGTGGGTCACCCCACGCGGGTATGTGGGACTCGCTGCGCCCGAAAGATGGTAATTGGACACAGCTCTACCCGCTAAAACCCGGCGAGTGCCACCAGTGCCGCCTTGGTGAGGTGCCCCGGATCTGTTAAGCTAACAGGGCACCTCGACGGCTAGTCAGTCCCGCAAGGGACCGACGCCACCTCCACAGAGGGGTTGCCCCGCACCACAGAACAACCCCTCCCAACGTCGGTACAGTACAATGGAGTGAGGTTCTCATCCTTACCCCATTGCCCCCTGCTCTTTTGTCCCCTCTTCTTATAAGAGGAGTACAAAGATCCCCCTTGGCTCAATTAGCTTCGCCCAAGGTGTTGGGCTCACCCTAGGCTACTGAGCCCCACCGCCACGTCAAAGCCTGAACCTTGGTGGGGAAACGACCCCAGGCAACTAATTTATGTGTTGCCTATCCTGAGATATAAGATGTTGAGTCTCAGTGCCAGTAATGACATTGCCTGTCTTGCCCTTCTCTCCGAAACACAGCAAAGCTGTTTCACGGGAGAAACAAGCAAGATGGTGGTACCCATGCAGCCGGCAGCGCGGCGCAGCGCTTCCCTTCCACCGGTAAAAAACGTGTGGCACTCGGGGACTGCCGCGGTAAAGCTATTCCATAGCATTTTTTATCAACTTATGCAATTATAATAATTTAATTATGATCGCTTTCCTTTCTATTTAAGCTCCGCAAACAGCAAAGCTGTTTCACGGGAGAAACAAGCAAGATGGTGGTACCCATGCAGCCGGCAGCGCGGCGCAGCGCTTCCCTCCCACCGGTAAAAAACGTGTGGCACTCGGGGACTGCCGCGGTAAAGCTATTCCATAGCATTTTTTATCAACTTATGCAATTATAATAATTTAATTATGATCGCTTTCCTTTCTATTTAAGCTCCGTGACACACGCATAAAATTTTTGACAACTATTATACTTATAATATTATGTCAATTCTTTTTCATTATTTACATTTTTTTAATCTAAACTACGCCATTATCCGAATATTGTGGATATATGTTGTCGAATCGAAAGATTTATTTAAATACGTTAATTTGAGAGGAGAACTTACCGTATCCCACACCTATATTATACTTTCTCACAAACAGCTGCTTACTTATTCGTCCGATTTCGGAGCAGCTCGTCTCTCGTCGGGTGTTAGGTTTTTTTTCGTTACGGAATTTCTTGATTCGGTCGCCGCGCTCAAGGCCCGCGATAAAAGCTATGCAATAGCTTAAAAATGTTCCCCTCTGTCCTGTAAGAGTTACGAGAGAACACCTGAGTGTTTGGAGACTATCGATCGTCGGCCAAGGCAAGGCCGCAAGGTTACAACGACACTGTTCGATATAAGGCCGTCCACAAACAATCTAGGCGAATGAGGTTTTATTAGGTTTTTCACCCGACTGCAAAGAACAGTGTTATGATTTTAACGATATACGTATGTCTTTGCTAATCGATATCTGTGTATGTTTGTACTACCGTATTTCACTTGATGGTTCGTTATTATTACCAGAAATAAATATTTATGAGGGTCGAGTGGTCAGGCTACTACACTTTATGGAGCGGTCGCGGGTTCGAATCCCGCCAAGTATAGATAATTTGTATGATGAATAATAATACCCATAAGTTCCTACCAACTTAGCACAGGGCTTGACGTGGGGGTGATTGTTGGTTAATATTATATTATATATTTATATATGTTACATCTAATTAAGACAATAAAAAATACCAGTGGTAAGGATGCGTTGTTCCTCAAGCCTTGTCGTGGAGGTGGGGCTCAGTAGCCTAAGGTGAGCCCAGTACCTTGGGCGAAGAAATTTGAAGGGGGACAAGGCGCGAGGATAGGAATCTCACCCCATTGTACCTACTGTCCCGTCGTTGGGAGGGGTTGTTCTGTGATGCGGGACAACCTCAGTGGAGGTGGTGTCGGTACCATGAAGGACTGACTAGCCGTAGAGGTGTTGCTCAACAGATCCGGGGCACCTCACCAAAGACGGCATTGGTGGCACTCGCCGGGTTTAAGTGGGTAGAGCGGCATCCACCTCACCATCTTTCGGGCGTAGCGAGTCCCACATACCCGCACGGGGAGTCCCTCGCAGGATGCCTAAGAGAATTCCCGGCGGAAAAAAGGGGCTTGTCTCCATGAGCTCGTTTATGTTAGCAGAGGGCTCGTCTGCTTAGTCTATCGAAATAGTATAGCTATCGAAGTGTCCACGTTTTCTAAATTAAATGTGTTGGGGAGGTTTAATGAATTGCTTTTCCCCACAATATGATATCCAGTTACCAAAATAATAGGCTACGTTATTAAATTGTTGCGAAACTAGCTGTTGCCCGCAACTTCGTGTTTGGGTTTAGGTTTATTCGTTACTTCGTTCGATTTTAAGACGGGCAGTCAATAGACATTATATGATATGACTTTATCGATGTGGATATAGGTTTCCTTTCCGGACTTCGTTCTTCCAAATAGCCCCGGAACTGCTGGACATTTTGTCATTTTTGCGTATAAGAGGTAGTGTGATGCAGCTTTGCAGCCGAATTGGGCCAGTTCGACCGGGGTGGAACCTCTCGCTCACATAACAACAGCGTCAAGTGATAGCTATGCTGTCGCGTTTGGTGCGGTTTTTGAGTTTCTGGTGGCCCATTGGGGGGAAGGGAAGAGGAGGGCAACGCATCTGTATAATCTCTGGTTGTGGATATGTGTATGGACGTCGATAGTCGCCAAAAGGCTTCGACTGCTCGTTTGCCATCCTAGGCTATTAAAAAAAGATATTTTAGTTTAGCGGTCTATAATACCCAAAAACAGAACCGAAGATCTAGAGAATAGCGGGGTTAGATCAAGCTTCAAATTATTCTTAAATAATCTTAGACTTTATTAATCTATCAACTACCGAACTAAGTAAGAATCAACGGGCAAAAGGCGGTTTTTAATATAAGTGGGAAATGAGTTAACTATTACGAAATTGGACATAATTTTTCATATAACATTTCTTTAATCTGGACCTGTGATATTGCTTTTCGAAAAGGATTAAAGGACGAATCCCTTATTAGTATTTAAACAAAAGATGTAGTCACAAATAATAATTAATGAGTATTGCACTCTTGTATATCGAATAAAGATATAAAAGGGACATATAGATATAAGAGATAGATAAGAGACATTGCTAGCGAGGTACAATCTGTCACACCGTGCTATAAACAATATGAAGGGTTTCTTTGTAAATGTGCTGTTGTGTGGCGACAACTGGTATATGGCTTTAGATCTGGCGCAAGTGATAACCGCTAGGTCGGCAACAAACCGAGTTTGGTCCACTCCATCCATCATCATCATTACCTTTGTTCCGTCCCCTGCTAGATATTACTTTCTTCCAATGAACGCCAATACGGTCGATCCCCGCCACTCCCAACTAGAAGTTTAGAACATCCCACTGCACGGGGATCTTCGACCGATCGGTCTCGTTCGAAGTCGACCCCTGCGTTTCTAAACGTGACCTCCAGTCCAAAACTCTCCTGGCCATTGGTTCTTCGCATGAGACCGGCCCACAGCTGAGTCGTAAGGTGGTAAGTCTCGGTGCCAGTATTTACACGGGCTGTCCTGCCTTTATTACACTGACTGTCCTGCCTATATTACACTGGCTGTCCTGCCTTTATTACACGGGCTGCCCTGCCTTTATTACACTGGCTGTCCTGCCTGTATTACACTGGCTGTCCTGTCTATATTACACTGGCTGTCCTGCCTTTATTACACTGGTTGTCCTGCCTTTATTACACTGGCTGTCCTGCCATTATTACACTGGCAGTCCTGCCTTTATTACACTGGCTGTCATGCCATTATTACACTGGCTGTCCTGCCTTTATTACACTGGCTGTCCTGCCTTTATTACACTGGCTGCCCTGCCTTTGTTTTTCTGACTGTCGAATTGGTGTCACGTCACGAGGGAACCAAGTACTAGGGATGAAAAAACTTTATCCTCGTAACAAAAGATAAAACTAGCCGATTATTTCCAAAGTCCGAACTGCATTATTTATTGGCCGGTACTGTATATGTAAGGGGTAGATCTACCATTAAACAGTTATCATATAATAACAGCCGCAACAAACAAATTCACGAGGGTCGAAACCTTGGTATTTACCTGTCCTTTTGTTAGCGTTTAATATTATATTTTCAATTTATTATCTCATCACAAATGGATATCTGGCTGGCGAAAAGAAAAAAGTTGCAAAAATAAAAAGGGAACTAATACGACTTTGACCACAATCTTACTTTATTTATCCCTCCTTAAACGACTGATTAGACGACGTAATTAAAATCGTTTATTACATAATATAAAACAAGTTCTTTAAGAAAAGGTATAGGCAGACGGCTATTCAGATTTTGCTTATGCGGAAACTTCGACGATTCCAAATTCAAGTTAAAAACTATCTTGGCTGACGTCCAAAGACAAATTATTTAAGGTGTAACGAATAAAATACTGGAAAGATATATTATGGGGAGACATTTTTTGTGATGTATTTACTAGTAGGAAATAATATTACATTAGAAGTTAGTAGTAGTTATATGCTTTCGTGGTCATTTGGAAGGAAAAACTAAACTAGCCTCTAAGAAACTCGGTGTACTCAATAGGCGAATCAGTATTTAATGCCTTTACACCGCCTAAAATTATACGCGACACAGATCCGGCCTCACAGGGAATACTGCACCCACCTATAGGCTGGAGCACCCCAATATCAGTTCCTTCCATTTGATCGCGTTCAACGCCGTGCGGCTCGAATCGTCGATAGCAAGGTCTCCAATCGGCTTGATTCTTTGACGCTGCGTGGAGATTTCCGATCACTCTGTATGTTCTACCGCATCTAGCACGGGGGGTGTTCTAAGGAATTCTTCGGTCTAATACCTGTAGGAGAATTCTATCACCGAACATTGCGTCAAAAATCCACCACCTCGATGTCCATAATAACTCGATATTACGGCACTTCTTGCATCGCGCGACAACTATATGGAATCAGCTGCCATTTACAGTATTTCCGAACAGATACGACTTAGGAACCTACAAGAAAAGTGTGCGTCATCTTTACTAAACTTTTTCACGTCAGACACGATAAATCTCTGTAAAGTTCCCGCTGCCGCGTATAACTTGCGTCTAGACGTGTGAGTCATGGGAGGGGGCGGTATCTCCCCTACCGCAGAATCGTATCCTAGTAATTGATATTCACCCGTCCCTAGCTTCGTTAAGTGTTTGCTTATAACTAGATGCAGCCAAATTACGTATATTATCTGAATGCATACTGATATATTTTAGAAATAAAATTTATAACCAAATAATAAAACTAGTTTTTATTACTTTAGTTTGTCTAGTTATGTCTTATTGCATTATATGGTACAATTAGCTTCGCCCAAGGTGCTGGGCTCACCCTAGGCTACTGAGCCCCACCGCCACGTCAAGACCTGAACCATGGTGGGGAAATAGTACTTACCCTAATTATTGAGGAAAGTGTTTACTTTGGAACAGAGTTAAGTAGGGAGGGGGAAACAAAGACGCGAAGAATTATTATTTGCGTAATTTATATTTGCGTGCAGCTAAGCATACTGCATAGTCGTTATATGAAGAACTGAAAAGACGGTGATAAATTACATCATCTTTTCTTTACCGATGCTAGACTACCATATTATCGTTTTCTAGTTGACGTTCATCCATTATAACGTTTTAACTAAGCAACTAAGAGCAGCGTGCAAGGGGCGAGGACGGGAACCTCACCCCATTGTACTGTCCCGACGTTGAGAGCGGTTGTTCTGTGGTGCGGGACAACCTCTTTGTGGAGGTGGCGTCGGTCCCTTGGGGGACTGACTAGCCGTCGAGGTGCCCTGTTTGTTTATTAGATCCGGGGCTCCTCACCATAGGCGGCATTGGTGGCACTCGCCGGGTTTTAGTGGGCAGAGCTGCGTCCACTTACCAGCTTTAGGGCGCAGCGAGTCCCACATACCCGCCTGGGGAGGGTATGTGGGACTCGCTGCGTCGGGATGCCTCAGAGCATTTCCCGACGTTAAGGGAAAAAAACCCCTTGATTTCGATTTTGGCAAAACCTTCAGGGAGCCAAAATTTATAAAGAATAATACTCTATAAGTCATATCATTGTTATATATACGGGTTTGTTTATATTTCTATATTATTTACTAATGTTTACGCGAATTTCACTCATTATAGATTGAAATTTCTAAATAAACAGGCGGACATTATTGTAGTAAAATTTAATACGTTTCATATTTTACACGACATAACTCAAACGATCTTCACATGAACGTGGAGCATCAACAGGCTTGTGATATGAAGAGGCGAATTGGCACAGACATCAAATAATATATGCACGTGTGTTTGCGGAACAAACAACCTAACAAGTTCGTCGCAGAGCCAATCTATTTACACTACATTTACTACCTTTACTACCCAATAAAAAAAAAGGATAGTTGCCCTGATTTTTCGAGGTATAGGTGCCCTTAGGGGCATCAATCCCTCCATACGTACATATACGCAGTAGGTGTATATTTTTAAAACATTTTCAGTATAGTTTTTAAGTATAGTTATAATATGTACCTATATTTATATTTGGGCTTTTTAATGATTGTAGCAGAACTATGCCACAAAAACAAATTAAAACTAAGTTACACAAGAAAAACAAGACTGGAACAAGCAATGGACTTAAGATAATAAAGAAAAAAACCACAAATAAAGAACAAGACAAAAAAATAATTCTTCTAATGAAAATGACAATGACAACCTCGCTGACTTGTGTGATAAAGAAAATTATAACTGTATGGAGTAGTAATGTAAGCCATAAAATTTCGAAACTTGTCAGTGATTAGTCACTGACGTAATAGCAATTCAGCCAACCAGTGATCTGTATGTACGTTCAATTATCCATCAATGGTCATCAGTCGGCTAATCAGAACGCAGAACGGCGCAGCGCAGCGTCGCATCACAAATTTGGCTGAATTAATTTTCATACATAACACATAACATTACCCCTCTATTCCGGTTGAGGTTCTCGATGAGAACTATCTAGCATTTGGTTTTGGTTTTTCGTTAACACGGTATAAAGGGCATCTATCCTTCTCGGTATCTTCATGGTGGGGCAACTATCCATATAGGTAGGCATCTATCCTCAAAAAACATGTCCCACGAAAAGCTAATTTGTGCAAAATCTGTATATAATAGGTAAAAGAATAATAGTAGAAATTCAACATAAAGGATTAAACTAGCTATATTAATAAAAAATATTCGTATAAAATTAATATTTTTAAAATTATGAGGCTAATTCAAAAAGTGGGGCATCTATCCCGGTTTTACCCTACATTTATTTTTATTTGGCTCAGCTACAAGTTTAATAGTTTTTGGTTTCTGTATAATTGTTTCCTAGTAAACCTACAATATTGGTATCGCTTATTTCCCTTTTCAGTTATGAGTTTTCCTTAAAGCAGAATATCTTTACTTTAAGTGTACCTGGGATGATTTTTAAGATACCGCCCGATGAATAAAACATTTCCATACAAACTGACGTCGCTTACTTTATTTACCTCTTTAATTTGAAAACTTCAAGTTTGTATCATCATCATCATAATCATAGAGGCTGATGATGGATTTTGTTGTTATTATATGGTGCCAACCATGTGACAACGGATCTTAATGACTGTATTGGTTAGTATGCTTTCAACTTAATTGTATCATTGTTTATGTATATAAATAAGAATCCAGTTTATGTGTTACAAGTCGTATACACAGTTGTAATTTACAAACAAAGCGCTTTAAGTAGGTAGGTACACATTCTCGTATTTTTTTATAAATAATAATTAACAGAAATGTTAATTTTATTTAGCGTAAGCACATTTGCATATTTATAAAATGTATTTTGGTTAAACGTAAGAATGTCATCAAAAAAAAGTGTATGTAAAACAATTAAAAGACTAGAGAAAAACTGCCTTTATTGAACCTTTTTATTGATACAATAAAGTTTTTAAAAACTGATTGTTTTTTCCATCTTAGTTTTGTGTTAAATACAAATACAATTTGTTATTTTATAAAACAACGTATATATTCATAACAAGGTCAGTTACCTTAAGATTTCTATAAAAAAATGTATATTACAATTATATAAATGTTTGCATTTAAATTTATTTTACAATTTTTTTGTCATTACAAATATCAAGTTATAACTTCTTAACCACTATATATTATTTTAAAAAAACAACGATTAACTTATTTTATTAGAAATTCCATGATTATGTTAATTTAACTTTCAAAATCCTTATGATAATATAAGTATAACCCTGTAACGCTGGGACGTTTGACACCTGTGCCGTGGCCATGGTTGCAGACTGTAAAGTATCCCAAACCTCGATGTAAAAATCTTAATATACCTTAAAATACCTTAAAATCCGTAAAAGTTGTTTCATAAAGCATAACTAACCAGGCTACATCTAAAAAACAGTTCCACAATAAAACTCTAAGAAAGAAATAGAAAATAATATCATTAACAGAAAGTCTTTGTGTTAAGTCTCCAAAATGTGAGTGCAGCATTTCTCAAATCCCTATCGTTTAGGGGACAGGATAAAGTCCGGTGCTTAGGAAAATAAATAACGACTATAAAAAAATGGTTGCCTGTAAAGTCGGTTTTACGGGCGAAGATTTTACGTGACATCGTTTCGGTGACTCATCGTAACGTTACCGAGCGTTACACTTTTTCATAAGTGACTCCCAGCCGCAACCTAATTTAAGACGTTGTCACGTCAATATTTAATGTCCGCCGCCCAACGTCTTGAAAAAATCTTTTCTTAATTTAAATTGAGTACAAAAAAAATTATTCAAATTGAGAGTGGCACAATGGAAGGCATTTTATTCGTTTATTATTCCGGAGAATCAATTAAAAATGACAAAATATTGTTTCTTTTTCTTTTATGTCTAACATGTCTTAGAACCATCTCTAGAAAACCTGCTATCAAATAAAAATAACCGAAAATCAGTTTACCCCAGGCGAGACTGACACACATATTGGGTTCTGATGTTTACGCGAATTTCACTCATTATAATGAAACAATTATACGGATTTTATCGCGGTTTATTAAGTTTTTTACAAGCCCGACGTTTCGGATACTTACAGCAACCATGGTCACGGACTGAGGTGTCAGACGTTCTAACGTTACAAGTTATTCAGAACTATCCAACGACACATCAATATGGTTAGTCCTATCTAGTATCTACGCAGAAAAAGCTAATTTTGATTTGATCATTTTAATAATGGGATCAAAACCAGGCAAGAGACACATAGTGGACTACCTTTTATACAACACGTCTCTTTAATGTCGGGGACTAAAAATAGTCAAAGTAAAAACCGCGTGTATTGAAAAGTTTTTATTCTGTAAAGGTACAAGACCACTTCCGCCAACGAATGTGAATTTTGCATGTCTTAATGAAGTAAAGCGCTATCGCGTGTGCGTGTTTATGCGACACTTAAAACATGCACAGAAAAATGTATGGCATATATGTATCGTAGTAATATTTACACAAACACAGACTCTCTCTCTCTCTCGCAAATACATTTCATCAAAATCGATCCAGCCATTTAGGAGGAGTTCAGTGACATACACACGCACAGAAGAATTACATACACAAAGATATACGTCATATTTTTATAAAGCCCAGTGCAGGCTAATAATTCAGCAGTTCAATATACAAGGCTTCCATAATTCAACGGGCGTACCTAGTCTAGACATCGTAAGTGAACCAGCCAGATGAGTCAGCCATTTTGTTAAAAATCTGGACGCTTTAAATTTATCTTAGGATATATTTACATTTCATTATAATGAAACAATTTTTACGAATTTTATCGCGGTTTATTAAGATTTTTACATTTCAATTAATTATCAAATGATATTATATTAAAACAGCAGCTAGTTACCTACAACACTGCCTGTGTGGGTTTTTAAATATTTAAATATCAATTGAACGGCTACTAATTGCCATTTCGTAGCCTATAAAAAAAACCACATTTAAATTCTTTGGATTTGGATGCTGCGACATTCTAACAATCACGTTCAATGGAAAATGATAGTAACTAGATATGTTTATATATTTGTTATTTTTACTGGTAAGAATAATAGATTTAGTTAACAATCAATCGATAGATTATAGCTATTTTTAACCCGCACGAAAACACGAAAAGAATTTATAAACACCTTCCTTAATTATTAGCTGGGCTATGAAACGCAAAAAGAGTTTCCGACCATTCGTCTGGAGATAAACACGGTCAAACAAACTAACTCTTAAGCGTAATATTAGTATAGAATATCCATCATTATACATACATATATAAATAGGCTCCTTTTAATGATAGCCAATTTGACCTATGCCCTCTAGTGAGTACTAGTTGGGTAGGGACCGGCTGGAGTTCGTACCAGAGTATTTAACAGTAAGAGGCTGCTGCTTTGCGACCGAATAGGGCCGGCACGACCAGGGTGGTACCTCTCGCTCACATAACACCGGCGTCAAGTGACAGCTATGTTGTCGCGTTTCGTACGGTTTGTGAGTTTCCGGTGACCCATCTGCATTACCTATGTTGATGTTTATAACCGAAAATCAGTTTACCCCAGGCGAGACTGACACACATATTGGGTTCTGATGTTTACGCGAATTTCACTCATTATAATGAAACAATTATACGGATTTTATCGCGGTTTATTAAGTTTTTTACAAGCCCGACGTTTCGGATACTTACAGCAACCATGGTCACGGACTGAGGTGTCAGACGTTCTAACGTTACAAGTTATTCAGAACTATCCAACGACACATCAATATGGTTAGTCCTATCTAGTATCTACGCAGAAAAAGCTAATTTTGATTTGATCATTTTAATAATGGGATCAAAACCAGGCAAGAGACACATAGTGGACTACCTTTTATACAACACGTCTCTTTAATGTCGGGGACTAAAAATAGTCAAAGTAAAAACCGCGTGTATTGAAAAGTTTTTCACGAAAAGAATTTATAAACACCTTCCTTAATTATTAGCTGGGCTATGAAACGCAAAAAGAGTTTCCGACCATTCGTCTGGAGATAAACACGGTCAAACAAACTAACTCTTAAGCGTAATATTAGTATAGAATATCCATCATTATACATACATATGTATAATGATGTATATATAAATAGGCTCCTTTTAATGATAGCCAATTTGACCTATGCCCTCTAGTGAGTACTAGTTGGGTAGGGACCGGCTGGAGTCCGTACCAGAGTATTTAACAGTAAGAGGCTGCTGCTTGGCGACCGAATAGGGCCGGCACGACCGGGGTGGTACCTCTCGCTCACATAACACCGGCGTCAAGTGACAGCTATGTTGTCGCGTTTCGTACGGTTTGTGAGTTTCCGGTGACCCATCTGTATTACCTATGTTGATGTTTATGGGCGTCGGTAGTCACCTAAGGCACCGACTGATCATTTGCCTCCCTATGATATAAAAAAAAGTAATATTTTGTTGCTAGTTCACAAATCTATTTTTTACCAACTTCATAATATAATACACTACATATTTAAAATAGGTATTTTAGTACATAACTTTTTCGTAAAAACTCTCTGACGGTAGTAGGAAAACTAACTAAAATATTTAAGATGTGCTTGAAGGATAAAGACTAAAACTAATATAACATAATGCTCACACCGGCTTTACTAACTTTTACGTGCATTTTATAAAGAGAAATGTTGGAAGCATCGAGTATATAACCGAAATAGAGCGGTAATGTTATGTGCTTTGTATGAGTAGAAATTCCGGGAAATTTGTGCTGCGACCCTGCGCCGGTTCTGCACTCTGATTGGCCGACTGATGGCCATTGATGGATGATTGGCCGATGGGACGTACCTAGTTACAGATCACTGGTTGGTTGAATTGTTATTGCGTCAGTTACAAATCACTGACCTGTTTCGGAATGAAATGGCTTACATTACTACAACTCTATCCGGTTATATATTCGATGGTTGTAAGGAAATACATAACATATAATATAAGTACTTTATATACTGAATTTTACTGCGGTTCCGTCTGGACCACTACCACCTTTCATTTTCTTTCCAGCAAGAAAACAAATTGTTTTATTTTACATACATTTGAATCCAGAAACGTTTCGCACAACATTGGCGCGCCTTGGCAGTAAAACGGCCTCGACACCGTGACAGCAAACGGCGTGACGCTGTCATGTCGTGATGCCCCAACTATGCCGCCCTGTCGATTCTTTTGTGCGTGCGCGCGTATACAGTATTGCTTTGCTCTATTCCATATTCTGTTATGGATATTTATTATTTATGAATTGTAATATTAACATAGTGTTACACATCTGCCGAATAACCTGTGATGGCCATGTTTTGCCACAAAGAGGCAAACGGTAAGTGATTAACAACCATTGACGCTCACATTTTTGCAAGTCGAGACCGCCATTTTAGGGTATCTACTGAGAACGAAAAATGAAAATGGAAGTGGTCAATTTTTTTCGGTATGTATAGAGACCAACAATCTATTGTTCCTTTAACACACGATATCAATGAGAGAGGATCGTTACTGTGTTAATGAGGTAACGAATGGCGCGGCGGTACCGGAGTAACGCATTGCAGACAGACACGCAAGCCTAAATACAGCCTTATGTTACTGTGTAGTAGCATACGTCATAGACAAAGGGATGGAAATGGAAAGGGAGGGAAAAATGTGAGTTCTACCTGGATGCAGTTGAGTTCTACAGTTCCCGACACATTTTATAAATAGTCCTGGCGTTTTCATCCCAAAAACTAACTCTTGAAAAATTTACAAAATGATCTGTTAACTTCACGTACCTAGCAGATTATTTTGCAGAAAATTGCAAAAAAAAATCGGTTGTCTGTAAAGTCGGTTTACTGACGATAGTTGAACGTGACAACGGCATAAGAAAATGGAACGCCTCAGAGCGAGGTAACGCCGCATGCGTCATGTTTTTTCGTTCTTGCAGCCGGATCCATCGAATTATAAGACGTTGTCACGTCAAAAATCGGTTGTCTGTAAAGTCGGTTTACTGACGATAGTTGAACGTGACAACGTCATAAGAAAATGGAACGCCTCAGAGCGAGGTAACGCCGCATGCGTCATCTTTTTTCGTTCGTGCAGCCGGCTCCATCGAATTATAAGACGTTGTCACGTCAAAAGAGTGAGTTCTGCTCGCATGATTCCTGATACTTAAAAAAACATAGTTTAGGCGTATTCACTTCAAAAAATGACACTTGAAACATTTACAAAATGATTTGGAAATGTCGTGAGTTAACACACAGTGGAAGTATTAATATTTACTATCTGTTGCCCGCAGCTTCTCGCGCGTTAACTAACTCAACTTAATTACTGTTAGTCACAGCGTGATGTTATATAGCCTATAGCTTTCCTCGATAAATGGGCTATCTAACACTGAAAGAGTTTTTCAAATCGGACCAGTAATTCCTGAGATTAGCGCGTTCAAACAAACAAACTCTTTAGCTTTATAATATTAAGTATAGATTATTGCATGAGAAGAACCTATTCTATCAGAGGAGCTAAAATTTGAGGCTATCGTCATTGCAACAAACAAATCCACATCTAAATACGAAAACTAGATAAATCCAGTCCATTCTAGTGTTTCACAAAGAATAGGGCAATCGCTAAGTTTAAATGGAATTGTGAAATATGAGACAAGTTAAAGTTCTCCCCGTATATTGACCAGGTGTTGCCAAGCACCAGCTATCATGGTGGAGTTATGGTCTTGCTTATTACTAAAACTAAGGCGTGCTTATATATTTTTACGGGTTTGTTTACTGTAAAGTGCAGGCAAAAAAAGGCAAAGGTATGATGAATATATTATTATGTACATGTCTGCATCGGGTCACGGTTGGTATTGATAGAAATTTATTAAATTCACTAGCTGTTGCCCGCAGGGATCGACCGTCTTGGCGTTCATTGAAGGAGAACGGATAAGGGGCGATGATGAATGTAAAAAAAAAAAAAAATAAGATAAGAGACCTTACCATTTTTTTATTAAAACAAGTGTATTTTGTTGATATAGCTATTGCTAAATAAAACCGAAACCCTGATTGCGTAGAAAAAATGAACGACTAGGTCCCTAGGTACCCTCAAGGTAAAATCCATCACTTCCAGGGAACATAGCATGCCAATGAAACGCACCTGTCAATGATGTGTCGGGTGTCTATGTATGTCGCTCGCTTATCACTTACCACCATGTGAAAAGACTGTCCGTTTGCCCAATCTTCTATATAAAAAAAAACCAACCAGTCACAGGGACTACCGATAGCAGTTAAAACAAAACAATTAAATTCAAATACCTATAATACAGGCTGTAATATATTATGACAACCTATACAATTTAAACGGCGCACAAAATGGCCGCATGACATAATTTAGAAGCAACACAATTTGCAAAACAAATATTGCATAATCTTATACAGTGAAACCTGGTTGACTGGGACCTGGATAAGTGAGAAACCTCTATTATTGAAACTACAATGAGGTCCCGGCACTTTTTCATCGAATTACCTCTGTTAATGGGACTTTTCGAACCTGGGTAAATGAGATTTGATTTCTAGGATTTTTTCGATGTTTACCTCTATAATTGGGACTGTGGAGCTAAATTCCCTTTATAAGTGAGAAAATTTATCAGGTTGGGACAGGTTTCGACCCGATTGCTTACAAACATTTGAATAGAATAACGGTACATTTTGACCTCTATAGGCGGTATAGGGCTCTATAGGGCCTCTGTAAATGAGACAACTAAATTTTAAACCTGTCTAATTGAAAAACTGGATAAATGAAAAACCTCTTTAAATGGTACAAAATCCTTGGTCCCTTGAGATCCCAATTAACCAGGTTTCACTGTATAAATAAATCAAACGTCAAACTGTGTCTCCGGCGTTTCGCGTGCGGTGTCGCAAATCCACTTTATATAAACGTCAAACTGTGTCTCCAGTGTTTCGTGTGCGTTGTCGCGAGTTCAGAGATTTTATCTCATCTAAAAATATGCGTACCGCGCTAAAAGAAGTTTACACTTCAAAATCCTCTGGCACAGTCGGGTAAAATGCTGTATTCAATCCAATCCAACAGCCAACAGAAGTCCACTGTTGGATCTGGGCCTCCCCCAAGGAGCTCCACAACGCCCCGTGCTAGAGTGTATGTGTAACATTATATAACAGCAGGCGGCAGCTGGCAAGTATGTCTTTGGTCCTTGTTAAAAAAACTCGTTTCGCTGGGACTGAGCATAATGAGCCCAATTTAAATAATTGAATGTATCAGTTTTAATGAAACTAGAAAATGTTTTATCGAGTCTACGTAACAAAATTAAAATGGGGCTTGGTATATTACACAAATACGACAAAAGTATGAATTAGTTATGATATCAAGTCTTAGTTTAGATATTAGAATTTTCATTTATAATAATAATATGTTGGGACAACTCACACACGGCCATCTGATCCCAAACTAGGCAAAGCCTGTTCTTATGGTAACCAGACAACTGATACATAGTTATATATTTCTACATACATACTTATTATTATTATTATATTATAGATAAATTACACCCAGACACATAACAAATAATCGTGCTCATCACACAAACATTTGTCCTGGGTGGGAATCGAACCCAGGACCTTCTGGTTTAGCAGTCAGGGTCACTAACCACCAGTGACTAGACCAATAGGCCAGTCCTTTGGCTTGGTGTAAGTAACAAAAAATATGTGAGGATGTCAATCGTAATAATAATAACAATCCATCATATTTACGTCCGTTCTTTGGTATTTCCAACCCAGAATATCTCGACACAATCAACACACATCCTTAGAACTTGACTGTGTTAATTTACACAAAGGTGGTTGGTGAAGTTGGAGTCAATGAATGCTCAAAAATTTAAACAAAATTATTGATAAATAATATTTAAAACTTCCACTTTTTTACTACATTATTATTATTTTATAAGTTCTTTCTCCGGAACGTGGTGATGAGATTCGGCATGCAAAATCACTGCGCACGTGATTCATAAAAGCTTTGGCTAATGGACTACATTTTTGTATACCTATGTAAATGAGGACACACGGACAGTCGGCTCGCCTGGTGGGGAGTGATCAGCACGGGGCAACCTTCCGATGCAGCGGACGTCTACACGTCCGCTGCATCGGAAGGTTTGTAGATGCCTTTCAAACATGAGTATGACTTTTTCATTTAAAGGTTCCTAAGTCATACATTTGGAATAGATTGGAACTTATGATAATCAAAAGGGAAGAAGAAAAAAAATGCATTTTTATTTTTATAACTAAAAGCCTACCATGTTTAACAGTTTATAATGATGTTATCTGTGGTCAATCTGTCAAATTACTAGTTGTACAAATTACTAGTTATACTTCTTTTTGAACTTTGGTTTAACAATTTGCCAATGTTAGACGGCAGTATTTTCGAATCTAAAATCGTTTAACTGGAATCGACTACGTACACTATTCGATTTTTAGATGCGGTATATTTGAGTATAGGTAAATAACATGCAGCCACATAGCACGAAACCTATTTGTACAAATCGAACGTCAAACCCGCAGCCATTTTCAAAAACAGAATCTACACATTTTTTGTTGTTGTTCTGTGGTGCCTGACACCCCTTTGTGGAGGTGGCGTCGGTCTCCTCAACCCCGTTGGTGGAGGACTGACTAGCCGTCTAGGTGCCCTGTTTGTTTAGATCCGGGGCACCTCACCAAAGGCGGCATTGGTGGCACTCGCCTGGTTTTGTGGGTAGAGCTGCTTCCACTTACCAGCTTTCGGGCGCAGCGAGTCCCACATACCCGCGTGGAGAGACCCACTCCCCCGCGGGATGCCTCAGAGCATTCCCCGGCGTTAAAGAAAAAAAAAAGGTTCGGAGAACTCGCCAGGGCGTCATCACTGAAGCAGTGACGAGGACACAGCTGACCATACCATGGTGGAGTGCCCTGAGTGGGCGTCCGAGAGAGCTGACATCACTGAGATTGGCGGTGACCTATCACACCCTGCGTTCATGCGAGCGATGACCGTCAGTGAGAGTGCATGGGAGGCGGTTCTCTCTTCCTGTGAGGTAATGATGTCGCAGAAGGAGGAGGCGGAGCGGGAGCGCACTGGCACCCCTTCCCACAGGAGCACGCGCCGGCATGAGGGGACCTGTGCGCGGCCGATCGGGGGATCCGCCGCGCGCGCGTAAAGTCCGAGCTATAAGGCACCCTTATGTGTTCAGGGTTAAGGTCCCACATAACCACCGGTTTGCCCGGGCCCGGGGTGTCATGATGATTTCCCCAGCGTTAAAAAGCCACATTATCATGATCATATTATCATCTTTGCAAAAGGAGTTGTACATCCCCTTCGTTTCCCGCTTTACCATGTTCACGGGAGAACTGACCTGAGCCATTATGAATGAGTGAAATTTGCGCAAGCATTAGGAATTGTATATCAAGTATATAACAAAAGCTGGTCTACACATCCACACATCGCCGAGCTCTCGCGTCACCCTTGGAGCTACAACAATGGAAGGTCATCGTCTATCGAGCAATAATGAAGCTCAGTACATACAGAACTGTTCTCTGTTGTTACATATAGTGATATAAGTATACTATCAGACCCGGCCACGCGATGCTGCGGCTAAGATATAGTAAATATAAAGTCAACTAGTCAATACAGTAATATTATAATTTATGAATAAAAAATTGCGATTATAAATTGAGATATAATCTATCCTATCTCTCAAGTTAGATCAAACTGCGCACTGTGTACAAAATTTGGTTTAAAACGGTTCAGTAGTTGAGGATTTCATCGCGGAGAAACAACGTGACACATAATTTTTACTTTTAAAGATATATGTAATAAGGCACAGTATATGCACGACATCACTGTACCCTGTATGTAAAGAAGTATCTCAATATCGCGTGATTGAAAACTATTTACATCGTGACCGGTAACATATTGCAACCACTTGTATTATTTACTAGCTGTTGCCCGCAGCTTCGTCCGCGTTGACTTAAGATTTACAGTCGTACTCCGCTTGATGATGATTATTTTTTTAGCCTATGTTACTCCTTAACATCAGCTATCTGTCAGTGGAAGTCCTGTCAAAATCGGCCCAGCCGTGTCAGAGATTAGCCGAAACAAACAGACAGACAGAAAATTGTAAAAAATGCTGTTTTGGTGTATGTACCGTGTATACATTCATATGCATTTAGTAAAAAGCAGTTATTTTAATATTACAAACAGACACTCCAATTTTATTTATCTGTATAGATACATAACTTTTATATACTGTAAGATATCATCAACACCGCACCAACCAGTCAGTACCAGGCGTCTAATCGCAAAAACCTCATCGAAAATCTCGTGCAGCAAGAAACAAACAAGAGTATCGAGTGGGCACTCCGCGCGAGTGGGCGAGGGTGAGAGCCCTCCAGGTCTCGCCACTAGCGACACTCATCGAGAAGCCCACGGTTAATTGGTATTTTCCTATCGTCACCTGAGGATACTTTTAATGATTCCAAATACATGTTTTGGGCTTTATATAATAATAATAATGATATGTTGGGACAACTCACACACGGCCATCTGATCCCAAACTAGACAGAGCCTGTTCTTATGGTAACCAGACAACTGATATATACTTATATATTTTTATAAATACATACATATTATAGATAAATTACACCCAGACAGAACAAATGATCATGCTCATCACACAAACATTTGTCCTGGGTGGGATCGAACCCACGCCCACCCACCTTCTGGTTTAGCAGTCAGGGTCACTAACCACTAGACCAACAGGTCAGTCGATATACATACATGTTTATATAATTATATATAAAAAAATCTTGTTTCGTTTGTCTGCTAAACCGTTTTTATGAAATTTTGCAGTGTTAGCAGTTAGCACTCGTCAGGTGCTGTGTCTGAGCGAACCAAACTGCACAGGTTCTACTGGAGAGATTTTTAGTTCAAATTTTGCGGAAAAATCTTCTTCAATCATTATATTGGTAGACCATTTATTTGAACAACTTTTTAATTGGGCCAAACGAAACCAGAGGAGACTATTAGCTTAGGAATAAATCCGACCATAAATTTATATTTGAAAAGGCTCTCCCGCGATAATCTAGTCTACGCGATAAATCCCGAAAGCTGTACCAATTAAAATAGAAATTTATTACAGGGATAACTAGTGACGTGGTGATACTATCGTGATTCGTTTAAAATAAAAAAAAATCTTTTTTACACATCATCACCATCATGTCATCACCTGCTACTACCAATGTTATGCCTGTTACTACCAACTGCTAAGTTTAAACCACCCTTTCTTCTGAAAGTCTTCAATTGCCTGTCTCATTTTGCCCACCAGCGTATTTATGAAGAGTTGTGCAAAATAATTTATAAACAGACTGATTACATGAAGAGAGAATAAGACTGACTGACTCCCCACCATGGAGCCCAGCACCTTGGGCGAAGCAAATTGAGCCGAGTGAGCTGCTCTTTGTATCCCTCTTATAAGAAGCGTGGACAAAAGAGCAGGAGGACAAGGGGCGAGGATGGGAACCTCACTCCATTGTACTGTCCCGACGTTGGGAGGGGTTGTTCTATGGTGCAGGACGACCCCGCTGTCGAGGTGGTGTCGGTCTTGAGGGGCTGACTGCCCGTCGAGGTGCTGTTTGTTCAAAAGATCCGGGGAACCTCACCGAAGGCGGCATTGGTGCCTGGTGGCACTCGCCGGGTTTTAGTCTACACATTTCACATATCGTCAAACACTTTTATATCTTCAATCTACATACAGATAAATGATGGATACAGGTGATGTTTTACTGTATCGCAGTACCAGTGAAATAAACAATAATTTGTATCGAGAATGTGATACGGACTAGAGAGAGGGTGAATCTTTTTTTTTTATAAGCCAGCCCATAACATTCAGTCTATTCATAACTAAATTAAAGACTAACACTTATATAATGTTATTCAAGGTTAATTTGAGTACATACGACATTTCGATGGTAGCGTCAGTATGATCCGGTCTACCGCACAGTGCCACGCATCACGGGCAATTGAGGCAATTACAATAAAACGTGCTGGTAACATCGATCTTTTATTACAGTCGGTTGATAATGATTATTGTTATGATGATGATGACGATGGTGATGATGATGATGGTGATGATGACGATAAAGCAAAATAGGCTTTTTTAATGTTAACCGCTATGCCACGTAGTATAACGAGTGAACCGACCCTTCAGGACGAGTTACCCGGTGGTAAGTTGACCACCTCGCGCATGAACATCACGTCACATCCCCCCCACGAACATAGATAGCGCTAGCCCGTAGACTAGTCTAGGCAAAACCTTCATGAGATGATAATTCTGGGACAAAATGGTTAGTCGCGGTGCCAGTAATTATCGTTCCGACCTTCTTCCCGAAACACACCAAAACCTTCACAGAAGAAATAAGAAGGACGTTAGTACCCATATACTCTAGCACAGGTGCAGGCCCTTCTGGTGGTTATAATTAGAGCCTGACCAGAAAAATTAAAACCCTCGCCATATTGCGGAAAATTCCGGAACTAATTTCTGTATAGACGAGACTATATGTTACCGTATAAAAGATACAGGGGCGACACAAATGCAGGGTTTATATATTTCTGGTTACGCTATAAAACCAAAACTATCCATAGAGCCCACGTCTCTGACGTACGAGGAAATGGCGCGAAAACGTTACCTACATGTCGTCAAGGCCATAGACAACTTTCAACGACGTATTATAATAATAGCCGTTTAAAGCGATACCTGTTATCTTATTTAAACCCCATCTTTAAATAAGCACTCACAACACAAGGTTATTTTAATTCAGGATACATATATGATATTTAATTTTTGCTTTTTTAAATATTTGCTTGATGTTTATCTGTACTGCGGTGCCATGTTTTTTTTTCTATTCTATTCTTTATTCAGTACCTCTACCATGAGTTTTTATATTTATCATAGTAGTAATAACGTAAAAACGCAACACGAATAGAAAACTATACCATACCTTAGTTTTCTATTATATAGTATATATCTATAGTAAATGTATTTCATTCCTCATGGTAGAGGTAAGGGTGACATAATATATCAAATATGTAACTCATGGTAGAGGTAGTATGGTATAGTTTTCTATTCGTGTTGCGTTTTTACGTTAACTAATATAGTTATGTCATGTGCGCTTGTAACTGAAACACACATAAAACTTCCGAATTATAATCCTATGTCTCAGGGTCCCGGAAGAATTAGGCAGGGAAATCAATGTCCATGCATCGTTGACCACGATATTATACGTCGTTTAAACAATCTTGCTCACTTTATGTCGAAATAACCAGGGCTGATTGTTATAAACCTTTTTTCCGCCGGGAAATGCTCTTAGGCATTCCGTGGAGTGGGACTCCCCAGGATTCACCCCTTGTTCCCTCTTCTTATAAGAGAGGTACAAAGAGCAGGCCTTCGGATCAATTTGCTTCGCCCAAGGTGCTGTGTTCACCTTAGGCTACTGGGCCACACCGCCAGGACAAGGCGCGGTGGGGTGGTTGTTATAAACCTCACCTCGCCGTCTTTATTAATCTTTTTCCGTCCACTAGTAATAGGCCTCTTTAAATGCATGCCAAGAACTTCACAGTTATCAAAACAGTTGCTATAAGACCAGGAGATTATTAGATCTCCTTACCTCTGTTGTAATTCAGAATCCATCTAGCGAGGCGAGAGGCGGGGAGTGTCAAGTGTCCTCATCTTTGCGCAGCTTTCAGTCTAATTCATTAACTAGCTCCAATCGCTAATATTCTTGCAAAAATAAATAATCTTTTTGCACATCTTTCATCGGTAACGAGACAGGGTCATAATTATGTAGTACTCATTTTTGCTTTCCTTAGGAAACAGTAAATCATATAAAATCTAAATAAGTAGGTTATTGGTATAAAAGACCTTCGACACGGCAGAATCAATTTTGATAAAACATACGTTGGCTGCGTTAAAAAATCTTCTTTCAAATAAAAGAAACCGCAGCGAATTTAGTTCACTCGTGTAGCAGATAAAGTTATTATTATTATTAAAACCAACAATACAGAGAAACGCGCAGGCACACACTTGGCAATCAAAATAATTTGTGTCGGGGGTTCAAAAAACATAAATGTAGTTAAGGATCCCTATATGAAGAGGACCTTCACCGAGCTGAATTTTTTTAGACAACCCATATGCAATATATTTATTGACATATTAAATTGAATATAAAATAAGTTTCATCCAATAACCAGCTCGGTGAAGGTCCTTTTATATAGGACCATCTTAGGCCATCATGTATCAATTTAGTTCCAAATGATAGAAGGAAGAGTGATTGAGACCGATTGAGAGAAAGGGCGAACGTAGGATGAAACACATAGCCATGGAGTGAGAGTAGGAAGCAAGCGAGTGACAAAAAATCTAGAGAGAGAGAGTGAGATAGGAACTTCGCATCGCAAGTCTTGAAAATTTAAAGCTTCAGATTAGTATAAATGCAAACGAGATTTAAAAATTAGTTTGCTAAATAAGTTTCACTCCTGACATGTGTAGGTACTTTGTACGTACGCACAAATTTTTATAGCCATGTCATTCAATGTTAACGTAGCATTCTACAGTGAAAGATTTTTTAAAGTCAGTTGAGTAGTTTTTGAGTTATTTCGTAATTGAGCCACAGGGGTCGTCAAAAAATCTAGTGCAAGTTATATACTATCTAGGTGGTATATAACGAGCACGAGCTTTGTTCTACGTGTAAAATTCCCCACCTTTTGTTAGGTAACGCACAAAGGGACAAATGAACCCACCCGGCGCCCGCCTTGTTCGGCTAATGTGCCTTTTGTCATCGCTGTTTGTTATATATGAGTATCATGAGCACTCATGACCAACTTAGAAAAATACATCATACGTCCCACTAACATAATAAACGCGAAAGTTTGGAAGAATGTATGGATCACAGTTGAGAAGGCCTACTCGATATCTGTGGTATGGAATGTTTGTTAATCTTTCACACAAAAAACTACTGAATGGATTTTAATGAAACTTTACATACACACAACAATAAAACATAGCTTACAAATCAGATTAACATCATCATCAAAAACCATTTCAACCCCTATTTTCAAGATGGCGGCCGTGGGACAAGGGTGGCGACACCACAAACTTGGTTTTAGCTTAACACTGACCCCCCCTACACATCTAAAAAATAAAATTGCGTCCTCTAAAAAACGCAAGGTAAGGCCTAAAAAATGTAACATTTCAATGGACTATTTATAAATATCTAACCTACAAAGCTAGTCATTCGACTTAGAAAATAAAAATTATGATTATGAAAAATCTTTCGCCAGTCCTATAACATCGAATTTGATTTCCATCAGTTCTTCACTTAGTCCAAGAAGACGTTCCCAAGAAAATAGTGTTTCGACATCATATGTGATCATAAAGAGATTTTTCGTGATTTGTTTGATTTTTGGAGGCTTTAGGTTACTTTGCCATCTGCTCACTTACTATACCGATTGAGCTTAAATGTCATCAGGCCAAAAAGTCTAGCCATTCCGGAAAAAAAGGTTACTAAAAAAAGTCGTAATCCCAAAAAAACCTATTAAGAAAACATCTTTAACAGAGTATTATCTATATCTATATCTTAATACGAGAGCTAAGCAAAAACAAGGTCCTTATACACAACATCCTCACAGGAAACCGTTATCGCTGTACTAATGAATGAGGAAAACGAACTTAGATTACAATTACCTTATCAACACATCTCCAGCATGCGACTTCAAACCACCGAGAATATATCCTCAAGATTTGAGAGAAGAGAAGAGAGAAGTTACTTGAAATATGTAAACTGAAAGTTGCTAACAGTAATACCAGCTGGGCTAGCATGCATCCAACGAGATATCTCTTGACGAGAGAGAGAGAGAGATAGATAATGTCTACATCGAGTATTTTGTCGAGTAATACCACGTAATACGGAGTGCTACTACGAGAATACTCTTCGTATACCGAAATTATATAATTATAGTAGGGAAACGCCACGGTATACAAGAAATAGGCACCCGGTTTTATTAATTTAAGTTAAAATTACTTTATCTTGATCCTTAATATTGAAAACGCATGTTAGCTACTGTAGACAGACAGATAATACGAGAAAAGGTGTAGACAAAATTTTGTCGTGCGCGCATGCTAGAACAGCACTCACTCATTATACCGGGCTTAAACCCAAGGTACAGGAAATTTTTGATCAGTACTCTAATATTAATAATGCAAGGAGTTAATCCTTCAAGAAAATACCATACTCATATTTGTAAGGCCGGCAACGCACCCGCTAATGGTGGAGCGTGTTTATGGATGTCGCTTATCACTTACCACCAGGTGAAACGACTGTCCGTTTGCCCCCTCTTATAAAATTTACTGCCTAAATTCTAAATCTATGGAAGACTTATATTTAACCTAATAATGATATACAGAAGCCTTATATATCACCTGGCGTCTCGAGATAAGCAACACTTCAGGAGTAAGAACTCTTCTAAGCGGGCGTCTGTCATGAAGTTCTACCGTCTACCATGAACGCAAGACACGACAAAAATTAAGATAGTGCTCTTATTCCAACATTTTCTTTTATCTGTGATACTATTTTTTATGATAGTTGTATAGGAACTAATCTAGGTAACTCTTCACATAATCAACATAATATGTTAAGTCTATGTCTTTCTCCGAAACACAAAAAAGTTGTTTTACTGGTAAAATTAATAAAGAGCCATTAAAAACTACGATGAACTATCAAGGCATTTGGTCAAATGATAGATCGCAATGACAACCACACCAATTCCTCGTCAAGTACCCACACCAACCAAGAAATAAATAAAGTTACCCCCGAGGTATCGGCTTCAATAACCCGCATGAGCGGCCCCAAATTGGCGAACCCCCTGGGATCCGCGGCGAAGCTTTTGGACCATGAAGTGAACATTTTCACTCGATCGGTAACATGGCCTTAATTATTTTAAAGGTGGTAGCGATCCTTATATGTCTCACTTTAGGTCAGGGGTTTCCACGGAATCGATAATATCCGCCGTGCACCCTTCTGCATTGGTACCACCATCCCGTTTATTTATATCGTCAAACATCTTTGCTGTGTTTCAGAAAGAACGTTAGGACAGGTTTTTTTATTACATCCTGCTTGCTCAATGGATTACCATGTTTAGTCTCAATATAGACAATGCATGAAGAAATTGTCGAGGCTAGGCGCGAATGAACTAGCTCAGTGGAGTCTCAGGAACCACCAGCCCATGGCCCTATCAACCTGTCGTGGTAATACGGACCCAATCTCGGGAGTGCGCACCCTAATGTCTGGGGTTTCTTCTCTGCCCTTCAGGTGCACACGCTTCCGTTACCTACAAGTTATTTAAATTTCTTTCCACTTGTCCCTTAGTCGTTCTCCCCTTTCTGGGTTTTATTATATACTAGTACTTACCGTGTATTTAAAAGCAGTGTGTGGTCCAGGACAAAATAGAAATTTTGTCAAATGGTCATCACAAAAAAATTAAAAAGGACTAAACTAGCTGAATGGGTAGATGAATTTGTTTTTTCTTTATTGACATTAGTATTTGGTGGCTTGTCTCCTAGTTTGCTTTCCTCAACATTCTTCTTTCGATGCAAAGCGGAGATTCGGAAGAAGAACGGCAAAAATACCCAGGGTGGTTGTACCGGTAATGTAGTGTCACGTCTAATTACTTTGTTCATTGAGAGGACAGTTGGACATGGAGTTGACACAAATGGCTCCACTTAACGTATTTGACACGCAGTTCAAGTTGCTCCAGATTGCACTCTCTCGGTCGGTTTTCGGCAGAGGTATCTCGACGTGTTTGCAGAGAGACAATGAGATCCGCTTCTCATCAGTTTAAGAGTCAATGAACAGACTTCATTCACAATCGTCATTGCAACACTATTTACTGTTTTGACCACAGGTTTTGAAAAACCAGTAGACAAGCTTTATATAATACTAGTGGCCCCGACAGACGTTGTCCTGTACAATTTTTTTTTGTGAATCTAAACCATTCTCGAATCCATTGAACACACACAAAAAAAATCATCGAGATCGGTCCAGCCGCTGAGGAGGAGTTCAGTGACATACACACGCACAGAAGAATTATATATATAAAGATGATGCAACGCGATTCCGCATTTTTCTATAATCCTTATAAATAAATCTTCGAGGGCTACAGCTGGAATCTAACCTAGACAATCCTAGCTCTTTCCCATGATTTATGATACCTTTATGCCCAAAAATTTAAAAAGTCCTCTTGAATTAAAAGCCTTATAGTCTATAGACCTCCTACCTTCCTTGGATTACCTTCCTCATAAAAATATATAGTTGATACCCTTCTTCAACTATTAGTATATGGAAAGAAATTGTGACTTAATAAGCATCTAACAACCTTTATCCCCCACTACCTGACATAAGACTTTTAATGAACGCCACGACGGCCGATCCTCCGCCACAATCTAGCTAGGATCGGCCAGCGCACGAAGATCGTCGTCCTATCTAGTCTGAGGTCTTTTTGACAGCATATAATTGTCCCCACCATGGTTCAGGCCTTGACGTGGCGGTGGGGCTCAGTAGCCTAGGGTGAGCCCAGCACCTTGGGCGAAGCCAATTGAGCCGAGGGGGCTCTTTGTAGTCCTCTTATAAGAAGAGGGGACAAAAGAACAGGGGGCAAGGGATGAGGATGGGAACCTCACCCCATTATACTGTCGCGACGTTGGGAGGGGTTGTTCTGAGGTGGCGTCGGTCCCTTGCGGGACTGACTAGCCGTCGAGGTGCCCTGTCAGCTTAACAGATCCGGGGCACCTCACAAAGGCGGCACTAGTGGCACTCGCCGGGTTTTAGTGGGTAGAGCTGCGTCCATTTACCATCTGTCGGGCGCAGCGAGTCCCACATACCCGCCTGGGGAGACCCACTCACCAGGCGGGATGCCTCAGAGCATTTCCCCGCGTAAAAGAAAAAAAAAAGGCATATAATTGTAATTTGTGAATCTTAGGCACACACACAAACACGGTTAATAAGTAGGTCATATATATACGTCTAGAATCTAAGTTAAGAAATGTGAAACGGAATGTAGGGTAGGACGATTTACATTACAAAATGCGGGGGACCGCCATTATACAAGACGAGGAGAACTCCGCAGACACGCTCCCGGCAGCCTCAAACTTTCTGCACAACTTCGACGTACCACTCGTAGGGTTGGCACATCAGGGTTTTATAAGTTTTAAGTTTAAGTTTGTTAACAGGCAACGCGTTTTAATTTACCTACGTAAGGCTTTTCTGTTTAAGAAAAAATGTTTTAAGTACTTTTTACTGATTTTAGCTTAGAATAAGTTATGACGTTTATTTATTGTTAGTATAAATATTTATGTTTAATATATTTAAAATAGGTCGAGCTTAGTTATACATAATAATTTTATTCACATAAGCGCAATTTTGTACGATATTTAATACTATCTAACTCACCTACCGACTTGGTAGATAATAGCTTTTCCATTGTATAAATATGCTGATGCTATAGATAGGATGTGTTTTTACTTATTCGCCAATTTAATTTAAGCTTTTAAATCCTATGTTAAATAAGCACGCGCAAACAACGCACACACATTTTTAGCACTATCCCAAAAGCCACAAAAATTGTTTTTCATAGATTTAATTAGTTATGAGTTTAATTATAACCTTACACCACAATAATTTTAAAGCAACACTAATTAATCACTCCACGTTAGCCAGCCCTACTAGCGCAGTAGGGCTGGCTGAGCTGAAGTTGTGTTACGTTAAACAATACTCGTCCACGGTCGACCCAATTTTCGTCTGTACATGTAACCGCTAATTCTACTTTTATTGTGTCCTGTATATGTAAGATAGACACCCAAGAAATAAATCGGTCAACGTTAGTGATGAGCAAAATTGTCCAGTTTAACTTAAACTACACTGTTTATCCTGACTTATATTTAGAAAACAGAAAAGCTGTTTGATAATGTTATAATCAGCAGGGTGGTACCCATGCAGAATAGTATCGGTCTTGATTTTTCGAAAGTCCAAAGACCAAGGCCAATACCAAGATTGTCCCAGTTTTGGTCTCGTGCTCATCAGTCGCCAGTGAAGAGGTCAACTGAGACACAAGCAATCACTGGCGCCAAGACCGACCATTATGGTCGGTCTTGGCGCCAGTGATTGCTTGTGTCTCTAGCAACACCAACTAACCTAGACCTAATATCTGAGGTCTTAGTACCATTTTTTTTATATCGCAGCGAAATATTTATGGATACAGCCAGATTCTTCAGGTGATGTGGGACTCGCCCCTGGGAGTGCCCACCCTAACGAACGCCTTCAGCCGCTTTTTGAGGGAGCCGCGAACAGACAGGATCACCTCAGCGACAGGCTGGCCCGGGCGAAGGCCAGACTATTGTAAGGGGTGACTGCCCGGCCACTACTAAGAAGTCCCCACGACGTCGTGCCATACAGACCCAGGTTCCCATCCTGAGACCGACACGAATACAGGGGCGTTACTGGAGGAGCATTAAGTAGCGCCTCCTACCCCTCCGATGACTGATGTCAGACTGTGAAGCGGCGCCGCCCATCTAGGAAACACCTAGAGGGTGTACTCGGCCAAGTCCACCGCCGCGCCACAATCGACATACTGTCAACGGCTCCCTGTGGGCCGTCTGGCATAGGTACTCACCAAAGCAACCATGCCCGGTGAGACCTGTGTCAGACGGAATGTGAGGGTTTTTTTTCTTTTACGCCTGGAAATGCTCATCTGCATCCCGCTGGGGAGAGGGGGCTCCCCAGGCGGGTATGTGGGACTCGCTACGCCCGAAAGATGCGCGCTCTACCCACTAAAACCCGGCGAGTGCCACAAATGCCGCCTTTGATGGGGTGCCCCGGATCTCATCACATCAAAAAGCGCACATCCACCGCTCGAGGACCGGACGCAAAGCAGCCGTTAGGCTTTTGCCATATGGTTGCCATGCCAGGTCCCCCCCCCACCTTCACATTAACTTACCCTAGTCGGCGAACCCGCAGAATTCCGTCCAGCGTAAGGCTGTCATCGAGAGACCTCCTATCTGATACATAAGAGTGCATATCGGCAAGAACCTCCGCCACGAGGTCTTGGTGCCTGTGATACCAAAGGAGGAAAGTTTCTGTGCCGCGCTCCCGGCTGCATGGGTACCACCATCTTGCTTGTTTCACCCGTGAAACAGCTTTGCCGTGTTTCGGAGAGAAAGGCAAGACAGACAGTGCAATTACTGGCACCTAGACTTAACATCTTATGTCTCAGGATAAGCAACACATAAATAAGTTTCCTGTTAAACTAGCTTATGTTCATGGGCGACGTCGACCACTTACCATCAGGTGGCACGTTTACCACATTCATATCAAATACTCAGCTCTATAATACATTTAACCTGTAACAATATCAACTTCTATGTCAGCGCAATAAAAAAATAGCCATTTATGCCGCATAATTTAAGGCAAGGGAATCAAAACCTAAAAGATACTACTGATAATTTTTAGTTATACTCCAGCTTTCCACATTGCAATGTTATGGATTTCATTTAGCAATAAAAATACCATAACCTTAACATTAGGGACACAAGCTTTAGTGTGGTGACGATGATAAAAGAGAAGTTAGTACTGATTCGTCCTCGTCAAATCTGAACCGAACCGGTATGCAGTGCTAAATTGGAGATAATCAATCGTTAGGCCGTCTCGCTCCTCGGTGGGCGGACGAGAGGGACGGCGATACACGACCGCTCATTACTGCTGTCTTTTTGTGGACTCAAATTTGAATCATTGGATATTCCAATCATCATCAGTATCATCATGTTTTTTATGTTTGTCGGAAGCGAACTGAAATGCGAGACAGTTGGTGAGTGGTCACCGTCGCCTATGAACAACAACGCGTTCATTCAGCACTAGGCCAGGCAATTTATTCATTTCTATTCTTTTTTTATGTCTATCAGGGGGCAAACGAGCAGTCGGAGCCTCACGGCATCGACGCCCATACACATACGCACAACCAAGGCCACGCAGATGCGCCGCTCCCCTTTTCCCTATCCCCCCAAAGGACCACCGGAAGCTCACAAACCGAAGAAACGCGACAGCATATCTGTCACTTAACGCCGGTGTTATGTGAGCGAGAGGTACCACCCCGGTCGTGCCACCCAATTCGGCTGCAATGCAACATGGCACTACCTCGTACAATAATCCTGGGACGTAATAGTCTCGATAGCAGCAATGTCATGCCCTTCTCTCCGAAATTAAATATTACAAGTGACCACAACAAACCATTTTATGGCAGGAATTTGTGGTTAACCCATTTTAAGTCGGGGTTTTCAATAGCCAAAGAAACAACGTGTTAATTGATTGAAATTAAACATTCAGATATATTGAGTGAGGGTCAAATTGTCCATATACGAGGTGACGATGGTGAATGTAAGAAATAAGTGTCATCATCAGCATCTTCATCCGTCCACTGCTGAAACATATGCAATGAACGCCAAAACGGCCGATCCCTTGCTACTCGGTATCGGCATCCAACACGGACACGGAACTAAGTATACAACAGAATAAATGTAATTTTGATATTTCTTTCGTAAACTATTGAGAACATGGTGCATAAGCATGTTTTTATTTTTCATATGAACAAGTCATTTGTAGATTGTACCAACATTCGGAGGAAACCCTAACCTATATAATTATAGTAAGCAACGATCAATTGTCGGGCCTGCACTGTCCCCCTATAATATTGTAGTACAAATGATTTGAAAATAGTAACCATGGGAGTTTTTGCTGGTTCTTCTCCATGGAAACGACCAACCCGAACCGAAACCTTTTTCGACGTTTTGTAAATGCCCATTTACAAAAAGGCCTATGTGAAATAAAATATTTTGATTTTGCTAAAGATTGGTTGTTGTTCGCACTAAGGGCATAGACATGAGATATACAACAGGCTTACCAAGTGTAATATTGCTAATTGTTGTTTTTTTTTTCAAATATATTTAAACTATTATTTATTCTTTTTATGTTTTACCCATGGCCTGGGAAAAATTATTAGACTATTCATTCGACGAATTCGAACGTAGGACCCGCACGAGACACTGCACTTTGGATATTCTAATACTAGGAGTAACGACTGAGTTATTGACAAACTATGGTAATAATAATAATAATAATATCTATGGACGCTTTCACACCACGTCAATCTGGTTCCAGACAACGGAAATATATTTAATACTTTTATACTATACATATATTTAAGATTTTTACTATATAATACACATTTTTGTTCCCTGGCGGGATTCGAACCCGCAACCTCCGGCTTGAGCTCCAACGCGCCACCACCACTACCACTGAGCCACAGAGGTCGTCAAATGGTATGGTATGGTAAAGTGATGATGATAATTCTTGACCATGATCATGATAATATTATGTACGAATAACACGCATTTCAATTATTAGTTTATCATACAAAACGAACGCTCATACGAAATTCGGCTCGCAACAGATAAATAAATTTCGTTAAGTGAGGCCGGTGTTGCCTGCGTAAATATATCGACAATTACAATTTCATTTCCAAATTGCTTGTTATGTTGGAACTTGTGTTTATTTATCGATATCGATAAAATCTATTAATATATTAAATATATGATGAAAGTGTTCTCATTTAAGTTAAAAAACAGATAATATTAGAGTACGTACTTTAAACTGTATCAAAAATAAAGTTTTTTCGTTCATTATCACTAGTAACCAAAAAAAAGTAACACCGTAATGTTTATAAACATAAGTCCAGCATGACGAAAAACTGCCTTCAAACGAGATCTTTGTCATTTTCACGCCAAGATACCGTAGTCGGGTAGAAAAATATTTGTAAACGAAAAACTAATATAAGTCAACATGTCTTCTATTCTCCACTCTAAATATATAAATATACCGTCATGGAACTGGGATTATAGAGTATACAAAGAAACTTACAGCGGATTTACAAAGTCATTTGAAACTTGATATAGAATTGACGTTTTTTAATCCACATCTGTGATATACCTACAGTGTCGATAAAATTCGATGACGTCACGGAGTAGTTAAGTGAAATTAAAAATGAAGTGTTATTTTCGTGCCTTTCACTTACGGGAAATTGCTTTAATTATTGACATCATTAATTATCATGTGTTATATTATTACATATTATAATAAATTTACTTTGTATGTTTAATTTACTTTGTATGTTATTATACTTAAAAAGATTTTTTTAAATGAACGAGCTTTGTATTTTTCTGTTCTAAATCCAACGGAATAAGGCCACTACTAAGTTCAGTGTTATTATTTTACGGCTTGTTGATTGAAAAAGTGAAGAGAAAAGACCAATTCATTTGAAAGAAAATTGATTTTCTTGTTATACCTATTATTATTATGGTACTCTTAATAATGCCTTTCGCTAAGACGTCTCTAATTTGATCAAAATATGTGCACTTTGGGCGTCTGTCCCAGATCTTTCAGTTAAGTACATTCACTAATTATTCTTCATCTCTTCTCTCTCATCAAACGCATTTTTTTTTTATGTTAGTTGGATAGGCAAACTGGCAAACGTACCACCTGATGGTAAGTGGTCGACGTCGCCCATGAACATAAACTAGTTTACCTGGAACGAGCCCAGGCAACTCATTTATGTGTTGCCTATCCTGAGACATAAGATGTTAAGTCTCGGTGCCAGTAATTACACTGCCTGTCTTGCCCTTCTCTCCGAAACACAGCAAAGCTGTTTCACGGGAGAAATAAGCAAGATGGTGGTACCCATGCAGCCGGGAGCGCGGCACAGCGCTTCCCTCCCACCGGTAGGGAATTTAATTAGAAGATAATCAACATACCATTGTTGATTATCTTCTAATCTTTTTTTGTCTACCTCACCGGCGTAATTTATGAATTCTTTTTCTCTTGCAGAATGAGTAACCGAATACATAGAATTTTAAATATGGTATTGCATGAGCACAACAATATCATCCGTTCATGAAATGAAGAGCGGGACCAAAATGTACCTGCACCGAAAGAAAGCGAATATTCACCCATCCATTTACAGAAGCATGATAATAATCATTATTCGTTCACCTGCAAACTTAAATCTAATAGTAGGGGAGGCCATGATGCTAAACGGGGGTTTCCTCGAGCGTCATAGACGCCTATTGGGTAGCAAAGCTTGCATATATTATTTGATTTATTATATTTGAAACGATGCGACCTAAATGTCTAACACCTACAAGTTAATTAATTTAGCGCGTATTGACCCGGGCGAAAATGTTATCCTTTAACTCAGAAAAGGTCGAGGTAATCTTTTTATGAAGCTTATCAGATAGATTCGATTAGTGAGGTAGAATCTAACGGTTGTAACGTGTGTTAGTTAAGAGGTAGTGCCATGCTGCTTAGCAGCCGAATTGGGCCGGCACGACCGGGGTGGTACCTCTCGCTCACATAACACCGGCGTCAAGTGACAACTATGCTGTCGCGTTTCGTGCGGTTTGTGAGTTTCCTAGTGGCCCATTTTGGGTTAGGGGAAAGGAGGGCAACGCATCTGCATAATCTTTGGTTGTGCGGATGTGTTTGGGCGTCGGTAGTCGCCAAACGGCTTCGACTGCTCATTGCCCTACTATGCCATAAAAAAACATACCTTAACACGTTTTTATTAAAATATATCATCCTAATTATCCTTAGCATTATCAACATACTTTTTATCATTATTATTGCTATCGTTATCGTAGTCCTCTTTAGCCTTTCACTTACGGGAAATTGCTTTAATTATTGACATCATTAATTATCCAATTTATCAAAGGTCTCCGTAATTTTTCAATTTAACAAATTATTCTTTCGTCACAAAATTAAAACATTGGTGTCGAGGTGACACAATAAAGTAAATTTATGTACTGGCAGATTTCTTAAAAGAAATCTGAAATGGACGTAAATACTAAGTTAACTAAATTCTACAACCAATGAATGGAATCTGGTCTGTCAAACACGGTACCGATGACGGAGAACAGAGACGGTGCTGAGGCGGCTGCTGTAACAGCGATGTAGTACATCAAGCTCGAAGAAGACCAAGAAGCCCAGCACCTACGTCTACCAGCAGGGGAATGTAACAGGGGATTTGTAGCCGTAAACAAAAGCAAGTTCTTATAAGCTAGTTGCATCCTTAAAAACAAGCCTTTTTTTAACGTGGTCCGATTCATATGCATGTGTGCTAAATAATGCTCGGAAATGCTAAATACTGCTTAGGGACTAAACCGAATTTATCAAAACAAAATAGGACTAAAGTATAAATCCCTACTCCACCGACTAGCTAAAAACCTCATATAATACCATAATCAAGGCTAGATTAGACAGAAGACCCCCACCATGGATCTGAGCCTTGTTGCGGCGGTGGGGCTTAAACCTGTGGTGCAGTCCTGGACCGGGGGTGGTGGTCGACATCACACGTTACGATGGGGACCGCGAGGAAGAAAACAGTATGTATAGCCAGATTAAACTATATTTCTAGTCAGGATATAAAAAACATATCCATTAGAGAGTGAAGCTCATAACGCCAAATACCAAGGACTTTGCTATGTGTTAAAGAAAATTTAAAAAAGTTAAGGCTAAAAAATACAGCTGAAATCTATGCCCTCACGAAGCCAGAATATACGTTGCATAAAATTGTAGACTGTATAGCCTTTGGCGTTTGCATTCGTAAAAGCAAAAAAAAAAAAAACGAATTTACCGCCATCGTTTTTCCCGCCTGAGGCGTATGCAAATGACGTCTCGGAAACGGATATGAGATAAGGGTGCGATAAGGGTATATAAGAAGGGTTCCGATGCATATATTTAAAAAATCAATACTGACCCAGTACATTCGCTATGTCTAGGCCAATTGCGGTGAACCTAAGAAATTGTCACGCAACAATCTATAGATAGTCCAAAACTTGCTTATAAATACAATATTAGGTTCTCACATATGAAATTGGCGTTTGTCGTACTGGCCACTTAGTACACATACACACAAATATTTCCTCTTTGGTTAGGAATTCCAAATTCAAATTCATACAGCTAATTACTCATGCATTTGCGTTTCGAAAACCGTAATTGATTTGTTTTTTTCTCTTTTGTTTTTCATCTTTGCGTCACTCAGTTTACAAAATGGAAAATTTGAAATATCGTGTTATTTACGAGTGCGAGTTCCACCGTGGCACCAGTGCTCATGAAACGGCTCAAAGGATTAAATATGTGTATAGCTGCGGTGCACGGTGTCGCAAAAGAAAACACAGTGCGTTTTTGGTTCGAACGCTTTCGTTCTGGAAATTTCGACCTACTGAACAAGCCCCGTGAACGGCTGGAGAACAAAGTTTATAATTAAGAATCGAAGGCTATTGTGGAAGCGGATCCATCACAAGCTACGTCCGAGTTAGCTGCAAGCTGCGGTGTCAGTGATAACACTGTTTTAAACTATTTGAAGCGAATTGGTAAGTAAAAACGCTTGAAAGGTATCCACACCATGAAGTGAAGCAAACCGACAAGCAACAAAAAGCAAGCGACAACGCAAGCGCGTTTGTCATTTGTAACGTATGTAATGGACAGTCTAAGAAGTCTGCTGCGTTACATTACTCAACCGGCACAATAATGAATAAATTTAAAATCGAATCATTACATGTGATGAAAAGTGAATGTATGATAATAATCGGAAGCGCTCATCGCAATGGCTGAAACCTGTCGAGCCAGCCAAATCCTGCCCCAAGCAAAATTGACTCAAAAAAGTTACTTGTGAGCGTTTGGTGGACTAGTGCCAATGTCGTTCACTAGAGCTTTCTTAAATCTGGCCAGACGATTACGGCAGATGTCTATTGTCAGCAACTGCAAACCATGATGGAAAAGCTAGCTGCTAAACAACCGAGGCTAGTCGATCGCTCTAGGCCACTGCTGCTTCAGGACAACGCTAGAGCACACACCGCACAACAGACGGCTACCAAATTAGAGGAGTTTTAATTGGAATGTCTAAGACATCCACCGTACTCACCGGACCTTGCTTCAACAGATTAAAATTTTTCTTGAAATTTAAATAACTTCTTGCAAGGGAAAAAAATCAACTCCGATGGGGCAGTCCAAACCGCCTTCAAAGATTTATTGATTGATGAAATGGCAAAAGTGCATAGATAGCAACGGTACATACGTTGATCAATTAAATATCATTGTTGTTCGTCCGCGAGGAACTCTTCAATTACTGAACCAATTTTAACCAAATTTTGCACACAGAGTGCAGTTTGATCCAACTTCAGAGATAGTAAAGGAGTAATAAATCCAGCATAGTTATTCCAATTCAATATCATTTATTTACTTTCATACAACACTTCCAATTCAATATCATTTATTTACTTTCATACAACACTTGTTATATTCGCAATCTCTTTCAATATAAAATAATAAATATCAAGCAACAGTTGCTTCTCTCTTCGAGACTCCGCTCAGAGTGCCTGACCATAGTCCTATTCGATACTGTGCTATACTGTCCCCACCATTCGTTCCCTTACTAAACGGGTAACAACAGGCCCGTTTAGTCAATTCAGTCTCTTTTAAATTAATAAAACAACTTAATATCTCTTTACATTTAACCAATAGATTCTTCACTACATTTATCGTTATTGATATAGTTTTATACATTGGTATATATTATTGTATGATGGTTATAAAAGTTACGAAATAGCCTTAATTATGCTTACAATAGGATAGTTTATATCTCAATTTATAATCGCAATTTTTTATTAATTAAAAAAAAGAAGTCGTGTCATGGGACACCAGGTAGGAACGAAGTTCCTTCGGATAATATAGAAGCAACACCGAAGGGAGGGAAGCGCTGTGCCGCGCTTCCGGCTGCATGGGTACCACCATCTTGCTTGTTTCTCCCGTGAAACAGCTTTGCTGTGTTTCGGAGAGAAGGGCAAGACCGCAGTGTAATTACTAGCACCGAGACTTCACATCTTATGTCTCAGGATAGGCAACACATAAATGAGTTGCCTGGGCTCGTTCCAGGTATACTAGTTTATGTTCATGGGCGACGTCAACCACTTACCATCAGGTGGTACGTTTGCCAGTTTGCCTATCCAACTAACTTAAAAAAAACACAACAAATAGCTAGTATAGTTAATAGAATAAGGAGTTAGGTACCTACCTACTTTGCTGAATTTCATGAGTCATGGTAGAAGTATCAAATTATAGATTAACTTAGTTATTTCCACAAAACTAACATTCTCGTGAAGACGAAATTCGTACACTATGTCGAAATATCGATCAACACAAAAAACATGGTAAATACTCCGTTTTAAATAGACTTGATGGTGTGTCATATTTGATGGCAATATTCCGCGAACTTCATCAATTGTAGTGTAGTGACACTGTAGTGTGGTGACACCTTACACCCATATAAAGTATAGCTCACATTAGTTTAAGCTATGTATCATATTATGTATGTGCATTGTGCGTCCCCAGGAAGTCCAATATACGACGTTATACAATAAAGACGTGTCTGAAATACTTCGAACTTATTTGACTCATTACATGGCGACCCTGCCAGGACCATAATGCCCAAGTAGCGTACACTAACTAGCATGCAATCTTATGCAAAACTACCACAACTAACCACATAATCTGATCAAATTGCATGAAAGTGTACGCAGTGTGAGAAAGGTGGAGGGGGGTTGGGGTTGGGTTTGATTTATTATAATATGCATAACATACTCTTTAGTTTTTTTTTTTTTTTTTGGTGGAATGCTAGTAAATATTTTATTGGCAATTTGGATCAACACTTTATAAAGAACCTAAAACTAAAAACCTTAAAAAATAAAATAAAATAACTTAAGTAGGTATATTAATAAAAAGGAGTCCCTTAGGCAAGGTCCCGAAGATACTGGCAGCGTTCCCCCTTTGAATTGCTAGACTTATTCTTTGTTCGAGGTAGCTGCCAGCACTTCGGTCTCCTGTGATGTCGACTAATCTTTTTGTTATTTCCTTAAAGAGCCTTAAAGCGCTAGGACCCCACGGACCAAGGGTCTCGACGCCGAATGGGACAAAATCATATTCGGAGCCTAGACCCCTGTATTTGCAAATTTTAGCTTTTTCAGCCGCTTCACAAGCCGCACCAGCTCTGTTGTTGGTTCCATGTAGATGGGAAGGGGCCAGCGTGTCTGAACAGGTTGCATCCCACACCAGCACCCGGCCCATCTTCCATGGAATCAAACTCATACCGTCCGGTCTCTTGCCATCGTCTCTTGCAATACCAGTCGGCTCAAGTAGACTTGGCACGTTGACGGTGGCAAGGGACCGGCGTATGATATCGTTGAGTGCAGCATGTCTCGAGAAGCGGCCTGCACTTTTTTGGCATGACAGTCCGTGATGTCCTAGCTTGTCGACATCACTGCCACAGGGACATTTATGGGGAGCGCAGACCGGAACCCCAAGCCGTAGACAGGTTGCGATTCGGAGCGTGTCAGGCTCAAGAAAAGTTCCTGTATTTGACGAAGGGTACGCGTGAAGCCAGTAGCCGGCCTCATGCGTACCTACAGCCAAAAGCCTAGCACGCGCCGAACCTGTACTACAGCTCAAAAGATTCTCAAAAGTCAATTTGCAATTTATGTCGTCCCAGCTCCTCTGTGAATTTGGAGAAAATGGAAAATTTTGACCTGGGCATGCAATTAAGAAAGCGTTTCTAGCTTCTTCCAAGCCAGCAATCTCAAAGTTTGAAGGGGATGCCCTTAAAATTTTACTTATGAGATTTGCTGAACTATGGACAGAAGATAGGAAGGCTGGTAAAGCGACACTAGAAATTTTGCGAATCCCTAAACCACCATAATGGATGGGTAGGGATGCTTGGGACCAAGATTGCTCGTTCAGCTGCATATTAAGAATCGATTCTAAGCTAATTTTGATTAAATCGTCTACTTGTGCCAAAAGATCTGGGCGATTCCAAAAGGAGCAGCAACGGAGCACATACGTAAATTTTGGGACGAAAAGACAGAATTTTAAGATGCAAAATGCATAATGTGGACTAATTTCAAGGAGACGGTCAGCAGAATTTTGAAATTTAGTAATTGAATTATTAATATATTCAGAAATAGATTCATCAAAAATATAAATATAAATTATAGTAAAATAAATATACTATAGTTAATCGTATAGGTAGCTAGTGTAAGTATAGCAGACGATGGAAAATGGCTGATGGTGATTGGTAGTTCATCAAATATAGTAATAGTGAAGTCTACGTTTTAAAATTAAAAGTAATTAACATGAAATTTTAAAAACATCTACCAGCAGCTACGTTCACAAACAAGCTCACTTAGGTCACCAGGTTAACTCGTGTGCCCGTTTGATATTAAAAAGATTACATATTTAAAAAAGAACAAAACGTTGGCCAACCTGACAATACGCGTCACACGTACAAAGTGCGCGGATAAAAATAGAATTTCCCGCCAAATTAAGCCATCAAGCAATTTATTTTATGAGCCTCGCAATCATTCGCAGTCGATGCACGACTTCTAAACAGTTCAATTGTGGAACGGCTTGTTGCAGTTTCTATTAAATTGGTATTTTGTTAATTATTTTTAATAGCCCCGGCATACGAGTTGGCTATGGTTGTGACGTCATCGGGTCATGTTCATACATTGCGTATTGCGTGTTTGAATCGCAGTGAATTATGGTTTTAGCATTATTGCCTGTAGTCATCCAGTGAGAGTGTGAGAGGCGCAATTATTTATTTAGTTTTTCTGTTTATTATTCCCTTGATTTTACAATACTGAAATGATTTAGACTTTTTCATTTGGATGTACCTATTTTTTAGTATTCTACTAATTAAACGTCAACTAGGTAGTTATATTTACGACGCTTCAACCTTTCTGGTTATTTCGCAGTAGTTAAATTATTCCGCATCGCATTACCCGAGTTTATAATTATTGTTTTGAGTTTTTCTGCGGATGACACAGGCGAGACATCAAACCACATAATATTATGGTAAGAGGTAGTGCCATGCTGCTTGGCAGCCGAATTGGGCCGGCACGACGGGCATAGTACCTCTCGCTCACCTAACACCGGCGTCAAGTGACAGCTATGCTGTCGCGTTTCGAGCGGTTTGTGAGTTTCCGGTGGCCCATGAGGGGGGATAGTGACTATTGGTTGTGAGAATGTCTATGGGCGTTTGTAGTCACCCTAAGGCTCCGACTGCTCATTTGCCTCCTTATAACATAAAAAACATCGTATGACTATCAATATACTACGGAGTGCATGTGACCCCAGACATAGAAATCAACCGGCGTTAAGTCTTTTAAGTAAGGAAATTTTAAGGAACGATCTGAAGTTTAGTTCAAATACGAATTTCCCGCCTGCTTCTTCTGTGATCATTTTGTTGTTTCTTTAAATTCCCAGTTGTAATGCGTTGTTGGAGGCCTGAGAAAACGGTTATTTTTTTTAATTATCTGCAAGCCAAGTTTCATAACGACATTATCTTGTTTTTAAAGCACTTTTTTTTTTCTTTAACGCCGGGAAATGCTCTGAGGCATCCCGCGGGGGAGTGGGTCTCCCCACGCGGGTATGTGGGACTCGCTGCGCCAGACAGCTGATACCGACGCCTTTGGTGAGGTGCCCCGGATCTAGAAAACAAACAGAGCACCTCGACGGCTAGTCAGTCCCGCATGGGACCGACGCCACCTCCACAGAGGGGTTGTCCCGCACCACAGAACAACCCCTCCCAACGTCGGGACAGTAGAATGGGGTGAGGTTCCCATCCTCACTCCTTGCCCCCTGCTCTTCTGTCCCCTCTTCTTATAAGAGGGGTACAAAGAGCCCCCTCGGCCCAATTAGCTTCGCCCAAGGTGCACCGCTCCCTCTAGGTTACTGAGCCCCACCGCCACGACAAGGCCTGAACCATGGTTGGGTTTTAAAGCACTTTATTGGAAAAAAAAGACGGTTTCGATTTTCGTTTGGCATTTTTAAATTTGGAGCGATGACTGTTGTTATCGGTTCAAAGACTAGTACGGCAAACTTAAGGGGGTGATAGCTTGGGTCATTACCTGTCAGAATTTACTACCTTGTGTCGGATTATTAACTACTAGTTTTTCAAAATAACACTTGCAAATGAATATTTACACTAAATTATTTTTGACAGGTTGCATTACGCAATGTACATGACATTTTTCACTATTTTAATAAGAAAGAGATATACATATTTGAATTTGGATTTTTAACCACAGAAAATTATCTAGATGAATTTTAACCTTCTTTGGTGGAAAAAAAGTTCTGCACTGTAATGGCGAACTATTTTAAAAAGTTACTCATTTAATTAATGCAGATTTTAAAATGGTTTAACATTAATCCATTTTATTCACGGATAATAAAATATAGCTATTATTCTTGCATAATAATAAAATATCGCTATTATTCTTGCATAATAATAAAATATCGCTATTATTCTTGCATAATAATAAAATATCGCTATTATTCTTGCATCATAATAAAATATCGCTATTATTCTTGCATAATAATAAAATATCGCTATTATTCTTGCATAATAATAAAATATCGCTATTATTCTTGCATAATAATAAAATATCGCTATTATTCTTGCATAAGGGCCATTTTGATGAAATCGAAAGTTAGATAATTTGTGTTTGTAAAAATAACTTATTTCCGTTTCATTGTCTTTTAAACCTTTGCTTACTCACATCGTAAGTTTTGAACTGATGATTCTATATAATCTAAGGTAAGTGTAGGTAATTCAGGCGGGGATAGGCCGCATTCCGAGGAGTCCGAGTATGCAGATGTTTAGTTTTGGCTAGAAAAATAATAGTGTTTTTGTGACAGACAGACATACATAGCTGGCAACTAGAAAATCCCCACGAGGCGCGAGAACACCGATCCCAATATCAATTTAAAATAAACCTGTGGACCGGAATTTTAAATGGAAATATCATTGGTCCCTTCGAGTTACCACCAACACTAAACGCTGAAGAATATCTATCGTTCCTGCAAAATCAGCTGCCACCACTCCTCGAAGACCTTTCTCTGGAACTTAGAAGAACAATGTGGCTGCAGAACGACGGATGTCCCACGCATTATGGCCGAAATATAAGAGCGCATTTGAAGTCCGTGTACCACGAGAAATGGATCGGTCCTCTAGTCCGATCACCTTGGTCACCGGACCTCAACCCTCTCGACCTTTTTTACTGGGGTGGCCTAAAAGACAATGTGTACCAGAAACCAATCAAAAACCAACAGGAATCACGACACCGAGTAAACGTTGCTGCACAAGAAATCAGCTCGACCATTAGTTTAAGAAACTTAAAAAGATCGTCTCTCCGTAGATGCCGAACATGTATTCAGGCGGCTTATTTATGTTCATATTTAACATAATATTTTCGATTTGGAAAAGATATTGATACTTGATAAAAAACAAAGTAAAGTTCTATAGTATTGAAAATACTATTGCCACTAAGCTAGTTTTACCGGTTCTTCTCAGGACGCTGGGGAACCTGGTAGTACCCAATTGGACGTTCAATAAGTCACTTAATGGGAGGATTCCACTCTGACACTGGCAATTCCATTTGGGAGCTAAGGCCAAAGAAGAAGAAGCAACTACACCTCCCATTTAAAGAAGTACATAGGCTGCACTAAAAGTATCGGGAATGGAATATTTCCACTGTTCCTGTCATATTAAAATCTTTTTAATTGAAAACTCCTTGGTTTTAGAAATCGAGTACCATTTATTTATTTAAAAAAAGATTTTCGGTCTTGTTAAACTTGTTTAGTCGTTGAGAAAATGGAATTGACTCGAGAAAATTCTAGAGCGATGATTTATTATGACTTTCGAAGTGGTTTAACACAAAACAGTGTGTTGACCGGATGATTTCTGCATTTGGTGATAAAGCCCCATCCAAAAACACAATTTATCGCTGGTTTGCTGAATATGAACGTGGACATGTCAAGCTCAGTGATGATCCCCGTCAAGGTCGTCCAAAAACTGCAGTCACCCAAGAAAACGTTGATGCTGTGCGTAAGCTGATTGAGGAAGATCGACATGTGACATACCGCGAAATTCAGACAACTTTAGACATTGGCATGAGTCAAATACAAATAATCTTGCATGAACAATTAGGTGTAAAAAAGCTGTTTTCCCGATGGATGCCGCATTTGCTCTGTGAAGAGCAAAAAGCGGCTCGCGTTAGTTGGTGCGTCAGAACTCTCGAAAGATTCCACGCAGGATCCTCAAATGCTGTATACAACATCGTATCAGGTGACGAATCCTGGATATACGCGTACGAACCCGAAACAAAAAACCAGTCACGAGTTTAGGTGTTCGAAAATGAGTTAAAGCCAACAAAAATTGTTCGTTCACGGAGTGTTGGCCACGTTTGTCTCCAAAACCGGCCATGTTGCGACTATTCCTCTTGAGGGACAAAGAACGGTTAATGCAGAATGGTATGCTAGCATTTGTTTGCCACAGGTCGTTTCTGAACTCCGTAAAGAGAACTGCAACCGCCGCATCATCCTCCATCACGACAATGCGAGTTCTCACACTGCGCACAGAACAAAAGAGTTTTTAGAGCAAGAAAACAAAGAATTATTAGACCATCCGCCGTACAGCCCCGACCTAAGTCCTAATGATTTCTATACTTTTCCTAAAATAAAGAATAAATTGCATGGTCAGAGATTTTCATCGCCTGAAGAAACTACAAAACGGCCATTTTGGAGACCCCAACTTCCGAATGGAATGGTTGCCTCAATGATTGGTTCCATCTTATGGAAAAATGTGTCAAATTTTACGAAGAATACTTCGAAAAGCAATAAACACATTTTTAAATAGTAATGTTGTGTCACTTCCTTGATTCCCGAAATTTTCAGTGCCGCCCTTGTACAATCAAGACAACATTATTTGAAAGATAGAGTATGTAACTTTTTGTATGGCTAATAGCTTTCTAGCTGCCTTTAAACAAATAAAAAGAAATCAACATTATTTTGATTCACTAGGTCTGAATAAGCAATTTATTTACATTAATATGGCATTGATGTGCCAAAAGCTACATGTACATATTTGATAAATGATAGGCCGGTGGTCAGAATGATTGTGTTTTTCAGCTTGAATATTAGACTATAAGCAGCTTTTCTTTATTTTATGTAAATACATTATTTTAGCGGAGTCTTCAATGGTTATAGCTTAGATTTAAAATTGTGATATTGTGTTTGTTTAAAATATTAATATTTTATTATACCTCACAAGGAATTATGTTAATTTTATGTATGTAAAAATGAAATTAACATTATATTTAAAAACCAGATATTTTTAATGGAATCATTATTACTTTGTATAATACCCTAGTAATGATTTAGTCATAATATACAATAGTTTACATAATTTTTCATTAATAATCTTACAATAAATTATCCGATCAAGGTACTATTAATAGTTCCACCTAATAATAGCATAAATATTAATTTCAGTAATTTCTATTGTATTTGTTGTATGTACTTGTAAGTTTTTTATTTAAAAAAAGTATGTGTTACACAACAATAGATAGACAATGATAAATTTAGGTGCACTTACCAGTACTTCGTGGTGAGTGCGGTTCCCTCGGTAAACCCACAGGACGTTTGAAGCAGGCGCGCTCAGCTCGCCACAAGGAATCGACACATTTGTACCCTTGTCTGCAGCCACTTGCCGGATTTCCACTTCATCTGCCAGGGTCCGAACGGCTATCGAATAAATATGCATGGCATTGAGACGACCAATCGTAAACATCATAGTCAAAAAATATTATACACGTTATTTACCTTCTAACCCAAGGCAGAAGAGTGGTACCAATAATCGCTCAAGTAACATCCTACTGTGTCTACATCTAAACTCTAAGAAAAAATCCTCACACTCTATCTAGTGAAAAAGTAAAAAAGATTTTTTTCTAACTAGTTTATTACAATACACAAAAATTTAAACGACGCAAGGCGAAATTATTGGAAACAAATCTCACAACAAACGTCTGCACTCCATTGATAAAAGTCATAGACTAAACGAAAATGACAATATTGTCATTTGACAATTTTCCGTTGACAAATGACAAGTGACAGGCGTTCAGAAATATGAAGTTCCTGAAATTGCCATCTTCACTGTAGAAGGAACTCGCAGTAACAGCTGTCACATATTGTCTATGATACGGCATTGAATCGTAGACAAAAATATAGATTTTCTTCGGACATGGCCGCTGTATCGGCAATACAATACCTGCAATGTTTTGTATTTCGGTGTTCATATTTTATAATGAATAGAGAGTTTTTTATGTATAAATAGTGATTAGCAGATTGTAAACAGTGCTGTGATATTTGTAATGGATGCAGAGAACGAGTACGAAATAAAGAGAGCTCGTGATGCAATTCAGATGATAGAAACTATTCAGTCGATGATCGACGTTTCAGCGGATAGACTTGAAGGCTTACGTACGCAGTGCTCTACTAGTGCGGAATTAACGCAGCAGGAAATTCGTACGCTAGAGGTATGAGAATGTCTCTTTTATAAATTACAAGTTACCGAAACATGATATGCCCTTGACCACTTCGCCAAGCCTGAACTTCAAGGCCTAGATCTCAAGGATGCTAGTAAATAGTTCATTGCCATTGTAGAAAGTACGAACGCGCGCACAGATAGTTTTAAATTTCTACATCCCGAGTTCTATACTGATAAACTAACGATTTTTTAATTGTTGCATATTATCATGTTAGAAAACTCTTCTAACGCTGCTTTCTAAACTACGTCATTATTGCTAGCTGTTTTAAAATATTCCTATTATTCATGTATAACATGCAAGATTTTGCGCTTGCTTAAATTTTAACTCATAATTAAAAAAATATAACCTTAGCTACATTCATGCCGTCATGATTATGAAATATTTATGATACAGTTCAATTTAGCAATTCAGTGTGTCATTGTTATATTGCATTTATGATTAGGTTGACACAATGTGCTGTTACCAAACATGGTACAAAGACTTCATAAAAAATTACTACCTATGTATGATATGACTAGAGGTATTGATGAGACATACACTAGATTTTACAGAAAATAATATCACAAAATTGCTTATTGATATATTAATTTAATCATTGTCAAGTGGTTGAAATCTATTAAATTGGTGTTTTGTTAATGAGTGACATTTGTATAAATACAATTACTATAGCATTTAATGATTCTTAGTCTTTCATTCAAATCTTTATTGACTGGAGGGTTTATCATAAACAGCTATTGTTAGAAGTATTCATGATAAAGCCTCTGTGGTAACTGTGTGGTGCTCCCGTCTGCTTGGATACCACCATCCAGCTTGTTTCTCCTGTAAAACATTTTTGCTTTTTTTCGGGTAGAAAGGTGGGATAATCGGTGTAATTACTGGCACCGAGACTGAACATCTTATGTCTCAGGATATGCAACATATGAATGTGTTGACTGGGCTAATCTCAGGTTAACTTTTTTACGTTTATGAGCTGACTTCGACCACTTGCCATCATGTGGCTTATCAGTCCATTTGCCTAACATGTAAAGCCTAGCATTCTACTGGTGAAAGATTTTTAAAAATGAGATGTGTAGTGAAGATTACCACTAACATCCAGCTATAAGTGTAGTTAAAAAGAGGTAATGTGGTTTTAACATAATATGTGAATATTGACATAATTGAGAACCAAATGGATACAAAATTATGATATATAAAAACAATTCAAATTAAAGTAACATTGTATACAAAATTCATAGCTAAGCCGATATGCACTAAAACCGACACCAGCATTATGGCAAATATTTAAGCGCACAATATTTCAAGACAAATTATCATGATAACTTATAAAAGTGAAGCCGTCTGATATGTAGTGTCTGAAGTTAAGGCAAGGCACTTTTAATCCATACTTAGGTGAATCATCTACTTAACACCAAACTGCAGCACTCAAACAATTTGAGATTTTAATCTCAAGGAAATCTTTAAGACACAGTCTTTATTATTCAAAGAAAAAGTAGATTTTACAAATAATAATTTGTGACATAAAAAAATATCCTTTTCTCTCTGTTCTATAATTTATGTTTGCAATTGTAAAAAGGCTATGTCAAGAAGACATTTTCATATTTGATATGCTTAAGTCATTGCAGCCTTGTAATTCTAGTGCAACCAAAGTAAATAATAGATGTCTGTAAATCCTCAACAACTCTGCAAATTTATGGTTTATTTTATGGCATTTCTGCCTTGCTGACCATTACATGGAACCAGCCTACCTAAGTTATGGTATTTTTCCGAACCGATACTACTTAGGGCTAGGATACCTTCAAGAAAAGAGCATATTTGAAAGACTGGTAACTCACTTGCTAATGATGTAGTGGATGTCTATGGATGTTGCTTATCACCTACAACCAAATGAAGCAACTGTCTGTTTGCCCTTCTATAAAAAAATATATAAGTAAACAATTTTAAATGAGCTTGAAACAATGATGAGAATATTTTACACGAGAACAATAATATTTTGTATATTGTTTGTTCTTCAAAATAATAAAAGTTCTTATAAACTGTTAGGAAAAACTTTATTAAAAAAAAAGGTTATTCCTCTATTAAAATTAATAAAATAAATTCCGAGATGGATAGAACTAGCTTATTAAAATTATGTTTGCCAGCTTATTTATAAGCTAGTTAAAATCACCTTTTTTTTCCGGAGGGATCTATGCTAATGGCCGGAAGGCCCTAATGCTTCATCGGATTTGTGTGAGCCCATTCGGCTCACTTTTGATTTAAAAAGTGGGGGGTTGCCCCCCGCCTACCGTGCGGTCAGCGACCACACGGCCTCCTGGCGTCGGTTGTGTGTCAGTGGCGGGACTGTGCCGCGTCACCGTCGGGTGGAAAAATCACCTTTCCCTTATAAATGTGCTATGACATAAGCATACAGATTTTGGAATAGAATATAATATACAGGCTGCATACCTAAACATGACCCTAATGTTATCCAAAATTCTGTTCAAGTGACAGATTGTAGAGAAAAAAAACACCATTGAAAACAAGCAGCTGAATTTGGCAAACATTGTCCTGCCATTGCCCTAAATGAATGCCTTTACCAATGGTTTTTTTATATAAACCTTGCCCTGACGATAACCAACACAACAAAAAGGAAGAATGATTTGATTTGGTGCAGTAGTGAACATACATTTTGGTGTTTAATTTTTATTATTATAGGGTACGTTTTTTTAATTTGAAATAGCAGTAGTATATTTATATCATCATATCCATCGTCACCTATGATGAATGTGGATGCTGCCAATATTTGATAATAAACTTGAGCTAATTTTGTAGGATGTTATAGTATTGATAATTATAAAATATAGTATAACAGCTTTGCTTTCAACTTTTTATAATTGTTGCAAAATAATCAAATATGTCATTGTGAAATTTTATTGAAATCCTATCTGGTCGGTTTGAAAGTGTAACAACAAAAGAAACTCACTTTTGCATTTACAGAATTTTAAGGATTGTTTTATTATGTTTAAGAAACTTCCTAATCAATTGTATAAATGGCCTTATATATTAAAGCATTTTTGGGTGAAATGGTCCCGGTAATGAGGACTGATCACCCGTCTGGCCTCGCTGGTGTCCCCACCCTTAAATAATAAATATATATTAAAGCACATAAAAATACCTGATTAGCATTTATTTGCAGTTCGAGTTTCGATACACCTTTCATAATTATTGTTTTTTTTTAGTTGCTTGGCTAGTCCCACTTACCATCACATGGCTCGTCTGCCAGTTTGCCCAAGTTTGCCTATCTAAGTGACATAAGAAATGTCATAAAATGTAACTAAAGAGTGTTATATGTACATATCAAATAAGATATATGTGCAGAACATTGCTGATTGTTTACTATACCTATATCTGTAATAAATAGTATAACGATTTCTATTTTAGGGAAAACTGTTAAAGCATTTCTCACGTCAGCTGGTGATCAAAGCGCAGTTCGGTGAAGAGTTACAGCGAGAACTCCGAGATGTTCCGAATCTCCGTCAGTGGCTTCGTGTGGTGGGTCTTAGCGTGGATGCTATTGAGGTAAATATTAGTTTTGTTACAAATAAATGAACTGCCTTTGTAGCAACTATGTTTTTGCATTCATTTTGATCAAAGTGGATTCGCAACAACAGAATGTTGGTCTTTTTATTAAAGTGACGATTAAAGGCTGTGTTTGGCAAAGGCCTATATATTTATTTGCAGATTGTGTGTTATCTTTGCAATATACAATATATTTGCAAGTATGTTCATGTGGGCGTCGTGTTTGCAGGCAGTGTGTTCCCGGGTTGCATCGCTGGAGGCGCTGCGCGAACGGTCCGAACACGAGCTGCGGGCTCTGCTGTGCAATGCGCGGGACGAGGAGGTCCGCCGCCTATGTGGGGCGATGCTGCGGCTAAGGACATACATAGGTGAGTATACTTTACTATTGTGACTGACTTCCTGACTCCTGTAACAAAATTAATTAAAAGAAAAATGTTTGAAGTCCACGTTGGGCTACAACTAAAAGATAAATTTTTGAAATATTTAATTTTTAAAATAGTTAATTTCAGAGGTAAGTCAAAAAAACCAACTTAAAAATTAAATAAAATTATGTTAGTACAATAAAGCTAAAATACCGAATTATAAAAACTCATGAGCATTCCCAAATATGATATCCCAAATATTGAATAAGGCTTATTTATTAATTTTGGGGCGGGTGTAACTACGAGGATCAGACAACGCCTTTACTTACTTACTTATAATATACGAACAACGATATTATAATACAAACCCTTCAACCTTCTATTTGTATGAAAATGCCTATTTTAACTAACCGATTCCACCGATGAAAATACATTTACTGAGGATAAAGAATTAAACCAAAGTGGTGTATTCCAGAGGCCCTCGCTCGAGGAGACGGCGCGGCGGAGCTGCCGCTGTACTGGGACTCGTGGGAGCGGCACGGGCGTGGCTCGCCCCGCAACAGGAACGACCACAACTCGCACGCGCGCCGGAACAACACGCACAGTCAGTATACGTGTATAAATATTTTGTAATACTTCGCCGCACCTGCGTGTATCGTCCTGAAGTAATTCAAGCCGAAGCTTCGTACGTTTGAACACTAAAAAGCTGGGGCGATAAAAGCTGTGGTCACATTAGCGGCTTCCATATTTTGCATGAACTATCGAGTAATAATTCAAGATGGCTGAAATCATTTTCAAACAACAACTATGGACGACGAGTTTCCTTACATCTACATATTGTGTTCTAACAATTTGACTACATCAGAGGTTTTTTTTGTGATTCACATTTTTTGGATCCCATACACAATATAGTACAATTTCATCGCTCCACTCAATTTTTACCAGTGTACGAAAAAAGCATAGAAGTATAACTAATGTTCCAAACTGGCTAAACGAAAAGTATGCTGGAAGGGGCTTGTTCCACTAGCAAATAGGTATACAAGCAACCGGAACACACATTTGGCACTGTGTGTACCAGTGCGAGGAATGCACATTATGCTCAAGTAGGGTATCCTTCTTATTGCTTTCGCAGTCAATATCCTAAGCTCTAAGAAATTACAGAGTTTGAGTTTATGTTTACTTTTTAACCGACTTCAAAATGGAAGAGGTTATCAATTTGTTCGGAATCTTTTTGACTTTACAAACTTGTTGTAACGTGTGTGTGTTTGTGCAGGTAGCAAGTCGCCCAACACGCCGGTGGGGCGGCGCAGGCAGCCACTGCCGGCACACCTCCCCGCGCCCGCCGCACTCACCAAGTCGCGCTCGCATGAGTCGCAGCTCTCCGTCAAGCCCGATGCCTCTGACCTCAGGTACACACTACGTCGAACACGGCTCCCCGAATAAGTTAGAGTAGCATTAGAGTCGAGGACGTAGTCTAGCATGAGCCGAACACCTCAGACCTTTTTTAGAGATTACCATAAACGACTCTCACAAAATCTCCTCGAAAAAATTCGAGAAGCGTATGGAACATTACTTGCTAAGCGCTGGAAGCATACGGCTTCAGGAGACTATCCATATCAAAAGTTACCCTATTATTATTATTTAAGGGTGGGGACACCAGCGAGGCCAGATGGGTGATCAGTCCTCATTAACGGGACCATTTCACCCAAAAAAGTTACCCTAACATATCTCCTCGAAAAAAGGGGAGAAGAGTATGACGTGGTTGACGTATGCGCTGGATACCTGGGAAATCTTAAGATGCATACCGTAGTTTATCCTTATATCTCTTCTCGAAAAAAGGCGAGGAGCATATTAGAACGTAGCTTGTCTATGTGCTGCGAGCCTTGGACTTCATGACATAATGGATCCTTACATTCTTGAATCAGAAGATCAGTAAGAAGTTGACTTGACTTTCTTAGAGTCTATTTTACTTCTTAGACGAACCTATACATATTCCGCAATCAGAATTGTTTTTATTTTCATATATTCGTTTATTGGTTACTAACTGTATAATGTTGTTTTCAGTGATAACAGCCAGTCGTCTCCGGTGGGGGGAGGTGATGGCAGTCCCCCGTCCTCCCCGAGGGAGCCCGAACCGGACCCGCCCCCGCAGAAATATTACAATACTAATGTAAGTTACATAACATAGGTATTAACTACTATAGTAGGTGGTATTTATTATATAGTCATATTACATGCTTTACCCCCTTGAAGCCACTGGCAGACCATACATGAGGCAAATATCCTATTCTATTCTATTAATAGTCCGTACTTGGATCAAATATATATGTATCAAGCCTTTTTTTATTTTTGAAAATTTCGAAAAAACATCAAGTCATCTGTGTACGCAGATGTCAATGCGTCCGGCGGGTGGCGGCGGCGGGGGCGGGTCCCCCCGCACGCCTCCCGTGTCAGCGTGCATGGCGCACGACATAGCACACCGGTTCGCCAAGACCTTCAGCATGATCGCCACCTGCGACTACTGCGACAAGCAGATCCTCTTCGGGTCGGGCCTCAAGTGCAAGGAGTGCAAGTTCAAGTGTCACAGGTTGGTCGCGGGGGGGGGGGGGGTTCAATAAGTATTTAGAGGTGGGTTAATAAATGTAAAAGGTGGGGTCAAATGTATCACGGTGTCACGGGATGGGGGGGGGGGGGCGATAAGTAGTTAGAGGTGGGTTAATAAATGTAAAAATGTAACAGTAAATTGTATCGGGGCACTTAATTTGTGTCTCAGACATTATTAAATGTCAGAGGGATCTAGCATTGTCATTAAATTATTGGTAGTTTAATGAATTCCAGAGTGGTTAAAATTGTTACAAATGATCTAAAGGGGGTTCATAAGTGTCAGTCATGTGTCATTGTTGACAGAGTCATTAACTTTACTGGTGGGTGGTTACGTGTCACAAGGGTGGGGCCACTTAATAATAAGAGTTCAAATATTATACCTACTAAAGTACACAATGCATTGTGGGAGGTTCATTCAGTATGACAGGTTGTCCATTGATGTTTCAATTCATTCTATTGTCAGTGACGGGCCAGATACTAAAATTTATCAGTTGATGAAGTTTCGTAACACATATTCGACATATTATAATCTTATTTCAATAAGGGGTAAATAATTTTATTTTCTATTCCAGAGACTGCGAGATAAAGGTGCCCCCCTCGTGCGGCCTGCCGCCCGAGTTCGTGACGGCGTTCAAGGAGAAGTTTCAGAAGGATGGTAAATACAGTCAGTAATTTAGCTCATACATTATGTTGTACATACGTGTGTGCATGCGCATTTGTATAACTGTTACGTGTCACGCTGACGTATATATATACTGTATTTATGTTAGTTGAGTGGGCAGACCAGCCATCTAATGATGAATGGTCAGCATTGACCATGACCATACACAAAACCTGGGACCAGGCTACTCATTAATGTGTCTCTAATCCTGCGACATAAGATGTTGTGTCAGTACCAGTGATTGCACTGCCTGTCCTGCCCTTCTCTCTAAAACACAGCAAAGTTTGACAGCCGCGAGACAACTTTTCGTTTCTGGAGAGAGTGGAAGTAGGATGGTGGTACCCATGCAGTCGGGAGCGCTGTACAGTTGCAGCTGTACTCTCACTGGTAATCCATATTTTACAACATAATAATGTAGATTTAAGAAAAGTAGCAAAGAAACAATGGTTATTGTACTCCAGCATATATATGCTGGAGTACAATAACATACTGATGGTAACATACATACATATGTATGTATTTGTATTAGTGTTGCAACAGAACTCTGTTTCTGCTTCCGCATCCGCGGAAGTTCTGCATGCTTTTTCACTTTCGCTTCTGTTTCTGGTTCCGCAAACTTTATAACAGAACTCTAAACAGAAGTCTACGGCGGGGAGAGAGGTGAAGTGCGGCTGCATTCTACTTCCAAATTATCATCATTAGAAATATTGGAGTTGATGCAAAGTGTTAATGAAGACTCGATAGAGGACTCTTCTACAATTACTGTCGTTGGTGTCAATTTCTTTTTTTAAGACAGTGCTACCTTCGGGAGTACAAGAAAGAGAAAAGACTATCTTTCCATGCGGATCCCCTTATGTGGTGGAAAGGAAATGCGCACAAATACCCCCATTTTTTGCCAATAGTTTGCCAATACTTATCAGCTCCCCCCAGCAGTGTAGCCGGTGAGCAATTATTTAGCGGAGCTGGTTTATTATACCTAGAACACCAAAACAGACTGAAAGGTGTAAAAGTGGCCAAATTACTTTTCATTAAATTAATATAGCTTGCCTTAACTTAATTTTCAGTACTAACGTATAAATTAAGTAAAAAATCTGAAAAAATTAAATTATGCTTTTTTTCAAAGCACTTCCGCTTCCGTTTCCGTTTCCGCTTCCGCTTCTGCTAAGATTTACTTTTGACATCTGTTTCCGTTTCTGCATCAGTTATAACACTTCTGTTGCATCACTAAATTTTGTATCAGTTGTAAGCTTTGTAAAAATGTGTGTCTTCTCAAGCAAGTAAATTAAGCTCATTAACCATGTGAAACACTGATAAATAATAATTACGTATTCATCTAATTTTTACCAAAGTTAAAGGAATTTCTGGAATCCTGGAATACAAAACATGAGCAGACCCAACGGACGTCCTGCACAAAACATTTGACCGAATTGTGAATCTAAACCATTCTCGTATCCACTAACGCACACAAAAAAACATTAAAACCGGTCCTGTGGTTTTGGAGGAGTTTAGTGACATACACAAGCACAAAAGAATTATAAATATCAAGATAGTATTGTTTGTTCTAAAATTACCAATACTCAGTGATTTATTCAGAATATTAACGTTTTACAGAATGTTTATGTTAGTTAAAGTAACGCGTGATCCTACTATCTGTACAAAATGTATCTGTCTACTCAAAATTGTACATAAATATTATCTTTATAACATATATTATGTTTACATCATAATAGTAACCATATTCCAGCAAACAAAGATATTATTATTATTATTATTAACGTAATAAGTGTTGTATCATATCTAATTGTAAGTCGATAATGTAAATAGTGATTGATGTGACGATGTGTTCCAGTCGGGTACCTGGTGGCGCAGCGGGCGACGCTGGTGCCGGCGCTGCATCGACGGCGCCCCACCACGCACCACCACCACTCGGTGAGTACCACAACACCCACCACTTGCCTGGCCTGTTGGTCTAGTGGTTAGTGACCCTAACTACTAAACCAGTAGGTCGTGGGTTCGATCCCCACCCAGGAAAAATGTTTGTGTGATGAACATGATTTGTTCTGTGTCTGGGTGTAATTTATCTATAATATAGTATTTAGAAATATATAAGTATTTATCAGTGGTCTGGTTACCATAAGAACAAGATGGCCGTGTGTGAGTTATCCTAACAACATATTACAACATTATTTTTATTACCACTTGTTGCCTGCAACCTTTCTTTTAAATTTATGTGTGCTAGGGTATAGGATTTCGTAAAAAGTATTATTTTAATGTAATACAATAACAAATTCATGGGTTTCATCATCATCATCATCATCATTTCATCTTATCTATCTCCTTGCCTCTAAAAGCTGTCACAAGTAATGCCTTATGTATATAATAAGTGTTTGTTGCACAGGGCAACCCGGAGTACTCGTCGAACTCGTCCTCGTGCAACAGCTCCACGCCGTCCTCGCCCGCGCTGGCCGCGCCGCCCACGCCGCAGCCGCACCACCACAACCACCACAACAACCACCACAACCACCACACGCTCAAGCAGCAGTTTCATTTCCCTGGTAATTACCACTTATTTTCATTCATCGAGCGTACAACCCGAATAGAGCGGTAATTTTGTTAATTGTATGAATACAAATTCCGATAAATTTGTGCTGCGATGCTGCGCCGGTTCTGCGTTCTGATTGGCGAACTGATGGCCATTGATGGATGTTGGGCCGATGGGACGTATATGTTCGATGGTAGCATTACACGTAACTAGTGACCGGGCAGACGTCCTGCCTCTGGCATCGCCTTTTGTGACGTCTCAAAACTATCCTATTTCTCAAGTTGAGCTAATTTGCACATTTATTTATAATTATTATCATCATCAGCCTCCATCCGTCCACTGCTGAGCATTTCTCAATGAACGCCAATACAGCTGCCAGTGTGTAAAGTTCCATTGAAATGGATGCAGTAGTTTGAGAGGCTATTGCAGGCAAACAGTGTGATCTACATCTATAATAATATTATAAAGCTGAAGAGTTTGTTTGTTTGTTTGAATGCGCTAATCTCAGGAACTACTGGTCTGATTTGAAAAATTATTTCAGTGTTAGACAGCCCATTTATCGAGGAAGGCTATAGGCTGTATAACTCCACGCTGTGACATATAGGAGTTGAGTAACGCGGGCGAAGCAGGCAACAGCTAGTAATATATAAAGTTTCTTGTGTGCATTTATTTTTAGCTGTAGTTGGATGCCGTAAATGACGCTCTATTCGAAATTCAGTTATTTTTTTACTTTCTGACATTAGCCCGATTTAGTTTATCACATAAAACATAGTATATAACTATGGCTCCACACACCCGGTCGAGAGCACTCGCTATGACTCACCCGAGTCTCTCGGTCCGCCTATAAGTAAATAACAGTCCGAGGCGCTACCGTCTACTCTCGCGCTCACCCTGCGACTGTCTCGGGGAGGATAGAGCCGCAATTACATTGTCACTCCAAACACACCAAAAAGTTTAAATTAAATGTTCCGCGTGAAATCTGGCAAGTCAATTTTAAATCAGTTATCCTCAATCAATTGAGATAAAATTTTCTGTACACGTTCAGTTTGGATGACAATGCATAATTACTGAATTAATTCTAAAACCATTGCCTGATTGGCCTAATTGGCCATCCCCAATTTGGCAGATATGTTTATTTTGTTGGACACTTAAAGAAACAGTCGTTGATTGTCAAAATCTTTTTTTACTGGAGTCTACGAATAATTTACTAGTGGTTATATGGTAAATGGCTAGCGGTGGTGTAACGCGTGTGTTGTGTACAGAAGTCATGGCTCCGGCGGCCAGCCCCGCGCACGCGCCGTCGCCCGCGCGCGCGCCCCGCGATGACGACCTCGCCGCCAGCGTCAAGAGCGGTGAGTACAGATCGGTTAGTTAAAGAAGGGGACTGGACATGGCGGCGATTAACATTGTATGATGCTTTCAATGTTTATGATATTACATTGATGACTGCTGTGGCTCAATGGTTAGTGCGTTGGTGCTCAAGCCGGAGGTAGAGGGTTTGAATCCCGCCAGGGACAAGTTTTCTGTGTTCCTGGGTAGTCGGGGTAGGGGTCTGTTTTACAAAAATAAATTATCCTGTTGTGTTATTTTGTAACAACTGGGCCTGTAGACAAAGTGACATCGCTTTGTAGCCGAAATTCGTTATCGTCTTTGAGATAACGATAATAATTTTCTAGCCAATGATTATTCAAAGATTGTGACAGTGCAACGACAACAACTGTCAAGTGTCAACAAAGTTCGACAAGAAGTGTCAAATCGGACCAAAAAATTAAAATTAATATCTATGTAAATAGACCTCATACACTCTATAACTCATAAAAATTGTGAAAATGTTCCCTCCATGGCCCTCGCCCACGGATAACGAATCAACATCAATAATAAAATAACATAAGTTTGACATAAGTGTTCGATAACCAATTGACAGTTTATGATTTTGTTACGAATTTTAACATTGTCTACCAACTTGCGATAACGATAACGAGTGACATAATTGACGACGGCTTATGTCAATCCCATACATTTTATTCTTTTCGAACTTCGTTATCGTTTTTTTAATGTTACTTTGTCTAAGGCCTCTGTTGTTCTAAACTGCTATCTGTTGTCCTGTTATTGTTGATTTATAGACATTGAAAAATATGAATTGTGACCATAAGATATTCGGAAAAAAAATTAAGCAAATTTGAACTGTATTAGGTACCTACCTCGTATTAGTGATTATCATGTGATAATCATAAAATTATCGTGTTTTAATTGCGCAACGCTATCTCCCTCTCACACCTAACGTCTGCCTATTACGTGCCTATTCTTACCATTGCGTCATCGTTTCAATAATGACAACTGACAACAGGATTGTTATTTCTTAATAATGGATTATTCATTACGTTCAAATAACGCATTACTGCAACTGTTGTTGTTATAATGCGTTATTACAACAACAGTTGTAATAACGCATTATAACCATATTATGATATGTATATCATATCATAATATGGTCATGGATATGTATTAAATATGTGTATCATATAATAAAAATCTTAAATAAGTATATGTATAGTATTAAATATATTTCCGTTGTCTGGTACCCGTAACACAAGTTCTTCGAGAACTTAACACAGGACCAGATTGACGTGGTGTATAAGCGTCCGAGGAATATCTAATACCCTAGATCGAGATAATGTGAGTCGTTGTTACCTGGTTGTGATTGTGTATATAATATCCCGTCCCAGAGGGCTCCGGCGGCATTTCCCTGAGCGGCTCGGGCTCCACGGACAGTGGGCGGCAGGACTCCGTCACCGACGCGCGCTGGCCTCGACAGAACAGCGTGAGTACCATTTTTTTATAGAAGAGGGGGCAAACGGATATTCAGTTCACCTGATGGTAAGTGAAAAGCGACATCCATAGACACCCGCTACACCAGTGGATTAGCAGGTGCGTTGCCGGTCTTTCAGATATGAGTATGCTCTTTTCTTTACCTCCTATGACCACCACATACTGTGATACCGTGACATGTCGAGTTACTGATCCCGAGCCGAAGCAGTAAAGCTAATATATTTTAATATTTACCTTGGCCGCATTGATGTTGTTTTTACTTATACCTCATTGATGACAAAAAGTTAATTAATTTCTCCGTCATAAAATTCCAATTTCTACAACTCTTATCTTCTCAAACAACAACTCTATCTTCTCAGTTTTTATTTTCTCTTCTTCTCAGTCTTCTCTAACTTATCAGTTTGTCTCTTCTTCACGCCTAAAACACTAAATCGATTTAAATGAAATTTGGTACAAAGATAGTTTGGGATCTGAGAAATGACATAGAATAGTTTTTATTCCGGAAATTCCACGGGAACATGAACTATGGGAGTAAAGCCCCGGGACTGTCGGAAATAAATAAGCCGTCTGGGACCTTTCAACGAAAGCGCTGCCTAAACCCTTTTAAATGTAACAAAATAATTGTTTTATTTGTAAAAATTATAAATCGGTAATGTAAAAGCTATTTACACAAATGCAGTAATAATACTTATCATCATTACATAATATGAAACCAAATCCTTCGCCGCGTCTGTCTGTACGCGATAAACTCAAAAACTACTAGATGGATTTTCATGCTGTTTTCAACATGAGAAACAGTAATTCCTGAGGCAGGTTTACAAAATACTATAGTATATAATTTACAAGATTTTGTATAAATTCGTAAATTATAAGGATAATTATTGTGATGAGGTGGCTTACATTGAAAACGCTTCCTTATTTCCTTTAGAGATATCACAAAAAAAAAGTAGAAAAAATATCATTTTGTCAGTTCTGCTGCGGGCAACAAGTTAACAAATTTAAATAAAAAAATAGGAGATTGGTGTCAAACATTTTTTACATTAAATATTCAGCTTTTATTATCTTGAAATGTTTGATACGTCGTTATTTTTTTTCTATATACCTAGGTACGTTCAGTTTGGATGACAATTCATTTTGTACAAGATACAAAATCCAAACCAGTTTGGCCTGTAATAAGGGATAGATAAATACAAAAATAACTAACATTGACGCTCCCGCCATTTTAGCGAACTTCAGATTGGTCAAGTTAAACCGCGCGTACTACACCAATAACGACTAGTAGGTATGTAAATAGTATTGACGGGTCAAAAGTACTTTGGCAAGTTGTTATCGCTTTGGCATCCTTTGTTCCTTAGCACTGCACAGATAACAGCTGAGTCACTCTGGTCAGTCACTGTCTGTACCGAGATTTGTTTGTGTGTCAGTTCAACAAAAAAATATAGTATATAAAAATGTGAAAGTACGAGAAAAAATTTTTGGAAAAAATAGTGTAATTTTTTTATTGTGGTTCAATTAAAGTAATTTTAATTGAGTAATCGACGTTACTTTTTAGTGTATTTTTCGATATCGGTGATTTCTACGAAAATAAATATGACCATGACATTGGTCCATCGGAGAAAAATATTTGAAGAAGTATGTTTATTTTTTATTATTATCATTATTATCAGGAATCTAGTTAATAAAAATACAAATCAAATGTATTCTAATTCGGAAAAAAACCATCTACTAAATCGTTTTCACCTTCTGTATGTCTGTATGTATTTCAAGCAAATGTTGTTTTATAATATGTCGGCTGATAACGAATTTAATTTAGTACATTTTAGATCCCAATAGATAGACATTGAAGATAACTAACTCATTACTCAGAACGGTAGACGTTATTTATGTTATACCGGTAACGCGACGCCTGAGGGCTCAACTGTCATTGTTAACACGTCCTGTTGTGACTTGACGCTTGTACGTAACAAATAACAATAATAGTCGCCAACGAGACGTTCGTAGACAGTGCCGAAATGTCGAGCTCCGCGAAATAAGTGACAATTATACATAATATCGTTTTAACCAGATTGTATAGTGAAAATAACGATTAATTTTAAATATAACAACACTGATGTTGTCTTTCGTAAGTTTTTTCACTATGTGTTTTTTTAATTACTGAATGCAAATGTTAAAGCCATCTATTTCCCTGAGAAACAATTGCTTATAAACACTGTTTTAGACACGAAATTTACTTTCTGAAATTATTATATTATATATTATTATATTATATATATTTCTCTTTATTTTCTGAAATATGTGAAACTGTTGCGGTACAAATTACGTGTTTCTCGTGATGTTTCTGTGCTCCCCGATTGGAGTGGACAGCACGGAAGTCGGAAACAAGTCAGTTTTGCGACAACTGTTTACAAATTGTGACGTGTGTTTCATTTGTTTATAAACATGACGGTAGTGTGGGATGACAACATTGTTTTTAAATTAATAGAATTATCGCATTGCCAAATAAATATACGCGGCACTAACAACACTACCTCCTCAGGCGATATATTTGAAACGGCTGAGATGTAAAATGTATACGGCCGTCGGCCAGTGAGTTGTAATTACTACGTATAGAGAAGCTATACCAAACGAAAAACGTGTCGCACCTTGGCGGGACGACACAAGGGGGCGGCTTGCGCGAGAGGAGCGCGGCGTGAGCTCCGGTCTGCGCTGCAGCGCTAAACCTAGCGGCTGATGCCGTAGAAAATAATGTATAAAAATAATTTTGATTGGTGTTAAAGAATTAGTTGTGTTTACTTAACGATGATAACTCACACCACTATATTTTTTCTTCGCAGTGGATTGATTTTTATACGCATGCTGGCATTTTTTGGCATTTAAACATGCACTCGCATAAGCGTTCGGCGAGTGACTAAATGAGTTGATGCCAATTGGCAGCAACGGGCTGCGGGAAAAAAAATTCGTTGTGTCTGTTCCATACACTAGTAATATAGTTCAATGCCGTCGGCCAAGTTCCCGAAACATTGTTTCTGTAAACATCTACGTGTAAAACTTTGTTTCGAAAGCATTGTTTGCAGTGAATAAAAGGCCTAAGTTTCACTCATTAAGTGCAAGTTGTACAGTGTACTCATTAACTTATACCACATCACCACGAATATTGCAGTCGTGAAGGAACTATTGGAAAGATTCAGACCTTGATGAGACACAAGTTTGGCCTCTGTGTTATTGGTCACTGGGCTTGCAAGACTTGGATTTAAATGGAGGGAAAATGTTACTTTGCCCCTGTATTAAGTAAACTATCATACCAGCACTGTCCATGTTGTCTGGAGCTAGTGTTGGGACAATGATGGCTTTTTTATTCTGCATTCAAATACATGCTAGAATACCCCTGCATAGTAGACCGAAAAATATCTAGAGCTAATGTTGATACATAATATATAAAGCGCGCGTCACTAAGTATGAACTGTAAGCACCGGTATGAACATAGACAAAACCATTGTCTTGGTAACATTCAATCAGTGTCAAAACCCCACGCGCTTTTCAACATATTTGTTTTTATGTTAAAATGGTGAAATGTGCAGTGCCAATTTGTAAGAATGATTCCTGGAAGCAAAATAAAAGAAAGCAATAACATTCAGTCTTGGCGTTCATTGAGGGGTGCCTGTGTTCAGCAGTGGATAGATAGAGGCTGATGGTGATGATGATGATGATGATGATGAATGTCCTAATTTAAAATATAGATATTCTTTAATATATTACGCAAGGAACGTCACTCCCACAGCGCTTTACTATGGATAAATAACTATATAACGCATCTGTTAACGATCGGCACAATGAAGCGGCGTGACAGTAGCACTATTATGTATACTCTACGGTTGAGAGGTTGTGGTCTCTGTCCAGCTGTCGATGAAGGAGTGGGACATCCCGTACGACGAGCTGAAGCTGTTCGAGGTGATCGGCGCGGGGCGGTTCGGCACCGTGTACCGCGGCAGCTGGCACGGCGCCGTCGCCGTCAAGTTGCTGCACGTGCACGCGCTCAGCGACCACTGCGCGCCGCTCGACACCTTCAAACACGAGGTACGTTGGAGCGAGGGAGATGGATACTGACTGCCCGTGGGCTGATAGTTAGAAAGGTAAGCTAGAAAAACACGGTACGCTAGAGCGGGATAGAAAGTCACTAACTGCCCGTGGGCCGATAACTGTTAAAAAGTAAGCAGTAAGCCGGGCGTCGGCGCTGGGAGGCACCGACTGCTCCTTTGCTACTAGACAGTCGAGGCCCAAAGTTTTAATAACTTACAAATCTTATATCTTTAAATGAGCAATTCTTGTATATATATATAAATATATATATATATATATATATATATATATATATATATATATATATATATTTATATATAATTGGAATCTCGGAATAGGCTCCAACGATTTTCATGAAATTTAGTATATAGGGGGTTTCGGGGGCGATAAATCGATCTAGCTAGGAATCATTTTTAGAAAATGTCATTTTATTTAAAAAAAAATACCGAGCAGAGCTCGGTCATCCAGGTATTAATAATAATAATAATAATATCTGTGGACGCTTTTACACCACGTCAATCTGGTCCCGTGGTAAGTTCTAGAAGAACGTGTGTTACGGGTACTAGACAACGGAAATATATTTAATACTTTTATACTATACATAATATATTTAAGATTTTTATTATATAATACACATATTTAAGACACATCCATGACTCAGGAACACAGAAAATATGTTCCCTGGCGGGATTCGAACCCGCGACCTCCGGCTTGAGCGCCAACGCGCTTACCACTGAGCTACAGAGGTCGTCCTATATAATGAAACAAACGCATGTAAAAATCTCATTAAACCTCAAAAAAAGTTATTTCATTGTAAGTGAGTGAAATTTAAACATTAGAAAACTTACAAATTGCAGGTAGCGACGTTCCGCAAAACCCGTCACGAGAACCTGGTGTTGTTCATGGGCGCATGCATGAAGCCGCCGCGGTTGGCCATCGTCACCTCGTTGTGTAAGGGCATGACGCTCTATACGCATATCCACCTGCGCAAGGACAAGTTCACTGCCAACAAGAGCGTCATCGTCGCGCAGCAGATCTCACAGGTACTAGGGAATCCGGCTCGAAGGACCAAAAATGGCGACCATTTTAGATGATTGAACAACAAAATATACCATATAACGCTCTCATACGGATTCTATGTGGTATTAGTATGGCTGATTACTGCAGGTTTCTATTTACAGGCGTTTGAATCCTAAAATATATATATATATATATATTTATTTATTTATTTATTGCGTAACGTGATGCTCAGTTTATATTTGTATCATTTTAATTATACTTTATTATAAAAAAAATTTAATGAACATTTGTACTAATCATGCTCGTGATCCTCCAAGTAATTAGTAAATAAACTTTGTTTCCAGGGTATGGGCTACCTGCACGCTCGAGGGATCATCCACAAGGACCTGAAGACCAAGAACATATTCCTGGAGAACGGGAAGGTGGTCATCACGGACTTTGGCCTGTTCAGCGTCACCAAGTTGTGCTTCGGGAACAAGTTAGTACTGTTTTACATAGTGTTTATGAGTCGCCGTAATATCGGTCTTTATCAATGTTACTTTGATATGAAGAATTACAGATGTGCCAAGTGAGGGTAATTTGGGAACGTCGTCCGTGAACATTAACGCGCACGGGAGTAGCCCAGATGAGTTATCTAGGCTAGTTAATGCGTTGTCTACCGTGGGACATAAGGAAGTCTCGGAGCTAGTAATTACGTTGCCTGTCCCTTCCCTTTTTGGCACAAGCGTATCCCTACCAACCCGTAGAATGGTAGTAAATATTGAATATAAAAAAAAACTTACCTGTTGTCTGTAAAGTCGGTTTACGTACGACAAGTTTACGTGAAAATGTCATAATTTGTCATAAGCCGATCGTGCCTCTGTCGCTTGTTCTACGCTCTCGTTTGCACGCTGTGCTTAGGCGGAACGTGAGTCATGCTTTTCCATGTCTGCATTCATGGCTCTGCTTCCATGGCGTTCGTCGATTTATAAAACGTTATCACGTCAAAATATAAATACAACGCGTTATGCAACGTATACCGTTTATATAAACTCGTTGTATTACGCGTACCTATTATAATAATAATAATAATATCTATGGACGCTTTCACACCACGTCAATCTGGTCCCGTGGTAAGTTCTCGAAGAATTTGTGTTACGGGTACCAGACAACGGAAATATAATATTTAATACTTTTATACTATACATGTATTTAAGATTTTTATTATATAATACACATATTCAATACACATTCATGACCCAGGAACACAGAAAATATTTTTGTTCCCTGGCGGGATTCGAACCCGCAACCTCCGGCTTGAGTGCCAACGCGCTTACCACTGAGCCACAGAGGTCGATATAGCCGAACAGAAATGTCGCTTGTGCCGTTACGCAATGACTGCGTCATACTGTTCGTCGTCTCGGCATTCTAATAATTTAGCGCCCCTTGCCACCTGGCGTGCGACCGCTCCTTTCGTTCTACCCCAGCTCTTACCCTTCCTACCACTATATGCTATTTGCTATTCTGTGCAGCGCTCGCGGAGACAGCCTGGGCATCCCGCCGGGCTGGCTGTGCTACCTGGCGCCGGAGATCGTGCGCGCGCTGCGGCCGCACGCCTCGCTGCATCTGCCCTTCTCCAAGGCCACCGACGTCTACGCCTTTGGGTAAAGATTTTAATGGACCTTGCCCTTGGCCTTTAGCAGCTCCGGTAACGCTTTTGGGTAACAGTTTAATAGACTAAGGCTTAGTCTTAGGCGCAGGTTTTGAATGTGAATGATAGATCAGCAAGCGCCTTTTGAAAGGCCAGGTGAAGAACGACCCATGAGAAGATTGAAGAAAATGATCTGTTACCATAGAAAAAAACAGTGTGTACATGAAACGCCCGTTAGATTTAAGTAAATATTTAGCATTGCAACACTTAGTCTTGACGATCTCTACACGAAGAGAAGAATATATTAAGTAATTGATAAACGTAATTAATATGATAAATGTAGTCTAAACTTGCTTTTAATTTAAATGTTTTCGAAAACAATCTCAAAGATATAAGGTAATTTTATGAGAGTGTCGTTCAGCACTCGACTGTACAAGGACTCGGCAACAAAACAAATAATAATAATGATCTGTGTTACAGCACGGTGTTCTACGAGTTGCTGTGCGGGGAGTACCCGTTCAAGGGCCAGCCGCCCGAGGCCATCATCTGGCAGGTGGGCCGCGGGGTGAAGCAGTCGCTCGCCAACATGCAGGCCTCTAGGGATATTAAGGTAACCCACGCAAAAATATTATTTGTATGACTTGTATGATATGTAGTCGGGTAGTGCCAAATCATCTGACAATATTTCGTACAAACTGTAACAATTTTAAATTGTTACGGTTACTTTATAGCTACTATGGTTATAACAGGCCAGAAGTATGCGAAGGTATGTGAAGCAAGATTTCTCAGTATCAGAAACTTCAATATTAACTTAATTCACTAGAATAACATCTGCATAAATAAAAAGTTATACTTTAAAAACCCAACGCAATATCAAAAGAGTTGATAATCTTGAAATGTATGCCGCTTACGATAAAATGTCTAAGAACGACCGCTAGGTAACCTGCTTCCAAATAAAGCAACCGTTTAAATAGTCTCGCCTGTTTAAGAGCCACTGCGCCACAGACGGACACACAGCGGTCAAACTTTTAACACTCTTTTTTTGTGTCGTGTTTTAAAAATACAACTTTTTCATGATTCGCTTAAATATAATGAAACCATTGTAGTAACTTTTGGGACTGTTGCAGGACATCCTGATGATCTGCTGGTCGTACCGCAGCGGCGAGCGGCCCGACTTCCCGCGCCTGCTGTCCACGCTCGAGAAGCTGCCCCGCAAGCGCCTAGCGCGCTCTCCCTCGCACCCCGTGCAGCTCTCCCGGTCCGCCGACTCGGTCTTCTGAGACACAGTACTGCGCACTGGCCCAGACCAGGATGCCGCAGGCTATGTCACCATGTGCGTGTGAGAACAATGCGAACAGCCGACCTGGGCAGCACATACTACAGTGTGTGCGGACAACAAATGTTTTACCATGTATGTGAGATCACTTGTTGCGTAGATGGTAATGAGTCGCAACATTACTTATATTATACCATGTGAGCAGTGTGTGTGGGAAATGCTCTGGCTGGCCCGGGCAACACAGGTATTACCATGAGTGTGAGCTTGGTTCTTGCTCAGATGGTAATGCGTCACACTACCACAACTAGCCTGAACTAACAAACCAGCTCGACTGGGCAACACAGGTTTTATCACTGTGAAAATGATTGTTGCATATGTGATAGTTAGTCACACTACAAGTCTAATCAGCCTGGACACCACAGATCATGCATGCGTGAGAAAACCCTACAACTTACATGGTGATACATCACTAACTCCAGCTGGCCTGGAGGCCACCTTGTGTGAGTACCCTGCTCTTTGAATTCAGATGTGTCTTGTACACGTTAAAATGACTGATCATAACTAACAATAAATGTAAATGATATGGTGATGCCAAGATCCCAGATATATCTCGAAGTACGAACAAAACGAAAAATAATGAATACGAAAATCGAGTTTATTTGAATTTGCGACTATATTACGTATAGTTTATATAATTTAATAATGCATATTTTTCGAAATATTTTGCTATGTTTCTCATCCGATCATAACGATGTGCTTATTTAAATCGCAATTGATATATTCTTGCAAGAAAGTTTCATTCATATTTCATAAATCCTCAAAATATCAATCGTATTTCTTGATTCTGAACCAACGCATTCAGATATAGTGAGTTTATACTTAATTTTGAATCGTAATTTTATCTTTACCTTAATAATCTTGAACTTATATGAGCAGACCTAAGTTATGTCCATTTTAGGATGATAAAAACAATATGTACACATGATCTCTACTAAATATAGATTAAACGTTATTTTCATAAATTTCTTGTTGATAGATCGTGTAAAAATGTGTAGTGTTTGTTATTGCTTCTTAATGCTCTCAGCATATGGGATCGGTACAATTAACGGTTTTATTGAACAACAAAAACAACTCATTATAATAAAACAATTTTTTACGGATTTTATCGCGGTTTATTAAGATTTTTACAAGCGATAAAATCCGTAAAAAAATTGTTTTATTATAATGAGTGAAATTCGCGTAAACATTAGAAAACAATATAACAAAAACAACTGATAATTAATTCAAGATTTACTAACGTTTGAGCTTCACAAAAAATCGAAAAAAAAGATAGGAGTATTGTCAGAGGTGTATTTGACAGATGTCAAAGCTTTGACTTTGACGGATTGGTGTTGCGTTCAGAAATATGGAGATTACACCATTTAAAGGCTGATACCTCTGTAAAATCATAATTGCGATACGTTGCACGATATTAAATTATTATAAGATTCCAGTTGCCGTGCAAGTTGTGATAGCAAGCCAGAAGAGAGAATACTTGATGAAAAGTCATCTCTCACTTCTGCCCGATGCTTGTTATTACTTACCATGCTGTAAACATATTTCCTCATTCAAAGCTTAAATTTTTTAATCTATTAATTACTAGAATAAAGTGTTTGTTGTTAATTCTTAGTATAAAATTACCTAGATTGAAAAGAAAAAATGTATATTAAAAAAAAAAAGTGTATAACTATGAAAATACAGGCAATGTATATAGTAAATGTAAAAACATTCCTTTTGAGTATTTTTTTAAATTTTCTGTGCTTTATAGTTCCATGTACTTATTTATTAGTAAATGTGTATATAAAAAAATCTATATTTTCAAGCATTTAAAACATATCTTTACATATTTATTTCACACTGGCATTATTGTATAATATCTTCAACATATCTGAATAAGTTTCTTGGATTAGATAAATTAAATTTTCTTTTTAAATTTATTTCATAGGCGAATATTAATCATAGAAGTAATCTGATTATACTGATTATAATTATGATTGAATGGTTGACTGGCTTCTAGCAGGTTGTTTGTTTATACAACAGTAATGTACCTCTGGGCTTCATTTCTATTTGTTACCATATTCGAACATGTAAAGAGGCTTTTATTAGTTCCAAGTTAGACTGATTTATCGATTTTATATAACACATAATAACATTGACACTAGTACTTTAGAGAGACCATTTTTGAATCGAATTTACTTTTTTATCTCCTTCTTTTATTTTTTATGAACACCAAGTTTTTTTTCTTTATAGGTTTTGGTCGAAAGAATAATAATTTTCCAGTATTGGCAAGTCTCAGGTTGTCTTACCAATTTATTTCAATATATTGTACATATTTTATTATAAAGTAGACATCTTTAATTTGTTAGTCGAAGCATGTACTGATAGGCAAAACACTTACATAGAATGTGCATGCTGCTTGTCAGAAAATTCTGCTATAAGTTTCACATAGATGCTTGGGTTAAGGTGCCTTAGGGGCGCTATGGGCGGGGACTCACTTTTCGAAAAATTTTGATGTCGTGATAACCCCCAATTATTTACGTTTATCGTACAGAAGCTACAACTAGAAATATTTTTTACTGATATTTTTTTTTCCAGGTGTCTCCGTTAATAAGATATTCATCTCTAAAGTTCTTAGAAACACTTTTTTTCTTTTTTTTTTCTTTTCAGTATTACCCCCTAATTTTATATGCCTATCTTGTAGGACTCATCGTCAGGACCAAAATGGGTCATAGGTATAGGGTTTTGTCCTCCAGTATGGAACGGTAGCCCGTTGCGGAGTTGTACGTGCCGGAAGTTTCTAAACACTTATTTATATGGTAATCACCAATTTTTATGTGCTCACCGGAGTCACCGGGCAGGGCTGATCATTATGAACAACTTTTGTCATGTACAGTTTTCGCGGGAGGACCGAAAATGAATTTCGAGATATTCAAATTTTTCGGTGCTATGCTCTATGCTTCCGGGGACTTAAAATATTTTTCGATTTTTTTTTCTCATTTTGTTATTTTAAAAAGTATTTAATAGTTTATTATTTTCTATTCATTATAATATCTTAAATTTATTATTTTAGTTTTTATTTAGTTAGTGGAAGTTAGTTTATTATCATGTCTAGGCCGTTAATTTTGGACCCATTTTCGATTGTTTTAAGCAGAAATTTTAATATACATAATATATAATTATGCCAATAGCATATATTTTATCGAGAAATCTGCTGTGCAGGCGGCGAAATTTTGAACGAACTTGGCGAACACCAAGATGTCCTTCGTGTAGACGTCCTATGAAAAAGGAGACCAATATTAATTATAAGTTGGGCTTCAGGTATCGCTGCAGAAGATTCGGTCTCCAATTACACATACTTTTTGAGCGGAGTAACTTTTTTTTAAACATTAAGGGTAATTTATCATTTTTTGCGAAGGGATAAGGTGTTACAGGCCGCGCAAGAAGTCGGGGTCAGCAAAAAAACAGCCATTCAAATTTACTATTTAATGTCTCGAAAACATAGCCCCTCCTAAAAACTGTACATGACAAAAGTTGTTCATTCCCCTGCTCGCTGCTCGGGGAGCACATAACAATTGGTGGTTATCATAATCATATAAATTGTCTTTAAAAAAGTGTTGTGAAACTTCCGGCGCGTACAACTCCACAACGGTAGCCCGGAGGACCAAACTACAAGATGAAGTGTTTAAAGTGATTCTAAGAACAACTTTAGAGATGGATATCTTTGTTACGGAGACACCTGGAAAAAAATATTAGTAAATATTATTTATAGTAGGTAGCTTCTATAATAAGCGTAAAAAAATTGGGGTTTTATCATGACATCAAAATTTTTCGAAAAGTAAGTCCCCGCCCATAGCGCCCCTAAGGCAGAAGGCTACAACACCTCAACTGATACCTGAGTAATGTTAATATTTATTTAAAAATGGTCTCCAGAAACATTGTTTGAATTCATAGTCATTAAATAGATAGCTAACACTATTTTAGTATTTACTAAATTATTGTTAAAGGATAAACTTTTCTGGTCAATCTACTCCTATTAAATTAATTGTAAATTTTAGATAAGCGCCACAGTATTTTGTATATAGTGTGTGGCTTGTATTATATTTAATATTTATTTTTCACTAAGTTAGCGCAGCAGCTGTGCATCGGTCATTTATGTAAATATATGAGAAACTTAATGTACTATGAGATGCATATTAATTATTGCTACATTTGAAATTGTGTAAATTAACGATGTAAGAGTTTGTCAATGTTACAATGTCCTTGTTTCATTATTGATATCTTAGTTAAATCATTTTAGTGAAGACAATGTCGTAGGGATGAATCTATCTTATATATTTGGTGAATTAATTATGTATGTATGTAAATAGTTGTCAATATGTACAGGTAACCGTTGGAATACCAACATTATAGATTTACATATGTATTGAGATTTTCATTGCCTAGGTTAGTTGCATTTGCCAAAATAAATCTCCATCACTGTTTTTGTTGTTTTATTGTGATGGTTTTACCACCAATTTACCACCCTACCCCCTATTTTACATTTACATATAATAATAATAAGAACCCTTATATGTCCCACTGCTGGGCACGGGTCTCCTTCTCGAAATCAGGCGACGAGGGTTTTAGGCCATGGTTCACCGATACGCTGGCCCAATGCGAGACTGCCCAATGCCCAAAGACTTAAACTCATCAGACATGCAGGTGAGCAAGAATATACATTTACTTAAAAATTATGTTGAAATTTTATATTTAATTTCCTTCGGCACAAAGAGGCCGTCCATAAATTACGTCACACGTTAAGGAGAGGGGGGGGGGGTGTCCGACGAAGTGTGACATGTGACAAGTGGGTGGGCGGGCGCCCAGATTTTGTGATGTCACATAAGACTAGTTACTGTGAACAAATAATTTTTTTTTTAAACCAAAATAAAACTAATTTCAATTCACATTTAAAAGCCCCCCCGCTTTTAAATGTGACATAAAATTCGTGTGACGTAATTTATGGATGGCCCGAAAGCATTGAAAAAATGATGCAAGTGTTTAAGGTCTGTGGGTTCAACTTTCCACTATTAATTTAAAAATACTCCATCTTACCTACATTGTTTTTGAATAAGGTTCAAGAGTGGAGGCTGCGTTTCGGTAGACTAAGTGTTGGTGGACCATTAAGGAGAGTCACCGGGACTGGCGTCTTATGAAAATGCTAGATAGCATTCAAGTTTTGGGATAAATTTGAATAAAAAATATAGAACTCGGAGAGTAATAAACAAATAGCACATTCTCTGAAGTATAGAAAATAAATATTTCCATGTAAAAATGATGTGCAAACTTACATAATATTTTAGTAGTAAAATATTTGATTTAATTTTTATTTTAGCCTGTTTTCAGGATTTTTTACATCTTATCGTGTAACGCAATTAGCATATCTTTAGGTATCATTAATATTTTTTGTGTGACCTTAATCAATAAGAAATGTCTCAAAAAGTTTATTTGGCAAACCATTTTTACCGTTTCGCCTGCGGCGATGCGCCTTAACAAGGCGTGAAGACGATCTACGGCACAGAGTACTTTTTATATACGGAAGTTTCAGCAGGCAGTAGCCCAAAGAGTATAAATATTAATAAATAGGTACAGTAGCCGGACTGTTTTGGATGCGAGTGGCAAGGGATCGGTCGTCTTGGCGACAGTGGAATCTGTCCACTGTTGAACATAAGCCTCCCTCTGGAGGCTGATGATGATGAGCTCTCTATTTTTATCAAAAAATTTGTACCTATCACTAAAAAATACAAATTATTGAATTAGTTATGTGCAAAGCACATTCTTCCAATTGATATTCCAAGGTATTGATAAAGATGATAATTGAAAGAAAAGATTGAGGCTGTAACATATTAATATAATACACTACAAATATTTTACTATTAATTATTTATTTATTTTCTATTAATTATTTTGCAATATAATGTTTTCACTACCCACTGTTGGGTAGTGAATTTCTATTGTATGGACCATTTCCGCGTCAAACCTAAGACACTGGGCGTCGCTTGCGGTCACACAACGAAAGGTAAGCCTTCCACCTGTGGTTGTGTGACCTTTCAGGGTCCTTGGCGTCACCTGCAGCAGCCGATAACCGTAGCAGTAACATGGAACCTATCGCGAAGTCGGCAGCAGGAAGATCCAGTCGGGACCCCAGCTTAAGGCTGATTTGTACAACCTGAGGTCATTCATTCCTCTGGCCCTTGCAAAGGGGGCTTACCACATGGGTGGTGCCTTCTACTCCTTCCCTACTCCCGATATACTCCCTTCTGAATAAGAAGGATGCTATTGCTAAAACTACTTTTTAATTGATCCCAGCTTGATACCAGGAATTCCATATATAATTCAATTAGTATAATTTGAATTGATTTTAACTATTAAATTCCATATTCAAAATTTTAATAATCCGTCTAACCTAATTTTTAATAGTTTGTCCTTAGTGTTCATTTGTTGTTTTCTTAAATTTAACTACATTATAATAATAATACAACTGTAATTCTGGATTCATTATAATATACTTGTAATGTATGTAATAATTTACTAATTTATTATTTTCTCTTACCTCTCATACTACTAAGGGGCGATCTTTCAACTTTAACTCTTTCAAGCTAAAAGTGGATCAGATACCTACCATCCAAAAAATGTATGAAGGTTATTTCACCTTTAGTTATTAAACACTAGAAAGGTATAGATTAATGATTTATTAATAAAACAAGGAATATCTTTTATGAAATATATTTTTAATTCTATTAGGTACACTATGAAATATGGCCTGCCAAAATGCTAGCTATATTTGTACACATGTTCTTAATTTCTTTGTCACTTAAATATTCGGCGCCTAGTATTGCATTGCCCACTGCAATTGTTTCACGCATTGTTTTTGCTTTTATCCAGATCTTTCCATTCATACCTGCTGCTATTTCAAATGGCCATTCGTTTTTTAATGAGCTTAGTAATGGACATGATGGACTTAAAATCTTTCTTATCAAATTTAATGAACATTTAAACACAAATCCATCATTTAAAACACCCAATCGTCCTTTTTTTCCATGGGAATCTACACACACCAGTTCTGGTTCCATGTCTTTGCTAGCTACCAACATCTTAGCATATACAATGTCCCCAACTTGAACATCTGGTCTATTTTTTTTGGTAGCTCCTTCGAATGACAAATATGATAGTGCTGCTGAACTACTCCCTCCGACGTCGACACGAAATATGTCTCCCGCCTTCTGAATGACCACTCCTATCACATTCTCTCCTCTCGATGGTACATACCGCTTTTGATAACTATCAATCCAATATGTACAAGGTTCTCGTTTTTTTAAAATACCGGCCTTAGTAACATATACACCGTCTATTTCTTTTCTTAACCCTGGCCCAATAATAACCTTAGATTTTTCGCCGAGAAGTGATATTTCTTTACAGTAATCTCCAGGAAGAACAACTTCACCTACTGATGCCTTCATGGTTTGTAAATTTTATTATAAGTTTTATAGTCAGCAATAATATCCACTATCATAATAGCTTTTGGTTGTTTTTAAGTTAAAATCGTAAATTACTTTAGTTATGACTTATGGAACAAAACAAACATGGGCACGGAATAAACAGATGGAGCCTCTTTATGAGTAATATTGTTCTGTGGATGGAGCATGTAATGTAAATGACAGTTGCCTTTTTTTTTTTTTTTTTTTTTTTTTTTCGGATGGATCTATGCTAATGGCCCGAAGGCCATGCTTCATCGGATTAGTGTGAGCCCATTCGGCTCACTTTCGATTGGGGGGTTGCCCCCCGCCTACCGTGCATTCTGCGACCACACGGCCTCCTGGCGTCGGTTGTGACATGACAGTTGCCATTTGATACTGTTATTATTATATTATTTTCATTTAAAGGCATTAGGTATTAGGCTATTAGCCCTACAAAATACAATATTCAGTCTGTAATACGGAGAAAATGCGGGAAACCCCAAGCAGCGCGGCTTCGCTCCTCTAGCCCCCATCAATCAACTATCCTTCCCCAGAACGGTATTCCATAAGATTCGCCAACCAATCACAATATATAAAGATCAAGTTTTTAAAACAAACACCATAGAAAACCACTCTGAATGGACAAACCACAAAATAACAATTAATTAACGGGAAAACAATAAAATACAACCGCGCGTCCCGATGCCTCCCGCCATTCCCTCACATTTGATACTGACAGCGACCGGTTAAGACCAAAGGCCATGCTGCCAAGTCTGTCGTGTTAACAATTTTGAAGAATAGGGATGTTGACATTTGTTATAAATGTTTATAGATTATTTATAAATATCTAATAGAGGCCTAAACATTATTAACTTTTGCTTAAATACGTCTAATGCCTATAAAATCTTGCATTTTATAATACATTTTAAATTTCGCTCCAAAACGCTAACACTTATCACGTGACGTCATATGTTGTTAAACATCGTAAAAATGATAAAATGATTCTAGTTGTCGTTAATAAAATATGGTTTCTAAGTTTTATAGTTGTTGTACGGTGCTTAAGTATGTGTACACTGTCAAAACGCCTGAAAATTACAATTAAACAATATTTTTACGTACGGAAAATGGCGTATAAAAGTACGTCAATATTTTTCCGCTTCCGCTAAATAGGAATAGGTGACGTCATTTCCGTTTATTATCACGTCACCTATTTTAAATTTTGTTACATTTTATGTATTAAATACTAATTTAATCAAATAAAAATAAGGGAAAATATTGTATTTTTTCAGAATTCTATCATCGAAACTACCAATTAACTTCAAAGTTATATTTTATATTAATACTGTCAACATCTCTATTAGGGCGCTTAGAAATTAGAAAGGTGGTTGCCCCACTTGCCTTCCGTTCTTTATATTATATTGAATCTTATCAATCTGAAACCGACAATGATGGTACAGGTATTATAATGATTCATATGAAGATGAATTTATTTAAAATTAATTGCTTCTGCTGTGTGAATATATCCCTAAGCTTAACTTGTTGAAACACTTACTGTATATTTATTTATTGATTTTTAACATTTTATTACGTAATAATAAACGCCATTAATTACTAATACGCTTATATTTTCTTTCGTAATGACAAAATTTTTTTTTAGTGGAAAATTTAGTGGCTATGAGATTAGGTCCGTTTTTGTTAGTGGTTTTCTGGCGATTTTTGCAGTTGAATCTGGTGAAGAGCTAGCTTAATCGTTGGCAACAAATCATAAATTTAAAAATTATAACTTGACAATGGCATTTAGTACTCTTTGCATAAAAGAAAAAAAAATGACACTTCACACTTGACACTTGTAACCAGGCCATAAAATATTAATAAAAAAAAAAAAAAAACTTGACACTTGACAGTGACTTGTTTTGACTGTTGACATTTAATTCGTTTTTTGTACTTTGATAAACACGTGTAATATTATAAATATTCGGCGTGGATATATTTATTTTAAATAATGCCAGCTATCATAGAAAATGATGCGCTCATATATAAAGGCAGCAATTTATTTCGTCAAAGACTTTTACTGTCTACATTGAGCGGGCGGGCAATCAAAATTGTAGAGATAAGAAATTCTCATAATAACCCTGGTCTTAAAGAATATGAGGTAAACTTAATACGATTATTGGATAAAATTACGAATGGATCAAGAGTGGAGCTAAATGAGACTGGAACGTCTTTATATTACCAACCTGGAATATTGATTGGCGGGCAGATTACACATAGCTGCTGCCCACAAAGGGGAATAGGTAAACATTTTTATTTTCTTATTTTTGTAATAGCGATACACTAAATTCTTAAAAAAATATATGCATATATAATGGCCGATGATCCAATAAGGTTCAAGTATAGTGGCCGCGATTAAGTAGACGAAGTGTTGGTCGGTTAATTAGTTTGCCTGTACAGTGGCCCAATGCAGGTTGATGAACTTTATATTTTCTCGAACACCTAATCTCATGAGACGCATTCCTCTCAAGGTGATCCTTAATAGTTTAGCTGATGAATAATGATACTAACATGGTTAGATGCTCAGAGAAATTAAGAATCCCTATAAAGATAGGCCTAGATTACTCCATAGACCTCTCGCTTTTGTGTCTAAGCCCCTGATAACAAGAATTAAATAATAAAAATTAAAAAAACCAATTTTTCAGGTTACTATTTAGAAGTTCTGTTAGCCCTTGGACCATTTTGCAAAGAGCCCCTGAATGCAGTGCTCCAGGGTGTTACACATCATGATCTGGATGTGTCAGTTGACAAAGTCAAATCTGCAGCTCTCCCTATTTTATTGAAATTTATTCTTGTTGACGATGGATTGGAACTCAAAGTTGTAAGACGAGGTACGTAAACTCTCCATGAAATAATACATATAAGGAAGCACAAGAAATTGACCTACATAATATGTATTACAAGTCTCAATGCAATAATACGACAACCTCTGTGGCTCAATGGTAAGGGCGTTGGCGCTCAAGCCAGAGGTTGCGGGTTCGAATTCCGCCCGGGTACTAAAAGTTTTCTATGTTCCTGGGTCATGGATGTGTATTAAATATGAGTATTATATAATAAAAATCTTAAATATATGTATAGTATAAAAGTATTAAATATATTTCCGTTGTCTGGTGCCCGTAACAAAAGTTCTTTGTAAACTTACCACAGGACCAGATTGACGTGGTGTAAAAAATCTTCCATAGATATTATTATAAAAAAATAAAAATTATACTGCCTGTCCTTCTTTCTTCATCTCTACAAAATAACAAAGCTCTTTTGCAAAAGAAATAAGCAGAATATTAGCCATGCGATATGCTGCACACAAGTACATCCCTCCCACAATGAGATGAAGAGGTGACATAATATTTGATTCAGGTGCTCCTCCTCTCGGTGGTGGTGAGATAGTCTTCAAGTGTCCAGTCAGACGTCACTTAAGGCCCCTCCAGTGGACAAAATGGGGGCTCATCAAACGCATCCGTGGTGTCGTTTATGCTTTGAGAGTGTCACCAACTATGGCCAATCGAGTTGTGGAATCTGCTAAAGGGGTAATTATATTATGTGCAGTAATTTAAGAAATCACTATTTGTAACATTCTTCATTAGGTAGTCAATAATTAAGGTTTCTCATATCAAACCTTGATAATCATAGCTTTTCATAGTTATTTAAAGTTTTAGTTTAGTTAACTCAATTTGACTGCATTGTGGTTAATCTCATTAGAGATTCAGCTGAATGGTTCGTCAAATTAGATCATATATGCCAAATTAGATAATTATAGCTTGGCGAGGACTGACTTCCCCCGTAGCGACGATGGCCTAGTGGGTATGGGCTTGGCCTCTTGAGTGAGACCCCGAGAGGTCCGGGTTCAATCCTGACCTCTGTGATGCCTTGAAATTGGTATTTCTAAATTTCTATGTGCACCTGAACATGAGACCATCGCTTGCTCACCTGTGAAGGAAACATCGTGTGGAATAGGAGGAGGCAAAAAATATGATAATATACAGGGATAATATACATGATGGTATATATCTTAAAAAGTTATGGATGGCCTCACAATTCCATTCTGTATAATATATCTTAGGGGCCATCCATAAATTACGTCACACAAATTTCATGATATTTGGACCCCTCCCCCGTCCTTGTCACAGATGGTCACATTTATGAGACCCCCCCCCCTAGTGTGACGTCACATATTTTGCAATTTTTACATAAATAAATTGATTGATGAAAACAGCTGTTCCGAAATTAGTTTTATTTTGGTTTAAATTGTTTTTTAATTAGTTCACAGTATCAAGTCTTATGTGACGTCACAAAATCTGGGAGCCCTCCCACCCCGTTGTCACATCATGTCACACTTCGTCGGCCGCCCCCCCTACCCCTTAACGTGTGACGTAATTTATGGACGGCCCCTTGTAAGTGTGCAAACAAATGCAATAATTATTTTCTACCGTTTACTAAAATTAGTTGTACTGCTTAGCAATAAGTTATTTCATTATAATCAACACAATAATTGATTGCAGGTTATGTTGAAGTTCCTCCCAGATGTATATATAAATACAGACCAGTGCCGTGGTCCCAATGCGGGGAAGAGTCCAGGTTTCGGAGTAAGTCTTGTTGCCGAGACTAATGAGAAGACATTCTATTGTGCGGAAGCTGTGAGTACTTTTATATTTTTGTTGTAGTATAATAGGTGATAACAGTGTTCAGCGCCATCCATAAACATACATTCACCTGGGAATAGCTTAGGTAATTTGGTATACACCGTCTATACTGAGTCTTAAAATGATAAATCTAGGAGCCAGTAGTTACACTACCTGACCGTTCTGACAGCAAAGTTGTTTAACGTAAGTAATCGGGATAGTGGTACCCATTCAGATGGGCGGGTTTGAATTTTTTTACTTATATAAATGTAATTTCGCAAATATAAGGATTTTCTCTTTTCAAAATGAATAAAAGCCAGCATATTGCTCACCAAAACAATACAGTGTGTGCTTTGTTTAACATGACCATTACTGAAGTTTGACCGAGTAATGAGCTTGCACCTGATGCATTTTGCATATGAAAGTTACATTTAAATCACAGCTAACTACAATCTGGCTAAATTAAATATTTCACACTGCAAGTACATTTATTACGATTATTCTTAGCGAAGGTTCGTAATTAATAAATATCTAACTAAAATGACTGCACGACGTCATGCTGTTTGTCGTCACGACATACGAATCGATGTTATTGCCAAGGTGTGTCAATACAATAATACAATGTAGATGTGTCACATAAAAAATAACTAATCCTTATAAATGTTTTTCTTGTTCCAGAAATCTCCGGAAGCTGGTTGTGGTGAAACAATTCTCCCCGAGGACTTGGGTCGGGAGTGCGCGATGAGGCTGCTGGACGAGGTCCACAGGAGCGGCGCCGTGGACTCCTCCTTCCAGTGGCTTTTGGCGCTCTGGATGGCGCTGGGGCAGAAGGATGTTAGCGAATGTGTTGTAAGTTAATATGTCTATTATATCTCAAACATAAAAACAGTATATCTCAACATATAGTGTTAATTTTGTATTTGTTTTTGATTTAGAAATTAAATCTACTTTATTTGCATTGTGTATACTTGTATGATCCATCTGATTGGTTCGTCAAATCAGATCAGCTTCGCGGGATAAAAAATTTAATTTCATTATTGTCACTTTTATCGTTCACTTATTTTGTTCCAGGTTGGCCCCCTGTCAGACTATACAATAAAGTTTTTACAACATCTAAAAGAGTTCTTCGGTGTGATGTTCAAACTGGAGGTGTTGAGAACTGATGACGATGAGGATTCTGATGATGAGAAGGTGGCCACGGCACAGAGGATCAAGATGACATGCGTCGGCATCGGATACGTGAACATTAGCAAGAGGACCTTATAAATTAAATATCTAAAAAGCATTTTTTGTCGTTTTTTTAAATTGTTTATAGCATAGGAGGACAAACGAGCAGTCGAAGCGTTTTGGTGACTATCGACTCCCGTACACATCCGCACAACCAAAGATTATGCAGACGCGTTGAGCGCCTCTTCTTTCTTCCCCAGCAATGTGCCACCGGTAACTCACTAATCGTACGAAGCGTTTCGTCTTGTTGAGGCCTTGCGTATGATTGGGTTGCTGGCTTAAGGATACTATGTTTAACATTTTTCTATAGGGATGTATTTGGAACGCTTGCAAAAACGAAGAGGTATGATCATCAGGTATGATAGTGTTGGCATAGCCTGACATGATACAAGTGAAAAAAAACGCGTTTCTTTTTTTTTGTATAATCCGGTTTAGTAAACATAATGTTACAGAAATTACAGCTTGGCAAAAAAGAGTATGGAAAAAATGAGGGCGCCACTTTCACTTAGGTCTCATCATAATATGCAAAATCAGTAAGATAATTTAATCAAATCGTAAAAAATAAATGTGAAATACTAAGCTTTACTCAAAATCTAGTATTTGTCGGCCAAGTATTGTCAATATCATAGGTTTCCATTTAGTACAATATTTAGTTCCACCTGTCACCACGTCATACTCTTTGCCAAGTTGTAGATGATTATGCTTTAAAATAATCGTTTTGAAAAAAAAAACGGCACTGTCATTGGTTTATGGTTCACGCCGGCCAGCGGACTGCATCAGCTGACGGAGTTCGCTGTTCGAGTTGTATACATACATTGCGGGTTTGCAAAATACATAAGTCCTAAAATTTTCTTAAAAAAATGTTTCTGATATAAATGGTTATATGAATTATATAGTATATAAATAGTATATTATTAGGGTTAAATCTTTGCAAGCGTTCAAAGTTCCTTCCTAGTTCCTATTAATATTTAATTCTACTAAATTATTATAAACACGAAATTTTGGAAGAACGTATGGATGGATGTTTGTTACTCTTTCACGCAAAAACTATTGAATGGATTTTAATTAAAACATTACAATAACATAGCTTATACATCTACCGGTGGGAGGGAAGTGCTGTGCCGCGCTCCCGGCTGCATGGGTACCACCATCTTGCTTGTTTCTCCCGTGAAACAGCTTTGCTGTGTTTCGGAGAGAAGGGCAAGACAGGCAGTGTAATTACTGGCACCGAGTCTTAACATCTTATTTCTCAGGATAGGCAACACATAAATGAGTTGCCTGGGCTCGTTCCAGGTAAACTAGTTTATGTTCATGGGCGACGTCGACCACTTACCATCAGGTGGCACGTTTGCCAGTTTGCCTATCCAACTAACATAAAAAAAATCAGAATAACATATTAGTAGGCAATAATCCCTATACTCCCACGGGAAACCACGGGGCGCTTCTAATATATGTATAATCTCACATTAAGTACTGACACAGGTCTTACTCTATATATCACCTACTGGCTTGTGCTTAATATACCTAGTACATCTTAAGGTTACACAAGTCGCTCATCTTTCCATACAAACGCAGAACAGTAATTACTACAATGTTTGACGTTAACCATGAAAATCTAAGGATAATATAAATTGATCTCGTCGTTATCTATGTGTGTATGTACCCAAAATCGTAAAAAAATATACATTTAAAAAATACAAGCTTCTAAACTTTCGTATTTCAACACTGATTTTAGCCCAACTTTGGGCGTAAATAAATAGTATACCGAGCACGATAGCTCAAAAATAAAGCCCAATAATAGTTTAGTTGTTCAAAGGATAAAATAAATTTATTTTGAAAAGATACACTTATTAGTTTTTCTATAATAACTGTTTTGCTAAAAGGACATTTTCGGAATGAATCATTGTGCATTTCATTCTAGCACACATGTTCGCGCACTATGTCAGGTGAGATAGCAATCATTTTGTTAGAGTTCGGCGCCACCGACTAGTTCAACCTTAAGGTGGGTCCACACTTGTGACATGACGACGGGCTACGTGGCAACGCTACAGTACATGTTACGATAAATGTGGACGATCTAGGTCGTGCTGACACGGTCACAAACCGTGTACGATGAAATGTTACAAGTGTAGATGTATGGTGTGGAACTAGACTACGTGGCATGGCATCGCTATAGGAAATGAACGAACCAGCTAAATTATTTTTTAATTAAACTTTAAAGTGTATGGAACGAACAATAACAACGGTCAACGAGACGGCGAGGTGCGGGCGGGGGACGTCAGACGCGTCACTACGTGTTCCCCTCCTACCCCGTGTCAGTATCTGTGTCATATGGCGTACTCCGACGCGTGTCATAAATGCAAGTGTGGACGTCTCTTGGTCGCACGAACAAAAGCGAAAATGCTTTGAAAAAACCGACTCCCGATGGATCGGATCGTAGCACGTGACTTAGATGCGTGACACTACACAGACCGTCAGCACTGGGTCCGACTAGTAGATCGTAACAATACGTAGTATTCTCTATATAGTTTGTGATCGTAACTCCGTACATTGTCCTGACTCCTGCCGTTTCGATGTTCGGCATTCTCTTGCACTGTTCGGAATGGATTGAATCGTACTGCAGCTTGTAACAATTATTCGCGTAACAAAATACGTCCATATTAATCGGTACTGACACGAGTGTCTACTGTCTGATACGGTCACGGGACTGTTCGGTAAATTGTAACTGGTGTGGACCACATCTGGACCCACAATTAGGCTAAACTGACGTCCATAATGTACGTAACATGTCACAACTAGTATTATTCATGTTAAACTACACCTTTGTGGCTCAATGGTTAGCGCGTTGGCGTGCGTTAGTGGGTTGCGGGTTCGAAAAAAGTTTTCCGTGTTCCTGGGGCATGGATGTGTATTAAATTTAAAGTATTTGCGGTGTATGGTACCCGTAACACAAGTTCTTCGAGAACTTACCACGGGACCAGGTTGACGTGGTGTAAAAGCATCCATGGATATTATTATTAATATTAAACTGTGTGTTTTTCACGACTAAACCGTTGATTTCCATAATATTTGTTATTGTTAGTTTGTCATACCGTAAGAGAAGACGTAAGGTTTCGTTTACCGTCGCCAAGGTAGCGTGTGTGAAGCTGAAGGCAATAGCTATAGTGATGTTTATCAGTATTCAGTAGAGCCCCCGTATGTAGACGGGTAGACGACCTCCGTGCGGTGCCTGTTGTTGTATAATGGATGCCTGTGATATCCAGGGCCGTTTTTCCCACTGGGCACTCTGAGCACGTGCCCAGGGCCCCACGATCCATGGGGCCCCATTATTTCTATCAGAATATGATTGAGTGATATTACAAAAATGATTGCTGATAAGAATACCTAGTACGGCCCTTATTACTAGGTTTATTCTTCTTTAGTCCAAAAATCTGGCTCACAGATCTTAAAATTGTTGTTTTCGAAAGAGCCCCATCATCCTACTGCCCAGGGCTCCCAACGGGTTAAAAGCTTAGTGTTTCACATTTATTTTTAAGGATTTGATTAAATTATCTTGGTGATTTTCCATATTATGATGAGACCTAAGTGAAAGTGGCGCCCTCATTTTTTCCATACTCTTTTTTGCCAAGCTGTACATGTCATACCAATTACAAAAAAGTATAACACTGTGGTTTAACCTCCTGCCTACCAGAGATACTTTTTCTGGAGTATGCTCTTGAAATTTTAGTATCATATCGGTAATAGGGTATTGTACACTGGAAAAATAGTCATAAAAATCCTACATCCGGAAAAACGGTTTTTCACTACGTCCTTTATGTAGGACAAAGTGGCTATATTACTATGTGATTTGTGTAGGACATAGAATGGTTTATGGATATAAATTGTGAATAGAAAAGAAATAAAACACAAAGCGTATTTGTAACCTTCATATTATATTTAGGTAACATAAAGTTTCTGAAAAAAAAAAAAAACAAAACTTCTTCTAAACAAAACTTTCATAATTAAACATTTCTTGTCATAAAAATAACTAAACAAACTAAAAACAGTGCGTCACACAGTTTGATTGAGGTGAAAAACCAGTCAAAGAACAATAAGTGCCCGGAAATCAAATTTAGAGTCAAATGTAAGACTTCTGTTACGCCTAGACCAAATCCCTGGCTTATTAGCGGGCGTAATGTAGTATCACTGTGATAATTCACCATGTCACAAACTACGCCTTGCGGTGTGGCAAGAGCCAAACGTGTTCCAAATCTTTGGTATCTTCTGTTCTGCTGTCACTTCAACATCATAAACACACGTACTCCAGCCGTCGTCTAATAAAAAACAATCTGCTTCTTATCACAGCTATTGCTATAATGGAATCTTTTCACTGGTCAGTACATATCAATTTGTGGATACTGAAGTGCCGACATTATCATTATTGAATCCTCCTCCTCCTTATTATTATATTTTAAGTTACCTCAAATTACACACATTCTATATTAAAAATAAATTTTCCTATCTCCAAGACATGCATCCTATTTGTACAGTTGACCATACTTATTAAAATATAATTGTCGTCGATCAAAGAATTGATTCCATGTCCAATCCTCAGTTTTTTTTGTGTAGGTATACATGCTGGCTGCATCAATTCGGTAACTTCTAAATCTAATATTGTATTCTTGGTCCAGGTGTATTGAAAGCTATCATTATATTGATGATTCTTAATAGCAATCTGGCGGTTTATAAATAAGAATTATATCGATTAGCATACCTCTGCGAGCACGCATCGACACACGTCCGTCTTCTTTCGCCATTTCAAGAAAAGAGGACGACACGGGAATTGAAATATATCTCTATTTTGAAACCCGAATACTCGATAAATGTCACCATTCAACTATTTTGCGGTTATCATTTCAAAAACCGGTAGTATATTTTTTTAATTCCTATGTCCTGTATGTAGTACAGATGTAGGCAGGAGGTTAAAGTATTTAAAAAATGTTAAATTAGCTTACGGATTTTAAATCTAAGAAATCGTCAGGGAGACAATGTGCAAAATAAGTCTCGGAATCACATAAATTCCGAGAAATATTTTGCACGTGCACTCTGGAATTCTTTTGTATTTTTCCCGGCCAATCATAGACGATACTCGAAACCCCTCTCCTTTCCTATTACTTACGACTCACTTCAGTGACTTGCTTACAGCTTGTAACTACATACGTGTTTCTCTCGATCCCACTACGATTATTACTCCTTGTTAAAGTGCGCTTGAATTGGACCTCGGTTTTGCTTGTGATTTGGTATTGTTGAAGTTGGAAAAATGCCTAATACTTACACTCCCCGTGAATACGCAGAAATGTTTTTTATTTACGGGCTCTGTGATGGGAATGCTCGGCAAGCTGCACGTACATATCGTGAGCGCTATCCAAATCGAGATCGCTATCCCGATCACCGCATTTTTCTTCGGGTCAATAATGCCTACTTAGAAGGTCGTATTCCTGGAGTTGGAAACCGTGAAGGAAGGCCTAGAACAGTGGATGAACGTCAAATACTGGCAGAAGTAGAAGAGGATCCTTCGACTAGCACTCGTCGTATTTCTAGACGCACTGGTGTAGCTAGAAGTACGGTACACCGCATATTGAAACGGAACAACTTACACCCGTATCATGTACAACGAGTTTAAGCGCTGTTACCTGCTGATTATCAGCGACGAATAAATTTCTGCCGAGAGATGTTGCGTCGATGCCGTTAAGACCGAAACTTTTTTAATTCCATATTATGGAGTGATGAATCATGTTTTAAATGGATGGGAGTGTTTAACATACACAATCTTCATCATTGGAGTGTCGTGAATCCTCGAATAGTGAGAGAGGATCGATTTCAGCACCAATTTGGAGTGAATTTGTGGGCAGGAATATTAGATAGCAGAAATATCGGTCCTTTTGAATTACCGCCGAGATTTAACGGCGCTGGTTATCTCCAATTTTTGAGACTTGAACTCGGTAATTTGTTAGCAGACGTGCTACAAGAAGTACGCGAGAGGATGTGGTTGCAGCACGACGGTGCACCAGCCCACTATTCACGGCAAGGCATTTTTGAACGTGACGTACCCAAATCGATGGATAGGACGCGGAGCTACAATATCATGGCCGCCACGATCTCCCGACCTGAATCCTTTGGATTATTTTTTATGGGGTTACTTCAAAGAAGCAGTTTATGAAACGAATATTTCTGATGAAAGAGAGTTACGACAAAAATTAAATCATGTTGCTGAATCGATAAAAAATAATGAACGAGCTCGACGAAGTTTACAAAGAAACTTTATACGAAGATGTTGGTTATGCATAAGAGCTAGAGGAATGCATTTCTAGCACTTAATGTAAGAAAAAAAATGTGTAATAAAAGCTTTTCCATAATTAGCAATGTATTTTTATTTTCTTGCAAAAATGTCCTTTGGTTTTGATAGTAATTAAAATAGGAAAAATACTTATTTGAAACCAGTTACTTTTTTGTAATTGGTATGACATGTAGATGTTTTTAAAATAAAGTTTCACTAGGCTATAATACATTTTTTTTACACCAGCTTAGCTCAAACACCACATAGAGCATCTTGAAATGTAAAAATTGCACTAGTTTTATTTTTTAATTTTCATGCTTATGATAATTACACCTAAATACGATTTTAAACACTAGTTTTATTTTTTAATTTTCATGCTTATGATAATTACACCTAAATACGTAAAATTATAAAATGTTTGTACATAGGACGATAATTTCACCTATTTATTAAAAAAATCATAACTTCAAAGCTATAAGACCTAGAACAATATTTTTTAGTGGTTTTGGTAGATAATAGTTCCCCCTATCACCCACACCCCGTTGGTCCACTACTTACGGGACACCCTGTATATATATATATATATATATATATATATACGACGATAATTTACTGGGGTTCATATTATTACATGAAGTTAGGAAATAAGAGGAAATGCTCCTTTCTTTAAACTGACAGCTGTAAGTGAGTGCCTGATCCGCCATCTTGAGTGCCCTTTTCATAGTAGTATTCTCTTTATAGTTTGTGGTTTTGCTGTCAAAACCCTAGTAATGGTAGCCATGTTAAGTGCCGATTTGAGTAGTAGGTAAACACATTTTTTTCGTAGGTATCCCTAGTCCTTCTTTAATAAGTCTATGTATTATTATTCTTCTTTATAATATTGTCTATGGATATGGGTCTACGCTTTTTTATAAGGTTACATTTTTTGGAACTTTAAAAATGATAAAGAAAACAAATAATATTTTTTATATTTTATTGTAATTTACTTATCAACTAGGTATTGTAAAATAAGGCACATTATGAATTTTATATTCACTAAGTATATTACCTACAAATCGAGTATTAGGTATATCAAAAGTTTTATATATATATAAATGAATTTATTTTAACTACATTCAAAAAATTAAAACGAGTGCAAAAATAAGTAGAAAAATAATAAATTGGCAGTGTACTTGTCTACATCTATTTCGATTTCTAAGCTAAGTTTTCTTTAAATTTATGAGTATTATGCCATTTAAATTTTTATTCAGTACCAGTAAATGTTAAACACATAAAAACAAGTATCTTTCAAAGCATTAAATAAATAAAAAAATGCATTAAGCTTTATATATCATATACATAAAATAAAACTTTAAATTGACAATAATTAAATAAATATAAGGACTACTTCTCGGGAATTAGGACTTCCGAGTGTTACTTACTAAATAATGATATGGGGAACTTGGTACGCTGGTAACACCATCACTAGAAAGAGTGTTCATAGAGTAAAAAAAGTACTTTCATTTTAAGAAATTAAATACGTTCAAGCATAGAAATTTTCATTGATACAAAGTTCAGATTAGAAGAAAATTTCTATTATTTGCAATAAATATTCATGCTGGCAACTCCATATTTTCTTCGCCTTTGACACAACTCACAGTACTCTCTATGTTTAAATTACTATTTTGTGAACACGAAAATAGACTTTAATGGAACTTTTGAGGAGGTAAAATAATATTTAAAATTCACTTTAATGTTCTATCACACATCCTTTTCATTACATCCCAGTCCAGCTGACCAGTTGCATATCCCTCCCACGGGATCGAAAGACAATCCCTTAGGACAGATGTATTCCCATCCTAAAACAGCGCCACTTTCAATTCGCGCGCACGATATGAACTTCTTGCAGGATGTCGGATGTGGGAAACTACCAACGTCCAGACATTGAATGTTGCCTGTAAAAAATCAAACAAATAAATAAACATTGTTCCGTAATAAACTCATAAAAACTTTTGTTACGAATACTAGGGACGAAAATAAATTTAAGAAATCCATAAACAATATGGCTGAGCTGCAGGCTATCTCCAGGTCCACAGGTGGCGGATAGTGGAACTGCCATCAGATTTGGTGGTTAGCTGCGAATATACGAATAAGCATTAAGCAATCCTCGACCTAGCAGCGACAAGATTACCAGGATGTAGCGGGTAGTCCAGTGAGATTGGCTAACCTATCAGTACTGGCTAGAGGCCGAGGAAATGGATTCCGGTAGGGCTCTGGTTTAGAGATCAACGAGCAAGAAATTGGTCATTGTACTGCGGAACGGAAGGCAAGTGGGGTAACCACCGTTCTAAGCGCCCTAATTATGGAGTATGGAAGACTGGTCCACCGACAAGAGCAAAGCTCTTAAATAGTGTGAGAGAGAGAGAGAGAGAGAGAGAGAGAGATAAACAATATTCATAAAACCCACAACAGAAATATTAATCATACAAATTATCCGCACTTGGCGGGATTTGAACCCACCACCGTAGTTTCTCATAACCTGAGCGAACCAGTAATTGCTGACTAACCTAATAAAAAAAAATAGGTGGATTGCTACTGTAACTTGTGTGATATTTAACCCTTTTAATAAGCTTGATTCTATCATCTCTAAATTATGTTGTTTGGACGATACTAACCTTCTCCATGTACGATTACTTTAGTACCATCATATTTTGTGGCAAACTTCTCGTGAGTTTCGTCGTAGTAATCGTAGTCCTTCGTTGGTTTATTGCTTTTCTTTTGTTGCGCTTCCTCAATTTGCTTTTTACTAAGCGTAATCTTCTGGACTGTTTGTAAAGGTATCCTACGGACGGTTAGTTTTTCGAATGGTTTTCTAGTCGTCCTTCTCTGTTTGGCCGTGGTTGAGGCGTCTGTGGTAGTTGTGGGCGCAGGAGTTGTGGTTGAAGTAGTGGTAGTAGATTTTGACTTAAGTCCTTGAACTCTCCTTAATATAGTTTTCCTTCTGAGGGGTTTCTTGGTTGTCGTATTTGGCACAGTTATTGGTGAAAGATATTGATATTCATCTAAAATAAATTGGATTTTGCATTAGTAGTCACAGAAATTAATTAAGTATGGATAGGATTATAGATTTGAACTAACAATTTGGCTTTTTCATGAAAAAGTGCATTATTTTATAAACTTACCATCATATGTCTTTGTTACTGGAGATTCTAAGAGGTATTCTCTGGTGAAATACGAGGGCTCCTGACTCAAGCTCTTGCCACCAGCAGAGTACGCGTAAACCACTGGGACCGGAATCTTCTCACTAGATTCTTTGTATCTAGCGGTAGATGGACCCTTCTCATTTTGCTGGTACCTAATCGATGATTTCTCACTCAATTGGTACTTAATAGATCTGTCGTCTTGAATTTCGTCCAAGTTGACTAAATTCGGAGAAAATCCAGTTGGTCTGGCCGATCTTAGCGTTGAAGGGTAAACAGTAGTTGCTTCGCGGTCTGGTATAGTGTAGCGTGCGGTTGATTCTCCTAAACTAATAGAAACATCGTTAGGTGTCGGGTTTATCGTGTTAGTGGAGAAGGCTGTCCTAGTTCTAGTTGATTCGTAATCATTTGAGGAACTCAACGTAGTTGTAGGCGATCGATCAGTTACATAATCATTGTATCTAGCAGTTGATTCTCCATTTTCTGCACCTACATTAATGATAACTCCGGATAATATTGGATTTATCGTATTTGGAGCTGGAATATTAGGTCGTGAAGTTCTGCCTGTGAAGTCTCCAGTTGTAGTAAATCTTGCTGATCCTCTTAAGTCAGCAATGTCGGAAGTTTTTTCAAGGTTGAAAGTTGAACTTGCGACATTTTTCGATGGAATGGTCGGCCTGGGTCCTCTACCTGAATAAGAATCAGAAATAAGTTTTGTAAGACTTTCGTTAGATATTGAAATCATTGTTGCGTCTGAATCTGTTACAGATGATTGGTCATCAGAAAATATTGACGGTATTTCTGTATTATTTTCTACATTATCCACATGAGCTTCAGAAGTTCTATGTCTAGTTGGGATATTTGTATCAATTGATTCAAGTGCATGCGTGCCAGTTTGTATTGAGGAAACCATTGCTGAGTATAAATCAGTATTTGTTTCAGAGTGAGATATTGTACCTCTATTTGTATCAGAAATAGTAAACGTTACAAGGACTTTTGTGTCATTTGTTTGGGGTTGGTGAGCAGAAGATTGTACTGAAGAAACTGTTAATGATTCCTCGGCATTCGTTTGAGTGTTAGAAAGTGTACCACTGTATGTTAAGTTTACATTTGATTCAAGGCTAGAAGTATTACCACTGAGCTGTTCGCTTGTTGTAAATATTGTTTCACCTGTTGTGTCAGTCATTTTAGATTCATATGTAGAAACTGTTAGTGGTGCTTCAGTATTAGTTTGTGTTTCAGAAATTCTATTTCTGTGTATTTTGGTTCTTGTAACTTTTGTTGGAATTCTTGTCAATGTGGTTTTAGATGAATATGTGGATGGTTGTGTTGTAGATATAGATGGTGAATTAGAGCTACCTTTAATATTAGAGAGTGTACCTCTGTATGTTATTTCTGCATTTGTTTCTAGACTAGAAACCCTAGCACCTTGAGTCTGGCTAATTTCGAATTCAATCGGACCTCTTGTACCTTTTTCAGATTCATATGTAGAAAGTGTAAGTGGTGCATCGGTATTACTTTGCGTTCCAGATATTCTATTTCTGTATATTTTTTTTCGTGTAACTTTTGTTGGAATTCTTGTAACTATTGTTTCAGGTGAATATGTGGATGATTGTGTAGTAGATATAAATGGTGCATCAGAATTACTTTCCATATTAGAAAGTGTACCTCTGTTAGTTAAGTCTGTATTTGTATCAAGACTAGTACTACCACTTTGTGTTTGGCCAATTCCGAATCTAATGGGGCCTCTTGTGTCAGTCGTTTCGGCTTCATATGTAGAAATTGTTAATGATCCATCTACATTAGTTTGAGTGCTAGAAAGTGTACCTCTGGTAGTTAAGTCTGCATTGGTTTCAAGACTAGAAACGCTACCACTTTGTGTTTGGCCAATTCCGAATCTAATCGGGCTTCGTGTGTCAATAGTTTCAGATTCATATGTAGAAACCATTGATGTTCCATCTGCGTTAGTTTGAGTGTAAGAAAGTGTACCTCTGTTAGTTAGGTCTGCATTTGTTTCAAGACTAGAAGCACTATCACTTTGTGTTTGGCCTATTCCGAATCTAATCGGGCCTCTTGTGTCAGTTGTTTCAGATTCATATGTAGAAACCGTTAATGTTCCAGCTGAATTCGTTTGAGTGTTAGAAATTGTACCTCTGTTAGTTAAGTCTGAATTTGTTTCAAGACTAGAAACACTACCACTTTGTGATTGGCCTTTTCCGAATCTAATCGGGCCTCTTGTGTCAGTTGTTTCAGATTCATATGTAGAAACAGTTAATGTTCCATCTGCATTAGTTTGAGTGCCAGAAAGTGTACCTCTGGTAGTTAAGTCTGCATTTGTTTCAAGACTAGAAACGCTACCACTTTGTGTTTGGCCAATTCCGAATCTAATCGGGCTTCGTGTGTCAATAGTTTCAGATTCATATGTAGAAACCATTGATGTTCCATCTGCGTTAGTTTGAGTGTAAGAAAGTGTACCTCTGTTAGTTAGGTCTGCATTTGTTTCAAGACTAGAAGCACTACCACTTTGTGTTTGGCCTATTCCGAATCTAATCGGGCCTCTTGTGTCAGTTGTTTCAGATTCATATGTAGAAACCGTTATTGTTCCAGCTGAATTCGTTTGAGTGTTAGAAATTGTACCTCTGTTAGTTAAGTCTGCATTTGTTTCAAGACTAGAAACGCTACCACTTTGTGTTTGGCCTATTCCGAAGCTTATGGGGCCTCTTGTGGCAGTCGTTTCAGATTCATATGTAGAAAGTGTAAGTGGTGCATCTGTATTAGTTTGCGTTCCAGAGATTCTATTTTTGTGTATTTTTTTTCGTAACACTTTTGTTGGAATTCTTGTTACTATTGTTTCAGATGAATATGTCGATGGTTGCGTTGTAGATATAGATGGTGCATCGGAGTTACTTTCAATATTAGAAAGTGTACGTTAAGTCTGAATTTGTTTCAAGACTAGAAACACTACCACTTTGTGATTGGCCAATTCCAAATCTAATGGGGCCTCGTGTGTCAGTAGTTTCAGATTCATATGTAGAAACAGTTAATGTTCCATCTGCATTAGTTTGAGTGCCAGAAAGTGTACCTCTGGTAGTTAAGTCTGCATTTGTTTCAAGACTAGAAACGCTACCACTTTGTGTTTGGCCAATTCCGAATCTAATCGGGCTTCGTGTGTCAATAGTTTCAGATTCATATGTAGAAACCATTGATGTTCCATCTGCGTTAGTTTGAGTGTAAGAAAGTGTACCTCTGTTAGTTAGGTCTGCATTTGTTTCAAGACTAGAAGCACTACCACTTTGTGTTTGGCCTATTCCGAATCTAATCGGGCCTCTTGTGTCAGTTGTTTCAGATTCATATGTAGAAACCGTTATTGTTCCAGCTGAATTCGTTTGAGTGTTAGAAATTGTACCTCTGTTAGTTAAGTCTGCATTTGTTTCAAGACTAGAAACGCTACCACTTTGTGTTTGGCCTATTCCGAAGCTTATGGGGCCTCTTGTGGCAGTCGTTTCAGATTCATATGTAGAAAGTGTAAGTGGTGCATCTGTATTAGTTTGCGTTCCAGAGATTCTATTTTTGTGTATTTTTTTTCGTAACACTTTTGTTGGAATTCTTGTTACTATTGTTTCAGATGAATATGTCGATGGTTGCGTTGTAGATATAGATGGTGCATCGGAGTTACTTTCAATATTAGAAAGTGTACGTCTGTCTGTATTTGTTTCAAGACTAGTAATATCACTTTGTGTTTGGCCAATTCCAAATCTAATGGGGCCTCGTGTGTCAGTAGTTTCAGATTCATATGTAGAAACAGTTAATGTTCCATCTGCGTTAGTTTGAGTGTTAGAAATTGTACCTCTGTTGGTTAAGTCTGCATTTGTTTTAAGACTAGAAACACTACTACTTTGTGTTTGGTCAATTCCGAATCTAATCGGGCCTCGTGTGTCAGTAGTTTCAGATTCATATTTAGAAACAGTTAATGTTCCATCTGTGTAAGTTTGAGTGTTAGAAATTGTACCTCTGTTAGTAAAGTCTGCATTCGTTTCAAGACTTACACTACTACTTTGTGTTTGGTCAATTCCGAATCTAATCGGGCCTCGTGTGTCTGTAGTTTCGGATTCATATTTAGAAACAGTTAATGTTCCATCTGTGTAAGTTTGAGTGTTAGAAATTGTACCTCTGTTAGTTAAGTCTGCATTTGTTTCAAGACTAGAAACACTACCACTTTGTGTTTGGCCTATTCCGAAGCTTATGGGGCCTCTTGTGGCAGTCGTTTCAGATTCATATGTAGAAAGTGTAAGTGGTGCATCTGTATTTGTTTGAGTGTTAGAAATTGTACCTCTGTTTCTTAAGTCTGCATTTGTTTCAAAACTAGAAACACTACCACTTTGTGTTGGACCTATTCCGAATTTAATCGGGCCTCCTGTGTCAGTCGTTTCCGATTCATATGTAGAAATAGTTAATGTTCCATCTGAATTAGTTTGAATGTTAGAAATTGTACCTCTGTCTGTATTTGTTTCAAGACTAGTAATATCACTATGTGTTTGGCCTATTCCAAATCTAATCGGGCCTCTTGTGTCAGTCATTGCAGATTCATATGAAGAAATTACTAGTGATCCATCTGCATTAGTTTCAGTGTTTGAAATTGTACCTCTGTTACTTAAGTCTGCATTTGTTTCAAGACTAGAAACACTACCACTTTGTGTTTGACTTACTCCGAATCTAATCGGGCCTCTTGTGTCAGTCGTTTCCGATTCATATGTAGAAACAGTTAACGTTCCATCTGCATTTGTTTGAGTGTTAGAAATTGTACCTCTGTTTCTTAAGTCTGCATTTGTTTCAAAACTAGAAACACTACCACTTTGTGTTTGACCTATTCCGAATTTAATCGGGCCTCTTGTGTCAGTCGTTTCCGATTCATATGTAGAAACAGTTAATGTTCCATCTGCGTTAGTTTGAGTGTTAGAAATTGTACCTCTGTTGGTTAAGTCTGCATTTGTTTCAAGACTAGAAACACTACCACTTTGTGTTTGGCCTATTCCGAATCTAATCGGGCCTCTTGTGTCAGTTGTTTCAGATTCATATGAAGAAACTACTAATGAACCATCTGCATTTGCTTGAGTGTTTGAAATTGTACCTCTGTTAGTTAAGTCTGCATTTGTTTCAAGACTAGAAACGCTATCACTTTGTGTTTGGCCAATTCCGAATCTAATCGGGCCTCGTGTGTCATAAGTTTCAGATTCATATGTAGAAACCGTTAATGTTCCATCTGCGTTAGTTTGAGTGTTAGAAATTGTACCTCTGTTGGTTAAGTCTGCATTTGTTTCAAGACTAGAAACACTACCACTTTGTGTTTGGCCTATTCCAAATCTAATCGGGCCTCTTGTGTCAGTTGTTTCAGATTCATATTTAGAAACCGTTAATGTTCCATCTGAATTCGTTTGAGTGTTAGAAATTGTACCTCTGTTAGTTAAGTCTGCATTTGTTTCAAGACTAGAAAGGCTATTACTTTGTGTTTGGCCAATTCCGAATCTAATCGGGCCTCGTGTGTCATTAGTTTCAGATTCATATGTAGAAACCGTTAATGTTCCATCTGCGTTAGTTTGAGTGTTAGAAATTGTACCTCTGTTAGCGAAGTCCGCATTTGTTTCAAGACTTGAAACACTACCACTTTGTGTTTGGCCTATTCCGAATCTAATCGGGCCTCTTGTGTCAGTTGTTTCAGATTCATATGAAGAAACTACTAATGAACCATCTGCATTTGTTTGAGTGTTTGAAATTGTACCTCTGTTAGTTAAGTCTGCATTTGTTTCAAGACTAGAAACGCTATCACTTTGTGTTTGGCCAATTCCGAATCTAATCGGGCCTCGTGTGTCATAAGTTTCAGATTCATATGAAGAAACTAATAATGATCCATCTGTATTCGTTTGAGTGTTAGAAATTGTACCTCTGTTCGTTAAATCTGCATTTGTTTCAAGAGTGGAAACGCTACCACTTTGTGTTTGGCCTATTCCGAATTTGTTCGGGCCTATTTTTTCAGTCGTTTCCGATTCGTATGTAGAAACAGTTAATGTTCCATCTGCGTTAGTTTGAATGTTAGAAATTGTACCTCTGTTAGCGAAGTCCGCATTTGTTTCAAGACTTGAAACGCTACCACTTTGTGTTTGGCCTATTTCGAATCTTATTGGGCCTCTTGTGGCAGTCGTTTCAGATTCATATGTAGAAAGTGTAAGTGGTGCATCTGTATTAGTTTGCGCTCCAGAAATTCTATTTTTGTGTATTTTTTTTCGAGAAGCTTTTGTTGGAATTCTTGTTACTATTGTTTCAGATGAATATGTCGATGGTTGCATTGTAGATACAGATGGTGCATCGGAGTTACTTTCAATATTAGAAAGTGTACCTCTGTCTGTATTTGTTTCAAGACTAGTAATATCACTTTGTGTTTGGCCAATTCCAAATCTAATGGGGCCTCGTGTGTCAGTAGTTTCAGATTCATATGTAGAAACAGTTAATGTTCCATCTGCGTTAGTTTGAGTGTTAGAAATTGTACCTCTGTTGGTTAAGTCTGCATTTGTTTTAAGACTAGAAACACTAGCACTTTGTGTTTGGCCTATTCCGAATCTAATCGGGCCTCTTGTGTCAGTTGTTTCCGATTCATATGTAGAAAGTGTTATTGTTCCATCTGAATTCGTTTGAGTGTTAGAAATTGTACCTCTGTTAGTTAAGTCTGCATTTGTTTCAAGACTAGAAACGCTATCACTTTGTGTTTGGCCAATTCCGAATCTAATCGGGCCTCGTGTGTCATAAGTTTCCGATTCATATGTAGAAACCGTTAATGTTCCATCTGCGTTAGTTTGAGTGTTAGAAATTGTACCTCTGTTAGTTAAGTCTGCATTTGTTTCAAGACTAGAAACACTACCACTTTGTGTTTGGCCTACTCCAAATCTAATCGGAACTCTTGTGTCAGTTGTTTCCGATTCATATGTAGAAACCGTTAATGTTCCATCTGCATTTGTTTGAGTGTTAGAAATTGTACCTCTGTTTCTTAAGTCTGCATTTGTTTCAAAACTAGAAACACTACCACTTTGTGTTTGACCTATTCCGAATCTAATCGGGCCTCTTGTGTCAGTCGTTTCCGATTCATATGTAGAAACAGTTAATGTTCCATCTGCGTTAGTTTGAATGTTAGAAATTGTACCTCTGTTAGCGAAGTCCGCATTTGTTTCAAGACTTGAAACACTACCACTTTGTGTTTGGCCTATTCCGAATCTAATCGGGCCTCTTGTGTCAGTTGTTTCAGATTCATATGAAGAAACTACTAATGAACCATCTGCATTTGCTTGAGTGTTTGAAATTGTACCTCTGTTAGTTAAGTCTGCATTTGTTTCAAGACTTGAAACGCTACCACTTTGTGATTGGCCAATTCCGAATCTAATTGGGCCTCCTGTGTCAGTAGTTTCAGATTCATATGTAGAAAGTGTAAATGTTACATCTGAATTCGTTTGAGTGTTAGAAATTGTACCTCTGTTAGTTAAGTCTGACTTTGTTTCAAGACTTGAAACACTACCACTTTGTGTTTGGCCTATTCCGAATCTAATCGGGCCTCTTGTGTCAGTTGTTTCAGATTCATATGTAGAAAGTGTAAATGTTCCATCTGAATTCGTTTGAGTGTTAGAAATTGTACCTCTGTTAGTTAAGTCTGCATTTGTTTCAAGACTAGAAAGGCTATTACTTTGTGTTTGGCCAATTCCGAATCTAATCGGGCCTCGTGTGTCATTAGTTTCAGATTCATATGTAGAAACCGTTAATGTTCCATCTGCGTTTGTTTGAGTGTTAGAAATTGTACCTTTGTTAGTTAAGTCTGCATTTGTTTCAAGACTAGAAACACTACCACTTTGTGTTTGGCCTATTTCAAATCTAATCGGGCCTCTTGTGTCAGTTGTTTCAGATTCATATGTAGAAACCTTTAATGTTCCATCTGAATTCGTTTGAGTATTAGAAATTGTACTTCTGTTACTTAGGTCTGCATTTGTTTCAAGACTAGATACACTACTACTTCGTGTTTGACCTATTCCGAATCTAATCGGGCCTCTGGTATCAGTAGTTTCAGATTTATATGTAGAAACAGTTAATGTTCCATCTGCGTTGGTTTGAGTGTTAGAAATTGTACCTCTGTTACTTAAGTCTGCATTTGTTTCAAGACTAGAAGTACTACCACTTTGTGTTTGACCTATTCCGAATCTAGTCGGGCCTCTTGTGTCAGTTGTTTCCGATTCATATGTAGAAACAGTTAATGTTCCATCTGCATTTGTTTGAGTGTTAGAAATTGTACCTCTGTTACTTAAGTCTGCATTTGTTTCAAGACTAGAAATACTACCACTTTGTGTTTGACCTATTCCGAATCTAATAGGGCCTCTTGTGTCAGTCGTTTCCGATTCATATGTAGAAACAGTTAATGTTCCATCTGCATTTGTTTGAGTGTTAGAAATTGTACCTCTGTTACTTAAGCCGGCATTTGTTTCAAGACTAGATACACTACTACTTCGTGTTTGACCTATTCCGAATCTAATCGGGCCTCTGGTATCAGTAGTTTCAGATTTATATGTAGAAACAGTTAATGTTCCATCTGCGTTGGTTTGAGTGTTAGAAATTGTACCTCTGTTACTTAAGTCTGCATTTGTTTCAAGACTAGAAGTACTACCACTTTGTGTTTGACCTATTCCGAATCTAGTCGGGCCTCTTGTGTCAGTTGTTTCCGATTCATATGTAGAAACAGTTAATGTTCCATCTGCATTTGTTTGAGTGTTAGAAATTGTACCTCTGTTACTTAAGTCTGCATTTGTTTCAAGACTAGAAACACTACCACTTTGTGTTTGACCTATTCCGAATCTAATCGGGCCTCTTGTGTCAGTCGTTTCCGATTCATATGTAGAAACAGTTAATGTTCCATCTGCATTTGTTTGAGTGTTAGAAATTGTACCTCTGTTACTTAAGCCGGCATTTGTTTCAAGACTAGATACACTAATACTTTGAGTTTGACCTATTCCAAATCTAGTCGGGCCTCGTGTGTCAGTAGTTTGAGATTCATATGTAGAAACAGTTAATGTTCCATCTGCGTTAGTTTGAGTGTTAGAAATTGTACCTCTGTTAGTTAAGTCTGCATTTGTTTCAAGACTAGAAATACTACCACTTTGTGTTTGGCCTATTCCGAATCTAATCGGGCCTCTTGTGTCAGTTGTTTCAGATTCATATGTAGAAACCATTAATTTTCCATCTGCGTTAGTTTGAGTGTGATAAATTGTACCTCTGTTAGTTAACTCTGCATTTGTTTCAAGACTTGAAACGCTACCACTTTGTGTTTTGCCTATTCCAAATCTAATCGGGCCTCTTATGTCAGTTGTTTCAGATTCGTATGAAGAAACTAATAATGATCCATCTGTATTCGTTTGAGTGTTAGAAATTGTACCTCTGTTAGTTAAGTCTGAATTTGTTTCAAGACTAGAAACACTACCACTTTGTGATTGGCCTTTTCCGAATCTAATCGGGCCTCTTGTGTCAGTTGTTTCAGATTCATATGTAGAAACCGTTAATGTTCCATCTGCGTTAGTTTGAGTGTGAGAAATTGTACCTCTGTTAGTTAAGTCTGCATTTGTTTCAAGACTAGAAACCCTATCACTTTGTGTTTGGCCAATTCCGAATCTAATCGGGCCTCGTTTGTCATAAGTTTCAGATTCATATGTAGAAACCGTTAATGTTCCATTTTCGTTAGTTTGAGTGTTAGAAATTGTACCTCTATTAGTTAAGTCTGCATTTGTTTCAAGACTAGAAACACTACCACTTTGTGTTTGGCCTATTCCGAATTCGTTCGGGCCTCTTTTTTCAGTCGTTTCCGTTTCATATGTAGAAACAGTTAATGTTCCATCTGAATTAGTTTGAGTGTTAGAAATTGTACCTCTGTATGTTAGGTCTGCGTTTGTTTCAAGGTTAGTAGAGCTAATAGTTTGTGTTTTTCCTTTTGTAAATCTTATTGGGCCTCTTTCAGTTTGATATGTAGAAACTGTTAGTTGCTGATCTTCATTAATTGGAGAGCTGTAGATTTTACCTCTTAATGTTCCGGTGCCTGTGTATCTTGTTGGACCTCTTGTGGCAGTTGTTTCAAATGTATATGTAGAAGGTTGTACTGTTGAAAGAGTTGAAGGTAAATCTGCATCAGTTTGGAGGATGGAAATTCGACCTCTGTTGGCTCCAGTTGTTAATCTTGCTGGTGTGCCAGTTGTTTCGAGTGTAAACGTAGAAGATTGTATTGTAGACATTGTTGATGGTATTTCTGTATCGTCTTGAATATTAGAAATTCTACCTGTATACGCCCCGGTAGTTGTATATCTTATTGGGGACCTTGTATCAGTTACGTCAGTTGAGTACACGTATTGTCTTCCAGATTCCGTTGAAAAAGCATTATAAGTATTTGATGATGACTCATACACTTTATTCGAGGTAGTGTATGTTGGTGTCCTCGACATATCATCGAACGCTTGGGTTATTGTTAAATCACTAGTGTATTTATAGGGTTCATTTGTAGTTGTGTGGCTAGCTCTCCTAGTGGACTTTATATCTTCATCGTATTCTGAAGTAACGGGGATCGGCGCTCCAATAAGTTGATGTGCAGCTATCGCTACAGCCGCATCTGTTTCTGCGCTATATTCTAAAAGAAAAGAAAATACATATTGTTATACAGCTCGAATATTTTACCTTTTTTTAGAAACACGATTAACAATACTAAATATTTCTTATATGAACGTAGACGACAGCTTGATTAAACAATGCTAACTATCATATTGGTTTAATGTTAACATATTTTATTTTTTATTATGTGTCTGAAATGGTCATCATAATATCTCTTTGAGGCATATTTTTATGCGTCAATTAACCTATATGAACGGTTGGTGATAGTACATAATTTAAAAGTTACCTTCTGTGTATGATTTCCGTTCTGTGGTAGCGTCTATGTCTTCTCCACTTGTTCTTGATCTGATAATATCATTTAGCTGCGTCTGTTTGAAGCTAGAACTGTACTTCTTGCTTTGTCTCTTCTTTTCGTCCTCATTTGTGGCTGCTAAATTCTGATCCTCGCTCTTTATTTGCAATTCTACTAGAGGACGACGTCTTTGAACGTATTCCGTTGTTCGTGGTTCGTTTGTTGTTCTCAATGAAGAATCTTCTAAGTAATCTACAAAATGAAAAAATATATCCTTTTAAAATTGTTCTCCATTTTTAATTGAACCTAACATTGTAACTAAAAATAATTAAAAAATTAACATACCAAGTTCCCCAACTTCTTGTAATATCTCTTCACTGTCGATGAAAGTCGTGGTAGATTGGGTTGTGCCTCTGGATGCTAGTTCTGTATCTGGCCTTATCTGCTCTGTGGTGATTGATGTCGGTGTGGTAACTACACCAGGACGGCGACGGTTTCCAAGGCGGATTGGTCTTCTTGTGGTAAGATCTGCAGTTGACGACGGTACAGTTGTGGGTGTAGCTTAAAATGAAAAAAATACTTAGTAGGAATTAATAAAATAAATATGATGACCTCTGTGGCTCAGTGGTTAGCGCGTTGGCGCTCAAGCCGGAGGTTGCGGGTTCTAATCCCGCCTGGGTACTAAAAGTTTTCTATGTTCCTGGGTCATGGATGTGTATTAAATATATGTATTATATTATAAAAATCTTAAATATGTGTATAGTATAAAAGTATTAAATATATTTCCGTTGTCTAGTACCTGTATCACAAGTTCTTCGAGAACTTACCACAGGACCAGATTGGTGTGGTGTTAAAAGCGTCCATAGATATTATTATTATTAAATATATTAGTTAATCCACAGATTAAATTAAGGATAAAACGGAATGATAAGGAAGGTATTATGAATGTAGGGGTATTTACAGGGTCGTCTTTCCCACTGGGCACTCTGGGCACGTGCCCAGGGTCCTACGATCCATGGGGCCCCATTATTTCTATCAGAATATGATTGAGAAATATTAGGTACAGCAACGCACGAAATCGCACAAAACGCGACAGCATAGCTGTCACTTGACGCCGGTGCTATGTGAGCGAGAGGTACCACCCTGGTCATGCCGGCCCACGTCGGCTGCATAGCAACATGGCACTACCTCTTACAATTTTTTTGCTGATTAGAATACCTAGTAATCTAGTCCAAAAATCAGGCTCACAGATCTTAAAATTGTTGTTTTCGTCGGGGCCCAATTATCCTACTGCCCAGGGCCCTAACGGGTTAAAGGGGGCATAGGGTATTTAGGTGGTAATAATTTTTCTTTAATTTCCATGTTCTTATTTTCTATAACTTGTGAACCTATACTTATGATATTGTATTATTGTATTAAAGATTAATTATTTTTTATTAATAATATTTATTGAACCAAAAATTTACAGAAATATAATACTTAAAAGTAGTACAAACTTTAAAAAGTAACATTTACCTAAATGGATAAAGAAAGGTCCTACAACATACATTTAAACCCTGTCTTTTGAACTAGGAAGAACTGTACATTTCAAGGGACAATGTTTATAAGGGACAGGGCTAACAATAACATTTAATAGATTTGAACAGCAGTCAACTAGTTGACTGCGCCGCCCTGATTATGAGTGCGTGTGTATGTGTGTGTGTCAGGCTCGAACCCGGACCTCTCGGCTCTCACTCAAGAGGCCGCGCCCGTACCCACCAGGCCATCGTCGCTCACTCTTTTTTATCTTTACAAAGTAAAAATTAAAGTCGCTATTTGTGTTTACCTAGGTAACACTGAAAATGTTTAGAAAATGAAAAACGGCTTAATGTAGAAAGTTGCCAATACTTTTATTGTTTTTCGAAGTAATCTCCGTTTCTTTCTCGCATCACACATCGTCGCATTCGATGGAACCACTGAGAAAAGCAGTGGGCCGTTCTTCCTTAGGAGTCTCTTCTATGGCATTTTCGTACGCTTTCACCGCAGGGCTCGTAAAGCGAATACCTCGAATTTTATCTTTAGTTCTTGGGAATAAAAGAAAGTTGCAGGGCGCCAGGTCAGGACTGAAAGGCGGATGACTCATTATCTCGACACCTGCCATAGTCAAATATTCAACAGTCCGTTTTGCGGAGTGCGCTGAAGCGTTGTCGTGGTGAAGGAGGATCCTGCTTCGAGGGCGCTGCTGTCGAATTTTTTCCAAGACAACAGACAAACAGCGATTGACATACCAGTCTGCAGTAACTGTCCTTCCATCTTCTAGCACAACTGTCGCGAACTGACCTTTCCGACCAAAGAATGAGGCAATCATCTTTTTTCCTTGACTTCTTCCTTTCTTTACCTTGGTTGGCCGATCCTCGAAAGGAAACACCCACTGAGCTGATTGTCTTTTGGTTTCGGGTTCGTAGCAATATATCCAGCTTTCATTACCTGTGATGATGTCAATACAGCATTTCAGTTACCGCCGTTGAACTTATCTAACATTTGGTGACACCAGTCCATGCGGAGGCGTTTCTGGTCGTCGGTTAAAGTATGGGGAATCCATCTGGTACAAAGCTTCCTGGTGCCTAAATGTTCGTGCAATATTTTTTGAACTTAACTCATACCAATGCCTAGGCTTGCCCGTATCTGCTGATAGGTCACTCTCGTATCTTCCTCTATCATGCGTCGCACAGCACTGATGTTATCTTCAGTAGTCGCTGTTAAAGGATGTCCCTCACGCGGATCATCACTGAGATTGCTACGTCCACGCTTAAACTCGTTAAACCAATTGTAAATAGTGGCACGAGATGGGGCTTCATTAAAAAATGCTAATCGCAGCGTATCATAGCTTTGTTGTTGAGTAAGCCCAAAACGAAAGTCATAATAAATCATTGACCGAAATTTTTCTCGCGTTATGTTCATTTTCACGTGTAACAAGAGTTTTAGATTTGCCGCCAATTCACAAAAACAAATGACAAATGAATGCACTATACTACATTAGGTTACCAAAGAGTTCTAAAATTGAAATTCCAAAAAAGTTTTCATTTTCAATGTTTCTAACTGGCCAGTTCTAAACATTTTCAGTGTTACCCACGTATGTGTTTGTGCATCTATAATTTCTTAACTACTCAACGAATTTTGATACGGTTTTCACTGTCGGTTTTCATTATAAACTATTGGAGGTTCCTTAGTATGATGATACATCAATATTTTTGTCCCATAAAGTAGATAAACATTTGTTTGTGTGTTGGTTACGAATTAACTCAAAACTATGCAACCGAATAAAATAAAAATTCATTGTTAGAATGCTACGTTAATATTAGTTATTAAGAATAAAATGTAATACTAACATAATATTATGGACTTTGTCTGAAAAAAATAATAATAATAAAAAAAAAAATAGTTAACATTGAGTAATAGAGGCTAAAAATAATTATCATCAATGCGGCTACGGCTGTAAATCTAAGTTAACGTGGGCGAAGTTGCGGAAACCAGCTAGTTAATATAATAAAGCTAAATAGTAACATAACGCTAATAATCTTCAAAACTACCTATTGCAAAAATTCTCAAGTAGTCTTTTGTAAAAACTAAAGTTATATATATACTAAGTATATGCTATTTATTTCTAAAGACTCTTTCAAAATCAAAATCGAAAATAGTACCAATACGGTATATTTTTGAACGTCAATTGAATATACCACTTTCGATTTCCGAGCAGGTGTAACCTCGGATATAACTAGTACAATATTATAATTGTCAATATTCGACCAACATAAGGTTGATACATTTCCCATTCAGCAACCAAGGTTGTTCTTAACTCTAATTGTCCCATAGAGTTTCACAACCTCACCGTTTCTCGAAACTATATCGAGCAGTTCGTACTTCATACATTATCTCTGCTCTAATTTCTTTCGCCGATACATTTCATAATTGTATTAGACGCGTAAAATGCTGCTGCATAACTTTTTTGCTAGGATCCGTGTTATAAAGATTGCAATCTGTTTTATCAATATTTATGACATTGTTATGTTCTAATTTAATTATTGTATGTCTTTTTGTAACATATATATTTATTTTATTAAATTTTATTTAATAAAATAAATTTAATTTATCAACAAAATTTAATGATACTATAGATATCAATGAAGCCTATGAGTGAGGCAAAGGTGAGTCATGAAAATATAGCACCTTATAACACCTACGTCATTTGCATATTTGCTTTAAGAGCTTAACGTACATAGACATTAACGTATTTTAGCTCAAATGTCATATAATTAGCAGTCACATGTAAATTACACGAAGCTTCTGACGGTTCAGGTCATGTATTGATAAGCTGACGTTTTGAAAGATCAAACAAAATGTTGTTGAACTTTATTTAAAAAATGCTTAAACAGACGGTTAAGCATTACCCTACTCTAAGTCTGCCATCTGTGAACATAGTCTTGACAAAGCTCGCCATTATATTAGATTTGATAAATCCCACGTCTTCGCAAAAGAACACCGACTCCAACCAAGAATGATCCATGAGGCTATTGAAATAAAAAAAAACATCCTAATTGCAATAGAGAAGATGGCTGGCTCTTACCACTTGCTTGGGATCCCATTATTAAAATGATCAAATTAAATTCCAATCATAATATGACACAGATTAGACTCATCACTCAGCACTTTCTGCGTAGATAGAACTAACCAAAATATTGATGTTTTGGGTAGTTTCGAATAACTTTGTAACGTTAGAACGTCCGACATCTCAGGTGGGTTAATCAAGATGCCATTCTATATTCTACATATTATATAAACTAATAAATGTATGGATATGACATTTTACATCGATATATCACGTGGTCTTAACTGTAATTTCCATACATTTATTAGTTTTCTTATAGCGTTTACGATTGTAGAATGGCATCTTGGCTAAACCACCAGTCCTCCCGTGACCATAGTTACTGTAAAGTATTCGAAACTTATGTCCGAAACGTCAGGCTTGTAAAAATCTTAATAAACCGCGATAAAATCCGTAAAAGTTGGTTATAACTGCTTAAACATTAAAAAACGGAAGATGTTGTTGTAATGTTAATCTAGGGTACAAAAACCCCTTCGCAACAAAACAGCTGATGGCCTTGAAATGACTGAACCCATTTTGACAAAAGAAGTCTAAGAACTACTTTTAGAAAATCTGCTTTTATACAAAAAAATCCGCATCCAAGTCGGTCCACCCGTTTGAGAACGTGCCAAAGACATGCAGCGATCAAAGTTATAACACCTGTCTTTTGGGTCGAGGGTAAAATACACTAAATAAAATTCAAGATGGCCGATCAATTTTTTTGATGATGAAAAAATGCCGTTTCAAATTTTATTTGAAACTGACAATTTAATATAATTTGTAAATATCATCATCATCATCATATTCTCAATGAAAGTCAGGATGGCTGATCGCTCGATGGCCGATGGCCGATATCAAACTTTAACGGGCCCAACATAACCATTCCATATAATCAAGAGGTAGTTCAATGCTGCTTTGCAGTCGAATTGGGCCGGCACGACCGGGGTGGTACCTCTCGCTCACATAACACCGGCGTCAAGTGACAGCTATGCTGTCACGTTTCGTGCGGTTTGTGAGTTTCCGGTGGCCCATTGGGGGATAGGGAAAATGAGGGCAACGCATTTGCATAACTTTTGGTTGTGCGAATATCTATGGACGTCGGTAGTCACCATAAGGCCCCAACTGCTCGGTTGCCTCCTTGTCGTATAAAAAACCCATTAAACAAGAATTATTCATTATCTGCACACAAATTGGATCCGTCAAAACTGTCACATCACGTATAAGGTAAGCGATTGTCATTACGATATCGAAGCAACATTTTAGCACTCAATATTGCTCAATAGAAAATTCGTGGTGAAAATACCACCGTCTGTCACAAGAGCGTGGGACACACGCAATAATAGGCCCAGGTGTTGCCAAATGGGTTCTCCCACGTTTAACAAATCACTTTTGTCGACCATTTTATAAGCCATTAATGAAAAACTGCCCCAAGACTGCCCCACTAAAGCTGCAGAATTTTCTTTTGACATACGAACGAGTTTTTGAAGAGCGATAGTCTAACGCGATGCACGCTCAGATATTTATCTTATCAGACACAGGTTTATCAGCGAACAAACAACTTAGACAAGATATTATATAACAGATACACCTGAACCCCTAGTATTTATCATATTGATTCATACAAGAACATAGAAAAAGCTTACAACAAACTAGATCGACGCTCGCATTAACTAGATTAAAAAAAACCTTTACGACCAAACGTACTATTCTTTCACTTAAAAGAACTTGTTCCATCATTCATTTTCAGAAAAAACACATTCTTAAACATAATTTGTTAATATTTACAGCAACGGAAAAACAAAAAGTGCGTGTTGATATTTAGTTCGACAACGCGGAATAACATTTCACCAATTAAAATAGTATCAAACCAGTTTCAGAACTTTACTGGTGACTTGCTTGAGTATAATAGTTATCTAATACAGATAATATTGCGTCACATATTTTTTAACGAAAGCCGGCTTTCTCTGCATCTCGGTGAAAAGTGTGACGAAGTTTCACTCGCCGCTTATGGCACCGGTTCTGCATCTGGTTTTGCTTTATGGCTTTCATAACATTTGTTTATTCATGAACTAAAACGGATGCCCATGAATAACTTATGGTTTATTTTGCATATTATTGTTTGTGTAGTCTATTATTTTATTTGGGTTATTATTTAGCATGATACAAATATACAATAACATTACAATATACAATAACATTGTATTTATTACTGTGACTTGATGAAATATAAATGTATGTAGATGATATGAATTCATACCCTTGTATAAGTACCTCATTGTCGTGGTTTAATTTTAATAGAGACAGAACGGTAGATGAATCTTTTTTTTTTTTCTTTAACGCCGGGAAATTCTCTGAGGCATCCCGCGGGGGAGTGGGTCGTCGACGGCTAGTCAAGCCCGCAAGGGACCGACGCCACCTCCACAGAGGGGTTGTCCCGCACCACAGAACAACCCCTCGCAATGTCGGGACAGTACAATGGGGTGAGGTTCCCATCCTCACCCCTTGCCCCCTGCTCTTTTGTCCCCTCTTCCTACAAGAGGGGTACAAAGAGCCCCCTCGGCCCAATTAGCTTCGCCCAAGGTGCACCGCTCACCCTAGGTTACTGAGCCCCACCGCCACGACAAGGCCTGAACCATGGCGGGGACGGTAGATGAATCTGCTTTTAAAACGTTGAAGTTAGTCCTATAACTTTAAATATTCATAATCTAAAATAATCCACTATATGCCAGATCTAGGCTGTTTGACCTAACTGAAAAAGGATATTTTACCTTACAATAAGGTGGTCCGCCTGTTATATTAATTATGCTGTGAGGTCCAGCTCTACTAGAATGCAGCAAAGTCAGTAAAAAAATGTACAAAAGGTACTCATGCTGACAACGCACGGCCCACACTACTCCCTTAAGGTTTATATATACCTACTTTAAGATATTAAAATGCCTTAAGTTACAAAAACCCCAGTCCTTCAATATGTTACACATCAAATAAATAGCCTGTAATGTGTCGAAACGACCATCGCAATATCGAATCGTTTAGCGTTAATTTAGTTTCTGTGGTCGACAGTCGACATGTCACGCGATGTTCCGCCATATACTTTATACTTAGTAGTTTCCCTCGTCAACACACTTTGCCAATGAAACGAAAATGCTCCAGATTTTTTAGTTGTTATATGCCATTTTAGAACGTTACAATAAATTCAAACTGTCATGAAATTTATTATGTAATAAAATATTAATGTGTCCACCATTTTTTTAAGCATAGCTTCTATCGCGGGCCTGGAGCGCGGCGAACGAATCAAGAAATTCCGTAACGAAAAAAACCTGACACCCGAGAAGCGACGAGCTGCTCCGAAATCGGACGAATAAGTAAGCAGCTGTTTGTGAGAAAGTATATAGGTGACTAACTAGATGACGCTTTACATTTTCACATCGTCTCCGTGTTAAATAAAGTATTAAAAATAGAAATAAGTAATAATTTAATAAGTGTACGTGTTATAAGTGTTGAACATTAAAGTGACAATAACTAAGTGAAAGTTTTATCCGTGAGAATATTTCACTGCCTGAGAATATATCGTTCAGCTAAAATATTAACCATCGATTTTGAATAAAAACGATATAAAGATAAGAGATAGTGTTTAAAAGTGAGTGTAAGATCTGTATTTGTGCAAATCAAAGAATTTATTAACTATTTAAAAGCATTAAAGTGGACAAAATGTATTTTAGTACTGAACATAAGAACAAAGAACTATACAAGTATAGAAAAAATTAACGGCTGTTCGTAGTTGTTTTAGTCGTCAACACTATCTACTATAAACCACATAGTTAGTACATCGGTGGACACAGAAGATACAAAGTTCTGGGATAATAACTGGAAATAACAGCTCATAAAGCGCAGATGACGAAAATTAAAAACATCTTATCTATAACATTGAAATTAGAAACACAAAATTTGACATTTGACGAATAGAATATACTATCAGTTTGTAAAGCTGACAGATAATTTATTAAGAGCTGGACACAAGACTTTTGCCCGAAGTTAGTTTCAGTGTTGCTAGTGCTTGAAAATAATATCAAACATTAATAAATAAATAAAAGTAGTACAATTTGTGTATAAGTGTTTTAAATATGAATAAACAACTTGTTCATTTATTAATAAAGAAAGTGATATGATTTTGTTGATTATAATATATAAAATTTGAAATGGTTCTTAAATTGAAGTTTGTAAATATAATTCATCATTTACACATAAGAATATTATCTCTTTGTTGATCATTGGTCATTCGCATTAAATCATAGAATTGTTGGTAATCCATTAAATATAAAATATAAAACAAAAGAAAGAAAAAAATACTGCATAAATAAAAAATAAATAAATAATTATAATTGCATAAGATGATTAAAAAAATGCTATGCAATAGCTTTACCGCGGCAGTCCCCGAGTGCCACACGTCTTTTTTTTCATGTTATAGCATCGTCTTGGATTTTATCTGTTATGGTATTATATTTCTGTTATCTAATAAATAAAAATAAATAAAAATAAAGTATCAATAAAAATAATTTTAATCAATTACAGTTTTTTTTATAGCATAGGAGGGCAAATGAGTAGTCGAAGCCTTTTGGCGACTGTCGACGTCCATACACATCCGCACAACCAGAGATTATGCAGATGCGTTGCCCTCCTTTTCCCTGTTCCCCCAATGGGCCACCAGTAATTCACAACCCGCACGAAACACGACGGCATAGCTGCCACTTGAAGCCGGTGTTATGTGAGCGAGAGGTACCACCCCGGCCGTGCCAGCCCAATTCGGCTGCAATGCAGTATGGCATTACCTCTTATGAAATAAAATATATCAATACTAGTGGCACCGACAGTCGTTGTCCTGTACAATTGTTTTTTGTGAATCTAAACCATCCTCGAATCCCCTTGAACTCACACAAAATTTCATCAAAAGCGGTCCAGACGTCTAGGAGGAGTTCAGTGACATACACACGCACACAAGAAATATATATATATATATATATATATAAAGATAAATAATTTTAACCAATTAACCAGGATTTTGCGTTAAAAAATGTCTCTTGCTTTTGTTTTGCAAGAATCAATTATAAAGCTAAAGAGTTTGTTTGTTTGAACGCGCTAATCTGAGCATCAACTACTGGTCCGATTTGAAAAATTCTTTCAGTGTTAGATAGCCCATTTATCGAGGAAGGCTATATAACATCACGCTGTGACTAACAGTAATTAAGTTGAGTAAGTTAACGCGGGCGAAGCTGCGGGCCACAGCTAGTCACACATAAATCTTCTAGTAATCAATCTACTGTTCTTCTCAGGGTAGCACGTATATACCATAGAGTGCTATAAAAGCTTTGCGCTCGATTCAGATCTCTACAGCAGATCACTTTAATATGTATATAAACTACGATGGTATATTCCGACGTGTTTTAATTATTATTTTCACCATTTTACTCTTAACCTCTTATTCAGTTCTATCTATTACTAAGACCTATCTCTAAACTGTTTCTATCTAAATCTTTCTTTATTTGTGTCTTTATATCACTGAGATTTTGATATCGTCTGTTCAAGTATATCTATTACTGTCACCTGTTTCTCCCCATGGTTCAAGCCTTGTCGGGGCGGTGGGGCTCAGTAGCCTAAGGTGAACCCAGCACCTTGGGTGAAGCAAATTGAGCCGACGGAGCTGCTCTTTGTACCCTCTTATAAGAAGCGGGGACAATAGAGTATGAGGAGTAGAGGGGACAAGGGGCGAGGATGGAAGCCTCACCCCTTTGTACTGTCCCGAAGTTGGGAGGGGTTGTTCTGTGGTGCGAGACAACCTGTCTGTGGAGGTGGCGTCGGTCTCTTGAGGACTGACTAGCCGTCGAGGTGCCCTGTTTGCTAATTAGATCCGGGGCACCCAAAGGCGGCATTTGTGTGGCACCAAAGGAGTGCCGCCCTCACCGGGTTTTAGCGGGTAGAGCTGCGTCCACCTTACCACTTTTAGGGCGCAGCGAGTCCCACATATCCGCTTGGGGAGACCCACTCCCCCGCGGGATGCCTCAGAGCATTTCCCAGCGTTAAAGAAAAGACACCTGTCTCTAAATATTTCAAGTCTATTTATTATTGAAATTTTTAATATATTTATTTAATATAATTATTGAAACTGTCTCTAAGCCTACTGTACAAACTATCTTGTCTTGTCCAAGTCATGAACCAACAACGGTACCCACAGCTGTCACATTCCGTAATATAAATGTCAGTTTTGTTTTGACGTTTTGAAATAGGGTTCTGTAATTATCAATGGAATCTCAACCGGTCCTGGTTCACCTTCAGACATCATTAAACGACACACGCGACTCGCAACCGTCGCCCATTGTCATAAGGTTATGAAAGATGGCATGGTCATTTGTACTATTCGCTTTGTTATATGTCCTTTACTCTGGTCACATGTCATGTAAGTGAAATATTTCAAGTGCGTATATGGGAATGTTGGTATTATAATTTAATTCAGCATTATCATCAACGCGAACGGTAGCCTCTAAAATCTCTATTAGAAATAACCTTAAAAAAATATTTTGCCGATGGGAGGGATACGCGCTCCCGTCTGCATGGGTACCACCATTCCACTTGTTTTTCCCGACCAACAGCTTTGCTATATTTTGGAGAGGGGCAAGAAAGACAGTGTAATAACTAGCATCAAGACTTTCCACTTGCGTCTCGGAATAGGCAACACGTGAATGAGTTGTTTGGGCTAGTTTCAGGTTAACTTATGGCCATGGGCGACGCTGACCACTTTACATCATGTGGTTCGTCTACCTGTTTGTCTACCAACTAATATAAAGCAAAATCCAGTATACCTACTAAGTATCTCAAATCCATACATACATCTATTCATCCATACATTCTTACAAACTTTCGCGTTTATAATGTTAGTAGTTATAGTAGGATAAAGAAAGTTATTTTCAATTGTAATATTGAACACATTTTTCATCGATAAGAGTTGGTTAGTGCGCTGTAAACACTAAACACAACATCCTTAAGTAAAATAAATATGTATAAGTATGTAAATATATAAATATTAAATAAATATTTATAAGTCGTAAATTTCTACTATACCAAGGCTTGGCAATCAAGAGCTTATCATATTGGGTAACTCTAGGCCCTATATGATATATCCGATTGTAAGTCGTTGATCAACGATTAGAAGTTTCTTATCGTCGTAAGACAGACCTGTTGTCAAGCCCTTCGTGATATTTTTTTTCAATGAAATGGAAACCACACAGAGCTTAGCTGGTTCTCTTTGGGTTTTCTCCTAGATCTTTTCGGTTCGATACTCATGTAACTGGGTGCCAAAGTAGAAATTGCGGAATCGAATCTCTTATTAAAATATTGAGATGTAGGCATCAGAAAAAAAAACTAAAACTATAATTAAATACATAACTTGTTACATCACTAATATTATTATATTAAATATTGGGAATATTTTATATTCAATAGTGTGGGATGCTTTGTTATAAATAATATTCGGAAATCTATACAAATATTATAAAGCTGAAGAGTTTGTTTGTTTGTTTGAACGCGCTAATCTCAGAAACTACTGGTCCGATTTGAAAAATTCTTTCAGTGTTAGACAACCCATTTATCGAGAAGGGCTATAGGTTATATAACATCACGCTGTGACATATAGGAGTTGAGTGACGCGGGCGAAGCTGCAGGCAACAGCTAGTATTATAATATAAGGTATTTATCGCTCGTAAAATATAGCAATAAGCATTCCATTCATTTTCAAGACAGGTTATATTCTAAAGCGTTTCTAATGTAATACCTATAAAAAAAAATCATTTATTTAAAAATATGAATCGAATCCGTTATAGTTTTTGGGTTTTTACATTTTATAAAATCTAATTAGAAAACTCTACATTCTGTAAAATCGAATTTAGTTATACACAAAGCTTTAAAAATGATATGTCATTTGAAAAAACTGGGAAAATCCTCACAACAACCGAACATACAACGTAGTACATAAATAGTAATCTGTACATGCGATTTAATCTCTACATGTTGTACATAAAGAGGTTATTTTAGTGTGAATAGACCGGTGTACCAGTAGTTTATAGTAGAACTCGAGATATAAACTCTTCATGCTATTACAAAAAGGTTGTTTTAGTAGAAAACCGGTATATACTCACTCGCCCCGCCAAGCCGCCTCCGCGAGTAGGTTCTAGTCGGACGCTCGCTGCGAGCGGTCGTGCTTAAAGATGGCGTCGTCTTTTCAACCTTATCGTTATTTCGATTCTTGTATCTGTTGTTGCCGCGGTTGAAACGGTTGGTTGTGGTTTCGATGTTGGATTCTGTGCTCACTTCTGGTGCCTTGGTGCGGCGTAAGAACGGACGGCGCTCCTTCAAAACCTGATGACAAATAAGACGGTTAGTATTTTGAATTTATTTATAGTTTGATTAAAATATTTTTATAGAGTATTATTTTCAAATTCAAAATATGTTTATATCATAGGTAACAAAGTTGTAACGCTTGAAATATATTTAAAAAAACTCGTCTGGAGCGTCCCTTAAGAAAAACTAAACTTAGAGGTTGTTCTTTTGTTAAAATAATTTAAATATTCAATACGCACACTTAAACATCGTAATAGTGAATGTCTTATTAAATATAATATGTAGATATAGTGCTAATACATATATACTTTACGATAAAATCCGCTTGCTCTACATTGTAGAGCATATCTCTTAGTAATATCTTTATTGTGTCTTATTTATGTATATGATTGTTAATTATTATTTTATAATAATCAACACTATACTCTATAATAAATCATATTTCTGTATATAGTTTACTCAAAAGATATAATATTATGTTATTTTTTTTGTGTATTATTGTAATCGAATTGTATTAATAATAACAAAAATTACATGTCTACATTATAATTATGATAAAAAAAACCTTTTCATGTTTATATACGTTGTAAAACTATGTAATTCTATGATTTCATAAAATATTTTATTTTAATTATTTGAAAGAGACGCTTTTCGTCTATCCTGCGTATAAAAAGGTATCTTAGACTTTCTGTTGTGTTTGTAATGTTTTTGTTTAAGTATCATCTATCAGTTTTTCTAGGAAAATGTATGAAAATAAAAAAATCTGAAAATGCCATTAAAAACAAATCTAATAAAACATTTTTTTAATAATACGCCCTCCTAAAAACCTCGGTTTTTGACATGTTCGTATGTACGTAGGGGCTGTTGATTTATTTAACATGTTAAATCATAAGTGAATGTTTGTCATATAACTTACTAAAATAAATTGTTAAAACTTTTTTACGTCTAATGTGCTTTTGTCTTTGGCTTATTTTATAATTTTCACGCATTCGAATATCCTGAGATGTTGTGGTTATGGTTATCTGCAGTTAAGACAACCACTTGTATTAGAACGATCTCGTGCAAGAGAAACCATGCTCCTACTCTATCATTCTTAAATAATTGCATATCCGTTGTGAAACGTGTCTGTCAACTCTGATTTATAATTGAAATTAGATGGATCATAATACCTTTAGTATTTGTTAAGATTCTTATAAATAAACTATAAATATTACTCAGGCTAATAAGGAAAAATAAATCTTTTTTGGTAAAAAATTATAGCGACTCTATTATTTAATTTTGTTAGCTACGCGAGGCAAATGATAAATTATTTTCAAATGTTACTAACAGAATCAAAAAAATATTACTAACAGGTTCATAAAAAAGAATAAAAGCAAAGAGGTGATTTCAGAGGTCAATGTCCAGTAGAGAACGAAAAGGTTTTTAAAATGATCGTTTTAGAGATTGTCATTTTAAATATAATTCAAAAGCATTTTTTATATAATATGATCACTTTTATCTTATATTTTATTTTATACATATTTTAAAATAAAACTATTGTTTCTTAAAATATAATTGCGAATATGTAATAGGAGAAGTAAGTATCTTTTGGTCTTTTATAACTTTGTCTCTCTTAAAATCAATTCAAATTTATTGTGCAATTTTATTAAACGTAAAGTGACCTGCTAAACTTCTTAGTGCTTGTTTTCATTTGCATATAAACTTGTTTGTTACAAATATCATCATAGCATATATTCTTATTACAAAAACAAAATTTGGAACGCATCCTTTTAAAATATTACATTTTAGTAAGTGCTTTTGTGGGTTATTTCGCTTTTATAGCTGTTTCGGTTTGAATCTTGTTTTGAAAAATTATTTTTAAATATATCTTATTGTATCTTTTTATTCGATCTTTGGTGGCTTATAAGCTAGGCTTATTAGTCAAAATTCGACTAATAATCGTCTATGCCAAAAAGATATAGGTTTCTTTGTCGTTCGTATATTGCTACTCTAACAATATTTGGCATTGACTTAGCCTTATTATTTGATTACAATTTCCTAATAAACACTTAAAATGTAATATTAGGACATAAATTATTTAAAACGTCATATTTAGGTACCATGTTTTTCACTTTTATTTCGTTGAGCTCGATCCCGCTTTAAATATTTTTCGTAATGAAAATAAACATGTTAACTTAAAATATTATTAGGACATCGTTTCATCACAGACCGAAACTACAAAGGCACCAAGTTTCATCACACAACCTGTGGGAGGGATATTAATCAAAGTCGCTACTATGCCTCTATCATAGCTCAAGTAGGTTGTACATGTCTCAAACTAGTTCCTTGTCGCCGTGGCCTCTAATACTCAAACAATTGCTGGCCTCAAATTTTTTACGCGTCATACAAGGAGCCGATTTATCCGCCCACGACACTTCCTACACTTTGTCGGCCATTTTGAATCCTACAATGATCCCATCGTTTTAAATTATCTGAGAATCAAAAGTATCACCACTTTATGATTACTTTATTTTTAAGTAAAGCGAATTATAATAATTATATTCTACTGAATCATAATTATCATTATCAACTTATGTTTGTCGGCTGCTGGACATAAAACGTTAGTAAACGATTAGTATATTAGTAATATATTATTATTTGCGGTGATCTACAACACAGCCGGTATTCTGATATAAATGGTAAATTATCTTAAAATAATTAAAATTCATCAGAATTAAAGAATCATATATTTTTCGTATCCTTGTTATTATTATTTATACTTTAATAGTTACTGTTGCTATAATAAAAAGATATCCTAAAATGTAATTTTATATGTCATGTACCAAAAGAGCATTAATTAATAAGAAACAAATAAATTGAAGTCGTACTTAGCAATTAGCCTAAATGCCCTCGTTTATTTTGGCATATGGTCATTTAATTTGCATGATAAATTACTTGGCACAGACGAAAGCATATCTATATTATTTCAAATAAAATTTGAATAGAAAGCAGTGCAAGTTCCTTATTACTAACATTGAACTTGTTCAAATCAAAACAAGGTGAGTCCGACTTTACCGGTGGGAGGGATGCGCTGTGCCGCGCTCCCGGCTGTATGGGTACCACCCTTTTGCTGTGTTTCGGAGAGAAGGGCAGGATAGGCAGTGCAATTACTGGCACAGAGACTTAACATCTTATGTCTCAGGATAGGTAACACATAAATCACAAAAAAGTACGATTTACATCTATAATAAAGCTGAAGAGTTTGTTTATTTGTTTAAACGCTCTAGTCTCTGGAACTACCAGTCAGTCAGTAAAGCGGATAACGCCATAAATAATAATTAATACAATGAAATGTATCTACAATAGCCGTGAAGTATATTATCTCTAGTGTCTATGGTTTTAATATTGCAAGAATCGTTAGAGCTTAGAGAACGCTTATTGTCCATTGCTTGTAGTTGTAGTCATAGACATAATATAGAAGGACTGGGCATACCTAAGAACAAAAGGTGTATACCTACAACTCAAATTGGCACTTAACATGGCTACCATTGCTAGGGTTTTGACAGCAAAACCACAAACAATATAGAGGATACTACTATGAAAAGGGCACTCAAGATGGCGGATCAAGCACTCACTTACAGCTGTCAGTTTAAAGAAAGGGGCAACTCCTCTTATTTCCTAACTTCCTGAGTTGTAATGGACAATTGACAAGCTATCACATACATTAAGCAATTGCATACCTTTGAGGTAGAAAATATTATATCCAAATAGGTTAAAGAAAATCTTAAATGGTACATCACTAAAGAGGCGGCCATTTTATGTTCCAAAAATGTTGTCTAAGCATGCACGGTATTTGTATAGGTAGGGCGGATCCTTATGTATTATTATAACTTTGTTGCATCCCTACTTGAGAATAGTATGCATATAGGAGAAGTATAAGTATTTTAGTTTTGTAAACTTGAATGTCGTTCAAAAGGTACAGATAGGTGGGCAAATTAAAGATTTTGCTAAGTAATGCATGTACTTTTAATGTTTATATTAATTGTCGTATTGGCATTTAAATGTACAGTGTGTTTATAAACGTAAATATCTCATCAACGTAGGTTACAAATAATAAGGTTTCATCGGAATGTTGTCTCAAGGCGATCGAGAATCTTCGATGAACTTGTATGTAAGATGGTCATGTGGTATTTTGTATTGCATGTTTCATTGAATTTCTTATCCTTCTTTTATTTTAATTGGCAATAATTGCGCAATTGACATTTTTGCCAATGTCAGATGATACGGAACTGTTTGTACTTCCGTAGCCTGTGGAAGTATTTACCGGGTGGTATGTAAGTGGGAACGATTCACATTTTTACGACATTCTTCCTTATATACCTTTCCAATAAAATAATAATATCTAAAAAAGCAATTTTCGTAACAACTCGATTTTGAAGAAACCGTGTCCAACTCGAAATTAGACATAGAATGAAATATATAAAATAAAGAGAAAAATTTGTGACTGTGAAAACTTTATTCAAATTATAATTCATATATAACCAGAGCTAATTTATAACAGGTTCGCAATAAAAGCATGCTACCTCAAGGTCAGGGCTTAAAATAACAATTTGATGAAATAATCTCGTTTCGCAGTCCACTAACGCAGACGGTACGTGACAGGTAAACACGTGACAACTTAGTAAAGTAGTGGAGCTCGACAAGGCTGTATAAGAATATTTCATTCTATCGAGTGAATGAAAAAGTCATTGAAAGAAAACAAACATGGCCATTGGCGCCATTTTTTTTCTTTAGGATTTTTTTCTCTATCGGGAAAATAAATGATCGACTTTTAAAACAGTTAATCAATAAATTAAACGTTTTAAAAGCAAATTGTTTAGAATCATAATTGACTTGTAGCGCACTGTCATTTTTTTTAAAGTTCAATAACACTCTACAATTCAATAACTTTTTTTTAAGAGGCGTAAGAGACAATTTAATATATAGGCTGGAATCAAATACGGACACTTCGATAGTAAGTAAAAGTTTAAATGTATGTATAAATAATAAGTATCATAAAATAGATATCAAAATAATAGAAAACATTCTTTTAATTATTTAAAATTATTCACAAATATTAGTAAACTCTCGAAAAAGTGATGAAAAAAAGCTTACGTATTAGTTATAGGTATGTAGGAAAAGAAATGTTAATATTACATTAAAACATGTATAATAACATAATAAAGCTATTATATGGTTAAATAATATGTTTAACATAAGTAAATATTCACGTCAGAATATATAACATATTTCAAATGTTAAATGCCGCTAACGCCGTTGACTTCATTTCGACATTATGAAATATCAAATAATTAAACTAATGTTGTAACCGAAATAGGTACACTACTATCCTGATGCTGATTCACGTTTTTTTTTCGATTTAGCTAGGCTATTGGCCTAATTGCCCTAATGCTACATAGGTTTGAGCTAGCTGGTTCACCTATTGAATCTATTGATATGATTATCTATATCTATATTATCTATGGTATGGTTGCCTCCCGCCAACCATGGAGCCTTTGACCGAGTTTTATAGCAAATTATGAAAAAGTTAATGGTAATATTTTTACGGTAGCTAGTTTTAAATCAATAACGTTCGAAATTTCTCCTTTGTTGCGTAAACATTTTGTACCTACTTGATTACCTTTACCTACATTTTTAAATTTTAATATTCCGTTTCTTGTGCCTATAGTAGGTCCAACGATATTACTACACCTTAACATGGTGTGATTGTTCATAAATACCAATTAATGCCGTTGTAAGGAAAAAAAACCTCTTAAAACTTTGATTTTAGTTATAAAAAGGAGTTGGCCGGTCTTACTGTTAAATATTTCGCCATATCTTGTACAGTAGTATATAATATAGTTAATATTTTATGAAATAATTTTGGTATGATCTACCAAAAAAAAGTTTTTTAAAAACATCTCAACATATCTCCTACATCACAATGATTTTATCTGATATATCTATACGTGATGCCATAAACCTTATACTATGTGAAATAAATAATGTTTTATTATAACGTTTATTGCCTCAAGTTATTGTGATGCCTTAAAACAGAGAATGCCTAATATTATGCCTTTAACCATAACCAGTAACCCTATCATTGCATCAGAAAAGCCCATACGTGAGCTGATGTTGTCATCGTGGTCGGCCTTGGGTCAGATTCAATATAATTAGCATTATAGACCCATACGCAAATGATGGGATGCATTACAAGTACGGACCAAGGTTAAATATAACAAGTGCTAAAACACGAAGCTTCATCTTAGATTACAGGTTATTAACTCGCTACGAAGTTATTATTGCCAATGTTTGTTACACGATCGTGTGTAAAAAGATAGGATTTGGAGGATGATGGACATACAGTGCCCAAACAAGGGCGATGCTTGTGCCTAAGAATATGACGCTGTGCCGCGCTCCCGGCTGCATGGGTACCACCATCTTGCTTGTTCCTCCCGTGAAACAGCTTTGCTGTGTTTCGGAGAGAAGGGCAAGACAGGCAGTGCCATTACTGGCACCGAGACTTAACATCTTATGTCTCAGGATAGGCAACACATAAATGGGTTGCCTGGGCTCGTTCCAGGTATACTAGTTTATGTTCATGGGCGACGTCGACCACTTACCATCAGGTGGTACGTTTGCCAGTTTGCCTATACAACTAACATAAAAAAAGGTATACTAGTTTATGTTCATGGGCGACGTCGACCACTTACCATCAGGTGGCACGTTTGCCAGTTTGCCTATCCAACTAACATAAAAAAAAGATAATAAAAGAATGACTATTTACGTCCTGTCATCAGAATGATCAGACAAAACATGGATTAGAGGATTTTAGTGTAGATTTAGATGCTCGCATCAGGTGCGTAAGGTAATTACGGCATATGACGATATTTTGATACTTATTTCTGTTTCGCTAGGATTTATACTATTCTATTGCTTTTATACCATTTGGTGTTAAACCACGCTGATACTGCGAGTGAATGTTATAATACCTGTAATCCAACTGCCGCCGCAAACCGCAAAACTTTATACCTATATACTACGAGAATGTGTTTCATATACTAACAACTTAAATATACAATAGATTTATGTAAGTCTATTTCTCTCACTCTATAGTAATTATGCAATGGAACCATAGGTTTCTCATTTCAACAAGTACAAGGTTGGTAAAATATGTTAAATATTTGTCCAAATCGATTACAGTTTACATTCCATAGTTACGCGAACGCTTGATCTTGAATGTTTGCATAATCTGTGGCGTAACTGCGGAACACACAATTAGCTTTCTCTAATTTCTTACCGGTCTCTTTTTGACTTTGTTATTGTTGCTTTAAAAATGGAATACAGTATTTTTTTTAAATCTTATGCTGAAAATAATAAAAAAGAGGTCTTGTTTGACTATAAATATATATCGGGTATGAAAGAGTTTTTCAATATCTGTCAAAAACCTGTCTAATATTCATTACGTTTTAATTAGTTGAATGTTACAGAATTTAAAAACTACATTGTTGTCAATCAATCAATTTGAGCGAGATGGAGATTTCTAAAACTATTTTGAGTCATTTAATGGAGTAAAGAATATAATGCAAGGAATTAAAGTAAAAGAAAAGAAGGTTGTTGTGTTTATTTTGAAAATGTTTACAAAGCATCTACGACAGTCCAATAAGACAACTATAATAATTTAGCTAGCCTGTTGCCATTGTATGGAAAGAACAATCGAGAATTCTTCTATTGTCTTTGTCACTTATTATTGTCTATGGCCAGAAAATTACTGTTGTAGCACGTGTTGTGTGATGGATATTCACTTCGATTCAATTTTAAATCTTTGGATATTTTTTTATCAAATTGATAAGAAGTCATAATATTTTGTTAATTAAATCGTAGACCTTTTTTCTTAACTAAAACGTCGGATCTAGGTAAAAAATGAAATCATCTTCAATGTACGCCAAGAACGAAAAAAAAAATTCAAAAGCGAAATAAATGTACTATATTTTTTCATGACTATAGGTAGTTTAATTTGAACTGAAATATTCTGGTGTCTACACAACGATGTAACTTCGTGTAATCAATATCTAAAACTAATTATTGTAATGATAAATGTGCAGGTGGAATTATATATACCTAACATATCGTATTTCTTAAACAACTTTAAATAAATACGACGTAAAATTAACTTCTGTCGTACTGGTAAACGTTTGTATAGTAATTATTAATGTTTATTGACGGTTATTCAAACATGGAAATAATTTATGCCATTCCGCATTGCATTGTCATTAATATGAATGTGTAAATATTGTCAGTATTACTAACAGTAACTAATCGTACGTCCGCGTTCTTTGCAAATATGTCATCTCAAATAATTTTATGACCGGACGCCATTTTGAAATGTGGTTATAATAATAAAAAGGCATAAGATCATTTATCCAATGCCAGCCACGATTGCAATTCTAGCAATCCTACTAATATTATAAACGCGAAAGTTCGTAAGAATGTATGTATGTATGTATGTTTGTTACTCTTTCACGCAAAAACTACTGAATGGATATTAATGAACCTTTACAATAACATAGCTTATACATAATATTAGCATAACATAATGGGAAGTACGCGGGTGAAATTGCAGGGCGCTGCTAGTTGTTTAAATATTTAACAAACTATAGCCTTTCTACTAACATTATTTAAAATGTCAGTAGGAAGAGTTACTAGACAAAAACTATACAAAAAGAAAGAAAACGTAAGAAACTGGCAAAGAGAGAGGTATGTAACTTTTTATGTTATAAAAAAGATAGAAAGTTATAAAGAATAAAAGAAAATGTTATTTTTTCAGCTATACATATTTGGAATTGCCAAAGATCATACAGCATACAGCCTATTTATTTTCATAACATGCTATAATTAAAAACGTTTAAATTATAATTAGTTTCATTCGTAAATGGCGAATGCATGCATTGAGCTGAAACGGTATAGTTACGGTAAACTAGATCAATAACAACATGATCTGGGTTAAAGCAGCGTATAATTCACTTCCATGAGTACGAGATTTACGCAAGCATTTTGTGATCGGTCACCCGTGGACACACGCCCTATCTGCATGATTCATAGATAATTACATCACTGATTAAAAAAGGTTTTAATGTACATACTTTTTTCTTAATACATGTTTTAAGAACAACTTTTTGAGTTGGTTTATGTATACTTAGATATCCTTGCTTTTACCGAAAAATAGTCTGACGTATAAACTCACATGGTTATAAATAGGTTTACTTTATATAGGATTGCTATACATAGAATTAATAAACTACATATACGATGGTATAGGGCGAAAATTTTCCCCCACCACGGTTCAAGCCTTGTCATGGCGATGGGGCTCAGTAGCCTAGGGTGAGCCCAGCACCTTGGGCGAAGCTAATTGAGCCGAGGGGGTTCTTTGTACCCCTCTTAAAGAAAAGGGGACAAAAGAGCAGGGGGCAAGGGGTGAGGATGGGAACCTCACCCCATTGTACTGTCCCGACGTTGGGAGGGATTTTTCTGTGGTGCGGGGCAGCCCCTCTGTGGAGGTGGCGTCGGTCCCTTGCGGAACTGACTAGCCGTCGAGGTGCCTTGTTAGCTTAAAAGTTCCGGGGCACCTCACCAAGGCGGCATTGGTGGCACTCGCCGGGTTTTAGTGGGTAGAGCTGCGTCCATTTACCATCTTTCGGGTGCAGTGAGTCCCACATACCCACCTGGGGAGACCCACTCCCCAGGCGAGATGCCTCAGAGCATTTCCCGGCGTAAAAGAAAAAAAAATAAGGGCGGAAATTTTCGAGAGAGATTTATTTTGATTTTAACAATCAAGTTTTTATTAAAGTTTACGAAATTTATTTACGGCCGTGTTTTAATGTCAAAAATTATTACCTATAGTAAGTATACTGCTCACAGAACCCTAATAGCTTTGTAAAGACCATAATCACAAGTAATAGCTAACCATATATATATATATATATAGGTATAACAAAAATAACAAACATCGAATTCTTTTATGGGTAACATTATCTTAAGATTGGTATAAAAGCCTCAATTATATTTAAATATGCCCAGAATATGGGGAATTATAATCATTTTTAGTCATTTCAACCTGATTTGATGATGTAAAGGATTCCAAGCCGTTCGAATTTTGACACAACCAAACAAAACTAACGATCAACAAAGAGTCAAAGTAACTAATATGGCGTTATACAAATAATTATCGTAAGGCTGTGCTTCTCATACAAAACAAAGCTTTTTTTTATGTTAGTTGGATAGGCAAACTGGCAAACGTGCCACCTGATGGTAAGTGGTCGACGTCGCCCATGAACATAAACTAGTTTACCTGGAACGAGCCCAGGCAACTCATCTATGTGTTGCCTATCCTGAGACATAAGATGTTTAGTCTCGGTGGTAGTAATTATACTGCCTGTCTTGCCCTTCTCTCCGAAACACAGCAAAGCTGTTTCACGGGAGAAACAAGCAAGATGGTGGTACCCATGCAGCCGGGAGCGCGGCTCTATATAAAAAAAACTTTTTAAATATAGATCTTTTTTAATAAACAGAAGTGCTAGTAAGTTGAGGAAAGTCGAGTAATTTTCCCAAATAAAAAACGACGCATTTAAAACATAGTATACAGATTTTTTGACGCGGTTATAAGAGCAATGTAAAAAGACGCACGCTAAATCTAAGACCTTTTTGATACTTCTCTATTAATCAATGTTTAGCTTTTCTATATATAAGTTACGTAATCTAGCCGATGGGCGATGCTGCAGTGAAAGCCGATTTCTCCGGGGAGAACTCGGGTCGTCGGTTCATCTGGCAATAGAAAATTTATTCGAGGTCGTTCGCTGCCATCAAAGTTATTCAAATGGTATGCTAAGTTCCTTAGCTCTCTATTGTTTTACACGTTTTTATATTGGTACCCGCTTCGCCCCTTCTTAGAATTGTATCAGGACTGATTATGACTATATTTTAACTAAGAATTACAACAGTAATGAATTTTGATAGCCTACCTAGCCCACACTTTTTATAGAATACTAGCTGTTTCCCGCAACTTCGCACTATTCTTACAGCAGTGTCTGGGGGGGGTGATGATTATTTTGATAACGTATCTCCCATGTTTTAAATCTTTTAGTTACATTACAAGAACATGTGTTGAGTAGTTTTTGTGTGATTTCCTCACCATGGTTCTAGCCTTGTCGGGGCGGTGGGGCTCAGTAGCCTAGCGTGAGCCCAGCACTTTGGGCGAAACAAATTGAGCCGAGGGAGCTGCTCTTTGTACCGCTCTTATAAGAAGAGGGGACAAAAGGGCAGGGGGCAAGGGGCGAGGACGGAAACCTCACCCCATTGTACTGTCCCGACGTTGGGAGGGGTTGTTCTGTGGTGCGGGACAACCCCTCTGAACCCCCTGCGTCGGTCCCTTGAGGGGCGGACTAGCAATCGAGGTGCCCTGTTTGCTTAACAGATTCAGGGCGCCTCACCAAAGGCGGCATTGGTGGCACTCGCCAGGTTTTAGTGGGTGGAGCTGCATCCACCTTACCACCTTTCGGGCGCAGCTAGTCCCACATAACCGACTGGGAGTCCCCACTCCCCCGCGGGATGCCTCAGAGCATTTCCCGGCGTTAAAGAAAAAAGGTTTTTATATGACTTAACAACAATAATTATGTTATAAACATTATTACCTTTTTAACACCACATTAAGTAAAGATTTAATCGCGTTGAGAAATAATTAATTCCTTTTAATTGTTATTAATTATTCAATTAATTCAACAATTAAAGTTCCCATAGTTAATACAGAGTTAATTTCTCAAACTGTCAACATTGTGCATATTTTTTTATAGATTTTGTTATTTGCTTAAATTGTAATTTTTATACAAGGTTAATAAAAGCGAGAGGCATTAAATTAAACCACGTATACTATGTACCATTTTCAGGCTACACACCAAAACTTAGACCAATAGAATCAATAGTTTAGTCACAGGATATTTTTAAAGTTTTAAGGCCGCTCTGCTTTGTTCGACCCGGTGAGACGCAACCTGTGTTGCACCGACGCAACGTGCTGTGCGACGTTGCCTTTTAGATTTGAAGGACATTTTACAAAGGTTGTTTACGTTTTACTTTGACTATTCACGTGTTTAAGTTCTTTGAAAAACTTTTTTTTTATTGCTCTCAAACTATTTTCTAATAGTTTCGGATTAACCGTAAGCATGTGTAGTATATGTGGTTTAATTTAATGCCTCTCGCTTTTATCAACCTTGTATGACCAAAACATTTTAGCATTTAGTTATTATAAAACTTTCTTAAAATAATATTTCATTGTTTCAGATATCAAAGAAAAATGTCAACAAAGGAGATTGGTAGCAAAAACAATGTTACCATAACAAACAGTTTGGAAGACTTATAAGGAAAATTAAAAGAACAACTTATGGAGTTCTAAAATAAATGAACGATACGCCTGTGTATAATTTTACCCAATTCCCACTATCTCTAAATTATATTATTATAATTGTACAAAACTGTTTTAGTATGAATTATGAATGATTAATAAAATGGTGATTATAAGTGATAATAATAGATATTAAAGGTGGTCAATATCGCCCAATTCGGGAAGCTTCACTTCTACGAAAACTTGTCATATCATTTCATCATCATCATCGGCTTGTATCTGTCCACTGCTGTCCATTGGTATCTTTCAATGATCGCCAAGAAGACCGATTTATGATCATGTAATTTTGTCTATATAAAATCTGATTTTAGTAAAGAATTACAGGTGATACCTATATTTCTGAATATCATAAATAATTAAATTTGATACAAACAGTGATAAGCCGTTAATAATTTCTACTCAACTCTTTAAATAAGCTATAAATATATAAAATATATACATAAATGAAGGGACATGGGAAAAACATAGATCGTGAGAGACCATTTAATATTTCCCGTTAAATGCAGTTTTTCTTACATATACATATAATATCGTTACAGATAACAAATTATATAACTTTGAGATCACAAGCTGTATAACTACTAGTAAAGTAGGTATTGTAAGTAGGTAAATAATACGTCTTATTGTACAAAACACGGCACTTTGATAGAGACCTTCAACTTTGACATTTATAGTATACTAGCTTTATCTCGTGGCTTCGTCCGCGGAGCTTGAAAAGGTAACTTATGAATTTCCTTACTAGAATGAGATAAAAAAACAAATAATTAGTATTTATCCTTACTAATCTTTATATATGAAACCTAATTACTGAACCGATTTGAACCAAATTTTGCACACAGTGTGCAGTTTGATCTAACTTGAGAGATAGGATAGATTATATCTCAATTTATACCTAATTGCAATTTTATATTCATAAATTATAATATTACTGTATTGAATAGTTTACTACATATATATATATATTAACGTATATCTTAGCCACAGCAATGCGTGGCCGGGTCTGCTACCTAATATTATAAAATGTAACACATCTTTTAAACTATATTGAAATACTTGTTGCGATCGGCCACTACATATAAATTGTGCGTTTGACAATTACGTCGTTCTTGACATTTCAATTGACGTAATTATGAATTTATTATAATATAAATTATATTATTATTATTATTTATTTGAATGCGCTTATCTCAGGAACAACTGGTCCGATTTGAAAAATTATTTCAGTGTTAGACAGCCCATTTATCGAGGAAGGCTATAGGCTATATAACATCACGCTGTGAAATATAGGACTTGAGTACTGCGGGCGAAGCTGCAGGCAACAGCTAGTTACTAATGATGAGGCATAATTTAATTCCCGTAAGAAATTTGGATTTTTCGGGATAAAATGAAGCCTATGTCCTAATCAAAGGCCAATCACCATTTCAACTTTCAGCCAAATCGGTTTAGCCGTTTTGCCGTTAAAGAACAACAAACTCACATTCACATATATCATATTAGTAAGGATTGAGATATCCTGCGATAGAATATCCTTAGAATGACGTCATTGTTTACGTATATACAACATACTAAGTCAAAATAAAAGATCTTTGTTCACCTTCATATAAATGTCAACTACCGCAGCTGTTTTTCAACAAAATCTGACCTTTCCTTCCACCCAAAAATCAAATCCTAAAAACGACTACAAGTTTGGTCATTTAAAAAAAGGTACTTTGTTATAGTCTGACCAGAAATATATAAACCCTGCGTGGTGTCGCCACTGTATCTTTTTTACGTCAACACATAGTATCGTCCATACAGTAATTAGTTCCGAAATTTTCCGCAATATGGCGAGGGCTTTTATTCTCCTGGTCAGGATCAAATAAAATAAAAACAAGGTTCATAATCAATAGAGACCACAGGTAAACGAGAGAGAAAATAATGTTTCAGACATAATAAAACTACTAGGTTGTATTTATATAATATCCAAAAGGTAAAGAAAATATGTTTAGACAGTATCATCATCATCATTTGTCCACTACTAACATAGGCCCCCTTCAATGAACGCCAAGACGACAAGACAAAGTAACTAGTAACAATTAATCGAATCTTGATTCTCAGAACTTGAAACTGCTAAAGCTCTTATTTTTACATAAACAATTGATTGAAATGTATAAATTCAGTAATATGAATTCATTGCAATTTTTTAAACGAAGTCCCGAAAGTGCAACGCGCTTTTTCAAACAGAACTTAATTATAGTATTATTTTCTAAGAGAACTACGATGTTCTAAGAGATCTACGACGGCACTTTAGAAAGTAGATATCTTGGAGGTAAATATTTAATGGTGTTATAACCTATTTATTCGTTTAAAATTGAAGGAAAATACTTTCTTTTAACAAAAACACTTGTAATAAACAGTATTGAAGGCCTAATAATGAAAAACCTGATAGTCTGTGAGCTAACTGTGGTTTATTGGGTATGGGCTTGGCCTCTTGAGTGAAAGGTCCGGGTTCGATCCTGATCCCCGGGGATGCCTTAAAATGGGATTTTCTAAATTTCTACGTGCACCTGAACATGAGACCATCGCTTGCTCACCGGTGAAGGAAACATCGTGAGGAAACCTGCATGCCTGATGAGATTTCTGAAGGAAATATGAGTCTTTGAAGGTGTGTGAAGTTCATCAACCCGCATTGGGGCCACATCGGTGAACTATGGCACAATACCCTCCTCGACTGATTTCGGGGGGAGATCCGTGCGCATCAATGGGACATATTATCAGGGTTGATATTATTATTATATTATATGAAAAATTAGAATCGTACTTTAACGCATATATTATATGTTTAAATCGGTGAACCCAGCGTAAATATATAAAACTGACTGGATAAACTTAAATACGAATCTCATCATCATCATCATCAGCCTCTATCCGTCCACTGCTGAACATAGGCCTCCCTCAAAGAACGCCAAGACGACCGATCCCTAATAATACGACTCTATTATTATATAATACGAATTGACTCTATGAGATTACAAGTTGAAAAACACGAAAAAATATATAGTGAGTTTCATATAATAGCTGAAGCAATTTAATATAAAAACTGTATCGAGTAATTAAATCACAATTTAGACCAGTGTCCCTGTATGTACCCTAGATTGCGTTATAAAAGGTATTGAAATCGCTTAAATTATGTATCACTCAGGCTGTGTGGTTATGGAACCCTTTGCCGTTCACTTTTAAACCGGCCTCAACATAAGATATATGAAAGTATAATACTTTCAAATTTCTTATGTTAAATATTACACAATTATTTAAATCATTGTTATTCATTCTACTATATAACCGCCATTTTTATTTTCATTGGCGGGAAAATTTAAACGTCACCGACCTCGTGTCAACTAGTTTCGGATACCCAGTCAGTATTTTATTAAAATAGATGAATGTCCTAAAAAGACATCGCACATTGGGGAAATGCCGCGGATATTTATACAATTTTCGTATTGTATAAACGGGCTTTTCGAATTTCGATCTATATAAAGAAATATACATTAAATTTAATGTAATAAAATAATTAAAAAAAATAATTAAAATTTTGTCTGTAGCGTCTCAATACATATTCGTAAACGTGATGCATGTTCCCCAAAATATAAACGAATTTATTAAAAATGTGATAATCACTTTAGAAATACAAGGAACAAACAAACTTGATGTTTCTTTTTTAGACTAGGTACAGGCAGTAATTCTTTTGTAGGTCAACGTTTCTACAATAGGATCCCAGAAAAAGTTTAAAACCTTTCAATAATAAATAAAAAAAAACTGTTTAAGAACGTTTGTGTGGTAAGGGATATTATAAAATAAAAGAATTTATTAAAGATAATTCCTTGAGAATAAGATGTTCGCTACGAGGCTTCCTTTTATATATTATATTGTAAATATTTAAAAAAATAGTTTCACCGAGTTTGTTTCGCCGGCTCTTCTTCGTGGACTAGCTTTTGAATCGATAGTACAGTTGTTTGACGTTCAATAAGGTGATACTCTTGTGCACAATGTTGAATTAAAACATTTTTATTTTTCTTTACATTGTTTAATTTTCTTAAAATGATCACTCAATCCTATTCTGATATAAATAATGGGGCTCTTGGATCGCGTTCGCGGGGCACTGGGCACTTCCCCAGAGTGTCCAATGAGAAAGAGGGGCCCCTATTTCCCATTGCTGGTATTAACAAACATATTCTCACATTTTCTTGAACACGACACAAATAAAAACCAGTTCTTTAGCGTCTCTATAACTGCGTATCCACTTGAGTATATACGTTGTAGTTGCATCTTAGCAATTTATAATTAATTTTCCCATGAGGGACCGGTTTCAATAATAATAGGTTACAAGCTTTAAATACTCGCTTTTTACTAATAATATATAAGGGAAACTATAATGGAGGAGAAATTGAGCAACTTGGCAGTTAGTTTGTTAGGATGTTCGTTTTTCAATATTTAATGATTATAAACAAGTAGGTATAGGAGCGCTATCATCTCGATCATAACATTAAGAAGTACGAACGACAACGGACTCCTGAAATATGTTTAAACTATGGAATAGGTAGTTCGGTCAGAGAAGAAACAACTTCTTGATTCCTGGACAGAGCTTTACCGGTGGGAGGGAAGCGCTGTGCCGCGCTCCCGGCTGCATGGGTACCACCATCTTGCTTGTTTCACCCGTGAAACAGCTTTGCTGTGTTTCGGAGAGAAGGCTTGCCCTTCTCTCCGAAACACAGTGTAAAACAGGCAGTGTAATTACTGGCACCGAGACTTAACATCTTATGTCTCAGGATAGGCAACACATAAAGGAGTTGCCTGGGCTCGTTTCAGGTAAACTTGTTTATGTTCATGGGCGACGTCGACCACTTACCATCAGGTAACGTTTGCCAGTTTGCCTATCCAACTAACATAAAAAAAAGAGCTCAGGTATCAAGCTGTATCAGCTATACCAATTAACATCCATTGTTTTTCTGCACAATGTTCTACTAAGGCTTAATGTGAAAACTTTAGCTGTAATAATAAGTAAGTTCAAGGTTGATATAATTTTTATTCAAATCTGATTTTTCTTGATATTTTTTAAAAGGACTAATGTCACTTCACCTGGTGATTATTGATACCCAAAAATACACGACAACCGATAAACCAGAGGATACAGAAACAGCCTTTAATGTATCAGCACTTATGTTATTTTCTTGAAGGTATTTTCAATATATTGTAATAATTAATAAAATACATAACAATCAAACTAGATAAGTCTATTGTATAATTATTATGGATTTAATGATATACATCATTATAATAATCAAATCATTACCATATCATTAACATTGAGGTTACCCAAGTCGGTAAACGGAAGTCATAATTTCGTTAATGATCTCTCCTCGGATGTGAGAGTTATGCAATACATTTATTAATAAAAGTTGTTTAAATCTAGATCTTACGCATAAAAAACAATGTGTTCCGCTCTCATTTTTTATTTTTGTCTTTGTTTTTTTTATGTTAATTTAAAAATAAATTAATATAATAAAATTGTCATTGTTCTGTATTAGTGTCGCTTAAATATTATACAGCGAATTAATAAAATTTATATATCGATTTTTAATACAATAATTTCTTACGGCGGTTTGAGAGTATGTCTACTGCATGGAGCAATCACCGCTACGGGGGTTAGTCAGCTAATTTACGAAGATAACATGGAATGTCATTATTAGATCCTAATATAATAAAATGAATAATTATAATACAGATTACCCCGCTGAGCAATACATTTTTAGGAGGGGATAAAATCTATTTTCAAGTTAAAATATAAAGTAACAATATTGAAGAGATTTAGAACCACTAGTCTTCTATAAATCCCAACCACGGTTAAAGCCTTGTGGCGGTGGGGCTCAGTAGCCTAAGGTGAGCCCAGCACCTTGGGGGAAGAAAATTGAACCGAGGGAGCTGCTCTTTGTACCCCTCTTATAAGAATAGGGGACAAAAGAGTAGGGGGGACAAGAGGCGAGGATGAAAACCTCACTCCATTACACTGTCCCAACGGATGTTTTGTGGTGCGGGACACCGGACATCCCTCTGTGGAGGTGGCGTCGGTCCCTTGAGGGACTGACTAGACGTCGAGGTGCCCTGTTTGCTCAACAGTCCGGGGTACCTCACCAAAGGCGTCACTGGTGGCACTCGCCGGGTTTTAGTGGGTAGAGCTGCGGCCGCCTTACCATCTTTTGATCGCAGCGAGTCCCACATACTCGCCTGGGGAGTCCCCCTTCCCCGTGGGATGCCAAAGAGCATTTCTCGGCGGAAAAAAAATAAAACGTCTACTATAAACCAGTAGCTGTAGTAAGTACTATAAACCAGTTTCTCTATAGAGTTAAATATAAGGTTAATTGTATTTACTATAATATACCGCAAGGAAAAAAAAACCATAAAACGCGTATTCAAAACTTTCCGAATTCACTCGCACAGTACAACCTCCATATGCCAAAAGTCACGAACTTCACATTTAAGTCCGCACTGACACGCCATTATTACGGAAAAATATACATCGATACTTCCATACTTCAATGCTACAGTAATGAGTACAACAAAAAATAAACAGAATATTTTCCTTTACGTACAATAAATAGTCTATAATTTATTATTATGCGAGCCTTATAGAGATTTAGTATACTTATAGACTGGCAATGTAAGACTGACATAAGAAAATAAAGATAAAATGTTCCAGCATGGTTTCAGCTATTTTAAATACGCAGATCTCAGAAACGGAATCGGATTTGATTTTTGCATTAAATAACCCAAATATTAAGATAGGATATTTAATTTAGAGGATTTCAAAAAATCAACAAAATATGATATAATAAGCACTAAAATAGACTAGGTATTTAGAATAAAAAACATTAACAAAACAATACGTCGAAATATAAAACTTCTTTATATAGTACGTCAGTTACACAGATAAAAAAATATTATATATGCCACGACACGGAGTATTCCTAAAATTCGAATTTGAAACATTAGGAGTTAATGGCCGTGGCGAGTGAAGGGGATTCTATACCAAATTGCTCAGGCTGTACTAGATTCGGAATATATCATCGAATATATGAATTATTTATAAAACAGATATTTGAGTGTGCTTATGTAAGTGGTTTACAGATAACTAGCGGCCCGGCACCTGTTACTTGTAGAGAACCGAATTATCAATCTAAATTCTAAATCATGCTCTAATCTACTTGAACAGAAGCAAAAATTTCATCAAAATCGGTCCAGCCGTAAGAGGAGTTGAGTTACGTAAACACGCAAAGAAAAATTTGGTATATAAAATATTATAGAATAGATTTAAGACCAAGGTAATAAATGAATAAAACAATAAATTCATTTTAAAATAAAGGCATTAGAAACAAGCCTAATTCCATGGTACTTTTGTAAAAGCACATCTAAGTAAGGCCTTGGTCACACAAACCTGGGACCATTTAAAATCGGAGCCTTTGTAAATTGTAATGGTCATGCCAAAATATCCTATAAAGATTCAGTAGAAGATGTGAGTACCTCGCCCTCGTTAATTAGCAATAGGCTAAATATTACAAAGTGAATGCCAAGATTCCTACAACCAGAGCTTACTGTTTTGATGTCTCTTCTAGTCGAAGGTCAAACTTGGCTTGGAGTCATTATTGCGCAGTTCTAAGCACGCTTTGTATGGAAAACCCTTATGGCGGATGTAAGTATGAATGCTCGACCGTTTAAATCACGATTAAGGCAAATTACTTTAAAATTTTAAAGAATCGCGTTTCTTACTCAAATACCGAAAAAAAAATCCTTTTTAAAAAAATCTCGTTTTTAAAATGCAACGTTTTCGAACACGAGAATGAAAATTAGATGGCCGGTTCTTTATTATGTTAGTGGGATAGCCAAACTGGCAGACATGTCATTTGGTGGTAAGTGATCGGCGTCATAGTTTATGTGCCAGGGGTGCCAGTCATTACTCTGCCTGTCCTGTCCACCTGCGCCAAGGTAACTAACTACATTGGTACTAACAAATGTAGTTGTCAAAGTATCCTTGTATGGACTTACAGTTTTAGGTAAGGTTATTAGTTGTATGCCTCAGTTGTTCTGTACTTACAGACTGTAAGAATACTTGCTTTTATAGCTATCAAAAACAAGCAAAGTATCCGAAAAGTTAGGAATGTCAAAGAAAAAGTGCGTGTGTACAAAGTACACATGTCACAAGTGAAACTTATTTGGCAAACTAATTTTTAAATCTCGTTTATATTTATACTAATCTAAAGCTTTAAATTTCCGAGACTTGCGATGCGATGTTCGCTCTATCTCACTCTCTCTCTCGATCTTTTTCTTACCCGCTTGCTACTCTCATTACATGGCTATGCGCTTCATGCTACGTTCGCCCTTTCTCACTCTCTCTCAATCGGTCTCAATCATTCTCTCCCTCTTCTTGGACAAAAACGTTGCACATTTTCGTGACGTTCCATCCGTAAAAAATTTACCCTATGCGCGCAAAGAAGTTTCACTTCAAAAATGAACCGCAATGAAATTTGTAAAACATAGTTTTACTTATTTTATTCACTGTTTATAATTAGCTACTAATGTAATAATAAACATACTGCTTAGTTCCATACAATGAACAAAGAATAATTTTAATGGTTCGCATACATGAAAATAATTTTGTATGTTTTTGTATCCCATTGTGTTAAAATGCTTTCGATAAAATAAAAAGAACCAATGATGTTAATTGTTTGAAGATTTCAAGGCAATTATGCTATTCGCCATTTTAATATTGGAATGTAGGAAAAACGCGGGAATTCATTTTTTAATCAAGTATGCAAGACGTTTGTCAACAGGACAGGAAACTTGATAAAGAAAAGGTGAAAGTTTGTAATAGCTCTATGGACTTTATCTTCAATTTTAATTCAATCATTAAACTTTCATAAAATATGGTCATCGCCGCGCGAGTCGTCGTGGCAAGCGCACGCGTCGACTTTTGTTTATAGATAACGCGGCCGAAGCGAATAAATAGTCGAAGCCTATACGTGCTTATCTATTTTACGTGCCTACGGGTGCGTAAACATGGAAGAACTGGAAATTAGAAAGATATTTAGTGATTCTGGTGGCAGTGATATAGAAGTAAATATGAGAAATGTGGGTGAAGGCATTATCTCACCTATTCTGATGACGGAGCGTCCAGAGAAGAGAACTAGGGAGTCGAGTGATGAAGTTACTGAGGAAGATGGAAATGAAGGATTTACTAAAGTACAAAGAAAATCTAAGCGCCTTGCGACAAGTCATCCTCAATCATCCAATAGATTAGAAAAAGACGATGAAGGTAATAACTATATGGTTTCAATAACATCTTTAGAAATTTTACCTAAGCAATTTGGTATGGCAAAGCTTCTGCAAGCGGAAAACATAGGGAATATTACGAAAATTATTTATAAAAGCCCATATCGTGTATTCATCCAATTTCAAAACAAAATGGACGCAGATAAGTTGATTGCATGTGAGAAAATATCCAGTATGGGTTATAGGTGTGCTTATGTGGATGAAGTGAGCTTGACATATGGCATGGTGAGGCAAGTGGATCTAGATATAGAGGAAAAGGAAGCCCTGGAAAACCTCACTTGTGATTACGAGATCATGGCCGTTAAGAGGCTGAAGAGATATACGGAAGGAAAGTGGGTGGATAGTGAGACAATACGTTTGTGCATAAAAGGCGCCATCTTGCCCCCATATGTTTATGGATATGGGTGTCGGTTTAAGGTGGAGCCATTTAAGTTCCCTGTAAGCCAGTGTTCTGGATGCTGGAAATTCGGCCATATACTTCGCTCATGCCCTACTAAGAAGATTTTATGTGTAAAATGTGGAGAGGAACATAAGAACTGTGAGACTGATATTTTTAAATGTGTCAATTGCAAGGGTAGACATATGGCCTTGTGTAAGGAGTGTCCGATGTTCCTTAAAGAAAAAGAAATCAGAAACATTATGTGTATAGAGAACTGTACATACAGAAAAGCTTTGAACTCTTATTTGGAGAAAAAGAAGACATCTCCGGTGGGACTTGAAAAGCAGAAGGAAAGCCGCCAGAGCAGGTTACTTCAACCGTCAACTTTTGCTTCAACTGAATCCGCCCCTCAGTCATACAGAGATGCCCTCTTAATTAATCCTATCATTCACAGAGAAGAGAATGAGTTATCTGAGGTTGAAGAAGGTAATTTAGAAGATTATCAACAAGATCAAATGGCCAAGAAAAAAAGAGTTAAGAAAACTAAGAAAAAGTGTTTAGAGGATAATACACCGCAGCTGGCAGATTTGGAAATGGAAGTAACAGCAGAAGCAATAAAAGAAAACGTTTCTAAGGAGCCGGAGAATTTGAATAAGTGTGGAGTATTTTTAAGGCTATTTAGGAAAGTGCAAGAGATAATAATGTCAAATAAAAATTTGGAGGATAAATTAAAGGATATATGTAATGTATTATTTACAGAGTGTGTACAGTGCGTACTTAAGTATTTTAAAAAAGAAGGTATGTTAAACAAAATATTCACTCTCATGACCGATGATGGATAGACACCCCAAAATCTTCTCTTTGAACTTAGTGCAGTGGAATGCACAGAGCTTGAAACCAAAAATTTTAGAACTTGAAGTTTTGTTAGCACAAGAAAAAGTTCATCTAGCATTTATTACTGAGACTTGGTTGCTGCCGGAGGATCAGGTTCGTATTAGTGGGTATAATATTTACAGAAAGGATCGTAGGGACGGATATGGAGGAGTAGCTGTTATAGCTCACTCATCAATTAAAGTACAATTAGTTACCAGAGATATCTCAAACCCAAATATAGAAATCTTATGCGTAATTTTTTTTAAATATTAGCTGTATTCATGAATCTATTTTAATATATTGCCCTCCTTCAGCGCGAACTACACAAGCGGACTGGGATGAAATTTTTTCTATAACTTCCACCAAATGTTTGATACTCGGAGATTTTAATGGCCACCACTCCGACTGGTCTAATAGAAATAATTCTAGGGGTAAACAAATTCATGACTCAGCTATTGAATTTAACTATATTTTACTCAACAATGACCAACCAACAAGGGTTAAGCTAGTAAATAATAGTGTCCAGCAGTCCTCACCAGACATTTCATTTATAACGGCAGACGTAGCTATCAACTTTGAATGGGTAGTAATAAACGAAAATTTGAACAGTGACCATTTATTTATAAAATTAAAAGTAAATTACCGTGAACGTGGTTCATTTTCTAAAAGACGGAATTTTAAATTAGCGGATTGGGAACAGTATACGAAGTTTATTGAATCTAATATCTATTATCCTATGTATGAGCATAATGTACAAATACTTTATGATATCCTCACAAACTGTATGGTCGAGGCGGCACTTAAACATATCCCTATGATTAAAATATGTCAAGATCCTACTAGTACCTTTAAACCGAAACCATATTGGAGTCCAGTTATATCTAAAATAATTGCAGAACGTAGATTAGCTCTGTCCACGTTTAGAAAGAACCCGACGCCACAAAATTTACAAAGACTCAAAAGTAAGACAAAGGAATCTAAATTAACTATATCGCAAGCGAGATCAGCGGGGTGGTATAGTTTCTGCAGTAGTGTTGATGAGTCTATGTCGGTTTCCGATATGTGGAAAAAATTGCGTTGGATGAAAGGTTATGGGTCAAAAGGATATAGTGTGTCGGAAGAAGAAAGTTATCGACTATTGCGTAATTTAACTCCTGATTACGTAATTCCAAATAAACCGGCATTCACGTCATCTAATGAGGTCTTAGAAATGAACTTCTCGCTGCATGAAATGTACAGATGTATTAAAAAAAAGGATACGGCTCCGGGCGGTGACGGGATCTCGTACTCAATGATCTGTAATTTACCTGATATTGCAAAACATTACCTTCTTTACATATATAATAAAATCCTTAATACTGGCGACGTTCCCCACCAGTGGCGTAACATTACTATAGTACCTATACCTAAACAAGGTGATTCTCATAATACATCTCGTCAACTGAGACCTATTTCATTAGTATCATGCGCATGCAAGATCCTTCACAACATGATTAACAAACGTCTCGAATGGTTTGTGGAGAAAAATAACATATTATCACCATATACTACCGGTTTTCGTAGCGGGCAGTCTTGCTTAGATAGCTTAGTACGGATAGTTACACAAATTCAGATAGGCTTCACGATGAACAGACCGTCAATAGCATGCTTTGTAGACGTGGAGAATGCGTATAATAATATTCTTATAGAAAAAACGTCAAGTATTCTGGATGAAATTGGAGTAGGTCAATTAATATGTCAGTATCTGTGGAACCTTTTAAGCCGAAGATATCTACAGATTAGAAACGATTCGGGTGAATTAAATAATAATTTGCGTCGGTGTACAGGCAGAGGACTCGCACAAGGAGACCCGCTATCTCCTCTCCTATTTAATTTAACCACAGCTAGAATTTGTAAGGAGATAAACTTTGTATATATATGTCAATACGCTGACGACTTTGTCTTGTATAACGACTGCTTAGACATATTAGAAGGCGCTTATGACATTCAACGAGCGTTGGATATTTTTGTAGGTATGATAAATGAGGTGGGACTAGAGGTATCTATTTCAAAGTCTAAATTTTGCATTTTTAAAAGAGGCAGAAGGAGTCAAAGTGTTCAACTCACAATAGATAATAATTTAATCGAATCTGTGGAATCATATAAATATTTAGGGATTTGGCTCGATAGCTCTTTGAGATGGAATAAACACATAAGTGAGACAGTATGTAAAACACAAAAATACCTAAACTTATTGAAGGTCTTAACCGGATCGAGTTGGGGCACACACCCATCTCACCTCCGCAGGTTATATATAACATTAATTAGAAGTAGGTTGGACTACGGATCGCACTTATTTGATAACAGCGCCAAAGTTAACTTACTTAAAATAGATATGGTGCAAAATCAGGCGTTACGAATAATAGGCGGTTTCATTAGAACTACTCCTATACATTGTATGGAAAGCGAGCTCTGTGTATATCCACTGCATATTAGAAGACGATATTTAGCATACAAATATTGTTTAAAAATTAGAGGGTTAATGAATAATGAAACTTTGAGACCTTTGACTGAGTTACACGCGTTAACTTGCTCCAGCTATTGGAGATATTGGAATAATAAAAGAAAACCGTTGCTGTGTACAACTATAGAAGAAGTGAAAAATGATGATATGTATTGTTCTTTTCCATTAGATATGTTTTCCTTGAATACTTGGGTTACTAATATAAATACCGATATAATAAAGGTTGATCTAGATAGCATGAAGAGTCCAAAAAAATGTTATGAGAGTTATTCATTAAAATTCGATGTAATCCAGGAACTTAAGGAAAAATATAACAATTGGCGCATTATATATACGGACGGTTCAAAGAGTGAAGAGGGAAGAGGGGCCGCATATTATGATCCCTTATTTAATATTAATACGTGTTGTCTTGAGCAATTTTGTAACTCTTTTAAAATCAGTTCCAATGTTTCAATAATGTCATTAGAGCTTATTGCCATCTCAGAAGCACTTGCATATGCCGGCTGCATCGAACAGCCAAAAATTGTAATCTGTAGTGACAGTAAAAGTGCCCTCCAACATATAATGGGCTGTGCATCTGGTACTAAAGGTGTGTCACTGGCATATAAAATATTATCTCAAGTTATTGAGCTCTATTCACGTGGGATAGAAGTTAAAATGCAATGGGTCCCATCACATATTGGGGTCATGGGCAATGAAGAGGCAGATAAGTTAGCTAAAAAGGGAATACTAGAAGGAAAAGATTATGATATAAAACCTAATTATGCTGAACTGTTGCCCAAATATAAAAGGAAGTGCTTTAGTACATGGAAGGTTTATTTCAACGAAAGGTCTGTGGAAAAAGGGATATGGTATAAAACCATTCAGGCTGAGCCTCCCCATGTTCCCTGGTTTTGTAATGTAAAATTATCTCGTAAGCTTATTAAATCAGCACTGAGGTTGAGAACTGGACACATGCCACTTAAGAAATTTTCCTACTTAATGAGAATATCTGAATCACCTAATTGTGAAACATGTGGTGTAGTAGAAGACGTTCACCACCTCCTGGTGGAATGTGTCCAATTCCATTTGGAGAGGCAGAACCTTGAGGCGGCTTATGGTTTGAACAGGTTCGATGTCGGAAGGTTTCATAAAATTTTGACTGAACCCGCATCCAAGGCGGCAAAAGACCTGTTTGATGCCGTGAGTCGCCACAGGTAGCTTTTATAAAATGTTCCAGTGCTTAAAGTATGTTTTGTTATTTAATATGTTTTATAGTGTTTTTATGTCGCTTGTAACTGTGTATACGATGGGACTGACATGTAAATCATACAAAAGTCCCTAAATAAAATTAGAATAAAAAAAAAAAAAAAAAAAAAAAAAATATGGTCTGTTCATTCTTAATTAATAATAATAATAATTTGAATTTTTCTTATTGCTGTTAGGAATGTTATAGATATTTTATGTGGACATCTTTTCTGTGTGTACAATATTTTTGTACGTGTGTAAATCCTTAAATAGAATAACTAGATTGGAATATCGTGGATGGTGTTAGTCCATCGATTCAACTTATTTGAAAAAAAATGAAATATTATACAAATAAAGTAATAGTATATATTACTTTATTTGTATAATATTTCTTTTTTTTTTTCGGAGGGATCTATGCTAATGGCCCGAAGGCCCTAATTCTTCATCGGATTAGTGTGAGCCCATTCGGCTCACTTTTGATTTCAAAAGTGGGGGGTTGCCCCCCGCCTACCGTGCGATCAGCGACCACACGGCCTCCTGGCGTCGGTTGTGTGTCAGTGGCGGGACTGTGCCGCGTTACCGTCGGGTGGAGTGGAGCCCCAGGCGGTCTACCCCTACCGGGTGGGCTCATTGGCGTGAGGACCCGGCAGATGATGGCGCCAGCGATACTGGGGCCCACTCCGCCGGTCGGAGTTGCAGCGTCTGCCACGGCGGGGCCCCCCTCGACACCCCGCGGTGGGCATCGCCTATCTGACGCGTTAATGTTTATTAACGTTATATTAAAACTAAACGAACCCAATACGGTCGACGAGTTGAACTCGGTTCTATTAATGTGAGGGCCGGCCTTCTCGTCTCCCTCAAGTGGGGGAGGTGGGTCGCGCACGGTACCCGTATAATCAGACGGTAGCGAAGTGCTACCGTTGTTATTGCGGTCTGGGTTGATGTCAACTCGTGTTGGGTTCGAGCCTAAATTGTCGCGATCGATCCGGATCGATTGGGTATCGTTGTGTAGGGAACGACGTCGCTCCGGGCCCCGGGGCCCAGCGGTGTGCGTGTGTGTCTAACCCCGGATGTTGTATTTCGGAGTGAGTGTTGTAGTTCGCGTCGCGCTTTTGCGTCGCGCATTAGCAGCTGCGAAATTTCGTCAGCTGGATCTGTTATTATGTTCTTAGGTAGCCTACGCCTATCTGGAGCTAAGCTATCTGGGGTGTAGTTCGCCGCGCTCACGATGAGCGGGTTCGGGTGGAGGACTGCCTTTTCAAAGTGACGTTCTGACATCGCTTTGAAGTGGCCCTTAATCGAGTCTAACCTGAGGTCTCTATGCAGGTCGATGTTTCTTACGTACCACGGGCAACCGGTTGCCATGCGTAAGAATTTGTTTTGTACTACTTGTATTGCATACAGTCGTTTCTGTGTCACATGCCCGAATGCAACACAGGAATACGACAGTATGGGTCTTATGCATGCCTTATACAGCGAGAGCTTGTGCCTGAGGGGCATCTTGCTATTTTTATTAATCAGGTAGTATAGTCGGCTCATCACATATTTGGCCTTCTTAACTACTGATTTTATATGTGGTCTAAACGACATCGACCTATCAAGGGTGACCCCCAGGTATTTGACCTGCCCTACTCTAGGGATTACTGTATTGTTTAATTTGATTGGCGCCATTGTCCGACGCCGCTGTCTGAGTGTGCCCTTTCTTCGCGTGAATTGTATGACGTTACTTTTTTCCGGGTTTATCTCTATTCTCCATTTAGCGAACCACTCACCTAGTTCGGTGACGGATCGCTGAAAGAAGATAGAGGCCCTGGCAGCTGACGGGTGGGTCACGTACAGTGCAGTGTCGTCGGCGAATAGAGCCAATTTCGTATTCCGAATTCTCGGAATTACTGACGTATATAGATTGTATAGGGTCGGGGATAGTACCGATCCCTGAGGTACACCGGCCCTCAGGGGCCTCCGAGAGGACAGCGTGCCCTCGACCTGAAATGCCGGTCAGTCAGGTAGTCGCGGATGATGATGACTAGTCTGTCCGGTATTCCCATCTGGTATAGTTTATAAATTAGACCATCGTGCCAGATTCTGTCGAATGCCTTGGCGACATCGAAGAAGACTGCACACGTGTCTCGTAGGCTTTTCCTTTGGAAACCTCTGAGTATGTCCTCCGTTATGCGAATATTTCAATGCGTATATATGTATACTCCAATTCAGTGCAAGATTTTATAATTATACAAATTGTACATTGTCGTGTTTTTTTTAAATGATTTGTATTATTTAGTTGTACTTGTTATTATTTGTTTTTATTTTATTTTATTTTTGTTTTGATGTTATTGTAAAAACTTTGTATGTTATGTTTATCTGTAATTTTTCTTTTTAGCACTGAATAAAGCATTTCTATTTCTATTTAAGTTTCTATATAAGTTGGGCGTAATTTTTTGCCTCTATTATATGAAACCTGTAGGTATAAAAAAAAAATCAACATTCAACATATAACAAAATAAATAAACTCACCTGCATCACGTTGATATGTATTTTTACACAGCTCATTCTAATAAAAAATAGATGGCTATCAGATTATCTATATATGTAATACATAACAGATAAAATGTGTTAAGGCTTGTTTTTATCGGTCTTTATTATTGATATAGATTTTATGCTTCTGCCGCCGCATTTAGCTATTAAATAAGTGCAATAGTGTAAGGTATAGGTTTTTATTATAAGTTCTTAATTAATTTTATAACATAGTACATTGAAGAGTCTACAGTACGTCCAATGTATTCCTTAATATACATGGTAACGATAAGAAATTAGTAGTAATTAAATAAACTTAACCTAAACTATAGACAATTTGTAACATGAAAGCTTCTATACCAAAATGAACTAACTCATAATTTACAATTTTCGGTATAAAACTTTCAAAATATAAAATTAACTCCTAATAAAGCTATAATGTCTACATTATGACTACAATATTTTTATGTACAGGCAATCAGTGTTTAAATGATGAAATATATAAACTACGATTTCTTTGGAGAACAGCGATCCTTTTTAAATAGATTTTTTTTAATAACTAGTCTAATCTTCAATCTCAAAAATCGTAGTTGAATCATCAACGCTCAGTCATGACCTTTAAAAACAACCCAAATGATGAAGGCAGAGACACCTATCTACGTCTATACTAAGGATCTCCCACTGTTGTTGAGGGCGTCGTTGGTCGTCTCGGTAAAAACGCGGGTCTAAAACTAGCTCTGAAGGGTTTCACTGAAACTTTTTTCTCGGTTGTACTTCTCGGAGCTTCCGTCGTGTATGTTCTTGTTCTATTTATGTTTGTTCTCTTTCTAATGTCCACGGGTACGTTTTGTGTTCTACTTGCTTTTCGTTGGTTACTCGGAGTGAAGGTAGATGTTTTGTTTAGTTTTGCACTATGAGATGTTGCGTTAAGCTTTTGTACGGTGCGTGGTGATGAGTACCTTGTGGTGTTAGATGGTTTTGCTATTAGGCGTCTTGGAAGTCCATATCTTAACCTTTTTGCATCTAACGGTGACACAGTAAGTTTGACAGTTGTAGGTTCCTCCGAATTTGTTTCTGTTGCTAATGGTAAATCTGTAGTAACAGATTGCGTTGAAGATGGTTCTGAAGTTTTAGGGGTTGTGCTGGATGTGGTTGGATTTTGAGTTGTTGTTAAAATTTCTATTACGGGGCTTGTTTTTATGTTTTCTGTAGTTGTTGTGGTGGTACTTGATGGTTTCACAGATGAATTGTTTAACAGTATAGAAATACTTATAGGTTTGTTATCGGGACTTGGAGTTCCTTTTAATTCCTTGCCTTTAGCAAATGTTACAATACTACGACTGTTTTGGGGTTTCAAAATTTTTAATTTTACTAAACTAGCATCATCTGTCTGAGAAGACACAGGTGCGGAGTATACAACAAACGGGGCATTTGAAAGATTTTTACTGTTTTTCCTTGTCGTCACTGGATTATCAGTTTGAAATAGAGATTCTAAAGGTAGCGTAGACGGATCTGTTACCATTTCACGTGGAGCCACTGTATCAAAATTAGGAGCTGTAGTTGTTTCTTTATTTTGTTCATTTTCGTATGCTGCTGGAAAGAATTGCCATTGGATGCCATAAGGTTCATCATCATCTGGTTTCTCCGATTTTTTTTCGTCATTTATATATTTAAGAAAATCATCATTTAATACGTGTTCAACCTTAGCAATCTTTTCTTTATTAACTGTATTTGAAACTCTGTTAATATGTCTATATGCTTCATTCATACTCTCAGAAGCGATAAGATTTTCATTTGGCGCATCAGAAAAATCACGCAATGCCCTTGCATTACGTGCTTCGTCAATGCGTATTGGGTTATTTGGTGGATTATCCACTGGATAAACATGACCAAGTTTCGTTAAATATATTGGAATTTCATCTTCCACTATCTTTATAAGACTGTATCGACTTACTTCACCAATTTTATCAAGTGTCGGTTTTTTCTCAATCTTTATTTTACCTTCTTGTATTAAAGTAGTCTCATTATTTTTATTTAAGCGACGTTTTTCAGATTTCGATGATACTTCAACTACCCTACTCACAGAGAACAATTTATCAAATTGAGTTTTTATAATTGGAGGTACGTAAGACATGTAAGTAGTAACATCTACGGGTACTGTAGTTGTTTCAACGTTATTGTTTGGCTTCGATTCTTCTATTCCCAACTCCGATTCATTTGCCTCATCAATGTGTATATTAGTATAGGCATATTTAACGGATTCTGTCGTTGGTGCCTCTGTTTTAATCTCTTCTGATTCTAAGTAATCATTCGTATCATTATCAGTTTCCACCGAAATCGTAGTAATTTCTTCAGTATTGTTTGTCGTAGGATTATTGGTATTAGAAGGTTGAGACACACTTTCACTTTCTCTTTCCGTTAAAATATTATCATTACTTTCTGTTATAGTAATATCTTTTTGATTTATAATCGACTGAGTAGTAATTATTTCTTCGTCTTTAGGATTAGCGATAGTAGTTGCTTTTTCAGTAGTAGTGGTAGTAGTTGTAGAAGAAACCTTTAAGTTCTTTGAATTTCCAGATGGTGGTTTAAGTGCATCGTATCCGATAGGGACGTTTTGAACTCGTTTTTTTGTATCACTAACTGGTTTATTGGCAAATCGATTATATGAAGTGGTTTTGTTTTGTGTATTTCCTAAAACTCGCTTTGGTAATTCTGTTGTGGAAGTAGATGTTCTAAATGTACTTGAATTTATAATTCTTGGTTTAAATAAAGGCTTTTTACTAGTAGTAGTTGTAGGTTGCGGTTGAATTTGTTCATCGTCAGTTAGTTCCAAGTCATCATCATTTAAAATATCTTCTTGAGCAGATTCTTCAAAATCATCCACAATTTCTTCTTCATCTTCAATGTCATCATATTCTTCAGAGTTAGGTTTCTTTGTGAAAAGTCTTGTAGGAGGAACAAACACATATGGATCTTCAGGTTCTTCATCAAGTAATTCCTCATCAGAATACTCAATATCCTCCTCCTCTTGATATTTTGGAGTTGATTTTGGAGTAGGGAAAGTTCTCCTAGTAAAAGTTCGTGGAATTAGTGGTTTTTTAGTTGTTGCACGGGTAAACAAGACAGGCTTATCAACTGAGGCTGGACTAGTATAAGCACCTGGGTTATATTTTCGACTAAATACTAATCGACTGCTTGATGGTACAGACTCAGTAGTTGATGTGAAAAGTTTTTTCGATGGTCTATAAGGTGATCTAGAACGTGGTGACGGAGATGTTAGTAATGTGGTACTAGTAGTAGTAGTCTCGGTATTGTTTTCCGCAGATTGAATTATTGATGTTTTATTTGACGGTGTATTTTGATTATCAGTTGAGGTGGTGGTATTAGCAGAAGAGAGATCCTCATTATCAACATTAGGTTGGATATTTTTAGTACTTTGTGTTGTATTGATGTCTGAATCATCATCTCTTTGTGTAGTAAATATTTCAGAATCATTATTCTTTTGGTAAGATTCAGTAGCAATTTCCATGTCCATTGAAACGGAATCACTACTATCCACTAGGATTTCTTTATTTTCAGATATATCTAAATTTTTATTTTCAGTTTGTAAAACGATATCTGGTTTCGTATTGTCGTTATCACCTATACTACTTGTTGTTGTTGTGAGAATTTCATCTTCATCACTGTCTTTGTCATCATCAAAAATCTCAAGAATATCTTTAGTAGCTACTTCCATATGAGGTTCTTGATATTTTTCGGTGGTAGTAGTAGTTTCCTTAAGAATTTCCGTTATTATTTCTAATTCTTCTTCATCGTCTTCTTTTTCAGTCGTAGTTATTATTGCTGCAGTAGGTGCTGATGTCGTTATTCTTGTTTTTTCGCCATAGTTTAAACTGGGCTTAGTGGAATACTCAAATTCTGTATTTTTTAAATTATTAGAAGCTTTAGTAGTTATATCTGAAACATCTTCCGTAGGTTTAACCTTTTTTCTTATGATTTTACGAATTCTAGGTACTGTTGCATCAGTCACGGTGGGAACAATTAAAGTCTCAGTAACAGCTGAAGGCGTAGTCGGACGTCTTCTTATGATTTTAAACTTCCTTCTTTCATTAGCTTCTGTCGTTGTTTCTTCAACAGAACTACTCTCTGTTGTAACTGTTTGACTTTTTAGGTTCTCAACCAAAATTTTTGTTTCATCATTATGTTCTTTCTCTTCAATTGCACTTTCCGAGAGTGTAATATCGTCATCTTTATTGTCGATTTCATCTTCATCATTACTAGATGTTAACGTTCGCGCAGTTGTTGATGTACGAGAGGTGAACGGTAATCTACGAGGCTGTATACCTGGTGAAGGTATTCTAGGTCTGATAAAAGGTAAACGTGCAGGTACTCTTTGGCTTACTTGTTGAGTGTTTGTATTATCTTTTGTTTTTGTTTCAGAATTTATGTTATTATTTCTGCTAAATGGACGAGGGGTAAATCGAGCAAAAGTTGGACGTTTTGTAATTGGAGCCTCTGTAGAAACACTTTTAGTTATAGCCTCTGTAGTAAATGTAGAGAACTTCCCCCTTCCTCTAGGAAAGACAACCGGTCTCCTTTCTTCTATTGTGGCCGCCGAAATCTCACTGTCAATTTCTTTGTCTGGGATTGTTGTTTTCGTTATTTCAAAATTACTGCCATTTTCAGTGGTTTCATAAGATTCTACGATTGAAGAATCATCCATTTCTTCATTACTCGATGACGATTCTTCATCTGATAGGCTATTTTCTAGAGTGGCAATTTGTCTAGGGAACTTTGAAGCTACTGAAATTGAGTCATCGCTTGGTGTAACAGGAAGTTTAATTCTAAATCTATTATAAGGTACTCTGTTTTGGACTGGTTTTAAGTTATCTATTTCTCTACTGTTTGGAGTCGTCGATCTTATTTTTCTGAATCGTTCCCCTGATGTATTTACTTCTTTCGAAATTTCATTGGGTTGTGATAAAGGTCTACGACGACGTATAAAAGAATAATTCCTAGAACTCACCTGAGTTGTTGATACTGGAGCGTCAGTTGTGGTGGGTGATGATGGGGTCGTTGAACCTCGGCGACGTAGTAAAGAACGTCTTGTAGTTGTAATGGTGGAAGTCGTAGTTGGAGGCGTGGTAGAAATTGTTGTTGTGGAAGCTGAAGTTGTTATCATTTCCGGGTCAGATTTTTCAATTCCTTGAACTGTGGTTGTCTCGGATTGTTGAGTTACGTGTTCTTCCAAATTTGGTTCATTTAATAAAGACGATATTTGAACTGACAATACAGTTGTAGGTTCTGGGGTCTGCGGCTCCTCTGGGGGTGACTGTGTAGTCGATCTAGTCCTGACTATGTTCGTGTATTGCGGTTGAGACACTTGGGATGATATTTCTCTTTCTAACGCAGTCTCTCTAGAATTATCCAATTCAGATTCCAAGTATCTGAAAATAATTAACGTAGTTTTAACACTTACACTAACAATAAAATTTAGTGTCGTTTAAGTAGTTGCAAATATTCCAATACATGTGAGTAAATATTGTTGGTTATGATTGCTTACATAGTCATCAAATGTATTTTTTTTATGTCCTCAGGGAGCAAACGAGCAGTCGGAGCCTCACGGCACTTCTTTTTCCTATCCCCCCAATGGGCCACTGGAAACTCAGAAACCGCACGAAACGCGACAGCATAGCTGTCACTTGACGCCGTTGTTATGTGAGCGTGGGGTACCACTACAGTCGTGCCGGCCCGATTCGGCTGCAATGCAGCATGGCAATACCTCTTACTATACTGTGTGTTTAAAATATAAAAGAAATCATCCTTACCCTATAGTCGTTGTTTCGGCATAATTCGGTCGACTTCTCCTTATTGTAACGTATTCGGGTATGTTGTCGCGTTTAGAGTTCGTGATGTCGATTGTATTTAAATTATCAACAGCAACAAATGCTTCTGAGCGTTCGAATAGTGCGTTCCTGTAATAATAAAATATTTATATTAATGTTTAGATTATGGCCAATATTTTCAATCAAATGCTAATTGTGTCAATAAATGCAACAATTGTTTTTGAAATGATTGTAACTTTTAAAAAATATTGGTTTTCTGTAAAGACGGTTTCGTGATAACGTCATAAAGATCAATGTTTGATTGAAAAATTAATAACCTTTTTTGCTGCTGTTTTGAGAACAGCAGCAAGAACAGTTATGTTGAAGTGAACAAAATGAAATTAGACTGAAAATTTTGGAGGAAATCATTTAAAATGTACAAATAAACACAAAAACTCAAAACACGTTGTCGTGTTAAATTAACATTTGTCATAAATAATGTTTTGGCCTGGGCCAAACGCTTGGGCCTGTATATCGTTTGACAGCGCCGCGGAACGAGATGCTTTTTCGAGCACGCTGATGGTGTTCACCAATTTATAAGACGTTATCATGTCAAAGAACTAACCCAAAGAATTGACGTTGTATTTCACTTCAATTCACTTCAATTTTGTTCTAACAATTCCGAATTACAATTACCTAGAAGCAGAATCATCAGCAGTGTTGATTGTAGAGGCAGTGGTAGGCTTTGCTCTTCTAATATTAACGTATTGTAAAGGTTTCGATGTAGTTCCAACTGAAACCTCCGGTTCTGATACTTTCGAGCGGGCTAGCTGAGGTACTTCTTCTTCAGAATCTTCTTCTTCTTCTTCACTCTCTTCAGGTTCTTCTGGTGTTGTTGATGACCTTGCTCTGTTAATAGTGACGTACCTATAACATAATAAGTACTTATGTGATTACCAAGATCAAATCTAGCTTATGTTAAAGATTAGTTAAAAATAAATGGCCGAAGTTTTAAACATCCTATAGCTTAGTATATAATTATAGTAACATAATAATAGATACTAACTGTGGTCTGTCCTTCCGTAAGAGTTTGTCTTTTTCAGCCGTTGCTTCGATGCCTGCATTTTGGGGTCCACTTCGGCTGTTTTGTACCACAGTGTCTAAAATGCTGTTGCTGCCGGACCTAAAAATACATATCGTTAGTTGGAGCTACAAGAAAACATATTATAAGTGTAGCAGCTGACCGGAGATTGTGGCTAAAGGTGGCAAAATGTGTGGTTTTGGCTAGTAAGTAGTTTATTGTATTGTGAATTAAGTAAGATTATTGACATTAGTTTACATAGAAAATTCCATGATATGGCTTATTTGGCGGTAGTTTTTATCAATATGTGTAATACTGACTTGCTCTTTCCTCTTGCCCTATCCAGTACTTTCTGGTACAGCTTCTTATTAAATGCTGATGGCGTCGTGGTGATCGCTCCATTCGTGCTCACAGAAGACTCGGACAGTTTCAGTTGTTTCTCCAATTGTTCCACGCCACCTGGATAAACATATATTTACCGTAATTTTTTGCAAGATTTTTTTATAAGTTCTCAATGGTCAAAATGAAAACTTTTTCCTATTTCTATATCCGCATTGAGTTTTTATAATCTATATTCTACACAGATATACTTTCTACTATCAATTGTAGTACTTCCTGCGTAAACGGTTAGATTATACTAGTCCTATTTAATTTCCTTACGTTTTCAATTAATTTATATTTAATAATTTACTCACCGACTTTCTTGATAAGGTCAATCAATTCTTTGATGACCTTAGGGTCCTCAGCTTCTACGTCCGAGTTGTCTTCTGCGTCTGTTTCTTCTTCTTCCTCTTCCTCTTCACTAATCTGAGAAACCGTAAGTCTTGCTGTTATTACCGTTCAGTATTACGGCAGTACATGAATAGCGTGTTTTTAGTATTATCTATGTATTGATAATTTGATGATCGTTCTAAGGTTGATTATCCACGGTAGCCAAGGTTGTTTTATTCCCTTAACAATAATAATAATAATAGCCTCTTTATTTCCATATTGATTGGCTTATACAATATAATATTATTAATAGAATTATTGTTACATATTTTATGTGCATGCATATGAATATAAAACAATACAATTAATAACTTTAAATTACAATCATAAATATCAATATAAAATAATGTCATTTATGTAATAATTATTAATTTCCAAATAAAAAATAATTCAATATCCAAATTAAATTTAAATTAATATCAATATGGACCCCTCAACGGGTAAAGGCCTCCTCCATTTTTCTCCACGTCTGCTTGTCTTTAGCTTTTGTGATCCAGTTTGGACCAGCTTTTCTTATGATCTCATCGACCCATTTTTCTTTCGGTCTACCTCTTTTTCTTTTGTTTGTTGGTGGTCCTTGCCAGATAGTTAGTCTGTGTGTCCATTTTTCTTTGTCCATGCGTGCAATATGACCTGCCCATTTCCATTTTAGTTTGCGAGAATGTTCTAAAGCATCTATTATTTTTGTTGTTTTTCTTATTTCTGTATTTCTTATTCTGTCTTTTCTTTGAATGTTTAGCAAACTCCTTTCCATCGCTCTTTGGCAAACTTGTATTTTATTTTTAGTATTGTTATTGTAAATCCATGTTTGGCAGCCATATGTAAGACATGGTAGCAAACATGAGTCCATTACTTTTTTCTTGAGGTTTAGAGGGAGTTTTGATTTAAGTGTTTCTTTATTGCTCCAGTATTTATTCCAGGTTATGTTAACTCTTCTTTTAACCTCTTCTTCGAGCCTTGTTTTGAAGAAAGATACTTGTTGTCCCAAGTATATATAGCTTTGAACATATTCTAGTGTTTTGTTATTGACTTTTATTGGTATGGAACGGTGGTTCGTCATGACCTTAGTCTTGGTGACATTTAGTTCTAGGCCAATCGTTTTGCTTGCTTCATTCAGTTCATTGATCATTTCCTGTAATTGTAGTGCAGTTTCAGAGAATAGTATGATGTCATCTGCAAAACGAAGATTACTGAGTAATTACCCATTTATATTTATTCCTTTATTTTCCCAGTTAATAGATTGCATTATACTTTGGAGCACAGTTATAAAAATTCTAGGTGACAGAGGGTCTCCTTGTATAACGCCTCTGCAAATGTTTATTTCGTGTACTACTCCCGTACCCGTACCCGTACTCGTGTACCCCTACTCTCCAGTTTTACACGACTTTTGCTTTTGTAGTATATGTCTTTTAGGAGATCTATAGCTTCTGATGGTACTTCGCACTCATTTAGAGCTTTCCACATGCTCTTATGTGATATAGAGTCGAAAGCTTTGGCATAGTCTATAAATGCCAGGTAGAGTGGCCTGTTGTGCTCTATATATTTCTCTATAATCAAGTTTAAAGTGTGAATGTGATCTGTGGTAGAAAAGTTTTTCCTAAATCCTGCTTGTTCTGGTGGCTGAAATTTCTCTGTGTACTTTGTTAGGCGGTCCTCAAGACAAGAAGCAAATAATTTGTACATGTTTGGTTGTAGACTTATTGGTCGGTAGTTTCCAATATCAGCAGGGTCTCCTTTCTTGTAAAGTAAGATTATATCAGATTGTGCCCATTCGTTTGGTGTTTTCTTGTCATGCAAAATCTTGTTAAACAAGTTTGATATGTATGGTACTAGTATAGTTTTTCCTAATTTTAAAGCTTCATTTGGGATATCATCTGGCCCGTTGGCTTTGTCTGACTGAAGGTATTCGATTTTCTTTATTATTTCATCTGTAGAAAATCTATCTAGAGTAGTGAAGTTCCTATTGGTCATTACAATTTCATTGGTAATATCTTTTGCTGAATATAAGTTGTTGAAAAATGAGGTAGCCTTTTCTATTATTTCGGATCTTGATTCCCTTAACAATATTAAGCTTAAAGAAACCATCAATGAACCAAAAAATTATTAAATATCTTATACAAAAAAGCCAGGTGAAGTTGGTGGTAGCAATCCGTAGCCCAGGGGCTACCTACTATATGCCGTAAATGCCGAAACTAGGGGCCGTTTCTTATGTCTTGGCGTTCTTTGAGGGATGGCTATTTTCAGCAGTGGACGGATAGAGGCTGATGATGATGATACAAAAAACCCTTTAAATTCCTATAAAGTTTCATGTACAGGAATAAGATACTTTCTTACCACTGGCTCCGGTGTAGTCGATGAAGTTCTGAACAGTGCAGAGTTTCTAGTAGAAAATCTGAAGGGTGCTTTTGTTGTTGTGGTAGTAGTGACGGTGGTGGTGGACGGAGTAGTCTTCGTCGTTGGTTTAGGTGCTTTAGTGGTTGAAGCCTGCACTTTGCAGAGAACGTTGCGTGCGAAGTCACATGAGTCGGCTGCCTTGTTGAAATATAAGCCTGTAAGGGATTTTATTTATTGTTTAATAAATATTTCCTGAAAATCTACTCCATTAATAACGTTGCATTCAAATAGTTCTGCAGTAAGATCGTAAGACATGTACAACTGATACTATGTACAGAGAAAAGAGAAAGATATTCAATATAAAAAGTCAAAGTTAAATCAGATCATTTTTAAGTATATTTTTAATATATTTTTTTCTATGTTTTATAGCTTGAACGGGTTGATCCAATTTAGCTTGAGGAGTTTTGTGAGATTCCAATTAATTGTGAAAATCACGTGATCCTTAAGAATGGGTATATCGTTCGTTCTGTGAGATTGACAACACTTATAAAATGCTTATAAAAAATGGCAGGTCGGGTTTTTTTTTAAATTTTCATTTACCTGAAGGACAAGTGAACTGGTGAGCCACGATGCCGAGGTTGGACGGCCCGGAGTCCAGACACCAGAAGTACTTCTTGCAGTCACGGGGATGGGCGAAGAACCCTTCGTCTTTACACTTAAAGTCTGTGGAGACACATATTTATATAGATCACTAGCTGGTGTCCGCAGCTTCAGCCGCATTAACTAAGATTTACAGCCGTATCCGAATTGATGATGATCATTTTATATCCTATCTCACACAGTGTATACGTGGCATTCTAATGGTAAAAGAATTTTTGAAATCGGTCCAGTAGTTTTTGAGTTTATTCGTTACATACAAAAATACAAATCTTTCCTCTTTGTAATATTAGTATAGATAGATTAATTATCTTTAATACTTTCTTATAATAAAATAATTTGGGCGGTAAATAGGCAAACTGATCAACGTCACCCATAACTATAAACGTATTCATCTGGGACTTGCCCAGGCAAGCATTCTTACGTTGTCTATCCTGAGTCGTAAGATTTTCAGAACCAGTAATTACAGTAACACTGCTTGATCGGCCCTTTTTCCGAAACACAGTATGTAGTCAGGATCAGGTAGTGCCAAGCTGCTTTAGTACTGCAGCCGGATTGAGCCGGCACGACCGGGGTGGTACCTCTCGCTCACATAACACTATAAGCTATGTCGCGATTCGTGCGGTATGTGAGTTTCCGGTTGTCCATTCACCATTGGGGGGATAGGGAAAAAGAAGGCAACAGTTGCAAAATCTCTGGTTATGCGGATGTGTATGGGCGTCGGTATCATAAGGCTCCGACTGCTCGTTTGCCCCCTTATGACATAAAAAAATACACATTCGCACAACCATAGATAATGCAGATGCATTGCCCTCCTTTACCCTATCCCCCCAATGGGCCACCGGAAACTCACAAACCGCACGAAACGCGACAGCATAGCTGTCATTTGACGCCGGTGTTATGTGAGCGAGAGATACCACCCCGGTCGTGCCAGCCCAGTTCGGCTGCAATGCAGCATGGCACTACCTCTTACTATGTGTATGGGCGTCGATAGTCGCCAAAAGGCTTTGACTACACTCGTTTGCCCTCCCATGCTATAAAAATACAGCATAGCTGTTTCACGAAAGATAAAGGCAACATGATTGTACCCATGCAGACACTCCTTAAAAGCCGCTCTAAATAAAACAGCTGTATCACTAACCAGATCCCGGGTCGGGCGTGGTCGGCGGCTCCGGAGTTACGATGTTCCAGGCGGGGGTGGCGCTGGGAGTTGAGCTCTTACGTTTGCTGCTCCTACAATATAACACATCATTTTTAAGTAGGTACTCACTAGCCAACGTATTTTATGATACAGTTTCTCATCTATGTTATGGGAGAGGTATTAAGCATATATTTTGTCGATGCAGGAGACCAAGAACATTTTTCCACGCTTTGTTTAAATTAAAGTTTTCCACTCACACCATTGAGGTATTAGAAATGTCTTTCGTTTAGCAAATGAACTTTATACGATGGAAGTGGCGAGAATGCGAAGAGAGCGTCTCGCGTAAACAAAACTATGAGATACCATTGATTTGGACACATATAATGACCCAAAACGAAGACCAGATGAAAAAGTGTACTTTGTCGTACTAGATCTCTCATGTTCGTTTCGTATGCTTTAGCAGGAATGTAGACTGCACTTTAATAAACATAGGCTGCCATATAAACACATTGAGTCTCTCCTTTTTATTTTTATAAATTGATAGAGGAATGCATCAGGCTATCTTAGGACGATGACCTTATTGGTTTAGGTTTAGATTCGACGTGAATTTTGGGTTCGAGTAAATTATAAAAAAGTTGTTCTAAAATCATTTGACCTTAATCAGCATAAATCTGCTCACCGATAGAAGATAACATAGTGAGGAAACTTGTATGTTCTTTAGGACTGCGTTATGCCAGCGTAGGATTGAACCACAAGCAGTGGCCTCCTCTTAAGAGTCATAGAATAATAATAGTAATCGTTCAAGAGCATACTCATATTTGAAAGGCAGCGCACCTGCTATTGATGAAGCGGGTTTCTATGGATTTCGCTTATCACTTAACACCGTCTTATCACTTAACACCGTCTTATCACTTAATACCGTCTTATCACTTAACACCGACTTATCACTTAACAGTGTCCGTTTGTCCGATCTTCTATAAAAATACCCCCCTCGATTGATTTCGAGGGCCTGACCAGTATACGAGTTGTTTGTGGTAAAACCGGTCTTACTTGGGTTTGTGTGTGGTAGTTGTGGTGGTTGTGGTGGTGGTTGTGGTAGAGCTGGGGCGCGGTCGGTTCTTTCTACGTCTATCAGATCCAGACAACTTCGTAGACTCCTCGGTGGCTACGAACTTAAACGTCCTGAAACATTAACATTGGTTTATTAATTTATATTTTCGGCCTAGTTCGTTTACTAAATTAGATTAGTAGCAGTTTTTAGAATAGAAGTATAATGTCTATGTCGGCCGTCTTGGCGTTCATTGAGGAAGGCCTATGTTGAGCAGTGGACGGATAGAGGCTGATGACGATGATGATGATGATAATGTCTATATTGTTTATTTATTTGATAAAAAAATGGGTAATTTATTGTATTATCGAACGAAACTGTAGACAAACAAAGACAAGCCAGTACTTAAGGTGTCCTCAAGTGTCCTCCCAAAATTAGTTAAGGAGGACTAGAGTATCATTTGATTGTGTTTTTTCTCAATTTCAATTAACTAGTTTATAATATTGTACGCATGGCAACACATCAAGTTCCATGCGACGCTTTTGTCCACACTGTCCACACCAAACATTTTCGAAGATATCGAACATTCTCAGTTTTAGTTTTAATCAGAAACCTACGATGAAAAAGTAATCCTAATATAGCAACATGTTTAGGCAACATATACTCTGACTTACTCCAGTCCCTTCATGTAGGATTCCTTCGCAGCCTCGATGAGAGGGTAGGGCTTGTCGTGGCAGGAGCCTCGGAAGTCGTCGTTGTCGATGGACCAGAACATTATACCTAGAAGTAAAGTTTGCTCGAGTATCCCAGCATGAATGTGCAAGACATGAAAATTGCAATGAGGACCTTTTATTAAACAGTTAAATAAGTAAGTTTCCATTTTTTTTATTTATGTTATAAAAATAGCACTAACTAAATAAATGAAAAAGTTATGATACTTTTACCGTCAGCTTTAAAGTGTCTCGGCGCGCGGCCTTTGACGTCACCTGTCTCGCCCACGGACCGCGACTCGTTCGCTTGAGTAGAACTACCAGTACTACCACATTACCCGTCGAGACTAGTGACGTTACAGAGCAAATGTCCCGCGCGTGTTCGGGATTCAGTAAAAATTGATTCGTTTTGTCATTTTTCAAGTAATTGAAATAATTCTTTCAGGATATATATTATAATTTCTTTGCCTTGCAATTTATATAAGAATTTTATATTTTTGTAAAAATAAAAACTTCCTTATTGTAACATATTAAAGCAAAGCTTCTATACGGACGTTCGGGCCGCTCGCCACACGGCTACTCTATACGTGCTAAGTATCAGGTATTTTTACTGTTAACGCGTGACATTTTAACGCTTAGTGTCAACGCTTTTACTATAAAGCTTCGCTTCTTTCGGGCATCCCTAGACGGCACTGATTTTATGTCAGTTTTATTATTTATGTCTAAAGACAAATAAAATTTATTTAAATTGAAAAAAAAAACAATTGAACAATAATATATTGCACTAATAGAGTACCTACCAATCTCTAATAATCTAGTTCAAACAATAAAGGACATATAGAATCCGTGCCATCATTTTAAAAGCTCACATGACAATATAAATTAAGTAAGATCAAACTATGATCAAGTGTTTCAGTACAGTTTTGAATTAAAAAACTAACCCAACCAGTCAATACAAATAATAATACAGGCTGTAAAAGATTATGAAAACCTATACAATTTAAACGGCGCACAAAATGGCCGCATGACATTAACATTTCACTATGGTTTGACGATTGTCAATATGCCTACTGCGGCTAAAGCAGTTTTCAATTCAAAAAAAATAATCGACTACTATTCTGCACAAATATAATGAACATAGCTACAAGAGTACAACAGACAAACAAACGAACAAAATGAAATTACCTCCAAGTCCATTTTGAGCGACGTACTCAGCCTTCTTCCTGACAATATCAATATCATCGAAGCCAACCCACTGGTTGCCGCGGTAGGCCACGGGACCCATGGCCTTAGGGTTGGGGTGCATGAGGGTCCACTGCTTAGGCTCCTCCTCCTCAGAGTCCTCCTCAGAACGTTCCTCTTCCTCTTCTTCTTCTTCTTCAGATTCAATTGCTCGTCTCCTCCTTTTAGGTTTCAGCGCTTCACAGATCTGGAATATTGAAAGTACATTTGTGATGAACGGCGCGGTGGTCTGGTTGGTTAACGATCAGCCATCATAGTGAGAGATTGAATAAAGCCACCCTTCGCTTGATTTTAAGGATTAGACCACGCCTAGCAGTTAAATATATAAGGCTTGTTTGCGCCAATGATTAATAACTAATTGCGTTAAAATTACGAAATTTAAGCCTCAAATCTATTCTCTCAGAATGTCTAGTCTCAAGTCCTACCTCATAGTACGCCAAGTATCCCTTCTCCTTGGTAGCTTCTCCCTGTTCCCCGGGTCCGTCGGCAGGCGATCCAATCTCCACGGCGTCAGGGTTGAACAGCGTGTACGATCGTCCGTATGTCGGTATACCGAGCACCAGCTTGTCTCTATCAGCTCCATTCTCCAAGTAGAATTTGATGGTATAATCCTGGAAAATATGAGACAAGTATGTTTAATTATTTATTTAAAAAGCTTTGCTGCCGAATTGGGCAAGCACGACCGGTGTCTCGCTTAAATAATACCGGCGTCAAGTGACAGCTAGGCTGTCGCGTTTCGTGCGGTTTGTGAGTTTCCGGTGGCCCATTGGGGGGGGGGGGGCGCACAGGAAAAGGAGGGCAAAGGTTGTGCGGATGTATATGGGCGTCGGTAGTCACCATAAGGCTCAGACTGCTTGGTTACCTCCTTGTGACATAAAAGAAATATATTATGTATATATTTTTTATGTTAGTATGATAGACAAACTGGCAGACATACCATCTGATGGTAAGTGGTCGATGTCGCCCATGAACATAAACTAGTAGACCTGGAACGAGCCCAGGCAACTCATTTATGTGTTGCCTATCCTGAGACATAAGATGTTAAGTCTCGGTGCCAGTAATTACACTGCCTGTCTTGCCCTTCTCTCCGAAACACAGCAAAGCTGTTTCACGGGAGAAACAAGCAAGATGGTGGTACCCATGCAGCCGGGAGCGCGGCATAGCGCTTCCCTCCCACCGGAAGGGAAGCGCTGAATATATTATGGTCTGATTCTAGCTACTGACAGTTATATAATGCACTTACAATGTTAAGTTCGTTGTCGACGCTGTACTCGTTGGGCTCCTCGAGCGGGTAGAGCGGCGCGTGGTGGTTGACGGCCGGTTCAAAGGCCGAGTGGTAGTCGTACGTCAGCAGGTTCATCCAGTCAAGGTAGCTGGAATGGAAGGAAGTGGCCGTTAATAGTTGTATACAATAGACGGCTGGTCGAGTGGTCAGGTCTGATTCCCCACCAAGATTCAAGCCTTATCGTGGCGGTGGAGGTCAGTAGCCTAAGGTGAACCCAGCACCCTGGGCGAAGGCAAGTGAACCGAGGGGTCTGCTCTTTGTATCCTTCTTATAAGAAGAGGGGACGAAAGAGTAGGAGGGCGACAATGGGCGAGCTTGGGAACGTCACCCCATTGCATTGTCCTGACTTGGGGGACTGACAAGCCGTCGAGGTGCCCTGTTGCTCAATAGATCCAGGGCACCTCACCAAAGGTGGCATTGGTTACACTCTATAGTGTGTATAGTGTGTATTCGGCACAGATATGTGCCGCGAGCCCCACAGATAATCAGACCCCACTCAGGGCCGGTGACGGCGCGTTAAGGCCGTGTTAAGAAAAAAAGGACTCGAACCCGCGAGTACTAAAGGGTTCAAGTCCCACCAGGTGTAATAGTTTGTATGATGAATATAGATGTCTACACCAAGCCATGGACGTTTATAAATTTATCATCATCATCATCATTATCAGTCTCTATCTATCCACCGCTGAACACAGGCCTCCATTTATTGTTCCCAGTATAACATAAGTCCCGCACGAGCTACCGTGGGGACATGTGAACGCGGTGTGATTGTCAGTATTTTTTTTTTACCATACTAAAACTCAAGGATCGCCAAATTCATTACCGGTTAAATTATATAATTTAAACCATGTAAATTCATCATGTAATAAACTCAAAAAGCGTTTACAATAAAAATCCATACTTTATGTACTGACATGCTTAGAAAGACCCCGACTGTATAACCCATACAAATTTAAATAGTGACAAGTTTAATTTTGGCGGGACCTAGGTCATCTCTTTCTTCACAATATGTTTCGGGATATGTATATGTATGTTAGTATAATTTTAAATAAAAGTCCATTAAGTACTCGCAACACAGGATCTTAATTATGAAGGGAAGGTGTGACACAATCATTTCTTATTATACTTACGACATATTTATTTCAAAACTGAGAAAATATATTGATTGTATTTTCATCATCATCATCATCATCACCCTTTTCCATCCACTGCTGGACACAGGCCACCTACAATAAACGCGAAGACGGCAAGTCCTCGCCACTCGTATACTCTGGCTACTTTTCGACACACCATATCATCAAGAAGTTATTAATATACATTCAAGTTATAGCACGTTTTGTCACACGTTTAAGCGATACAATCATCGCCAATAATAATTTGACGATTATCATTTAAATTATTATTCGAACGTCAAAGTAAAGGCCAAGGTCGGCGACGTGGAGGAATACACGATCAGCAGTGAAACTTGGAAATAAACTCTTGGAAAAACATGTGACAGACTTATGACACGACTTGGGGCGCCACGACAAAGAAATTACAATAATTTATTGACTCGCTTTGTGATATTACAAATTGACTGGCCTGTCTGGCTGGTCTAGTGCTTAACCAGAAGGTCGTGGAGTCGATTCCCACCCAGGATAAATGTTTGTGTTATGAGCATGATCATTTGTTCTGTGTTATTTATCTATAATCAATTTGATTTAGAAATATATATGTAACTATCAGTTGTCTGGTTGCTATAAGAAGAGGCTCTGCCTAGTTTGGTATCAGATGTTCCGTGTATGAGTTGTCCCTACATATTGTTATTATTAATAATCTTTTGCCCGCAGCCTCGGCCGTGGTTGGACTGCTGATCATTAATTTATAGTCTACATGTGTCCCTCGGTGATGACGTAATGATTAATTTTATCGGATGAATAGATTTGAAGATTATCTCATTACAAACACTCACAGATACTCTTTAATATATTTATATAGACTTCGAAGATAAATAAATTATTAAAAATTACACTTTACAGCGTTCCTTGGATTTCAAATGTAGACTACATTCTTCATACATACATACAAAGAATCGGACAAATGAAAAGCATCTAGGGTTTTCTAATTCAAGAAAGATGCTCTTAAATTAAGGAAAAAGTGTATTTTCCTTTTAATTATGCTTTTACTCATCATTGCGATCTAATGCGATGTCATTAATTCTTTGTTTTATAGTTTTTGGAAATTTTCTTTGAGTTAATTTAAAGATAAATCTAGCAATGTTTATTTGACATCCGCAAATAGATTCTGGGCGTTCACTGACTAAACTGCCTTACTACCCACGAGGTTGTTAGTATGGAATGTAATGTAATACGCCTGTCATGTTTATAGACCTGCCTTCTCGAAGAGCAATACAATTTCTTGAACCGTAATTACTTTACACTAACGAATTTGTTTTTTGACTTGACTATAAATAATATCAATGTCATAAATATACATGCATTGAATCTTTATACCCATCCACTGTGACATTGGCAAATCCTTGAGGAAGAATGTTAACTACATAGAAGAAGAATCTTTATATATAAAATAATTAGCTGTCACGTGACGCCCGGTAGCCGTGAAATATCTTTGCTCCCCCCCAGCTATCGGACCCCACCCGGGGCCGTTGACGGCGCGTTTTCCCGAGTTAACAAAAAATAATAAAGAAAATGACATCATCATGCCGCGCATCATCAGTCGCTGTCACGGCATTGGAGTCGATTTTGCTAAAAGACTCGCCAAGAGATGTTTCACAGGAAAAAATCGTGTTACATTGTTTGTCGGCGAATAATTCCTAAACTATCGAATGGAAAAACGAGGTATAGATAGTTTTAAATACTATCTATTATAGATGGCGCTGTAGCCTGTGGCATGACGTATGCCCGGGTCACTAGTACAATATTTATTGCTGCGTTTTGAAGTGTAGCAATACTCGTACATTCATTGCTATTTTAAAATCTTAAGGAGTGTTCTACTGTTTCTGTGTTACAGACAGGCGTAGGACAAGCGTATTTCTCCAACCGCTAATATTCTGTGTTAAATTTCTCATTAAAGTAGGTACTACTTCCATTTTTTTTAATTCAACTAAATTTTCTTAAAATGCTTGCCATGGTTATTTTATTTAATTAAATATAAATGTGATGGTGACATGTAATAGCTGGGATAACTCAAGAATGTCTATATATAGTAGCGAAAATAATTATAATTGGTGGCTCATTATAAAGTCATTTTCATAAATACTTAAAATAATTGAAGGCACTGTGTGATAATACCATGATTTATGATTTCATCAACGGCTCATTATATTGTATTAATTATTTCTTAATAACGTTTTCAACATTAACGAATAATTAAAAGGAAATTATATCCTTATTACATCCTATAAGGATATATCCAACAGTCCAATATGAAATCTTCAAGCTTCGGCTCGTCGAAACAAACGCTTTATTAAACTTTTTAAAGCTTTAGTTATTTTGTTTTACACGTGCTTATTGACTTCTAAATAATATCAAATGTATTTCCTTTAATGTTTTATAGCTGCAGAACTTATTGAGAACTGAACTGAACTGAGAAGAACAGAAATTTTAAAATTTTAATGTAAATACATTAAAGGTTTCTGGTGGAAGTAGGAGAGACATATTTCAAGTTACCATTGACAGTAGACTCCTACACAACTATACCCAATAGGAGAGACAATTTTCAAGTTACCATTGACAGTAGACCCATATACAACTATAACCAATAGGAGAGACAATTTTCAAAGAGTCAATATTTTACCTCAAGATAGGCAATATAGACACAAGGCCCAGCGCTGCCTGATCGTGGTCATGGCCTATAGTAACCAACTTTCCTTGACAAAATAGGACATTCTTACATAACGTTGGATGTTGCGTGTTACTCGTATTTGTAACTCAATTTTGTCGTCACACCGTTACGAAAGCACTTAACCATTGTGATAATATGATAGTAATGAGTTTGAGATTACGTTCCGAAATGCATACGATATTCAGAGCGGTAAACGTGTGGCAGAAAATTAAGAGGCATTGTTTTGTGTGGTGACAATGTTTTGAGAATATTTAGATACTGTCTAATACTACAATAAACAATATAATAATTATCAGCCTATATTATGCGTTCATTTCTTGGCACAGACATGACATTATTTAATGAATGATAAGACGGTGTTAAATAACATTTGGTCGTATTTCCTTGATTTATTTTGATCATAATTTTTACGAGTGCATTTTATAGCACTTTACTAATTAGGCCTCATACGCACTACGTGTGTAGAATCGAATTGCGTATTCAGAATGTTACATAATATATTTTTTTGCTTGCGGTTAGCGGCGTTATGGTTACCTGCCTAGTGCGTATGAGCCCTTTAGTTTTTCAAATGCCAACCGATTTCAGTTCCGTTAAGGAACTTACAAGGAGTCCTACAATTTGATTCAATTTCATTTGTTTTTTTTATTATTATTTTTTAATCATAGACGTAAATGTCAGAGCAGTAACAAACATAAAAGATTTATTTTTTCTACAATTCTACGTAAAATTCTTAATTTTTACATATCATACAAATTTGTGTTGAATTCGTGGTTACTCTACACATTAGCACCCTTCTCTATTGTATATTCTGCGGACTGACCCATTGTCTTTGATGCAACAAACACACACACACAAATACACATGCATACACGCCCACTTACATCATGACAGTTCAATGACAATAGTTTTTGCTCATACGCAAGTGTAAGTGACAAGTGATGAAAATGTAAGTACTAGTATGTTGTGTAAAATATTGTAAATGTAAGTCATGCTTGAAAGATATGATAGATTAGAATTAGGTTAAATTATATTCAGATAAAGAAAAATGACAGACAGCATGAAAGGGTAAAATTAAATCCTGTAGATGCTAGCACTCGTCCGAGCTATCCTGCTTATGGTAAACGTCCGCATGTCCGCATCGTACGGTGCGGATTAATGGACGCACTTGTGTGACTTTCTGTACAAAGAATTATACTCCTCCGTTTGATGCGATGTGGATATGTGGACGCTAACCTTTAGCTCTCTATTTGTTTATTTTTAATTTCATTCTCAGTCTGTATATTTCGCAAAATGAAATTCGCACAATGACAATATTGACATATTAATATAAATAAAGATGGCGTCACCAATTAAACATTGCACTGGACCAACTCTCATTTGTATTCTGTATTCGATTTCGTGCGACATTCCCTAATACGCTACCTCGTGTGTGGTGCAAGTGAGGAGCGGTATCTGGTGGCTCGTTAAATAAACCAATTAATTATATAAAGATTATTTAATAAGATTGACCGAGAAGACCGGGGTGGTACCTGTCACTCACATAATACCGGGGTAAAATGATAGCTATGCTGTCGCGTTTCGTGCTATTTGTGAGTTTCTGGTGGCCCATTGGGGGGATAGGGAAAAGGACGGCAACGCATCTGCGTAACCTTTGGTTGTGGAGAAGTGTATGGGCGTCGGTAGGCACTGTAAGGCTCCGACTGCTCGTTTGCCCCCTTATGACATAAAAAATGAAATAATAATAATAAATATTTAATATTATTATTTACTAGTTCCCAATAAAAAGTCCTGATTTGGAGAGTCCAAATCGACGTACAACCGATTACTTAATAAAATGAAACTGCACGTGACACCACATAACACATAACAAATATTTTGAGTATATTGAATTAAAGGAAGATAAATAGAGCTCCATAGTTAGATATGAAGTATTTTGTTATAGAAATAAAATGAGACCGCCATACACTTTGTAGAAATTCCCAAAAAAAAAAAAAACATAATTTGGATTTAAGATGACATGAATATTTATGGTTTAAAGCAATAAGTATAAATAAAATCTCACACGAATAAAGAATTCTGTTTTAAAGAGACTTTACCAGTCGAAATAAAGTATCGTCAGTTATAACTGTTATACAAAAAACGCTTATCTCATCAACTTGAACCGTCAAGTATCATTAAGCAATGTGACATTGAAATAGAAATGAAGTAACACGTATGTCACAAGTACGGGCTCACTTACATACTGAAGTAGTGACCGGTGGAGCTGTTAATGTGCTCTTGAAGAGACGTTACGATGTATTTGAATAGAGATAACGTGATGATAGAGGAGGATTGAAAGTGTCAATGTCGCCGACATGAACGAGTTCGAAACGAGCGTTTGTAATCGCGACATAAGGTTACACAAGTCACTCATGTTTCCATACAAACGCAGAACAGTAATTACTACAATGTTTGACGTTGACCATCAAAAACTAAGGATAATATAAATTGATCATCATTATCTATGTCTGTATGTACCCAAAATCGAAAAAAATTATACATTAAGAAAATACAAACTTTCGTATTTCAAGACTGATTTTAGCCCAACTTGGTGCGAAAAAAAGTTTAAAAATAAAGCCCGTACAGATATTGTTTAATTATTCAAAAGTTGAAATAGATTTATTATAAAAAGATACACTTAATAGTTTTTCTATAATAACTTTTTACTAAAAGGACATTTTAGGAATGAATCATTGTGCATTTCATTCTATCACGCATGTTCGCGCACTATGTCAGGTGAGATAGCAATCATTTTGTTAGAGTTCGCGCCGTCGACTTGTTCAACCTAATGCACAGATACCATCCCAGAAAAGCTGGATGTGTTAATAATAAGCCTAAATAAAGTTTTAGTGGTACATAAACGTCTATCTTTTTTCTTTTCATCAAGTACAATATAGTGCCATCTACATCGAGCACAAGCCAGGTCCTCTGCTACATTACATTTGTACGGTTATAGACCTTACGTGTTGTCACCCTACTGTTTAACGTAGGTAATTCTGATAATAAAACCATATTCATCGACTTTTCTTTGAATATTATGCCTTCCACGTTAGCGAAAAGCGAGGGAATACAATGGAACTTAAAAAATCCTAAATTAACTTTTATGCACTCACTAGTATGTAGTACTGAAAAGTAATCTGTACATTTGCAATCAACTCACCGGTTCAAAGTTTTGATGTCGAATCCCTTCTGTATGTATTCTATTCCCGCGGGCACGGCCATGGTGAGCAGGAGACGGGACTTGCCGGTCTTCTGGGACTCCTTCTCGAACTCCTCCCTCAGCTCCTTCACCAGCTTGGCGTAGTTCTCCCGGTCCTTGGGCTTGCCTCCGTCTCTGAACGCTGGGTACTCCCAGTCCAGATCCAGACCGTCGAAGTGGTTTTGTCTTAGGAACTGCAAAGGAATGATTCATTAGGGATTTTAGGATTATAGTAATGTTTAAATGTTAAGTGTGAGTCGGTCGTCTTGGCGTTCATGGAGGGTCAATGTTCAGCAGTGGACGGATAGAGGCTGATGATGATGAAGTGTGGTTGAAAGCGGTATCAGGACTGATGATAATTATTAATTTTATATCCTACTAGCTATCTCCCGCAGTTCGTCCGCGTTAACTCAGATTTACCGGGACTCGGGAGTGATGTTGATTACTTTAAAACCTGTGTCTTTCAGTGTTAACGTAGTATTCTGATAGTGATATAAATTTAAAGTCGGTGGAGTGAATTTAAATTGTTACAAACAAACAAACAAACAAAAAATTAAATCTTTCCTCTTTATTAGTATAGATGTCACAGGTGAATAGATTTTTGTAACCAAATCAGAAGTTTCGAAGATAACCACACACATCCAAACTTACAAACGTTACCTCTTTAAAAGAATACTTTAGTAATACAGAAACGCTGAATACACATTGGTTATAATTATGTCCTATAATTATAAATATTGAAAATTATTTATAACTAGCTATTGCCCGCAGCTTCGCCCGCGTTCGTTTAGATTTACAGCTGTACCCGGCCCAGCCGTTTTAGAGATTAGCTGGAACAAACAGACAGACAGACAAAAATTGTAAAAAGGCTATTTTGGTATATGTACCGTGTTTATATCCATATGCATTCAATGAAAAGCGGTTATTTTAATATTACAAACAGTTATTATCTGTATGAATTTAGATGTAGGTATAGATGTATAGATTACTTGCAGTTATATCGACAATATTATCACAAAAGAAGGTGAACGATCGTCTTGTTTGTTGAAAAACTTTGTATTGGTGAGTCTTTTAAGGCACGTTCTTATCGAGTTCAATGTGCTTAAAAGGATTTAACTTAACTTATCCTCGTAAAAATCATATAGATGGGTGAATTAAAAATTATTAACTTTTAATATTAAAATTAATAAAAACATTTTACAAAAAATTAAAACCTACTTCAAAAATACTAAACTAATAAAAAGTAATAAAATAACAGTTTCTTTAATGTTTGTGCTTACAACATATAATCAACTTAATCTTCTACTAATGTACAAACTTTGCGTTTACCACGTCATTATAGTTACTTTTGAAGTAGCCTAAGGTGAACCCAGCACCTTGGGCCCGAAAATTGGGCCGAGGGAGCTGCTCTTTGTACCGCTCTTATAAGAGTGGGGACAAAAGAACAGGGAGACAAGGGGCGAGGATGGGAACCTCATCTCATTCTACTGTCCCGACGTTGGGAGGGGTTATTCTGTGGTGCGGGGATTAGCCGTCGAGATGCCCTGTTTGCTCAACAGATGCGGGGCACCTCGCCAGGTGGTAAGGCAGCTCTACCCATTAAGGGTAGAGCTGCCTTACCACCTTACCAACTTTCGGGCGCAGCGAGTCCCGCATTCTAACCTGGGGAGACTCATTCGCCCGCGGGATGCCTCAAAGCATTTACCGGCGTAAAAATAGGTGGATTGGTTTATGTTCATGGGTGTCTTCGACCACTTACCATCAGGTGGCACATTTGCCTTTTCAATTAACATAAAAAAATGTTCCATTGCTATATAAATCTACTCGAAATCAGGCGAGGGTGATGGACTATAGTTATATGCGTTTATAGATTGATATTTCACACCCTCAAAGACTTTAACCTCATTTTGAATTCCTCTCCATATTTTCCTGAAGATAAGTGACAAATATGGGCAAGTCCAAGAAACGTATAATTCACTAAACCTCTTCGTTATATCATAAACAGATACAGGAAATCCTCAAAAATATCGTCATCTGACTAATTTATAGACAGGTCTCCTGTCCTTGAGATTGTCGTGAATTTGTCTCGTAAATCGATATTATACATCGAGCATATAGCTAGAATAGAGCAGTAATGTTCGTGTTTTGTATGAAAATAAATTGCACCAAACTTGTTCTGCGACGCTGCGCCGGTTCTGCGCTCTGATTGGCTGACTGATGGCCATTGATGGATGATTGCCCGATGGGAAGTACATACAGATCACTGGTTGGTTGAATTGCTAGTACTTCAGTAACAAATCACTGAATTTTCGGAATTTTATGTCTCACATTTAATACTTGATCCGGTTAAAGAAAATCGATATTATTATCACTATGAACCTTTTTCCGTTATTTGCTGGAAACCGGCCTCTTTCAATTAATCATTTATCAATGGGTAATAGTCGGCCAATCAGAGCAGAACCGGCGCATCGTCGCAGCACTCATTTTTCGGAATTTGTATTCATTTATTTATACCCTTGCGAAAATAAAACTTACTATGATATTTAAGTAAACAAAGATTCAAAAAAAGGTAAAAAGGCTTTACATTTGAAAATATCTTTATAAACAAAATCCGTAAAAAGTAGTTTTATTAAATTAACCGACTTCAAGAAAGGAGGCTGTTTATGTTGAAAATGTTCTTAACTCAATTTTTTGTTTTCTTAATTCAATTTTCCTCGAATCAACTATTTATTTTATATCCATTTTTTATGCATCAATTAAATTTGTAAAGGTTGCTCAACAATAAAATATAATTTTTGTGTTCAGATCCCGCGTATCTACGAGATGAATCACAAACATCTCAGACCAACCAGTTTGTATGACTCAGAACAATCGCAATGTAGGCATTTATATTTTTGCGAGAGGAATTTAAAATAAATGTCGAACACTAATAATGGTGAGTGAAAACTATTTAAAACGGGATATGTTCATGTTTTCTTTTTTTATTGCGCTATACTTCGGTATGATCCACGAACGCCTTATTTACGAGACCGTGCGGGACGAGACAATACGCGAATATCGAACATCATGTTATAAAAAATATATATACAGTCGAACACAGAACCTCCTTTTTTAAGTAATTTAAAAATGGCAAATATATCGTTTAGTTTTAATGGTGGAATTAACAATTTTAATTTCAATACCTATAATGTACTTATAGAGTTGTACATAAGAACTACCTATTGCCCTCAGCTTTGCCCGCGTTAGTTTTAGATTTGCAGCCGCATCGTGCCTGATGATTTTATAGCCTATATTCTCTTATTATATACTCACTCAGTATATATAATGTACTCACTCAGTATATATAATATACTCACTTCATAGTAGGGCTATACGTAAAAGACACAGGCTAGATGTGCCAGTATTAGACTACCAAAGTAAGCAATTCTTTTAAATGCAACTGTATGTATACGCTTTTACAATAGCATCCCAGAAAATGTTCAAAACCTCCCAATAAAAAATTAAAAAAAGTTACTAAACGACATTTATAATGTAAAAGATTTCATGGAAGATACCACACTTTGGGAATAGGGCGTTCCTCCCAAGTCCCAGGATATAAAATTGTTATAGAATACATATTATTTGAAAAGATTAATGATACATATTATAGAAAAATATACTTTATTGGTACTATTTTGAATATTTTTTATTTACTTTTTATATGATTTTAATTAGTATAGTTTTTACACGACAGGTGGCACTTCTGTGTGTGGAACATGTATGTCCTCTATCTAACACGGTACCAACAAATAAAGTGATAAAATATTTTTAAATTTCGTATTTTTTTATGTTAGTTGGATAGGCAAACTGGCAAACGTGCCACCTGATGGTAAGTGGTCGACGTCGCCCATGAACATAAACTAGTTTACCTGGAACGAGCCCAGGCAACCCATTTATGTGTTGCCTATCCTGAGACGTAAGATGTTAAGTCTCGGTGCCAGTAATAACACTGCCTGTCTTGACCTTCTCTCCGAAACACAGCGAAGCTGTTTCACGGGAGAAACAAGCAAGATGGTGGTACCCATGCAGCCGGGAGCGCGGCACAGCGCTGCCCTCCCACCGGTAAGTGTATAAACAAGTCGTATTAACAATTAGTGGAATTTAAAAACTCGTTGACTGAGTCATCCAAAATCTACTGGGTTTTTATTTTGACAAGGAAAATCATGAGCGTATCGAATATGTTATAAAATACACACTAATAATACAATACCAAGATATTTTATATATTTTAGAGAATAGTATTTTTATATGTGACTGGCCTGTTGGTCTAGTGGTTAGTGACCCTGACTGCTAAACCAGAAGGTCGTGGGTTCGATCCCCACACAGGACAAATGTTTGTGTGATGAACATGATCATTTGTTCTGTGTCTGGGTGTAATTTATCTATAGTATTGAGAAATATATAAGTATTTATCAGTTGTCTGGTTACCATAAGAACAGGCTCTGCCTAATTTGGGATCAGATGGCCGTGTGTCTGTTGTCCCAACATATGATTATTATTATTTAATTGGACAAGTTGGGTAGTTAAGTAACTAACAATACTAGGGCCTAGACTTAGAGAAACATGATAGGCTTTTATGAAACAAATTTTACGAATTTTATCGCAGTTTATTAAATTTTAATAATTCCCGATAGATTCCCGATTTTAATAATTCCCGTTTTAGATACTTTACAGCTTTACAACATGGTTGCTGACCATGTTCGATGGTCTTTCAGTATTTTAAAAGACAGCCATTTGTAAGTTCTGTAAAAAACTAAGTAAACCGCGATCAAAACATGATAGGATTCATATTAATAATTTTGATCCACTTTTGGTAATGCATATTTTAGTGTGAAAATTATAAACTAATAGCTGTTGCCCGCAGCTTCGCCCGCGTTTACTTAGATTTACAGCCGTTCGGATTGATGATGATTATTTTTATGGCCAAAGTTACGCCTTATAACGTCAACTATCTGCCAGTAAAAGCCTCGTCAAAATCGGCTTAGCCGTTTCAGAGATTAACCGGAACAAACAGACGAACAAAAATAGTTTTTCTTAATGTAAATGCAGTATATTATTTCATAGATTTTAACCGCAACTTCGTCCGCGTATAAGAAGTATTGTTTTAAATATTATTTTTCAAATAAAGTAGTAGTAGCCATGCTGCTTTGCAACCGAATTGGGCCGGCACATCCGTGGTGGTACCTCTCGCTCACATAACACCGGCGTCAAGTGACAGCTATGCTGTCGCGTTTCGTGCGGTTTGTGAGTTTCTGGTGGCCCATTGGGAGGTATAGGGAAAAGGAGGGCAACGCATCTGCATAACTTTTGGCTGTGCCGATGTCTATGGGCGTTGGTAGTTACCTCCGGCTCCAACTGCTGCTCGATTGCCTCCATGTGACATAAACAAAATGGGAACCATTTTGTTTATGTCCTATTTACAAACTATAATAATTTAAAGAATACTATTTACTTCCACTGTAAGGCCCGATAGTACGTTTTTATAAAATATATTTATTTAATTTATTAGTACATTTTTATTATATTTAAATAACTTTTACGGATTTTATCGCGGTTTATTAAGATTTTTAAATGCCCGACGTTTCAGATACTTTCCAGCAACCATGTTCATGGGAGGATTGAGGTGTCAGACGTCCTATAGTATTTATTTTGTGTCCTAACGATACAAAATTATTCGTAACTACCCTATGATACATCAATATTTTAATTCAAATTAGTACCTACTACCAGAAAAAAGACTACGAAAAAGTTATATTTTTTATTCATATATTTTATTATTGTTCCTAGCATTGTTTAAAAATAGTACTTTGTCATTTATTGCAATTTTAAATTATTAAATAATCAAATAAAAACATATTGGATATAAATTACAAAGAACCTAAAACTAAAAACGTTAAAAAATATAATATAATAACTTAAGTATATTAATAAAAAGGAGTCCCTTTAGGCAAGGTTCCGAAGATTTTCACAGCGTTCCCTCGTTGAATTGCTAGACTAATTCTTTGTCCGAGGTAGCTGCCAGCTCTTCGGTCTCATGTGACGTCGACTAACCTTTTTGTTATTTCCTTAAAGAGCCTTAAAGCGCTAGGACCCCACGGACCAAGGGTCTCGACACCGAATGGGACAAAATCATATTCGGAGCCTAGACCCCTGTATTTGCATATTTTAGCTTTTTCAGCCGCTTCATTATTATATATAAGTATTCCTTTTTTATAATATAATGAATTCTATTAATAAATTCTATTAATAAATCATTTTTGGATAAATTACTAATATATGAATACTTCATTAAAAACGCGTGCAATACAAAAGTGCGATCCTCATAAGGATTCGCATCTTGTAATGGATAGCGTGATCTACATTTTGTGTTAACGCCATCTATTGACACATCTAAAAAGCTTCTTGTTTCACTAATTATACATCTTATATCTTACCTAGGGTCTCAAACTATCTCCATATCAAATTTCACTCAAATCAGTTTAGTGGTTTAACAAATACACAGTCCCGGCGTTTTAGCTGCCCAACTCCCGTTCCCGTGGAACTTTCAGGATAGCAACTATTTTAAGTCCTACGTTAAGTTCCAAAGTATCTTCATACCAAATTTCACCCAAATCTGTTCCGTGGCTTAGAAGATAGACAGTCCCGGGTTTTACCCACATAGGTCCCGTTCCCTTGGGATTTTTAGGATAAAACTATTTTAAATCCTACGTTAAGTTCCAAAGTATCTTCTTTCACACAAATCTGTGCCGTGGTTTAGAAGATAGACAGTCCCGGGGTCTTACGCGCATAGTTCCCATTCCCGTGGGATTTTCAGGATAAGATTTATTTTAAGTCCTATGTTAATTTTCAAAGTATCTTCATATCAAATTTCACCCAAATCTGTTCCGTGGTTCAGAAGATAGATAGTCCCGGGGTTTTACCCGCATAAATCCCGTTCCCATAGGATTTCCAAGATAAAAACTATGCTATGTCCGTTCTCGGGTTTCAAGCTATCTTTGTGCCAAATTTCATCCAAATCTGTTCAGCGGTTAAGGCGTGAATAAGAGACAGACAGACAGACAGAGTTACTTTCGCATTTATAATATTAGTAAGGATTTTTAACGAAATCTATTACGAAATCTCAGCAATATTTGACTTATAAGTGCAGACCACTCGTCGCCACCACTGCTACTATACAGCTGGCTGGCTATTTTAAGGCTGTGTTCCCAAGATCTTAAGCCAAATGACCCTTTCATACGATTAGGAATCCCGAGGGATAAGTTAAAAGTGGGACCCGTAACATTTTTTATCTTAAGAACGCAGGAGTAGGAAATATGTATATTTTTTTCTGGGCGTGTGTGTATCACCGAACTCCTAAACGGCTGGATCGATATTGATAGAAAATTGTGAGTGTGTGTGTGTGAGAGAGAGAATCACAATTGGATCACTACAAAATGTTTGGTACAGACATCTGTCGCGTCCGGTACTATTTAATATAATAGTAATAGTGCGGTATGTGAAGTAAAAGTACGTTAAGTCAAGAGTCCGATTGGAAGCCGCTTTCTCCAACATTAAGTTATTAAGACGGATATAAACACCGTATCAATGATTGAGCTGCAGAACGTAAGATGCTGAGTTGCGTAATTTTATCATATCACGGGTATCACCAGAGATATTAACTAAGCTGTTGTCCGCAGCTTCGCCCGCGTTTACTTTGATTTACAGCCGTATGTGGATTGATGATTATTATTTTTATAGCCTAAGTTACTGCCTAAAACATCAGCTATCTGCCAGTTTAAGTCCCGTCAAAATCGGCCTAGCTGTTTCAGAGATTAGCCGGAACAAACAGACAGACTTTGACAACAAATAGACAGCTATTTTCGAATATGTATCGTGTATACATCCATATGCATTCAATAAAAAGCGGTTATTTTAATATTACATACATACACTCCAATTTTATTTATCTGTATAAATGTATAGATTTAAGGCCTACTTCGTTAAGTCCATGGTCTATTCACAATTTGTCTCCAGATAAATACGCCGAAATATAACTTTCATTGGGAGAGACCTGTCTTAACAAAAAGTTTTAACTGACTGTGATATTCTAAGTGATATCGATTTAGTTGTTATTTTACAACGGGCAACATTAAAACAATATTTTAAATCATAACAATTAGAAAAAAGACCTTGACTAAAAAGAAATATCTCAGTAATTTGGAAAAATTAAAAAGTAATGTATTTAGATTAGCAGTGCCCCGCTGTTTTACCCGTGTACTTCCTATTCCCGTGGGAGTACGGGGATAAAGCATATGTATTATTCTGAAGTAAATAATTATTGTAAAGTTTCATTAAAATCCATTCGTTTTTGCGTGAAAGAGTAACAAACATCCACACAAACTTTCGCTTTATAATATTAGTAGGACCAGCTGTTGGCGGCAACTTTGGCCAAGTTAACTTGAATACAACCGCATTCGGATTGATGATGATTATTTTTATAGCCTCCGTCAGTCAGCGATATTGTAGCTTTCTATTGGTTAAAGAATATTGTATAGAAAAACTTAAACTATCATTATCTTCATCATGATCAACCTCCTTCCATCTACGACTGAGAAATCAACTACTAAAATACTGTAATAGACGTCGCTATATACATCTTTACTTGTATGTGAAGCTACTGTTCTTTTTCTTCTTTTTAATAGCAGAGGGGGCAAACGTGGCATATTGTTACAGAGACTTACCCTGATAGCATTTTTCACGAACTCCTTTCTCGAGGCTTTGGAGGCGACCATGGGCGAGAACCGCGAGGAGCCCTCGTTCCAGCCGCCAATCGCTAGTAGAGTCTTCAGATTCTTGTTGTATGTCTTCAGTCCCGTGAACTTCGCGTACCCGCCTGTTTAAACAAATTTAAAACAATATTTAAGTAATCATTATTTTCTTTATTCTAGATCCATAGTATAGGGTGATGATGATTATTATATTATAGCCTTTACTCGGTAAAAAATTAAGTTTCTAATGGTAAAATAATTTTTAAAATCGGTTGAGATTTTTTTGAGTTAAATCGTAACAAACAAACAAAGAAACAAATAATCAAATATTTCCTCTTTATAATTAGTCTAGATATACATATGTATTTATTCTCTGTGTGTGTACTGAACTCCTCATAAACACCTGGACCGATTTTAATTTTGTTGGTATTTTTTGTGTGTGTTTAAGTGGATTCGAGAATGGTTTCAGGCTGATATGCACGTATTAAGTGGTCAAGTAGACTTAATTTTAAGCGACTTAATGCATGTCAACAATAAATTAAGTAGTAAGTTGCAAGATAAAATTATTTCTGAGTTCAGATCTAGTATAGAACCAAAATTATTACATAAACAGACCCCGGAAACTTAAGAAACTTCTCCTTGTTCGAAGATATTTTTCTAAACGTTTGTTAACAATGCTTGTTACTTAAAATGCTTTAATTACATATAAATTTAATTGCAGTTAATAAATAATAAAACAAATACTATTCGGAAATGGTTATACAGTAATCATTAATATATTGCTATACTTGAATAAATATGCATAAATAAAGGAAGTCGTTTACCCTTTTATCATTTCCTCCATTTTGAAAGGTTAAACAATAGCACTTAAACTATTAAATAATTATTATTTGGGATCGATTTCAAATAACTCTAACGCCGGTTGGATGTGGAAACTCTTCCTGCTTGTAATTCGCGTCGAAACAGATTTCTACTGACAATGTTGGGAAAGGAAGTCTGTTAAAAGTTTTCAATTACGCTTCCCAGAATAGAAGAAAAATGAACATTAATTGAAAACTAGGATTGGTTTAAAAGGAATTTAATTGATATGAATTTGTAGAAAGTTCTTGTCATCCACTATTTGATATAACATTAAATTGTTAAGTGTTTTAAATAAGATTTAAGATTGCTTGATTTGAGAGTAACTAGTAGACAACGGCAGAAAAAAACTATGCAGTTAGAAATAGAGTAGATGTTTTTTTTCCAGATAAAACACAGATAGCAGACTTTATGAATACAGATACATTCTCTTATTTAGAACATATCCACTATCAAGTCAGTCTAACAAGTTTTTTTTTTATTTTTACCTTACTTATATAGACAAACGAGTACAAAAATCACCAAATGATAAGCAGCGCCTAAGAACATTAACTAGTCTTTTTGTAAAGCTGTTTCAGGTAAGAAACAAGCATGGTGGTAGATAGGTACGATTGCATGGGCAGACGAGAACGTGAAAGCGCTACCCTCCCCCACCTGTAAAGTAACAGTCAATATTTACCTTTCTCAATATCCTGGTACTTGTCGAAGGGTTTGAGCGTGTTGTCCTTGGTGAACCCCCCGAAGGCGTACACGAGGTGGGTGCACAGGTAGGGGTTGATGTTCTGGGGGTTGAAGCGCGCGGTGCCCGAGCGGTACACCGACCAGTTGGTGTAGTAGCACACCACGCGGGGTGAGTTGCTTTGTGCTGTGGACAAGAGACAATTGAATATATCAAAGGAATAATACTCAACGCAATAATAGGAGTTGATGACCTTAAAACGAATTAACCAATTTCTTTCATCCATTTACAAACTATAAAACACACTTAGCGATCAAACTTATAATACTCGTCTTTTTGCGTTGAAAGTTAAAAAAGAACTTTGAAGTATTTAATAAGATTTGACTGTCTTCTTAACAATCTTTTGTCTAGCCAAAAGACTCTCACACTTCCCATTTCTGGGCATTTCTTCATTTAAAAAAAGGCGAAGTGTCAGGTTGTAGTGAGAATCCAATGCGGGTTGCCAAACTGCATACCCTTAAAGACACTTATTCTTATCAGACAGGTTTTTCCCCACTATTTTCTTCACTGTTTTTTTATATAAGTTCTATTCTAAACTATTCCATATTTCATATTAACATAATATTACATTATCTAAGGTTGAGGATGTTAAAACTTATATAATATACTAGCTGTTGCACGCAGCTTCGCCCGCGTTAACTGACCTTTTTTTTTTTTTTTTTTGGTTTCGCTGGGGAATGCGTTCAGGCATACCACCGGGTCCGGGGGGGCCCGGGGGTTATGTGGGACTCTCTGCGCCCGAGAAGATGGTAAGGTGGACGCAGACTCTACCCACTAAACCCCAGCGGTGTTCTCCTTGTCGTCTGGATGATCCGGCGCGAGACCTGTGGACATCCGCACCGGGCCACAGCGGTGTGCCATCCGGCACTCTTCTCTGGAGGCGGGGGTTGGCATCCCCTCCTCCTACTCCGCTTAAGGCACACTGAACACATAAGGGTGCCTTATAGCTCGGACCTTACGCGCGCGCGGCGGATCCCCCGATCGGCCGCGCACAGGTCCCTCACGGCGGTGCGACCGCCTGTCGCCGCCGTGCTCTCCTTCGGGAAGAGGCGCCAGTGCGCTCCCTCTCCCGCTCCGTCTCCTCCTTCTGCGACATCACGTCCTCGCAGAACGAGAGGATCACCTGCCATGTGCTCTCACTGACCATGAACCTCAGCGATGAGGGGCGCCCTTGCCTCTGCCCAAGCTGGGCACTCCGCCAGGGTGTGGCCTGCAGTGTCTTTACTGCTACTACAGTGATGACACCCTGGCGAGTCCTCCGCCCCTGCCACCTTCCACAGATACCTTCCGAAGCAGCCGTGTACCGTCAGGATCTGCGCAAGGTGGAAGGTAATGATGCCGTACCGCCGGTCAATCCACTGCTCCAGGATTGGACTGACGGCCAACACGGTGCGGTGCCCTGCACTAGGCTCCTCCAGCCTCTCCTTCCACTGACGGAGCACTCGCCTTCGCAGGCGGCTCCGCCAGGTTTCCACTTCTTCGGAGGGTTCCTCCTCCTCCTCCTCTCCATGTCGTCTCTTCCACGCCTGCGCCAGGGCCTTTGCCACCAGGTCCCACGGCGCTGAGCCCGCCAGTACGCACGCAGCCTCGTATGAGGTCGTACGGTACGCACGGAGCGTTAACTGACCTAACTTAACTCCTATTAGTCACAGCGTGATGTTATATAGACTATAGCCTTCCCCGATAAATGGGCTGTCTAACACTGAAATAATTTTTCAAATCGGACCAGTAGTTCCTGAGATTAGCGCGTTCAAACAAACAAACAAACTCTTCAGCTTTATAATATTAGTATAGATGATAACCTATGCTCATTCATAACCATCATAATATGCCTCATTGCCGCCTCCTGAAAATTAGACGAGGGAATAATTCATCATCATCATCATCAACAACATTGGTGCTAACATTAGTCAATTTAAACATTTATAATATGGTAATCGTTATATAACCCAATCCCCTAATGACGTAATAAAGTACTGAAACAATGAAGTATTCGGATGGCGGTGTTGCGATCGATTTGAACGGTGTCTGTTAGCCAAGACTTTGCAATGACAGTTTTTGGGGAAAATTGGAATAACAGCCATGAAATTAATATATCTAGTACAAATTTAGAGCAGCACCGATCCGTGACTTTTTAACGGTAAGACAATCAATATTAATTTAATAAAGCTGAAGATCTGTTTGTTCGAACGCGCTAATCTCTTGAACTAACAGTAGGATTTGATTTATTTTTTTATAGCAAAGGAGGGTAAAGGAGCGGTCGAAGCCTTTTGGTGACTCTCTACGCCCATACACAAACCAAATATTATGCAGATGACCGTATGCTATTTAAAAAGAATGTGTGATTTGTGTGTCTTCCTTTCCCCTATCCCTCAATAGGCCACCGGAAACTCACAAACCGCACGAAACTCGACAGCATAGCTGTCACTTGACGACGGTTTTATGTGAGCGAGAGGTCACACCACACATACACAGAACCACCCCGGTCGTGCCAGCCCAATTCGGCTACAAAGCAGCATGATACTACCTCTTACCAAATTGGCATCTAGCCTAATTATTAATAAAAAATATAATGAAGAATTTTTAAATTATGGAGCGGTGAAAATCACAAAAAGCTAGATATAAAAGTATATTTTCTATCAATCTGTCAGCCCACCTCATTATTTTTGACAATTTCAGAGCTGGAAATACGGGAGAGAAGAAGGGAAAAAGAGGTGAACGACCCAGTGTTTGGGTAACCCCCAAATACTCAAACTAATCTCAAATTTAAGACGTACTTAAACTCATGCTACGACGTATCAGATTCAAAGAAAAAAGAGGGACAACACGAGTTTAAGTACGTCTTGAGTTTCAGACAGAAGATACATTTAATAAGACTTCACTCGTTGTGAAGACACTAATTCTCAAAGAGCTGAGGAGCTACTTAATACAAATTAGTAGAGGTACATGAAGTATAGAAGTAAGGAGAACCATCTTGTATAGGGACAAGTTGAAAAAGTATCCGCCTGTAAACGTAAATTAGCCGCAAATTCTATACTTTATGGCCGTAAACAACAGTTTTAAAACCGCACATGGCGCTGGTGTGGCATGTGGAAGACTTGTTATCAATTCGACTGTATTTTTTTTGTTACCTCGAAACTTCCGACTGAGTGAACCGATTTTGATGATTGTATCTTTTTTTTTTTTTTTTTTTTCTAAAGCTGGTGCTTCCCGTGTAGTCCCATGATAAGGACACCAGGTTCTGATGATGGCATCCCAGAGAAATCGAGGGGAACTTTTTTTGATATAAAAAGTGTCTCCTAATAAATTTCTTGCTACTTGTGGCGCGACTTGTAATTTGTCCATAATTTGTCGCGCAACACCATAATTTGTCACCTTTCGACGGACACTTTTCATACACAGAGACGGTTCTTCTTACTTTCCATACTCCATGGAATACTCCAAGTATTAACGCTTTATTCTCTATGGTCCTGTTTGTACTAATTCTAGCCTACGTCTTGCATTCTGGAATACCAAGAATTTGAAAGAAAGGGAAACGGGCAATAAGAAAATGTGCGGATGAGCCAGAGACAATGAGGCATTGTCACCCGCACACGTCACCCGGTCAACGACCCCGCTGGCCACAGAGTATATGCACCACAGACAACACACTCTAGAAACGATTTTTCTCGAAGATATTCAAAATAATATCTAGAATTACATGGACTATATTATGACTGAGAGGTAATTTAAATTAAACTTAGCACCGATTTCACTAAAGTAGAACAAATTCTATACTAGTCATAAATTGCTTTTAGAGAGGCAACTAGTTATAAATTATTTCTGACGGTAAGTCAAACAGCTGTATCTGTATTAGGATATGTTACATAAAAATAAGTGTTTTATAGAACATATTTTAATAATTGAAGAACAACTGTACCATGGGCGAGGGTTCGACTACCTTGGACTTCAAAGGGACGTCCAGTGGATGGAATAGGTTGATACCATGGATAAAAAATGACAAGATTAAGTTATATCATAGTGAAAATGAAAAATGATATTTTTGTCATTTTTGCGACTAACAACCTTACTCTGTACGCACGATCTGCATAGGACTACAGAATTTGCGACCAACGAACAACCTTACTCTACACCAATGCAGTTTGTGCGGGACCATATATGGCGATTCTATGCTTTGTCTAGAAACAATAGCAGATCCCAGGCAACAATCATAGCCTAAGAAATAATACAATTGGAGTGTTTTGTGTGTATTGAGTAATATACATACATATACTTGTACGGATGCTTGCAGTTTTTATAAGCTGGTGTAAACGGGGATGGGAGTTCGAATACTTGGCAGTAATTTTATGGTGAATATTATTATATTGTGTTTATTGAAATTATTGATGTATAAAAGAAAGCTTTACTTTATCTTGAATCTTAACTTAACATGGGACTGACAAGATTAACGATAAGATGCAATTGGAGTAATAAAAATAGCATCAACTCTAAGAATTATTACTTGTCATTAATTAAATAAATAAAATAAATAACTATATTTTAAGCACGAGGTTTTAATGAACAAATGTTTTAAAACAGATAAAAACACGTGAATGTAGAGATCTCAACAAAGGGTTTTCCTTCCTCAAATATTGGAGAAAATATAAAATATTCCTGAGAAACAATTCCAAAAGTTGATAAAAATGGGTCTTGAAATGATTTTTTAAGGTGTTCTGCAATAAATTTGAGAATTCTGTAGAAACTATTAGCTAACATATTTGATTTCATCAAAGATGCGAAGAAAAATCTCCTTTTAATCACGAAACTTTCACACAATTTGTATTTCAACGAAGGTTACTCCAAGCTGCTCTTGTTTTGTGTCAACTTTTTGGGTCAAATTTTGATGTAAGCACTCCGTAGTGGTAAAGGGACACCACGGTTCAAGCCTTGTCGTGGCGGTGGGCTTCAGTAGCCTAAGGTGAACCCAGCACCTTGGGCGAAGCAAATTGAGCCGAGGGGGCTCTTTGTACCCCTCTTATAAGAAGAGGGGACAAAAGAGCAAAAGTGGCGAGGATGGGAACCTAACCCCATTGCACTGTCCCGACGTTGGGAGGGGTTGTTTTGTGGTGCGAGACAACCCCTCTGTGGAGTTGGCGTCGGTCCTTTGAGGGGCTGACTAGCCATCGAGGTGCCCTGTTTCATCAACAGATTCAGGGCGCCTCACCAAAGGCGGCATTGGTGGCACTCGCCAGGTTTTAGTGGGTAGAGCTGCATCCAACTTACCACCTTTCGGGCGCAGTGAGTCCCACATAACCGCCTGGGGAATCCCCGCTCCCCCGCGGGATGCCTCAGAGCATTTACCCGGGTAAAAGGAAAAAAAGTGGTAAAGGGTCTTGTGTTGGGGGATAAACAGAGGTTGGTGATAGTAGTTCGATACTTACTGGGTGTCGCCAGCGTGACCAGCGCTATCAGGAGTGACAGCCATGTCGTGTATTCCTGCGGACAAACAGACAATATTAATACATACACTAGAATAAACACGTCATGCTCTGTTTAGTTCACAACAGACATATGCAAGCTAACACTATTCTTGTATACGTAATTTTTCAAAGAAATATGCATTATTTTTTCGCAAGTTTTGTTAAATATTTTAAATATGAGGTCATTCTTCGGTCTATCCTTTTGTATAAATAACTGTCAGTTATGTAAAATTTATTCGTTTAGTAATTAATTGACATTCGGAAGACGACATAACCCATGAAAAATGTTTCATGTTTCTAAAAAAATATTTTTCTTTCAAATCCGACCACTAGTTCCGGAGATTATTCAAGTTACGAACGGGTTAACTGTGTTCTGTTAAACGTCCGATAATTTTGTTGATTTACTTGTAAAACTGAAATATTTCGCTGACTAAAGTTGCAAAATTGTCTAATAAAGTTTATTCCGTAATAACTACGTCAAGTGTTTGCCATAATTAGCGTTAATTTATCTAAATTATCAAAAATAAAATAAAACCTTGTATAAGTGAAGTGAACCTACCGACGGTAGAAAGAAAACAATTGTGTTTACAACAGTGCGTTTGACACGCGACCGGCACGCCTGTGCGAAGTGCGTTAAGCGCTAGTTTTGCGTGCGGTCTCCTGCCCCCCGTTGTACGGCTCACGACTACGCTCAAGATATCAAAGAGTAAGCAACACGTAGAGGTGATATAGTCACAGTGTCTCTCAGAGTATTTCACTTTTTGAATTAATTCTTATATTCAAAATTATAAATATAAACTTAGTAGAATTATATTTGTCATGGCACCAACATCAAAATGGGGGTGTTGTTCTAACATTGAAGGAGGCAATCATGTTATATGTATGACTTGCAGTTATACTTATCATTTTGACTGTTTACAATTGGATTATAATTCCGTAAATAAAAGAAAGTGGAAATGTCCCAACTGTGCAGAAAAAAGGGTTAATCTTGATTGCACACCCATACGCAGCTCTGTACCAATTAATGTAGATGAGCCAAATGTTACAAAACGTGGAACAAAACCAAAGAATACATTATCATCAGTCCTCTGTGGTTCAAGCAGCCCAGTATCTAAAGAAGACATCTGTGAAATTGTAAGAGACGTGTTTAAGACTGAGAGCAAAAACTTAATTTCTGAATTTAATAACAACATGAAGAGTTTATTAATGTCCGAATTGACACCTTTGAAAAACGAAATTATAGACTTAAAAGAATCCATGCATTTTATTAATCAAAAGTATGAGGAATTCAAGAGTGAACATGAGAAGGCGATAGTGATTATAGATGAACTGCATAAAATGAACTCAAGTTTGCAATCCACTGTAAATAATTTAAGTTCAAAAGTAAATCTATTAGAACAGCATGCAAGACTATGTAACCTAGAGATTCAACAGGTTCCTGAAAGGAAAAATGAAGACCTCTTTAAAGTTATTACGACCCTAGGCAACGTTGTAAAAGCTGACGTCTCCCCGGATGATATTGTTAAGTGCTCTCGTGTTGCCAAAATCGACCCAACTGGCTCTCGGCCACGTATAATCGTAGCGCAATTGAGCACCCCTAAGCTTCGTGATAAATTTCTTGCTGCCACCTTGAATTATAATAAGTCAAAAAAGAATAATGAGGATAAGTTAAACACGAAAGACTTAGATATTACCGGCGAAAAAAGACCTATATATATAACTGAGCATCTATCACCTGGAAACAAAGCCTTACACGCAGCAGCGAGACTAAAAGCAAAGGAAAAAAAATATAAATATGTTTGGGTCAGAAATGGCAAAGTATTTGTTCGTAAGGGAGACGATACAGGTGTAATTATAATAAGAGATATGAGTTCATTGGATAAAATGACTTAAGTTATTTTTTTTATTTTTAGTTTTGTTAAAAGTAAAATATTAATTATAAATTTTTCAACTTTTAAAATTCGCTAATATAGAAATATACTACCAAAATGTAAGAGGACTACGCTCAAAAACATTAGACTTTTATAGAAATTTAAGTAATAGCAACTACGATTTAATTGTTTTGACAGAAACTTGGTTGAATGATGATGTTCTCAGTACTGAACTGTTTGATCAGAGATATACTGTTCACAGGAGAGACAGGAAGCTCAATAACAGGTACCAAAAACGTGAAGGTGGAGGTGTCCTTATTGCGATAAAACGAAAATTCAATTCTAAAAGAATAATTTCTTGGGAGACTAATAACGAGGATCTCTGGATCACATTTGAAGTTAATCAAAACAAGTCGTGTAATAAATATGCAGTATGTGCAGTATACTTGCCTCCTCCTGTGACCAGAATATCATTATCTATGTTAATAGATAGGTGTAACCATATTTTTGAGCAAAACAATTTTTCTAAAATAATTTTGGGAGACTTCAATATGAGTTGCATTGACTGGAACTTGGTTGAAAATCCGTCTTATAGTCCGCGAAGTATAGCACAATTGCTTATTGACTTTATTAACACTAATAATTTAAATCAATTTAATAAAGTAGTTAATTCTAGTAACAAAATATTAGATTTGGTGTTCTCAGATATTGACAACTGTAAAGTAACAAAGACTTCACAAGTTCTCAGTAAAATTGATAATTATCACCCTCCTTTAACCTTGGAAATTCCCACCACCCACACAAATTGTCTCTCTTTGAGTTCTGGTAAAAAACTTAATTACCATAAAGCTGATTTTGAGTCAATACGGAATGCTTTAGATAAAATACAATGGTCATCGATGTTCAATAACTGTAAAGATATAAACGAGATGGTTTTTCAATTTCATGATGTAGTGAACAATATAATTAAAAAGTTTGTACCGTACGTTTCAATAAAACAGAATCAATATCCTCCATGGTATACACGTAATTTAATAAAAAGATTAAATGAAAAGCAAAAGGTTAGAATCAGGTTTAAAAAATACAATAATCCACTCGATGAATTCGAATATAAAATCCTTAAAAAACGCTGTGAAAGGTTGTCCCAGTCGTGTTATAATATATATATTAGGAATATAGAGGCCACTATAACTACCAATCTTAAGCGATTCTGGACCTATGTAAACTCCAAAAGGCGGAACTCTAGCAGTTACCCTTCTTCTATGTCTTATAATAACATCACTTCAAATAACGGTATTGACATTTGTGATATGTTCGCCTCCTATTTTGCATCTGTTTACAATCAAAACAATAATACCGCAAGTTTAAAATGTTCAAACAGTCACTCTTTAGAAACTTTATCAACTATACAACTAAGCCTAATGGAAGTTTTAAATAAATTAAAAAATCTTGACGAAGGCAAGGGTGCGGGACCGGATGGCATTTCTCCTTTTTTTATTAAAAAATGTGCTAAAAACTTAACAGAACCGTTGCTCCATATCTATAATGCCTCACTCGCATCAGGTGTTTTTCCAGATAAGTGGAAGATAACAAAGGTGGTCCCCATTTATAAGAATTCAGACAAAACAATAATTACCAATTATAGACCAATTTCAATTCTTAACTATTACGGTAAAATCTTAGAGTCCTTGGTCAATCCATATATTATTAACTACTTTAAAAAATATCTAAGTATACATCAACATGGTTTTATAAATCTAAGATCTACTACTACAAATTTAGTAACTTTTGTTGAGGACATTTCCAGAGTAATAGATAAAGGCAAACAGGCTCACGTCATATACACAGATTTTAGCAAGGCGTTTGACCGAGTACCTCTCCACATTCTAACTTTAAAATTACGTCTCTATGGGTTCTCAGGTTCTCTCCTGCAATGGCTTTCATCATATCTTCAAGGAAGATCATTTTTTGTTGTGATTAACGGATTTGAATCCAGAAGATATGATATCACATCAGGTGTACCACAAGGATCCCATTTAGGCCCTACTCTGTTTAATATTTTTGTGAATGATATTCCTGAGCATATCACTCATTCCAAGCCATTTATGTATGCTGACGATCTAAAAATACTAAAAGTAATTAACACCTCATCCGACGTCCAATTGCTCCAATCAGACTTAAATAGCCTCTGCACCTGGTGTAAATCCAATGGTATGGATCTAAACTCCGATAAATGTTATTACATTAACTTTACTCGTAAGGTCAGTGGAGTAATAGGCGGTACATACTTCATAGCGAATTCGAAAGTAAATGAGGTTGACCACATACGGGACTTGGGCATTTTAATAGATAGAAAACTATCGTTCATACCACACTTCGAACATACAGTAAAAAGAGCGTCGAGGACTCTTGGTTTTGTCCTGCGAAATATTAAAGCCTTCCGTAACACACAAACCAAAATCATCTTGTACAACTTACTAGTCCGAAGTATCATAGAATATGGATCAGTAGTCTGGCGACCACATTTTTCATGTCACATGCTCCGAATTGAAAGGATCCAAAAAAGATTTATTTGGCATTTAGCTTATTCAACAGGAGAAGCTAAGAGGCTAAATACATACACAGACAGATTACATAAATTCAATATGTTTAGTTTAGATAAACGTTTTGACATTCTTGACTTAATATTTTTCTATAAGATTTTTAGAAATAAACTAGACTGTCCCCAACTACTAAATGAATTTCAATTGAGAGTTCCATGCAGATATCCACGAAAATATATTAAATCTTTGTTTATGGTACCATTTCGTAGAACGGTTTTGGGTCAGAGTTCTCCGGTTCCACGTCTTTGTAACCTCTATAATAGGTTTTCCAGTGAATGTGACGTCTTCCACGATTCAATATATAGTTTTAAGAAGTCTATAACTAAAAATGTAAACAAGTAAATCGCTATTAATATATTTGTATACTTGTGAGCATTCTAGAACACATTATTATTATATTTTTTTCTTGTTCATCCCGTATTAGTTTTATGCATGCTGTGGTTATCAGTAAGTAGTTGTGCAATTTATATTGTGTAATTTATTGTATTTTCATATTTGTATTTACGAAATTGTAACAACTGTTGGTAACCCATAAATAAATAAATAAATAAATAAATAAATAAATAAATTAGTGCGTTTAAAAAAACCCTTCAGTTCTATAATATTAGTGTAGATTTAAATCTACCGTAAATAATTGGTCAACTAATTCTAAACTGCCTTAGTTTAGAATTAGTTATCAACACATTTATTTATATCACATAATTTTCTAGCTAGTGTGTGAAATGTTTCACGCAGTAGGTACATTTTGTATTCATAGAATCTATTTAACTATTAGCGGTTGGCAAGCGAAGTTATAAAACAACGCCAAGAATCCGTCAACTTCAGTTGAAATATTTCGGTAGCTCTTGCACACCAAACAAGCCATAAAACGAATTTGATATGCCACCTGCATAACTAATTAGTTTTATCATTGTTATACATTTAACGTCACGAATAATTAAATATCAAAGTCAATTGATATTGCGGAATTCAAATTCAAAATCATTTTTTGACGTGACAACGTCTTATAATTCGATGGAGCCGGCTGCAAGAACGAAAAACCATGACGCATTTTACCTCGCTCTGAGGCGCTCCATTTTCTTATGACATTGTCACGTTCAACTATCGTCAGTAAACCGACTTTACAGACAACCGATTTTTTATTCAAAATAGTATATCATACCGTAACTGAATCTACCACTAGATTCAAGACAAACGGAAGAGAGAAACCGGCGAAACAAAGTCGTTGGTAATCTTTTGAATATTAAATAACAAAAATTCGCCTACTTTGAATTAAAAACATAGCCATATACGGGCTGATGATTTTTTTTCACTCAGAGTCACCAGTCATAAGGGATTGTTTTATCGGTCAAGTATTTTCGGATTCTTACTAATAAAGATTTTAAGAGATTAAAGAAGATTAAAGATTATACGGTTATATAAACGTTAAACCAATTGAAGATAAATAGTAGATCATGTTTCTGACATATATTAAGTTTATACTGAGTCAAGACTACAATCAACGTACGACCTCAGGTAACCTGCCCACACTGCTAAGGTTTGAGTCTGCCGGTTCAAGGTTTATTATACAAAAGCCCACCTTCATCCTACATTAATAAATAAATTCTTTTTTGAGACTGAAATTACAACTTATATTTTAGTCAAAGGTACTTTTTATCTGACTGTTCGTTTAAATTTTACGTAGTCCAAACTAGGGCTGAAAAATGTATTAATTTACTAGCAGCACACCGCGGTTTCGCGCGCGTACTTACCATTCCCGTGAGAATACGGGGATAAATTATAGCCTATGTGTTATTTTGATATATAAGCTTATTATATAAAGTTTTAGTTTAGTAGTAGTTAAATTAAATAATATTATTGTAAAGTTTCATTAAAATCCACTCAGTAGTATTTGTGTGAAAGAGTAACAAACATCCATACAAATTTCACGTTTGTAATATTAAGATTTTCAAGAAAATTATATGGGCTAAAATAGTAATTTACTTAACTCCTTTTCTAACACTGTATATGCGTACATGCACGCACCACCACCATTTACCACAAATATTACTATCTTTAATATTATTAACTATCAAAAAATATATTAAGTAAACTACATTTAGTTATTGCAATGGTAACAATTCGTTTTACCGATTCTAGATACGGACAACGGAATTATATTACAGACATGGTAAGTCATCTCCGCCCTTGGGGTTCGAACCGAAATAATTTATGAAACAGAAAAACAAAGTTATACCTTAAAAGGATAGAATGTACTTATTGTTTATGATGCAGTTATTGATGGGTTAATGTATTTGTACTATAATTACTATTTTCTGGTGTTCGCGGTTTTATCAGCGTACTAGCTGTTGTCCGCAGCTTCGCCTGCGTTAACTTACTCAACTTGATTACTGTTAGTCACAGCGTAATGTTATATAACCTTGGCCTTCCTCGATAAATGGGCTATCTAACATTGAAAGAATTATTCAAATCGGACCAGTAGTTCCTGAGATTAGCGCGTTCAAACAAACAAACTCTTTAGCTTTATAATATTAGTATAGATAGACAAAGTACGCAACATAACAAACGCACAAACTCCACAGATTTTACATTAAAAAGAAAAAAAAACATTTATTTGACCACAAATTAGAGACAACAACAAAATTGTTTAAAATAGACAATATAAAATAACATAGATACTTATAGATTTTGATATTACAACATGATTGTTTACAATAAACTAGTGTCTCAACTCAAGTGTAAACTCAAGGATGCAGCCAATTAGTTTTGTTCGACATAGTCAGATAGCCAATATTAATACGGTATCTGACGCCGTTTAGTGCAGGTAATAATTAATAATAAATTCGGACAGCTGTGACACAGTTCATACTAGTACAGTTTTTTTTTTTTCTTTTACGCCGGGAAATGCTCTGAAGCTTCCCGCGGGGGAGTGAGTCTCCCCACGCGGGTATGTGGGACTCGCTGCGCCCGACAGCTGATAAATGGACGCAGCTCTACTCACTAAAACCCGGCGAGTGCCACCAATGCCGCCTTTGTTGAGGTGCCCCGGATCTAGAAAACAAACAGGGCACCTCGACGGCTAGTCAGTCCCGCAAGGGACTGACGCCACCTCCACAGAGGGGTTGTCCCGCACCACAGAACAACCCCTCCCAACGTCGGGACAGTACAATGGGGTGAGGTTCACATCCTCACCCCTTGCCCCCTGCTCTTCTGTCCCCTCTTCTTATAAGAGGGGTACAAAGAGCCCCCTCGGCCCAATTAGCTTCGCCCAAGGTGCACCGCTCACCCTAGATCACTGAACCCCACCGCCACGACAAGGCCTGAACCATATGGTGGGGATACTAGTACAGCTGTCAACGACAATATCTTGGCTCAAAATGTAATATACAGTTTTTTATATAAATAGCTTAAGAGAGAGCAGTATTATGGAAATGTTAATCAAGTATTATTATTATATTATTATTATTAAATAAATATATTAAATAAATAAATAAAATTATAGCTTAAATATAAAACTAGGAACAAAAGACCGGTTTGTCTGTTTGGATGGTCTGGGCTGATAATGATTATAATAATATTATCAGATCTAGTAGATCTAGATACTAAGATACCTCGGTAACACTGAAGATGTTTAGAAAATGAAAAACGGCTTAATGTAGAAAGTTGCCAATACTTTTATTGTTTTTCGAAGTAATCTCCGTTTCTTTCGACACATCGTCGCATTCGATTGAACCACTGAGAAAAGCAGTGGGCCCATTCTTCCTTAGGAGTCTCTTCTATGGCATTTTCGTACGCTTTCACCGCATCTTCAGGGCTCGTAAAGCGAATACCTCGAATTTTATCTTTAGTTCTTGGGAATAAATGAAAGTCGCGGGGCGCCAGGTCAGGACTGTAAGGCGGATGACTCATTATCTCGACACCTGCCATAGTCAAATATTCAACAGTCCGTTTCGCGGAGTGCACTGAAGCATTGTCGTGGTGAAGGAGGATCCTGCTTCGTGGGCGCTGCTGTCGATTTTTTCCCAAGACAACAGACAAACAGTGATTGATATACCAGTCTGCAGTAACTGTCCTTCCATCTTCTAGCACAACTGTCGCGAAATGACCTTTCCGACCAAAGAATGAGGCAATCATCTTTTTTCCTTGACTTCTTCCTTTCTTTACCTTAGCTGGCCGATCCTCGAAAGGAAACACCCACTGAGCTGATTGTCTTTTGGTTTCGGGTTCGTAGCAATATATCCAGCTTTCATCACCTATGATGATATCAAATACATTTGAGTTACCGCCGTTGAACTTATCTAACATTTGGCGACACCAGTCCATGCGGAGGCGTTTCTGGTCGTCGGTTAAAGTATGGGGAATCCATCTGGTACAAAGCTTCCTGACGCCTAAATGTTCGTGTAATATTTTTTTAACTTGACTCATACCAATGCCTAGGCTTGCCCATATCTGCTGATAGGTCACTCTCTTATCTTCCTCTATCATGCGTCGCACAGCACTGATGTTATCTTCAGTAGTCGCTGTTAAAGGACGTCCCTCACGCGGATCATCACTGAGATTGCTACGTCCACGCTTAAACTCGTTAAACTAATTGTAAATAGTGGCACAAGATGGGGCTTCATTAAAAAATACTAATCGCAGCCTATCATAGCTTTGTTGTTGAGTAAGCCCACAACGAAAGTCATAATAAATCATTGACCGAAAATTTTCTCGCGTTATGTTCATTTTCACGTGTAACAAGAGTTTTAGATTTGCCGCCAATTCACAAAAACAAATGACAAATGAATGCAATATACTACATTAGGTTACTAATGAGTTCTAAAATTGAAATTCAAAAAAAGTTTTCTTTTTCAATGTTTCTAACTGGCCAGTTCTAAACATTTTCAGTGTTACCCACGTATAAGAAAGTTTTATAAATGACTGTGTTCCATGTAAACGTCACTCACAATTAAATAATTTGAGACAACACAGAGGCTAAGTATGGCCGGATGTCCTCGCTGCAGTTCGAGATTATCATCATCACTAAGACTTTTCCATTCACTGCTTACGCCAAGATGGTCGCACCTTAGGAGTATAGGTATTAGCTGTTGCCCGCAGCTTTAACGCCGCGTTAACTTTTGTCCAATAAATGAAAAAAATGGTGTGAACCCCCTTAACACTTAGGGGTATAAAAATTAGTAATAAACCTATTCTCATACCTACTGAACATACATATAAAATTTCATCAAAATCGGTCAAGCCGTTACTGAGGAGTAGATTAGATGCATGTACCAATTAAATTGTCCAACTAAAAGTAGTTGCATCCTTTATTGCATCAAACCCGTTACAATGTCAATTATAATTTAAACATGGAACGTTTGAACTCATTGTCCATAGAGACCATAGAGTATACAGTTAGGGTCGCATTGGGAACTTAACTGTATCATAGCGCAATGAGAATATTTATGAGCTCATCGTGGTCCTAGTTAACACATACATTATAAGGGTCAAAATCACGTGAATCATGGTCCTAGTTTCAGTCTTTGATGGATCTAACATACTACATTCTGGAAATACATTTCCATGTAAGAGATTTTTAAGTTAGCTATAGAGACAAATTGATCAAATTGGTCTATAAACATAAGCCTTTTGACGTGACAACGTCTTATAATTCGATGAAGCCGGCTGCACGCACGAAAAAACATGATACATGCGGCGTTACCTCGCTCTGAGGCGTTCCATTTAATAAAAATTGACATAATTGTAACTTGAACTTGTATTGTGAAAATGTAACTTGATCAATTCAATTGTGATTTCCATTTACATCCTTCTCTATATCCATACAATATATCTATCAAACAAATAAAATTAAAATTTTCTTTTGAAAAATGCAACCATTCCATCAGCATTTTCTTATGACGTTGTCACGTTCAGTAAACCGACTTTACAGACAACCGTTTTTTATTATCAAAGTTGGTACAAATAAGCATGATGCTGATACACAGACAGGCCTTTTACTGGCAAATGATTGTAAAAAAGTATATATTATGTCAAATAGTAGATTAAATTTCACCCTATAGTCGTAATTCTTAACCTTATAATCTTAATTTTTCATTTAACCCTGATCAATTCTTTATCTCTACCTAATCGTTTTCGTTCCACAAGACTCTACATCGCACCTGTGTTGTGTGGTTAGCCAGCTGACTGGTGCTCAAGAGGCGTGACTGCTCCGGATACACAGTATATTAGATGAGCAACTTATTGGTTCCGATTGTAATATAGAGTTAGGTAACGACATGATTTTAAAAGTATGTTTTTTGTCTGATGTACAAATTTTAGTATTGTTTAAGACAAGCTTTTTATTAGGAGTATCATAAAAAATACTAACCCGTCACACAAGATTTAGTGAACTTTAAAAATTTCCACAATGCTAAAGAATTTTTAAGATAATCATGACTCATCTGATTGTTTTTTCAAAGTTTCACAATGTTGCCGAATAAATTATTAGAAAATAGTAGTATGAAAATTTATTTAGTTTCCTGATTTAGTATATTCCTATATGTTGTATATATTATATAATTAATTAATGTATCCGTGTGATCGAGTATATATGATGATGTTATGTTATGATTTTGTTATCTAAGTTATTGCATTTCCGTTACTTACACATCATTAAACTTTCATACATTTTATTACATCAACAACAAATTATATACTGACGTATATAATATAGGCCCAATAGCTAAATAAAATCGACAACAATTATATCGAAGCATAAACAACAATATTAATAATATAAGAACATTTAAAAATTGAACCCGTTGATGTCTTTTACAAAGAGACCATATGATTAATACCTTCACGCGCGTTGAAGTCTAATACTTAAAAACAAAATAAGCACATATTTGTTATTTTTTTGCATATTAGCTGAATTCATCTATCTTGACCTTGTAAGTATTTACACTAATTCTTGTGCTGTGATAGTAAGGAGTAAGCGTCACCCATGAAGTTCAGACCGAACCTGTTTGGCCTTCTCTTTATATTGGATAGAGTAAGCTTAGTCACGTTTGTGCTAGTGCGTGATATTAGTCAGTGATAATCGCATCCCCACCATGGTTGAGGCCTTGACGTGGCGGTGGGACTCAGTAGCCTAGGGTGAGTCCAGCGCCTTGGGTGAAGCTCATTGAGCCGAGGGGGCTCTTTGTACCCCTATTATAAGAAGAGGGTATAAAAGGGATAAAAAGCAGGGGGCAAAGGGCGAGGATGGGAACCTCACCCCATTGTACTGTCCCGACGTTGGGAGGGGCTGTTCGGTGGTGCGAAACAACCCCTATGTGGAGGTGGCGTCGGCCCCTTGTGGGAATGACTATCGGTCGAGGTGCCCTGTTTGTTTACTAGATCCGGGGCACCTCACCAAAGGCGACATTGGTGGCACTCGCCGGGTTTTAGTGGGTAGAGCTGCGTCCACTTACCAGCTGTCGGGCGCAGCGAGTCCCACATACCCGCGTGGGGCGACCCACTCCCCCGCGGGATGCCTCAGAGCATTTCCCGGCGTTAAAGAAAAAAAAAGTGATAATCACATAGTCGATTTACTTTATATCTATAAATAGAGTAATTTGTAGACTAAACTAAAGGACACTACAACATATTTTTCAGAATGTATCTGATTTGTAAGAAAAAAATAGTTCACTTTTATAACTATACACAAGCTGACAATTTAAAAACGTCAAGTTTCAACGTCAAAGTCAAAAAACAAGTAAATATCTCGTTTTAAATAGCCCTAAAAGAAAAAAATTACCAAGTTAGTTTAAAATGTTTATTCTCGTCTCGTCATACGTCACTTACCATAACGTGGCTTGTCTGCCGTCTTTCCTGTTTCAATTAATATGAAAAAGCTGTCAACTGTATTTATAGACATTCTTTAAATTAATTCATTACACCTAATTACTAATTTAGTTATTCTATGTCCATATTTCAAATGCTTACATTTTTACTTTTTTAACTACTATTCGTAGTAAAATTGCTAAAGACAGGTTACGACACGCAAAAAGTGTTCCGTATGTAAAAAAGTTTCTAGAATTTTCACATAAATCCTATTAGAGCTAGGAATCATATAACTCTTAATACGGTATATCCTAGATTCTCTGACCGATTTAACGTTACATAACTTGCTAGGGTCGGCACTTGTTGAATATATTTAAATACTTATTGAAGCATTGGTTTTGCGAAAATTGAAATACAAGGAAACAAAATGAGGAAGAGAAATCGCAGGTTTATGTTTTTGCATGTTCCAGGTTTACCTCGGGTAAGGCTCCGGGACCTATGCGTGAACTCGCACTTGGGAATGCACTACCCCACTTAATCACCTGCGAGCGCCTTTAGCCGCTTTTTGAGAGTCTCAGATCTGCAGACAACAGGATCACCTTAGCGACAGACTGACCCTGGCGAAGGTCAGACTACTCCTCATAAGGGGTGACTGCCCGGCTGCCACTAAGTTGCCCTCTACATAAAGGACAATAATAACTTAATCCTAAGTAAATTTATAAAAGATAATGTGATAGTTTTCATTTAATATCAAAAAAACAAATAAAAGAAAGAAACAATAATTTCACTTAATAAGTTTAATACATGCTTTAAGTTGTACGTGATTTCAAAATAATAAATTCAATTCAAGTTAGAAAAGCTAACATATTCAAGCGGCAACCCTCGCATTAGTATGATTCCAGGATATGGTGCTTACAGAATTCTTACTAGGAAAGTGGTTTTCACTTTCGCGGCGCACGCACGACTGGTCTCTACCATGGCGTTCAAAATAAAAATAAATCCATGCTCCGAGCCCAAAGATTTGACAGGTCTATTCATTTCTCGCGCCATTTTTTTACCGATTGAGATGAAATGCGAACACATTTAGTTCAGATGCATATCTAGCTGAGCGACGTCACTTTAAATTCAATAAGACGGACGGCCTAAGCTTTTAACTTACAATTGTTGTATATATGTTCAAATCTTACAAATTTTAAAGCAGCTATTTAAATATAAAATCAAACAAAAAACAATAGAGTCGTTATGTTAAAGGATTATTGTTATGAATAAAAAAGTAACGATAAAAAAAAAGCAAACAGTTATGAGAATATATATCCAAGATGAACTAGGCTATGGATGCTGGTGATGAGCAACAGTAATATATAGCGAGCTATTCCCTCCACAATTCTACTATCACAATGTGAGTTTTTGGTAATTTTGATATCGTTGATTGGACAGTAAAGGGCCGACAAAAATGCTAATGTATATCAGATTAAATGCAATTATATATAATAATTAAATAATGGAGTTTTTTTCGTTAAGTTTTGGAAAAAATTGAATAGTCATAGATCAAATGTAAAGCCACCGAATGATATCGTTTCTTGAAATATTCGTTGATTTATCATCAAAACGCTATAAATTATATATAATAATATATAATTGCAATTTTTTATTGCAAAATGACTCATGTAACGTTATTGTTGCAAATATTTGTTAACCTGAAATTCTCTAGAAATAATTGTCTGAAATTGTTACATTGTTTTATTACGTAATATGTAGAGTATACAATTTCGAGATATGCGTCTATAATGAACTCGTCGGACATTGACCTTATGAAACCCTGGCAAACACGTCCCTGGCAAAATGCCAGATGACAATTTAACTTACAATTCGTATGGAGGATCTCTTCTTTATATTCTATATATTATTCTCGGTCAAATATGAATATAGAGTATGCTCTATATTCATGTTATTATAGTCCGACAGTTTTTATCACTTCTACCGTAAATAGTCTAAAAAAAAGCTACATTGCATCGAATTTGAAGACTTGAAGATAGAAATTATATGTAGCATTTATTTTTTATATTACTCTATCTGAATGGTTTCTTTAACGCCAGGAAATGCTCTGAGGCATCACGTGGGGGAGTGGGTCTCTCCACGCGGGTATGAGGGACTCGCTGCGCCCGAAAGCTGGTAAGTGGACGCAGCTCTACCCACTAAAACCCGGTGAGTGCCACCAATGCCGCCTTTGGTGAGGTGTCCCGGATCTAATAAACAAACAGGGCACCTCGAAGCTAGGCAGTCCCCTAAGTGACCGACGCCACCTCCACCGAGGAGTTGTCCCGCACCACAGAACAACCCCTCCGAACATCGGGACAGTATAACGGGGTGAAGTTCCCATCCTCGCCCCTTGCCCCCTGCTCTATTATCCCCTCTTCCTATAAGAGGGGTACAAAGAGCCCCCTCGGCTCAATTAGCTTCGCCTAAGGTGCAGCGGCTCACCCTAGGTTACTGAGCCTCACCGCCACGTCAAAGCCTAAACCGTGGTGGGGATCTGAAGGGTAACTGTCAGACGAGCCATATGATGAAATAATAAATCTTGGACAGCTGTTTAACAGATGAAATAATGGCAAATATGTCTTCATCTGAGTGGTGATGAACAAGTGACTATAGTTACAAGTTAAAATATGAATCGATATAAACTATTTCAATACCAGCCCAGTTCAATCATAGATAATAAATGGGGTCAATCTTCTTATTTCTTACAAGCTTTGTTTAGAAAATAATAATAAATAGCAAACAATAGACGACATTTTTAATCTTCTCATTTATCACAATGTTTGTGAGGGATCAACGTCCGTGATGTGTGCTCACGAGGTTGGCTCACCGCTCTACTTACCGCAGTCTCTATATGAGGAATGTACCGACTATCGCAACTGTTTTACAATTAATAGATGCATCATTGGACAGTTTTGCTGATTGTTTACCTTTGGTTTAGTTTTTATTTTTCCCGAATTTAATAGGTTTTCCATGAGAATTTTGGGATACTAAACGAAGTAAAAACTACCATTCCTACCATTCTGGACCTCTTATTTACTTCTTAAAGAAATATATAATAAAATAAAAAATATGACAAGAGTATAATTACTTCTTAAAGAAATATATAATAAAATAAAAAATATGACAAGAGTCTAATTACTTCTTAAAGAAATATATAATAAAATAAAAAATATGACAAGAGTCTAATTACTTCTTAAAGAAATATATAATATAATAAAAAATATGACAAGAGTCTAATTACTTCTTAAAGAAATATATAATAAAATAAAAAATATGACAAGAGTCTAATGTCCGATGATTATCAACGCAATGATAAGAATGTTTATGGGTGACGTTGATTATTAGGTCTCATAATTTGCCTACCTCTACTCAACAAAAAGTATTTATTAGTATCCTTAAATCCTTAAAGTATTTATTAGTATCCTTAACTTTATTCATCTACTATTAAATCAATCACAAATGAATAATGGTGTTTATTTTAAAGGTTTTACTCAAAAACGAGTTGTCATTTTAATATCAATAGAATCACATCACAAACACAGCTTGAGTGCTTTTTTTTTTAATTGTGAAAAGCATTTTATTTAATAATGAATACTACAATAAGGTTTTGTCACTGGCTGTTACGTGATCAGAATTACCTTTGAAGTTAGTGAAGCGAGTTCGTTGTTGTTGGCCAGAAAATGTACTAGCTCTAGCCTGTGAATTTACCCGTGATATTATTTCTTTTGTAACAATTTTATTCAAGGTTCACAATAACAGCTGTAAGTGTAAATGAACATTGCTTTGATATTTTACGTTATTGTAGTATGACTGCCAAAGTAAATGGGGAAATAGGATTTCTACGAAATATTTTAGATTTTACTTTTAACATACTAACCGGTGTCCACAGCTTCGCCTGCGCTAACTCAGATTTACAACCGCATCCGGATTGATGATGATTATTTATATAGCCTATGACCTAACCCAAGGTATAAGCCATCACCATTTCAACTTTCATCCAAATCAGTTCAGCGGTTTTCCGTGAAAGATCAACAAACATCCAAACTTACAAACTTTTGCCTTTATAACATTAGTAAGAAATAAAAACCAAACCAAATAAAAAAAAATATCAACTTATATAATTAATGATAATAATAATAAATTATTTCATCAATTTCTACACAAACATTAAATTAGACAAGGGTAATATTTTATATAGGAAAAATAAACAACAGAAATCAAATAAAAAGTAGGCCAATGATATGGGATTATATTACATATATAGAATTATGGGATATAATTTTTAATAATTATCAAATAAAACCTTTAATTTTAGAAAAAAATAATCTATCAAGCATATTTCACCACAAAAATACCTTTGAACAAAATAAATCCTCTTCCAATATACATAGACATTTCGATTGTTAAATAATTTATAAGTTAGGAGATTATCAAAAATTTCCAAAGATCGTTCAGTAAATACCAAGATGAGGCAACAACAACAACACAAACAAAGGTCAAGTCTTGCGAAGCTCGTCAGATTCGTGTCGTCCGTACAATGTATTCTAGTTCATTGTCAGACAAAATGTACATTCTAAATATAACAGATATACTTTTTGATAAATTTAACATTTAGAATAATTTTAATAAATCTATACTTATATTATAAAGCTGAAGAGTTTGTTTGTTTGTTTGAACGCGCTAATCTCAGGAACTACTGGTCCTATTTGAACAATTCTTTCAGTGTTAGATAGCCCATTTATTGAGGAAGGCTATAGGCTAAAACATCACGCTGTGACTAATAGGAGTTAAGTTAAGTAAGTTAACGCGGGCGAAGCTGCGGGCAACAGCTAGTAATATATAATACATAATGCATACATATTTATACTAAATCAATTTGACAGATAATACTTGTTGTTCCTAATATTTGTTGGAAATACTGGTAAATTATTTTAGGGAGCTAGCGTTATCAGACAGATAACGAGAAGAAAAGAAAAAGAGAATATGAAGTAAAAAAAAGAATTCTGTTTGGCGTTTGCGCTGAAATGAACTGACGTAACGTGAAAGGTTGTGGGTTCAAAACCAACCAAGAACAGACATTTATAAGGTGGATATGTTCGTACTAAAATGATGTACATAATATAAAAAAAACTCTTAATCCCACGTTCATGTGTCAAGTTAGCATGATTGATCATCCGTGTTGATCATAATTTGGGTTTCTAATAAAAAAGGGTGCAAAATTGCATTTATTATTTATTGATACAATCTAACAAGGATAACTTTGCCCACATCAAATTGGCATCAGAAATATGATCATTACAAAAATGACTTTGCTCGTCGACCTAACAACACCAGAAATATGAACCGAAGAAGAAATAATCTCGAGCCATTTATCAATATCAATGTGGAGTCGCTCAATATATCGACTCTACATCGAGAACATATTACAAAAAGGTTTACTGTAAGTCACGACAAGGCCGAATCTTGATCTAGATACACTGGGTAAGTTGTACTCGATTATAGAACTGATACTGGTTGACATCATCATGTGACTATCAACTGGTTATATCATCATCATCATCAGCCTCTATCCCACAATGAACGCTTAGATGACCGATCCCTTGCCACTCACATCCAACACGGACCAGCCACAGTACGGAGATCGTCTGCCCCAACACTTCGTCTTCTGGGTATGCCTATATTTTTATTTATTTATTTAGCTTTTATATTCCACAAATATAACATAATTTATTTCTATATATGGTTTTGTTTGTCTATATGTTTATTTATTATTTTTCGTGTGACCTCCATCCTTTTCCACCTTTCCCTGTCCTTTGCTACGAGCATCCAATTTTTTCCTACTGTCTTTATTATGTCAGAAAATATGGGGTATAACTATATAGTAGGGTTTAAATGTTTTCTTGTATAGAGCAAAGTGTTCGCGTTCATTGTATGAGTCCTATGTCTAGCAGTGGACGGATAGAGGCTGATAATGATAGGCCAGAAACGGCTGAGCTCGAGTCTTGAAGTGATAAACGACATCCATAGACACCCGCTACATCATTAGGTGCGTTGTCAGCCTTTCAAATATGAATGCTCTTTTCTTGAAGGTCCCTAAGTCGTATCGTTTCTGAAATACGGATGGCAGCTGGTTCCATATAGTTGTCGCGCGAGGCAGGAAATGTCGTAAAAATCGAGTTGTTGTGGATTTCCTAACATCGAGGGATATAATATAGGAATAGCTTTATGAAAAAGATTTTTTGATAAGTACATATTGTGACTTCATTTTGCTATGCGGAAACTTTACTAGAATTTTTTGCCATTTTTATTATATGGCCATAAATCCAAAACCAATCGCAATCTACTGCTAGGTATCGTTAGATTTACCAGAAGTTTAAAGAAAGCTTCGTAACTTTCACGAGGAATACTACAACAAATGTATAAAGTTATCACTTAAACGATAATGCCTATTACAGCGGTCTTTAAATAATTTTCAGTGTCACTAATTGATCTTTGTCAAACCTGCCCCAGGCCTCCACGCCTAAATCCGGCCCTGGACTTTCCAATACGTATGAGGAAGTCTCAGAACTGGTTTTCAACAGAGATCGAAAGTGAGACCATCTGATATACGATAAAATAACATTTGGTTATGTCACGAAATATACCGGTAGTTCGAAGAATTGATTTATCGTTCCAAAAGAAGACTTATCTTTGACGACCTCTGTGGCTCAATGGTTAGCGCGTTGGCGCTCAAGCCGGAGGTAGCAGGTTCGAATCCCGCCAGGGAACGTAATACGAACGTAAAACGTATGTAATAAAAAATCTTAAATATATGTATAGTATAAAAGTATTAAATATATTTCCGTTGTCTGGTACCCGTAACACAAGTTCTTGGAGAACTTAGCACGGGACCAGATTGACGTGGTGTAAAAAGTGGCCATAGATATTACTATTATCATATTATCTACCTATATTGAATTTGTGTATGTGTTATCAGATCAGTCTGGCGTTCATCTATGTACAGCAGTGGACGGACGCTGGTTGATAATGATGAAGATGATATGCCTCTTTATAATACACGCTAAACGCTTACTTTATTGAGTGTTATTTTATGCTTGATCTAACTTGAATGAGTGGCAGCAAACGATTAAATCGATGATTTTAATTTGTTCATAATAATTTTTATGAGAATTAATTAAAATTTGAAGCTTTACATTATTATCTATATATTTATTATTCTTTTTTACAACTTAATACAATAATAGAACAGATGCATTTAATAAACAAGGTGTACTTATCTCTATTAGAGATCTCTATTATTCTATGGAAGTAAATATAAAGGTAGAATTGGACTATAAAAATGATAACCTATAATCAATTTTACAGCTTCATTTGCAAATTTTCCAATTAAAACCAGATCGAAAAAAGCAAACTGCGAGTCAATAAAATAATTGAATGCGCAATAGACAATAGCGTTTCAGGTTGCAACATTATTGCATTCTTTTTTCACACGCACAATAAGTAGGCTACAAACCGATCCGCGTTCTTTGTTCAAAATCATGGTATCGATCCAAGATGGCTCCACAATGGGCGCCATTTTTTTTTATCTAGTCGGTGCCCGCGGTTTTGCACTCGTCAAGTTTTTTTTTCATATTAACTAACAATTTTCATACAAAGAAATATTTATTCAATTAATCTAGTGGTTAGCTCGTGAGAACTTGTGTTATGGGTTATTAATAACTTTAATTAATAAAAGGAAATTAATTTAAGGACTCTATATAAATAAGACATTTACGATCTGACGCATGTATTGATCAAACAAAATAAGCACTTGGCGGGTTTTGAACCCACGACTGTGTGCCTATAATCTCCTGTCGTATGACATATCAAGTTTGGATATCTATATCCAAACTTATAAATGGTTATAAATGGTAAAAATTGAGCAAATTCGACCTAACATTAATTCCATTTGCATAAACAGTTCAAATGCATTTAAAATATCTTTAAGCTTTTGATATTAATTAATTTAGTTATTTGATTTTCTGTCTTTTTTTATAGAAGGCCTGCAACCGCGTACACCTCTAACCTTATTTCGTGGTTAATCGCAATAAAGAGGCATACAACAATAAAATTAGAATTGCAACTGTAGCTGAAACGTCTTACAAAACCGGTACACTTTACACAATTATCACTCACTTATAAGGATCTGTAATCGGGTCAGAATTTAACTGATTAACATCATTTTTTAATATTGGTACCTGATGGTAGGTCACGTTGCCTAGAGGAGTTACCAAAGACAAGCTATTCATTCATGCGTTGCGGATGAGTGTAACCGGACCTGTTTTTCTTTCCGAAACACAGCAAAGCCGTTCATTAGAAGAGATAAGTAAGATGGTGGTACTCATAGTGACGGGAGTACGGCACAAGTACATCCCTACCACCGCGGCACAGGTACATCCCTACCACCGCGGCACAGGTACATCCCTACCACCGCGGCACAGGTACATCCCTACCACCGCGGCACAGGTAGAGTAAAATAATATTTATTAAAAAAAATCCGACTCATCGTCTTTGAAACTCGATAACTGAAGTAAATGATTATGTTTAAATTCCATCATCATCATCAGCCTCTATCCGTCCACTGCTGAACATAGGCCTACTTGAATGAACGCCAAGACGGCCGATCCCTTGCCACTCGCATCCAACACGGACCGATTACTGCACGGAGATCGTCTTCCCACTTCCTTCTTCGTTTCAAGTCCATACCTGAAACAAATAAAAAAATATATTAAATATTTATTGCTAATAAACAAAATTACATGTATGTAATAACTTACGGGTAACTTTATTGTAACTTAGTGTATTTATTTTAAATATTATGCGTAAGTAAAACAGAAATGTGTATTTATTATTGTTTAAATTTAATGTTGAGTTATTCCGGGGTCTGCAAGAAAAAGTGCCAAGTAAAATCTTATATTTTTTAAAATGTAATGCTAAACTTCTCTTTGTTAGAATTCAATCGCAAATACCACATTTTTGAAGCGTTACGTAACTTTTTACGTGCTGCGTGGCACGAACAAGTGTCAAAAATGCGGCCTCCAATTAAAAATCATTCAAATAACGTAACTAGTTTAAGCGCATTCAGACTCAGAATTGGAATTACAAGCAAATATATTTTATTATGGCTCCAAAGCTTGTTAAGTTCTTGCCTTAATCAGAAATTACTTAGTCCATATTACATCTCACAGAATATGATAGAAAAACAACTATTTTTTTTATATAAATTCCTATCATGGTTTGTCTAATTGCTATTTTGCAAAAAAAGCAATTGAACCGATTTGAATGTTTTTTTTTTTTCATTCTGTGGAGTATGAGTTTTGGACACGGTTGGTCTGTTGTTTCTGGTAATAATACCGTTCGTTTATAATAATAATAAAAATTGAATTACCGCCGATCAATATTCGACGGATTTTTTACTTAATTTCTTCTATTATTGATAGCTCTTAAGGCACTGCTCCACCGCGACATGAAGAGGCTACACACATTTGTCAAGTTTCGCTTTGCAAGAAAATTTGTCACTGGTTCCACTGCAACCACGGATACGCTACGCATTAATTGACTTTTTTTGCAATTGACATTTTAACACAAGTGCGTAGCTTCTTGAACGCGCCGCAATGGAGTAGCGCCTTTAATCTAATATTGCCACAAAAAAGTTAATCATACGACCAACAAAGAAGAAAAAGTCTATCGAGTTTTGTCATATAGCGTAATATAATATATTGTCATAATATATGTAATATTGTGATGTCAAATAGAACCACACCTGTGTCGGTCAACAGAATTACGTTATAGAAAGTGATGTGACGCAAGCGGGCGGGGCCAGATGAGTCGCGGACTTTCAACTGACCACCGACCGATCACTGTACATGACGTAGCGATCACTGTACATATTGTGACGATTACTGTACATGTCGTGGTGATCACTGTACAATTAATTAAGATATGATTTAATGTATGTACGCACTACGCATTGAAAATGTTGTATTGAACGCTACTTGTATTGATTGAAATGACTTGGTTTATTCGTTAATTATAATCAGCCTATATACGAGTTCACCTCAATCCAGCGATTATAATATTATACCACATTTCCGTGTCGTCTACATTCATCTATTAATATTTACGTCACCTCGCTCGCCTTGACGATCATATACCACCTGTTTTTTTCGCTTAATTCATTACTTTGAGGTTTAGCTTATTCAAGTCGTTTGACAGTTATTAATTCTTGTTTTTTCAACGAACTCTCGAGTGAATTATACTTTATAGATTTTTTTTTCTTTAACGCCGGGAAATGCTCTGAGGCATCCTGGGGGGGAGTGGGTCTCCCCACGCGGGTATGTTCCCTGCGCCCGACAGATGGTAAGTGGACGCAGCTCTACCCACTAAAACCCGGCGAGTGCCCCGGATCTAGCAAACAAACAGGGCACCTCGACGGCTAGTCAGTCCCACAAGGGACCGACGCCACCTCCACAGAGGGGTTGTCCCGCACCACATAACAACCCCTCCCAACGTCGGGACAGTAAAATGGGGTGAGGTTCCGACCCTCGCCCCTTGCCCCCTGCTCTTTTGTCCCCTGTTCTTATAAGAGGGGTACAAAGAACCCCCTCGGCCCAATTCGCTTCACCCAAGGTGCAGCGGCTCACCCTAGGTTACTGAGCCCCACCGCCACGACAAGGTTTGAACCTTGGTGGGGATACTTTATAGATAAGTATTTGAGTGGTAAATGATCAACGTTCCCCATGGACATCAACACACCCGGAACTTATGTCAAGACTCCAGCTCATTCATTTTACTTGTAACCAAACTACCATCTTTGGTATTTGTCAGTGAACTAGTTTTGATCTTATTTACACAGCATAGCTGATTGCAGGGATTTTTTTATGTGACTTGGACAGGGTAACCGGCAGACGAGCCCTGATGATTGTTAGTAAGTGATCAGAATTGACCATGAACTTGAGTTTATGCTAGCCTATCAAACTCATTGATTCCTATTTTAAGACGTATGATAACTCTCGGTGTGGACATGTTTTGCGCATTCACCCATAGGTCGTCCCCGGGGATACGTGGGACTGCCGGCGCTCCCCGTTACTGCGCCGGTATACCGCATTAAAACCACTGCGAGTTGCCTTCAGCCGCTTGAAGTGTTCTATGTTCCAGATCTGACTAATAGAGGACATCCCCCGTAACCGGGTGATTCCCTCAAAAGGGCTAATCGGGCTTGCTAGGAAGTTACAGTACCTACTGCAAATGCGGAATCCTTAAAACTCGGTAAAATTGACTTCTTAGAGATCGAAATTTGACAAAAATGTGATTTATTAATAAAGCCTTTTTACGTTAAAAACATTTCTATAGTTCAAATAAACTAATTAAACTCTTTATAGTTACTTCACAAACAATCCGTTTGAAATTAGTAAAAGATTTTGTAGTTTTGTTAAGTCTCTGCAATAATCTATTGATTTTTTAAACGTTTAAATATTGTTTTCTAATATTTACGGATTTTATCGCGGTTTATTAAGTTTTTTACAAGCCCGACGTTTCGGATACTTTACAGCAACCATGGTCACGGGAGGACTGAGGTGTCATACGTCCTAATGTTACAAAGTTATTCGGAACTACCCTACGATACATCAATATTTTGGTCAGTCCTATCTACGCAGAAAGTGCTAACTGTATCTTTAATCTGTGACATATTATGTTTGGATTTTGATTTTATAATATTAATAATGGAATCCTAAGCAGGTGATAAAAGCCAGCCATCTTCCCTATTGAAATTAGGATGTTTTTTAATTTCAATAGTAGAAACGTGGGGCTTGTAAAAATCTTAATAAACCGCGATAAAATACGTAAAAATTGTTTCAAATAATTATCATATAAGAGGTATAACGGTGGTGTTGTCATGTCTTACTTAGATAAAATCCCCAAAACATGTAGATTAAAAAAAAATTGTTGACAAAAACACTAAATTGATTTAACTTTAAATTTTTTGTTTATTCGTTATAAAAACCTATTTATTCATTTCATTATCCAATAATTGGATAATAAGTCATCGATACAAACATTAGGACATACTTGGGTAAGTGGAGACGGCCGGTGTATCAGTCCATTCCCAACTTTAAAACCTAAACACTAGGCTGGTATTGCTTTAGCCCTAAAAATGACATAATAACAAACGAACTTAGTTTTTGTGTTTGTACAATTACTTGAAATATAAGGTTAATGTTCGCAAATTATAAAAACTTAATGATAATTTTGATTTACTTTTGCAGTTCAGACGTTCCGAAGATTGCATACATACATCGATCATATAACCAGAATAGAGCGGATGTATTTTATATGAAAATTTGTGGTGTGACGCTGTTCCGGTGTTGCGCTCTGATTGGCCGACTCAAGGGCATTGATGGATGATTGGTCGATGAGACGTACACACATATCACTGGTTGGTTGAATTGCTATTATGTGAGTGACAAATCACTGACCATTTTCGTAATTGTATGGCTCACATTACTACGCTATCCGGTTGTTCGCTACATGTTCGATGCCTATATCCAAACCCACAAAATTAATATTACCTCTAAATATTCGTACAGATTTACCGTACAGATTTACCGGTGGGAGGGAAGCGGTGTGCCGCGCTCCCGGCTGCATGGGTACCACCACCTTGCTTGTTTCTCCCGTGAAACAGCTTTGCTGTGTTTCGGAGAGAAGGGCAAGACAGGCAGTGTAATTACTGGCACCGAGACTTAACATCTTATGTCTCAGGATAGGCAACACATAAATGAGTTGCCTGGGGTCGTTCCAGGTATACTAGTTTATGTTCATGGGCGACGTCGACCACTTACCATCAGGTGGTGCGTTTGCCAGTTTGCCTATCCAACTAACATAAAAAATAAAAAACAGATCAAACAGACTAATGCTACATCTGGTTTCCTAATTAATTAGCACTAACTATGTTTCCCTTAAATTACGTAATTATAGTTATTCCATATTGTTGTATTTTATTATAATTAAAGAAGATTTATAATAATTAAGGAAGACGATATACGTGCAGTGACCGGTCCGTGTTGGACACGAGTGGCGAGGGATCGGCCGTCTTGACGTTCATTGAGGGAGGCCTATGTGCAGTGGACGGATAGGGGCTGATGATAATGATTATTATTATAATCGGTTTAATACAACAATATACATTGTTATATAAATAATAATTAAAGCCATAATGTATTATTTGGAACTTACTAATTGTTTAAAGACATTCAATTGAGTTCAAAAATGTATAGGATAGGATTTGTTAAAGTAGGGATATTTCGTTTCCCCACCATGGTTCAGGCCTTGTCGTGGCGGTGGGGCTCAGTAACCTAGGGTGAGCGGTGCACCTTGGGCGAAGCTAATTGGGCCGAGGGGGCTCTTTGTACCCCTCTTATAAGAAGAGGGGACAGAAGGGGTGAGGATGGGAACCTCACCCCATTGTACTGTCCCGACGTTGGGAGGGGTTGTTCTGTGGTTCGGGACAACCCCTCTGTGGAGGTGGCGTCGGTCCCATGCGGGACTGACTAGCCGTCGAGGTGCCCTGTTTGTTTTCTTGATCCGCCCCGGATCGTGCCCCACCTCACCAAAGGCGGCATTGGTGGCACTCGCCGGGTTTTAGTGGGTAGAGCTGCGTCCATTCACCAGCTGTCGGGCGCAGCGAGTCCCACATACCCGTGTGGGGAGACCCACTCCCCCGCGGGATGCCTCAGAGCATTTCCCGGCGTTAAAGAAAAAAAAAAGGGATATTTCGTTTGTAATCGGCTCACAGTAAAAGTGTTAAAATACAAGAGTACATAATATCTCCCTGCTCGTTTCATTAATAACCAAATGAACTAAGTAGACATTTGTGTATCATTGCGTAAATTCTTCCAAAACCTTTATTTATGATTATTTTTGACACATAAATATTTTCGCCATTAAAAGATGATTAATAAATATTGCAAATTTCATAAATATTATGATGACATGATGACCAAGAAGCTCGTTTCGCAACGGATGGGTATTCTTTACTTTCTCGCACGGAGGTCATCAGCGGCCCGAGATGAAAACAAACGCAAGTGAAAACTATATTTACACATATATTTAGACATACCATTGATGTGTATTTTTGGACAGTCCCGACATTATCACGGTTGGTCCATTAAACTTGGTCTATGTCGAACCTTTGTTCTTGAAAAAACTTAATTTTTAAATCTACTGAGAATCCAGATAAAACTTTACAAACCAATTGATACAATACGAATTAGTTTTATTTTGTTGCATTGTATTTGTTTAGTAATTAAGAGTTTATTATAAAAAATTACTATTGTGGCGTAATCATTTAAGCGACTACTACTTTTATTGATAAGTAATTACTTAACAATAATATTTTTATGTCGTTTATGTGTCAGGAAACATTAGGAAAATGCTCCTCGCATGCAATGTTTGTTATAAAATATATGGAGTATGAATTATTTATTTCAGAGAAAAGATTTTTTTCTATTCTTTTCACGAACAAGTTTTTTACGAATGAATAAATGACTTTGTTACGAACTATAAAGAATATCAGTTACAAGTATAAACTACTCCTAGATATGTCTGGACAAGAACAACCAGTATCGCGATAAAACTTTCGTGTGATCGATAAGTAACTATCTCCAGTTGACCCGAAGGTCGTTAGAACCATACGCTTACGAAAGGAAATCGTAAGTGAAAACATCTTCATATGGAGTGCCAAACAAGTTTCATTCACTCTATACGCTGATTCATAGACAATTTGGTTTTTTTCTCAAGATAATTATAATAATATAGAAAAAGTAATTTGCTTATTGTACGTTTGATGCTTGTTAAGGCTGATTATATGCTTAATGATATCTCTACATTATTAATATTAGAAATATATAAATTAGGTTATTGGGCATTTTGTGAGAGGGAAAAGATATTTTAATATGTTTAAGTATTAGCTTAAATTTATTCGAACTTAAATTAAATCGCTTACTCCGAAAGGTCCAGGATCTCGAAGGTATTTCAGCCTCTTGATTAAAATCGCATGTAAAATACGTCGAGAGTAGAAAATGAAACTCTAAGTTTTGGCTCTTTATTACTAGAATCCGTCCATTTAAATTAAATTAAATCCTAACTTTACATATCTAGGTATATAAACATATGACTATTTATAAGAAATCATAGTCGAGCTTCTTCAATATTGTAAATAATCAGTCGGTCAGAACCTTTAAATGGGCGGCAGACCATAGACAACCGCAAGTGTATCCAAGCACATCACTATTTAATCTAATAAACGAGAAAATTTATAGAAAATTGTCTTTGCTCGCGTAACGTGAAATTGTCTATTGATATTGCAAAGATTATCTAATTTTTGGCATTTTCAGTCTTGGGTAGTGTGAATATTTTGTAAAAAAAAGTTTGTAAGGGAAACTTTATACAGCTCTTTAAGGAACGGCGGGAAACATCGGGGCGCGCGGTTGTTTTGTTGATTTCACGTTAATTAATTGTTATTTTGTATTTTGGTTCATTTGGAGTGGTCTTAATAGGAGTGTTTTGTCGGTTTTCTATAGTTAGGATTTTTCTGGCGGTTTTCTATATCGTTTGTTTGAAAAACTGAATCTGTATATAATCTGATTGCTTGGCGAATATTGTGTGGGTGAAATTGATTCTTTTTTTAATTGTTGATTGATCTAGAGGTGCGAAATCGCGCTCCTTGGGGTTTCCCGCCGTTCTGAATATAACGGACTAAATATTTTATTTTGTATAGCTTTCCATATTATCCATTAGCTTTGGATTATAGTTGCTTCATAGACTGAACTAGTGTTACAAGTATATTCTAGTATTAAGAAACCTCATAACATGATCATAGTTGCACTTGTATGAGTTATATTCTCTATTTAAACTCAACAATTATCCGTTTAATCAAAAGTCAAACGCACTTGATAATATTTCCTTTCCCAATCACTCTGAATGTTCTTCGTGTAGTATGTACGTATATAGTTTTAATATAAAAATTAACATACCTTATTTTTATGAATTAATTATTAAACAGTAAAGTACAGACGACGGACAATATAGCCAAACCAGTTCTAATGTCAAAGTTTAAATATTTCTGTGCCTAAAGTTCACGCTGTTTACTACTTGGGCGATCTTTTTTTTTAAGCTTTTTTAGTTTCATTTATAGTTTTTATGACAAAATCTATATGCCGAATTGCAAAATTAGGCAGTTATACTACCTACTAATATTGTCAGTGTGAAAGTTTGTATGTATGGATGTTTATTACGCTTTCGCAGTTTACTGAATGGACTTTAATGAAACTTTGCAATAATATAGTTTACACATTAACAACATATATATAAAAAAATAACACGTAGTCTATAATCTATAAAGTTGTATTGTGTGAATTATTTAGAAGAATCGTGCACAGACGAAGTCGCGGGCACCAACGAGTCAAATATAATACTGTAATCTTGGTATTAAATTATAATTAATATTATATTATAATTGACTTCATATTAAAAAAATATAAAAAACTTGACTTCATAATTGTCTTTACTAATCAAATAAAAGAGTTTTTTTTTCAATGCGCATATCACAGGAAATTATACTAAATATCGGATTTGAAAAAATATTCTTAAACTAGCAGCGTCCCGCGGTTTCACCCACGTACTTCTCATTCCCGTGGGAGTACAGGGATAAAATATAGCCCATATGTTATTCTGATGTATAAGCTATGTTATTGTAAAGTTTCATTAAAATCGATTCATGTATTTTTTGTGTGAAAAAATATTAGGATTTAATTACCGCAGCGCAATAGCCAAAAGGAAGTATTTTTATTTTAGAGGAATGTTTTAAAAGTTTGGTGCGGGTGAAACCGCTGAAAACAGTTAGAAAAAAAAAAACAGTTAGTTTTTCTAAAATATTTTTGAATAAGTCTTGTTGGCACAATTTAACTTAAATTCGTAATATTTAGGCTACGTAATTAAATATATAACTCAAATGTATTATGTAATTTATATATTTTACAACAAAAATTCCGTTTCCGCGTATAACGGCCATTAAGCGGAATAAACGGTATTTATTGCATACTTATCCGTTTTTAATTATTATTAGTGAAATAACATCCTCAAGACCGGTTCTAAATGTCAGGGCGAGGTTTGTTAAAAGTAACCTGAAGATGGTTAATGTCAAGGTTTGTATTATAATCTTAAATTGCCAGTTTAACTGATGGATTAATTAATTATAATATTATTAATGCGATTGAACATATTTATTTGATTACGTGAAAATGGATGAAACGATTTGCATTTAACATTTACGCACAGACTTAGAAATAGGTTATAGACAGATTATAGATTATTCATCGAGCATATAACCGGATAGAGTAGTATACCGGATGTAAGCCATAAATTTCCGAAACTGGACAGTGATTTGTAACTAACTTAATAGCAATTCAACCAACCAGTGATCTGTATGTACGTCCCATCGGCCAATCATCTATCAATGGCCATCTGTCGGCCAATCAGAGCGCAGAACCGGCGCAACGTCGGAGGACAAACTTGGCGGAATTAGTTTTCATATAAACCATAACATTACCGCTCTGTTCCGGTTATATCCGATGAGGCTAATAAATATAATACCTACTTTATATTCCTAATAACAATTCGGGTGGTTTTTAATCTATTATTTGATTTCATTGTATAAACGTTTCTGTTTGCCCACGTGTAATAAAAATGACGATAACTTTTTTCAGTGCAAATTTCAATTAAACGAAGCCCAAATGTTGTACAAATTTTTAGGGTGTTGTTCCTATACATATCAAAACGGAGCCCTTATCAAACTGTTGTCCGTTTGTTTGTCAATTCATAACCTATTGGTTACTTCACATAAATATAGAATCATGGAAATTGGCAAGAATATAGAGATAGATAGAGAAAAACTGAATATTGTTATTTTTTACATACAATCAAGTCTTTCGGAACCCTCGGCGTGCGAGACTCGCGCTTGTCTGCGTTTTTCTTTTTGCACGTACTATAAGTTACTATACTTTGATTGTTTTGATGAAATCTAACTTGAGATATGGTTAGATTCGTGATCAATGGACGAAGAATACTACAAACATGTAGTATATTCAAAATTATAAAAAATAAAATGGCGGATATATGTTGCCAACTTAAAATTTTCCACACAATAATTTTATTGTTTTATAAATATTTTTTCATAATCGATACATATGTAAAGACACATAGTTTATTGGTTTATATGAATGATATTTAGTTCATATTAGAGACCTTAGTTCGTGGAATCCCCGCGATCCGGTGAAGGGGACCAAACGGAAGCGGTCGTGGGAACTGATCCCCGAGCGCTTGGGCAACGTTTGGCCAATACCAATCGTCATTCACTTGTTCGTCCCAGTTTACTGCGGCGGTACATTGTTGGACAGTGTTCATTATAATCAGTCACTCACTCACTCACTTTTATTTGAATAGGCTAAATATGACTAGCCATCTTTTTTTTATCCCAGTGGAAATACTTTGCTCATTCACCCGCGAGTAGGTCGTCTGGATTTGTGGGACTCCCGGCGCTCCACCCCAGCGCGGGTATACCGCTCTGAAACCTCTGCGAGTTCCCTTTAGCCGCTTGAAGGAGTGTCCCGGATCTGAATAACACAGGACACCCCCTGTGACCGGCCGGTTCCCTCGAAAGGGCTAACCGGGCTTACTCCTATTACTACCATGGCAGTAACTCAATCTTACTCTAAGCCCCGTTCGACGGGAGGGAGATGGTGCGTATAGCGGCTCCTCATCATCATAGGTTTACTCAACACAGGTGGTGCGGGCTTGTCTATCTAGCATAGGAGGGCAGACGAGCAGTCGAAGTCTTTTGGTGACTATCGATGCCCATACACATCCACAACCAGAAATTATGCAGATGCTTTGCCTTCCTCTTCCCTGTCGTCCCCAATGGGCCACCGGAAACTCAAAAACTGCAAGAAATGAGACATAGCTGCCGATGTCATGTGAGCAAGAGGTACCCCGGTCGTGCCGGCCTAATTCGGCTGCAAAGTAGCACGGCGCTACTTCTTACTATCTCGTAGTAATGACACTGTCTGTCCAGCCATTCGTGTTGATTCTATTTTACATTGTAGGTACATGCGTGGCTTGAATTTTCATGGAATCAACGAAGAAACGAGTAACGTTCTATTTAATGGTAAGTGTCGCCCTAGTATCCGTAACCCTAGAGGTGTCCACAATGCGGTACCAAACATTTGCAAATGATGTGTTTTGAAAATATATCGATACTAGCTGGTGCCCGCAGCTTTGCCCGCGTTAACTTAGATTTACAACCGTATCCCGGATTGATGATGATTATTTTTATAGCCTATGTCCTAACCCAAGGTATAAGCCATCACCATTTCAACTTTCATCCAAATCAGTTCAGCCGTTTTGCCGTGAAAGAGCAACAAACATCCAAACATACAAACTTTCGCTTTTATATATAATAAGATAGTAAGAATATAGGTCTCAGGGATAGCTTTGAAAATCTTTTTGTACTCATCTAATTTATCATAAATCATCTGGTTGAAAAAAATATTGATCAATCAATAGTGTCGGCCCGCAAGGAAATTTGCGGGCCGACACTATTGATTGATCGATAGAGCGGGATATGAACCCGCGACCCTCAATGTCACTATCGCCACGGCAAACGGTCATAACTAATGTCCTACGACACAGATGACATGTCGTAAGCATGTCCGGCGGTGGCTCCGGATATCACGCATGTCGATTCCTTTGTCACCTGTGAACACCATACCTACAGATGTGGGATGATATAAGGGTAGCGGGTTGGAATCCTGTTGTATCTATAGAATTTAGGCTTTGCCGAAACTTAAATTTACTCTTTACTATTATTTCATCATCATCTTTTATTAACGACTAGCTGGTGCCCGTCACTTCGCCCACGTTAACATAGATTTACAGCCGTACCCGGATTGATGATGATTATTTTATGCTTAAGTTACTCCTTATAACATTAGCTTTCTGCCAGTGAAAGTCTCATCAAAATCGACCCAGCCGTTTCGGAGATTAGCCAGAACAAGCAGATAGACAAACAGATAGACAGACAAAAATAATAAAAAATGTTATTTTGGTATGTGTACCGTGTTTACATCCGCATTTAGTAAAAAGCGGTTATTTTAATATTACAAACAGACACTCCAGTTTATTTATCTGTATACATAAAACAGTCGGTTCCTACCACACTCATCCAACTAGGGCCGGGTTGTAAGCAGATTTTAACAAGGCAAGCGAATGTCTCAATAAGTTGCAGGTTGGCATATGTATGTTATATGTATGTATTTGTTCGTCTTCGGGTTTATTTAAAGAGTCGGATAATATTAGAGCACAGTCTTTGTCGAGAAACATTTGTAACGTCGGGAGAGTTACTGGGAATCTTTTCCGAGGCAGGTATAGGCAGGTTACATAGGTATATAAGAAAAAGTTAGAAATGACAAAATTTCTCTGCTAAAAATGCAAAATGCGTTGGTACAAACAAAATTGATACGCGTTTATGTGACATCACTAGTGCAATCGAGAAAGTGCAACGTGTTTTGATTACGATATACATTCTTTCACTTTTCACTCGAAATTCGGCAACGTTTTATAAATTCCTAGATTTTATCGATAAGTTTTTGGACCTTCTACTCACATCCCTATTAGCTCAATTTTATCGATATAAATTTTATAGTCTAAGCAAATACCCAGTTTGTAGATTTTTAGGGATCTATGGCCATAAGAGCCATATATAGCCATATCGCCATATCAACCGACCATTTTACTAACAGACAATAGACATTAAATGACTTCTTTTAACCGATACACCGGTTATTGATAAAAAAACTCTATGGAATAATGTTATATAATCAGATCTAGATTAATAATAATAATATGTTGGCACAACTCACACACGGCCATCTGATCCCAAACTAGTTAGGGATACCACAAGGACCATAAGGACAGTCCTTATTTATGGTCCTTATAACCAGATAACTGATAGATACTTATATTGTTCTAAATACACACAGAACAAAATATGATCATGCTCATCACACAAACATTTGTCCCGGGTGGGTATTGAACCTACGACCTTCTGGTTTAGCAGTCAGGCTCACTAACCACTAGACCAACAGGCCAGATTTAAGATACGCTGTTGAACACAAAAGCACAATCATCGTATTTTGGTACTCATGGTCAAGAATAGGGCGTTCTCAGAGATCATTCCAGGTTAACAGGTGTTTGTTTCGAACAGGTATTTAAACAATATTTTTACGAAATCGAACTAAGAGTCTTGTGGTTATTAATTTTTTTTAAAAAAAGTGTCTTTTGTTTTCTATTATTATCGTATTTTTGTGTGAAAGAGCATTCATTCCTTCAATCAGATTTTTGGATTTGTTCAGATTTTTTTTTTCATCGAACAAAATTTTTCCAATCGTATTTTGAAAACAGTCATCTCCTCATACATACGTTTTGTAATACATATTGGAAATTTCAGTGGCAGAAATCATTTTTTTTTAAACAGTAAATTTTGCCATACTCACTTACCAAGGGCCGTTAATAATTGGTGTAAGGTATATCTTCTTACACTCACTATATTCTGTCATTTCTTACTCTTATGAACTCTTATCATTATTATATTTCACACTCATTTCATATTTTACTCATAAACAAAAATACCAAATGGGATAGTTTAATGAAAGTAATCTAATGGCACAGTGAGAGAGTCGAACCGGTTGGAAATTGTGAGTGTGATTGTACAAACTAACTCGTTGCCTCTCATATTATTAGTTGTGGCCCGCGGCTTTACTCTCATAAAGACTTACGACATAATTTCAAAACAAATAATCAAAATCAAAAGAACGTATTTTTCGAAATACAAAGTATCCTGTCATATTCTGAGGTCTGAAGGATTATATCATTCAATTCCTCATCATTTAACACGCCCCGAAATTGAGAAAAAAAAAGTGTGTGTGTACTAGCGTACACTCGTAAGAAGTGAAACTTCTTTATGACGTTATTTTTCAAATCACGCGTGGTAGGGATAAGAAAAAGATGGCGCGTAACGGAAGAATGTGACGCGTAACGAAAAAATGTTACACTAAATTTTTTTCCAACCCCGATAAATAAGTTTCACTTCAAAAAATCATGTCTCAACAAATGGACTATAAAATGCAAAACAAAATTTTTAAAATCCGTCTAGTGATTTCGAAGATAAGCGCATTTAAATAAACCAATTCTTCAGCTTTACCAACTGCGTGCCCTGGGAAGGATTCGAAGACGCGACCCTCGTCTGTAGTGACACTACAACTGACAACTAAGCGACCGTTACCATTATCATAATTCATTATCAGTATTTATCAACCTTCTAGCATTAGGGCTTATAGCGCAGAATGCCTTTTTTTTGACTCAGTGGCAATGCTTTGCGCATTCATCCGGGGTTGTCCCCGGGGATATGTGGGACTCCCGGCGCTCCCAGCGCTGGTATACCGCACTAAAACCACTACGAGTTGCCTTCAGCCGCTTGAAGGAGAGTATCCCGGATCTGACTAACACAGGACAATAGCGCAGTATGCCTTCTTTTATATATCTTATTCTTGCATTGCGAAAAGATGACCAAATCTAGAAGATTACCAAATCTAGAAGCTTCTGTTATCAGATAAGCATCGAAAGCAGTTAGGCGACAAATTAACGGGTCACGGCTGCGAAACCTCAGGGTGATCCGGTGTATGGATTACTATGATGACATGAGCTCAAGGCCAAAACCAAAAAGTTGGCCTAGGCACATCGCGTTAAAGAACAAGACTATTTCAAACGGGATATTGACCAGGTTTTTCGCTATTATTTCGCGGAGCTCGATATTTTGACATTGTCTACGAATATAAGAAGAATATAAAACTAAACTATTTGAAACGAATAGTTTTAAAAGTGAAAATAATCATGTTCATTTTAAAAATTATATGACACACACATTTTCGAAAATAATTCAGAGGCCGTTTTTCTTCAGGCCAAAAATGCAATATGTTTTATGGTTTTTTATGTTTCTTCTATTTATTCATAAATATTTTGCCTGCAGTGATGTGAGAAGCTATCTCTAAACATTTATTGGCTAGCCTATCTGACAATGTTGTTCATTAATCTTTCTCAATTCAATATTTTTAACGGTCGCATGAACGCCAAGACGGCCGTTCCTCGCGTTTAGGTCGTCAGGTCTAGTTGAAGGTCGACCCTCCGTCTTCTCAAACTTGGCCCCTCTAGAACTCTATCAGCCCACCCATCATCGGTTCTTCGGCGTATGTGACCTGCCCATTGCCCCTTCGGAGTATTACTCCTTCGGTTAATGCCGCTTTATTTGAGCTATGATTTTGAACCATTTCAATTAGATTTTTTCCATCCAAACTTTAGGTTAGATTCCTCCCTCCCCAAAGCAATAGTCCCATTAGAATACCAGTAGAATGTATTTCATCGAATAATACGTCAAATAATATCGACGCGTGTCGTAACACTCGAGATCTGTGGAGCGTTAACTTACATCATCGCTTTCTTGTATTATAAAATCAAAATACATAACATTTTTAAATACAACCCAAATTTGTATATCATTTCGTTAGACCAGGACGTGGTGATACTGATAAACCACAGTTAAGCATGATTATTTTTCAAATTCAATAATTCATTTTTTATAACTTTTAAAACCTATGGAATAACACATTCGCTCTTAGATTTTTAAATATAAAAAATAATAAATCGAATAAACTATATTATTATTATTTTCATCTAGGAACAAGTATCATATGGAATTGACATTCGCGTATACCCGAAAGGGACAGGCATATTTTACAGGGATACCACATTCATAATAACAAGTCTAATTATTTTCTTGAAACAAGTGAATTAAAAATAATAAAAAAACTGGTAAAGGTTGATAGATAACTATAAGCATTAGCCATAACCAAACATTTATTGTAATTTTAGACATCTGCATTTTTCCGGATAATCGAAAATATTATGTAATGACTAATAACAAACCGCTAAAAACATAAATAATAAAAAAGAAAGCTATATACGTCTTAATATGTATGATCTATAGTACATAGCCTTTTAGGACAGCAATAAACATATTTGTTTTTATTGTGTTTATTTCGAAAATTCCAGTCACCCTTTTTATATAATACTACATTCTTGGGTAATCTGCCTATAACAAAACTGGTATCACCATACCTACATAAACCGACCAAATTAAAAAGTAGTACAAAATGGCGACATATTTGTCAAACTGTTCGTGAGTGAGAATGTTTTATTCAAATTTAGTCGATATTTTTTTGTTGGGCACATCTTTGTTGTGCCCAACAAACAAAGAGTGATATTCTGACAAAGACAAAAGAAAGTGTCTATGTCTCTGTCACTCTTGGAGTTTTTCGTATGTTGTTATCTCGTTCCAATACGGTATTATTATTAGCTTGTCAAATCTATTGATACTTGATCCTAACTTGATCTTAGATTTTCATATAAAGGCATTAGCTACTAGGCTATTAGCCATACAAAATACAATATTCGGTCTGTAATAAGGAGAAATGGCGGGAAACCCCAAGGAGCGCGGCTTCGCCCCTCTAGCCCCCGTCAATCAACTATCATTCCCCATTCCATCCACACAAGGCAGTCCACCACAATATTCGCCAACCAATCACATTATATATTACACAGATTAAGTTTTTAAAACAAACACTATAGAAGACCGCCAAAACAGTCCTACTAAGAAAACCACTCCAGAACGGTACTCCACAAGATTCGCCAACCAATCACAATATATTATAAAGATCAAGTTTTTAAAACAAACACTATAGAAAATCACTCTGAATGGACAAAACACAAAATAACAATTAATTAACGGGAAACCAAAAGAAACACAACCGCGCGCCCCGATGCCTCCCGCCATTCATAAACTATATTATGTTTTTATTTGCTATTTTTTTATATATTTAGTTTGATGTGACAACCCTTTTTTCTTTTATGTAAATGTCTTTCCTGAAAAAATGGGAGATCTTTGGGAAATATTTGTGTAAATTTATAGAATTTATTTAAAATATATAAAACATAGAATACTTCAACCTTACAAAAATTTACGGAAATTTAATAAAAGTTGTTTCGTTACAGTTATATTTTTATTTTTATTTCCTGAACGCAATAAAATCATAATTCTAGCAGTTACGTATTCAAATTTTACTTTCGTTTCATTATCTGTGTTATTATGACAAACGAATAAATTACGAATCTTTTGAATTAAGAACGAATTTGAATTTTAGAAAGGCCCGAAGATGATCTTATTTTAGGTTTTAATTATAAATTAAAATCAAAATGTCAAGGTATTGATGTGAATTTTATTATTTACTAGTTGGTCCCCATGCATAAATTCAAATCTAAATAATTACTAGGTTTACAGATATCATATTTATTATGTCCAATCATTCGCAAAATAATATATTATTTTCCATTTATTTAGCCAAAACAGGTCCATTGCTGGCCATTAGCCTCCCCCAAGGATCTCCCCAACGCCCGGTAGTTACGACGTGTTCATATATAGCTATACTTTTTTTATAAAGATTGGTCAAGTCGTTCTTGGTGAAGACTGACAAAAATGAAGAAAATAGTAGAATGTGAACCATACAAATGACAGAACCGGACAGACAAACGATTAATATAGTATTATAGATGAAACAATAACCATTAAATCATATTATTCTTAACACATACCTACACATTTATTAGAAGAAAAATGCTGATGATGATGATGATGATGATTTGTACGCAACAGATATTTGAAGTTATGAAAGTCAACGTTCCTATATCTCCGACAAGGAAAGCGCATACTCATATTTGAAAGGCAAGGCACCTGATAATGACAAGGGCGTCTATGAATGTCGCTTATCACTTCCAGGTTAAACAACTGTCCGTTTGGCCCCTCTTGTATCAAATAATGGGATGTCTTGTCTAAGTATAATTCTCGTGTTTCGTAGATCCCCACTTTGGTTCAGGCCTTGACGTGGCGGTGGGGCTCAGAGTAGCCTAGAGTAAACCCAGCACCTTGGGCGAAGCTAACTGAGCAGAAGGGGCTATTTGTACCCTCTTATAAGAAGAGGGGACAAAAAAGCAGGAGGCAAGGGGCGAGGACGGGAACCTCACCCCATTGTACTGTCCCAACGTTGGGAGAGGTTGTTCTGTAGTGCGGGATAACCCCTCTGTGGAGGTGGCGTCGGTCCCCTAGGGCCTGACTAGTCGTCGAGGTGCCCTATTTGCTCATTAGATCTGGGGCACCTCACCAAAGGCGGCATTGGTGGCACTCGCCGGGTTTTAGTGGGTAGAGCTGTGTCCACTTACCAGCTTTCCGTCGCAGCGAGTCCCAAATACCCGCCTGGAGAAAACCACTCCCCCGCGGGATGCCTTGTGTTTCGTAGATACGTTGGTATTGATGATGATGGTTCTAATATTTAGCTAACACAATTAGCACTCGCATTAGCAATATAATTACCTAACGCGTTTCCACGGTAATAGATTAAATATGGATTGAAATATAACCTCATTCCGTAGACTTCCTACAAGTGTCACGGTGACGTAACTGCGGTCAGACCCGGGCAGGTATCACTGACTGGTGTTTGAAATGATTGAATGAAATCTAGAATAGGTCTTTAATTCCACAAAATGTAAAAAAGACACGCCAAAATAAGCCGTAAATAGTAGATTGTATCACAAGAGAGCAAAATAATATTTTTACGGCGAGGGCCCTTTTTTAATCCAGAGCAAAGTGAGGGATTCTGTAGTTGAATCCTGAACGTAGCGAGGGATTCTTTATTTTCTAATAAAGAATACCTCGCTACGTTCAGGATTCTACCTGAACGTAGCGAGGGATTCTTTAGTAGAATCCTGAACGTAGCGAGGGATTCTTTAGTAGAATCCTGAACGTAGCTAGGGATTCTTTAGTAGAATCCTGAACGTAGCGAGGAATTCAAAGTACGTCGCCCGAGCCAAAAATATATTTTGCGCCCGAGTGATACACTGTAGTTTTCATCACCCTCTATGAGAAAATAAAAGGCGCCTCATATTTAATTGTAATACTAGCTGTTGCACGCAGCTTTGCCCGCGTTAACTTACTTAGCTCCTATTAGTCACAGCGTGATGTTATATAGCCTATAGCCTTTCTCGATAAATGGACTATCTAACACTGAAATATTTTTTTCAAATCGGACCAGTAGTTCCTGAGATTAGCGCGTTCAAACAAACAAACTCTTCAGCTTTATAATATTAGTACAGATTATTATTTAGTAAAACATAAGAGTAACAATAAATTGAAATGAAATAGTATCTAATAATAAAACAACTAAAAACTTATATTTAAATTTGACACATTTTCGCAATTATGAAAATTTATTGTTACAGTTACAGCCAGCGGCGCGACTATGGGCCGTCGTACCAGCCAGTCTTTATTCAAACAATATTTGCGTTCGATTTCTTTGACACTGAACACTAAGAAGTTCCAAATTCAAAAAGTGCACGGCACAGATAATTGCGGCGCACTTATAAAGATTAAAGAGGATTAAAAACTCATTACTGCCCGCTAAAAGTTTCATATAGAAAACACCACCTTTGGGTGCACTTAAAGGCGAACCAAGTTGTCCTTTTCGAATAGATGGGATGAAAAAGTCATTTAATTATAGGTTATTTGTATTTTTCGCCATCGACACAATAGAGTATTGAGTATTGATTGGTGCAGTTTTGAAATATTAACCGACTTCAAAAAGGAGGTTCTCAATTCATCGAAATCTTTTTAAATACAAGTAAGAAATGGTTTAAAAAAAGACGGGAATAAAGATGTCAAAGAAACCATAAAAACATAGTAAGTATTGACTTACAACAGAATTGAGGAAAAGAAAAAAGAAGATAAAATGGCAAAAGAAAATGTAGGAGCGATGATGATGATGATGATGATGACGATTTCAGTAAATTAGGACCATACATGTATATATACGTATCTATTCTACTCCTAATTTACTCAAATCCTAATTAAAATAACTAATTATAATAGGTAACCTTTTTACATTCGTGAGACATACAAAACATATTTTTTCAAACAATACGTAATTGTTTTGAAGAAAACATAAAACATATAGCATGGGAGTTAACTGACAATGGGTGGCCTTTAACGTGGCCTCGAGATTTTGTTAAATTGGGTGTTAAATACAGACAGGGTGATATAGGATTTTTCAAATGCTAGCTAATTATTATAAATATATATAATTAAAATTCATATAAAAGTATAAACGACCTCTGTGGCTCAGTGGTTAGCGCGTTGGCGCTCAAGCCGGAGGTTGCGGGTTCTAATCCTGCCAGGGAACAAAAAAATATTTTCTGTGTTCCTGGGTCATGGATGTGTATTAAATATGTGTGTAATATAATAAAAATCTTAAATATATGTATAGTATAAAAGTATTAAATATATTTCCGCTGTCTGGTACCCGTAACACAAGTTCCCCAAGAACTTACCACGGGACCAGATTGACGTGGTGTGAAAGCGTCCATAGATATTATTATTATTATTATAAACAGTACTTACATCAAAAAACAAATTCTTAAAATTTTTGTCTGTCTGTCTGTCTGTTTGTTCCGGCTAATCTCTGAAACGGCTATGCCGATTTTGACGGGACTTTCACTGGCAGATAGCTGAAGTTCTATGGAGTAACATAGGCTATAAAATAATCATCATCAATCCGTATACGGCTGTAAATCTAAGTCAACGCGGATGAAGCTGCGGGCAACAGCTAGTACACAATAATTGCTGATCTGAATTACACAGGCCAAGTATATAGTTGGCCAGTGTGCCCAACTATATACTTTTATGTAGTTGGGCACACTGGCCACGCTCTCGTCTGTATGGGTACCACCATCTTGCTTTTCCTCCCGTGAAACAGCTTTGCTGTGTTTCGGAGGGAAGGGCAAGACAGGCAGTATAATTACTGGCACCGAGACTTAACATCTTATGTCTCAGGATTAGCAACACATGAATGAGTTGTCTGGGCTTGTTTCAGATAAACTCGTCTATATTCATGGGTGACGCTAACCACTTACCATCAGGAAACACGTATGTCAGTTTGCCTATCTAGTTAAATACAAAAAATCTTATCTTTTATCTTTTTTGGTTTAAATAAATGTCACATACCGATCACATAAATTGATAAGCTTTTAATTTATTATGACTTATGATCCAGATTCTAATAATTTTTCTATTAATTATTAATTTATTTATTCTAATAATTATATAATGTTACAACATAACACATTAAAATATTACATATATTGATCATATTAACACGTTTTATTATAATTAAACATTAATTACTAACATTAGTATACATTCTGATGTTAAGCATTATAAAATTGGGCATCCAAATCAATTTTTGCATAATTAGATTATCGATTATTTTTTAAATGTTAATTAACTTATTATTATTGTGTATGTAAAATATCTTATATCACCATCGCCATAAGGAACATGTTATAAGGTTAATTGATATTAAAACCATCAATCTGTTTTCTTCATTTAATTTCGTAATTGTGTTTTTTAAGTGTGCGTAAAAGAAACGACATACATATGTATGTATATATGTATTTGGCGCGCTCAGCAACCTAAAACGCTTTACTGATTTTTGCTAGGTGTCGTTGGGTTCGTCTTAATTGTGAGTGTAATTATATTAATATTATAGAAATTAAAATGGCGGATTCTTGGTTGACGTTCAATTTTTTAGGACGACATGGAATACTATCAGAGACTTCAAACCAAGAACAACTGCTAAAATCCTTTTCCGTGCTCATATAAGGAACGTGTCCGCAATTACTTCTATATGTATACAGTAATGACATAATGTGAGCAGATCTCTTAATTAGTATAGGACCGTAAGACGTTATCTCATAACTTTCTACGCTTCCTCGCTACGCAACTATTTGCTCTGACCCATCAACCTATTTGTTCTTTATAAATGAAAATTATGTTTGAAGGTAAACTCACTTAGTAACCACATAGGTGCCACACCACCAACCACATGAGCAATATTGCCTAAGCGCTAAAGAGGAGATTAATAGAGTCGTAAATTTAATTTTTTTTAAAAAAATTAAAAAATTTTAAAAAATTATTTAGGAAGATGCAAGCATGTGACTTAATAATTACAATTATAGATAACTAAAACACGTGATACCATAGCTTAAAAATAGATCAAGTAGGTTACAATTATCCATCCTGAGATGATGCTCTTCCTACAGAAAGACGTAGCAATGTTCTATCAACATACGGATTCCAAGGAGGAATTAATGTTGGAAATAAAACGAGAGCTTAGAGTGTACATAATATATAGAACGCGCGTCACTAAGTATGAACTGTAAGCACAGGTATGAACATAGACAAAACTATTGTCTTAGAAATGTTCAATCAGTATTAAAACAACACGCGCTTTTCATCATATTTGTTAAAATGGTGAAATATGAAGTGACAATTTGTAAGAATGTTTCCTGGAAGCAAAATAAAAGAAAGCAATAACATTTCTGTTTTTGTGTATATTGAGGGGTGCCTGTATTTAGCATTCGTTAGGTAGAGGCTGATGATGATGATGATGAATGTCCTAATTTAAAATATAGATATTTTTAATGCATTACGCATGGAACGTTACTCTCACAGCGCTTTACTATAGATAAGTAGACTATATAACGCATCTGCTTACGATCGGCACAATGAAGCGGCGTGACAGTAGCACTCTATATACTATGTATACTCTAAGAACGAGGGATTCCACAGGGTAGAAGTCTTAGGCTGGGCAGATGGTGGGCCATTATAATAAAAAAGAGAACCTAAAAAATAAATTATTTCATTGAAAATTAAAAGGATAATTTTTATTAATTCACAGTGCCCATAAGTGATGTATAAACTGAGGATTATAAAATTCGCATATTTTAAGCGCCAACCAAACTGGGCGCACCTGTTTTCCAAGAATATTCAAAAAGGGTTTACAATTATCGGCAAGTTTCCATAAAAAAAGCTGGCTGTTTTGAAATTCTTCGCCATATCTTTTCCACATTCCATTTTTAAATAGAAAATACGTTCTGGAATGTCATGGAAAATATTATACGATGAATACAGAATACCGTATCAAACGATGTAGAATATTCGAATATAGATTACATTCCTTTGTTTAGCCACTTTGTTGTTCGCTTCAACGAACATCAATATCGGGCGCTACTCATTGTCTTTGCGATGATAGACGATAGACTTTGCGTTTTCAAATTCAATTAATGTCTACGCTACGCTGTCATCTTCGACCCTCTTATAATTTAAAAGTAATAAATAATTCTGTTAGAGCGAAAAATAATTTCTTTTCCGGAGACTGACATGTTCAGAAATTACTTTTATGTATTTTCTATTAGGAGTTTCTTTAATGTAGTTGGGCATAAGAAATAATGAAGCTGGTGTGTATGTAGTCCTTCTGTCAGTTCAATTCAACAATCGCCCTTTAGCTACCTACCAATAATCAATACTGAAGCAGTGAGCTTTGTCGGCCATTTTGTTTTTTACAACATTATTTCTACGTAAAATTGACTTTAATTAATTTGAAAAGTAAAAATTTTAAAATAACTGTTAATCTACTGAAATAATCCACAGGTTACATCTATTTCAATATATAAATAAATCTAGCAAGTTTATAATCACAGGATTAGGTTTGCAGACTCTTAGGAAAATAACTCAATATTCACACAATTTTTCACAAATAAAAATCGAATGTCACATACCATCAACAAGGAGCTTGCCTCGTCAGTAGGTACAAATTCTACAAGATACAACCGGACGGCATTGGGTGTGACCGCGAAGGCAAACCTTTTACATCCATTGTTACATTGCTGAAGTATCTTATTGTCTGAGGTGTAAGAACTAAAATCGTTGAATATTATATCAACAGGTGAAGTCTATAATGATTAACGAAAGAGAAAATCATTTAAGGAATTTCTTTTTTCAAGATGAAATAAGGTACTTACTTAACTTATTAAGAATGTGTGATTATTTGAAAAACCAAAATATTATCGCGATTCATTAACTTACCTGCGAGAGCTTTTCAAAATCAATTTATTGCATATAAGAGCTTTAACTCGCTCTAAACAAGCAAGATTTTATAAGCACCAAATAGGCATTAAATTTCCTCTTTTCTTTTTATATTAATTTAATATATATAGCGGAATTTTAGCAATAGTATTAAGTTATACATACCTATATTTATTGACTTTGGGTCGCTTTGTTAATTTTTATATTCTGAGCTAATAATTATGAACATCACTTCTTCCATACTGCATTGTTTTATTGTGTTTATGTGAATTTCACACTGTAATAAAACTCACGTCTATTCAGTCTTCATGACCACAGTTGCTGTGAAATATATGAAACGCCGGGAATGTTAAAATCTTAATGAACATCCATTACATCCATACTGTATATAATTAAATTGTAACAATAACTGCGAAAGTAATGGAGTATGAACAATTAAGCTCACTTTTATACCTGCATCTGAATTTTTAATGTGGTACAGTCGACGAAATTTAAAGGAAAACGGATATACAACATGTATGTATGAAATCCGAAGTACAACTTTTGTGAATCAAGTTGAACAGAGCCTAATATTGACAATTATTAAGGTTTATTAGGCGATGGTCAAGTGGGTGTGGGCCTGGCCTCTAAAAGTAAGTCCACATGTCCACCTCGGATCAAACGGAACGTAGTTTATTTGTATATCATACAAGTGCGTCCACTGATCCGCACCGTTCAATACAAAGGATGCTACAATCCGTTTGATGCGACGCGTGCGATACGTACGATTCTAACATGTGGACCGTAAGCGAGTCCTTTTTTTCTGTAACGCCGGGAAATGCTCTGAGGCATCCCGCGCGGGAGTGGGTCTCCCCACGCGGGTATGTGCTGGTAAGTGGACGCAGCTGTACCCACTAAAACCCGGCGAGTGCCACCAATGCCGCCTTTGGTGAGGTGCTGGATCTAGTGAGCAAACAGGGCACCTCAACGGCTAGTCAGTCCTCCAAGGGACCGACGCCGACTCCACAGAGGGGTTATTTCGCACCACAGAATAACCCCTCCCAACGTCGGGACAGTACAATGGGGTGAGGTTCCCGTCCTCGTCCCTTGCCCCTGCTCTTTTGTCCCCTCTTCATATAAGAGGGGTATAAAGAGCCCCCTCGGCTCAATTCGCTACACCCAAGGTGCAGCGGTTCACCCTAGGCTACTGAGCCTCACCGCTACGACAAGGCCTGAACCATGGTGGGGAAGCAAGAATCCTTGTAAGACCCTAACCGCACCTAAAAGTATTCCTTTTCCCGAGCACCTAAACATGACATCACTTGCTCACCGGTCAAGGAAATTGGTTTAGGGATTCGCAAAATTTCTAGTGTCGCTTTACCAGCCTTCCTATCTTCTGTCCATAGTTCAGCAAATCTCATAAGTAAAATTTTAAGGGCATCCCCTTCAAACTTTGAGATTGCTGGCTTGGAAGAAGCTAGAAACGCTTTCTTAATTGCATGCCCAGGTCAAAATTTTCCATTTTCTCCAAATTCACAGAGGAGCTGGGACGACATAAATTGCAAATTGACTTTTGAGAATCTTTTGAGCTGTAGTACAGGTTCGGCGCGTGCTAGGCTTTTGGCCGTAGGTACGCATGAGGCCGGCTACTGGCTTCACGCGTACCCTTCGTCAAATACAGGAACTTTTCTTGAGCCTGACACGCTCCGAATCGCAACCTGTCTACGGCTTGGGGTTCCCGGTCTGCGCTCCCCATAAATGTCCCTGTGGCAGTGATGTCGACAAGCTAGGACATCACGGACTGTCATGCCAAAAAAGTGCAGGCCGCTTCTCGAGACATGCTGCACTCAACGATATCATACGCCGGTCCCTTGCCACCGTCAACGTGCCAAGTCTACTTGAGCCGACTGGTATTGCAAGAGACGATGGCAAGAGACCGGACGGTATGAGTTTGATTCCATGGAAGATGGGCCGGGTGCTGGTGTGGGATGCAACCTGTTCAGACACGCTGGCCCCTTCCCATCTACATGGAACCAACAACAGAGCTGGTGCGGCTTGTGAAGCGGCTGAAAAAGCTAAAATTTGCAAATACAGGGGTCTAGGCTCCGAATATGATTTTGTCCCATTCGGCGTCGAGACCCTTGGTCCGTGGGGTCCTAGCGCTTTAAGGCTCTTTAAGGAAATAACAAAAAGATTAGTCGACATCACAGGAGACCGAAGAGCTGGCAGCTACCTCGGACAAAGAATAAGTCTAGCAATTCAAAGGGGGAACGCTGCCAGTATCTTCGGGACCTTGCCTAAAGGGACTCCTTTTTATTAATATACCTACTTAAGTTATTTTATTTTATTTTTTAAGGTTTTTAGTTTTAGGTTCTTTTAATTTACATGATATAAAGAGAAAACATAATTTTCATGCAATGTTCATGCCAAACAAAAAAAAAAAAAAAAAAAAAAAAAAAAAAAAAAAGGAAAACTTGCATACATGAGAATAAAAGTCTTTTAAGGTATGTGACGTTCACCCCGCACTGGCACAGATAGGTGAACTAACTTAATGTAGTAACTTTACAGTTAATGTCCTTTGTAGTATGTTGCAATGTGTCATCACAAATAAAGTACTTATTATTATTATTATTATTAACTATGGCCCATCACCATTCTCCTGATTTGGAAGAGAAGACCCGCACCCAGAAGTGGGTCTGTGAGGATCGCGATAATGATAACTTAATATTTACTTGTGTATTTGAACGCACGCCATTCGTTGAGTATATTCGTCAAATATTACATACTTTCCCGGCCACACCATAGTTAGCATATATTACATAAAAACTAAAATTAATATTAATTGTTTAGGCCTTTAGGTATTGTGTAAGTGACAGGTGAGAGTTCTTACTAATAATTATGTAATATATCAAAAATTACCAAATTTCTTGTCTACTGAGAAATACCATTTTTAAGGTTCCATTTTAATCTTTATATATATATAATTGTTCTGTACGTGTGTACGTCACTGAACTCCTCCTAAGCGGCTGGACCAATCTTGATGATTTTTTGTGTGTGTTCATGTGGATTCGAGAATGGTTTAGATTCACAAAAAAATAAAAAATATATATTTAAATATATATTTTTTAAAATATTATCGCGATTCATTAACTTACCTGCGAGAGCTTTTCAAAATCAATTTATTGCATATAAGAGCTTTAACTCGCTCTAAACAAGCAAGATTTTATAAGCACCAAATAGGCATTAAATTTCCTCTTTTCTTTTTATATTAATTTAATATATATAGCGGAATTTTAGCAATAGTATTAAGTTATACATACCTATATTTATTGACTTTGGGTCGCTTTGTTAATTTTTATATTCTGAGCTAATAATTATGAACATCACTTCTTCCATACTGCATTGTTTTATTGTGTTTATGTGAATTTCACACTGTAATAAAACTCACGTCTATTCAGTCTTCATGACCACAGTTGCTGTGAAATATATGAAACGCCGGGAATGTTAAAATCTTAATGAACATCCATTACATCCATACTGTATATAATTAAATTGTAACAATAACTGCGAAAGTAATGGAGTATGAACAATTAAGCTCACTTTTATACCTGCATCTGAATTTTTAATGTGGTACAGTCGACGAAATTTAAAGGAAAACGGATATACAACATGTATGTATGAAATCCGAAGTACAACTTTTGGTGAATCAAGTTGAACAGAGCCTAATATTGACAATTATTAAGGTTTATTAGGCGATGGTCAAGTGGGTGTGGGCCTGGCCTCTAAAAGTAAGTCCACATGTCCACCTCGGATCAAACGGAACGTAGTTTATTTGTATATCATACAAGTGCGTCCACTGATCCGCACCGTTCAATACAAAGGATGCTACAATCCGTTTGATGCGACGCGTGCGATACGTACGATTCTAACATGTGGACCGTAAGCGAGTCCTTTTTTTCTGTAACGCCGGGAAATGCTCTGAGGCATCCCGCGCGGGAGTGGGTCTCCCCACGCGGGTATGTGCTGGTAAGTGGACGCAGCTGTACCCACTAAAACCCGGCGAGTGCCACCAATGCCGCCTTTGGTGAGGTGCTGGATCTAGTGAGCAAACAGGGCACCTCAACGGCTAGTCAGTCCTCCAAGGGACCGACGCCGACTCCACAGAGGGGTTATTTCGCACCACAGAATAACCCCTCCCAACGTCGGGACAGTACAATGGGGTGAGGTTCCCGTCCTCGTCCCTTGCCCCTGCTCTTTTGTCCCCTCTTCATATAAGAGGGGTATAAAGAGCCCCCTCGGCTCAATTCGCTACACCCAAGGTGCAGCGGTTCACCCTAGGCTACTGAGCCTCACCGCTACGACAAGGCCTGAACCATGGTGGGGAAGCAAGAATCCTTGTAAGACCCTAACCGCACCTAAAAGTATTCCTTTTCCCGAGCACCTAAACATGACATCACTTGCTCACCGGTCAAGGCAATTGGTTTAGGGATTCGCAAAATTTCTAGTGTCGCTTTACCAGCCTTCCTATCTTCTGTCCATAGTTCAGCAAATCTCATAAGTAAAATTTTAAGGGCATCCCCTTCAAACTTTGAGATTGCTGGCTTGGAAGAAGCTAGAAACGCTTTCTTAATTGCATGCCCAGGTCAAAATTTTCCATTTTCTCCAAATTCACAGAGGAGCTGGGACGACATAAATTGCAAATTGACTTTTGAGAATCTTTTGAGCTGTAGTACAGCTTCGGCGCGTGCTAGGCTTTTGGCCGTAGGTACGCATGAGGCCGGCTACTGGCTTCACGCGTACCCTTCGTCAAATACAGGAACTTTTCTTGAGCCTGACACGCTCCGAATCGCAACCTGTCTACGGCTTGGGGTTCCGGTCTGCGCTCCCCATAAATGTCCCTGTGGCAGTGATGTCGACAAGCTAGGACATCACGGACTGTCATGCCAAAAAAGTGCAGGCCGCTTCTCGAGACATGCTGCACTCAACGATATCATACGCCGGTCCCTTGCCACCGTCAACGTGCCAAGTCTACTTGAGCCGACTGGTTCTTGTCTACTGAGAAATACCATTTTTAAGGTTCCATTTTAATCTTTATATATATATAATTGTTCTGTACGTGTGTACGTCACTGAACTCCTCCTAAGCGGCTGGACCAATCTTGATGATTTTTTGTGTGTGTTCATGTGGATTCGAGAATGGTTTAGATTCACAAAAAAATAAAAAATATATATTTAAATATTTTGTACAGGACATCGTCTGTCGGTGCCACTAGTAATTATACAAACCTTTGGATAAAACATAGAACCCTATTGAAACTTCAGTTTCTATCTATCAGTATCTTTAGAACTAAAATTGGTAGGTATAGATTTGAAATTTATATTGTACTAACTGGTGCCCGCAGCTTCGCCCGCGTTATCGTAGATTTACCGTATCCCGATTGATGGTGATTATTTATATAGCCTATGTCACTCAGTGTTAACGTAGTATTCTAATAGTAACCCCACCATGGTTCAGGCCTTGTCGTGGCGATGGGGCTCAGTAACCTAGGGTGAGCCGCTGCACCTTGGGCGAAGCGAATTGGGCCGAAGGGGCTCTTTATACACCTCTTATAAGAAGAGGGGACAAAAGAGCAGGGGCAAGGGGCGAGGACGGGAACCTCACCCCATTGTACTGTCCCGACGTTGGGAGGAGTTGTTCTGTGGTGCGTGATAACCCCTCTGTGGAGGTGGAGGAGGCGTCGGTCCCTTGGGGGACTGACTAGCCGTCGAGGTGCCCTGTTTGTTTACTAGATCCGGGGCACCTCACCAAAGGCGGCATTGGTGGCACTCGCCGGGTTTTAGTGGGTAGAGCTGCGTCCACTTACCAGCTTTTGGGCGCAGCGAGTCCCACATACCCGCGTGGGGAGACCCACTCCCCCGCGGGATGCCTCAGAACATTTCCCGGCGTTAAAGAAAGAAAAAAAAATGTATTCTAATAGTAAAAGAATGTTTAAAATAACAAAAAATCTTTTGCAGCATTTTTATTCCTACCTATAATTGCCTAATTAGTAAAAAAAAAAAGTTTCTTAAATCTATACTAATATTATAAAGCTGAAGAGTTTGTTTGTTTGTTTGAACGCGCTAATCTCAGGAAATACTGGTCCGATTTGAAAATTTATTTCAGTGTTAGACAGCTTATTTATCTATATATATCTATATATTTATATATCTATATAACATCACGCTTTGACTTATAGGAGTTGAGTAACGCGGGCGAAGCTGCAAGCAACAGCTAGTATTGTATATCGGTACGGAACCGTACGTGTGTGAGTACGATTCGCAATTGGCCGTTTTAATTTTATAATGAAACAATTTTTTTTACGGACTTTATCGCGTTTTAATTTTGCCAGGTGTGGCTTAATATTGACTTCAAACGTCATAAATACTAAATCCAAAGTCTTTGTATCAGTCAGACTTTCTACCAGATGATGTTATGTGACACCTGTCAGTCTGTCAGTCTATATTTTTATCGATTGTGTAATATGCGAAAGTGATTGGCATTTCCAATTCTGATATTTTATTGTACATGCCGATATAAAATAATGACTATTACATGAAACGTCAAGCTTTTTTAAAAGCTCAATACTGTTAGCGCAAGAAGTACCTAACTTTCAGAAGTTAAAGCACCTTCTTGTAAAAAAGACTTCCTCACCGAGACTTAACATCTTATGTCTAAGGATAGGCAACACATAGATGAGTTGCCTGGGCTCGTTCTAGGTATACTAGTTTATGTTCATGGGCGACGTCGACCACTTACCATCAGGTGGCACGTTTGCCAGTTTGCCTATCCAACTAACATAAAAAAGTCTACTTTCTTTGCAGAGGTAAATATCTCTCTTAGTTTTTTTTTCATAAAAACTTTTTATAGATTGTCATTACATGTCTAAAAATAGTTTTTAGTAAGAATAGTAGCGAACCTGATGTTGTCCTACAAAACATATTGTAATAGACCGAATTATAATTCTAAACCATTCTCGAATCCACTTGAACACACACAAAGAATTGCATCAAAATTGTTCCAGCCGTTTAGTTTAGAGGAGGTCTATAACAAACACGCACAGAATAAAATATACATAAAGATATTATATACTGCGAAGAAACTTAATGTAATTCCTTAAATACTTTCATGGAATGTTGACTGACGTTTCGGCAGTTCAATCGTTACGCCTGTGAGTGTACTTTTGGAACACCAACACGCCTATTACCCATTCTGGCATTGAGAAATTATGTTCTTAATGATTTTGTAATTAGAGAAAGTGTTTTTAATCTGTTGAAAAATTCTGTTCTTTCAAATTAAATTATGTTTGATATGAAGATTTATTTTGTACCTTGAAAGGTTGGGATAGGGTTTAAAATGTACAGTGGTTATTAAACAATGACATGTAATATTTATGAACAAACTTTTGTTGTAAAGATCATCTTTAAAGACGATTAAAGATGTATGGGTTTTTTTTTAAACTTAACGAGTTTTCTCCTCGAAATAACTCGAAGAGATTTAATCAAAGGCGTTCTTTAATATGGATTGATTAGTTATATAGCTTTAAATAAGAATAATCTTCGGCAATACCTAATAAAAATATTAACTCAATATATATCACGTAAACATTAAAAAACATCTTAAATATCCCGTTTTAATTAGTTTTCGTAATTTAAAAACAATATAAATTACACTCGATAAAAGTGGCTGCAGTTTTATCGATTATTATGAAAGTTAGCACATCTCTATATTATTATTATGGAGAAGGTTTTTATTGCGATTGATATTGCTGTTTTCTACTCGATGACATGCATCTACAGAAACGATAGCCAGTCAAATTAGTAGACAACGTATATCATCATCATTATCAATCATATGTCATCCAAAAAGTAAGTTGAAAGTTTATTTAAAAAAAAAACTATCAACGAACGCCAAGCACAATCCCCGCCCTCGCATCCCACCAGGACCGTACGTTGGAAGTCGACCTATACTCCGCGAGTACCATAAGTATTACTCAGAGTTAAATAAATATGACATTTACTAAGTTTTTGTACATATATTTACAAAATTAAAATACCAAGGCCTGTTCAAATATTAAGCTTAGCTCTATAAAGGTGCGTACAAACAGTCGGCTAACCGGTGACCGTTCAGAAATGCCAGCCCAATATCTCGACCTTAGGACAAAGTTTTTAGCAACATTCAATGAGGTATGCTTGTACAAAGTTATGGCTAGAATTATTTATTATTTTACTACAGTCACATTTTCATTATTTAAGTCAATAAATAAAATGTTGCATCACCTACAATGTTTCTTATGACTTGAATTTTCTGCGGAAAGTTGTTTCAAGACGATGTCTTGAAATTTATTCTATACGATCATTTAAGAGGAACTTGGTTACAAGTATTTGGAATAAATATAGCAAGAGTGGGGTAAAGCTAGTATTGGTCCCATGCCCGCCATGGTTTAGGCCTTGACGTGGCGGTGGGGCTCAGTAGCCTAGGGTGAGCCCAGCACCTTGGGTGAAGCTTTGTGCCCCTCTTATAAGAAGAGGGGACAAAAGAGCAGGGGGCAAGGGACGAGGATGGGAACCTCACCCCAATGTTTGTTTATTAGATCCGGGGCACCTCACCAAAGGCGGCATTGGTGGCACTCGCCGGGTTTTAGTGGGTAGAGCTGCGTCCGCTTACTAGCTTTCGGGCGCAGCGAGTCCCACATACCCGCATGGGGAGACCCACTCCCGCCACGGGATGCCTCAGGGCATTTCCCGGCGTTAAAGAAAAAAAAGTATACTTATAGGTACATCGAGAAATACCCGTGTGGTAAAAGTTTTATTTCATTTATTCATCTCAGTAATTTTGTTTTGTCGGTGGTAGATTCCAAAGATATTAAGTAGGCTACCTTATAAGTACTACATTAAATAATTTATACATATTATATGCCAAAAATTACGTATTTCCTACACCTCCTGAATCCTACTGATTAAATTCGTTGCGGGTTCCAAGTTTTAATGTATCTCTGGGCCTCCCTGAGATCGTATCAAAGGGTAATTTGGTTACTACTGTCGATCCTGGCTACGCAGGAATAGCAGTCCTGGGAACGAGTAGAGTTTTAAAAAAATATGCCTAAAATTTTTAAGTCAATTTATATTTATCGTATGCAAACGTTTTAACAATACAACAGCTCACAATAGCTCGGAACGCGGGGAATGTGCTTCAAGGTCGAGACTCGACGAAAACGGATGCTAGCACTAGTATAATAAGTCCTAGGTGATACCAGCAGCGTCTTTACTTATCATTTACAGACGTACTCCGCCTGATAAATTTTTTTTAAACATTTAGGGCAATTATTTTAATATATTCACAATTATCATCATCATCATGATCATCATCAGCCTCTATCCGTCCGCTGCTGAACATAGGCCACCCTCAATGAACGCCAAGACGGCCGATCCCTTTCCACTCGCATCCAACACTATATTTGAACAATATTCACATTTTCGTGAGATTTTACTTTACTTGTGAAAACACGATCAATATCAGTCCAGCCGTTTTAGAGACTAACCAACACAAAAATAAAAATATTAAAAAAAATTGGTAATTCATTATAAATACTGTCATCGTTTCTATTTTTAATAATTACTTTCAGTAAAAAGCTCTTATTTGTAAATAATTATTTTCATCCCTGGTACCCATAAAACAAGTCCTTACGAGATTACGACGGGGCTAGGTTAACGTGGTGTCATTGTTGATAATTATATTTATACATTGATATTTATACACACTTCAATAACATATAATGTATTGATGGGTACTAGACTCATACCAACCCATCCTGTTCCGAGCAACCTTGACAATACACTTTCATATCTTTTTATAGACATACTGGTATCGTTAAATACATAAATGTCTGCATATTTTATTTTAATCAATTTAATCTCATAATCATAAAATCATACTCAGAAACAGATTAACATACAAAGATAATATTAAATTAATAGATATAAAAAAATACATTTTTAGCAATGAGATATTGTGATGTTAAGAATTTTATTTTGAATATTTTATTGTGGTCTGGTGGTTAACGAATTAAAATTTTGTCATTCATTTTATTACTTTATTATTTAAATATAATACATTGTTCATCCGTAAGTATTTTTCTGCAAAACTCGAATACAAACGAGTTAGTATATGATAGAGACACTTGAAATATTTAGGGAAATGTAAACCTTAGTGAAGCGAGGAGTTTAGCTATTTATTTTTGTACTAAAATATTACTTTTGACAATTAAAATTCTAAGAATGAGAAGTATGGATATAATCTAGAAGTAAATTTGAAAAAGTGTGAATTCGGAAACTAAATATAAAACATTTCAAACAGCGACCACAATGGCGCCGGTGTAGATAAAAACGACGCCCTAATCTCAGGAACTACTGGTCCGATTTGAAAAATTATTTCAGTGTTAGATAGCCCGTTTATCGAGGAAGGCTATAGGCTATATAACATCACGCTGTGACTAACAAGTAGTTAAGTTGAGTAAGTTAACGCGAGCGAAGCTGCGGGCAACAGCTAGTATTATATAAACGTGTGTCTATTTCTTGGCGTTTCATTTAAAATCCAAGACCGCTAATATAGCACTACACTTATTTAACGTATCTGATTTGACTTGTCTAAATCCTACTCTCCCGAGTAGCTAGCTACCCCCTTTCGAATATTTCTTCCAACTGTTCCGATTGAGCTTAAAGACCATCAGGCCGAAGAGCTTTTTGATAACAAATAAGAAAAAAGAATATTTAACGCAATTCAACGGACACTTTTTCATACACAAAGATATAACCCCTCGATAGTCGGGGTCAGCCGCGTCGAGGGAAGCCAGTACTCCCCAAGCTGATCTGAATTGGCATCGGACATTCCATAAGAGGACGCATTGGTAGTTTTGGCGTCAGTAATTTCAATTTATTTCAGTAATTCCAAAACGGGCGAAAATATAAGTTGGTGACCTAATAGTTGATGATAAAAACCTTATTTTCTAGATTTCAATACATGATTTATTTGTAACAGAGAGAAAAATATCATACAATGCGTCGCCATCAGAATCAGCCGTAATCGACATCATGGTCTTAAGCTAGCACCGTTATACCAATTCACATTAAATTACATTAATATGTAAAAACAATTAGTGACTAATATATATACTGCCAATTATTATAAACCACTAATATTATAATACCACGGTATTTCGTAACGTGTAATATATTCAATAAATTGTGGGTCAACGAAATGTCAACGTATATTTTAGTCAAAAATAATCCTCGTTTTGTTCGTTGTGAAATATTGGAAAAATATTTTTTATAACATCTTTGTTCTGACCTTCAAAATGTATAATCATTATAAACTATTTGATGTTATAGCCTAGAATTCATTTTAAGCTGCCCACTGTCAAAGGTCTAAAATATTTCATTATCAGAAACATACTACATATTTTATCACGTTTTCATGTTGGAGCTCAAGCTGGAGGTAGAGGGTTCGAATCCTGCTAGGGAACAAAAAGCTTTCTGTGTTCCTGGGTCATGAATGTGTATTAAATGTGTATCATATAATAAACATCTTAAATATATGTACAGTATAAATGTATTAAATATATTTCCGTTGTCTGGTACCCGTAACACAAGTTCTTCGAAAACTTACCACAGGACCAAATTGACGTGGTGTAAAAAAGCGTCCATAGATATTTGGCGCTTTTTGAGGGTCTCGGAACTGCAGGCAACAGGATCACCTCAGCGAAGTAATGACACTGCCTATCCTATCCTTTTTTGAAGGAAGAAACAAGGTGGTGGTACCCATGGGAGAGCGATACTAGCGCATACCTCCCATCGGCAGTTTTCATCCACTATATCTTTAAGAGAACGTCAAGATGGACGATCCCCTCGCGACATTATTGCACAGACATCAACCCATCACTTCCTTGTACATTGCATTTCATAATAAACTCAATATGCAACTCTATAAACAACTCAATATATAAAATAAAATGTAGAGCACATAATTCACTTACAGTCGTCATGACTTAGATTTCAACGCACGAACGTTACAAGAGCGTATCTAATATATAGCATTCCGCGCTTTTTGTCGTGTCACCTGTCTTGTTGCGATGTTTGTTTATTGTATGATTTCAAAATATGGTACTTCAACTTTCCAATTATTGTTTGTTGTCTGAAAAAGCAATTTTCCAGAAATTCCAAGAAATATTCCAATTTTCATATTTTTTTAAAACAGTGTTAAGTTCGCATTAGTCATTTACCACGTGCGAAACACTTGTTTGTCTCGCGAACAAGATATTCGTAGACAATTCGAAATATCGAAATAATAATGAAAACATTTTAAATATCTCGTTTTAAATAATTTTAGAAATATTTAAAACTTTATATTTATCGTATATTTGTTTCGAGACGCTTTCATGGAGATTTAAATATTAATCTAACTAAAGTGTAAAGCATGTTAAATATTAAAAAAAGTTAAAAATAACCAGTTATTTTCAAATCTTATATTTTCCCAATTGTTACTACTGAAACTCTTTTTAATCTCTACACGTCTCTCTATGAGCAAATGCTTACATCGTCGTCACCCTTACCTTATTAAACATTTTCTCAATTCTCGAAATTATATGGATTTGTTATATATTATATGTGTCGTTACAATATTGTAAATAATTAAAATTTAATTAATTTAATATTCTCGTGTTACGGCTCTATTATTAAAATAACACCTATTATAATTGAGAGGTAGATTTTCGCTTTTCACGTATTGATAGTTTAAACGGAATCCTAATAGGCAAAGCGTTTAAATTATGGCACTATACAGGCATATTAAAGAGCAACTAATAAAACTCCACAATAATGTTTTTTATCACATTATTATAGTATTTTTAATATATAGAGCAAAGGTAGTTTCTTATTTATTTTATAAACGTCTCGAATTGTTTTTAAATAAATTACTTTATTATTTATTTCTTCGATATTCAAGGTTCGTTACTATTACTTCCTTCATTTTACTTATTAACTAAAGTAGGAAGTAGCATGAAAGTGATGATTGAAATATATGAGTCAATAAATGTAAAATACAATTGATATTGAATATTAAAATATTGCAGTTATTGTGCCAACTTCAATGCTGTTTAAATTATAATAAAAAAAATCTCCAAAAAAATATTAGTTTTATAGTATTCTTTCTTAAAATTATGAATCGTATATTATATTATCTTAAATATATTTATAGTAATTTTCATAGAGAATTTTACATGCCTTACATTATTATTTGTATAATTGATTGTAATTTGTTATCGTCGAACAGGAGATAGGCGCATTATCGATTACCACGTTAATTTTGTTGCGAGCGAAATCGAGTCTCACATCAATTTTTTGCCACTTATCAACTTTCATTGACGTTGTCATCATATAAGATGGCACTAGTGACTTCACGTTACGTCTATGTTTAAATAAAGTGGCGGGAAAAGCTAGATTGACTCAAATACTAAAACTGGGAATATTAGGGAATTAAAACTCTAAATCGTCAGGATGACAACTACTTAGGATAGTATTTCAGGCCAGTTGAGTTATTAAAAGGCTTTAGTTCGATAGTGGCATTGTTTTTCTTTCAGACCAGCTTAGTAAGTTTTAATTTCATGGCCTTATTTAATATTTGCCTGCCTGCCTGCCAGTCCTGCAAGAAAAGCTCTATAGCTCAACAAAAGCTAGTTAGTTACTTTCTATCTCTATCTTACTAAAGTTATCATTGAATGAAGTTTACGTTACTCTGTATATTACTAGTATAGATAGACAGACAAACAGGACAGACTCCTTATTTCTGACCCTAAAAGTATAAAGTCAAATGTAGAGTAACATCTATCAAATTTTCCATGAAGTTACTGAACAAGTAAAAGCTTCCCCGTAGACTCTACATTTTTTTTTGTATTGCGCTACTTAAGTAGAGATCTTTCGGCTAATTAAAAATAATTAAAAAAATAAACGTTTAATAAATACAACTTGTTTATGAAACAATATTTTAATTCCGTACCTAATTTATATAATTAACGTTTTTCTAGGAAACGTTTACAGATTTCTATTTCAATGAATTTACGTGTAGTTGGATATAATAACGTTGAATTAAGAACATGTTCAATCCGGTAAGTGAATGGATCTTGTGAATAAACACCAGTGTATAAAACGTTGCAATAGGTGACCTAATATTCATTATAACATACAGCCTACAAGTAAATTAATCAAATAACTAAGTTTATGTAAAGCTTTAAATGAGTCTGTAGATTTAAAAAAATGTATATGATTTTCACGTCTTAATTATCATGTAATATTTTGTAATAAATAAAATATATAATATTAATATATAAGCTTAAAAACTTACCATTTTAAAAAACGAGTATTTACTCCCGTCTAAATTCCCCATATTCAATCAAACAACAGCATGGAATTTAAAATTGTCTTAAACACAACTGTTATTAAACACTACACAACATCACGTACGATTATCCGATCGCATGAAATATAACACTGGCCTCACACGCGAAAAAGTTAAAGATTCAAAGTTTGAAATTGTATTTCGGCGGGAAACGTCTAGCAACGCGAGCTGCGCACCACAGACTGCCAAGATGGCGGGTTTTTTTGACGGTTCACACAAGTCAATTCACTTTCTACGACCTTATGTTGTGTGCTAGTCGTAATTAAGCTAAAATTTACGTAACCAAGCCATGTAATATACATTTTAATTTCCGTCAAATTGTTGTTTTATTATATTTGGTGGATACACATTTGTGCTTTACTCTTACAACTCACACATGTAGAGTTTGTAGGTCGGTGCATAAAATCAATGACCTGAAAATTATTAACCACGAAGATTGGTATATCTGTCTCACGATAGGAACAATACGTAAAAATGAGACAATATGGTTTTTTCACAAAAAGCTTGTAAAAAAGCACTATTTTTATACATGTTTATGTATAAAAATAGTGCTTTTTTACAATTCAAATTTCAATTAGACCTAATTTCAAATTAGACCTAAGTAAGATCTGGGAACTTCAATATGGGTATCCTCCCTTTTTCTTATAGAAGAGGGGGCAAACGGACAGTCGTTTCACCTGGTGGTAAGTGACATACATAGATACCCGCTGCATCATTAGCAGGTGATAACAAACATGTGGAAGCAACTTTGTTGACAGGTCACAAACCAGATATCAAATTACAAAAAAAAATATATAAAAATATTGTTGGTGTTATAAACACGGAACCCGGAGACCGTTAACATATTACAGATGATTAAATTCTAAGCAATAATAATTACTCAAGGTGTTCAAGACACTTTGCCTAAATTACTTCGAATCTGTTTTGGAATTTCACACTTTTTAAGTTAATATTTTCTTAGACCTATGCTCAAATTGAATTCCGATATGCTCCCCAGACCATATAAAGATCTAGAATCTAGATATAAACTAACTAGTTGGACTGGATACGACGAAACGTTAAATTTAGTTTAAGAATGCCACCCGGCGCAACCACGCCTTGGTAAGAACCGATGTGAGGTTTTTATAAATTCATTTAAAAGTAGAAAATTACTTATACAGTATTATAATTCATTCCGTACGTATATTGTTTATTAATTTTAACGCGAATTTCACTCATTATGAAACAACTTGTTACGGATTTTATCGCGGTTTTTACATGACCGTAGTTTTCCATATTGTACCTACAGCAACTATAAGGTCACGGAGCAGTCCGTAAAAGTTGTTATTTATGTTATGTATCTATTTTATGTTAGTTGGATAGGCAAACTGGCTGACGGGCCACCTGATGGTAAGTGGTCGACGTCGCCCATGAACATAAACTAGTTTACCTGGAACGAGCCCAGGCAACTCATTTATGTGTCATCATATGCCTATCCTGAGACATAAGATGTTAAGTCTCGGTGCCAGTAATTATACTGCCTATCTTGCCCTTCTCTCCGAAACACAGCAAAGCTGTTTCACGGGAGATTTCACGGGAGAAACAAGCAAGATGGTGGTACCCATTCAGCCGGGAGCGCGGCATAGCGCTTCCCTCCCACCCACATGTAATACCTAAATAACTATCTGATTATAGAAAACTTTCTGATTTTTGAAAACATTATAAATTCTCAACGAAATTTGATCGAAAAAACATTACTTGCATAAAACTACAATTTACAGTTTTCATTGCGCTGTATTTATTTGAAAATTTCCGATATAGATTTTAAAGAAATTAGATCATAGCCTAAGACGGTAAAAAGTACTTTACTAATAAAACTACATATTTTAAGTAAAGTAGGTAGTTTTATTCAATGACGTATCATATTAGTAAATTAGTTTTATTGGTAAAGAAGTTTTATTAGTCAAGTCAAGTAATTTTATTATAATGCGTGCATTAGAAAATATGATAAGCACTAATTACGAGTTACGCAGATACTAATAGTGACTGTCGGTGCTCATACTTCGCACAATATTTCCTTTCTCAAAGCTGCCCCATGAAAACTGACATTTTGATTTGTTCCGATGGGACGCACGCGCCATTCACTTCTTTATTCTTGAAACAGGGCAGGACAAGCAATTTCATTACTATATATTAGCTTATAACGACAACTCACGTTTCCATTTTTTTAACAACAGTTTCTATTACAAAATTGATTTATGGCAATAACTGTATTAAGTCTTTGCAAGTAGAATATAAAACTCAAAGACTATTTGCCAGAAATTGGCATAATAAAGGTCAGTCCCTAGTTGACGTTGGGCGATAGAGTACACTTGCAATATACGCTAATGTAATAATGAACAGATTATGTTTGCTACTTAGGATGTAGGAGTTAGTCGATATTAATCATAAAAATCGTACACTCGTATATTGCTACGTCATCACCGAGTGACATGATATACGCTACAAAAATTATGATTACCAAATACCAGTACGGATACGCCTGTAAAGCTGACTTAACACTAGCTAAGCGGGATAGAGGGCAACATCTAGTGATTAGTATAGGAAGATATATGTAGACAGTCATGTAGTATTCTTACTAATGACATGCTGCTTTGCAGCCGAATTGGGCCGGCATGACCGGGGTGGTACCTCTCGCTCACATAATACCGGCGTCAAGTGACAGCTATGCTGTCGTGTTTCGTGTGGTTTGTGAGTTTCCGGTGGCCCATTGGGGGGATAGGGAAAAGTAGGCCAACGCATCTGCATAACTTGGTTGTGCGGATGTCTATGGGCGTCTCCGTTGTCTCCATATGACGTAAAAAAAAAAGAAAACACGCTGTGTAATTACTATGTACCACCAAAAATGCGTGTAAGGCGATGGACTTTGGGACGTGGCATTATAGAAGACAGTCTCTAGTGATTTCCCTTTGTTTTTTGTTGACATAAAGTATCAGGTGAATTTATTTAAGTTCTTTCATGTCGTTGACCAGTTACATCTGCCATTTTGTTTATTACCCCTAACAAAATGGCTTCTTTGATTTTGTGTATGTTTCCAAACACCTGATCTTAACCAGTAACTCGGTCAAATATTATGTGGCATATAAAATAATCTTTGGTCGCCATCGACGTAACAGAGCTTCTGATAAACATGGGAATGATATTAACATTATTAACATCTATGTATATTTCATAATCCTTCATTAACATTACCAAAGCTTTCTATTTTCAAAATTACGTTGTCGATGAGATAACATTTTTTGATAATTACCAGATGTTGTGTAAAGTCTATAATTAAAACAAATTGTCATCGTATTATGAACTTATCCTGTCGCTGAAAGGTTTATATAAACAGTAGGTACGACGTACGTCCATCAAATGCTAAGGAAGTCAACCGACGTTAGTGTTCCTTATCCTGAGGACTCCCCTTGTTTTTTCGGTAATTTTACTAAAAATGTGTAGGAAGTTTTAACGCAAAACAATTGTGTAATAAAAAACTCAATACATAAGTTTATACATAAAGATTTTAAAATTCAATTTATCTTAATAGGTTCCCACATGTCTTTGTAAATAACTTAAAATGCACTATAATTTGAATTCTCAAACACTGATTTGTAATTCTATCCATATTTTGTTTCATAAATCAATAGTAATTTTACATTTTTATAACAGTGATATAGGTTGAGAGCCCGTTGGACTAACAGTCTTGAAGTGGAAAATCGTGGTCTGCTTGCTCTATTAATACCTAAATGCCTACCAGGAAAAATCTGGGAACTAAACTATTACTAAAAAAATGTAAATATTTACATCATATCTACAATTCAGATGAGCTTGACCTGAAAGGAGGACAGCTAAGGCTCACTTTTGAATTACGAATTATAATGGGTTCTGTTCTTGCTCTGTTCTGTGTGAACTGGTTCTCAAATTTTCATCTGACTGGCCTATTACTCTAGTGGTTAGTGACCCTGACTGTTAAACCAGAAGGTTGGTGTTGTTTGTGTGATGAACAGGATCATTTTGTTTTGTGTCTGGGTGTAATTTATCTATAATATGTATGGATTTATAAATATATAAGTATATATCAGTTGTCTGGTTACCATAAGAACAGGCTCTGTTCCAACATATTATTATTATCTATTTTCGCCAACAACTTTGTTTTTTTTTAATTCTATGATAAACACAATATATTAAAGCGAAAATGTTCCAACAACTTTTTTACAATTAATAGGTACCCGGTTTTTTAGGTTTACCCGGTAAACCTAAAAAAACTATTTGTAAATCCTTTTCCAAAATGGTAGTCGCGGGACATGCGTTATGGATAATTAATAAATAAATAATTAATAATAAACTTGGATTTAGATTTCAACTAAACAGCCTCAGACTTTTGCACTCCGAAATATAACTTTCCAATGGACGCTTGAAATATCCAGTCAGATTGACTGCTAAATGTAAGACAAACTCGACACGAAGCGACAAAGTTTCGTCGAATAGTCGCGTAACTTCGACGTCTTGTCGGATGTCGGAATCCTTTAATACATGAATTCAGAATCGGATATGTTATATCCGATTTCCTGCACCCTTGGTAACGCGGTTCCTCAATTAAAACAAAGTACATCCTAATAATAACATTTTAATATTTTAACAAATAACACTATTATATATTTCAATTAGTCTATTTTAAACATATTTGCAAATATATTTAAAAGAACTTTTGAAAATAATAATATGATTGTTAATGCATATCCTATGTATCTAATATGACGACCTCTGTGGCTCAATGGTTGGCGCGTTGTCGCTCAAGCCGGAGGTAGCGGGTTCGAATCCCGCCAGGGAACAAAAAAGTTTTCTGTGTCCCTGGGTCATGGATGTGTATTAAATATGTGTATTATAATATGTATAATAATCTTAAATATATGTACGTGGGTAACACTGAAAATGTTTAGAACTGGCCAGTTAGAAACATTGAAAATGAAAACTTTTTTTGAATTTCAATTTTAGAACTCTTTGGTAACCTAATGTAGTATATTGCATTCATTTGTCATTTGTTTTTGTGAATTGGCGGCAAATCTTAAACTCTTGTTACACGTGAAAATAAACATAACGCGAGAAAATTTTCGGTCAATGATTTATTATGACTTTCGTTGTGGGCTTACTCAACAACAAAGCTATGATAGGCTGCGATTAGCATTTTTTAATGAAGCCCCATCTCGTGCCACTATTTACAATTGGTTTAACGAGTTTAAGCGTGGACGTAGCAATCTCAGTGATGATCCGCGTGAGGGACGTCCTTTAACAGCGACTACTGAAGATAACATCAGTGCTGTGCGACGCATGATAGAGGAAGATAAGAGAGTGACCTATCAGCAGATACGGGCAAGCCTAGGCATTGGTATGAGTCAAGTTCAAAAAATATTACACGAACATTTAGGCGTCAGGAAGCTTTGTACCAGATACTTTACCCCATACTTTAACCGACGACCAGAAACGCCTCCGCATGGACTGGTGTCGCCAAATGTTAGATAAGTTCAACGGCGGTAACTCAAATGCTGTATTTGACATCATCACAGGTGATGAAAGCTGGATATATTGCTACGAAGCCAAAACCAAAAGACAAGCAGCTCAGTGGGTGTTTCCTTTCGAGGACCGGCCAACTAAGGTAAAGAAAGGAAGAAGTCAAGGAAAAAAGATGATTGCCTCATTCTTTGGTCGGAAAGGTCATTTCGCGACAGTTGTGCTAGAAGATGGAAGGACATTTACTGCAGACTGGTATGTCACTCGCTGTTTGTCTGTTGTCTTGGAAAAAATTCGACAGCAGCGCCCACGAAGCAGGATCCTCCTTCACCACGACAATGCTTCAGCGCACTCCGCAAAACGGACTGTTGAATATTTGACTATGGCAGGTGTCGAGATAATGAGTCATCCGCCTTACAGTCCTGACCTGGCGCCCTGCGACTTTCATTTATTCCCAAGAACTAAAGATAAAATTCGAGGTATTCGCCTGAATATGCAGTGAAAGCGTACGAAAATGCCATAGAAGAGACTCCTAAGGAAGAATGGGCCCACTGCTTTTCTCAGTGGTTCCATCGAATGCGACGATGTATAGAAAGAAACGGAGATTACTTCGAAAAACAATAAAAGTATTGGCAACTTTCTACATTAAGCCGTTTTTCATTTTCTAAACATTTTCAGTGTTACCTAGGTATAGTATAAAAGTATTAAAAATAATATTTCCGTTGTCTGGTACTCGTAACACAAGTTCTTTGAGAACTTACCACGGGACCAGATTGACGTGGTGTGAGAGCGTCCATAGATATTATTATTATATTATTATATCCGTTCAGGTCTGGGGAGACCTCCATTCTGTGCCTAAGAGCATTTCCCGGCGGAAAAAGGGGTTCTTCCAATGAACTGCAAGTTCCTGCGCCACACGTTTCTAACGGGGACCGATGACAACCAATAACCTACATCCCTCAACTTTTTAGGGCTAACTTCACAGTGACCAAAAATTGCTCGTACATCAACTCTGAAAGAATGCACGTGAGTGAAATGTATTCAGCCCTGCATGCGCGGACATCAAAGCGCGTCGGAACCGGACGTCCGCGCTGACATTTGTGGCGGGAATACTAATGACATAATGATAATCGGGTGACATTACCGCGATGGTAATTGCCTAAATATGGCACGCATTTGGTCTCCTCGCTTCCGTGATGTCAGTAATTGAAACTATTATTTATTACATTTACGCGTGGCTCTAGACTTGTCACTTGTATAACCAAATATCCTTACTAATATTATAAATGCGTAAGTAACTCTGTCTGTCTGTGTCTTCTTCAAACCTAAACCACGGAACCGATTTGGATGAAATTTTGTACAAAGATAGTTTGAGATCCGAGAAAGGACATATGAATAGGATAGTTTTCATCCCGGAAATTCCATGGGAACGGGAACTATACGGGAAAAATAAGACAGATATATAGATAAATAAGAATTGTGTATCTTAAATAGGTCTACAGAAATGGCATCCAGTTTGTGATGGCATATCTCTTAAGGATAACGTGTAATATCTATTTTGATACTTAAAAAAATGATCAATTATAAAGCGGTAATTAGAAAGCTATTACTACTTTAAAGCTATACAAATACAGTTTTAATCATAAGGATTACATTTTAAATACGTTAGTTGGCTTGAGCATTTCAGGAAGATTATTTTATCCCTGCAACATGCAAATTAAATGAATACTTTAGGAGATATAGCAAAATCAAAATAATGCGCAACGAAGTTAATTTTGTGTCGCCGTGATGACATTTCTATAAAAGATAACATACTACCCATATAAAAAATTTACAATTTTAAAGCGGTAATGTAAAAGCTATTTACTCAAATCTTATATCTTTAAATGAGCATTTCTTGTATATATATATATATATAATTGGAATCTCGGAATCGGCTCCAACGATTTTCATGAAATTTAGTATATAGGGGGTTTCGGGGGCGATAAATCGATCTAGCTAGGAATCATTTTTAGAAAATGTCATTTTATAAAAAATAAAAAAATAAACCATCCAGGTACTACTGTATTAATCCTTATCATCAATACAGAATATAAAATAAGTCCTCCGTTGCGTCTGTCCGTACGCCATTAACTCAAAAGCTACTAGATGGCTTTGATGCTGTTTACAGTAATTCCTGATAAAGATTATAGTATATTACTAGCTGTGGTCCGCAGCTTCGTCCGCGTTAACTTAGATTTACAGCCGTACCCGGAATGATGATGATTATTTTATAACCTAAGTTACTCCTTATAATACCAGCTATCTGCCAGTGAAAGTCACATCAAAATCGGCCTCGCCATTTCAGAGATTAAGCGGAACAAACAGACGTCTACAGACAGACAGACAAAAGTGTAATAAACATTATTTTTGTATATGTACCGTGTATAAATCCATAAGCATTTAGTAAGAAGCGGTTATTTTAATATTACATTATTTATCTGTATAGATATAGATAAACACACACGACAAAGCATAAGTTTACTCATTCATTAACGCTTCATCATACTCTATCTAAACTTTAAGTTTTTTTTTAATTATTGGGTTACAGAAAAAAAATAGATCAACGAAAATCTGGCACATGATTAAATAGTGAAAGTTGCCTATAAATCCGAACCTTAGCTAAATGCTAGGTTCACATTCACGGACAATGTTTGTATTCGAGTTCGGTTTAATTCCAAGTTTGATCCGATGTCGTTCTTCAGTCAAAAAAAGACATAATATCAGTTTTTTTTTCTTTGCGCCGGGAAATGGTCTGAGGCATCCTACGAGGGAGTGGGTCTCCCCAGACGGGTATGTGGGACTCGCTGCGCCTGAAAGGTGATAAGGTGGACGGAGGTCTACCCACCAAAACCCAGCGAGTGCCACAAATGCTGCCTTTGGTCAGGTGCCCCGGATCTGTTGAGCAAACAGGGCGGGCACCTTGACGGCTAGTCAGTCCCTCAAGGGACTGACGCCACCTCCACAGAGAGGTTGTTCCGCACCACAGAACAACCCACTCTAACAACGGGACAGTACAATGGGGTGAGGTTCTCATCCTCACCCCTTGTTGTGGGTTCACCTTAGGCTATTGAGCCCCTCCACCACGACAAGGCTTGAACCATGGTGGGGCTGATATGTCTTATGGTCTGATATCGTCTGGTAGTACTGAGGTATGGTTATGCGAATAAATAATTTGAATTTATTAAACTTTATAAAATACTAGCTGTTGCCCGCAGCTTCGCCCGCGTTTACTTAGATTTACAGCCGTTCGGATTGATGATGATTATATCTGTTCCGTGGTTCAGAAGAAAAACAGTCCCGGGGTTTACCCGCATAAATCCCGTTCCCGTAAGATATCCGAGATAAAAACTATTCTATGTCCTTTCTCGAGTTTCAAACTATATTTGTGCCAAATTTCATCCAAATCTGTTCAGTGGTTTAGGCGTGAAGAAGAGACAGACAGACAGACAGACAGAGTTACTTTCGCATTTATAATATTATAGTAGGGATGATTTTACGGATGGCCGATGGACCAATAAGAGTAGAGGCCGCGTTTCGGCAGATGAACACGACCGCCCAATACGGTCGGCCATTGACCAAGTGGGTCTTCCCACTTGAGTCTTTGTGCAGTGGCCGGTCCGTGTTGGATGCAAATGGCAGGAGATAGGCCGTCTTGGCGTTCATTGAGGGAGGTTGGACCGATAGAGGCCGCTGATGATGATGATGATGAAAAATTATAGACAAGCGCCAAGGGGCCTCTGGTCTTAACACCCGACCTGCCCTTAAGAAACCATAACTCGACCTCAATCTTCAATATTCTGACATGTAAAAAGACAATCATTTATAATGGTGCTGTCACACTGCTGCTTAAAAATGTTTACTAGCGTTTGTGAATATTTTTAAACAGCAGTGTGGCAGAACTATTATGCGAGTGGCAGAGGATCGGCCATATTGGCGATAATTGAAAGAGGCTTACACCACGGAGCTTATTTTATCTAATTTCCGTGCTTACACGGAGACTTATGTCCCGTTGACTGTTGAGGCAATAATGACGATGATGATTACGTCAAATTTATACATATACATCATCGGCATATACACCTCTTAGATTATACATATAATATGAATAATGAAATAGAACGTGAAGACTGGCGATCCCTGGTATCGTGGAGACTGAGGAGGCCCATGAAGTACCTACGATCATGTCACCTCGCTACACTATTCCATACATCATGTCACATCTATGATTTCCTTATTTTCTTTCCTTACTCTCCACATGGAAAACATTGGCGACTCACTCACAGATTTCTAGATTGTGGACGATTATTATTATTATTTATTATTATTTAAGGGGTGGGGACGCCAGCAAGGCCAGACGGGTGATCGGTCCTCATTAACGGGACCATTTCACCCAATTCCCCGGGCTCGCCTCTGGGATTAGATGCGGGGACGGGTTATCATTTGCCCCTCTGGTGTCACCCCCTCAAACCTACGTGTTGATCTACAAAAACTACTTAGCTGCCTTATGGTTAGATATGCTAAATCTTCCTTCTTCAGCTCGTCCGCTCCAAACAGCTCCCATCTTGCGTATGCATATGCTGGGCATTCCGTTATGAAGTGCAGACTGGTCTCTTCTTTCTCTTTGCACTTAGGACATAGAGGGTCCTCTGCTAGCTTCATTATTGACAGGTGTCTGTTGAGTGGGCAGTGTCCCGTCAATATTCCCACAACTGTTCTAATGTTGCTCCTATTGAGTTTGAGCAACTCTTTAGTCTTCTTGCTGTCAAGCGTCGAGATGAAGAATTTCGACTGTCTACAGCTCTTCGTGTCATTCCATCTCTGGTTTGTTTCTTTGTTTATTCTCAGGGTTATAACATTTTTTGTTATCCTATGTGCTATTGGCAGTCTCGGCTCAGGGCCTATGAACGTCTCATCGGCACCTTCTCTCGCCAGTCTGTCTGCTTCTTCATTGCCCGCATTTCCCTCATGTCCAGGTACCCAGGCAACTTCTATCTCAGTCTGGTCTGCTAGATCTTGCAGGGTGTTTTTGCATTCTTTGACCAGTGCTGAGGTAGTCTCCCTCTTATTGAGGGCCTTCAATGCCGCTTGACTGTCACTGTATATGACTGCCTTCTCAATCCTCTGTGCGCTAGTGATATTTTGTTTAATCATGTTGGCGCATTCTCGTATTGCGAATATCTCCGCTTGGAATACGCTGGAGAATCTGCCTAGATTAAACGATGCTTTCATTTCAGTTGGATGGCTAATATATACGCCAGCCCCTGATAACTTTGTCGATTCCTTCCTGGATCCATCTGTGTAGCCGACCATCGTTGTTTTTGGGTGGTCGATGTTAATGTTCCAGTTATCTCTCGAGCCTATGCTTATCCTGTATTTCTTGTCGAAGATTCTCTCCTTCTTTATCAAATCATTGTTTGATAAAATCATGGATAGATTTTCTTCGTACTGTTTTGCTATTTCGGCGTGACCTTTGTCATAGTGCCCTCCCTTCCATAATTTGTTGCTCTTAAGCTTGAACCATTGTTCAGTCGCTTTCTTCTTGATCGTGAGATCAACTGGGTTGAGGCTGAGTATCATCTCTAGAGCCGCCGTTGGTGTTGTTTTCATGGCGCTCGATATCATGATGCTGGCTAGTCTCTGTACTTTTGTGAATTCTTTCCTGTTCGTTCCTAATTGTGCCTTGTGCCACCACACTAAGGCTCCATGTAGAATTCTTGGTAGTACTATGGCCTTGTAGATCCAATGAACCACATTTGGTTTCATGCCCCAGGTTCTACCTACCGCTCTCCTGCATTGCACAAGGGCACATTTGGATTTTGTGCAGATCTCTTTAACGTGGGCTTTGTAGTTCAGATTTCTATCTAGGATTACTCCCAGATATTTTATTTCATTGACTACCTCTAGATTTTCGTTATCGATTCTCAATGGAATCATGCTATCAATCTTCCTCTTGTTTGTGAATAACACTAGCTTGGTTTTTGCTGGGTTCAGGTTTAGCCCTTTATCCCTGCACCATCGTAGCGCTGTGTCGATTCCTCGCTTCATGATGTCTCTGGTCACGCTCAGTACTTTACCTGTGACCAGAATTAGACCATCGTCTGAGTACGCCTGTATGTAAATGTGCATGGCGTTTATCTTTGATACTAATTCGTCTATGAGAATGCACCATAGGAGCGGAGACAGGCATCCTCCTTGCGGAAATCCTCTTCTTGCTCGAATGGTGCATGTTGTTCCCGCTAAGTCAGCTTGTATCGAGCGATGTTTTAACATATTAGTTATCCATCCCGTTATCTGTCCAGATATCCCCTCTCTGTAAAGTGCTTCCACAATGGATTGAGGGGTGGCCTTGTCAAAGGCTCCCTCTACATCGAAGAAGCAGCCAAGGGCATATTCTTTGTTCTCTATAGCTCTTTCAATTCTTATTGCCGCGTTGTGTAATGCCGTATCAATCAATGGATTTCCCTTCCATGTAGGCGTGTTGGTTGGCGTGTAGCGGCATTGAACTCTTTTCTATCCCTGCTCTCATGTATCTATCTAGTATCTTCTCGAGTGTCTTCAATACAAACGAAGAAAGGCTTATACATCTGAAGGATTTCGCCTCGTGATATGTAACCTTCCCTGGCTTAGGTATGAAGACGGCTTTGACTCTTCTCCAGCTACTGGGGATGTAGTTTGTTGCTAAACTACTCCGGTATATGGTGAGTAGGTCATCTTTGATATACCTAAGGGCAACTTGTAGCATCTTGGGAAAGACGCCATCGGGTCCCGCCGCTTTATACGGTAGGAATGATGAAATGCTCCATGTTAATGCTTCTTCGGTGATAATCAGTTCCGCTTCCGCTTTCGCTTCTGCTAGATTCTCACCGGATGTGACAACCATGTCTTCTTCTGAATAGCTTGTGCTATCCGGGAAGTGTGTGGCCATCATTTCTGCAAGTATTTCTTTGGGTTCCACTACTAGGGTGTCACCTTTCCTTAGGCTTCCTAATTTACAGGTTTTGTCTTTTGCTAGCGTTTTTACCAGCCTGGCCGCTTCTGGTTGTTTTGTAACGCTTTCGCAGTATGTACTCCACCCGTTTCTGTTTTCTTTGCGGCTCTGGTACTTAAAATTGTTGCGTTCTTCTCTGTATTTCCTCCAGCTTTCGTCGTCGTCCCTGTTCAAGGCGACTCTAAGTGCCCTTCTAGTCCTTTTCCTTGCTTTGTTCAGGGATTTGTTCCACCAGGGTTGTCCCTTCCCAGGTCTTATCTCTTTCTGGGGGCAGGCTTTGAGGTAGGCATCGTTAAGAGCTTTCTCAAGCCTACATGCTTCTTGCTCTATTTCTTCCTTTTCTCCTAATTCTCTTTTACCGGGAATCCACTCTCTCAACGCTAGATCGAACGTATCCCAGTTTGTTTTCCTATTGTTCCTAAATTTTACTACTTCCAGCTGGCAGTCCAGATGGAATGTTATTCTGCGGTGATCTGAGAAAGCATAAGAGGTGTCAACCTTCCAGTCCTTCAACAGATGGGAGGCATCGCTTGACATTAATGTAATATCAAGAACCTCTTTCCTTGTTCTAGTTACAAACGTGGGTGTGTTGCCTACGTTAATTATTTCTAGGTCAGTGCTAAGAATATATTCAAGTAGTAAATCTCCCTTCTTGTTGCAATCCGTGCTGCCCCACACCTTGTGATGGGAGTTGGCATCACAGCCTACAACAACCGGGATACCCATACCTCTATATTTTATCATTGTCTCTTCTATGAGTTGTCCTGGTGGTTCGTAGTCCGTCTCGCTCGGGATGTAGACCGACATGAAGACCATTTTCTTTGTGTTCCCATCTGCCATACATAGTGTGCCTAGTACAGCTGTGAGATCTCTGTAACATTCAACTTCCATTAGTCCTATTGCCCTAGCTCTGTTGCTAACATAGATGCATGTTCTGGGGTTGGACTCACCAACACGATGGTAGATAGTTTCACCACCCAGACAGCCGATGCCAACAACACGGCCATTAATTATATATGGCTCTTGTAGCAGGGCGATGTCTATGTTATTTGATACCACAAATCTGCAAAGCTCTGTCATGGCTTCGCGACAATGGTGCAAATTTAACTGAAGTATCTTTATTTTATTTTGTGTTGTGTTTCTATGTGTGTGTGCTTGTGTAGTGTTATTGTGTGTGTAAAAAGGTGTGTGTGCCGCCCGGAACCTAATGCTTCGGGCCCCGCTTCTGATCACCGTCAGTCACACTATGGTGATCTTCAGGTGTCTTCAGCGAGGCGGTCTGCACAGGTCCTAGGTCTGTGTCTGTAATTGCGCTTGGGCCGCTGACGGGCAGGGCTGATCGCAGGAGCTGTGGGGCGCATCTTTTTGCTCCCGAACAGACACAACCGCAATGTCTGCCCTTACCCCCCAGCGACTCCTCTGTGGAGTACTGTGGGTCTGTTTGTGTGCTTGTGTCCTGTGTGTGCCCGATGCGTGTTCCAGGGCACACTGTTTGTGACGTCTGGTCCGCCACATTAGACCCGCTACCATGTCCGGTATCGGCCACATCAGGTTTCGCCTGCTGCCTGCTCATGCGCAGCAATCGGGCCTGAACCTGGGTGGCCTGGTAATTGAGCCAGACATGTCCTAAGTCCTCCTTGAAAATGTCGTTGGGGACCCCCATCACCAGTCTCTCCCCAGCAGGGAGTTTCTCCCTAGAGATAAGGGTCCACTCCGACATCTTCAATTCGGTCTTATACGCGTTCTGCCCCTGCAGAAACTTTGGTGCTCTTAAGTCCACTTTACCGGGCAGCCAGACTGCTACTCTGCTCCGGTTCAGTGGCTTTACCTTTAGTGGGATTCCATTGTACACGCCAAAATCGCATGTCAGGATCCACTCCCTCGCCTCCATCGTGAGCGGTGTCACAAGGAAGAAACCTTCCGACACCAGTCCCGACGTCGCAAAAGCAGTGGATCTCCCCATGTCATCCTGGGTATCCTCCATCTTGGCGAATATGAGGTCCGCCAGCTTATCCCTGATGAGGTCCGCCGCAGCCTCGTCCACCCTAGCGCCATCCTCCCGGTGTACAATGACCGCGAGATCGCTCTGCTCCTTTGCAGACCAGCGCGGTCCCTCGGTCAGAGCCTCACCTCGGTTTTGTCGCTTGGCCGGGCGCTGCTGCGACAGGCCCTCTTCAGGGTCCGTCCCTTGCCTTTTGATTTTCGGCGGCCTCCTTGACTCCACCGCCCCAGCGCACGTCGAGGCTTTCGCCTGAGAGCCCTGCGACGCGGGAGCCAAGCTGGCCTCCTGGATCTGTCTTTTTAGCTTCCGCTTCTCCCGCTTCCACTTACTGCGGCTAATCTGCCAAGTGTTCGGGTCTTTGTTGCTACTACTACCTGCACCACCGGAACCTTGGGCCTCATCCTTTTTAGGGGACGGGGTAGGTGACTCCAGCAGTGCTTCCTCTGAGAACTTCAGTGACGCGTCAAAAGCGTTCGCGAGCGACTCGCTTTCGACGCGTCTGCGCGAACTTGGAAGTTCGACGCCTTCCGTTGAAGGGGTTGGGTTATTTGTATTTTTTAAATCTTTCTCCATCTTATCCCACGAGTAGCAGGGGAACTAAAAGGTCAGCCCGAGCAGAGCCCCGCTTGCTCGGGTAAGGCCACTTACTACTCAAAGATTGCCATCTCATTGGAGAGACACCGTTTGGAACCAAGCATCCCCTTGGCCACGCATCCCTCGGCACGGTCCGTCTGACACCTTGGATTGGGGGAGAGGAAAGGATGGGTGAGGGATCTAGAGGAAGTGGGTGTAGTGGATATTTATGATGTAGGAGCACGGATGATGGTATAGGGATTCTCCCGCCGTGTTGGAGTGCACTAGCGAGATAGCGTCATTACATTTAGCTACCCGGATCCCAGGGTAGTTGGTGGTGTGCAATGCCTGTTAGTAGATCCGGATATTACCAGGGTGAACGACGGGGACGTAGAAATGACGCTTGGCGGCTAGACATATCTTGCTCAACATTGCACACTTGAGCATATATCAGCCGCCCATCACCCCTTGTGGACGATGGTAATCACTTAGCACCACGTCAACCAGAGATGCTCGCTCGCAACATAATGTATAATAAATAATAATTATTACGTAGTATTATATAGTATTGTGATAATGTATTTTGTAATAAAAAAATATTTTACTATACAATATGATATTCGAAATAGCGCCATCTAGTATACAACCTTATAACTATCACACAAAATAAGGTGTTACATTTTTTTTAACTAATAGTACAACTACAAATAATTAAAGTATTAAGCTAGGTTTTAGTAAAAAAAACAATATCGAGTATAGAAAGATGATAAATATATTTTTTTATCAAAATTATCTACTTGATAATATTTGCTATCTGTTTTCAGTGACAGAATGAGTAGAGCTGCCATATATTTATTTAAATTTCCCTATTCATAGTAAAAGTTGTTATAAAATATATTATGTTAAAGTAAATCTCATTATCTTGAAATTCAAATTTAAAATTGCTCGTTATAAGATTGTAGAATGTATAAAATATCAATCAGAATAAATAATTATGAAAATAATAGAAATAAAAAAAAGTCTCAAATTATACCAACTAAAAAATTTTATGTTGGCAATCGGACAATCGTGCAGTGACGGTCAAACTTGTATGTCGTGTTACAGTCCATTATTAAAATTAAAATGAAAATATTACGCGCACTGTGATCGATTTATACTCACTGGTTATAGAAAAAAGCATGAAATGTTGTGAATAGTTAATTTTTTACATATAGATTCAAGAAAAAATCTCTCACAATGGCCAAGTAAGTGTTTTCAATCGGCGTATTGAAAATCTAAGATAAGTTTATACCTATATTTCTGCGGCTGAATAGCTATTGCCTATTGTAAAATTAAAAGCATATTTATCTTCATTTATTAGTTTTTCATGTCCTGTTAATACATATTACACAATTCTGATATAACTCAAGGAATTAGCAAAATGTGATGTTCGTTAATGCAATATTATTACTTATTAATAATTGTTCCGTTCCGATATAAATTTTAAGTAAATTAATAATGTTTCGAACATTCATCCGAAAATATAATCTACAGCAATAATTATTATGTTCAAAGTAGTAAGCCCAAATATTACTATTCAAAAATGGAAATATAATGTAAGTACCTGTTTACAAACATCTCTTGAAAGAAAGTCGGAAAATAGGATTATTTAACACATCATATTTTTGTAAAAAAAATAGCAGGAAAAATATGTTTTTGGATGGACTATAATAAAGAAACTCCTTAAATTATACAATTTGTTTTTTTACTTATACTATACAGATAAATAAAATTGTAGTGTCTGTTTGTAATATTAAAATAACCGCTTTTTACTAAATGCATATGGATGTATACACGGTATATATACCAAAATAGCATTACTATTTACTAATTTTGTCTGTCTGTCTGTCTGTTTGTTCAGGCTAATCTTGGAAACGGCTGGGCCGATTTTGATGGCTATGCTATTTTGATAGCTGATGTCATAAGGAGTAACTTAGGCTATAAAAATAATCATCATCAATCCGGGTACAGCTGTATATCTAAGTTAATGCGGGCGAAGCTGCGGGCAACAGCTAGTATAATAATAAACACAGAATTTTCTTGTAATCAGTTTAGGTAAACACTTGAACTATAAGCAACCCCCCTGCAAATGAGACAGATACCCCTTACTAATAAGATTTGTGCACTATAAATCCTTTTAGACATGAAATTCTAACAAACAAGTCTCTTAGATCAACCTTAAAAGTGATAACCCATATTATAAGAGTTAGTGACATAGTTAAGGTCATCTGTGTGTGTGTGCATTTTTCCTTATAAGTTTTAATATGTAATAAAGTCTGCTTTTTTCCTTGCAAAATGAAAAATTCAAGATCTTCATTGCTTGTCTTTTTTCTAGTTTTTTTATTACTACAGGTTTTTTTTTTCTTGTTAGAACTAAAATTATTCGAAACTAAATAGTATATTGTAATTTCTTTATTGATTGTTAGCATAGAACCCTAAAAAAATAAAAAAGCAAAAGCTGGACATCACAAATAAAAACACTTGAAGTATAAGTATATAAAGAATGTATAACAGATAAGTTTCATGAATCCAAAATAAAAGACCTTGGTACTTCAGTTGGATGGCTTCTTTAAACGTTAGTAATAAATAGGATTAGCAAATAATGTATCGCAATATATACTGGTAACTATGTGTACACTGTTCGTCTTAAGTAGAAGGTAGTGCCATGCTGCATTGCAGCTGAACTGAGCTGGCACAACCGGGGTGGTACCTCTTGCTCGCAATGCATCTGCATAACCTCTGGTTGAGTGGATGTGTATTGGTGTTGGTAACAGAAGACTCCAATTGCTTGTTTGCAACGCCCCCCCCCCCATAATAATGGTGAGGTTTAAGTATTTTTTTTGACATAAAAAAAATACTTAAACCTCACCATTCGCTATTATGCTGCTACCAAACTTAAGCTTATCACCAAGTGAAATGAATTTCATGCTCTATAAAAAAATATAATGTTTAAGTATTGTTTTGATTTATATTTATGCATTGTCATTAATTTAATTTCTGTTTTTAGTATATTTTTGCAAATCACCTAGATTGAGGGTAATGTCAAAAAAATATTTTTATATAGTTTCATGATCATCAGCCCCTATCCGTCCACTGCTGAACATAGGCCTCCCTAAATGAACGCCAAGAAAAACAATCCCTCGCAACTTGCATACAACATGGACCGGCCACTGTAAGGAGATCATCATCCCACCTGATTAATGGCCAACCAACACTTCGTCTACCCAAACGCAGCCACCACTCTTGAACCTTATTGGCCCAACGTCCATCTAGTTTACTTTTATGAATTTTCAAAATGATCACATCACAAAACAATAGGTGTTACTTTATTCATAGCCTGGAAGTGGATAAAATCTTCTAATTTTGTATTTTGTTACAGGGAAATGATGATAGTGTTTGTTTACGATACGGAGTGCTGTGTGGCCGAGGAGGACGACCCAGCTGATGCAGTGCTGTACTTCCACCCAGGATGGGTGTCCGATACACAGCGGCATGCATTAGCTGGACAAGTAACTATCTATTGTTGTTCTGTTATAAGAAACATTTAAGTAATACACTCATAAAGAAGAAAATTTATACTCTTAATGCAGACTGAATACGGCAAGGTGAACTCAGCACCTTGGGCGAAGCCAAGTGTACCGAGGGGGCTGCTCTTTGTACCCCTTATATAAGAAGAGGGGACCTCATCCCATTGCGTTATACCGACGTTGGGAGGGGTTGTTCTGTGGTCAGGACAACCCCTCTGTGGCAGTGGCGTTGGTCCCTTGGGGGACTGACTAACCGTCGAGGTGCCCTGTTACAAAAAGCAGCTCCCTCGGTTCAATTGGGTTCGCCCAAGGTGCTGAGTTCACCTTAGGCCACTGAGCCCCTCCGCCACGACAAGGCTTGAACTATGGTGGGGGAAGTTTTGCCACTAAATTTACATGAAACAATCGTTGTCTCTCTTGTAGCCATTTTTTTACCCACACTTTGTGGCGTTTTTGACGTGACAACGTCTTATAATTCGATGGAGCCGGCTGCACGAACGAAAAAACATGACGCATGCGGTGTTACCTCGCTGTGAGGCGTTCCATTTTCTTATGACGTTGTCACGTTCAACTTTCGTCAGTAAACCGACTTTACAGACAACCGTTTTTTTCTTTTTCTTTGGTTGTGTAACATTATACCTCAATAATAAAGTAACAATAACCAACTGGATTACGCCATGACAGTCCGGCTATCAGAGTCGATGCCTGGTACGCTAATGGATCTTTAACGCGAGTCAAGGATGCAACGAATCAACAGTTTATACTTTGAATCGGCGGCTCGCCGATGGATCACCCTTAACTTAGCACTCGTTTGTGTACTAACAGCTTTCGTAATACAATGGCTCAATAACTGAGTAAACTTACAGTATGAGTAATCGTTAGTTTTTATGAATAACTAGCTGTTGGGCGCAGCTTCGCCCGCGTTAACTTAATTAACTTAACTCCTATTAGTCATAGCGTGATGTTATATGGCCTATAGCCTTCCTCGATAAATGGGCTATTTTACACTGAAGAATTTTTTAAATCGGACCAGTAGTTCCTGAGATTAGCGCGTTCAAACAAACAAACAAACTCTTCAGCATTATAATATTAGTATAGATTAAATACATACTTATGAATCATGAACAATCACAAGAACTTATGGTGTTTTTTTTTAATAACATTGGAGGGCAAACGAGCAGTTGAAGCTTTAGACTACCGACGCCAATACACATCTGCACAACAATAGATTATGCAGATGTGTTGCCATCCTTTTCCCTATCCCCCCAATGGGCCACCGGAAAATAACAAATGGGTTTGGGTTTCTGCTTATATCTCAACAACTAACAAATTTGAAAACGGATTCAAAGAAGAAGAAATTTCCTTAAAAGAAGTCCTGACTCGGAACTGTAGGGCCAATATTTATAATTTTTATCGAGGGTTTAAAATACGTCCGAAAACGGAAATCTTTGACCTGCACGAGTGGGTGCATTGTAGCAGTGCAGCAAAAATGCAAGAGCCGGGTGGCGGGGAATCAGCTGCCTTGACGTTCATTGAAAGAGGCCTATATCCAGCAGTGGTGAGAAATTTTTTAAACAAAAATTAAAACCGACTTCAAAAAATATTTTTTTTTGTGCCTACAACTTATAATCAGCTTGTTCTTCTACTTATGTACAAATTTTGCGTTTACCACGTCATTATTGTTCGTTTTGGAGTCGGTGGTACGATTTTCGAAAGTTCCCCCCCAATTTCTGGACCATTTGGGATGTATGTAATATAAACAAAAAAAGAATCCAGAAAATCGGCCTACAATTGACGGAGAAGTCGATGTACATACAAAAAAAAATACCAATCGAATTGAGAACCTCCTGTTATTGAAGTCGGTTAAAAAGTTGATGGGTGGGTAAAAACGTTTAGTTGTAGTACTTTTTTGATTTGTTTACTGCACGTGTGTTGTTTTGCAGGTGGTGGGCGCCGCGCACTGCATCAAGTCACTGTTCTCCCCGCCTGTGGCCATCACGCTGCAGAGCGGCAAGTTCATCGTGAGGGAGTACGGCAGGTATATTCTAGTAAGTTGAGCTTGAAATGTTATTACCTTGCAGTAGAGTTTCCTGATATGACTACTTTTCAAGGAGATATCGGACCGTGAATGGCGTCATTGAGCATCGATTCGATCGACAGCAACATGAAAAAACAGAGGCTACCTAGCGGCTTTAGCCCCCCCACCATGGTTCAAGCCTTGTCGTGACAGTGGGGCTCAGTAACCTAAGGTGAACCCAGCACTTTGGGCGAAGCAAATTGAGCCGACGTAGCTGCTTTTTGTACCCTTATAAGAAATAGTGGACTTATAAAAAGAGGGGACAAAAGAGCAGGGGGACAAGGGGCGAGGATGGGAACCTCACCCCATTGCACAGTCCCGAAGTTGGGAGGGGTTGGTCTGTGGTGCGGGACAACACCTCTGTGGAGGTGGCGTCGATCCCTTGAGAGACTGACTAGCCGTTGAGTTGCCCTGTTTGCTCAACAGATCCGGGGCATCTCACCAAAGGCGGCATTGGTCGCACTCAGCGGGTTTTAGTGGGTAGAGCTGGGTCCACCTTACCACCTTTCGGACGCAGCGTGTCCCACATACCCGCCTGGGGAGTTCCCACTCCCCCGCGGGATGCCTCAGAGCATTTCCCGGCGTTAAAGAAAAAAAAGCAGCTTTAGCCCGCAAGCTAGCCTGTCCAGCTAGTATTAAAATTAGCTTTTGAATATTCGACGCAATGCAAATGCAAGGATTTGGCATTTCCTTGTTCTTGCAGGAGGATGACGTTTCGTATTAGATTAACAAGTTATGCATTTATTTGCAAAATCGATATTGCTACTATTGTTTATATATAAAAAAATTGTCGACTGGAAATTCTTGTTTGATATTGAAATAAATGTTTTAGTATTTCGATCTACCAACAATTATCTACTCGGTATTTGTAAACAAAATATCACCATAATCATCATCATCATCCGCTGGACCTTATATTAACAATGTCGATGTATTTGTCGTAAGAGGTAGTGTCATGCTAATTTTCAACCGAATTGGGCCTGCACGACTGGTGAGGTACCTGTGACAGATATGCTGTCGCGTTTCGTGCGGCTTGTGAGTTTCTGATGGCCCATTGGCGGGATAGGGAAAAGGAGGGCAACGGATCTTATTTTTTTTATGTTAGTTGAATAGGCAAACTAGCAAACGTGCCACCTGATGGTTAGTGGTCGACGTCGCCCATGAACATAAACTAATTTACCTGGAACGAGCCCAGGCAACTCATTCATGTGTTGCCTATCCTGAGACATAAGATGTTAAGTCTCGGTGCCAGTAATTACACTGCCTGTCTTGCCCTTCTCTCCGAAACACAGCAAAGCTGTTTCACGGGAGATTTCACGGGAGAAACAAGCAAGATGGTGGTACCCATGCAGCCGGGAGCTCGGCACAGCGCTTCCCTCCCACCGGTATAATATAATAATATCTATAATAGTAATCTGCATATTCTCTGATTGTGGAGATGTGTATGGGCTAAAAGGCTTCGACTGCTCGTTTGCCCTCTTATGACATAGGTACTCACAAAGGATAGGTATTCCAAATTATAAAATTCAACATACCTGACCACTTTGCTGTTCCCAACGCCACGTTATTTTTCTCTCGCACGAGAAGTTGCTTCATCTAATTAAATATGATGTAACATTCTTAAGGTCAAGTAAAAAAAGTTTGATATTGATGCTGGCCACACAAAATATGCACAATAGTAATTATCTATACATCTATACAGATAAATAAAATTGGAGTGTCTGTTTCTAACATTAAAATAACTGCTTTTTACTAAATGCATATGGATGTATACACGGTACATATACCAAAATAGCATTTTTTACATTTTTTGTCTGTCTGTCTGTCTGTTTGTTCCGGCTAATCTCGGAAACGGCTGGGCCGATTTTGACGGGACTTTCACTGACAGATCACTGATGTTTTAAGGAGGCTATAAAAATAATCATCATCAATCCGTATACGGCCGTAAATCTAAGTTAACGCGGGCGAAGCTGCGGGCATAATTTATACAAATATGTATAAGGCGTAGGTAGAACATGAACTCAGTTTATTTATACGAACCATGTTATTTTTTTTATCTACGGTATATAAGGCTATAGAATGTAGATACTGAATTGAAACGACTTCTGTGGCTCAGTGGTAAGCGCGTTGGTGCTCAAGCCGGTGGTTGCGGGTTCGAATCCCGCCAGGGAACAAAAATATTTTCTGTGTTCCTGGGTCATGGAATGTGTAATATATCATGTCATGTGTTTTGTATGAAAACAAATTTGTGTTGCGACCCTGCGCGGGTTCTGCGCTCTGATTGGCCGACTGATGGCTATTGATGGATGATTGGCTGATGGGACGTACATGGGCCGATGGGACGTACATGGGCCGATGGGACGTACATGGGCCGATGGGACGTACATGGGCCGATGGGACGTACATGGGCCGATGGGACGTACATGGGCCGATGGGACGTACATGGGCCGATGGGACGTACATGGGCCGATGGGACGTACATGGGCCGATGGATGGTTGAATTGCTATTACGTCAGTGACAAATCACTGACCAGTTTCTGAATTGTATAGCTCATATTACTACTCAGTGGAAAAATTGTTACAATATTTAAAAAAAATACATCACTTAAACTATATAGCTATAAAAGCGCGGTAGAGATGGTAACAGCTAATAATATATAAGATACTTTCCAGGCGATAGGCAGCGACCGGAACATTCCCGACTGGGTGCTGAAGAACCGGGCCAGTCTCCTCACCTCCATGATCAAGGTGTACCACGGAGACTTCCAGATCCTCGCCTCCGCGATGGAGGACTCCAAGCGGCTGGCCGAGAAACTTTACCAGATCTTCGAGACGTACCTGCCGGTGCTACAGTTCGGCTGCCACATATTCCAACGTGTGCCAATGTTGAGTTTACCTAAGGTAAGATGTTACACATGAAAGCGCTTTGTAAAATTCAAATCTTGTTTGTAAATTTTTAACCCCCACTAAAAGAGGGGCGTTTTACAGATGACCGTTGTGTGTTTATGTGACATGTGGCTCTTAAACGGGCGAGTCGATTTGGCTGCGATTTTTTATTTAGAAGAATATTTATCTAGCGGTGGCTTTTAAACATGGTATTATCAAATATATTGCATTTATATCGTCTTCCTACCGTACTGTTAATCGAATATAATATATTATCTACTAGCTGTTGCCCGCAGCTTCGCCCGCGTTATTTTATATTTACGGACGTATCCGTACCGATGATGATATATTTTCTACTTTTTTTGTTATATCTCTAAAGGGAATAAGGCTCCGTGTTGAAAGTAAGCTCCAAGCGGCTTACATTTTTCCGACTTTTACTTTCTTGTGAGTTAATCTTAAAAGATAGACATATACTGTCACGGACTTTTTTTTAGATCATTTAAAGAGAAATAATTCTTTCACACATATTTTTTGTGTATCTTGAACCGTTTTCGCAGCGCACGCAACGGAAGCCCTCAAAGATGAATAATTTTCCCCGTTTTTTACACATTTTTCTGTTTCTTCGCTCCGTGTGTCGCAGCGTGATGTTATATAGCCTATAGCCTTCCTCGATAAATGGTCTATCCAACACAAAATGATTTTTTCAATTCGAACTAGTAGTTCCTGAGATTAGCGCGTTCAAACAAACAAACAAACTCTTCAGCTTTATAATATTAGTATAGATAGTATTTAAATAATGCTAGATTTTTCTCATTATTGCATCATCATCATCATCATCATCTCTGTATCTTGATAGACATAGGCTCCTTTCAATTAACGCCTCGACGATCCTCGCAACCAGGACCCTGGGGCGGTCGCCGCACGGAGATCGTACCATCTAACTAGAGGTCCATTTAATTTAGACATTTATTGCACAAACCTATATATTTTCTCGTTACATTGTATATATTATATACAAGATTGCAGATTGTACCGCGACAGTCGCTAGCGTTTATTTGCTCTGCTCCGATAATACTGATACGATGAAGTAATTATCAACAACAAAATGACCTACCTTGTAGGTACGTTCATACGAGTCCTGTTTCACGGACCGCAACATAAAAATATATGTTTATATATCGTTTTCTGAATACCGCAAACCATTTTTTATCACAAATATTACTGATAAAAGACCGTCATTAGAAGCTCAAATAATAATCATTATTATCAGATAATTTCTACCCATTCCACATTCTTTCAAAGACTTATTTTTCTGCTGGACATGCGTTTATAAACGTAAGTCTCCACATGTTCGCGTGGTACGTAACGCACGCATTTCATCAAACGGACCGTAGTTTATTTGATAGATCAATGGACGCACTTGTATCACTTTCTATATAAAGAATACTATGATCCGTTTGATGCGATGCGTGTGATACGAACGATGCGGACAAGTTTTTGTGTGGACGCTTACCTTTAGTGTATGCTGAGACCGTCGTTGATTTTATTGTTATCAAACAAAGTGATCCGGTGAAAAACCTAACCCCTTCTTTTTGAATACAGTTGCGTCACCCAGACCATAATAACGAATCGATTGACACATTAAAATCGAGTTAGTGGCTGTGGCGTTACAATGGAACATAAATACAAACAGACTGCTAAGCCCTACTAACCCTTTATCCCGGCTTTGAAGTAGTCGGATAAATATATTAGTATCTGTAACACATGTGTATACGAGCTTAGCAGTGTCGTGATTGCATTTTAATTTTAATTTTATTACAACCTATTTTATATAGTCGCCTATTCTGGCAACACTTGTAGGATCACTGTGATTGGTCTGTGGTGGTGGATCTGCAAGGGATTGGCGGGAAAAACAGAAGGTGGTTTTTTTATGTTAGTTGAATAGGCAAACTGCCAAACGTACCACGTGATGGTAAGGTCAACGTCGCCCATGAACATAAACTAGTATTCCTGGAACGAGCCCAGGCAACTCATTTATGTGTTGCCTATCCTGAGACATAAGATGTTAAGTCTCGGTGCCAGTAATTACACTGCCTGTCTTGCCCTTCTCTCCGAAACACAGCAAAGCTGTTTCACGGGAGAAACAAGCAAGATGGTGGTACCCATGCAGCCGAGAGCGCGGCACAGCGCTTCCCTCCCACCGGTAAATGGAGGGGATTATTCGGTGAATTTTGGATTAAACTGCCGGCGCAAATGCATCTCCATTTGCGCCGGCAGTTTTTATTTTATAAAAAAAAAATTATAAAGACAAATTATTAAAAGTTACTAGAATTAGTGATCACATACTTCATTAACATTTCTAGCAACTAACAACATTTTTAAAACAGTGACTATAGGAACGTACATTATATTGTTCCAGAGCGCGACGTCGGTGTACCTGGAGTCGATGCAAATTCTGGAGCACTGCCGCCGCAGCCCGGGAGTGCTGGGGGGCGTCATACTGTACAATAACAAGTAAGGCTCAATGTTTGATGTCTCCTCGAAAAATAGTGAGGAAGATATTGTCTTGTAATACGTTCAATAACAGCATCCTTCTCGCTTCGTGTTCCTCGGTGCTTAGGGTCGTGACCTCTGTATCACTTTTTCTCTCATGGTCTTCCTACATACGTGACTGTTAAACATCTTAATATAGAGTACATATAATATTTGATTATTCTTACGTCGCCGAAGGTTGGGAAAATGTATAATTTGTAGGGCTAACTTAAGTATTTTTGTTTTTGAGTGCACTTGCTAGCCTCAAAATAAGACCTTGAAACTCGGTGATAACGATATGTATGTATTAAGTTAAATAATAATATGTGATATTGAAATTTTCGTTCGCAATAAATTTTATTTACTGTAGGAATTTAAATGTCATTTTAATGTATCCATTCGTGAGGACGGTTTTTTGTTATTTGAATAGCAAACTGCAAGAAGTGGCACCTGATGGGGAGTGGTCAACGTCGCCCATACACCTAACGTGAACTAGTCCACCCGCGACTAGGCCAGACAACTCATTCTACGCGTTGCCTACCCTGATACGTGATATGTCTCCTGGCCGATATTCCACCTTCAATTGTCTGCACGATCATTGTTTGGTGTCGATCGACAGTATTCAATAATGACAACTGACAACAGGATAATTGGTTATTTATTAATAGATTATTCATTACGTTCAAGTAACGCATTACTACCACTGTTGTTGTAATAATGACCACCACTACTCGTAATATAACCCTCCTGTAACGGTAGAATCATCGCGACGCAGCTGCCGCCGGGGCTGACGTCGTCGCTGGCGGTGGTGGACCCGTACCGCATCAGGTCGCCGGCGGAGGCCTTCCCCGCGGCCGCGCCGCCGCTGGGCGCGCAGCTGCTGGCCGTGTACGTGCCGCGCCGCGCGCACCGCGCCCTCGCGCGTCAGGCGGAGCGGCTGCGGCGCTTCCACCGCGCGGGGGAGGAGCTCGTCGCCGAATTTAAGAAGGTACATTTTGCTATGGTGATTCGAGAGCCAATTGAGGATCATTCACATTTTTAATTGAGTATGCAGACTTGTAGTAACAAACTACATATTAAATAAGGTAAGCTATTTTTCAATTGGATAATTAATAAATTATAATTTTTTGTGGAGAGGGTGACAAAACATGCGGATCAGCTTTTTAATTTTATATTTTGCAGCAGCAAGAGGCGGAGCGCGAGAAAGCCCGTGAGTTCCCTCAGTCGGGCATGAAGCGGGACAAGAGTCTGCTGTTCACGGCGGTGCCCGAGGAGGACCACAACCTGACCTCCCCGCCCAGCCGCGGGCCCGAGCGGATGCCCGACGTCGTGCCCTTCGCCAACAAGCCCCGCCCGCGCCCCAACAAGCTCTCCCTCGGCTTCAAGACGCAGAAGTCCCTCGACGAAGATAAAGACGAGAAGGTGTTCACGGGACAGACCAGCGTGTGCTCCACTCCTATGGTGGAGTTCAAGCGGCTGCACGGTAACGTCCTGTCCATATGTGAGAACCCCGACACGGAGGTCAAGGCGGACCTCGAGCCGGACGTGTTACAGAACATGACCTGCGTCAACACGGAGAAGCGAGACACCAAGACGGTGTTAGACGGCGACTGCATAGCGGAGCACTTTATCAACAAACCGGAGCCGATCAGGAAACTGGCCAGCGTCACAGACCTCCAGGAGACCTTTAGGAAGCTTACCAACAGTTCTTCGAAGGTCAAATTAAAAGGGATGAAAGACAGCCCCTCCCCGGAAGAGAAGAATACCAATACAATGACAATCAACGACCCCCTGTTCCCGGTGTTCAGGAACGACGGCGTCGCCATCTCCGAGTCGCTCTTCAACCAGTATCTCGCTCAGTATTATTCCGGCATCAAGCAGAAGACTAAAGAAGATAACATGTTCAATTTCAACTTGAAACTGTGTGAGTTGGATAAATTTCAAGATTTCGACTCGGATCTGGCGAAGAGTCCGCAGCGGACGCCCAAGAAGATCGCCAAAGACGCGAAGACGTTGTCCAACGACCAGTCCCGACGGAAATCTCTATCTTTGCCGCTGAAGTCGCTTTCGGAGAGCACGGACTCTCAGATCGGGTCGGACTCGGAGGCGGTTAGTTTGAAGAAGAAGCTGTCGGGGGTCCAACTGACGCCGCTGATGGAGAAGCTGAGCCACCTGGCGTTCTCGGACAAGTCGAGCGGGTACAGCAGCCGCGTCATGACGCCGCTCGAGCTGAGAGAGTTCCTCACTCCCGCCATTGAGAAACAAGTCACATTCTCTGATAGGTAAGAATCAATTTAAATAATGGTAACAATTAATTTCACAGATATTAAAACACACGCGAATATCAATTTAGTAGACCAGTTAAAATAGTTTAAAAGAACAAGTCAATCTGAAACTTTCTTATGTATCATCTTTATTGTATTGTATAAACACCGTTAAATTATAATAATTATAAAAAAAAATATGTTATATTATTAACACACTTTATAGAAAAAGTACGCAAGTTTAATGAGCCTTTAAAAATATGCATATTTAATTGAAATCACACACACAATAGAAAAAAAAAACTACAAATACGTAGTTTCAATGACGCTGACTCTGGACTCTGGAGTATGTATTCGATCCGTGACCGAGCGTTTAAAAAGTTGAAAAAAAACTGACAAACATTCAAATAAGTAACCTGCCCTAATGTAATTAATTACATTACTTAAGCAAAACATAGGACTACATATATATAGGTTTATAGTTTTATTGAGGGAGACTCGGCCTCCCCTTGAACGTGGCGATTGAAATATTGCCGAATATATCGGGACCTCAATAAAACTATAAACGCGGTAAACACCCGAACACAAAATATGTAACCACCTGACACACCTATGTATACCACTCGCCGCAGGTCCAAGCCGCGGCCGGACAGCTCGGACAGCGACAGCGAGAGCGACTCTGACTCGGAGCTGGCGTCGTACGGCGCGCGCGCGGAGCGCTGCGGCCTGTTCGTGGGCGGGCTGCACAGCATGGCGCTGCTGGCGTTACTCGAGCCCGCCGCCGCCAGGGACCCCGCCACGCTCCACGCGCTCGTCAGTACACATTTTTCTTTAAATTGAAACTTCTTTGCGCGCATGAGGGTAAAATTTTTAAGGACGAAACGTCACGAAAATGTGCAACGTTTTTGTCCAAGAAAAGGGAGAGAGTGATTGTGTACTTTGTACGCACGCACATTTCCCACCAAACAATTACCATGACAGCGACCGCCCGAACCCCGCCTCCTTCCCACGCATTGCCGTGCTCCAGCGCGAGACGAAGCCCCGTCTTCGGGCAGTCGGTCTTACGCCGAGTTAAATAGTACCTACTTTGTGTATTTTATTCATATTCGATACTCCATATTTTTAATAAGTTTGTACACGTCACGACTCCGATAAACTTTACACTAAATTATCACTTTGCTGTTATTTTATGTGTAGTGGGAGACGTCTCTGAATGCGCTGGGCCCGATCGAGCAGCGCTGCGCGGAGCCGCCACCCGGCGCCGCCGAGCCCGCCGATTACAGCTACCTGGTGCTGGACCCCGACTGGGGCACCGTGAAGAAAGGCGGGCCCTGGGCGGCGCCCGATATCGCCAGCATGGGCTACATCCACCACGCCTTCGAGGAGGACCCCGAGCTCACAGAGTTCATCCTCAGGTATGGTATATGATCACAAAATGCAATAAAAATGTGCGTCGTAATTCTGTGTACCTTATCATAGAATAACAATGCAAGAGAAAAAAACAATGTACATATTAAATGGCTTTGGGTACGTAATTATCGGCCCAAAGCGTTAGATACGACCGGGGTGGTACCTCTCGCTCACATCACCGGCGTCAAGTGACAGCTGTGCTGTCGCGTTTCGTACGGTTTGTGAGTTTCTAGTGGCCCATTGGGTGGTTGGGCAAGAGGAGGGCGGCGCATCTGCGTGGCCCTGATTGTGCGGATGTGTATAGGCGTCGGCGCAGTGAGGCTGCGACTGCTCGTTTGCCCCCTAATAACATAAAAAAATATATAAACTAAATAATATACCTTATTTTTGCTAATCATTTTATAAGATGCTGTAAATTTATGATTTACAAACGTGATTAACATAAGACTGTAACCGCAGTAAACGTACTGTGTGTATATATACAGTACGTGTATACGAATGTAGTAAACCATATCAAACAATATCAGTGTTTAGAAATCACCTTACTATATTATATACTAATGGAACAGGAGCGACGAGGGCTGCGTGCTGGGCGCGATGTGCGGGCGCGCGCATGTGTACTACCAGGAAAGCGGCGCGCGGCTGCCCGGCCCGCCCGCCCCCTCCGACCTGCTGGCCGCCGCCCCGCTGCGCGCGCGCCGCCGCCTGCACCGCGACCACTCCGCCTTCCTGCTCTAGACTCTCGACCACTGCCGACTTGACATCACAAGTCGAACATTCGCGACTCATCCCGACCCGTGCGCATATTGAAAACCAAGGGACAGTTACGCGTACTTCTTATTAAAAAAAACAGTGCCGTCTAGGGACGTCCGAAAGAAGTGAAGCTTTTAAAAGCGTAGACCGTAAGCGTTAAAAATGCCGCGCGCGCTGCGCATTTAGTGTAACAGTAAAAATACCTGGTACTTAGCCCGTGCTAAGTACCAGGTAATAGAGTAGCCGCGTGGCGAGCGGCCCGAACTTCCGTATAGAAGCTTCGCATCAAAATACAAACGATGACAACGACACGTCCCACGTTTACGGCGTATCGCGGACGGTGTGACAAGAAACCAAGGAAGAGTTGAGGGTATTTCTTTTGAAAATTACAAGCGGCGTATCGTAACTGTTAGAAATTGTACATTTTGTTATGAATGACGATTCCGTTAATAGTTTTAGTGTAGATAACTAGAACGCTCGTGGACATCCGAGATTGTTCTCTCGTAGGAACCGCATCTGTTGTAGAAATATTTGATATTATAGGTGGGAACAGTACCGAGTAGCCGTAGTAGTATAGTGTAGGGATTAACTCAATTTTGATTAACTTAAAATTTTTATGGTCATGACGTAGGTTAGATTTCCGAACGGGTCAAATACCATACCGCTCTTGAACTTTTAAAACTTGCACGTCTTTAGTAGCAGGTACTAAAACAGTACATATCTTTTGAAGTCCATCTTAATTTCTAACAAATAAAATCCAAACGGCTGATTGCCTCTCCATGATTAAAGCTTGAAGGTCGAGTTCATCTTACAATGCAAAATATGTTAAGCTTCTATTTATTTAACTGTTCCGCCTTTGAAATTGTCCACCCGTAAACCTATTTGAAAGTACATAATATATTATTTACAAAAATATAATATATTTTCATAAGCTAGCATTGTAGGATGTACTTTTATAATTCCACCCATTTTTAAATTTATATTATAGCCAAATTATTTACCTTGTCTATGCTCATAAATATCTCGCCACTAGGTAGTATGTTTCCGGCCATTTTAGATTATATTGCTAGTCGAAGCTCAATCTTGCCTTAGCTTACTAATAGTTATATTTATTTTTTCTTAAAAATTGTGCTGTCATCGCCCTTGTAGTATTTAAAAATTAATGTATTTTACTGTGCAATTTATTTGTAAACTACTCTCTACTTTTCAACGTCCTACTAACATTAATAAGAACCATAAAAAAACGTGGTGTGCATATCTTATATCCTTAAACGGGCAATTCTTGTATATACACTTACCTATAATAGAATCAGAATCTCTGAAACGGCTTGCACGATTTTCGTGAATTTAGATAGGTAACATTGTTTTATCCGTGTTATCAGTTTTTCTAAAACTGCTACAGTATTACAATACGAAGGTAAATTTCGTCAATATTTGGAATGTTATAATTAGCTGGTAAATCAGAAGGTTCGAGTCTCCAGTCCGATTATTTTTGTTCTAAGTTTCTTCTTTCATGAGAAAAACTATTATTGGGAGCTCTAATTCGTATCCAAGTATATTTTCTACAAAAAAAAAAAAAAAACGAAATGAGTGTGTGGTTCGAGGTTAGACCAAGATAACCAAATTTATATTAAGTACCTATTTACCAAAAAAATTGCTCGGTCATCTAGATGCTAAAAGAATAAAAGGTGGAGCTCCACCGCTACGCACGAGCACACGGCGAATTTTAGCTGCGTGGATTCATTTGTTTGACAAATGAAGGTCATCGTTTCCACTGCAATACACTATACACGAATAAACGATGAGATAAATTTTGTGGAACAAGCCTTGTACCGCGTACATTGCTTTTGAGCTATGTAAACGCTTATTTGAGCAAACCACGCCTCCCGTGCGCCGCGGTATAGCTCCGCCTTAATTTTATAGTTTATTTGATGAATGACAAGTATATAGTTATTCTATCGTAGTTATTTCAAATCCAGCTCTTAATATTACTCTTCTTGCATAACATGCATGCGTGCATATTAGACCCTTATATTATGTTCCACTGCTAGGCCAGGGTCTACTTGTCGAAATCTGAAAAGGAGGGTAGGCACCTATTAGTGCGTTTATGCGCCAGCCTGATGCGGATTGGCAACCTTTACACGACCTCAGACGGTTTCATCACATTCTCCTTCACTTGTGAGCAAGCCGTGTTGTCATGGTCAGGTGCATGGGGCAGATAACTCATTTGGGGTGCACGAGACAGACTCGAACCCTGATCTTTGACTTAAGGCATGCCCCATAAGAATTATACCATTGTCGCATTTACTACCTTTATCAATTTTAAGTCAGTTGCCTCAACCGCAGTGCGTTTTTACTTACTATTAATTTTAAAGACTCAGAATATATGCTTTAGCACCATTCAAACAGCAAGCATTCGCCATCTAATTACACAAGTTCTTCATAATATCATTTATCTAAAATATATGAATTGTATCTCCAGCCATCCAGGCCAGTCTTTCATATTGGCCCCATTATGTCTGTCTGAATATGATTGCTTACTCTTCTAAGAGTAAGCAATCAAGAGTTCAGGTTCACAGATTTCAAAATTAGGTCAAAAATGTCAAGAGCCCCGATAAGTTAAAAAGGGGCGTAGCAGCAATCACCGTTTTTGTCAGACTTCTCTAATGCATCAATTTACCAATTTTTTTTTCTTTAACGCCGGGAAATGCTCCGAGGCATCCCACGGGGGAGTGGGTCTCCCCACGCGGGTATGTGGGACTCGCTGCGCCCGACAGCTGGTAAGTGGACGCAGCTCTCTAAAACCCGGCGAGTGCCACCAATGCCGCCTTTGGTGAGGTGCCTCAGATCTAGTAAACAAACAGGGCACCTCGACGGCTAGTCAATCCCGCAAGGGACCGACGCCACCTCCACATAGAGGTTGTCCCGCACCAAAGAACAACCCCTAACGTCGGGACAGTACAATGGGTTGGCGAGGAGGTTCCCATCCTCGCCCCTTGTCCCCTCTTCTTATAAGAGGGGTACAAAGAGCCCCCTCGGCTCAATTAGCTTCGCCCAAGGTGCTGGGCTCACCTTAGGCTACTGATCCCCACCGCCACGTCAAGGCCTGAACCATGGTGGGGATCAATTTACCAATGTTATACAGTGGGTATTTCAATACCGCACATTTAAATATACCCCACATTATATTGTCTAAGAAAAGCTCAATATTTTCTATGATAAATCACAATTTAATCAGTCTCAGCTAGGACTAGGACCAAAGGCAAATGGACAGTCGTTAACACCACAAAAATAACTATTTACCTCGGTGTCTCAGGACCCTTCGACCTTGTCATATTTGTTGAACGTATATCCAGTATTATTTATTTAAATCATTCCATCACTGTATGATGTCAATGATTCCGACTCGCGTCCAAACTGCTTCCTTTATACAAATTTTCGTACTGTTATCATTTTTCTATTAATTTTTAAGCCGGTTTAAATTGTTGCCATAGTGTTAAGTGAGTGCCAAGGTGGTGTTTATATTTATAATTATACATATATTGTTAAGAAATTAAAAAAAAATCCAATAGTGAGATTTTTGTTATTTATATGCAGTGTAATAAATATACCCCAATCATAAATGTGTATATATTATTATATGATCCTACATCTACCCTACGAATGATATAAATATTGAGAAGCAAAATGAGAGTGGCCAGACTTATAATGTAACCAAACAAGGACACAGATTTACTCTTCCTTTTGCTAATAATGAGCACAGACGTATGGAATAAAGGTAATTAAAATATATTTCAACACACTATGTAATAATTAATATTATTCTTGAATAGCTCTTTTGCATCCACCTATCTGTGATAGTCAGTTAGTTGTTCAAGCTTTAAAAAATCAACTGTTGGTAAAAAATGTGTCATAAAAAATCCTTTTTAAAATATCTTCACAAAAATCACACAATAAATTATAATGAAATGGGAAAATATGACTTGTGATAATGAGTAAAAGGTAATCAACACCTATAGAATATTATATTTTTATTACCTATTACTCACTTATTTACTAAATTATAAACTACAAGAAAGCAACGAAAACGAAACCCTATATTTGACAATGTAAAACGTGCGCCTTGAGCTAATATAATTTTACAAAATCGTGAGACCAATAATTCAGAAGCAGTAAATCTATGACCACATAACAGGAAGATAATGGATAAAACCAGGTGGGACAGAAATGAACGAAGAATAGTGATGATATTACAAAACTATCATTTTATTAACAAGTCGCTCACAACACAGGTCTACACTACATACGGTGTGCGGTCGTCGATATATACCATATACATACATAGATAAGTTCGGGCCCTACGCAGTTTGGTCGGCTAAAGAATATGATCTGTGACGCGTTCGCGGTCTTGAATCTTGAGCAAGCTTGCGCTTCGCAACAACCCCCGCCCGATCATATTCTTTGCGACGGCACCACCGGCCGGTTCCGGGTTTCGACTGCCGCCATTTTGAACTGTTTCAATCAAATATTTTCAAAACTTCAAGAGAGTTAGTTTTTCAAGGAACTTCATCCTTTACTTCTTGTTTCAATACCTTTTCAAACAAACAAAATTAATATTAGACTTAGTGTTAAACCTTTATTAGCGCTAACTTTACAACCTAGTCGTCTTAAGTCTAAACCCTTCGTATCGCGCGATACGTTCACGACGCGGTCCCGTTACGCACACGCTCGCGTAACGTCCGCCGACTAGCCGGCCCGACGGCTACGACATAAATGCAAGGAGCCGGTATTGGAACTGTCGTATCAAAAACTATGCTACGTTTGGAGTCGACCTCAGCGTCGCCGACTTACTAATATCGACCTGCAAAGTCAAAGAGGGAAGTGACCATATTGACCAGTTATTATTACACTAAAAAGAAATACTTTTCTATCTATTTGTCTTATCTTTAACTTCTTAAATCCAAAGAGAAACCGATAGATAAGTGTTTCATACAGTTAGTCATTTAAAATCTAGCACAGTCATACTTTTTAACAAAAATTAAAAAGGGATTTATCATTAAAATAACATTTTTGAATATAATTGTAATCCCTTTTTTTACAAGCATTTTTCTTTTAAAGGAGAAGAGGTATATGTTTTGTTTTACATTGCACCCGAAATAAATGAATTTCCCTTACATCACAATATCAAGGAATCGCAAATGTAATTGTTAATACTGTACATTTATTTCTGTCAATCGCTTCAATAACCTTACATTCTAAAACTATATACAATTTTTCTTAAACAAAAGGGACTGTGAAAGTAACGCCAAGAATCTACCGGAAAACTTCAATACTATACAAAACAAGCTCAAACACCATTAAAATAATAAGTTACATAACAATTATAGCAAAAGTATTATTGTATGTATAAAATTAAGTACTCTGATTTTATTACTTCTTTATTTAACATTAAATCAAAGTTTATTTAATATACTTTAAATTATTCATAGGTCCCGCCAATCTTTGCTTTACTTCAAAATTATGTGCTAGTTCTTGTTACAATTAAGAACAAAAATTTATTAATGTTAATTAACACTATTATTAGATCAAATAATATACGTTATTTACTTCTAGCCTCCAGTAGATAGTGGGCTCTAGCAACTGCCTATTGATATAAAAATCGGCGTGACCTATATTAATTTACCATGGAAGTAGCAACCACAGGTTGTTAGTTTGTAAATGTATGATTGACGGCAAGTCAGAGCTATTTACAATATAGATGTGATAGGAACAAGGAGTACGAATTACGAAATGGGAGCAGGTACAGTGAGATGGGATATTAAACATGGACCATGACATATTCAAGATTATTTAGACTAAGTTTTATAAACCATTCTTATAAACATTAATTAAAAAATTCTATGTATCACATACTTCACAAATTGATTGTATTTGGAGGTCCTAAATCTCAGCCCTCTCAGCCTTGATGTATGCCAGATTAATGTGAACATGGTGTACTGTTCAGAAACTACTTTAACGAAATGAATGGTAAAAAGTCTCGTCATCAGAGATTATGGGTAAATGCCTACTATTTACAGGGATTGTGGCAGTGTCGGTTTTCACCACACATCTCACTCACAGAACCTATAAGTAGCAACAACTAATTTCAGACTTGACCACCGATTCCAACAACATCTACATTGTAATTGGAAGCAGAGTCCAAAAGTGTGATTCAAATATAGGAGAAGAGGATATGGGCAAAATGTTTATCTTTGTATTGTCATCGTAGAGGCGCGGGTCGGAGGGTGGGGACGCTAAGGGTGGTAGTAGGACTTACGCGGCGAGTAGGAGCGCTCGCGCTCGTAGCGGCGCGAGCGGCGGTAGTGCGGCGAAGGCGAGCGGTGCCGGTAGCCGCGCTGGTAGTAGTCGCGCTCGCGGTAGCCGCCGCCTCCACCTCCGCCGCCGCCGCCGCGGTAGTAGTACTCGCTGTAAGACAACCGTATGGTTAGGATAAATCTGTTGAACTATCGTTATTACATTCTTTAATGAAATTACATAAGCAGAATATTGGGCTTAAAAATTTCGCCTAGTCGCCTCAATGTCAGGTGACTAGTCGATATACTTTACACATCTTCCAAGACAACTTATCAGCTTGCAGGTTCATTCCAAGTGATACATCCACCGACTATAGCAAGCAATATTGACATGGTCAAATATTCTATATTAAACGTAACGTAAAATATGTAAACTTACTCTCTGTCTCCGCCTCGACGTCGGTCGTAGCCGTTGTCACCCCTGCCGACACTGGAAGGTGTTTAACATTTTGTATTCATAAAGGTATCTGACTTTTTGTGTAAAGAGGAACATTGGGTAGTATCTGTACAAGTAGGCCTTTAGTAAGCCAACTCAACTCAAGGCTGACAAACTCTAAATCCACTCTTTGATATACCAATACATAGGATGCTACACATATAAGAACAGAGTTTGGACTCTAATATAAGAGCATTTTCTATATTGGATTTGACTCCATGTCATCATTTTTTATAAGAAATTTGTTGCAAACTAAGCTACCAATTATGATTGAAACCAAATACGATAGTGGGGTTACTCGTGATTGAGAAATAGTTTCAGTACTCACTGTGTGGGCTTGCCCATGTAGATCCCTGGTGTGGGCGTGTGGGCACGCTGCGTTATGGAGAAGTCGACGCGGATGCGGCGCCCGTCGATGTCCATGCCGGAACACTCGTTCTTCGCCACTTTCGCATCCTCCTGAGATTCGAAATACACGAAGCAGAAACCTCGTGACCTTCCAGTCTGAAAAGATATCAATATTTTTCTTAGCGAGGATGGGTTCAATGACCACATTATTTTTGCTACAGTAATATGAAAATTATTTTTTTATATTGTTTTTGTTTCATTGTGTAGAAATATAATGTGATTATAAAAAAAATATTTAATTCTTTTATCGCATTTTAAAAATTATTTTCTCCAGATGGGCTAAATTCATCAGTCTTGGTGACAAAGACGTAAATTGCTAGGGAGTATGTAAAGATTAAAATTTGTTAATTCTTCCGACGGAAATCTATACCTATGAGGATAAGCTCCACTAAAGGAAAAAATCTGAAATTTTCAGTTTTACAATTATTGCACTTGCAATAATATTCAAGCTACATGAAATAGATAATTAACTAATGCATTATTTATTGAAAAATCACGATAAAAAATTTTGGCCGGCAGATTTATTATTCCTTTTATCTATCCTGAGAATACCAGATTTTATTGAAATTAAAATTTTTGTTTGAAATTTTCGAAGGGGGCGTTGCATGCGCAAATCCTAATACCCGTTTTCGGACGTATTTTCAACCCTCGGTAAAATTATAAATATTGGCCCTACAGTTCCGAGTCAGGACTTTCGTCGTCTTTTTGATATTTTTTCAGATCTGAAATTTAGAGGTATATTCAGATAAATATAGATATATATTGCAATTACGTGGTTTAAGTCTCGTGTAAACAATAATCATCACATTTCATAATACAAAATTATGATTATATACTTATGAATTATGATGCTACTCATACAAAAACATCATCTACAACATGAAGAAAATCACAATGGGTCAAATTTGGAACGCTCGTACTTCTAGTGCTAAACTCCTATCGCAAAAAACTGGTGTTCTAAGTTTGACCACTATTAGGTGTCTTTGGCACCATAGTTAAGAAATAAAATTATTTTACCGTCTAAGACTAAGTCTCAGTTGCAGTAATTACACTCCTCCTCCCGAAATAAAGCAAAGCTGTCTCAGGAGAAAAATAAACATGATATTATAAAAAACATTAAATTTACCTTAGCATCAATAACAACTTGAACTTTGTCAACGGGTCCATATTTTGAGAAGATTGAATGAATCTGTTGTTCTGTTGTGTAGAGACTCAGACCAAACACACCGAGACACCTGGAGGGTGTTGGGTTTTCCTGTGGACAATATACATTTCAAGTAATTTTTTTAAATGTTAGTTGGATAGGAAAACTGGCAGACCTGCCATCTGATGGTCAGTGGTCAGTGGTAGAGGACACCCATGAACATAAAATAGTTTAAATGGAACTAGCCCAGACAACTCATTTGTGTTGCCTATCCTGAGATAGAAGATGTTAAGTCTCTCCCTTCTCTGCGAAACAAAGTTGCTTCAGTGGAGAAACGACTAGGATGGTGGTACCCATGCAGCCGAAAGCGCGGTTTATACAATACATATTTATATTCTTACTAATATTATAAATGCGAAAGTAACTCTTTCTGTCTGTCTGTCTGTCTGTCTGTCTGTCCGTTCTTCACGCCTAAACCACTGAACAGATTTGAATGAAATTTGGCACAAAGTTAGTTTGAAACCCAAGAAAGGACATAGGATAGTTTTTATCCCGGATATCCCACGGGAACGGGATTTACGCGGGTAAAACCCTGGGACTGTCTATCTTCTGAACCACGGAACAGATTTGGGTGAAATTTGATATAAAGATACTTTAAAACTTAACATAGGATATAAAATAGTTTTTATCCTGAAAATCCCTCGGGAACGGGAACTATGGGGTTAAAACCCTGGGACTGTCTATCTTCTAAGCCACGGAACAGATTTGGGTGAAATTTGATATGAAGATATTATGGAACTTAACGTAGGACTGAAAATAGTTCTTATCCTGAAAATTCCACGGGACCGGGAACTATACGGGTAAAGTCTCAGGACTGTATATCTTTTAACCAAGTAAAAGATTTGGATGAAATTTGATATGAAGATGCTTTGAAACCTAACGTAGGGCAAAAAAATGTTGTTATCCTGAAAATCCCACGGGAAAGGGAACTATGTGGGTAAGACCCTGGGACTGTCTATCTTCTAAGCCATGGAACAATTTGGGTGAAATGGTCCCGTTAATGAGGACTGATCACCCGTCTGGCCTTGCTGGCGTCCCCACCCCTTAAATAATAATAATAATAAAAGCCATGGAACAGATTTGACTGAAATTTGATATGAAGATACTTGAGAACTTAACGTAGGGCTTAAAATAGTTCTTATTCTGAACGGGACCTAAATACTTTTATGTACTTAAATAAAAACCAATCAGCAAAATTAAAAAGAAAAACAAAAAAAATTAAGATTAAGCAATACTCGTTTTGCTAATTGTGTTGCTTCTATATTATCCTAAGGAACTTCGTTCTTACCTGTGTGGATATATTAAGTATGTACCTTAGAATAATTACACTATAGAAACCTAGTCCGCGCGGCCATTTTGAAGCAACTCACATGGAGCCATTTTTGCACCAAGCGCCGGGAAGTTCCGCAGTATTCTATGTCAAACCGCACCAAACAAATAAATAATTATGACGATTTGTGCAGTTAAATTGTATGACAATACATCTGAATAACAAAATAAATGTAATAACATCACTTTTCACTGGAAATCTTTCAATATTTCGTAGTATCTTGTAATTAATTAGTTTTAAATAAATACATTTTTTTTCAATGCTCAGTATTGCCCGATTGTGAAAATATTTTTACTGATTATTTTCCCCCACTGAATAAATTTAAAACAGTTGCTACTGATATTTACGTAGGTACGTGACACGTTCTCGAATTAATGTGTTTGTGTGATTTAAGGGGGCTTGGGCGGTCAGCGAAAATTCAGATTTCGTACCGTGAGGTGTGGGGAGCGGTCTGTGTGCGCGGGGGACATGCACGAGCCCCGCGCCAGCCCCGCGCGACGGGTAATCAGTGTACTGTGTAGGTCACCGAACTTAATAATATCAAGCGATCCTATTTCGTTGTATTTTGAATGATAACCATTACATAATGTTTAGCCCTTTCGCTATGTATACCGAAACCTATTTTTTTTATTTATTAAAATGTATATTATTATTTATAATTATTATTTAAATAGCTATGTTGTTTGTGTAATCTATACAGATAAATAAAATTGGAGTGTCTGTTTGTAATATCAAAATAACCGCTTTTTATTGAATGCATATGGATGTTTTACACGGGACATATTATAACCCAAATAGTGTTTTTTACAAATTTTCTTTGTCTGTCCGTCTGTCTGTCTGTCTGTTTGTTCCTGCTAATCTCTGAAACGGCTGGCCCGATTTTGACGGGACTTTCACTGACAGATAGTTGATGTTAGGTATGTTGTTTGATATAAGGAGTAACTTAGGCTAAAAATTGGTGTCCAGTGAGAGGGGCCTATCACCAGCCATGGGTGGATCAATTCTGCTACTGATATATATAATATCATCACTATCATGTAATGTAGTGGCATGAGATCGGCCGTCTTGGTGTTCAGTAAGAGAGGCCTATCACCAGCCATGGGTGGATCAATTCTGCTACCGATATAGGTATACAATATCATCATTATCATGTAATGTAGTGGCATGAGATCGGCCGTCTTGGTGTTCAGTGAGAGAGACCTATCACCAGCCATGGGTGGATCAATTCTGCTACTGATATATATAATATCATCATTATCATGTAATGTAGTGGCATGAGATCGGCCGTCTTGGTGTTCAGTAAGAGAGGCCTATCACCAGCCATGGGTGGATCAATTCTGCTACTGATATATATATAATATCATCATTATTATGTAATGTAGTGGCATGAGATCGGCCGTCTTGGTGTTCAGTGAGAGAGACCTATCACCAGCCATGGGTGGATCAATTCTGCTACTGATATATATATATAATATCATCATTATCATGTAATGTAGTGGCATGAGATCGGCCGTCTTGGTGTTCAGTGAGGGAGACCTATCACCAGCCATGGGTGGATCAATTCTGCTACTGATATATATATAATATCATCATTATCATGTAATGTAGTGGCATGAGATCGGCCGTCTTGGTGTTCAGTAAGAGAGGCCTATCACCAGCCATGGGTGGATCAATTCTGCTACTGATATATATATATATATATATATATATATATATATATATATATATATATATATATATATATATATATATATATATCATCATTATCATGTAATGTAGTGGCATGACATCGGCCGTCTTGGTGTTCAGTGAGAGAGACCTATCACCAGCCATGGGTGGATCAATTCTGCTACTGATATATATATATATATATATATATATATATATATAATATCATCATTATCATGTAATGTAGTGGCATGAGATCGGCCGTCTTGGTGTTCAGTGAGAGAGGCCTACCACCCAGCCATGGGTGGATCAATTCTGCTACTGATATATATATAATATCATCATTATCATGTAATGTAGTGGCATGAGATCGGCCGTCTTGGTGTTCAGTAAGAGAGGCCTATCACCAGCCATGGGTGGATCAATTCTGCTACTGATATATATAATATCATCATTATCATGTAATGTAGTGGCATGAGATCGGCCGTCTTGGTGTTCAGTGAGAGAGACCTATCACCAGCCATGGGTGGATCAATTCTGCTACTGATATATATATATATATATATATATATATATATATATATATATATATATATATATATAATATCATCATTATCATGTAATGTAGTGGCATGACATCGGCCGTCTTGGTGTTCAGTGAGAGAGACCTATCACCAGCCATGGGTGGATCAATTCTGCTACTGATATATATATATATATATATATATATATAATATCATCATTATCATGTAATGTAGTGGCATGAGATCGGCCGTCTTGGTGTTCAGTGAGAGAGGCCTATCACCAGCCATGGGTGGATCAATTCTGCTACTGATATATATATAATATCATCATTATCATGTAATGTAGTGGCATGAGATCGGCCGTCTTGGTGTTCAGTGAGAGAGGCCTATCACCAGCCATGGGTGGATCAATTCTGCTACTGATATATATATATATATAATATCATCATTATCATGTTAGCCACCAATACCAATTACCAATGTTCAGCTGTGGACGGATAGAGGCCGATGATACATGTCATCATTATCATCATCATCATGTATAAATTATAATAATATTATGATCTACGTGTCGTCTTGCTGAAGTCCGTGTCAGTACTGAACTATGAAAACGTGCGTAAACCGTCATCGACAACGGCACAGTGGAAAAACGAAGCCACGGCACCGGTGCCGGGCCGTGACCGTGCCACCACCGTGCCGGTGAATGGAAAAACGCCCAATCTTGCTTGTTTCTCCCGTGAAACAGCTTTGCTGTGATTGTTGTGTTGTGTTGTGTGATGAACATTATGATGATGATGATATAATATATCATCATTAGCCTCTATCCGCCCATGGCTGAACATAGGCCTCCCACAATGAACTTCAATACGGCCGATCCCATATCACGACATTACATGATGATGATGATGATAAATATCATCATAATATCTCCTAATATAATATAGATGATATTATACATGATGATGATGATGATGATAAATATCATCATAATATCTCCTAATATTTTAATATACATGATGATGATGATGATGATATATCATCGGTAGTCGGTACAGCAGTATTTGAATTGATGATGATTAGTTTTGTAGCCTAAGTTCCTCCTTGTAATATCAGTTATCTGCCAGTGAAAATCCAAAGTTTCTGAGATAAGCCAAACTTCCGGCTAAGTAAGATAAACAGACAGATTTTAAAAATGGTTTTCGATGTAAGTACCGAACAAATAAAATCTATGGACTCTTTTTACACCACGTCAATCTGGTCACGTGGTAAATCCTCGAAGAACTTGTATTACGGATACCAGACAACAGAAATATTATATTTAATACTTTTATACTATACATGTATATAAGTTTTTTATTATATGTATAATACACATCCATGACCCAGGAACACAGATTTTTTTTTGTTCCCTGGCGGGATTTGAACCCACTACCTCGGGCTTGAGCGCCAACGTGCTAACTATTGAGCCACAGAGGTCGTCATATTTAGTGAAAAGTTTGAAATTACTCGTATAATACGATACAGACACTTCAATTTTATTTATAATAAAATAATATATTTGTATAGTTTTAATATTTTTTTTCAAATTCAAAAAAAACTAAAACTAATCTTTTCAAATAGTATGTATTCTATAACAATTTATAGTATTTACTCCACACACCACTCTTCACGTTCGTATCTAAGTAAATTATATAAGTATTTCATCATCATCATCAGCCCTTATCCGTCCACCGCTGAATATAGGCCTCCTTCAATGAACGCAAAGACGGCTGATCCATTGCCATACGGTCCGGCACATGTAAGTATTTACAATTGAAAAATTACTAAAATCCATTACCATACCATATATTGTGATATTTAGCTAAACATTATTTTGTAAAGACAGACAAGTAGGAAGTCAATATCGATAGCGACTTTCTTTTATTTTCCAAGGTAATATTAGTTTGTTTACTCTTGCTTTGGACTCGTAACTTTCGCGGGTTCCGCGTGACGAGCGACACAACCCACGCATGCGAATGCTGAAGCGGTACTGGGTCTCACGGGTGATGTGTGGCCCGAGGTCCGTGGTTAGTATGGAAACTTCGAATTTTTATGAAAAAGTTAATATTTTTTTTAGTATTTGGAAATCTAAAACTGTCAACACATCGTCAGGGTAAAAACCTATGTGTTTGTGATTTTATAAGAATGATTATTGTAAAACACGGTCGTAATATTAATTTATATGAAATTTTAGAGGTTACTTCAGATTTTTTTTCTATCGAGCAAAATTTTTCCAATCGTGTTTTGAAAACTGTCATCACCTCATACATACATACGTTCTGTAATACATATTAGAAATTTCAGTGCCAGAAATCTTCAAGTTGTTAAATAGCAGCTAATAGGAAACAGCTAATTTTGCCGTTTTCACCTACCAAGGGCCCTTAACAATAACAACTACAAACAGTAAAACAGTAACAAATATTCATACTTCCATACATACAAACTTTCGCGTTTATATTACAAGTTACAAGTTTAAACAGTAATATGTATAATAACTTTACATTACAACTGTGTTTCGTGCCAATAAAAAATAATTATAAAAATGTATATTTTACTAATTACTGTTATATTTTCTTTGTTTCATATAAATATTATTATTTATTATGTATAATTGTTATATAATTATACATAATAAATAATAATATAGCTTGTGTATACATGGTTAAGTAAAGTTGTTATAAATTAATACATAAATAGATATGCCCACCTAGCTATTTATGTATTAAATATTATTGCTATAACAAATTGTTATCAGCGGCCGAATCATTTCCCGTTTTCGGGAAAACTTCACCACCACTGGCAACATTGAATCAATTTAGTGCTTCATTTTTGACACCACGCTTGTATCAAGACTGACCTTCTATAGTGTACTTATTCTAAGGTATGTACCTTATTTTTTCATAATACAAGTATCTAACTTCAAGTAGATATATGCATGATGTTATAGGACTAATAGTTGATATAAATAGTAATAGACCTGTAATAGGTATGAGGAAAAGCAGTAATAAGGCACAATCTTCCCGCTGAACCTGACCTTACCTACAAGGTTTAGGTTATATTATAGATATATTTGTAATATCTATAAGGTGGCCCTATTTAAAATAATAGATATAATTAACACTTCGGAACATGCAAGCAATTTTACAAGCTTGTAAATTGCATGAAATCGTGATAGACTTCTAAATCATTGGCATAAAAAAGTAATAATTTTTCAGAATATCTCAAGGACTCTTTTCTGAAATAAATAAAAAAGCGCTTAAAAGTAAGTAAAGAACTAGCACTACTAGACACTATAATAATTCATTTCGTACATATCAACAAATATTACTTGTTTAATTCATAATAAAGAAGGTTCATATCTATCTACAACTGAGACATTAAAACCATTATGGTATTTAAACTTTATAGTTTCATCAATCAAACAGAGAATTTCTTATTTTCATTGAAATTCTTTTGAATTCACTACTGAGAACTAGTAATAGCCTACATCTAGCTCATGTATGTATCAGATATGTAACAACATGAATAACCAAGTGTTAAATAGTGTGTATAAGTAAATGAGAGTTTCGTTATACCAATCGTCTCACCCGGTCACCGAGATGGCGGCGGCGCGATGACATGGGGCTGTGCGAGTGCGAGCGGCGGTACGAGCCGCGCGGCGAGTACGAGCGCGAGCGCGTGCGCGAGTAGCGCGCCCGGTAGCCGCGCCGCGCCGAGCCCGACCGCGAGCGAGTCCTGAGCAACACAGACCGTCAGTATACATACAACAAACACCCTTACACCACACACCAGTACACTATGGTATGGTCAGCATCATGACTATTAACCTTCCTCCGTCCACTGTTGGATGGCTTCTTCTATCCCTTCCATCAATAATAACACTAGACGTCTGATCAGAATCTCTTAAACGGCCAAGCAATTCGCGCCATACTTAAAATTATTGGGAAACTACCTATTTTAATTTAGTTCGCTTGCGAAAACGACGTGTCTAAAAAAACTGTAATAAATATCGAAAATATTATATTATGCACCAGTGAGTGCGGTGATAATCCTCACCCGCGGATTATCACCCATGGTGCACATACGATTTTTTTTCCTACCCTGATGTTAAGTTCGCTTTTAGTCCGTCCCTGGTTATTATGTACAAGTGCCTGATTCTCCCCATAAAAGGTTCGATAAACATATGGTTGCTATGTTACGGTGGTCTTGCTAGGAGAGACAGGCACTTTTGTCCCTCATACCAGAGATTAAAAGCAAAACTTTTCATCAAGGTAGGAAAAAAATAAATGTATTGGATGAAATATGTATCATACTTTTAATTAATAAATTTTATTTTTTAATACAATTAATAAAATAACCCCAGCTTTTATTTACAAGAAATATTTTGTTTTTAAAACCAATGCACGCATTAAAATCCGCCATGTTTGGCAAACAATTGCTTATTTTAGAACAAAGTAACTATGGAGTAGCTTAATATTTTTTGTGTAGTTTAAAATTGTTATATTTCATATTTTGTCATTTTCCTGGCGATGATATATTTCAAATTCCATTCAATGGATTTATAATATGTAATTGTTGTGAAATTGCATATTCCTTCTTAACTTTATGTGATAGTTAGTTACATGTGTCAGAATAGTCCATTGAAATGTTAAAATTTCATTTGTCAAGGGATGCAATTAAAATTTTTACATATGAGGGAGGGATTAGTGTAAAGTTAAATTCAAGTTTGTGGAATCGCAACCCTTGTCCCACGGCGCCTTCTTGGGAAAAGGGGTGCAAATTACTTTTTTCGTTATCTTCTAGGCTAGACTTCTAGTCTCACAAAAAATATTCTAACATTTTTTGTTGCAATAAATGATATTACTGTACAAATTTGATCCAGTAACTTTTTGTTGTAGAACCAAAATACAAAAACTTTGCATTGTTTTTGGTCATTTATGGTATAAAGTATAAACAGTTGGTGGACATTTGAATTCTGTGTTATTTAGTGTTATTGTTATTATTATTTAAGGGTGGGGACACCAGTAAGGCCAGACGTGTGATCAGTCCTCATTAACGGGACCATTTCACCCAACCCAACTAAAAATAGTGTTATTGTTGATCAAAGCTCTTTCCAAATAGCATTTAATGAGCATTGGTGTTTCTCAAATGTCTGCGCAGCATGGTCACTGCACAGGACTGATATGGGTTCTTCCAGTATTTTTTAATTAATGAAATAATGCAAAAATATTCTTGACTTCCTCCAAAAGAGCAAGAATGCATTAGAGATGTCAACATTAGCAACCATCAGAAACTGATGATAAAGATTTAATAAATGGTTTCATACACCTGATTTGAAAAGTGTTGATCAATTTATATCTTTAACTTGACATTGCAATTGATATAGTAAAGAATTAGATTAGTTTTAGGGTAAATCTATAGAAAGTGTAAAATTATGAAATATTCTGAGATGAAAACTTAAGTAGGCTATTAGTTTACAAACATTCATCATCACTTTTGGCTGAAGTATACGAGTGATGTTGGAATTGTCATTTTAGCTAACTTCAATGTACATTAATAATATTAAACTGTCTTAATGTATTGGTTGAACAAAGTTTCAACATGGATCAATACTGCTTGACAACATGTTAATGTATTTTTTGTTGACATAACAATGCTTCACAACAGTCCAGAAATGACAAAACAAAGATAGCATTTGATTAAATGAGGCAATGTTTTACTTAACATGATTGATGCAAGATTTATATCAAAAAATCAAAAGCATCTTTTTCAAAATTATACCTTTAAAATATATTTCTACATAACTTTATTCCATAAATGACAGAATTGTGCAAATTAGATTGAAATCTATGTAATTTAGTAAAAATAAACAATCAATAATAAATTAGTTCATGCCAAGATCAATTTTCGAAAGTAGAATTAGCTACAAACTGACAAAATTAGTTAGCCAAAGTAATTTTGTCAGTTTCTTGACAAATTTAACTGTTTAATATTATGTACAACTTCATAGATTCCTTGACTTTTATTTTAACGAAATGTAAATTAGGTAGAGTACATAATAACAATGTTGATGATATTTTAAGTACCTAGTATAAATTTATGAAGGTCTTATGTTAATTTTGGAATTAAAAAATGTAGTATATGTATGTAAATAATAAATGCATGTATGTCTCATCTTGTTCAAGGGGAAGGCTCTAAAACAATCGATGAAGAATAATTGTCACATGGATGAATTCAACCCACTGCTAGTCTTGGGTTTATAGATATATTATGTTCTACGTATGATCTATGGGATATTGATAAAAACATGTGCACTGTCATTATATACCTATACTCTTATGAATTACAAATATTGCGCAACTGCGTGTTGCCTTGACGGCGAGGTTATATTGTTATAAACAAAAGAATACATTGAAAATGACGATGCCGAAATTAGCGTCGACCACGTAGATATTCAATATCGGCTGTAATTAAAAAAAAATACTTACGGGCTCCTATATTTCCGGCTTGATGCTTTTGGCGGGGGCGGCGTACGCGACCGGCTTCTGCTATGACCGCGCGACATGGTAGGAGGTTTAGGAGCTGGCTCTCGAGATCCGTTGCGGGTCCTCGAACGACTTCTCTGAAAATATCCGATAATATTTTTCTTGGTTAACTTCGATATCTTGTAGAAGAAGCCAAAATGAAACTTCAGCACACACATGAAGCGCTTAAACCAATAGTATAGAGATTTAAATATAGTACCTCACGATCCGACATAGTGAATACAATAAAATAAACAACAAAAGTATGAAGTAATTAACACACAATCAATCTAATTATAAATGTAGAATCTTTATTTTACACGAGCACACGAGAACGCGGTCAGAGTGAAAAACAAAATGGCGGCTTAACAACTACCAAATTACCAATGTAGTTCCACGACGTGTAATTTGCGCGCCAACTACAAATTCAAATTTTCCTTCTACTTCTTGTATTAGGTAATAATTTTTCAGTCATTCGCCAATTATATTTCTGTACAAGTACTTTAATAGGGATGTTGACAGTATTCATATTAAAATATAATTTTGATGTTAATTGGTAGTTTCTATGATAGAATTCTGAAAAAATATAATATTTTCCCTTATTTTTATTTGATTAAATTAATATTTAATAAATAAAATGTAACAAAATTTAAAATAGGTGACGTGATAATAAACGGAAATGTCGTCACCTGTTCCTATTTAGCGGAAGCGGAAGAATATTGACGTACTTTTATTCATTTTCCGTACGCAGTACATATTGTAAAAACTAATTTTCAAGCGTTTTGACAGTGTACACACATATAGGCACCGTACAACAATTATAAAACTTAGAAGCCATTTTTTATTAACGACAACTAGAATCATTTTATAATTTTTACGATGTTTAACAACATATGACGTCACGTGACAAGTGTAAGCGTTTTGGAGCGAAACTTAAAATGCATTATAAAATGCAAGATTTTATAGGCATTAGACGTATTTAAGCAAAAGTTAATAATATTTAGGCCTCTATTAGATATTTATAAATGATCTATAAACATTTATGAAAAATGTTAACATCCCTATTATGTATAATATTTAACGTAGTTTTTCAACTACAGCACTAAAGCGCATATTGTGGCATAATGCTCCACGTTCCTACGTTGAATGATTCATCAGTCATCTTACATCTACAACAACGCTTCGCACAGTGTGTTTTCCAATTACAGCACTAACGCGCATTATGCCGTATATTGCTGAATGTTGATGTTCCAATTTTAGCACCGCTTCGCGCGATCGAGCACTCTTAAAAGTAATGTTTTTTATCTTTAATTTGATATAAATCGAAATAGTAGTAGTAATTAATCTAGGAACAAGTTTCAAATGGAATTGACATTCGCGTTTACCCGAAAGGGATAGGCATATTTTTGCAGGGATACCACATTCATGATAACAAGTCCACTTATTTTCTTGAAACAAGAAAAAATAATAAAAAAACTGGAAAAGGTAGATAGATAACTACAAGCCCTACCCAAACATTTATTGTAGATATTTTAGACAGCTACATTGTTCCGGATTATCGAAAATATGTAATGACCAATAACAAACTGTTAAAAACATAATTGATAAAAAAGAAGGCTATAAACGTCCTCTTAATATGTATGATCTATAGTATTTACCATTTTAGGATAGAAATAAATATACTAATTTCGAATATTCCAGTCACCCTTTTTATATAATACAACATTCTTGGCTAATCTGCCTATAACAAAACTGGTATCATGATATTTTATAAACCGACCAAATTAAAAAGTAGTACAAAATTGCGGACATATTTGACAAATTGTTTTGCGATTGAGAATGTTTGTATGGCATTCAAATTAAGTCGATTATTTTTGTTGGGCACATCATTGTTGTGCCCAACAAACAAACAGTGATATTCTGATAAAGACAAAATGTCTCTGTCACTCTTGGAGTTTTTCGTATGTTGTGATCTCGTCCCAATACGGTATTATTATTAGCTTGTCAAATCTATTGATAATTATTTTAATATTATTACCAGTGCTTACCGCGTTTAAAGATTTATTGAGTTCCCGATAGAATCTTTAAACGCGGTAAGCACCCGTATTAATATTAATATATATATGAATAGTGATCGCGTTAGTTTAAAACAAAATCTATTGATGCTTAATCTTAGTAATTAATAGTGTAAAAAAGTGGTAAACGCATGGAGGCTATACACTATAGTGTGATGTATGGTTTTTTTCGCTTTTTTTGTTTTTTGTTTCAATATAAGGAACTTCGCTCTATCTGGTGTCCCACGACACAACACGGTTTTTTTTGCTAATTTCTTTGTTCTTCGTTATTCGGTGATTGTCGGAAAAAATGTTGCTTATTCGATGTTCATTAGTATTTAAATTTTAAAATATGTATCTTTATCTGTGATTAGTATCTTAACAAATCAACTTTTTAGGATTTTTTGAAGTGAAAACTTCTTTTGGCACATTGCACACAGATTTTTGCCCATATACTCAGAGCCCGGAGCCCTAACGCTCGGAGCCCGGAGGTGAAGGGCTCGATCGGGTGAACTCAGGACCACCGAGTATGCTCGACTCCGAGCGAGAAAGGCACTTTCGCTGCGTAACTTCAAATAATTAAAACATCACTGCGGTAATGATCGATGTAAAATTATGTATATATGAAATAAAATTCGGCCTAATGTATAGGTCGAATTATTGAAGTACCTACAACCGATTGCGCGTTTTAATTACGTTACAGTTACATATATTGACACAAATTCGACGACCTCTGTGGCTCAGTGGTCAGCGCGTTCGCGCTCAAGCCGGAGGTTACGGGTTCGAATCCCGCCAGGGAACAAAAATATTTTCTGTGTTCCTGGGTCATGGATGTGTATTAAATATGTGTATTATATAATTATAATAAAAATCTTAAATATATGTATAGTATAAAAGTATTAAATATATTTCCGTTGTCTGGTACCCGTAACACAAGTTCTTCGAGAACTTACCACGGGACCAGATTGACGTGGTGGTTATTATTATTATTATTATTATTATAATATAGGAATAAAATAAAATTGTTTGTTTGATGTTCATTTTCTTATTAAAATTTTTGAATATTTGTCCCCGCCAGCTTCAGATAGCCCTCAATGTTTTTATTACGTAATCATTAGCATTCAGAAATGTTACAGATTCTACAATTGATAATTATTACTGAATAAATACGGTACCTAGAAACTATTTCTTGAGTAGGTCCGATAACGATAGGCGTGCGTTGATGTCCCCACCATGGTTCAGGCCTTGACGTGGCGGTGGGGCCCAGTAGCCTAGGGTGAGCCCAGCACCTTACCTAATTGAGCTGAGGGGGCTCTTTGTACCCCTCTTATAAGAAGAGGGGACAAAAGAGTCCCCTAGGGGCGACGATGGGAACCTCACCCCTAGGGGACTCTTTTGTCTATGTACTGTCCCGACGTTGGGAGGGGTTGTTCTGTGGTGCGCGACAACCCCTCTGTGGAGGTGGCGTCGGTCCCTTGGGGGACTGACTAGCCGTTGAGGTGTCCTGTTAGTTTATTAGATCCGGGGCACCTCACCAAAGGCGGCATTGGTGACACTCGCCGGGTTTTAGTGGGTAGAGCTGCGTCCACTTAGCAGCTTTCGGACGCAGCGAGTCCCACATACCCGCGTGGGGAGACCCACTCCCCCGCGGGATGCCTCAGAGCACTTCTGGCGATAAAGAAAAAATAAAAGGCGTGCGTTGATGTAATGAATAAACATTGCGTAAAACTAACCATCTTTCGAGTTTCCAGTGATCATAGTCATTACCGGGAGATTCTAATAAATTGCGTATTCTAGAAGTCTTGCGAAGCAAAATTTTTTTTTTAGTAACGTAATAAATAATTATTTGTTGAAATAAGTTCATTATTTTGACCGTGCATCACCTGATTTCAATATTTCACTATTAATTACCAATCTGTGATTATTATTCATAAAATTGCTTCAAAACAATATTTTCTTTTACTAATAGGTATACCTTCTTTACTATCTATACAGATAAATAAAATTGAAGTGTCTGTTTGTAATATTAAAATAACCGCTTTTTACTAAATGCATATGGATGTATACACGATACATATACCAAAATAGCCTTTTTTACAATTTTTGTCTGTCTGTCTGTTTGTTCCGGCTAATCTCTGAGACGGCTGGGCCAATTTTGACAGGACTTTCACTGGAATATAACTGATGTTATAGGGAGTAACTTAGGCTATAAAAATAATCATCATCAATCCGCGCACGGCTGTAAATCAATGTTAACGCGGGCGAAGCTGCGGGCAACAGCTAGTCTTAACTATAACTTGTGTACATTTATAAATATTTTCACGCGAAAACAACCCCAAAAAACGTTGATGACAGTTGACAGTTCACTGTATATTGTACTGCGTTCTGTTTTAAGCAGTAACCATGGCTTCGCAGTATACTATGGTATACTATAATGATGTCATACCTTACGTGTATATCGGAATATATTTGTCAATTGGCATTTTGCAAATGTCATATCACATTTGTTAATTGTCATTTGTTAGTTGTCACCATTGTTTCCGTGATTGTTTCCAATCTGATAAAATATATTCGCGTGTGATTGACGATCGTAGGTAATAGAGAAAAGTTTATAAAATTGAAAATATGAATGACAACGATGGTGAAAACGGCCAAGGGGAGGACCAACCGCAAGAGAAGACTGCGAAGCAGTTAGAAAAAGAAGCGAAGAAGGCAGCAAAATTGGAAAAACTTAAGGCAAAGTTAGACAAAAAGAGCTCGCCGCCAGCTGTGCAAAAAGATAAGCCCGAGGTTAGTATTTATATTATTTATTATTTGTCCATTTCTATATTTAGTTATTCGAGTCAAACGAAATTTACATATAAATTATTAAGTGTTAACATCCTATAATTTAGTAATAACGCTTTATATTTCTTAGATTACATCATTCACGTGGACATATGTTAGTTTTTTATGGACAACTAAATTAGTATAAACATACAAATCTGTGCTATATGTTTACTAGGTTAAATAAAAAAAAACCTGTATATATTCAATAAACTAGAAAACACGATATTTATGTAGTAATTATATTTTTAGAAAAATTGTGCTCATAGACTGGAAATTACAGTGCCATAATTACTTTAAAAATATAACCCAACATATTTTTTTTCAGAAAAAGGTAAAGGAGATAAAAGAGAGTGCAGTATATACAGCCAACACTGCTCTGGGAGAAAAAAAGGATATTTCAGGGCCTATGCCGGATGCCTACAGCCCCCAGTATGTAGAAGCTGCATGGTATGCTTGGTGGGAGAAACAAGGATTCTTTAAGCCAGAATATGGAGTGAGTATATTATGTATTATAATATCTTCATTTTTATTTGTGGCCAGGATTATAACCAGTAAATTTTTGGAGTTCCATTCTTCAAAATGACAAAACTGAACCTTAATAGGATCACTCTGTTGTCTGTCTGTCTGTCAAGAAGCCACATAATATGTAAAGAAAAAAATCTGGAAACTTATTTTTTTTGTTATCCTTACATAGTAAAGTGTCGCTTTTTGATTTTGTCTGTTTGTGCATATTTTATAAATAACTTAACGGCTTTAGGATATGGTGTGGTTGAGTGGATGATGATGTACCACTATGATTAACTGTGATAGTTAGTTAAGAAATGAACACTTACAGTTCAAACACATATATTGTCCACATTCACACCATTTTAATATAGATAGAAGGCACGGAAAGAATAGACACGAAAACAGTTTATAGGCACAGAAAAGATAGCACAGTACATAAAGTCTAGTGATAGAAATAAAGCGATAAGCACACAATATAGCAAGGCAGAGCGGGTTCCGTATTACAAGCAAGTCTCGACTGGGGACCGGTTTTGTATGCAGGAACCAGCGCGGGCGCATCGCCGCGCCCACCGGTATCGTATAGCTATACGTATGTCGACGGCTTTAGTGAAAAGGCCGTGTCGATTAATGTGTATCGATAGGGAGTTGTCGATAACGTAAATATATCGAGCATGTATATTAAGAGGGTGGTCCAAAGAACGGTTCTCATTAAATATTCTGATGATTTTTTTTATTCATTGAACTTAGTCCATTGAAATTTTTGGGTGAAATGGTCCCGTTAATGAGGACTGATCACCCGTCTGGCCTTGCTGGTGTCCCCACCCTTAAATAATAATAGTCCATTGAAAAGCAAAGAAAATAGCGTGCAAAGAAAAAAGTATATATTTTTTAAACTGGATACATGTATTTAGCAAAATAAGTGCAAGAATTTAATTTTTCTTAATCGAAAAATCGTAAATCGTCAGATTATGTATTTTAGGTTATTCTCGAATTATTCTCTTGTAAATAAAAAAAAATAAAGCCACGCTCGAGAATGTCGAGACGACTATTTTTTTTACAAATTTGTAACTCCGCCACTTCCTTACGTCACACTAAAATCGTCAGATTATTGAAATGTACACCTTTTAGGTTGCAATGAACTCATCATTGCCCTTTTTTTTTTTTTTTTCTTTAACGCCGGGAAATGCTCTGAGGCATCCCGCGGGGGAGTGGGTCTCCCCACGCTGGTATGTGGGACTCGCTGCGCCCGACAGCTGGTAAGTGGACGCAGTTCTACCCACTAAAACCCGCTTCGCCCAAGGTGCAGCAGCTCACCCTAGGTTACTGAGCCCCACCGCCACGACAAGGCCTGAACCATGGTGGGGATGAACTCATTGCCCTACATTAATCTGACCCGCTCGAGAATTTCTAACAATCAACTTTTTTTTATATTCTAATCCTTGATGCCATATATTAATCTCCCGAGCTTCAGTAATTTTCCAAATCTCCGCTTGGGGACGGCTACAATTGCAGTTGTCAATCAAAAACAGTCAAGGCACTGTCTCTCAGGCTATTAGCTATTTCCTATCATCCATTTCCTATGTCTTAACTGCCTGCTAGATATGATAATTTTCTGGTATAGAATTTTTATACTTTAAATAATTTTTAATAATATTAAGGTTCCAAAGAAATATTGAAATAATAATTGAATTTTGAACATTTATAATTATAGAGAAAATCCGTCCTAGAACCAAATCCAAAAGGAAAGTTTGTGATGGTGATACCCCCTCCAAATGTTACTGGGACACTCCATCTTGGACATGCACTTACCAATGCTGTTGAGGATGCAATCACAAGATGGCATAGGTATGGTTTGATGTTATTGACTTAGAAATGGAAGCTGTGAAAAATGTGACCTCTCCTGAGACATAAGATGTTAAGTCTCGGTGCCAGTAATGCCTGTCACTGCCTTCTCACTGTCACTGTCTTGCCCTTCTCTCCGAAACACAGCAAAGCTGTTTCACGGGAGAAATAAGCAAGATGGTGGTACCCATGCAGCCGGGAGCGCGGCACAGCGCTTCCCTCCCACCGGTGTGTGTGTGTGTGCCTGTGTGTGTGTGTGTGTGTGTGCGTGCGTGCGTGCGTGCGTGCGTGCGTGCGTGCGTGCGTGCGTGCGTGTGTGTGTGAATGTATTGCTGGATATTATAATTTGTCAATTTAAAAGACATCTGACATGGTTTGAATTCGTGTTCTTAGATTTTCAACATAAGCATAATATATTTTGCGTCAATTTTACAATAAAATTTACAGTTTGTATAAAGTTGCATTACAGTTTTTTTGATTGTATGTGTTTGACATTGCCACAAAAGCTTTACCCAGATTGAAAAAAGTACAGTATCAAGATAAACTTTGCAGTGTATTACAGGATGAATGGTCGCACTACGTTATGGAGTCCAGGATGTGATCACGCCGGTATCGCCACACAGGTGGTAGTTGAAAAGAAACTTTGGAGAGAGGAAGGGAAGACGAGACACGACCTGGGACGAGAAGAGTTTATAAAACGTGTGTGGCAGTGGAAACATGAGTAAGTCGCTTTTGTCAACAGTTGATAAGTATTATCCTAAATGCTTAATCTCAGCTACTTGTATTGACTATACTCATCGATCATATAACCTGATAGAGTAAATAATGGGAGCCATAAAATTCCGAAACTGGTCAGTGATATATCACTGACGTAATAGCAATTGAACCAACCAGTGATCTGTATGTTTGTCCCATCATCATCATCCATCAATGGCCATGATTTGACCAATCAGATGCAGAACAGCAGAGTCACAGCAAAAATTTGGCAGAATTCGTTGTCATACAAAACACATTACCACTCTATTCTGGTTATATGCTCTATTGCAATCTGCATGGATTACTCTTGATTGTTGTTCAGTTGTACATGAACACTAATACAACCTTTTACTAAATATTAAGAATCAATTACAAATAAGTCTCACAGTATTGATATGGAAGTTAGTGGTTGTTAAATTATATCCACAACCGACGCCAGGAGGCCGTGTGGTCGCTGACCGCACGGTAGGCGGGGGGCAACCCCCCGAATGGGCTCACACTAATCCGATGAAGCATTAGGGCCTTCGGGCCATTAGCATAGATCCCTCCGAAAAAAAAAAGAATAAAATAATTATATTTGTTTGCTAATCACTAGTTCGATTCAATAAAAAAATTTTTTTTTGCATTTCATACCCTCTTTATTGCTAAAGGTTGACTTGTAAGGAATTAGTATTATATTTTGAAATGGGTGTGATTTAAAAGGTTACGGCTACGGTAGATACTTTTCGTATGTAAAATGGATGTGTTGGCGGCTTGGGCCACCCCGCCACACTCTAAACTACTATGAAGCCTAATCTTTATGCCTAAAGATGACTGATTTAAATGCTGTTTTTGTTGAATAGCTGTTTTATAATTTTATCACAAATATATACGACGCGCCCTACTACTACTACTTCTATGCTACCCCCCTCTTATATTACCTCCAGGAAGGGCGGTCGTATATACGAGCAGATGCGTTCCCTCGGCTCGTCGCTGGACTGGAGCCGCGAGCGTTTCACGATGGACTCGGTGACGTCACGCGCGGTGACCGAGGCGTTCGTACGGCTGCACGACGCGGGCGACGTGTATCGCGCCAACCGCCTCGTCAACTGGTCGTGCGCGCTCAAGAGTGCCATCTCTGATATTGAGGTGGACAAGCGGGAGCTGCCAGGACGGACCATGTTGAACATACCGGGATATGATAAGCCTGTGAGTGTCATTTCTTTTTGGTTACTGAAAAAGCAAAATTGTAGCCTTTATAAGATTGCTTTGTTGTATGTCCTTGTAAAAAAATGAAAGCAGTAGATTCTGTGTGGGCGTGTGTGTGTGCGTGCGCGAGCGCATGCGCGTGCTTGCGTGTGTGTTACATCGAAACTATAAATGAAAACTCTACGTTAAATTATACATTTTGCTTCGATAACCTAACTAGATCAGAATTCATTAAAATATGTATCATGGATCATGGTTCTGTTACGGGTTGGGTTTATAGAAGGGTTTGTATGAAACAAAAACTTGGATTAAATCCATTTTATTGACAAAGATTAAGCCTAAACCCGATATGTTGTATCATCTTATTCAAGATAAAACAGTTACGTGCGCAAAAAGGTATAACACACGTTTTAAAAAGACCAGGACGGTTACTCAGCGATATTATTTAGGTTTGTGTAATTAGCTGAGAAACAAGGAAGTGCTGTTGAGCGACACTATTTAGGTCTATGTAATTAGCCAGAGCTGTATTGTAACAGTACTGACCAGGGCTGTGTTTATAACAGTACCTGAGGTAAACTCTTTTTAATATCTTAAAATACTGTGCCTTCCAGGTGGAGTTCGGAGTGCTGGTCCACTTTGCGTACAAAGCGGAAGACTCCGAAGACGAGGTGGTGGTGGCCACTACCCGAGTGGAGACCATGCTGGGGGACGTCGCGGTGGCTGTACATCCCAAGGATGAGAGGTCTCTATTTTTTTTTTTTTATATAGAAGAGGGGGCAAACGGACAGTCGGTTCAACTGATGGTAAGTGAATAGCGATATCCACAGACACCCGCTATACCAGGAGATCAGCAGGTGCGTTGCCGGCCTTTTAGATGTGAGTATGCTCTTTTCTTGAAGGTCCCTAAGTCGTATCGGTTCGGAAACACCATAGGTGGCAGCTGATTCCATATATTTGTAGTGCGAGGCAGGAAATGCCGTAAAAATCTAGATGTTGTGGATTTCCGGACATCAAGATGGTGTGGGTGAAATTTGGAATTCTTCCGCGATGTCCGGTGGTGGAATTCTGCCGCAGGTATTAATCCGAACAATTCCTCAGAACACTCCCCGTGGTAGATGCGGTAGAAGATGCAGAGTGATCCGACATCTCTACGCAGTGCCAAGGGATCAAGCCGATTGGAGATCACATTATCATCGACGATTCGAGCCGCCCGGCGTTGGACGCGGTCAAATGGAAGGAGCTGATATTGGGGCGCTCCAGCCCAGAGGTGACGGCAGTATTCCATGTGAGGCCGGATCTGCGCCTTGTATAATTGAAGGCGGTGTGAAGGCATGAAATACTGCTTCGCCCTATTGAGCACGCCAAGTTTCTTAGAGGCTAGTTTAGCTTTTCCTTCCAAATGACCACGAAACTGCACATCTCTCGATATGTCGACTCCAAGTATCCCAATGCTGGCTGCGGCAGTTAGGGGAGTGCCTTCAAATCGTAGAGGAACGACGAAGGGTGATTTTTTGGCGGTAAACGCGCAAACTTGTGTCTTGTTGGGGTTAAATTGGCCCAGGTTAAGTCGTCCCCATTCCGAGACTTTGGTCAACAGAGACTCGATTTCAGACACAAGTTTGTTCCGACACTCATCGACTTGTTCCCGAGAAATATTAGAGCGGCCAGTGTATAAGGCATCTCCTCTCCAGTGCTGTCATCCGCATAACAATGAATGCCGCTGGTTTGCAGCATATCATTGATATGCAGAAGAAACAGGGTTGGAGATAGTACACATCCTTGCGGAACACCAGCATTAACAGACTTGAGGTCCGAGCATGTACCGTCGATAACGACCTTGATGCTCCTGTCTGCTAAAAAACTGGTGATCCATTTACATAATTTCTCGGGAAGCCCATATGATGGTAGCTTCGCTAGAAGTGCTTTATGCCACACCCGATTAAAGGCCTTCGCTATGTCCAAACTAACCGCCAGCGCTTCCCCCTTGCTCTCAACTGCCTCCGCCCATCGATGCGTTAGGAATATTAGAAGATCACCAGCTGAACCAATTCCGTTGAAAGCCATATTGGCGATCGCTAATCAGCTGGTGCTCCTCCAAATACCGCCGGAGCTGGCAGTTAATTATGGATTCCATAATCTTTGAGAACAAGGAAGTTATGGCTATTGGTCTGTAGTTGGACGGGTCTGAGCGGTCCCCTTTCTTAGGGATCGGGTGTACCAAAGCTGTCTTCCACGAGCATGGGACGACGCCTAATGAGTATGAGTGCCGAAAAAGACGCGTAAGGACGGGTGCCAACTCAGGAGCACAAGTACGTAGCACTAACGGAGGGATGCCGTCAGGCCCACTCGACTTATGGATGTCCAGCGAAAAAAGCGCTTTACGTACGGAGCTCTGTCGAAAAATTATTTCCGGCATTGAGGTATCACACCGAGGGATCGTCGGTGGTATTTTTCCCTGGTCATCCAAAGTCGAGTTGGAGGCAAAAAGAGAGAGCCTAGAAGATCGGCCTTCTCCTTCGCGGTGTGGGCCAACGAGTCGTTCCTCATGTGCAGAGATGGTAGGGATGGCTTACAGAAATTCCCTTGAACAGCCTTGGCGAGCGACCAGAATGCACGAGTTCCCGAAGGAAGTCGAACCAATCTCTCGCCAATTCTGTTCACGTACTCCGCTTTTGCCTCAGCAATAGCTCTTTTGAAGGACCTGGAGGCAAAGTTATACTCCTTTTTTAATGCGCTGGTCTTTACATCCTGGGACATCGATGCATTGGCCCAGGCTCGGTAGCTTAACCGCTTGTGGCGTGCAGCCATCTTACAAGTTTGACCAAATGGCTGTGATTTGCCGCCTATAGGCACTGAAGAGCTTGGAATAAAAAGCTCCATAGCTTGCAGCACCACCTCGGCGACAGAATCGGCAACGATGTCTGGATCATCCAGCGAGAAGCAAATTCGCCCCCATGGGTAGCATGCAAAGAAGGACCGTATTCCATCCCAATCGGCTGACCTATAGTGCCAAACATGGCGGCAGCTGGCAAAACGTGGCCATGATGCGCGGGCAACTTGCACCGAACTGCGGATCAGACAGTGGTCCGATGAGCCAAGTGGAGCGTCCACGGAGACCACGTAATTGTCCGGGTGAGAGGTCAGCAGAAGGTCCAACAGGGAAGGCGTATGATCTTCCACATCAGGGATACGAGTTGGTGATACCACCAATTGTGTCAGATCATATGCTGAGGCAAAGTCGTAAACAGATCTTCCTGCATGATCGGTTGTACGTGAGCCGAGCCACTCGGTGTGATGGGCGTTGAAATCACCAAGTATCACGATCTCTGCAGATGGGATCTGTTGTAGTACGGAATCTGTAGCCATTTGGATGTGCTCTATGAGTCGATCGGTTTCGTCATTACCGCTGTGGGACCTATATAGGCAGGCATAGACGCGCGGATCGTCGTCGCTGTCTATGCGCAACCAGAGGATGGAGAGGTCCCTACCTTCAAGACTGCCAAGGCGACGAGAGCAGACATCCTCTCTGACGTACGCGCAAACTCCAGCCCGCGGTACAAAAAAGTGTTCTAATTTGTACCCCGGACAAGAGAGATAGGAAGTATCAGCCGGAGAAGATATCTGAGTCTCGGTCAAAAAGAGCAGGGCCGGCTTCGCCGTCTGGAGGTGGTAGTGAACAGCGTTGAGATTGCTATGAAGTCCCCTAATGTTACAGAAATCCACGGTCATAGTGGTAGGGGACTTCTGCCGACTGCTCCGTTTACCCCGGGCAGTTTTTGTCTTGAGAACAGATTCCCCCCCCCCCCAGAATACGCGGGGCTGCCCAGGTTCAGGTACCTGTCCTGAGCCCGGAAGCCTAGAGAGGGATTCTCCGGTGCTTGTGCGACCGGTACCCTCCTGGGGTAGTCTTTGCGTAGTCTTTGCGTAGTCTGTGCTGTCATGTATGTTGGGGGTGGGAGGGGGATGGGCCACCGGATCTCTCACAAACCGAACGAAACACGACGACATTTGCTGCCATTTGCGCCAGCCCATTCTGCTGCAAGGCAGCATGGCGCTACTTCGTAACAAGTTCGTAACAACTTCTATAATTCAGTCCTTCTTTCTTGTGGATTTCCGGGGTTTTTCCGGGGTTCCAACTGGTTTAAACAAGTGTTGATTCATTGAGACCTCGTCTTTATCAATGGTATTATATGAATGCTGCTGTTGGTACGAGCCCAGCAGTCAAGTGAAGTGGGCTGTTGATAATTATGCGAACTCCTTTGCATGATATTCTGTAGTTTTTAAGTCTCCATTACATCTTTTACTTAACAGATATACTCAGGCCCTAGATAACCGGTGGGAGGGAAGCGCTGTGCCGCGCTCCCGGCTGCATGGGTACCACCATCTTGCTTGTTTCTCCCGTCAAACAGCTTTGCTGTGTTTCGGAGAGAAGGTCACGACAGGCAGTATAATTACCAGCACCGAGACTTAACATCTTATGTCTCAGGATAGGCAACACATAAATGAGTTGCCTGGGGTCGTTCCAGGTATACTAGTTTATGTTCATGGGCGACGTCAGCCACTTACCATCAGGTGGCCCGTTTGCCAGTTTGCATATCCAACTAACATATAAAAAATAAAAAATTGGACCATTCAGACAATACGTATTTTACAACAGATAAAATATTGTTTTTTTTTTGTATCTTGAGAATATACCACAATAAATAAATTAAAAAATGATATTTTTTTCATTTTTTAGATACAAACACCTTATTGGCAAACACTTGGTGCATCCGATATGCAACCGAAAGTTACCCGTCATCGCTGATGACTACGTGGACATGAACTTTGGAACAGGTGTGTATATTGAACTTTATTACGAACAACCTTTTCGATAAACAATATTGTATTATAGTTGTTATTTTAAACTACATTTGAGACAGTTGATGTTAACAATCTTTCATCATGATTATATTTCTATAGTATATTTGTCATCTCATGTCACCTTTTTTCAACCAAGAAATAAGTAAGTGTAATACAACAATATTTTTTTGGAAGTACCTAGGACTGAATTTGAATGCCTTAAGGTTTTAAGGCAATAAAGAAGTGGAGACATTTCCAAATAAATGGAAAAGAAATTGTCTGCTCTTCCCCAAATTCGGCCTTGGCATTACAATATTGGACTAACATCTTGGCGTTCAATGAATGAGGCCTATATCCAGAAGTGGCCTGAAACAGGCAGATAATATTTATTTATTTAATAGGCACACCAACAGCACTACATATTACAACATTCGTATATAGCATCTGATATGTAATACAGTAATACAATACAGCATTCACCACAAGAATAACATAGTTCGTAAAATAGAAACAAGAACTTAAAAGATAATCTATACTAATATTATAAAGCTGAAGAGTTTGTTTGTTTGTTTGAACGCGCTAATCTCAGGAACTACTGGTCCGATTTGAAAAATTCTTTCAGTGTTAGATAGCCCATTTATCGAGGAAGGCTATATAACATCACGCTGTGAGTAACAGTAATTAAGTTAAGTAAGTTAAAGCGGGCGAAGCTGCGGGCAACAGCTAGTTAGAAAATAATTTGGAATTATGAAACATTTGAAACCAAAACTATTTAAAACCAAACTAAAAAATCATATTATATCTTCAATAAAGTAACCAAGTAAGCCTTTTTTTTTTTTTTTTGGTTTCGCTGGGGAATGCGTTAAGGCATACCACCGGGTCCGGGGGGGCCCGGTGGTTATGTGGGACTCTCTGCGCCCGAGAAGATGGTAAGGTGGACGCAGACTCTACCCACTAAACCCCAGCGGTGTTCTCTTCGTTTGGGTGACCCGGCGCGAGAGCTGTGGACGTCCGTATCGGGTCACAACGGTGTGCCATACAGCACTCTTCTCTGGAGGCGGGGGGTAGCATCCCCTCCTCCTTCTCCGCTTAAGGCACACTGAACACACAAGGGTGCCTTATAGCTCGGACCTTACGCGCGCGCAGCGGATCCCCCGATCTGCCGCGCACAGGTCCCTCACGGCGTTGCGACCGCCTGTCGCCGCCGTGCTCTCCTGCGGGAAGAGGCGCCAGTGCGCTCTCTCTCCCGCTCCGCCTGCTCCTTCTGCGACATCACGTCCTCGCAGAAGGAGAGGACCACCTGCCATGTGCTCTCACTGACGGTCATCGCTCGGATGACCGCAGGGAGCGACAGGTCCGCGCCAACCTCAGCGATGACGGGCGCCCTTGCCTCTGCCCAAGCTGGGCACTCCGCCAGGGTGTGGTCAGCAGTGTCCTCACTGCTGTCACAGTGATGACACCCTGGTGAGTCCTCCGCCCCTGCCACCTTCCACAGATACCTTCCGAAGCATCCATGCCCCGTCAGGATCTGCGCAAGGTGGAAGGATATTGTGCCGTGCCGCCGGTCAACCCACTGCTCCAGGATTGGACCGACGGCCAACACCGTGCGGTGTCCCGCGCTCGGCTCTCTGAGCCGCTCACCCCACTGGCTGAGCACCCGCCTCCTCAGGCGGCTCCGCCAAGTCTCTTCCTCGTCAGAGACCTCCTCTTCCTCTCCCCGTCGTCTTCTCCACTCACGCGCTAGGGCCCCAGCGTGCAGGTCCCATGGCGCAGTACCCGCCAGTACGCACGCAGCCTCGTACGAGGTCGTACGGTACGCACGGACGGCCCTGACGGCCATGACCCGTTGCGGACGTCGCAACAGGGCCACGTTCTCCGCCTTCAGGACACGCGCCTAGATCGGCGCGCCGTACAACGCCATGGACCGCAAGACGCCTGTGTACAGGCGACGGCAGCCAGCACTAGGCCCACCCACGTTTGGGAGAAGACGACCCAATGCTCGAGCAGTTCCGAGCAACCTCGGGATGAGGCGCCGGAAGTGCTCCTTGAAGTCCCATCGCCTGTCGAGGACGAGTCCCAAGTACCTCATGGTCGACTCGACAGCGATGGGAGTTCCTCCTACTATCAGGTGGGATCCGGCTGGAGGGGCCCGACGGGGCCCGTGGAAGCATATGGCTTCGCACTTCTCTAGGGCCACCTCTAGCCCGAGACGCCGGATCCTTGCCACCACCTGCGCCACTCCTGCTACCGCCAGCAGGCGGGCCTCCGAGAAGGTGGAAGGAAGGTCTACCGCGTGCGGTGACGACGGTGTCGTCGGCGTAACAAGCGAGGCCGACGCCCGTCAAGTTTGCACCGCGGAGCACCCAGTCGTACCCGATGTTCCACAGAAGCGGCCCCAGGACCGAGCCCTGTGGAACACCGCAGGCCACCTCTCTCCTCACCCAACCATCTGCCGTCGGGTAGGTAACAGACCTACCTGAGAGGTAACACTCTACAAACCTCCTTAGGTAGTCCGGTACGCCGTGGTACCTCAGCGCCTCGCGAATGGTGTCGAAGGGCAGGGTGTTGAACGCGTTGGCGATGTCAATAGACACCGCCAAGAGCACCCCTCCCCCCCCAACCGCCTCATCAGCTAGAGCCCTCACCCTGGTCAGAGCATCCAGGGTGGACCTGCCCCGCCGGATCCCAAACTGAAAGACGCTGAGGTTAGGTCCCACATTCTCCAAATGGTCGACGATACGGGCAGCTGCGATCCGCTCCAGCAGTTTGCCCGCCTCGTCGAGCAGCACGATCGGTCGATACGCCGACGGCGAGTCGACCGGTCGACCCTCCTTCCGGATCAGGGTCAGCTTCCCCATCTTCCACGGCGTGGGAAACTGGCCCTGCGCCAGACACGAACTAAAAAGGCGCTTCGCCTGTGTCCGGAGCGGGCCAAGGGCCAGAACCAAGGCTCGCCCGGGAACACCATCCGGACCGGGTGCTGTATTTCGTGCCCTCATGCGGGACCGCGCTGCGTCGAGCTCCGCCTCGGAGATCTCCGGGGCCTCATCACTCGGTGGTTCTCCGCCCGGTGGAGTCATAGGCGGGGGCACGTGTTCTTCCCGACCGGGGGATAGTGCCGGAACTATCCGGGCCACGAGATCGGGCTGGAGACTCTCCGTCAGGGGAGGGGCACAGGGGCGCAAATTGTTGCGAACCATCCTGTACGGCCTCCCCCACGGGTCTCGGTCCAGAGACTCCAGCATCTCCTCGTGGGCAGCCTGCTTGGCTTGGCCTATGGCCGTCCTCAGTTCCCCGGCGGCGGCCCTGTAGATGTTATAGAGCCGCCCCTCCTCTGCCTCATCATGACGTCTTCGTCTGCGGCTCCGGGTGTACTGGCGTCTCGCCGCAACGCAGTTCCTGCGCAGTTCAGCGAGCTCCTCCGACCACCAGTACACCCCCTTGCGTCGCGGGGGCTATCGACCGACTCTCGGCATGGCCGCGTCGCACACCTGTGACATTGCAGCTATCATGCAGTCGGTCTCCCCGTCGACCCCGGTCGGGACCGGGCCAGCGTCCATGCTCCAGGCTTGCACCAGGGCTGCCTAGAGGAGGGCCTCTCTATCCATCCTCCTCAAGGCCCGACGTGGGCCACACACGACATCCGAGCCACGACTCGGGGAGGGGGTGACGTCGCTGTACCGGAACCGGATATACCGGTGGTCTGACAGCGTCTCGCCCTCCCACACCTCCCAGCCTTGCACGCGACGAGCGAGAGCGGCATTGGCGAAAGTCACATCGACAACTGCCGCCCTGCTGTCGCACGCAAGTGTGTCTCGACCCTACGTTAAGGACCTCTAGTCCGGTCTCGACCAACCAATCCTCTAACACCATGCCACGCGCGTCGGTCGCGGGGGAACCCCACGCCACACTCTTGGCGTTGAGGTCCCCGGCAACTAGGACGTGATCAAGGCTAACCCGCCCAACCAAAGAGCCTACTTCGACCAGGAATCGCTCGAAGTCGGCAACTCTCCGGTTAGGGGAGAAGTACACCCCGATCACTAAAACGCGGCCGATCTGAGCAGCTACATAGCCCCTGCCTCTTTGCACCGAGCACGGTGGCGAGCCATTCAGGCTTGCGATGGCCACCACGCCATCCTCGTCTCCGACCCAACTTGGCGAATCGGGGACGCGGTACGGCTCGGCGACAACGGCCACCTGCACCAACCACTCCGACAGAGCCTGAGAAAACAGGTCCTGGGCTCTGGCGCAGTGGTTGAGGTTCCCCTGGAGAACTTGGGTGAATGGGCGAGCCATCACTCATAGGCCGGGGAAACCTCCTCGGCCAGGACAGCGAAGCTGTTCGCTGTCGGGCATACAGGTAGCGAGGGGGGACTAGAGCCCTCGGAAACCTTTCCAGATCCTTTTCGCCCAGTCCGGATACGGCGTGGGGCGACGCACGACCCGCTGCCCATTTTGTGGGTAGAGGCTCTTCCGTCCGTGGAGCAGACAGCGCATGTTGGTACAGCCGCTGTACATGTCCTAGCGATATGCCCCGCTGTACCACAGCGGAAGCACAGGCTGCTCCTGTCGGTCGCTGAAGAGCAAACTGCCGCCACGTGCCCTAGCTCTTGGCAGCGGAAGCAACGGAGGGGGCGGAACCAAGTAAGCCTAATATATCCAACGGCCCACATGTTACAACTGTTTTGTAAATGTATAAAAATATTGTATCTCATTTTAAGTGAATTGACTATTACTTTTTTGATAATACATTTAAAAAAAAAGATAATTATGATGAAACTTGCAAGAACCTCTGTCACCACCTGTTAGGTCATTGTCGAAACATATTGCCGCAGGTGCCGTCAAGATCACGCCCGCCCACGACCCCAACGACTACGAGATAGGCAAACGTCACGACCTGCAGTTCATCACCATCTTCGACGACGAGGGACGCACGCTGGACAACTGCAACCAGTTCTCGGTAAATACGAGATTTTTTTTTAGTGCCGCAAGGAGGCAACTGAGCAGTCGGAGCCTTATGTTGACTACCGACGCCCATAGACATCCGCACAACCAAAAACTATGCAGATGCGTTGCCCTCCTTTTGTAAATCAATGTTAATTTATAAATTAGAAAGATATCTGCAAAATATTATCCCACAAAAAACAGTTTCACTGTAAAATGTCGTGCCAAATACGCGTCTAACTATATACACGTATAGCAAAAATAAAAAAATAAACTAATCTTTACAAAAAATATGAAATAAAAAAACCAAGTACACAAAACCTCTCGGATTAAAAGAAACACTCATTAAAAACTGTGAAAATTGAAAAAAACAATTGGTGTAGTATATTTACAAAAAAAAAGAAAAATTTGCAATCTATAAATGCAAAATATAAATTAAAAAAAAGTAATCATTGTGATTTTCAATAATTGCAAAATTTTTGTGGCAAATTATACAATTGAAAACAATTTTTTAAACGTACTTGGCGCGCGTCATTGAGTACCCCAAATTTTTTCATGGCTAACCTAGCTAGGGTAATATTATTCTGTGATCTACAGCCAGGAAATTGGTATGGAAAAGGAGTATAAAAACAACAATTGTTGCAACCCTTCTACGCCATGTAGTTGGCCTCACTAATGATTATTTTGATGTCTTCAATCAAATCTATTAGAATTAAAATTCAAGCTCGTACCCATTGCTTTATATATTTCTTATTCCTATTACATTTATACTCATATGAATATGACGCTTTCTTGCCTTTTAATTGAATTAAGAAATAAGGAAATGATTTTATTACTAGTAAGGTAAAGTACCCAGTAACTGCTCAGAACCACCTTTCCACTCTTTTTATTTGTTTAACTGCATTTTTGAATATAGATATACAAATGCAGAGAGTGGGCAGGTACTGGTTCCTGAGCAGCTACTGGGTACTTTAACCTTAGATAATGTTTATTAAATTGTTTTTGAAAATTATAACATTAATTAATGCTTGAGGAACACAAACTTCTCGAACTGATAGTTGACATTAATAATTTATCTTAGTGATATTGTGAAGCCATTTACAATACATCAAAAATAACGTGCGCCAAGTACGTTTAAAAAATTGTTTTCAATTGTAAAATTTGCCACAAAAATTTTGCAATTATTGAAAATCACAATGATTACTTTTTTTAATTTATATTTTTTTGTAGATTGCAAATATTTCTTTTTTTTTTTGTAAATATACTACACCAATTGTTTTTTCAATTTTCACAGTTTTTAATGAGTGTTTCTTTTAATCCGAGAGGTTTTGTGTACTTGGTTTTTTTATTTCATATTTTTTGTAAAGATTAGTTTATTTTTTTATTTTTGCTATACGTGTATATAGTTAGACGTGTTCTTGGCGCGACATTTTACAGTGAAACTGTTTTTTGTGGGATATCTCTTTTCTTTGTAAAGCATATATTAATTAACATAATTACATTTCAAATATTTTAATATTTTAAATATTTATACTTCTTGAGTAATTCATCAAAATTTTTATTCATAAATTTTCTCAAATAATTTAATAATAAAAGAGGTTAGTACTATTACAATACTTTTACTTTAAATGACACTTGTGACTGACCAGTGACCAATGCAACATCGTCATATTTTTTTAAATGTTATTTTGATTTTCAAAATTAACATAGAGCATGCGTTCCTGTTCTTCCTCCTGTTTAAATATTTAGAGTGTAAAAGGGACAGTTAGATACCAGATGGCGCAACATGCAACTTGACCGGCAGTTCAAATCAATAATTAAATTAAAGTAAATTATTATATTTGCTTAATAGTAAATCATGTAACAATAAGCTCAAATATGTAATTAAAAAAAAATATATTTTTTGTTCTTATCCAATATATGATTCATTATTATTTACCCAGAATTTATTAAGTTATAGTTGCACACTACCATGCCTTCAGAATAAAAAAAAAATTCAAAACTTTAGATGTATTACTTTCTTTATTGTTTTCTTAAGAATAATTCAAATCCAACTCCATACGAAGAAATTCATAAATTTACTTGATACCAATGTACTTATTATTATGTTTATTGTCCTTTAAGGGCTTTAAATATTCTCCTTTCCAGAAGCTAAAAAAATGTAAAACAGTAAGGAAATAACTTCAAATGAAAATAATTAAAATTAAGAAATACTACACACATAATGTCTCGCAATTTTTGTTTACAACCAGCTCTTTTCCGCTTAAAGTTTTTTTTATTGCACGGTCTGTAACAATGGGAAAACAAATTGTATTGACAATAATAAAAGTATGACAAGTTAGAAATTTGAAGTAAAATTACTTACATAATATCATAATCAATACTGAAATTAACTTGTCTGTCTCTATTTGATTATTGGAACAAATATAAGTCATCAACATATAATGCTATAACAATTTTTACATCATTATTCATTTTTGTAAAAACACATGGCTCTATACGACTCCTTTTGAAACCTAACTCACATAAACATTGCTCCACTCTCTAATACCATGATCTAGATGACTGCTTTAAACCATAAATTACTTTGTTAATTAACAATCTTATTCTTATTTGAATCACAATTAATAACTAGTTGAACCTTATAAATGTCCTCTTTAAGAAAACCATTTAAGAATGCTGTTTTAACATCCTAAATGAGTGACATCTAACTTTAACTGAACAGATAGTGCGAACAATAATTTCAAAGTAGAATGTCTGATATCTGGTGAGAAAGTCTATTCATAATCAATACCAGGCCTCTGTGTAACCTTGTGCCCTTAGCCACTAAACATGCTCTGTAACATACACTACTATCACTATTTAATTTCCTTTTATATACCCACTTGCACTGTACTAAAGTTTAATCAAAAGGTAATTCACTCACAGGAACCCATGCGTCATTTTCTTCAAAAGCTTGCATTCAGCTTTTCCTCTATTGCCTCAATCCACTTGTCTCTTTCTGGGCTTTCCAGAGCTTCATGGACACAGACTGGATCATTAGTAACATTTGGACTCAACGTTGTACATAGATTTGGAAATCTATAACGCTCTGGCAGCTTTTTTATTCACTTAATTTAGGTCCCCCTTTACTAAAAAAAATGGTACTGGTTTCTCATTTTCTTCTTCAGATTGCTGTCTGTGTATGATATTCCCGTAACTGCTCCATCTTTCATTTTATTCTGGTCATTTATATTCAAATGGCCAATCTCCTATGACACTCTTCACTAATTACTGTTGAAGTAGGAGTAAAAAAACATTGTTTATGTTCCATGACCAACTTATAAACACCATCTTCTTGGTTTGCTACAGCCACCAAACTGTTTTTTCTATTGTAAACATAACATAATTGGTAGGAGATGAAGTCAAGAAACAAACCCCAGCGGCATTTATTATGCGGTTATGTCTAATTTTTAGAGTTTTGACCGAATAAAATCGGTTGAAACTAAATAAAAAAATACATTAAAATCACATTAAAGCACCACAATTACATAGATAGAGATAGTACATCTCACTTTGTTAAATAATTTTGTTATTTCTCGAAAAATAATTAGACTGTATTATCATTTTTCTTTCCAATTGGCATTTTCTGTTGGAACCGGCTAAGACCTGAGGCCATGCTGCCATATCTGTTGTGTTAACAAAAATATCTTGTCTGTGCTTTGGAGAAACGGCGGAAAATGCCAAAAAGCGCGGCTCTGCCCCTCTAGCACCCATCATACAACTATCACTTCCCATTCTATTCACCCAGAACAGTTAACCATAATATTCGCCAACGAATCACATTCTATATTACACAGATTAAGTTTTAAAAACAAACACTATAGAAAATCATCAGAACAGTCCTACAATAGAAAACCACTCCAGAACAGTTCTCCACAATATTCGCCAACCAATCACAATATATACAGTTTTTAAAACAAACACTAGTAAATCACTTACAATGAACAAAACACAAAATAACAATTAATTAACGGGAAACTGGGAAGAAACGAAGAAGATTGAGCTCTTAACAGAAACGAATATATGAAACAAAAGACGTTTATCAAATAAAAAATACGACGGAAAAAATATATTATACGAAAGACGTTTATCAAATATAAAATATGACAGAAAAAATAAATAAAAATAAGCTATAGAGAATACAAGAAAAAAAATGAAATACTTAATTTTTAATACAACACCGTATATTGATAACGATAGGCAGCATGGCCTCTAGCCTTTGCCTGTTCCGATAGGATAAAACTAAAAAACAAGCAACCAACTTCGATGTTAAAACTCAAAATTCTCACTGTAACGTCATATAAAATATTTTCTCTAATCCTCTTTAATCGCAAAACGGCGCAAGCAATAATTTTCATGTTTGAAATGTATTAAATAATTGCTGAGACCCAATAATTTTTTGTAATGTGTGTAAAATTCGTAAAAAGAAACTTATTAAAAATAGTGTGAAGTCTTACTGTTTTGGCAACAATAACAAAATAAAGCCCCAAAAATATGAGGAGGTTATGTTTACATATGTCTCGAGAATATATACACAGTGCCTCACGCCAAACTACTTGGATGTGTTCTTGGCGCTAGACACTAACGATAGATCAGGAGACGATCTAAAAAAATCTTTATCAGGTCTTTCCATGTCAAATCGAACAATAACTGTTGGACTAGACAGACCCCTTTCGATTTTGATTTTCACAATTTATGGCAAATTCATATTTTCACTATTTTTGTTGTTTTCTAATATTATTTTTTAAATATCTCGGAAGCTATTATATTTACAAAAATGTCATAGGCCTGTTTTAAAGGGTTATATTTTAGGCTACGAAACAGGAAAAAAAAAACATTTTGACCGAGATTTTATTTTGTTGTTATGTGGGTAAATGCTCTCTATCAACAAATGTACGGTAGGTTAGAGAGCTAACCTACCGTACATTTGTTCTCGCTTGCAATTTCGATCTTTCTCTCTAAAGTATCGTAAATCTGTCCTCGCTTGCAATTTAAGTTACTTACATCTGACATGACGGGCCCGCGGGCCGTTAATATGCCGGTGAAACGCCCTCTATCTCGCTCTAACGTACATATTCTCGCTCGCACAGGGTATGAAGCGGTTCGACGTGCGGCGCGAGATTATCCCGTGCCTGCAGCAGCTGGGCCTGTACCGCGAGACGCGCGACCACGCCATGGTGGTGCCGCTGTGCAGCCGCTCAAAGGACGTGGTGGAGCCCATGCTCAAGCCTCAGTGGTGAGTGGATCCTTAATGAAGCCTGCGGTATTTCCGCGATACGACTTATGGATGTTCTATGCCACAGCGGGGAGTCCTCTTTACTAAAAGGTACCTTTGGTATATCGGAACCGATACGACTTAAGGACATTCTAAGTGACAATGGTAAGTAGAATTTCCTTAATAAAGCATGCGGCATTCCTGAACCGATACGACCTACCTTCAAGAAAAGAGCATACTCTTATTTGAAGGTCGGTAAAGTGCCTTGCCGCGTAGTGGGTGTCTATGGACGTCGGTCATCACTTAACATGCAGACCGACAGTCTATTTGCTCCAATCACTTATTGTATATTATGTGCTTATTTAATTGTATATGTGCACGGACCTCAAAAAGTCCAGCTTTTGACCTGGCATGGTATACTAAGGACAAAATAAATTTCACGTAAATAGTTTATCACTATTAAGACTTTCATTTGCCATTTATGTGTATGGCAAAAATAAGATTTAAACATAAAAACTCTTATATTTTTGCGTCAAGGTACATCCGCTGCGACAACATGGCGGCTGAGGCGATCAAGGCGGTGAAGAGCGGCGAGCTGAAGATCATCCCGGAGGTGCACGAGAAGATCTGGTACCACTGGATGGAGAACATCCGTGACTGGTGCATCTCGCGCCAGCTGTGGTGGGGTCACCGTATCCCCGCCTACCGCGTCACGCTAGCCGCCGCCGAGGTAACTTTGTTTTATATTAGGTGGTCAACATCTATTAACAGTAGCTCCCACTATCTCTAAAAAACGGGACCCGCTAGCTACGATATTGAGAAACTTTATCAAGGTCGGGTCTTTTCATAAAATATGAGATCTTATTGTTAGTAATTACACTGGCTGGCATAGTATCATATAGGAAAGCAGAAAAACTGTTTAGGGAAAGAAATCAACTCAAAATTTATACTATAGTGAAAATGTATCTTGTGGCAATAAATGAACAATCTAATTTCATGCTCATTTATAGGGTAGTTGGCTTGCTTTGCTGCCTTAACCTAAGGCCGTTGTGAAATATTTTCGTGAAAACTAATAATAATAATAATATTTATGGACGCTTTCACAACACGTCAATCTGGTCTCGTGGTAAGTTCTCGAAGAACTTGTGTTACGGGTGCCAGACAACGGACACATATTTAATACTTTTATACTATAGGTACACATATTTAAGATATTTATTATATAATACATACACATATTTAATACACATACCCAGGAACACAGAAAATATTTTGTTCCCTGGCGGGATTCGAAGCCGCAACCTCCGACTTAAGCGCCAATGCGCTTACCACTGAGCCACAGAGGTCTTCAAAAAAAAAAAACTAGGTGTTAATACAAAGTAAAATATTAGGAGTGAAGAGGCATGTTTTGTTTCACGCGACAAGGCGCGCGCGTGTCCTGTGCGGCGCCGCACGCGCTCGGGGCGCAAGAAGAGGCGCGTGCGCACCGCCCGCCCCGCCCCGCGACACGCCCCCGGCCACGCCCCCGTACGTTAGCTTGTAGGGATGTGCATGTGCCGTAGATCACTTTTTAACTTGTGTTCACGAGATTTTAATACAAAAAACCATCATCGGTGTTTTAATTTTTACTATACATATAGAGAAAAATATCGATAGCTTATCCGCTACTATGAATCTAGTGGCATGATGGGGAAATCATATCAAGTTTTTTTATCTATTTTAGAATTCCCTCGTTAGATGTCAGTGCAGATTAATATTAAATATCATGCAGATACAAATTTTTTAAGCTTTCGCATGGCATGTAGCAAAAAGTTTGTTGCGGGCTACAAATGATTTCAATTTTTTTCTAAAACTTTTGAAGAATTTTTATTGTAATTGCTCTTTGCACTTTTCGTGTACTTCCTAAACTGCTAGTCTTAGATGAATTTAAAAGAGAAATATTTTAATATGCTTACTTGTTACTTGAGGTCAGGCTGGTTTCCGCAACTGCGTGCTATTTTGCGTGCTGAGAGCCTGAAGCACTCCCTACTGCCAGTTAAGCTCCTGCAAGAAGGCTAGCAGTCTTGTAATAAGCTTTCTCTCTCACACAACTCATGAAGTGAAGAACGGGTTTTGTGTGACAGAGACAGACATGCAGTAGGCACATGTATCACTTGTGTTGTTTTTTATTTGTATAATAACCGGGTACCGGGATAAGAATAGCCGGGTATTGTTAGCAGAATAGCTAGGTATTCTACTAAGAATGTTAGATAATACACATCCGACTTTGTTAAGAGATGCTTACTTTTGGTTTTGTGTTGAGTTATTTCGCAAATTGCACTAACTTCTTAATATCTATTAGGAGCTGTAATATGATATATTACATGAGGTATCTATACTATCATTTGTTGATCTTTTATGTCCTTTTTAACATCAATTTCGTTGAAATTACGTTAAAATATGAAATACATAGATACATAATAAATCATATATTACATATGTAAGTACAGATTAGTGCAGCTACTAGAATAAAATAAATGTATGCATAATGAGGGTTGGTCAGTTCCGTATTAAAATGTTAACTGGCAACAGGTCTTTCATTTGGATCCTATTTTCAGTTTCCAAATAAGTAGTAATTAAATATTAAATCTCTATCACATAGGTAGGTACTGGGTGGGGAAATGGATAAAGTTATAGAAAACAAAAACTAGATTACCTATTCTAAGTCCGGTCTTGTAATATTATAGTGTGTTGTGTTCATAGAATGTTTTGTTTTCATTGATATTTTTTGCACATTGTTTGTTTTAGCCTGCTAGCACATGTAACGATATAAATAATATAAGGCAACTATAAACAACATAAAAACCGCATACAACCCGCGAGAGTTAACCTGAGTGGAACGGCGCGCCCCTCCCTAGCTCCGCCTTCTTACCGCTCTCCCCATCGACGCGTCAGTACGGTCAGAGGGCGGGGGTCGGGAGGGGAGCGCGTGCATTCCGCTCAGGTCTCAAGTTAACTCTTGGGGTTTGTAAGTTTGTATTTCATACAATTCATACTGTAACATGTTCTAATTCATGACATATATGTATGTATTAACAAATTAAAATGAATCTAACGAAAATAACAAAATAAACTTAGTAAACTCATTGTAACTTCTGCAAATATATCAGTCTGTTTACTCATTCTATGGTATTTTCTAGAAAGACGAAGAACGATGGGTCTCCGCACATTCAGAAGAAGAAGCCCTGGCCAAAGCGGCTGCTAAATACAACGTGGCTAAAGAAAATATCACTCTTTCGAGAGACGAAGATGTGTTGGACACGTGGTTCTCATCTGGACTCTTCCCCTTCTCAATCTTCGGATGGCCAGACCAAACGGAAGATCTACAGGTTAGTGGTTTCTGAAGGGCCTATTGTGTATTTTTTCTTAGCATATACTACAGTATGTTCTTTTTAGCAAACAAGTACAAACCGCAAGTTTTTACTTGAGCGTTAAGAAGGCGGGGGCCGGGAGGGAAGCATTCCCTTGTCTCAAGTTAACTCTTGCGGGTTGTACTAAGTATGTCTCTCGCTCATTTCCAAAATTGACAGAGTGAGATTATTTATTAATTTCCATTATTTATCTTCTGCAGGCGTTCTACCCGGGTACGCTGTTGGAGACCGGACATGACATTCTCTTCTTCTGGGTTGCCAGGATGGTCTTCTTCGGACAGCGGCTATTAGGAAAACTACCCTTCAAGTAAGATTATTTCTTTATCTACGTGGACACATATCTTACAGGTCGGTATCGCACTCACGGGTTCATTAAGTCCCTTCAATATATGCTATATTGAAGGGAGCTTAATGAACCCGTGAGTGCGATACCGACCTGTGCGCGTTTGATATTGAGTGAACACGGTTCGATGAGTAACGTTGACGGTAGACATTTTTTAATTCCTTAGCAAAACAAGCCTGAAGAAGTGTCCACTTAAACTATTATCTTTGAAAGGGTCTACGTCTTTAGCCTGGTGGCGTTTAAGCTTCATCGGTACAGTTGGTTATCTCATGGCTCACCTTTTATTATGAAAAATGAAAATAAAAACGTATGGGTATGTAGAGATATTTATAGACTCTGCGTAATGTGAGAAACCTTGAGATCTCCGTAGGAACTTCACCTTCGGTTCCCAAACATGACGCCAATAGTAGACTTTATAGACCCTCACCATCTCGATGTTCGGAAATCCACAGCAACTAGATTTTTACGGCATTTTCTGCCTCGCACGACGAATATATAGAATCAGCTGCCACCTACTGTGTTTCCGAACCGATACGACTTAGGGACCTTCAAGAAAAGAGCATACTCATATCTGAAAGGCCGGCAACGCACCTGCTAATCCTCTGGTGTAGCGGGTGTCAGTGGATGTCGCTTTCACTTACCATCAGGAGAACCGACTGTCCGTTTGCCCCTTCTATAAAAAAAAGACTGCTTTAAAACTATGACTGTTGGCTCATCTAAGAAAACTTATTCGATATAGGATATCGTTGGCGCTCAAGCCGGAGGTTGCGGGTGTGATTCCTGCCAGGGGACAAAAAAAATCTGTGTTCCTGGGTCATGGATGTGTATTATATTATAAAAATCTTAAATATATGTATAGTATAAAAGTATTAAATATATTTCCATTGTCTGGTACCCCTGACACAAGTTCTTCGAAAACTTACCACGGGACCAGATTGACGTGGTGTAAAAAGTGGCCATAGATATTATTATTATCATTCGTTTCAGGGAGGTGTACCTGCACCCGATGGTCCGCGACGCGCACGGCCGCAAGATGTCCAAGTCGCTGGGCAACGTGGTGGACCCGCTGGACGTGGTGCGGGGCGCGTCGCTGGAGCGGTTGGCGGACACGCTGCGGGCCGCGCACCTCGACCCGCGCGAGCTGGAGCGGGCGCGCCTCGGACAGGCCCGCGACTACCCCGCCGGCATACCCGAGTGCGGGACCGACGCGCTCAAGTGAGTGTGGTTCTCTTATTTATGTCCAGACTAACCGCAGAAATCAACCGCGAGTACAAGTGAACCAAGGGGACTAGCACTTTATGTCATATGATGGTAAGTCTCGGTGCCGGGAAGCGTATTTACAAAGGCTTTTATTATATATGTTACTCACGAGCGTGACTCTAATAGATGAGCTTTTGTTTATGCATATTACTCGAAAATACCTAATCTAACTCAGTATCACAATATCTTTATAAGTTGTTCTAATGTTTACTTGTATTACCTATATTATTGTAAAGTTTCATTAAAATCCATTTAGTAGATCTTGTGTGAACGAGTAAACAACATCCATACGTTATGCATGGGATCGCAGACAATTTTGCCAACTGACCTCCGAACTTCATTATGAAGATGGCACCTTTTTTTTTTTCTTTTGCGCCGGGAAATGCTCTGAGGCATCCCTCGGGGGAGTGGGTCTCCCCACGCGGGAATGTGGGACTCGCTGCGCCCGACAGCTGGTAAATGGGCGCAGCTCTACCCACTAAAACCCGGCGAGTGCCACCAATGCCGCCTTTGGCGAGGTGCCCCGGATCTAGAAAACAAACAGGGCACCTCGACGGCTAGTCAGTCCCGCAAGGTACCGGACCGACGCCACCTCCACAGAGGGGTTGTCCCGCACCACAGAACAACCCCTCCCAACGTCGGGACAGTACAATGGGGTGAGGTTCCCATCCTCACCCCTTGCCTCCCTCTTCCCCATCCTCTTCTTATAAGAGGGGTACAAAGAGCCCCCTCGGCCCAATTAGCTTCGCCCAAGGTGCACCGCTCACCCTAGGGTACTGAGCCCCACCGCCACGACAAGGCCTGAACCATGGTGGGGATGAAGATGGCACCTGATGATGATACATGATACAAACTTTAGCGTTTATAATATTAGTAGGACTATGGTCAACGGTGAGCGATGCTGGTCTAATGGGTATGGACTTGATCTCTTGAGCCAGAGGTCCGGGTTCGATCCTGACCCCCCATGTGAAGCCTTTGAAATGGTTTTTTCTTAATTTCTACGTGCTCCTGAATATGAACCATCGCTTGCTCACCGGTGGTGGAAATATTGTGAGGAAACCTGCATGCCCGATGAGATTGTCTTTGACGGTGTGTGAAGTTCACCAACCCGCATTGGGCTAGAAATCGCCTGATTTCGAGGAGGAGACCCCGTGCCCAGCGGTAGTTATAATGGTTTATATAATATGGTCAAGTACATTAACGTGATATGGCAGGTTCGCCCTGTGCGCGATGACGCAGGGCCGCGACCTGAACCTCGACATCCTGCGCGTGCAGGGCTACCGGTTCTTCTGCAACAAGCTGTGGAACGCCGCGCGGTTCGCGCTGCTCTACTTCCCGCAGGACGCCGTCTACGAGGTGAGCGCTTTACATGAGTTTATACTATTTGACTTATTTATACTTTTCATAGCACACAAATTTAAATATTTATTTTTTATATTTAAATAAGTATTTGTAATAATATAAATAATAAATGATAAAATATGTAGACGTGCCTCCTCTCATCTTGTAAGTTGCGTGCCCGACAGGGTCCATAATTGTTACAAAATTTATATAAAATACCACCTTTGTACATTATGGCTTTGCAAATACATTACTTAATACTGAATCGCATACACATTCTTTTACGGATTTTATCGCGGTTTGCCGGACGTTTCAGATACTTTGTAAAGGTAGTTTCATTACAATGAGAAATTCGTGTAAACATTGGAAAACAATATGCTACTTCGAATTTCACTCGTTAGATTACATATAAAAAAACAATTAAATCTTTAACAATGTGACGTCACGAACCGCCTTGTCGTGGCGTAGCGTTCATCGTTTAAATTTTTTTTGTAATAAATTTTATAAAAATTGGGATTTTTAATTTACGTTTAAAAAAGGGACGGGCGAGTGGCAAGGAAGCGGCCGTCTTGGCGTTCATTTAGGAAGGCCTATGTTCAGCAGTAGACGGATAAAGGCAGATAATGATGATGATAATTTTAAAAATGATTATTCTCAGAGCTTAAAGAACTCGTACGATATTACAAGTTCCACATAATATTAAAGCTCATATTTCAACCATCAGGAATATCATGGAGAGCTCCCGTCAGACCTGGCTCCGATGGACCGGTGGATGCTGTCCAAGCTGGCGCTCGCGGTACAGAAGGTGAACGCCGGGTTCAAATCCTACGACTTCCCGTCGGCCACCACCCACTGCTACAACTTGTGGCTGTACGACCTGTGTGATGTCTATTTGGTGAGTAATGTTACTGTCTACCCTAGAATGGGGATCCAAGTTGAAACTAGCAGCTTGGTGCATGTTCAGAAGTGGATAAATAGCCCTTCCTAAAATAATTCGACTAGTAGTTTCGACGATTAGCAAGTTCAAACAAACAAATAAACTCTTGAGTTTTATTATATTTGAAGTCACAGGACGGTCTTTGTCAGAAATATATGATGACACTTGTGGGCATGTTGGTATGCAACTAACAAATTAACAATTATCACAAAACTATAATACAATTTAATCACGACTATAATTGGTAATAGAATAATCATAGTATTTAAGTATGATGGCAGGCGAAGCCTAATGCACTGGCGCCATCTTGTTCTAACAGTCAACTTCCGCCTTATTCCAAAACGAAGACTAAATATAGTACCGAGTTTAATACCAGCTTTAAACCATGGACTAATATAAATGTTATTACAAAAACTAGTTTAACGCTAGTACCAGGACTATCTATGGTACTAAAGTTAGACCACCGTGACCCCTAGTTTAACTTCGGTACTAACCTCAAAACTTCAAATTATCAGATGTCTTATGCGTTGAATTTGCCTTTTTTCGTATTAATTGTATTGAAAGGTAATTAAATGAACTCGATGTAGACAACATTGTTGAATTGAACTAACATTTAAAATAATTACTCTGACATCCTTATATAATTTAACATTATATTTCTGTAATTTTGTTGTATTGTAATTTGTCATTGATATACATACCTATTTTATATCATATGTAATAATTCTAATTAACTCTGATATTTTTCATGTATGTTTGGATTAAATAAATACACTAACCTTTTCTTGAGAAGTCCAATTATCATCCCTTTTTTTCTTTTGTTGATTCATTTTACAGCATAAGTAATGTTCGTGGCACACAACAAAACATCACAACAAAAAATATTATACTATTTAGAATATAATTTAGATAGATATAATATAATGACGACCTCTGTGGCTCAGTGGAAAGGGCGTTGGCGCTCAAGCCGGAGGTTGCGGGTTCGAATCCCGCCAGGGAACAAAAATATTTTCTGTGTTCCTGGGTCATGGATGTGTATTAAATATGTGTATTATATAATAAAAATCTTAAATATATGTATAGTATAAAAGTATTAAATATATTTCCGTTGTCTGGTACCCGTAACACAAGTTCTTCGAGAACTTACCACGGGACCAGATTGACGTGGTGTGAAAGCGTCCATAGATATTATATTATTATTATTATTATTAATTTAGAATCAAAGAACAATAATGGCTGTATTGTAACTATTGGTAAGTAGTAACTCGACTTACATTGCAATAACTAAACAATAAACATTTCGATGACATTAGAACTACGCGCGCTTTGTATTTCACTCCCATAAACGCTAGCTATATAAACAACTTAACAGCGAAATATTACAATATTTGTGTGTAATAAACAAGAATTTAAATCACACTAACTCAAAGTAGTAAAGATTTCAAATATTCTAAATAACACAATAAATTTTATTATCAAAATTTTGATGTATTTTCCACATTATATTTAATTATAAATTTGCGAGCTTTGCATAAAAAGGAACGGTGTACCGAACTATTCAAATATTGAACGAACAAAATGAATGATATGTTGCTCAATAATCTGTGGATACAATTAAACCAGGGACGATCTTTGGTACTAGCTAGACCTCGGTTGGTCCTCGATTTGTAATAAGAATGAATTTCAGTCCATGGACAAACGTTATTACCGTAACAAACCTGGACTTTTTAGTCTTGGTTTAATCCCGGTACTAGATCAGTTTTTTGTAATAAGGCGGTTAAAGTTTAAAAACTTAAGATGGCCGCCATAAACCATGATGCTTCGATACACCGGCTTTGACATTACACCCTTCATCCACCAATTTACATTTTACTCAAGGCGCCATCGCTTTATAGGTTATAAGTAATTATATGAGCTGTATTTATTGTTCCCGTCTGATGCATTTTCTGTACAAAAATTAACCAATTTGTGTGTAATTCATGTTCCTTTGGCAGGAGTACCTGAAGCCAGTACTATCGCGCGAGGGGGGCGTGTCCGGCGGCGGGGCGGCGGTGGCCCGGCGCACGCTGTACACGGCGCTGCGGCACGGCCTGGCGCTGCTGAGCCCGTTCATGCCGTTCATCACCGAGGAGCTGTTCCAGCGCCTGCCGCGCGCGCACGCCGCCTGCCCTTCCATCTGCGTCGCCGCATACCCTACGGTGCGTACCACAGTACGGTACAGTAATACACAATTACACTACGGGCCAATTGTTCTGGCTACGAGAAATTCAATAAATAAAAAAATACTTGTATTATACTTGCACCATTTTGTGACACATTTAAAACTTTATTTCAATTAATTAAATATGCAACCATATTCTTTAAAATGGTTATTAGTCTAAATTTACTCCAGCTCACGTTTTGAACCGTGCACTCTAATCACGCTTTTTTCAATGTAAGGTAACTAGGCTTAATTTTGCTTATTGGTCCCGTGAATCAGCGACTAGAAAGATGGGTTTCTACTTTGGGGTAAAAGTCGGTGTAATTACTGGAACCGAGACTCACCATCACGCGCTTAAAAATAGACAACGCGTGGATAAATTATTGTTATTTTAAATTTTTATGTAATGTAACAACAAGTTAACGGTGACGGGGTACTTTTATTAGTGGAAGACGTCATGTGGACCTTATCCATCAGATAGCTCATATTTCACGTAAAAACTATTTGCAGGAGGAGGACACGCCCTGGCGGTCTGAGAAACTCGAAGCGGACGTGGACATGGTACTGAAGATGGTGCACGCGGTGCGGTCCACGCGCGCACAGTACGGGTTGGCGCGGCAGAAGACCGCCGTGCACCTGGTGCTGCACGACGACGAGCTTCGGGGGCTGTTCCGGAGTCTACAGCACTTGGCCTGCAGCGAGCTGGCCGATGGGCCGCCGCCGCCCGGCTGCGCCGTACTGACGCTCACGGATAAGATCGAGGTGCACGTGGTTTTGAAGGTATGTTCAAGTTGTTTGATACCATCAAATTGTTGTTGTGAGTTGTTTCAAAGAATAAATATTATATTTAATTTAGACAATTTTTAAAATTATGTCACATACTTATCACAATACATTAGAAAGAATAGGTTGTGGTTTTTTTATTTTTAGGGTTCTGTTCCTCGAAATAACAAAACTGAACCTTACAGAAAACCTTAAAGGATCACTCCACTGTCCGTCTGGCTGTCTGACAAACCAATACTTATAGCCATTGACATAAAATCATGAAATTTGGCAAGTAGCTAGGTATCACAGCATAAGTGTGTGAAAAAACTTAATTAAATTGTAAAGTAAAATATTAGATTAAAAATTTAAGCATTTATTATTTATATATTTTTTTTTATTTAAATTCTAATTACTTGTTACAGGGATTAATCGATCCACAAAAGGAAATCGCAAAACTAGAAAAAAAGAAGGAGACGTTGACACAGACTATAAATAAGTTGCAACAGGCGATGGCGGCGGAGGACTACTCCACTAAGGTGCCAGCGGATGTGCAACAAGCGAACACTGAAAAACTCTCTCAATCTCAAGGGGAAATAGAACGGCTACAGGCCGCCATGGAGTCGCTAAAATTAATGTGATGCTCAATAAATATTTAGCGAAATGATGTAAAAATTCTTCATATACAATCTAAAAATAATATTTATTGTTATCTGTATGGTAATGTTATTTTTATCACATTTTGAATCTGTTTAAGTATCTTTGCATTTTTATTTTATATTCAATTAGAAAACCAACAGCTTATTCTGTTAATACATACTTTAAGTATAATTATTACGTTGTTGTATTCGGACCAACGGGATGGCGTGCTCAAAATGGTTACAGACCAATATAAAAATTAAAATACCTTTTGTTTAATTTTTCGTCGCATAGTTTTGTGCGACGACGTGTTATGTAACGAAAAGTTTTACTATTCGAGGACTAAAAAAAGATCCAGAATGCGCCGAGAAAATCATATGCACCTATTGCTAGATAAGTAGGAACAAATGTAGGAATAAGTAATAACTTCCTATTGATTGTCGTTCACAAAATTACTATAAATATATGAATTATATTTGAATTATAGATTAAGTTTGTGTTACTTCACAATATTTATTTGTTTTGTATTTGTAATAAAACATTTTTGATATTATAATTTTCAATTTATAATAACATGTTAGAGAAGTTTTAACTTTAAACTTAAGCAGTCAGACAAGAAGTCTATTTTTTTTGACACTGGGAAATGCTCTGAGGCATCACGCAGCGGAGGGACTCGCTGCGCCCGAAAACTGGTTAGTGGACACCGCTCTACCCACTAAAACCCGACGATTGCCACCAACGCCGCCTTTGGTGAGGTGCCCCGGATCTAATGAGCAGACAGGGCACCTCGACGGCTGGTCAGTCCCCCAAGGGACCGGCGCCACCTCCACAGAGAGTTGTCCCGCATAAAACAACCCCTTCCAACGTCGGGACAGTACAATGGGGTGAGGTTCCCGTTCTCGCCCCTTGCCCCCTTTTCTCTTGTCCCCTTTTATAAGAGGGGTACAAAAAGCCCTCTCGGCTCAATTGTCGCATTGGCTTGGTAATCCATTGATGCCGAGCACATAATGTGCACAGCCTGAACGGACGAGTGGTACTTGCACTGCCACATCTCCTCTGATCCTAGTCCTAAGAAATCCTAGTACCTACTAAGTTTACCTTAGATCAAGTAACATTAGATCTAGCTATCGCATGAATTACCGAATGTTCTTTATTATGCACACATATTATTAAAATATATCAGAATAACAAAACAAAAAGCAACATGCGGACATAAAGGCGACTTTACTGGTAGTTTTCTACAGTTGTTTGTTCTAAAAACTTAATCTGTTTAATATATAATGTGATTAGTTGGCGAATATTGAGGTGGACTGTTCTGGGTGGATAGAATGAGAAATGATAGTTGATTGATGGGGGCTAGAGAGGCGGAGCGGCACTCCTTGGCATTTCCCGCCGTTTCTCCAAAGCACAGGCAAAATATTGTTAGCATATTCTAGACTTGGGAGCATGGCCTCTGGTCCTAGCCTATTCCAATAGGAACGAAGAAAACAAAACAAAAAAAGAAGATGAAGATACTTTGAGGGAATGGCGGGAAACATCGGGACGCGCGGTTGTGTTTTTTTTTGGTTTCCCGTTAATTAATTGTTATTTTGTGTTTTGTCCATTCAGAGTGGTTTTCTATAGTGTTTGTTTTAAAAACTTGATCTTTATATATTGTGATTGGTTGGCGAATATTGTGGTGGACTGCCTTGGGTGGATTGAATGGAGAATGATAGTTGATTGATGGGGGCTAGAGGGGCGAAGCCGCGCTCCTTGGGGTTTCCCGCCATTTCTCCGTATTACAGACCGACTATTGTATTTTATATGGCTAATAGCGTAGTAGCTAATGCCTTTAAATGAAAATAATCAATCAGATACTTTGACATTTAAGTCGTATGACGATGACATGTAAAACTAAATGTAAAATGAGCTGAAGTTTCAAAATTCAAAATAATGTATAAAAAAGCTTTTATAAAAGCTTTTATTAAGAAATAAAAGTATACATTTAACACTAATAATATTTGTTTTATAAAAATAACAACAATTTAAAATACATAGGACAGGTGAAAATGGAATTTCCTTCGCTTGGAGATCATTGCCAATTCGACGAATGCAAACAAATAGATTTTTTACCACTCCAGTGTAAATGTGGTAAAATATACTGTCGAGAGCATTTTAATGATCACTGTCTCTCTGGCCAATGTGAACTGGCACCCCCGCCTCGTCCTGTGAATTTTAAAAACGATGATCAAATTTACAAGTGTTCTGAGAAGGGCTGTAGAAAGGGAAATTTACACGAAATGAAATGTAAAAAATGCGATAAACATTTCTGTATTGAGCACAGATTTCATCCGTAAGTAGTAGTTATACGAGCCTTTTTGGTTTATGGAATGAATATATTTATAAAGAGAACCTGCAATCTTCATCTTCTTTCTACTTCAAAAGGTCTTGACTCTTGAGGACTTAATTATATAATAGTATATAAATAAGTTCACCTGAACTCTATTTCATAAGTGGTGTTTCTATCCATTCAATAGATTGCTGAGAGTGAAGGTAGAAATGAGGAGTAATCAACTCTTTTTCCAATTATATTTTTTTATCAGTAGCTTGTTTCTTTGCACATCAACTTCAACAAGAACAAAAATATGTAGTATGACTCAATAAAACTCAATAAATATTATTCTTTTAGCTCCTGCCCAGAAATTGATGATGAAACAATGGCACAGAAAATTGAGGAATTTGAAGCTCCGAGAAGGCAGTTTGCAGAAGCTAACAAGGATTTACAAGAAAAGGTATAGATTACTAGCTGCGTCCTCCGCTGCACTGGCATTTACTTAGATTTATGTACACACTGGTTTTTTAGCCTCGCACGCTTAAGCATGTGGGTGTGCTTTACTCTCAATATGCCGCTCTGTGTCATTTTTGCAAGATAAAATCCTTCTTATTTGTTAAGTTTAGCACTAAATTATTTTAAAAAAGGATGTTTCAGAGACTAGACATGTTAAATTATAAAGTCAGCGTATTATTTTATCCATTTTGTGTAGTATATATAAGAAAAAATGTAATCAAGAAATTATATCTACAGCTGTCCGTTGGTCTTTGCACTTTTCGTTGTCTTCTCGTTTTAGAAAAATATAAACAATTAATTGTAATAGTTCCTTTTGAATAATACCTTAGTGACTCTAAGAATGAACTCTATTTCTTATTATGATTGAACTCTTAACTGTTTTAAAGATATTAACGAAATTTAATATTAAAACGATAGATTTGCTGGGTTTCTTTCATAAAAAATACTTTTTCTCTTTTCAATTGATTTCCTTATAGGCAATTATTATTAATTTCAATTCGTAAACACAATAAGCGTGTGAGGCGTGCATTTTTGGATTTTCCAAAATTTTTTAAATGTTTTTTTTTGTAGATAATGTACCATGATACTGATGAAGGAATTTTAAATTAGTTGAGTAGTGATTTAAGCTTACAAACTTTACCTCTTTACTACATTAGTATATATAATTTATTTTTATTAAACATTACTTTTAATGTTTTATAAACCTTAGAAAACTTACCTTTCTATGACTATGATGTTGTGAAATAATAGAAAATGTTGAAAATTACTTCTTTGCAATTACATCAATTCTGAATATTTATTGTTTCTAGATAACAGAAAATATAAGAAAAGCTTTACAATCATCTGCAAAAGTAAAAACAGCATCAAAGATTCATCTCATGAGAATAAAACAAAAGGCAAAAGGAAGCAAGATGACCCCAGCTGGTAACAGGGCGTACTTTGCAATAAAAAAACCAGAGAATACAGAGGCGAAACCAGTTAAGATAGTAAAAGATGTTGATAATATAGTTAATCTAGAATCTATAAAATTAGATCCAGATTTAAAAGATACAGTACCTGTGTTTATTTGTACAAAGCACAGCTTGGGTCGTGCGATAGATGAAATATGTGATCTATGTGATATCAAAAATGATAACAATAAGATTGGTAGTACCAAATTAAGACTGTTCCGGCAGTTGGACGGGTATTGTATAAGCCCCATGAAGATGGATGTGCAAATCGAAGAACTACTGAAGACTGAGGTTTTATTAGAAGGTGATAAATTGATAGTTGAATATATTGATAGTAATGTTTTAAATGATTTAGACGGTGGTCAATTATTTCTAAATTAACAAATGGATTGTCACATAATATATGAAAAGTATGGGTCAATGTTCAGCAGTGGACATATTATAGAGACCTCTAGAACAGGGATTGGTAAAGTGCATCCGCGGAACTTAGAGGTTCCCTAGAATATTCTCAGGGTTCTGTGTAATTTATTAATTATTTGATAAACAATACCGAGGTCACAAATATTTTTTTGGAATCAAAATATATGATTAGAGGAACTTATTACTTTTATGTGTATGTTTTAATTATATTACATATTTCTTTTAAAAATGTTCTTAAATAGATTTCAGTGTTGATTTGTAATAATTTAATGTGATATGTTCCACGTGGGTTCCATAAAATAAAAATTGTTTGGTGAGTGTTCCGTTATCTATAAATTTTAGGAACCCCTGCTCTAGAAATTGATGATGAAATGAAAAAGGTAGAATAGGCAGAATAAGCAGAGTGCATTATTTGCCAGTATTAAATATAAACTATAATGGTCATATATCTTTACTAATACATGATTGTTTAAAGATGTTAATAAGTGTGTACATATAATTAATATTTGTATAAGTGTTTTTATGACTTGCAATAAAATTTGTAGTTTTTAATGATGATCATTTTAAATTAATGATATATTATTAGTTAATTACCTTATCTATGCCTGATTTCGAGTAGGGCCAGTAGGAACCATTAATGTATGGGGGATACCTTGTTGGTTGAGTACCTTTACTGTATATGAGCTCTTAATGTATAGCCGCCCGTCTAAGATCAATTTTTTTTATAGCATAGGAGGGCAAACGAACACAAGCCTTTTGGCGACTATCGATACACATCTGCACAACCCAAGGTTATGCAGATGCGTTGCCCTCCTTTCACACGATCGATATACATATTTTTTTTTACATTTTCAACCCAGAACCCAGTCAGATTTAAAGCAACCCGATATTAAGAATACGTTGCCATTATTAAAAATTCATAATATCAATCTCTGACGCGCTCGGATATCACCATGTATAGCATGACCAGAAAAATAAAAACCCTCGCCATATTGCGTAAAATTTCGGAACAAATTTTTGTATGGACTATATACTACGGGTTACCATAAAAAAGTTACAGTGGCGACATTGTAGGGTTTATATAGTTCTAGTCAGGCTATAACAGTTTTATTTTTTATTTTACAACAGTTTTTTTTACATTTTTGAAAATCTATAGACGCTCCCCCCCACCGATGAACGGATTTCTTTCTCGAGTTCGAGCTAGAGCCACATTTAGCATTGTGGCCTACCCTACCACTATAGGTATGTTACAAAATTGTTCCATATTTTAATTGTAGACATTTAACTTTATTTGGCTGTACTTAACTTGTTTCATATTTATGATAAATAAAAGTCATCAGTAAATAATTTAAAAACTATAATATCAATATTTAAACCTAAATAATCTCGGCATCTCCGTTCTCTTTTATGACTTGTGAAGTTGACTTGTGGTAGTCCACGAGCGGTAGGAGCGCGGGCGCGGACTGGTTGGTGTGTGCCGTGGGGGGAGGGGTCGCGGCCAGCTTGTATCTCTTGATCAGCCAGTTACACCTCCCGGTCCTCGCTAGGAGGTTTAGCAGGTCCCTCCTGTACTGCTTCGTCAATATTGCGTACAGGAACGGATTGGCGCAAGCGTTCAACGGGTAGAAGAACACCAATAGTACCTTCCCGTGACTTACGTCCACTAGAGGCACTCCCGCGAGAGCTGTAACCCCAAAGAACGCGACCGGCGCCCAACAAAGCAGGTCTGTTCCAATCAGCAACGCCATCTTGTTGGCTATCCGCCGTTCAGCCGCGGCCGCTGCCCCCCTCCCACCGTACTTCTCCCCTCCACCGCCCAGAGATCTGTATATCTGGACGTAGCATATGACAATAGTCACCCAAGCCAGGGCGTTTGTCATGAACAGGGAACCTTGGTACACCGCGTCGCCCACGTTCTCACTTTCCACCGGTAAGCAGATAGAGGTTGAGGAGTAGTCCGACACTCCTGCTAGTGGTAGACTGGCCATCAGGGTGGAGAACATCCACCCACCGATCATGATTTTGGCCGCCGCCCCCAAAGTTATTCGCCTCTCCAGATATATGGCGTATATAATCGCGAACCACCGCTCCAATGTCACTATGGTCAGGGTGAAAACGGACAACTGTCCAGAAAAAACGGAGAGGAATCCGGCAATCTTGCACCCTACACCGTACTGCCAGTCGTAGGCATAATTGAAGAACTCCCCGTATGACCTGAGATCGATGACGGCGAGCATGAAGAGGTATATGCCGGTGCATAGGTCGGAGAAGGCGAGGTGGCACATGAGGAACCTGGGCACGGTCATCTCGGCGTGGTTGGTGAGTAGCACCGCGAGCACGGCCACGTTGCCCACGACGGCGGCGGCGATCACGAACCACACGCTGGCGCGCAGCCACGGCCAGCCCATCACGTCCTCGCACGGGTTCAGCGCGTTGGACGTGGGCGTGCATTCCACCTTCCTACGACTGCAAATGGAGTAATATTAAGAAGATATACATTTTGTTTCTACATAAGCTGGTGAAGGAGCATGCTGTACGACAGACGGTCATAATTTTTAAAGGTTGGATGGAGCGCGTCGCCGACTTTTTCACGTGCGCACTAAAGAACGGAAATATTTTTTTTACTACATAAGGTGGCAAAAGAGCATACGTTACAGATGCTCCAACTTTGAAAACTGTAAGATCGTGGCTTACTTTTGCATGAAGGGGCTAAAGAATTGTAATATTTATTACTACCTACATAATACCTCAAAATAATACGTTGCTACAGACGCTCAAAACTTTGAGAGCTGTAAGCGCGCCGTCTACTCTTTTCATGTGGAAAGTGAAGACTAAATAAGGAAAATAATAAAGGGACAAGCTACGAAATAGGATACGTTGATAAGCTTTGACCAATTTCCGAAGTTTTAATGAACGATGAAACGGCCGATCCCTCGCCAGTCGTTACCAACAAAGACCAGACTACAATACAACAACAAGGTAGGTGTACCTCAAGCTTAAATTTCCACATTCCGCAAAGATGGCCACTCCAATGCTATTGTTGACGGGCTCGTGGAAGTCCCCTTGGTCATCGTCCTCGAAGCTTCCAGAGTCGGAGAAGTACTCGTCGCTCGTCCACGGGCCGTATTCCTCGCTGGTAGTTGCTGTTGAGTCATCGTTGGCCCTAAATGTGAAAGTAATTTAGAACTCAATGTATTTTCTGTTTGTCTGAGGGAGGAATGATTCTTGCAATTATGTCTTCATGAGTACCAGCATCTTGCTTGTATCTTCCGTCAAACAGCTTTACAAATAGCAATTAGGTAGGGCAAGACAGGCAGTGTAACTACTGTTACGAAGACCATAATGAATGTGGAATATTGAGATTAGGCGAGAGGCCTGCGTGAACTTTTTTTTTAATATCGCAGGGAAATCCTTATGGATGCAGCCAGGATTTTCGGGTAGATCCGGACCCAATATGGGAATCGCACCTGGGAGTGCCCATCCTAACTAAAACTCTTTTTGAGGGTCCGGGATATGTAAGCAACAAACAGGATCACCTCAGCGACAGACTGGCTCCGGCGAAAGCCAGATTATTCCTCGTAAGAGGAGACTGCCCAGCCGCTACTAAGCAGTCCCCACGACGTCGTGCCATACAGCACGACGTCGTTGGGCAACACAGGGGCGTTATTAAAGGCACATTAAGTAGCGACACCTACGCACCCCCTTTCGTCGCTCGCGGGAGGAGGCCTCCTCGTCGGCGGCCTCCTCTCTCACCCGCTCGTCGGCCTCCTTCTGGGACATTACTGCCTTGTAGAAGGAGACCATCGCTGTCCAAAACTCGTCGTGTCGTCACCGAGCATCGCGGTGATGACGCTCGGCAGAGACAAGTCCTCTCCGAGGTCCTGAACTAGTTTATATTCCATGGGCGACGGTGACCAGATACCATCACACGGCCCATCTACTAATAAATCCCTATGAAAATAAAAAAAAGTGTTATAAATTTCAGTATAAAATTATAAACTTCTCATGTATACTCACAGTTGTAAAGGTGAAAGTTTAACCGACCCTACATTTTGCGATGATCTTCGTCTCCTTAGCTGATTCTTACTCTGTTTGTCGTGGCCGCATCTCTGTATAAACATAATAATAATAACATATATTTACAATAAAACTATCAATTATTTATTTTTGTAGTCGAAGTGAGCGACGATATGGTTTAGTGGAAATGCACTCGGCCTCAAAAGTTGGAGGTCTGGGTTTGTTGTTGCTTGTTTTAGTTGTTTGATCCTTTTTTTTACTTAACACCGGGAAATGCTCTGAGGCATCCCGCGGGGGAGTGGGTCTCCCCACGCGGGTATGTGGGGCTCGATATGCCCGAAAGCTGGTAAGTGGACGTAGCTCTACCCACTAAACCCGGCGAGTGCCACCAATGCCGCCTTTGGTGAGGTGCCCCGGATCTAATGAGAAAACAGGGCACCTCGACGGCTAGTCAGTCCCTACTCGAGGGACCGACGCCACCTCCACAGAGGGGTTGTCCCGCACCACAGAACAACCCCTCTCAACGTCGGGACAGTACAATGGGTTCAGGTTCCCATCCTCGCCCCTTGCCCACTGCTCTATTGTCCCCTCTTCTTATAAGAGAGGTACAAAGAAATTAGATTCGCCCAAGGTGCTGGGCTCACCCTAGGCTACTGAGCCCCACCGCCACGTCCCGAACCAAGATGTGGTCTGGGTTCGATCCTGACTGAATACACTGATTTCGAAGAGATTCGTGTCCATCAGGTGGGACATAAGTTGCGATGATAATAAAATCGTTTAACTACAACATACATCATGTTTTAAGAGTATAATATTTGAGATGCTGATACATTGTAAGAGATAGTGCCATGCTGCTTTTCAGCCGAATTGGGCCGGCACAACCAGGGTCTCTTGCTCACATAATACCGGCGTAAAGTGACATCTATACTGTCGCGTTTGAGGGGATAGGGAAAAGGAGGGCAACGTCTGCATATTCTCTCGGATGTGTATAGGCGTCCGGCGTCGATAGTCGCCAAAAGGCTTCGACTGCTCGTTTGCTCTTCTATGCTATACGAAAAAAGAGGGCAGATAAAGGAGAAGGTACAAGTCGTATCGTATCAGGAGGTAAAGGTATTGGCAGAGAGAAGGAAGGATTGGCGACTTCTCCACCGACCAGAGCAAGGCTCATAAATAAAGAGAGTTACGTATCATTTACCTTAGCCATATTTGCGAGCTGTGCCTCATACAACGCGTGTCGCGCCGGGTCGTGCCGCTCGGGGAAGTCGAAGGCGCAGCAGTGGAAGTGGTGCGTCAGGTACGCGCGCTCCAGGTGCTGCTCACAGTCATCGTGATATATAACCGCTGTTCATTAATATGGTTAAATGTCCGACGTTTCGGATACCTTACAGCAACCTTTTGTAAGAGGTAGTGCCTAATAGATTAATCTATTAGAGCAGAACTCACGGTCCGAGCAATTTAAACAAATAAATAAAACGAAGTGTCTGTTTTTAATAATTTCAAATTAACAGTTTTTCACTAAATGTAAGCATGTATATGAAAATACGATACTTAAATCATCAAATAAATGTTTTTGACGGGACTTTCACTGGCAGATAGCTGATGTTATAAGGAGTAACTTAGACAAAAATAATCATCATCAATTTGGTTACAGCTGTAAATCTAATTTAACGTGGATGAAGCTGCGGGCAACAGCTAGTTTATCAATATGTTAATCTAGTTTTCAAATTTCAATCATAATGACTATTTTTTTCCGACCACTGCTACATAGGCCTCCTTTTAATTTTCAAGTTTTCAATACTATAATAATTAACTTGCTTGTCTCTCCCGTTTCGGAGAGAAGGGCAAGACAGGCAGTGTAATTACTGGCACCGAGACTCAACATCTTATGTCTCAGGATAGGCAACACATAGATGAGTTGCCTGGGGTCGTTCCAGGTAAACTAGTTTATGTTCATGGGCGACGTCGACCACTTACCATCAGGTGGCACGTTTGCCAGTTTGCCTATCCAAATAACATAAAAAAAATATTAAACAAATGCATACCTGGAACTCGTATATAGACGGGATGTACTTCAGCGACGGCGTGTTCTCTATCCGCAGACTTTCCAATTTCTCCAGACCTTTCGTCGGCAAGGATGTTATGCCTGTGTTACTGAGGTCTCTGGAAAATATGTTTGATGATAAATTAGAATTAAGGGTTTTCGTTTCTAGCGAAGTACATCTACAGGAAAAGCTTTTCGATTGTTTCGTCCTGAATCTTATCGACGAAAGTCGTAAAAATTCACTTTTTAAATGCATTAGTTTTTTCAAAACTGACCGTTGCCGCGGTTTCTCGAGAATTAATAGCGTCCTTGTCCCTTGACTAGCAAAAGCAAACAAACAAACAAACAAATTCTTCAGCTTTATATCAATTAACACTTACAATTGTCGCAGTAGAAGGTTTCCAGCGAAGGCGTGCTCGTCCAAACGCTTTAACTTGGTGTTACCTTTGAAGCTCCTGCGAGGTAATCAGTCAGTCTTGGTGAAATATTTTTATACATTACTTAAAACTATAAAGTTGAGAAATTTAAAAAATCTTTAAGAATTATTATATTATTTCGTAATGAAAAGGATCTAATCAAAATCCAATAAAAAAATCACGTACAAAGATTTTATACAGAGTGAATTTCTAAAAAGCTTAGACTATAGTAGCTAAATACTTACAGTTTAGCTATTTGTGAATTCTTGAACGCGTACGCGGGCACTTCTTCGATTAAATTGTAGTTTAATGATCTGCAACGAAAAATATGTTCTGGACAAATTATAGTGACTTATTTAATATACAAAAATGCCTTCATGCCTTAGTTGAATGATGCTACTAATCGAGTACTTATTCAGGTCGGTGTTTTATTCTAGAATCTGTGTATAAAATACAGGCCGAGTACAAAATTAAAGCGACGTTTGGCATCAAATTACAAGACCGTATCTGCAATACCGAACGCAATAGGACGTCGGAAGGGTAACGGAATTGAAATGGAGTTGAGCAGGACACTTGGCTAGACGTGATTATGGCCACGGTGACCGAATTGTGGTGTATACTAGGTCGGAGAGGTCCAGGACGTCCTATGGCTCGATGGACCAATGATGGGAGAAGGCTGGTGAGCAAAAGATGGAGACGGGCAAGGGACAGAGGAGATTGGCAGAAGAAAGGGAGGCCTATGGCAGCAGTGGGCAATAACGGGCTGATGATGACGATACTAAAATCTCATCTTAACTTTTCATTTATACGTTTAGAAAAATGAGAATTATAAACAAACTATTTGTTACTAGCAGCGCCACGCGTTTTCACCCGCTTAGTTCTCGTTCCCGTGGGAATATAATATAGCTATATTACTCGGTAAAATGTAGCTTTCTAATGGTAAGAGAATTTATTAATTTGGTCGGATAGGTTTCGGGTTAAATCGTAAGAAACAAATAAACAAAAAATCGAATCTTTCTTCTTTATAATGTTAATTTAGACTTAAGATAAAATTAATAATCTGTATAAGATAATATATTATGTACTAACAATAAAATATACTAAGATTTACATAAAGAATGTATTGCTTCGGTCGTTTTTATGGTGTGAGTGATGAATGTTGAAGGCGAGGTTGTGCTTCGAAATGAGAGGTTAGAGTCGGACCAATGCACTCCTAAATCAGTTTTTCCTAATTTTCCTGTCTTAGCAGCTATGACAGACATTAAGGCAGTATTTATTAATACGACTATAGTAATCCTTGACACGTTTCGGGGAATACCCCACGTGCCTATAACACAAGCAATTAAACACTATAAGATTAAGACTACATTCGAGTTAGCACGAGAAGTTGTTTCTTTATATTGAGTTAAATTCGCGTCAACATTAGAGAGCACATTGCTATTCTCAGAAAGAAAAGAATTGAGATTTGCAGTTCATAACTAATACTTATGGATTATAGAGCATATGAAAAAGAAAACAAAAACCATGAAATTACATATAGGATAAAGAAATGCAAAATGAAAACAATATTTTTAATTACTTATGTTTTAATCTCTGACGCAAAATGGGGTATTAAAAGTTTGACCGCTATTAGTGTCCGTCGGTGTCTTTCTGTCTTTAATGGATGAACAGATTTGAATGCATTATTTTATTTTAGCTTGAAAATTAAAAAAACAAAAAAACTAAAGAGTTTTGACACCTCAAGGGACACCCGGATGGAACAAAGTTCCTTTCGATTAATTAGTGAAGGATTTTTTTAAATTTTAGTTGGATAGGCAAACTGGCAAACGTACCACCTGATGGTAAATGGTCGACGTCGCCCATGAACATAAACTAGTATACCTGAAGCGAGCCCAGGCAACTCATCTATGTGTTGCCTATCCTGAGACATAAGATGTTAAGTCTCGGTGCCAGTAATTACACTGCCTGTCTTGCCCTTCTCTCCGAAACACAGCAAAGCTGTTCACGGGAGAAACAAGTAAGAATTGTAATAAAAAACAAAAAAAGGTGTAAGGAAAATAATTATTCGGGTAGGTATATTTTTTTTTATGATTTTTTTAATCGATAAAAATCAGAGCATCTCCCGGCGTAAAATAATTTAAAAAAAAATTCACCGATGGGATTTGAACTGGAGTTTTTTACTAAGCAGCCCCAATAGTGTAACAAAAACAGCTACCGCCGCAGTGATATGTCAATCAAAAAGCCTTACATTTACATACATTACACAAAGGCTTACAACTATAGCAAAAAGTGTCGTTCCAACTTTTCATCTTAATTTTTTCCGTCTAGCCCCCTTTCGTAACGCGCGATAAGGAACTACGTTCCAAAAGTTTTTAGCGGTGGTTTGAAATATTTTTTTTATTTTTGTGCGTGGTGAAAAAGAGTAGAAATAATATAAAATAAAAATAAAAGATGGTATGTTGTCTGTACCTATTGACTTACACTTGGTCCGCACGGACTCGCAGCGCGTGCTTCGGGATCTTCTTGATGTGGTTACCTTCCAGGTCCCTGGAAATTACGTGATGATGAGAAATATTAAAAGAGATGAGAAGAACAGCGAGTCACCTGGAGCCCTTGGTGGAATTGTTACATAGGCCCCAGGTAAAGGCATAAAAATTTGTCAACATATTTCTTTGGTGGAAATTTTCAATGTAGCCCACTTATCAAATGTTTTATGATAGTGGTACACGCAAACTATCAGACACAAACGCAATGGGATATGTAAACTATCGGTTCCATATCATTGTAAGTGGTCAGCGTAGCCCCTAAACATAAGTATGTGATTGTTTCCACTGCAAACCACGTGCGTGCGCCACGGTGGAGCCGCGCCTTAAGAGGAAATACAAGGGCCTTTTTTCCCCTGTTTCCTTCCTGGATATATATATTTTTTCCTATATATTTACACACAGCATGTCCCTATGATTTCTTTTTTAATCATAAATTAATTATTGAAGACTAGGAACAAGTAAAATATGGAATTGACACTCGCGTATACCCGAAAGGGACAGGCATATTTTACAGGGATACCACATTCATAATAACAAGTCTACTTATTTTCATGAAACAAGTGAATTAAAAATAATAAAAAACTGGTAAAGGTTAATAGATAACTATAAGAATTAGCCCTAACCAAACATTTATTGTAATTTTAGACAGCTGCATTTTTCCGGATTATCGAAAATATTATGTAATGACTAATAACAAACCGCTAAAAACATAAATAATAAAAAAGAAGGCTATATACGTCTTAATATGTGTGATCTATAATACATAGCCTTTAAGGATAGCAATAAATATATTATAGGTACTGGCTCACTCTGGGCGCCAGTTATAGTTTGTGGGGTTCGGAAACTCAAAGAATTCTTTTTGCGCACAAAATTATATTGAATTTAGAATGGCTTACAAGAACTTAATACAGTACAGACTTCACTATTAATATAATTAATCTAAGAATACTGGGTCCGTTATGACGGTCGCCGGAACGACGCAATCGTATTAACTCTCCGCGGACTACTCAAGTACTGACTATTGTAAAATGCGGCCGTTAATGTCGGACGCAAAGTCTCGGTCATTCCCGATATCGTGCCGGCGGTCGGCGTAATCTCCCGACGCGGCGAATGGTGTTGCCAGCCGTGTGTACACCATGCGCTATATCCTCCCCCTCCAAGTCTGCAGAGGTCACAGAGGCAAATTTGGTACTAACAATGTTACGTATCCTACCCCTTCTTCTATCATGTACAATGGGTTCTGTAAGGCCTGTATATGGGGACAGAAGACTGACATGATACTTGCCGCGACGCTTATTGTCCCTATCGATGACTTCATACGTCGTTGGTGATATAATTTTGCTAATCCTATACGGGCCTTCGCGGCGTGGAGCGAATTTACAAGAAAAACCTTTAGTCGCTTAACTAGGACGATGCCCCTCAACGAGTACAAGATCATCCTTCATATACCTAGGCCCAGGTCTGCGACTTTGGTCAGTAGCATTCTTTCGGAGGTCTTGCTGATGTTCTACTCTCCATTTCACTTCCTGCAGGTGCCGTACAAAGGTTCGTAAATACGGGGTAATTTGTGGCACATAATTATCTTGTTCCACTACCTGACGCAGGTCATTTGTTATATCTACTGGTGAACGAAATTCTCGTGCAAACGTAAGAAAGGCGGCAGAATGCCCGGTCCCTTGATTCGGTGATGTATTAAATGCGAAGCGTACAGCCGGCAATACCTCCGGCCACCTACGGTGCTCCGGGTCAATTAATATAGCCAACATTTGTTTTAACTCACGGTTCTTCCGTTCTGCGGGATTATACTCAGGGTGATAAATCGGAGTTAAATTTTGCTTAATGCCCATGACATGCATAACCTTCTGCATTACTGCCGAAACAAATTGTACCCCGTTGTCGGATCACGCGACGGGGAAATCCATAACGCATAAAAATTTCTTCGACTAATATTTTCGCACAGTTTTCTGAAGTGGCTTCTGTAAGGGGATATAATTCAGTCCAACGACTGGCAGTATCTTCTATTAAGAATATCCACTTCTCGCCCTGATCGCCTTCAGGTAAAGGACCAAACAAATCCATTGCTATGACTTCGAATCTTTGTTGTGGAACTGGGGTTTGCAGCAGACCTGCTGGCTTAAGGTTAGTCGGCTTATATTTTTGACAAGGGTCACATTTTTTAATATACATACTTTGCGACATAATAACGCATGTTAGGAAAATAATATCTCTCTTTGATCTTCTTCAAGGTGCGTTCCAGACCTAAATGTCCAGCTGTGGGTGCATCATGGAGTTCCTTCATAATTTCGTCACGCAGGGATTCTGTAACTACCAGCTGGGGTTCTTCTGACTCGCCAACCGGATCGAAACGAAATAGTACTCCTTGAGTTAAATAATAACCACGATCTGTCCACCGAACAACATCATCATCACTTTCTAAGTCGGTAATTATCTTCTTTATTTCAGCATCTTCCAATTGAGCTGCACGTATTTCATCGGAGCTTCGGTGAGGTAAGTCGACTGAAATTGGACAAATATTACATGTGGAGCTCTCATGCCCTAATGGTCGGCTAACGGGACGGCTAAGTGTGTCTGCTACCACATTAGCTTTGCCCGGTGTATACTGTATTTCTATATTAAAACTTTGAATTTTCAGAGCCCAGCGGGCTAAACGGCCACTTGGTGTTTTTAACATTAGCAACCACTTCAATGGTTGATGATCAGTTGCAATCTGTATACGAGCTCCTTCCAAATAACCGCGAAAACGTTAAAGGGCCCACACAAAAGCCAGAGCCTCTCTCTCAGTGGTTGAATAATTGCGCTCCGCTGAGGTTAATAATCTACTAGCGTATTCTATAGGTCTTTCCGATTTTGGGTCAGGCCCTTGCATAAGTACAGCCCCTAATGCGTATGCACTAGCATCAGTACGCAGCACAAAAGGTTTATCAAAATCTGGCTGTCTTAATATTGGACTAGTAGTAAGTCTTCGTTTTAGCTCTACAAATGCTTGAGATTGTTCCTCTCCCCATCTCCAGGGCCTATTCTTCTTAGTGAGATCCGTCAGGGCTCGTACGACTTCTGAAAACTCCGAAATAAACTTACGAAACCAGGAGCAAGTTTGTAGAAAGCTTTTTAACTCTTTTACGTTTTTAGGAGCCTCCATGTCCAACACTGCCAATACCTTTGTGGGATCGGGTTCAATGCCCTGTGTCGTTATTACATGTCCCAAATAGGTTACCCTTTCTCGAGCGAAGACACATTTTTTTCGATTAGCTCTCAGCTTAAATTGACGCAAGCGTTCGAACACTTGATTTAAATCACTCAAATGTTTTTCAAAATTATCAGAAATCACTAAAATGTCATCTTAATATATTATTACAGAAATTTCCTTGAGGCCGGATCGAAAACGGTCCATTAATCGCTGGAACGTTGACGGCGAATTCTTGAGTCCGAACGGCATTCGACGAAATTGAAAGATTGCGAATGGTGATACGAAGGCAGTTTTGTGTCTATCCTCTGGAGCAACACTGACATTCCAGTAGCCAGATTTTAAATCAATTGTTGACATCACACAGCCGCTTTTAGTGCAAGAAATGATTTCGTCAATTAACGGCAATGGATACTTATCTGTCCGCGTCACCGCATTTAGTTTTCTGTAATCAACGCAGAATCGTGTCTCGCCGTTCTTTTTAGGAACTAATACAATGGGAGACGTCCACTCAGACTCAGCTTCTTCTATAATTTCCTCTTCTAACATTTTATCTATCTCTGCCCGTATTATCTCCTTTTTGGCAGGCGTCACCCGATATGGTGGCGATGAGATGGGAGCGGTGTCCCCTGTGTCTATTCTATGAACTGTAAACAGAGTGGGTTCTCCCCCTGCACCAAAAATATCATCATTATTTTGTAGGAATTCTGTTAATTTAGCTTTATCACTCGATGAGAGGAGAACTCCCTCGCACTCGTTGAGATCCACCGTAGAACTAACCGTAATATGATTTTCATATTCATACTCAAGATTATAATAACCCGAATCGCGTAACGTATAACGATTTCTATAAAAGTCAAGTATCATGCCAGCGTTTTGTATAAAATTAATACCTAACAGTGATTCAGTTGCACCGGGCAAAACCATAAACAAGGTTGGCTCCACCACTCCCCGCACAATTACATCAATCACAGCTGTTTCTCAAATTTGTACACGCTTAGCACCATCAGCAAATCTTAATTCAGTCTCTACACTTTTAAATACTTGACCATTATTACGTAAATGCTTTGTTAAATTTTCACTAGCCACAGATTGTTTAGCACCTGTATCTAATAACGCGGTACACAAAACACCCAACACTTCGATTTTAAAAATCGGTCTCACACGTTGTGTAAACGCACACACATCGACAGCGGTTACTGACGCTAATGATACATGGGACGCCGTTGCGGGCCGCGCCGCACGTCGTTCCTTACAGGCCTCGCAGTTTGAGCGGATAACACCTGGTGCACCGCATCCGTAACAAATAAGAGAGGGGCGCAAATCAGGTTGCACAGTAACTGGTTCTCTCTTAATTGCTTCAGTGATAGTAGGCTTCTTTGAAGTAAGTCTCCGACAATCATCTTTACTATGGCCATATATTTTACAATATGAACATCTTAGCCTCGGCCTATACGACGTCAACCTGTCCGTGGATGTCACAGACGGAGGTGCTAAAGACAAGGACTCATCACAAATCTTTGGGCCACTTGGTATAGACAACACATTATTCTTCTTGGGTGACACCGGTTTGTGTTCTTTCTCAAGGACATCCTCCACCAGTCGAGCATGATGGAGTAACTGGGCGAATGAAGTGAAGGAGCTTCTAGTTACCCTTTCACGAATGCGTCTATGTAGAAGGCCATATGCCATATCCAGTTGAACCGGATTTTCTGATAGTGTTCCAGATGGAAGTTGTGCAATTAAAGATTTAAATCGGCATACAAATATATCTGTTCTCTCATCACCCTACTCTCTACTGAATATTTCTCTATATATTTTATGAGGGGCAAGGCGCGGTCCAAAAGTCGGTTGTAATAACTGCATAGCTTCTTCCCAAGTATTTACAGAATGCTTTACGCCATGCCACCATGTCGCTGCAAAGTCCGTGAGTAACATAGGTAAGCCCCTTAAAGCTATATAGTCGTGGACATTGACACAATCTTTATAAACTTGTATGGTATCTATGAACGTCATTACATCACCATCTCCACTAAATCTCGCCGTACAGTTAGATAAGTTCGTACTCACAGTATTGGAAGGGCACGGAGCGGACTGCACCGGCTGTTGTACCCGTAGAGTATCCAACAAATACCTGAACTGCTCGTCTGACATCACTATTGACGAAGATGACGAAGACTGTGTCGTGGAGACAGGCGGAGCACGCCCGTACTGCGACGTTATTGAAACAGGCGACTCACGCCCGTATAGCGGAGGAAGTGATGGGTCTGATGCCCCGGCCCGGGCGGACTCATCTTGTTCAGTCAACACCAGCGGGGACACTCGTTCATCTCCGGCGGCCTGCATATTTTGTTGTTGGCCGGCTCGCGTAAGCACTATATCGTATGAAAACACTAAAGTACCTCTAATATGCACTAGTTCGAAATAACAAAGCTAGGTATTTAATTAAATTAACACTTATTATTCACTTGTTCGAAATAACGAAGCTAGATATTTAATTAAATTAACACTTATTAATCACTAGTTCGAAACAACGAAGCTAGCTCCTAGGTATTAAACTTATAAACTTAAACACTAAAGTATATGCACTAGTTCGAAATAACGAAGCTAGGTAAGTATTTGATAAAGTTAACACTTTTATTATTCACTAGTTCGAAACAACGAAGCTAGGTATTAAACTAATAAACCAAAAATACTAAACTTTATTCACTAGTTCGAAAATAACGAAGCTAGGTAAACGTAATGTAAGCACTTTGTAATCGAATTTTCAAGTTCGTTTTCGTGCAGGTCGCGTCATGCACCGACGCGCGTATGAATGCACTACTATTAACGCAATTGATCCACTTGATCCACTGAATCCGAATTTTTAATGTCTGTTCTGCTTTATTTAACACTAATTATTTCTTTTCGTTTTTTATGATATACAAAGAAGAATCCGAGTTTCTGCCGAACGTTCGGACGCCAGATATAGGTACTGGCTCACTTTGGGCGCCAGTTATAGTTTGTGGGGTTCGGAAACTCAAAGAATTCATTTTGCGCACAAAATTATATTGAATTTAGAATGGCTTACAAGAACTTAATGCAGTACAGACTTCACTATTAATATAATTAATCTAAGAATACTGGGTCCGTTATGACGGTCGCCGGAACGACGCAAGCGTATTAACTCTCCGCGGACTACTCAAGTACTGACTATTGTAAAATGCGGCCGTTAATGTCGGACGCAAAGTCTCGGTCATTCCCGATATCGTGCCGGCGGTCGGCGTAATCTCCCGACGCGGCGAATGGTGTTGCCAGCCGTGTGTACACCATGCGCTATATCATTTGTTTTTATTGTGTTTATTTCGAAAATTCCAGTCACCCTTTTTATATAATACCACATTCTTGGGTAATATGCCTATAACAAAACTGGTATCACCATACCTACATAAACCGACCAAATTAAAAAGTAGTACAAAATGGCGGCATATTTGACAAACTGTTTGCGAGTGAGAATGTTCAGGCATTCAAATTTAGTCGATAATTTTTTGTTGGGCACATCCTAGTTGTGCCCAACAAACAAAGAGTGATATTCTGACAAAGACAAAAGAAAGTGTCTATGTCTCTTTCACTCTTGGATTTTTCGTATGTTGTTATCTCGTTCCAATACGGTATTATTATTAGCTTGTCAAATCTATTGATACTTGATCTTAGATTGAAGAGATATGAACGTTCAAAAACTCAAAAAATGGCCAGTTTTTCTGCTGCGTTCAAACATCCATAAAACAAATTTCACTAGATTATATAAAAAAAGTAAAACATAGAAACATAGCTCAATTATTATTAAATAAAAGCTTGTTAATTTTTAATGAAAAAAGTTCTTAAATCGTAACCGATTTAAGAAGTTTTGGAGAAGAAATCAAGGGACTACGAATAGTTGATTTTCTATTTTTAGTAGATATTTTCAGTTCAAGCTTCAGTTGTCTCCAGCCCCGCAAAGTGCGATAGGCACTTTGCGGGGGGAGGCTTGAGGTAAGGGAGACAGCAATAGATTTTACAAATACCGATTTTTCATTTCTCTAGCCCTTGGTGTTTCATCTTAAATGGTTCTTATGTGACGTTACGTGTCAAAAGGAAGGAAAAAATAATAATAATCTGTATCTAAAGTCACAGACCACAGTTGCTGATTTAAGACTAAAGCTGTATTATGTATAGAGAATATTCTAAGGGTTAGAAGCACTGTGTTTATTTCGCCAGTTCTTCTCAGTGGGCTCGCGTTGGTACCGTTGGCAAATTCAACTGATGTCTATGAAGATACTACTTTCAATAAAAAAATCTGAATTCGAATTATATAATAATATCCTACCGATAAAAATAAACGTATATCAACTCACACGGCCTGTAAATACGAGAGCGACGAGTTGGTCTTGTTGTTGTCGTGAACCTGACTCAGGTTGGGCACCTCCAGCAGACCAGAAGTTGTGATGATGCTGGAAATATGTTAACTGTAAAAGATCACCTTCTTCCCACAAATGAACGATGCACTTTTGTGTCTGTGTTTGATAAGCTAAGATGTTGCTCTTATATGTTTACGTATAGGCAAAAAAACATATATTATAGACAAACAAAACAGTGTGTGTGTGTGAGTCGGTGTGTGCGTGTGTGTGTATGTGTGTGTGTGTGTGTGTGTGCGTGTGCGTTTGCGTGTGTGTGTACCGCTGGACATTCTTCGCTCAATGACTGGGACAGCCGCTCGTCTGCCACTTGTATCTAACTAGAACCGAGCTGAACATTGATGCTGTAAAATATGTGGACGTAACTGACATCCATAGACACCTACTACATCATTAGCGGGTGCGTTGCTGACCTTTCAGATATGAGTATGCTCAGGCTCAGGTACGGGTCCTGAGTCCGGAAGTCTAGGGAAGGATTTTCCGTTGCTTGTGCGGTGTCTTTGCGTAGTCTGTGATGTCATGTGTGTGAAGCACAGAGAGGGATGGGCCACCGGATCTCTGACAAACCGAACGAAACACGACGGTAATGCCGTCATATCACGGCCCGGTTAGCTGCAAAGCAGTACGGCGCTACTTCGTAGAAAAAATGTGATTTTATTACCATTTCACTATTATGTTCTGTTAATTGCCACGAATCGATTCCAACATTCGATTTAGATACAAACTTATAACAGATAAAGAAAAATAACTTCTGTTTCATTGACTTAAACTTTGTTAAGTAAAAATTTAACATATTAAATAAATTCTTGTCATCTTACTATTAAAGAATAGTAAAACATATAAATTGGTAAAACCCGCGTACATTCCACCATCATTTACTTTATCTGAATATACTATATAAAGATTTACATATTTATATCATCAAATTGGCTAATATAATTTATATAGGTGGGATACCTATATAAATTATAAATTGACATAACTAACAAATAGCGGTTTTATATCATAAACTTTTGTCCGTTATCAACTGTATGATCAACCTGAAAGATTGTCCCGAATAGGCGAGACGAAATTTCTCAATGGATTCAAATAATAGCGATTTCTAGTAATTATACCATAGACAATTTTTTTTATCTATGAATTATACCTTGGTACCTAAGTATGATACATAAGATATTTTGCATGTACCTATCATAAGCATATTATAAGATATAAAATAAATGTAGATAAGTGATAGTTATGGGTGAAATTATATAAAGGAGTACAAATAAAAATAAAAACAAAACAAAATGACATACATACGTACAATGTGCGAAGTTCAGGCAGCGCGGGTAGCGGGGCGACTCGGTGCAGCAGTGGCGCCTGGCTTATGAACCTGGAACGTCGTTCTTAATAATTCAACATCGTTAATTATCGTTCATAATCGTGAATAATCGCTCATTATCTTAGATCATCGTTTATCATTCGTTTATATTCCATGGTTCAAGCCTTGTCGTGGCGGTGGGGCCTAAGATGAGTCCAGCACGTTGGGCGAAGTCAAGTGAATCGAGGGAACTGCTCTTTTGTACCCCTCTTATAAGAAGAGAGGACAAAAGAGCTGGGGGGACAAGGGGCGAGGATGGGAACCTCACCCAATTGCACTGTCCCGACGTTGGGAGTGGTTGTTCTGTGGTGCGTGACAACCCCTCTGTGGAGGTGGCGACGGTCCCTTAGGCGAGTGAATATGTGTTGAGGTGCCCTGTTATTCAACAGATCCGGGGCACCACAGCAAAGGTGACATTGGTGGCACTCGCCGGGTTTTAATTTGTTAATTGCCACTCTCGTCTCTATCTTTACATTTATTTTCGATCTTCCAAAACGGGGCTCAAGTTTGGAAATTGCCACTCTGGTGTCTATCTCTACATTTATTTTCGATCTTCCAAAACGGGGCTCAAGTTTGGAAATTGCCACTCTGGTCTCTATCTCTACATTTATTTTCGATCTTCCAAAACGGGGCTCAAGTTTGGAAATTGCCACTCTGGTCTCTATCTCTACATTTATTTTCGATCTTCCAAAACGGGGCTCAAGTTTGGAAATTGCCACTCTGGTCTCTATCTCTACATTTATTTTCGATCTTCCAAAACGGGGCTCAAGTTTGGAAATTGCCACTCTGGTCTCTATCTCTACATTTATTTTCGATCTTTCAAAACGGGGCTCAAGTTTGGAAATTGCCACTCTGGTGTCTATCTCTACATTTATTTTCGATCTTCCAAAACGGGGCTCAAGTTTGGAAATTGCCACTCTGGTCTCTATCTCTACATTTATTTTCGATCTTCCAAAACGGGGCTCAAGTTTGGAAATTGCCACTCTGGTCTCTATCTCTACATTTATTTTCGATCTTCCAAAACGGGGCTCAAGTTTGGAAATTACCACTCTGGTCTCTATCTCTACATTTATTTTCGATCTTCCAAAACGGGGCTCAAGTTTGGAAATTGCCACTCTGGTCTCTATCTCTACATTTATTTTCGATCTTCCAAAACGGGGCTCAAGTTTGGAAATTGCCACTCTGGTCTCTATATCTACATTTATTTTCGATCTTCTAAAACGGGGCTCAAGTTTGGAAATTACCACTCTGGTCTCTATCTCTACATTTATTTTCGATCTTCCAAAACGGGGCTCAAGTTTGGAAATTGCCACTCTGGTCTCTATCTCTACATTTATTTTCGATCTTCCAAAACGGGGCTCAAGTTTGGAAATTGCCACTCTGGTCTCTATCTCTACATTTATTTTCGATCTTCCAAAACGGGGCTCTAGTTTGGAAATTGCCACTCTGGTCTCTATCTCTACATTTATTTTCGATCTTCCAAAACGGGGCTCAAGTTTGGAAATTGCCACTCTGGTCTCTATCTCTACATTTATTTTCGATCTTCCAAAACGGGGCTCAAGTTTGGAAATTGCCACTCTGGTCTCTATCTCTACATTTATTTTCGATCTTCCAAAACGGGGCTCAAGTTTGGAAATTGCCACTCTGGTCTCTATCTCTACATTTATTTTCGATCTTCCAAAACGGGGCTCAAGTTTGGAAATTGCCACTCTGGTCTCTATCTCTACATTTATTTTCGATCTTCCAAAACGGGGCTCAAGTTTGGAAATTGCCACTCTGGTGTCTATCTCTACATTTATTTTCGATCTTCCAAAACGGGGCTCAAGTTTGGAAATTGCCACTCTGGTCTCTATCTCTACATTTATTTTCGATCTTCCAAAACGGGGCTCAAGTTTGGAAATTACCACTCTGGTCTCTATCTCTACATTTATTTTCGATCTTCCAAAACGGGGCTCAAGTTTGGAAATTGCCACTCTGGTCTCTATCTCTACATTTATTTTCGATCTTCCAAAACGGGGCTCAAGTTTGGAAATTGCCACTCTGGTCTCTATCTCTACATTTATTTTCGATCTTCCAAAACGGGGCTCAAGTTTGGAAATTACCACTCTGGTCTCTATCTCTACATTTATTTTCGATCTTCCAAAACGGGGCTCAAGTTTGGAAATTGCCACTCTGGTCTCTATCTCTACATTTATTTTCGATCTTCCAAAACGGGGCTCAAGTTTGGAAATTGCCACTCTGGTCTCTATATCTACATTTATTTTCGATCTTCCAAAACGGGGCTCAAGTTTGGAAATTGCCACTCTGGTCTCTATATCTACATTTATTTTCGATCTTCCAAAACGGGGCTCAAGTTTGGAAATTGCCACTCTGGTCTCTATCTCTACATTTATTTTCGATCTTCCAAAACGGGGCTCAAGTTTGGAAATTGCCACTCTGGTCTCTATATCTACATTTATTTTCGATCTTCCAAAACGGGGCTCAAGTTTGGAAATTACCACTCTGGTCTCTATCTCTACATTTATTTTCGATCTTCCAAAACGGGGCTCAAGTTTGGAAATTGCCACTCTGGTCTCTATCTCTACATTTATTTTCGATCTTCCAAAACGGGGCTCAAGTTTGGAAATTGCCACTCTGGTCTCTATATCTACATTTATTTTCGATCTTCCAAAACGGGGCTCAAGTTTTGAAATTGCCACTCTTGTCGCGAGATAGCATTTATGGACTTGAGTATTTAACTAAAATATCCGTGTTTGATCCTAACCTAGTATTGAAATATTATTGCTATAGATTATACCGCTATAATTTTACTGATAACAAGATTTATTATTAATATATTTCGTACCCAATACCATACAAACTTCGAAGTTTATAAGTAGTATAGTATTGTGTGTAAACTCCATCAAAGTATATTGGTTCAACATAAATCTTCGTTGATTAATTAAATTGTAGTTCGCACGCACCTTCTAATGTCCAATCGTAAAGGGAGAAAAATATGGCTCTAGGAAACAACAGTCAAGAGTTACGTTAATTGTGTTTATTTGTAATTTATTATGTGATAAACAAACATGGTGTATTCCTCAATTTTATTATTTGTGTATTTCCAAAAATCGATCCTAGGTTTTATTATCTTTTAATACCTATTTTTTTCGTATTATGTGATCGATTAAAACATTGCTGAAATATCGGGACCTCAATAAACCTTAAAAATAAACGTGGTAAGCACCCGTAACAATATTATTATTGTTATTAAATGTTTCTTAAAAATATATATATAAGTACATAAGTAGAGTTACTTAATTAAAAAAAGTATAAGTCATTCTTGCGCTTTTTGTATAGGTATACCTTTTACTTCTAAATAAAAAGATTTTATTTAATTGTTTAGCAGAATGTTCTACGTAGTAGTAGTTGAGTATTGTTCAATACTCAAGTAGGCCTTGTACAATCCACAAAGTTCCCAAGTAGAAGTTACAGGGTTTAGCACAAAGGAGGTATTATTGTATGTCCTTTTTAAACTTTATAAAAACTTTATAAAAAGTGTTTCTAGGAGGCTCTTGAAAAAATAAATAGGTATAAGGCTTTCATTATAAGGTTACATAACTCTTTTTTGCAGGGCAATGCTTTTTACGCATGTAGCCAGAATCTCGGGTAGATTTTGACCCTATGTAGGACTCGCATCTGGGAGTGCCCTACCCGTAAACTAAAACCACTGCGAGCACCTTCCGTCGCTTTGAGGGTCCCGAATTTTCAGGCAACGGGATCACCTCAGCGATAGGCTGGACCCGGAAAAGGCCAGACTACTCCTCGTAAGGGGGGGGGGGGACACTGCCCTCGTGCCACTGCGACGTCGTGTCATACTGGGCCCAGGTTCCCGTACTGAACCTGACACGAACGCGTGGGCGATACTGGAGGCGCATTATGTAGCGCCTCTTACGCCACCCCGTTCGTCACCCCTCCTCTTTCACACATGGTTACGTAGCTCTGAAAACTTGTATTACTTTACTATTTTCAAATTACTCTCTAATTTCACGGCTATTTACATGTAAGCACTCCACAAGAGTGTTTTGCCTTAAGATATGTTTTTGTAGTAAGATATTTTGATAACATGCAATAAAGAGTGCACTTAATCTAGTATCTGATAACCTTATCAAATAGCAACAATTGTTGTTCAGAATGTTATGAGGGATATAAATAAATTATCCGTCGTTGAGATTGACGACTTTCAAGGATAAGTGTTCAAAAGGATATTTCGTTTATTATACTAGTGGAAAGGATCACGTTGCTCATTTTCTACGCTACATACAGCTACCGGTGGGAGGGAAGCGCTGTGCCGCGCTCCCGGCTGCATAGGTACCACCATCTTGCTTGTTTCTCCCGTGAAATAGCTTTGCTGTGTTTCGGAGAGAAGGGCAAGACAGGCAGTGTAATTACTGGCACTGAGACTTAACATCTTATGTCTCAGGATAGGCAACACATAAATGAGTTGCCTGGGCTCGTTACAGGTAAACTAGGGTTAACTAGGGGTAACTTTATGTTCATGGGTGACGTCGACCACTTACCATCAGGTGGCACGTTTGCCAGTTTGCCTATCCAACTAACATAAAAAAAAACATCCTAATTTTACTATCCTACATAATCCAAATCTTATCCTGACCTTAATTTTTAATTTCTCTTAAACACTTATGATTTCAACCTTTCCAATCATCATGAAATTCATGATCATAAGAAATAAGAAGCATACACATTATCTTTGTGTGCGTATGCCCGGGAGCGCTCCGTTCAGTACGCTGGTACGCTCCCGGTAGTTAGGCACACAAGGACACGCGCCTGTACGCATTACATGTACAAATATGGCCCTTCCTTCTTTCGTGAAATAAAACAACTGGATCATCTCGATGGTCGTGATAGAAATACTTACAGGGATTTGAGGTTGGGCATTTTGGACAGATCCTCGACGGCGATGTGCTCCAGTTTGGGAGCGTCGATGATGGATCTGAAACATTACATAGTTTGTGTATCTGCTATCGGGCCAATATACAGAAGACTTGAGTAAACGAACACGTGACACACTGCAACGAATTCGTAGCACCGAAATATTAATTTTCGCGAAATAAATGATAAAAATCAGTTTCTGAATTCAAACAGTTTTAATAGAATCGGTACCGTGTTAAGATGGATGCGAATCTAGGACAGGTATTTTTTCACAATGACTTTTTAAACGATTGACTAAGTAAATAAAAATAGGATAGGCGCGAATATGGCGAACTTTATTGAAGCGAAGTTTCAATACGGACGTTCGGGCCGCTCGCCACGCGGCTACTGTATTCGTGCTAACCGTCAGACGTTAGTTACACTAAACCTGCGGCAATTTTGACGCTTAGTTACTACGCTACTACTATACTACTACTATTTATACTATAAAGCTTAGCTTCTTTTGGGCGTCTCATAAAAAGCAGTGTCGTCTAGGCAGATTGGACGTGGACAGTGTTCTAATGCAGCACTGGACTCGTATACATTTAGTCAAAGACACCAGACCTTCCCATAATTTTAATTTAGATAACTATTGCAAATAAAACTGTACGGGTATTTGTTAATCCCGAAATAAATGATTTTATTTATATCTAGTCAACACAACATTACGCCTTCTTTTTTTTTAACGCCGGGAAATGCTCTGAGGCATCCCGCGGGGGAGTGGGTCTCCCCACGCGGGTATGTGGGACTCGCTGCGCCCGACAGCTGGTAAATGGACGCAGCTCTACCCACTAAAACCCGGCGAGTGCCACCAATGCCGCCTTTGGTGAGGTGCCCCGGATCTAGAAAACAAACAGGGCACCTCGACGGCTAGTCAGTCCCGCAAGGGACCGACGCCACCTCCACATAGAGGTTGTCCCGCACCAAAGAACAAACCCTCCCAACGCCGGGACAGTACAATGGGGTGAGGTTCCCATCCTCACCCCTTGCCCCCTGCTCTTCTGTCCCCTCTTCTTATAAGAGGGGTACAAAGAGCCCCCTCGGCCCAATTAGCTTCGCCCAAGGTGCACCGCTCACCCTAGGTTACTGAGCCCCACCGCCACGACAAGGCCTGAACCATGGTGGGGAACATTACGCCTACATTAAGTTCACTTATTACATATTTGTGGTCTTTGGTTTAGTTTTACAAGTACTAATTCCATCCAGGGCCTCTAATATCTGTCTCTATGTACATACTATTAGGACTCGAACCCGTGTCCTCCACTAGCTGCGGTACTCACAAGTGCTGTACATGGTGCAGTCTGTAGCCCGCCGCGTGGATGGTCTTGGCGGTGAGGCGCGTGATGTTCGAGTGCAGCAGCTCCACCGATGTGCCGGACGACTGACATCGGTACGGTCGCACTGAGAATAGAATGGTAAGTATTAATTTATCTACGTTTTGTTCTTAGCTCGAGTTCTTGAACAAAAAAAAGGAAATATCTGTCTGCGTCTCACAGCTTAGATGTTTAAAAAAAAAAACTCAACATTTGACAAAAAGTAAGTATGTTAGTCAGTGTGTTAGATAAATTGTAGGCTTGATATTGGTGATAGCAAACATCTAAACAAACCTACTTATTTTTACTTTTTGCTGTGTTTCGGAGAGAAGGGCAGAATAGGCAATGCAATGAAGACAGATAAGCTTTAACCGGTCGTCTTGGCGTTCATTGAAGGAGGCCTATATACAGCAGAGGACGCATAAAGGCTGATGATGGTGATGATGACGATGACAACAAAAATTTGGCGTAATTTAATTGATTCTTAAAAAAAAAAAATCTTCAACAGCTGTTTTAATTAAAAGTTTAATTAAGCGAAGCCTTTGAGGATTCCGTTAAACATACAAGTGCTAACTGGCTTAATTATTTTTAATCAACATCTACATGCTATTGTAGTCATTGATCGTCTTTTTCTGTCCACTAAATGGGCCTCCTCCAATAAACGCCGAGACGTCTTGATCTACCATCATCATCAAAACCAAACTACAAAATGGCATCCATTTAGGCGGGTAGATGGTATTTAAAATACCAATACCGGTGGGAGGGATGCGCTATGCCGCGCTCCCGGCTGCATGGGTACCACCATCTTGCTTGTTTCTCCCGTGGAACAGCTTTGCTGTGTTTCGGAGAGAAGGGCAAGACAGGCAGTGTAATTACTGGCACCGAGATTTTACATCTTATGTCTCTGGATAGGCAACACATAAATGAGTTGCCTGGGCTCGTTCCAGGTATACTAGTTTATGTTCATGGGCGACGTCGACCAACGAACATAAAAAAACCAAATCAACCGTCTGCGTGGTATATCATCGCCATTTTCAGTCCGTCTACTGTTGGATTCCTTGGGATTTAAACCTCTCTCAATGAACGCTAAGATGGCCGATTCCCGTAACGAGTTGTAGGTCGACTGACAATCGTCCCCTCTAAAACTCTAAAGTAAAAGCTAGGCAAGCGTGCTCCACCGTCGGCCACGTCGTCACTTTCCATCAGGTGAGACAGTGGCCAAACGCAAGCATATCACTCATAAAAAAGAAATATGTATCTAGTAGAAATAGGCAAACCTACATGATGTAAGCACGGAAACGGAAACTATACGAAACATAACCTGCCTTATGCCAATACTGGTCCATGCCAAAACCCAGGCTTTGTCAGCATAATATAATAGCTTTTGGTAAAATAATTACTTAGAGCTATGTTTTTTAAATAACACAATCTGCGGTTCTAATAGTACTAGTTTAAATCGAGCTCAAATTAATTAATCAATTGACATATTGTTTTCTAATGTTTGCGCGAATTTCACTCACTATAATGAAACAATTTTTTACGGATTTTATCGCGGTTTATTAAGATTTTTACAAGCCCGACGTTTCGGATACTTTACAGCAACCATGGTCACGGGAGGACTGAGGTGACAGATGTCCTAATGTTACAAAGTTATTCGAAACTACCCTATGATACATCATTATTTTAATAAGTCCTCTCTACGCAGAAAGTGCTAACTGCATCTTTAATCTGTGGCATATTCTGCTTGGTTTTTGATTTAATTATTTTAATAATGGGATCCCAAGCAGGTGGTAAGAGCCAGCCATCTTCTCTATTGAAATTTGGATGTTTTTTAATTTCAATATCCTCGCGGATCATCCTTGGTTGGAATCGGTGTTCTTTTGCGAGTATCTGTGGTTTATCAAATCTAATATAATGGCGAGCTTTGTCTAGACTATGTTCACAGATTGCAGACTTAGTGTAGCGACGGTGTTTTAAGTCAGCTATATGTTCTTTAACGCGAGTTTGTAAAAAATTTTGTAAAATTTAAAAATCCGGCTTGTAAAAATCTTAATAAACCGCGATAAAATCCGTAAAAATTGTTTCATTATAATAATCAATTGACATTCGAGTCTCTATGGCTTCTGCACTATGAGTAGAATGTACTGACGTACGGTGCTGGTAGACGGCCACAGATAAAAAAAACTCATCTGTCGCCATCTACCAGCACCGTACGTCACTCCACCATGGTTCAAGCTTTGTCGCGGCGGTGGGGCTCAGTAGCCTAAGGTATGCCCAGCACCTTGGGCGAGGCTAATTGAGCCGAGGAAGCTGTGTGTGGGACAAAAGAGTAGGGGCACAAGGGGCGAGGATGGGAACCTCACCACATTGTACTGTCCCGACGTTGGGAGGGGTTGTTTTGTGGTGCGGGACAACTCCTCTGAGGAGGTGACGGCGGTCCCTTGAGGGACTGACTAGACGTCGAGGTGCCCTGTTTGCTCATTAGATCCGGGGCACCTCATCAAAAGCGGCATTGGTGGCACTCGCCGGATTTTAGTGGGTAGAGCTGCGTCCACCTTACCACCTTTCGGGCGCAGCGAGTCCCACATACCCGCCTGGGGAGACCCACTCCCCCGCGGGATACCTCAGAGCATTTCCCGGCGTAAAAGAAAAAAAAGCACCGTATGTCAGTCTCCCCGTGATCATGGCGATTGAAACATTACCGAAATATCGGGACCTCGATAAACCTATAAACGCGGTAAGCACCCGTAACAATATTTATTTTAATATAATGATCTTGATGATCATTCGAGACATATCGTACATTAATAAAACATAAACATATTTTGTTTACAACATTAAAATGCCGGAAATGTATTTCATACACAGTAAGCCAGCGTATTTATATTAAGACATGAATTACGGACACACAATTTTAGAATATAAAATTATTATTAATTTACGCTATCAACATTCAACTACTACTAGCTTAGACATAAGCTTTGCATGCCAAAAAGTCTTATGAACTCGTTAGTTCCTTTGTTCCAAATCTCCAGTTTAAAATGGAAAAGTTTTGGAAGTTTATACATGTGGTTTTACAGATCCGAGACCGGAGATACAGGTAGAAGTAGAAGTAAAAAAAATAGAAGAGTGGGGCAAACGTTAGTTCATCGGTGGAAAATGACCAGCGATTGGCATGAACACGCACAAGGAGGGTTTATGGAAAGATAAGACCTTTCCAAAATAATTGACACAAATTAAAAAAAAGATAGAAAACTAAGGTTAACGATATCACGAAAATAATTAAGCTCGTTGAAGTGGCAATGGGCTGGTCCCACACTCAGGAGAACGGATGGCCTATAGGCCAATAAGGTTTAAGAGTGGAGGCCACGTTAACCAGGTGGGAAGACGATCTCCGTGCGGTGGCCGGTGTTAGATGCGGTGGCAAGCGATCGTCCGTTTTGGCGTTCATTGAGAGCCTATGTTTAGCAGTGGATGGCTGATGATGATGAAAAAAAAAATGTTGGCTGTCTCGCTATAACTGGAAATCTATATGTATCTTTCTACGAAAGATCAAATAAAATAAATAATTTTTGTGAGGGTGTAGCCGGTAGCGACTAAAAATGTCAGTCATTTTTCCGCTGTTCGTGTGACGTGACATGTTCACGGCGACCGACGCCGCGGGGTATTGACCAAACCACTTGTGAAGTCGTGAGGAACCAATTACATGTGTTAGTCGCCTGTAAACACCATGTACGCTGACAAGCGGGCTCGACTTGCGTTTATTGAGAGGCGGGCTCAGCAGTCGGTTACAGGCCAATGAAATCTACAGGAAATTTCCAAGTATTTTCAGGATCACCATGTATCCTAAAAAAACTTAATACTCCATTTATTTGTTTCTGAATAGTGTGAGTCCGCAACTGTTCCTAAGAATGATAGATAGCTCATAGCCATATTTTTAATATCTGTACATATTCTGTAGACTTTTCATAGATATTTTTATGTGTATTTACATAAATCTGATTAATTTACTTTCTTGTGAATGTTCAATAAACTTCACTTGTTGATCCAAAATGTGTTACATAAAGATGAACACAGCAATACAATTTTTGACGTGACAACGTCTTGTATTTCGATGGAGCCAGCTGAAAGAACGAAAAAACATGACGCATGCGGCGTTACCTCGCTCTGAGGCGTTCCATTTTCTTATGACGTTGTCACGTTCAACTATCGTCAGTAAACCGACTTTACAGACAACCGATTTTTTTCCCTTTTTAAGGATCCCTAAAAAAAGAAACAAATACGAAAAAGCTATTAATTTTTTTATCGAAATATTATTTTAATTATTGTAGCCTCGTGATAAAGAATATCAAGGTGGATTCCGGGATGTCAGGCAATTAAAATGTAAATGCATTTTTTACTTTGTAAGAGGAACTTTTTGCTTTGCATCATCCGAATTGGGTCGGCACGATCGGGGTGGTACCTCTCGCTCACATAACACCGGCGTAAAGTGACAGCTATGCTGTCGCGTTTCGAGCAGTTTGTGAGTTTCCGGTGACCCATTGGGGGTCTATGCGATAAAAAAATACTTCTATTATTTACGAGCAGCCTGCTGACGATGAGGAAAGACCACAAGAGGGAAAGTGATACAGAAGAGAGGTCACGACCCTCAGCACTGAGGAACACGAAGCAAGGAAGAGGAGCTTGCGGATGCATCGTCTCGGCGTTCATTGAAATAGACCGACGTCGATCACTACATGAATTCGGGCTGATAATGATGACGAATAGACGTATTTTATTCACCTTTTTTTAACGCCGGGAAATGCTCTGAGGCATCCCGCGGGGGAGTAGCCCCAGGCGGGTACGTGGGACTAGCTGCGCTCGAAAACTGGCAAGTGGACCCAGCTCTATCCACTAAAACCGCATTTAGTGAGGTGCCCCGGATCTGTTGAGCAAACAGGGACCTCGACGGCTAGTCAGTCGGGGGACCGACGCCACCTCCGCAAAGGGGTTGTCCCACACCACAACAATTTTATAAACTAAGTCAGTCACTATATTAAAATAAATAAATAATGACTAATTAACTTGTATAGAATTGAATTTAATGTCTTTTTGGCTATCCTTATATTCTTTTAAAATGTTATTATTATAAATCATACAAAAATTTTGGGTGTCAGTCCTTTTGTTAAGAGTATCATTTACTTTTATCCAGATCATCTCACTTATGTTTCGTTTGAACCAGTTCTGTTCCCTATCCAAATTGTATTGTCAAATTCAAAGTTTCCAAGTTATGCCAAAAAAGACATTAAATTCAATTCTTTAAAAGTTAATTATAATAATATTTTGTGTAATGTTAGTACTAATAAATATTTACTTATTATAAGCCAGGAGGAGGTTGAAAATAACGACCTAAATTAAAAAGATTGATTGTTTTTATGTTTGTTATAAATTTCTTAATACTTACAGAATGTGTTTCACATACAAACGTAAACAAGGATGTTTGTGCGGGTAATATTTTATTAAGGTAAGTATTTGTAACATGTGTACATAAATATTAGCGTTTTGCACTTCTCCACATAGCTCGGTCCAAACAATTCTCTTTACATATACATAACATACAAATAATACGAAGTACATACTTTCTATAAATAATCAATATAATTAATTATATGATTTTCGTAATTAAACAAAAAAAATGATAATTATTTGATAACAATAATTTATACACATCTTTTGATGGTACGATAATAATCTAATCTATTCGAATAATAGGAATTATTTTGGGAATTCCTCGCTGCCGCCAAAAAGTGACACCTGTCATTTCATATCACTTTTCGAATTTCATGTTTAGATTGTCATTTTCTTTCCTTCGGTAGTAGATATATTTCTTAGTAGCAATTGGCAAATACTTCCCAAACATAAAAAGAAGAATTCGTCAGGGTAATAAATAATAATGGCTTACCTACTAAACCGATGAAGCTCTAAATGCCATAAGGCCAACAGCATAGGTCTATTCGAAAAAAAGGCTCAATGGTTATGGGTTTGACGATTGAAGCGGTTAAAGATGTTCTTAAAAATCCAGGTTACTTTTACAGAGTACAAATGTATATTATATCATCTTCAATATGACATTTACACTAGATATCAATGAAGGCTTTGATGAAATATAGTTGTTGACAAGAAATTACTGTTCGAAATAAATTTTAATCCGATACACAATTATGCAATTTTTTGGCAACTACATAAATTGATGTATTGTGCCATACACAAAACGCGTTGCAGGTTGATGTACTTTATTTAGTCAACATTTAAAACTTTTTGGTAACACAATAAACTTAATGTTTTTGTGACCACAACTGGCAACACTTCATTGTTGCAGTTGCGCTTTACACTTGGCGTGATGTGATAATAAATGTTATTATTGTTAGAAAGACATGGAGAGATAGTATAGATATAAATTGGCAGACGAGTCACCACTCACCTGACGGGAGTGGGCCGCTTCACCCCTGAACATAACCAAGTCCCTGAATAACCCTGGCACGTCATTAATGCGTTGCCTATCCTGTGGCGTGAGACGGGAAGTCTTAGCGCCAGTGCAATTGCTCTAATGCATACGAATTGGACCGGCACGACCGGGGTGGTACCTGTCGCTCACATGGTACACACTCAAAAGAACACACAAAGACACCGCTTGGGCCTCGGAGTCGTGAGCGATGTTGACCCTCACACATGAAAACCACGTCGATCCGAATCGACCGCGAAAGTTAAGGTTCGAATCAAATTCGAGTAGACGACAATTCAGGGCGCGTAAACAGCGCGTTTGATTCTACGGATATACCACACGTGACCCCTACTCCTACCCCTCCAGAAGGTGAGCTGAGGGCCGACCTCATGTTAAAGTAAAATTCAACCGTATCTGATTTGACTAGTCTAAATCCTACTCTCCCGAGATTACACACGACGGAGGGCGGACCCCCTCTCGAATAGTTCTTAGGTGAGCCATATCTGCTTACTTATTGTTACGATCGAGCTTACTGGCTATCAGGCCGAAAAGTGTAGCCCTTTCGAAAAAAAGACAACAAGTGGGCTTCGGCCTGATGGAGCAAAATGCCACAGATACCATCTTGCTCAGTCGGGAAATCTTCCTTAGGGGCATCCCCTACAATTCCATAGCGAGGATGTCTATGGGCGTCGGCAGTAACCTAAGGCTCCCCGTCTGCTCATTTTCCTCCTTATGCCATACAACAAAAAAATATATATATACCACCTTCTTTCCGAAACACAGCTGATTTACGATAGAAATAATGGTGATCAGGAGGCAAACGAGCAGTCGGAGCCTCACGGCGCCGACGCCCATACACATCCACACAAACAAGGCCACGCAGATGCGCCGCCCTCCTTTTCCCTTTCCCCTCCATTGGGGTACCGGAAACTAACAAACCGCATGAAACGCGACAGCATAGCTGTCACTTGACACTGTTGTTATGAGCGAGAGGTACCACCCCGGTCGTGCTGGCCCAGTTCGGCTGCGATGCACCATGGCACTACCTTTTACGATTTTTTAAGGCTTTTCTGCAAAAAAAGGATTAAACAAGATTGACCATAGACAAGTAGGTCGCATCAAAACCTCACCATGGTTCAGGCCTTGTCGTGGCGGTGGGGCTCAGTAACGTAGGGTGAGCGGTGCACCTTGGGCGAAGCTAATTGGGCCGAGGGGGCTCTTTGTACCCCTCTAATATATATATAATAAGAAGAGGGGACAGCAGAGCAGGGGGCAAGGGGTGAGGATGGGAACCTCACCCCATTGTACTGTCCCGACGTTGGGAGGGTTTGTTCTTTGGTGCGGGACAACCTCTATGTGGAGGTGGCGTCGGTCCCTTGCGGGACTGACTAGCCGTCGAGGTGCCCTGTTTGTTTTCTAGATCCGGGGCACCTCACCAAAGGCGGCATTGGTGGCACTCGCCGGGTTTTAGTGGGTAGAGCTGCGTCCATTTACCAGCTGTCGGGCGCAGCGAGTCCCACATACCCGCGTGGGGAGACCCACTCCCCCGCGGGATGCCTTAGAGCATTTCCCGGCGTTAAAGAAAAAAAAAAATAAAGGTCGCATCAAAACGTGTACGTACGTGTGTTTGTCCGTCACGTGCTATCAATTACTTTAGATTAGCTATTAGTTTCATCAACACTTTTATCGATTAAGCTAACATCGTTTATCAGTTGACACAGTGGGTGACGGAATCGTCAAGAATTGCGGTGGGACCACAGAAATATATGTGGGTGGGACGCTTGTGCCGCGTCTGGAAGATGGTGGTGTCTTGATAAGTCTTCTGTCAGCTTGGCTTCTCTAGCAGGACAGGCAGAGTAATTACTGTAATGTCTCAGGACAGACAATGCGTGAATGCCTGGGTTAGATCGGGGAAAAATCGTTTTATAAGCAACGTTGCCATAAATATTATAGACACAGCAAAACGTCGAGATTTATTGGTGTACACAGGTTACGTGCTATTTTTTACCAGCTATGTATATAAAAGCCAAAATTATGTGATACTGAAGTAACAAAACAAAAATAGACATTTTTTTTCGGAAGGGCTAGACTTTTCGGCTTATAAGCTCAATCGGTACAGTAAATGAGCAGATGGCTCACTTAAGAAATATTTGGAAGGGGGACGCCCCCTTTCAAATATTAAAAAATTTCTTTCAAATATTTTTTTACCTCTATGCGCAAAATTTTGACAATTTTTGTCAGAAAATCAACGATTGTAAATTATAGTCTTACAGTATTATCGACAAAAGATCTTTAAACTTTCAACTGGTCATGGCGACAAAATTAATATAACGTACAAATAATATAATAACATACAAATGACGCTTTTCCTAACGTTCACTGAGAAAATGATATACAATTACACGAACAAAATTATAAAGCGGTTAATTTTAAAATTGCATTGGCCTGATTGTGTCAACTAATTCAGCACACCACATGTTCTTGGGATTGCCAAAACACACACATGCTTTGAGAGCTTCTAACTGACTGAATCATCGGACACAACCAGATGGAGTAGTAACGTGAGCCATACAATTCCGAAACTGGTCAGTGATTTGTCACTGACATGATAGCAATTAAACCAACCAGTGATCTGTATGTACGTTCCATTGGCCAATCAATTCCGAAATTCCCGATTTTCCGAATTTCCGATTCCGAAATTCGTCGTCTTGGCGTTCATTGAAGGAGGCCTATGTTCAGCAGTGGACGGATAAATGACGATGATGATCATGATTACGATGACCGCGGCATACTATGGTGTGCTACCAAAGCATCCTATACAATTGTTACATCGACAAGTAATAAAATGAGCACATCAGCATATCGTCGAGGTAAAAGGAACCAACCAAATAGGCATTATTGGGAATAACTAAAAAACGGCTTGTCAGATCTTAATAAAATTAATATGGGACCAAATTGGAAGCACCAGCTTTCAAACAAAAAAATAACCATCGAAATCCATTCACAAATGGAGGAGATATCGTGTCACATACATACAAAAAAAAACATACAGACGAATTAAGAACCTCCTCTTTTTTGAAGTCGGTTAAAAATGGAGTTCACTTCGCATGCAGCTGAGTTCTAGTTTCTGATATTTTTTTACAAATAGTGCTGGCGTTTTTTTTCTAAAAAAATTACACAAAATGATCTGCTAACTTCACGCACCTGGCAGATCATTTTGCAGAAAATCGAAAAAATTAACGTGAGTTCTGTCTGCATGCAGATGAGTTCTATATTTTCAAATACTTTTTACAAATAATCCTGGCGTTTTTATCTCGAAAAAAAGACACTTGAAATTTTTACTCAATCATCTGCTAACTTCACGCACCTGGCAGATCATTTTGCAGAAAATCGAAAAAACCGTGGGTTCCAGGGGCGTAGCCACTGCCGTATCTGCCGTATCAACTATACGGGGCCCCCGGGCCACAGGCGCCCCCACGTGCGTAAGCAAAAATTAATAAAAACTTGTCACTATTGTCCATAGAGGTAGAAACTTTAGAAAAACTAAAGTCATCATCAGCTATAAATGATTTAATAAATCAGTTTGTCGAAAAAAAGGCAAGGAGAGGGTATATTTAATTTGAATTGTTTGTAAGAATTTTGGAAAAAGTGACAGATAGATAATTGATATTTTTTTTTAATTTTATACAAACATTATTTTTCTTTTGTGAGAAATCTTTACCCTTCGTAAGGGCCCCCAAACAAATTTTTATACGGGGCCCCGTCAAGGCACGCTACGCCACTGGTGAGTTCCATAGTCCCTAATATTTTTTACAAAAAATCCTGCCAGGTGCCTCGCAGATCATTTTGTAAATACAAGTGTAATTTTTTGGGTAAAAAACCTGCAGAACTGTGTATTAGGAACTTAGTATCAGGAACTATACAACTGAGCTGCATGCGAATGGAACTCCAATTTATTTGTGATCTGCTTAGTTCGCGGGCATGGTGATTCGGCCATGTGGGCGTTGATTGGAGAATAGAGATGGGATATCTTCAGCGAACAGCAGTGCACTAAAAAGAAATCATAATGTTGATACGGTTTCATGACTCTGTTGGATGTATGGTCTGATGGTATAACGAATCTGTTATAATAATGGATGAAGATGAATGGATTCATAATACAGCTAACGTACAAAAAAATTTAAATACAGTCTTGAGTCTAGTAGTTTACCATAAGTTTAAAGTTTAAGCTTTCGACCTAATGTTATTAGGTTTAAGTAGTACTTGATTCCCCACCATGGTTCAGGCCTTGTCGTGGCGGTGGGGCTCAGTAGCCTAGGGTGAGCCCTGCAGCACCTTGGGCGAAGCTAATTGGACCAAGGGGGCTCTTTGTACCCCTCTTATAAGAAGAGGGGACATAAGAGCAGGGGGCAAGGGGTGAGGATGGGAACCTCACCCCATTGTACTGTCCCGACGTTGGGAGGGGTTGTTCTGTGGTGCAGGACAACCTCTCTGTCGAGGTGGCGTCATTCCCTTGCGGGACTGACTAGCCGTCGAGGTGCCCTGTTTGTTTACTAGATCCGGGGCACCTCACCAAAGGCGGCATTGGTAGCACTCGCCGGGTTTTAGTGGTTAGAGCTGCGTCCACTTACCAGCTGTCTGGCGCAGCGAGTCCCACATACCCGCGTGGGGAGGTCCACTCCCCCGCGGGATGCCTCAGCATTTCCCGGCGTTAAAGAAAAAAAAGTAGTACTTGATTGTAAATACTTCTTCTTTAATTATTATTCGTGTCTTATCTATCGTATTTTCTATTTTGCTGCACATTTCCAGTTCCCACATAACAGAAGTTGTATTAGTACAATCATGATAATATGCCATACAAAATAATTGCTTCGTGTCCCTCACATTAGCTGCTGATAGTTTTATATTTCGCTTTATTTTCACATTGTATGTTTGAGTTACAATTGTCTTAAGTTATGCCGCTAATTACGGAACATTCCAGTAGCGTAAATATACCATCTGAGATCCATAGCTACAAAAATTTTCATTATAGCACATTTCTCATCCTATCAATAAAACTACATCGCATACCCGCAACGCTTAAAGTCTCCCTTTACTTTGTAACAACTTTTTTGACGTGATAACGTCTTATAAATTGATGAACACCGGCAGCGTGCACGAAAAAGTGTCTCGTTCCGCCTGAGCCTGTCATACGATAGACAGGCCCAAGCGTTGGCTTGGAAACCATTATTTATTACAAATGTTAATCCGCGACAATATGTTTTGTGTTTATTTCTACAATTTAATAAGATGTAATTGATTTTCTCCATAATTTTCAATCTAATTTCATTTTGTTCACTTCAATTAACTGTTTTAACTGTTTGTTTGCGGCAAAAAAGGAACTTAATTCATTTTTCATCAATGTTTCTTTATGACTTTATCACGTAAAACTATCGACCGTAAACAGATTTTATAGACAACCATTTTTTTCAATAACCTTGGACCCAGGCTTTAAAATAGTCATCACATTATTTTCGTATCGCATCTATTTGGTATCATGGCACATAATTTATTATATCGAAGACGTTTAAAAAAAAAGTGTATGTAGAGTAAGAAAAAAGATGGTAACCACCCTATAGTTAAACACACAGGCTAGAAAATGTGCAGATTAAAGAAAGAAGATTGTGTATAATCTGTAATAGACTCTTATGATTTAATAGTCTTAGATATATTATTATGTTTCAATAATTTTACGAAATAACAAAGAACGTAAAACTTAACGTTAAGTATATTATTAAAAAGGAGTCCCTTTAGGCACGGTCCCGAAGATACTGGCCGCGTTCCCCCTTTGAATTGCTAGACTAATTCTTTGTCCGAGGTAGCTGCCAGCTCTTCGGTCTCCTGTGATGTCGACTAACCTTTTTGTTATTTCCTTAAAGAGCCTTATAGCGCTAGGACCCCACGGACCAAGGGTCTCGACAACGAATTGGACGAAATCATATTCGGAGCCTATTTGCATGTTTTAGCTTTTTCAGCCGCTTATAATATTACTTTTGTTATAACTTTATACACTATACATTATAATATTGTGGACAAACGTACCGTTAGCGGTTCCCAGTGCAATGCATTCTGTCCTGCAGTCCGTGTTGTGATCATTTATATGATAAAACGTGTGAAGGAGCAATGTTTGTTAAACAGTATAATGTTTATATCATTACCAAGTCAAGAATGTCTACAATATAACGATGTTTAAACTGTCGTACTGTTTTATTTGTATTTATTAAATACATTTTGTTTTTTAATAGTCTTATTTAATATTTTAATGCATTAAATTATCTTCATGACAATATATCTTATTGTAAGCCGTAATATCGCCATGTCCCTTGGGAGCATAGCTTTAACCTATACTATACTCGCGTTTGCACATAACATAGTACCTACTGTCCCTCTCTGGGGCATAGCTTTGATATACGACTCGCTATATACTCGCTCTTACGAAAGTTTTATATATACGGACAAGGCTCTAATTAATATCTCTAATTAGATTCTTATATGACTAAATTAGCAAAATATTGACATGTTCATATGAGTCTACTAGCTAATGGCGTACATCTAATATAAAAGGAACTATCTTAATATCTATGGCCTGTTCGACGATTTCTTGTCCGCTATAGTTTCCATATCCTGATCAGGATAATCAGGATGTAGCACATCGAAGGAAGGCATAAGGTGCGCAAGTTACCTACATCACTTGTGTGGTTTTTTAGTCTCTCACTCATTCTAAAGAAGTGGAGTATACCTACTTAATATAAATTAATAAAAAAGTCGATACTAAAAAGTAAAAAAATATATAGTTAAAAAAATCCCAAAACAAAACGCTTTAATAGCAAAACGAACTAAAACTTTGAAAATATTTTTTAATTAAATGGATTAACAAAAGGTATATGTATACCTATATTTCTTATTGTAAAAAAGCGTATGGTGCTTTGTACTAAGCTTTTGTACCAACTTCACTTTTAGAAATGGACAGCGACGAAATATTTTTAACAATCCATATCGAGAACCTCACGCTTTTTACAATAAGATAAAACTTATCGTCGATATTGGTGATAGTAAAACTTCCTTGGTAAGTGGTAACTCTGATGATATAGAGCGACTAATAATTCTCTATGAATTTACTGTGATAATAAGTACGCAAAGCTTCGTTGCAACAAATGGTGGCAAATACATAAATATTTGATGAAAATATAAAATTCAACGGTCCGAAAAACATAATATTCACCATACTTTACAAAGATTTGTAGTATGCTTCAAATTGATTATATTTATAGTCTCTTCAGTAACGTAATTTGTGCAAAGACTGTTAAATAAAAAATAAAACTATGCCATTCTTTTTCTGTTATCCATTTACGGAATATTATATTTATACAGAGCTTTACTGACTGTTTGTAGGTACTACTTTTTTCAAATAAAAAATAGAATATCGGCGTTATATCAAAATGGCACGTCCATTCCTCCCATATCCGTGATCCAAGTGATGTCTCTAATTTAACACTAATGACCAAAACATACATCGCCACACCACCGTTGTTATTTGTGTGCACAGCTAAAGCAAACGTCAATTAATCATTTCCCGCCCTTTTAGCTGTCAACAATGATTTCTCGGAGGCCGGTATATATTATATTGTTATCTGTATTTTTAACACATTCCTATTTACGCTCACTTGATTTGAAGTGTTTGTAAATATCATAGACATAATAATATAGAAGGACTGGCATACCTACGAAAAAAAGGTGTATACCTACAACTCAAGTCGGCACTTAACATGGCTACCATTGCTAGGGTTTTGACAGCAAAACTACTATAAAAAGGCCACTTAAGATGGCGAATCAGGCACTCACTTACAGTTAAAAGTAAGTGAGTGCCTGATTCGTGTGTAAGTTTAAAGAAAGGGAAATCTCCTCTTATTTCCTAACTTCATGGTAAATAAGGTCTATTAAAACCTACTTTGTGTTTAACCATAATTAATCAAAGTTCTTAATTTAAAAATAAATAACACCCGACCAAATATGACAGTCTCTGGCCTAGTAGGTACACCATGTGTAAGTACATATTTAGGGACTTTATCTTGAAAAATATTTTTTGAGTGGCTTTACCTTAGATCAATACAGATTAAAATTTGATTTAAATTAATAATTTAAAAAAATAATTAAGTCCTTAAGTCTTGAATTTTAAATATATAATATAATTACTAATTGTCGGTAGATTTTCCATATCAGAGATGTTTATTGTAATAGAGATTGTAGTGATGAAAATGTACAAAGTATACTAAACTGTTCCAAATATCTTCTTGCAAAACTACCTCCATAATCCATTAAACATTTTGAACATAAATAATAGAAACAGATGAATATGTACACGAAAGATATTTTTATTATGAATTTAAATAGCATTCGCGTTGAAAGAGTGCCTCGGACCAAAACATTACGTTTTATATCTGCAGTAAAACTGTACAACATAAATAGCCCGCTATATACAGACTGATTCATATCATTCTACGTCAGTTGATAATTTGGATGACTTCCCTTACAGCTATTTCACCAAGCTTTGAATATGTTTATCAGAATAGAAAGCCTTGTTTTTAGGTATTAATTTTACGTATTAAAAAATGTATTGACTTATATTGACGACCTCCGGAGGTTGCGGGTTCTAAACCCGCCAGGGAACAAAGAATGTTTTTTGTGTTCCTGGGTCATGGATGTGTATTAAATATGTGTGTTTAATTTACTAAAATGTCAAAGTATTTAAGATATTGTTAGTCCCTAACTTTTATACAAGATTGCGCTAGTTGTCAAATTAGATCGCGCTATCGTTGTGTTCTGATCGTAACATATATACTCGCAACCTCCGAGTATTTTTGAGTGTTCTTAAAGAGAAAAGTAGAGTGTTCTTAAAGAGAAAAGTAGAGTGTTCTTAAAGAGAAAAGTAGAGTGTTCTTAAAGAGAAAAATAAAGTGTTTTAAAGTGTGAGTGTTTAACTTATTCATATGGACCATCGACCGCGGATAACAGTGAGTAAAAGTGCAAATATAAAATATTGACATAGTGAAATTAGTGAAGAGATTAGAGATAGTTACGGACTTAGAATAATTTCATCTCCGATAATATTTCTGGCAGTGAATTTGGACTTGTAATTTTTTCACGAACTGAACCTTAACTTATAGAATTTATACAATGGCAGATAAAAAATATATACAGTTAGAAAAATCTTCATCCAGAATTCAAAAATTACTTTCAAATACGAAAAAATGTGCTACTGATACAACATGTGTATGTGTGCAATGAACAAGAGGGTTTTTGGACTCACGTATGGAAATTTTACATGAGTATTGGGAAGCTTATACAAAAACTTATGAGGATCTTTCTCAATCGAAAGATACTGAAATCTTAAGGACCGAACACAAGCTTGATATAGAGAAAAACTTTGATGAAACTGAAGAACATTATTTGGACCTAAAGGCTTGGCTTAAGGATAAGTTACATGCGCTAACACAAAATCAATTTGAAACTGCAAAGTCTGATACTCAATCGGAAGTGCCCAAGTTGAGACCAAAATTCCCGCCGATATCAATACCTCAGTTTTCTGGCGACTACAATGAGTGGATGAGTTTTCGAGATTTGTTTCGCTCTCTGATACACCATGATGATCGTTTGAGTAAAATCGAAAAACATCACTATCTAAAGTCAAGTTTGACGGGAGAAGCGGAACAATTACTAAAGAATTATTCGCTAACTGAAGCTAACTACGATGACGCCTGGAAAAAACTCAATGAGAGATATGAAAACAAGAGAATGATTGTCAATAGCATACTCAATCGTTTCCTAAGTCAAAAGACATTGACGTCAGAATCTGCCAAGGGCATAAAGGATCTTCTAGATACCTCAAGCCAATGTCTCACGTCCTTAACTAATTTGAAAATTGACTCCTGGAATGCTATGGTCGTACACATCGTGGTCTCCAAGTTGGATATAGAGACTCGAAAACGTTGGGAGCAATCATTAGATGACTCCTCAAATATTCCCACCTATGAGGATCTCCATAGTTTCCTCGAGAAACAATTCCGAGCCATGGAAATGTACACGCCGAGCGCAAAACCTGTTGCACAAAAACTAACTAACATTAAAAGCTTTGCCACAAAAATAGAAAACACATGCACTTATTGCTCACAGAATCATTACATTTGCCACTGTAAAGATTTTGCCTTACGCTCCGTTGCTGAACGTCAAGATTTTGTAAAGAAAAACAACATTTGTTTTAATTGTCTCGTGAAAGGTCACGCAGTAGTCAGTTGTAGACAAAGTACAGTCTGCAAGAAATGTGGACGTCGTCATCACACCTTGCTGCACTTTACTACTTCTAAGGATAACAAAGTAGTAGAAACTGACAAGGAGAAAGATACCCAAACGGAAAATAGTACTGCACATCAAACTTATTGTAACATCAGTGTGAACTTGAAAGCTGAAACAAGAGATGATCTAGTTATTTTAGCTACTGCTGTTGTTCACGTGGACTCTAAGATTGGTGGTACTTACGCATTAAGAGCTCTTGTCGACCAGGGTTCACATGGTTCTTTCATCTCCGAAGCAGCTGCGCAGTTATTAAATCTTGATCGCACTCCCATTACTGGCAAAATCTCTGGAATTTCAAATACATCAGTGGTAACTACAAAGTCTATGGTCACACTTACAGTCCACTCCACAAAAACTCACCTCATTGTTGCCTTCACGTGAATTCCCACAAGATACTTGGCCTTCATCTATGCAGTTGGATCTGGCGGATCCTAACTTTCACAAGCCAGGATCTATCGATGTTTTATTGGGTGCCGACGTGCATGCTTACATACTACTGGAAGGCTTACACAAGTGTGATTCTCTTATTGCACTCAACTCTCGCCTAGGTTGGTTAATCTCCGGCAGAGTTTCACAAACTGATTCGACAGCATACGAACACAATACGGTTGTTATGCAAACTAAAATTGAGATGGATCAGTTACTCAGACGATTCTGGGAAATTGAAGAGAATCTACCTCACAAAAAACCGATGACCGATTTAGAAAGACAATGTGAAGAACACTTCAAAAGCACTCACACTCGCAATGATTTCGGTCGTTATATTGTACGGTTACCATTTAAAGATAGCACCCCCACAAACCTTGGTGATTCTAAACGTCTTGCAATTCGGCGCTTACTACAGATGGAGAAACGTTTTACACATAAGCCTGAATTTCGTGAAGAATATCACAAATTTTTGAAGCAGTATGAATCCCAAGGTCATATGATGATGGTACCTGAAAAAGAAAGAGTTACACAAAAGGTTTATTACCTACCTCACCACGTTGTCCTTAGGCCGACGAGTCTAACCACGAAACTACGTGTAGTATTCGACGGAAGCGCTGCACCTGAAAAAGGAAAGTCATTAAACGATGAACTTTTAATTGGTTATCCACTTCAACAAGATGTCAGAGATCTCATAACTCGCTGGAGACAACACAAAATTTGTTTAGTCGCAGATATTCGTCAAATGTACCGTCAGATTTTGACATCAAAGGAAGACGTTGACTATCAAAGAATATTATGGCGAGAATCTCCAAGACAATCTATAAATGAATATAGACTACTTACCGTCACGTATGGAACATCTTGTGCACCATTTTTAGCCATACGCACTCTTCATCAGTTGGCTGAAGATGAAAAGAAAGACTTCCCTACTGAAGCTGACATCCTGAAACGTGACTTTTACATGGATGACCTATTAACGGGAGCCTCCACCACTGAAGATGCTGTAGTGCTACAAAAAAGATTGACTGAACTTTTAGCTCGCGGTGGGTTTCCTTTACACAAGTGGTCCTCTAATAGTAAAGTAGTTTTATCCCAAATATCCAGTGTGGATAAAGACTCACAAAGTGTGGTAAATATTAAAATTGAAGACACAATCAAAACGTTAGGTATAACATGGAACTCTGACTCTGATAACTTTGAACTAAATTGTAATTTAAATCACTGTTCTAACACAATTACAAAAAGAAATGTATTATCCAATATTGCTAAATCTTTCGATCCACTAGGTTGGCTAACACCCACGATTATACTACTTAAAATATTTATGCAAAAGTTGTGGTTAGCTGGCTTAGATTGGGATGAAGAGTTACCTACGGATCTTAAAGAGGAATGGATTACTTACCTTGATCATTTCACGCACATTGAAAGCATTCAGTTTCCACGATGGTTTGGAGTCTCCGATAATACAACCAAACGGGAGCTGCATGGATTCAGTGATGCCTCTTGTACTGCATATGCTGGAGTAGTGTACCTCAGAGTTTTGAACAATGCTGGCGAAGTTAACATCACTCTTGTTCTTGCGAAATCAAAGGTCGCCCCAGTTAAGCAGATTTCATTTCCACGATTAGAACTCTGTGGTGCAGTACTCGTTGCAAAAATGATACATCATGTGAAAACTGTTTTGAATATACCCGATGATGATGTTTATACCTGGACGGACTCTACCATAGTTTTGTCATGGTTGCGTAAAACACCCACTACTTGGACTACATTTGTTGCAAATCGGACTTCCGAAATTTTGACACTTACAAATAGTAATCAATGGCATCATGTTAGTTCTGCAAACAATCCTGCTGATTTAGCTTCACGTGGATGTTACCCTTCTGATCTACAGCAGTCAAAGCTATGGTGGACCGGACCTCCGTTTTTATGTAATTCGAATGAATTTGAATATTCTACATTTGATATTCCTCTAACTGAGTTGGAAAAGAAAGCTAACTCTAAAATATTATGTAATGTCAATTTTACCGATAATGATAATGTAATTTCTTTTCTTAAATGATTCTCGAAGCTGTCAAAATTGATTCGAGTCACTGTTTATTGCTTTCGTTATTTTAACCTATGTAGAGCTAGAGCAACTAAGAAACCGTTTACTGAAACTGATTATTTAAGTGCTAATGAACTTGATCATGCTCTTAATCGTTGTATCAAACTGTCACAATCTATTTCGTTTCCAGATGAGATCTCTCGCTTATCACTAGGTAAACAAGTTCACAAATCTAGTAAAATTTATACACTTCACCCCTTTATAGATGATAAAGGTATTGTTCGTGTTGGTTGTCGACTCGCGAATGCAGAGATTCCAAATAATATGAAAAGTCCCATTCTTTTAAGTGGAAATTGTGCCCTATCTAAACTTATTGTTTCAAACGCACATTTGAAATCCCTGCACGGAGGACATCAACTTACTTTGAATTTTATTAGACAAAAGTTTTGGATCATACGAGTTAAAAATATTATTAGAACTGTAATTCACAAATGTATTCCTTGTTTTAAGCAGAAGGCTAATCCACTCTCTCCATTTATGTCAAACTTGCCCAAATTTCGTATTAAACCTAATCATCCTTTTCTTATAAGTGGAGTAGACTTTTGTGGACCCTTTACAATGAAACTATATCCAGGTAGATGTAAGAAAATTAGTAAAGTTTACATTTGTCTCTTTGTATGTACCGTCACAAAAGCTATTCACTTGGAATTAGTGACCGACCTTACTTCTGCTGCGTTTATTGCGGCATTTCGACGTTTCACCGCTCGACGTGGTCACTGCAAAGAAATTTGGAGTGATCATGGAACGAACTTCATTGGCGCGTCACGTGACCTAAATCTCGCATTTAAGAATTCACAATCTCAACTTATCAAAGAGATTTCTGAACTTCTTGCGAATGAATTCACACAGTGGAAATTCATACCCCCTCGAGCTCCACACTTTGGTGGGATTTGGGAGTCTGGAGTGAAAAGTATCAAAGGACATTTAAAACGAGTTGTAGGCAAAGTGTTTCTCACGTATGAAGAATTTGCTAGACTTTTAGCTCAAGTTGAAGCTTGTGTGAATTCCCGTCCTCTCACGCTTATCAATTCCACTCTGGATGAACCTCCTTTAACGCCAAGTCACTTTCTCGTCGGAGAGCCCTTAATTAGTGTTCCTGAGCCATCTTTAATAGATGTTAAAATAAGCCCGTTGAATCGATGGCTTATAATCCAACGTATGATACAATGTTTATGGCGCCGTTGGCAAAACGAATATTTAACTACTCTTCAACATCGTCACAAATGGAACACGACCAAACCTGATCTCCCACTTGGCACTGTCGTTCTTGTTAAAGATGACACACTTCCACCTGGAAAATGGCTTTTGGGACGTATTATCCGGAAACACCCAGGCGCAGATGGTATCACAAGAGTTGTTAACCTTAAAATCCAAACATAATCTTTAAAAGAGACCAATTGTAAAATTATGCCCTCTGCCCCTGGATGATCCTGACTCACAGTGATAATTTAAGTTATTTTTTGTTAGATTTTCTTCCGCTTCAAGTCTTAAGGACTTAAGTCGTCCTTGGCCGGCGGTATGTTTAATTTACTAAAATGTCAAAGTATTTAAGATATTGTTAGTCCCTAACTTTTATACAAGATTGCGCTAGTTGTCAAATTAGATCGCGCTATCGTTGTGTTCTGATCGTAACATATTATATACTCGCAACCTCCGAGTATTTTTGAGTGTTCTTAAAGAGAAAAGTAGAGTGTTCTTAAAGAGAAAAGTAGAGTGTTCTTAAAGAGAAAAATAAAGTGTTTTAAAGTGTGAGTGTTTAACTTAATCAATGTGTATTACATAATAAAAATCTTAAATATATGTATAGTATAAAAGTATTAAATATATTTCCGTGTCTGGTACCCAGTAACATAAGTTCTACGAGAACTTACCACGGGACCAGATAGACGTGGTGTGAAAGCGTCCATAAATATTATAACTTCTTTCTGGATTTCTTGTTTTCCAATTTCCTCTCTCACAGTGTTACAAAGTTGACTTGGATATACATTTTTCTATGATTTGTGCGGAAATGCGGAAAAATTGTCCGCCAGTTAGTTGCGGACCGCCACGTATGGAGGACGGACGTGCGGTTTCATGTGATACAGATTTCTAACTTCTATAATGTATGATCTCGGGCTTTTTTAAGTAATCGCCTGCAATGAGTGGTATTTTTCGGAAGTTCGCGATAAATGTTTAATCTTCACTAGTACGTGTTATCTTGTTTTTGTTCTTGAGTAAAGAACGTTTACGCTTTGTGTATTCATAAACTGCCCTTTTAGAATCATCGGAACATTAAACTTATTAAAAAAAATGAAAGACGCAATTAAATTAAAGCGTTACAGGGCTTCTCATAATTTTGGCAAAAAACCCTAAAATATGAAGACCAAATTATGAAATTTTTGAAGTTATACTTCTTTTCACGCGTTAGGGAAAAATTATGCGAGTAAATTTTTAAGATGCGCGCGCACACCGTCGCGAAAATCCGACACCTTGAAGTTAGCTTTAAGGGCCCTTATCCCAAATTGTTGTTTCTAGATCGAGGTGTTTTCATAGAAGTCGTCATTTTAAAATAATAATAAAAAAATAGGGTATAGATACATCTTTGATCTAGGGATTTTTTTGGATAAAAATACAATATTTAACATTTTACATGATCAAAAAAAATTCTAAAGTAACGTCGATTTTAAAAGCAAATTGAGTAGTATGAGACTTCGGGTAACTCAATTTAAATGAAACTTTTACATTTAAATTGCTAAACGGGGATGACGTGGAAATGATTGGATAGATCTTTATTATATCATTTCAAAAATTTTTGAAAAATAAAAAACGATAAAAATGGCTCTCGCGCATCGCACCACGTCGCGCCAATACCCAGCCGGGCGTCATCGAAGTAGGACCTGTGCCGCTTTTGCTCGTGACTACGTTGTTACCGCGCATTTTATATTATTACGTCTAAATAAATGAGACGACACAGTATAAATAATATAGCCACTTAATACTTACTAACAATTGTTGTTCTTAGTTGTAATTAGTTTGCAATACAAAACCTTTAATTAGTGTAAATAAATAGATACTTGAGTTTGTGTAGTACCTAGTTATTTAATTGAAATGGCGAATAAAAAAAGTTAAATAAGGAAAAAGAATCTTAATACAGTTTTATCACAAACTAGCTGTTGCCCGCAGCTTCGCCCGCGTTAACTTAGATATACAACCATATACGCATTGATGATAATTATTTATCTATGGACGGGCGTAGGACTTTATTTTATAATATGTAGTGATTAATACCGTATTTTTGTGAATAGCTTTTACATTACCGCTTTATAATTGGCAGTTTTTTAAAGTATTAAAATGGATATAGGTAGTATGTTATATTTAACTAATGTAGACATATTATGCCATCGCGGACTTTTCAGTATGCAAATTTAGGATACACAATTCTACCATACATTGATACAATAATAATTAATACGGAACCGGGCCCGGCTAAGCTGTATAATAATGTAGTACATTATTTTGATCTATCTGTTAGGGTTCATCCAGCGTTTGCAATGTAAGAGGTAGTGCCATGCTGCTTAGCAGCCGAATTGGGCCGGCAGGACCGGGGTGGTACCTCTCGCTCACATAACACCGGCTTCAAGTGACAGCTACAACGCAACGCATCTGCATAATCTTTGGTTGTGCGGATGTGTTTGGGCGTCGGTAGTCGCCAAACGGCTTCGACTGCTCATTGCCCTACTATTAAAAAAACCGCATCAAAATCCGTTGTGTAGTTTTAAAGATGTACAGCATACATACAGTCAGACGCGGGATGCGACTTTGCTTTATAGTTTATATAGTATAAAGTAGTGATGTCTTCTTCCAGAAATTGTTAACACTTGAAGAATTCAAATTGTCCGACAATAAAGAAAATGAGGAACCTTCATCACAAAATATTTCTGATTTGCAATCATTTCCTAGCCCCCTACCCACAGGGCAGTGTCGTGAGGACTATGGCCTAGACCCTCTTCTCAGAGGAGACCCGTGTCTAACATTAATCGATGATGTATGGGTCGATGAAAATGAACCTGGACCTAGCATACGACAACTAAATTTTGTTGAATTTTAAAACAATTAAAACAATTAATATAGTATAAAAGAATATGTTTGTCTACAATTTTTTAATCTCCTACAAGCATTCTTAGAATGATTGATTTTTTTTATAGCTTAGGCCTTAGGGGGACAAACGAGCATTCGGAGCCTTAGATGCGGTAGTCATCTAAGGCTCCCATAATAATAATAATATCTAAGGACGCTTTTTGCACCACGTCAATCTGGTCCCGTGGTAAGTTCTCGAAGAACCTGTGTTACCAGTTGTGTGTTACCAGTACCTTGTGTGTTAGTACCAGACAATGGAAATATATTTAATATTTTATACTATACACATATTTAAGGTTTTTTATTTATAATACACATATTTAATACACATCCATGAACCAGGAACACAGAAAACTTTTTGTTCCCTGGCGGGATTCGAACCCGCAACCTCCGGCTTGAACGCTAACGCGCTAACCATTGAGCCAAAGAGATCGTCCTCGTAAACATCCACACAAGAGATAATGCAGATGCATTACCCTCCTTCACCCCATCCCCTGCAATGGGACACCGGAAACTCATACACCGCAAGAAACGCGACAGCATAGGTGTCACTTGACGCCATTATCATGTGAACGAGAGGTACCCCTACGGTCGTGCCGGCCCAATTCGGCTGCAAGCAGCATGGCACTACCTTTAAGACCTATGTAGCTAATTTATACTTCCTAATCCTTACTAATATTATAAATGTGAAAGCATGGATGTTTGTTACGCTTTCACGTTAAAACTACTTAACCGATCATCACGAAACTTTGTACACATATTCTTGGAGGTATTAGAAGTAACATAGGATACTTTTTATAAAAAAAAAAACTAAAGAGAGGTGTCAAGGGACACCCGGATGGATCGAAGTTCCTTTCGATTAATTAGTGAAGAAATAAAACTATCTTATCCTGCGCAGACGAAGTCGCTGGCACCAGCTAGTATTTCTATATATCCAAAACTAGATAACTATAACAACAACGAGATTTTGTTAAGCATAATTATTAATTATCACATCTAAGAATAATTCGAGCATAGTCAATCTACTGCATATTCGTATACTGTGGCGTGCTTGCCGGCCGTGGTAGATCACCGGAGTTCATATAAAGACATCTCCCGCGCAACGCAAGTACAAACCGATTCGGTGCGTTAAATACCTATAGTTTTAGGAGAAGGGTCCCTTAATCTACATTATTTTATATAACAATTTTCACATAATGACAGTATAGACGTCAGAAGAAGATATATTTATAATAGTTTTTAACTACACACTAAGCAAAAAGATTACAGTGTAATGAAATTGTACTTCTAAACACGCGTTAGAAGTATATAATAATGTACACACACACAATTTTTTGTGATAACAATATTAATGGAATCATCTCAAAATAATAAAATCTATTCAATCATATAATATATGTATATGTCATTAATTACGTTGTAGAAAAAGTATAAGGTCTACGTAATGTAAAATTCTAACCCCAATCTACGTTAACAGAAGTTTATTCAATATCTATAAAAATAGAGAAACACAGATATGAGGGCCTTACGAAGTAAATAGTACAATCTATGACGTTATAACTTGTAGACGTAACGAAACAATATACTGATAGTAAAACGAAACATTGTACTTTTGTAAGAGGTAGTGCCATGCTGCTATGCATCCGAATAGGGCCGGCACCTGGTTATACAATAGTAGTCTTTGGCCGGCACGACCGGGGTGGTACCTCTCGCTCACTTAACACCGGCGTCAAGTGACAGCTATGCAGTCACGTTTCGTGGGGTTTGTGAGTTTCCGGTGATCTATGGGGGGATAGGGGAAAGGAGGGCAACATATCTGCATAACTTTTGGCTGGCGGGATGTCTATGGGCGTCGGTAGTCTCCGACTGCTCGGTTGACTCATTGTGAAATAAAAAAAAATAGCTAAATAGAAGCTTTTGGATGACATTTTCCTCATATTTTAGGGCAATTTTTACTACTACGAAACGCGACATGTCACTTTACGCCGGTGTTATGTGTGGCAAAGGTACCAGCCCGGTGGTACCATTTTCATTTGAAAAGTCAGTATAGTTAAAAAGCTTGAAAGAACTTTCAAATTCTCCTCAGATTTCTATATTATATCCTTGCATAATCCGAGATGTTGAGATGATCGTTACACTTTTTGTTATGAATCTTGACTCTTGTATTGTTTGGTATTTTTCCACAATACTTGTATTTTAAATATGTTTGCGAGATGTATGTTACGTTAATTACATTGTCGTAATAACACATAGTGTAATATTATTAATATTATTTTGAATTTCACGCGTATTGTTATCATCATGGTTATATTATTTCTCCCCTTTTTCGTTTTTTTCTAATATGAACACAGAGAAAACACAACAGATAAAAGGAAAGTGAAAATGTTCTTGAAGGGCTCATCTTGACCTTTACCCCTCCTATACCGGTGGGGGTCCTTTCCGTCCGGTCCCGCGGGGTGTAGAACAACCATGCACAATCGTTATTGTTATATTAAGTTTTAAAAGTTTTTTTAAATAAAAAACTTTTATGAATAGACATTAGATATTAGCCGTTTTGCGTTCATTGAAGGAAGCCTGTGTTCAGAAGTGGACGCATAAAGGCTGATGATGATGATGATGAAATAGACATTAAATTTAACCAAAATTTAACGATGAATTCAAACTATTAAAAACTTTGGATTAATATTACTTAGTATTAGGAATCTTATTAAATATTGCACACAAACAGCTATAACAAGTAACTACTAACTACATTCTCTATATTTTAACAGTAAACCCAGCTATGAGTAACCGCGGGAAAACCGCTAGTATATTAAATAAGAATCTAAGAAAATATCGTGTGTAAAAGGCAATAGTTAGTGATAGGGAAGTACTTATATTTAGATAATCTGATAAACATTTTGGCATCATTATCGTTCGGCTGCCTTGACGTTAATTGGTCCAATCTTAATGATAACATTCTTTATAATAATAACTAACGGAATCAACATTTATTGTTACAAAACATTTTGTAGTGGAATTGCGAATCTAAACTATTCTCGAATATAATTGAATATACACATTGGAAAATCGGTCAAGCCCAGGAGGAGTTTAGTGACATACGTTCAGAAGAATTACATGTATAAAGATATATTATGTCCTGTAATAAGGAAGTTTTTATTTATACAAAAATACAAAATTCCTATATAAATTGTAAGGCAAAGAAATTATAATATATATGCTGAAGGAATTACTTCAATAACTTGAAAAATGACAAAACGAATCGATTTATACTGAATCCCGAACGCGCGCGGAGCATTTGCTCTGTGACGTCACAAGTCTCGCCGGTTCAACCCGTTCGCCAGTGGGCGAGACTTGTAACGTCAGAGGCCGTGTGCCGAGAAGTTTTAAAGCGGACGGGAAAAGTATCATAGCTTCTTGATTTATGGAGATAATTGAAGAAATAAATTTCAATGGGCTTTATTGTGAGTTTAGTGCTATAATTTTAAAACATAAAAAAATGTTAACTTCCTTATTGGTCAAAAAGGGTCCTTGATACTACGTAGTTCATTTGCGAGGTGGTGAACTTCACATGTTTTTAAATAAGTACCTCTTAGTAACACAGGTAGATGATAAAACACCAGGAGAAGTATTTTTATGTTAGTTGGATATGCAAAAGTTTAAACGAATCTGAAAGTAAGCATTGCCCATGGACATAAATAAATACGTTCATCAGAGACTAGTTCACAAAATTGCGTTGTCTACTTTTTTTTCGCGGGGAAAATATCCGGGTGGGAACTAGTGGTTATATGAGACTCTGTTTAAGACTCTAACTGCGCATCACGCAGTCAGAAACCCCCAATAACGACTTGGCAATTTTTTCGAATTGACCTATGCTATGGTCCAAAGACCTTTAAGCGAAATCGGAAGAGTAGGAGAGCTGATGGCTTCTACCTAAAACACCTAAACGGGAGGGTTACCTCCGCCAGCCGTGGTGTCAATGATATCGCGGCCTCCTGGCATCGGGAATGACTTCGCGGATACCATCGGCCAACATTATAGAGGTACCCCGGTACTGTCAACAATAGGGCACCTCGGTGGCTTGCCGGTAAGTTGAGACCGTTCTCCTCCATTTAATGGGAGTGGTTCCGACAACTGGAACAGCCCCCGACGACGTTGAGACCGTTCTATGAAATTCTCAATCAGACCTTGGCCCTAATTTAATTTAAAGAGGTGGTAGGGGGTGCGCGTAGCGCTGACTTCGGACTCCCGACCACCGCCTGCGCAGTGAGACAGCACCTTCATCATTCTCCTTAACCCTGAGAAATAAGAAGTAAGTTTCGGTACCAGTGGCACTACTTCATGCCCTTCTTTCCGGAAAGAAGGGCAAGAAGAAGAAAGGAGCATAGCCGACGCATAACTCATGCAGACGGGTACGCGGCAAAAGGCATCCTCCCAGTGCATAGTAATAATGTAGCTATTTTTACATAAAACAAATGTATTTTTAAACCATTGTTCTGTAGTAATGTTCTGTAAACAAACAGATATTAATTTATCTATTGACAGTTATCAGCACTGATAGCGTAATGTTGGATGTAACGGTAGCGGTACAAGGATGAGGGGCTACGCACGTGTGTTACAATGACAATTGCAAGAAAATGTTAAGTAATTAATGCGTAGCGTGTCCGTGGGGTGCAATGGATACAATCACATACATTTTCTTGCAATGCGAAACTTGACAAACGTGCGTAGCCTCTCCGTGTGCTGCGGTGGAGCCGCGTCCTTATATCATTTATATTTTTACGTGCTATTTCTCGCTACTACACGCGCCGCAATATAATCTTTAAATATATAATACTATGTCAGGATATCTTTAAATAAATATCCTGGCATAGTATTAGAGAGTAAAAAGAGTTATTATTCAAACAAACGACATTATAATCTTCAGCTTATGCCTTATATTACTCTATATTTGTGGCAGGTCAGGTACATTTTGCCTGCAGAGGAAAATTCAAAATAGTCTTCATGAAAAATTTCATCGACATTTGACCAGTATCGTCTTAGAAATACTGTTACTATGGTATATAATCTAGTTCATTTCATTCATAAAACTAAATAAATAAATTCATATAAGTCTATATTTGTATTGTACTATGGCCCGCCCTTGGCAGATTCGAGTGTGTAGATCCTCACAAAAGTCTGATTATTTTTAGATTTCTTTACATCTGCCCTTGAAGTGGTAGCTTATAAATAATAATCCGTATAACGCATTATTAGTTTTCTAAATATTTTATCGGACTACAGAAAAAACGAATAAAAAGGTTGGCCGTCACTGGATGTTGGACAGGGGGTTCGAATCCCGCCAGGGTACAAAAAATGTTTTCTGTGTTCCTGGGTCATGGATGTGTATTAAATATTATATTTAAGATTTTTATTTTATTATATTATGTATAATATAAAAGTATTAAATATATTTCCGGTGTCTGGTACCCGTAACACAAGTTCTTCGAGACTTACCACAGGACCAGATTGACGTGATGTAAAAGCTTCTTAATTATTGAAAATATGTTGTTACGAAACATGACAACGACTTGAAAGCGTCATGCATTTTTTCGCACGGCATTTGAGTCGATTTTACTGTCAATGTTAATTTCACATCAAAAATGACTTTAACAACGCATGAATTGCAAAATTGCGAATAAACGAAACTTTGACGAATGCAATGATTTACTCCATCATACTTCTGAAGAAGTTCTGAAATTGGCCCACGCCCAAGAAAACATCACTCTCATAATACAAACAAAACGATTTCGACATCATAATATAATACTGATACTCGATATGTGAAATACGATGGATATTTTGAATTCCATAATTTTGAACGAAACAAACACCAGAAAAATCATAAAAAACATATTATTGTATGAAGTACAATCTTACTTCAAACAGCTTTGTTAAGTTTCGGGAAGAAATAAGGCGGTGTAGTTCATTGATAATATAGTATACTAATATATTAGTGTAGTAAGTAGTTCCCCACCAAGGTCCAAGACTTGTCGTGGCGGTGGGGCTCAGTAGCTTAAGGTCCCGCTTCGCCCAGCACCATGGGCGAAGCAAATTAAACCGGGGGAGCTGCTCTTTGTACCCCTCTTATAAGAAGAGAGGACTAAAGAGCAGGAGGGGACAAGGGGCGAGGATGAGAAACTCACCCTTTTGCACTATCCCGACGTAGGAAGGTGTTGTTCTGTGGTGCACATCCACCGCATCCACACAGAGGTGTGGAGGTGGTGTCGGTCCCTTGAAGGACTGACTAGCCGTCGAGGTGCCCTGTTTGCTCAATAGATCCGGGGCACCTCACCAAAGGCGGCATTGGTGGCACCGCCGGGTTCGTATAAGACACTATAGGAGTTTCGCTTTAGAAACTACGATGCTGTCTCGTTTTGTGCGGTTTGTGAGTTTCCGGTGGCCCATTGGGGGGATAGGGAAAAGGAGGGCAACGCATCTGCATAACTTTTGGTTGTGCTGATGTCTATGGGCGTCAGTGGTCACCATAAGGCTCCGACTGCTTAGTTACCGTAGTAGCTTAGTGGCTTAGTAGTTAGTAGTAGTCGTGGCATAAAAAAACTACTAAATTAGATTTGATGGACACAATATTATGTAAGCATTCAGAGTTGTGATATTGTTGTTATCGTCTAAAGTACTCTACCATGGTTCAGGCCTTGACGTGACGGTGGGGCACAGTAGCCTAGGGTGAGCCCAGCACCTTGGGCGAAGCTAATTGAGCCGAGGGGGCTCTTTGTACCCCTCTTATAAGAAGAGGGGACAAAAGAGCAGGGAACAAGGGGCGAGGATGGGAACCTCACCCCATTGTACTGTCCCGAAGTTGGGAGGGGTTGTTCTGTGGTGCGGGACAACCCCTCAGTGGAGGTGGAGTCGGTCCCTTGGGGGACTGACTAGCCGTCGAGGTGCCCTGTTTGTTTATTAGATCCGGAGCACCTCACCAAAGGTGGCATTGGTGGCACTCGCAGGGTTTTAGTGGGTAGAGCTACGGGTGGCCTCGTGGATAGGCGACGGCGACTACCTACCTTTGATGCATGCCTATGTTTAGCAGACGGATAAGTGCTGACAAAATAGTCGTCTAATAAAAAAACCAAGGCCGTTCACATTTATAGTAAGTTGAATTTCTGAATGAATAATTTGTTATGAATAGTAATAATTATTCGCAACTACATTGCGATATCTTAATGTGCATATTAATTATTATTCATTACTAATTGTCTAGATATTTACCGTGTCTTCGTGCGAGTCATAATGGCAGTATGATTCTGATATTCTTTTGTTTTGTTTCTTTGTATGTAAAATTTGGATAGGAAAACTGGCAGACGAGCCAAGTAATGGTAAGTAGGCAACGAATCCCCACCATGGTTCAGATCTTGTCGTGGCGGTGGGGCTCAGTAGCCTAGGGTGAACCTTTTGAATGAATTGAGCAGAGGGGGCTCTTTGTACCCCTCTTACAAGAAGAGGGGTCTCCTGAGTGACTGACTAACCGTCGAGGTGCGCTGTTTGCTCATTAGATCCGGGGCAACTCAACAAAGGCGGCATTGGTGGCACTCGCCGGGTTTTAGTGGGTAGAGCTGCGTCCACTTACCAGCTTTCGGGCGCAGCGAGTCCCACATACCCGCCTGGGGAGACCCACTCCCCCGCGGGATGCCTCAGAGCATTTCCCGGCGTTTAAGGGAAAAAAGGAGGTAATGAATATTATTATTATAACAAGAAAGGCCACTCATGTTTTACTTACCCTAAGACGCAAGATGGTGGAACCCAAAAACTGCTTGACGGTGTTAACTGTTACCCACGCAGGCAAATAAAGTTCCCTCCCACTAAACACCAATTTTGTCACGTACCTAATTACACACCACGTCACGCTGAGATCAATGTTTGCTCACGCACGCTCGTCAGGTCTAATATTAACGACCAATATCTAAACATAATTTATTTTACGATGTAAGCAAGATGGCTCTCGTGGACCTCTGGCTAGGAACTTGACCGGATTGCCCAGTAAATATGCTATGATTTACGTTAGCAGTTTTTGAAGTGAAAACTTCTTTTGGCGCACCCCACATAGATTTTTGTAGGCTGTGAGTGAGGCTGATCCGTCACGCCTGAAGGTGAAAGGCTCGATCGGGTGAACTCGGGACCTCCGAGTGTGCCCGAGAAATGCGACAGTTTGTAAGAATGTTTGGATGTATGTTTGTTACTATTTCACGCAAAAAATACTTAATGGATTTCAAGGAAACTGTACAATAACATAGCTTATACATCAGAATAACATACATATAGGCTATAATTTATCCCTGTGCACCCACGGGAATGGGAAGTCTAGTCTACCGGTGGGAGGGAAGCGCTGTGCCGCGCACCCGGCTGCATGGGTACCACCATCTTGCTTGTTTCTCCCGTGAAACAGCTTTGCTGTGTTTCGGAGAGAAGGGCAAGACAGGCAGTGTAATTACTGGCACCGAGACTTAACATCTTATGTCTCAGGATAGGCAACACATAAATGAGTTGCCTGGGCTCGTTCCAGGTAAACTGGTTTATGTGCATGGGCGACTTGATCACTTACCATCAGGTGTCACGTTTGCCAGTTTGTCTATCCAACTAATATAAAAAAAAAAAAAAAAGTTAATATTATGCAACTCTCCGAGCTCAACAAGTCTTTCACTCTAGTACCTATATAGAGATTATCGCTTTTTAAAATATTCGTAAGGGAAACACTACTTATTTGTTTTATCTCATTTTAGCAAGGAAATACATAAGCTACTTTTTCGAACTCAACGAGGACGAAGCCGCAGGTAAAAGCTAGTTACTTATCTCTACCTGTCTACAGTCTAACTGTTTAAAATTTGGTGCAATTTGGCAGATATTAGGAGGATAAGATTATATTATTGAGAGGTTTTAGGTCGTAAATGGTCGTATAAAGTCATGATGTCGATTCAAAGGTAAGCACGCAACACATGACACACAAAAGTGCATACGGAAATTTAGAGAAACCATATTTCCAGAAGGGCTAGCACAAAATGTTGTCGACCCCTTTTCTCGTATTATTTCAGCCCTACAGGGGTATTTTGTATAGATAGTACGTTCTTGTTAACTAAACGTTTCTCCTTTTACCAGTCAAGTACTTCATTACCAGACAAGGTCACAATCTACCTCCCGCGGCGTCTCACACGTAAACATTATTATATTTCGCGCAAAGCGATTCTTCTGTTTAGTCTTATTCTGCACCGTACCGTACGTAGTAAACAATTGTTTAACTATGACTAATATACTCTTTTGAACTACGGAAAATGAAACGTAAACATGTTTCTTGAATATTAAGGGTTTTTAAACACAAAATTCTCATTGTAAAAGTTTTTTGACGCCATAACGTTTTATAAATCAATGAACACCGGCTACACGCACGAAAAAGCACGACAATGCGGAGCAACGCTAAATACAACAAGTAAATGTAACAGTAGTGAAGAACGAAGCGTTGATAGTGTTTGTTGAAAGTTGAGAGTCTTTCACCCCACTCTTTTACTGAGGAAGTTTGAAGAAGGAGTTTGGGTTTGAGTACACTGTACACCGTTTCATTTTAATCGCTTCAGTAGTCGAGTAAAGGAGCATAAATAAGAATGTTTGGTAATCGGTAAAGTTATAGTTACCGCCGTCTAACGAATGTTCATACCTAAGCAGAATTATAAATTGTTTTCTAATGTTTACGCGAATTTCACACATTATAATAAAACAATTTTTTACGGATTTTATCGCGGTTTATTAAGATTTTTACAAGCCCGACGTTTCGGATACTTTACAGCAACTATGGTCACGGGAGGACTGAGGTGTCATACGTCCTATCATTACAAAGTTATTCGAAACTACCATAAGATACATCATTATTTTGGTCAGTCTGCGTAATCTTAACAAACCGCGATAAAATCCGTAAAAAAATGTTTTATTATAATCAGAATTATAAAGCAAGAAAAATGTATGTAGGCTGTATGTTTAACGATCATCTATAATAAACAAATAACGTAGTATCACGACAAAACCCCTATCATTTGCATAGCTATGTTAAGAATTTGTTAACAGTTTTAATTAGCCAGAACTGAACCGGGCCGACGACCGATACGAACGCCATTGTCAGTGTTGCTGTGGCTGTCGTTGTAATATTATAAGGCACCGCGCTCACTAGACGGCCATGATCACGACCAGTTGTCATCGTGGTCGTGGCCGCAATCTTGGTCGCACAAGCTAAGGTTTGCGATCACGACTATGACTGGTCGTAAAGCGGTCATTTGTCAAGCTGCTGCAGATGTTGTTCTGAGCTCCAACAGTATGGATATAGAAATGTGTGCCAGTACTTGATGTGGAAAAGACGTACTTCATAAGAAAAGACGTTATTTAATGACAAATTGACAAAGCGTTGCTAGGCACAACGCATATACAGGCTATTCTGCTATTGTTTTATTTAAACTAACAAAATAGTTAGGCTACGCGGCAAACCCATATTTTGGCTGTACCGATTGATATTATTGGGCCATCAGGCCGAAAAGTCTAGCCCTTCCGAAAAAAACGCCCATATTTTGCTAGATGTTTGATATTAGAAAACACAAAACAGTGTTGAAGAACTATCCGAATGACACTAAGAAATGAGCAGATTTAGTGCGTGAGCGCTCATAAAAAACTATACGTAAGTTGGTCGCAACGACCAACCGTGCTGGCCCAGAGTGCGGCCAGGTGACCGTTGCAGCTAAGTGCGCGACGTTCATTTTGTTTCTTTAGTATATCTGGTCGTTGCGGCCATTGGTCGTGGTCGTGGTCGTATAGTGTACGTGATGCCTAATTGTCATTATTAACCTTATCCCGGCAATAGGCCTGTTTCAAAGGCTTTCTTACGAATTTGTATTAAAACATGTCTATACTGTTATAATCAGTCCCATCTTGTCCATTGAGCACTCTGGGCTAGTGTGCTGGGCCGCGCGGGGTCCTATAATTCCCGTGGACTTAAATAGGTTGGCCCTAAATAGGCTGAAGACAGTATTGGTGGTCTTTTAGCTAATATATAGTCTAGTCGACAAGTTGAAAATGGTACAAAATAGAGATACTGCTCTAAATAATAATATATATATAAATAATTCTCGCAAAATTTTTTCGCTTCGTAGAGAATTATTAAAAGATTTTTTTTCATTTACAATTGAGACGGAAGTTCGAGAAAATTTTGTTAGTTAACAATCGTTTAACTTGTTGAAATATTAACTTTAAGTAAAATTTCTAACGGGAATAAATTATTTATAGTTTTCGGAACACACCATAATTTTTTCAAATTAAAAAAAAAATTCAATACCTTAAATAAATTAATTAATGTGCCGTACTCGCTTTTGACGCCACGCGTGCAACCTAAAAATGTCGTGCGTAGACCTATTTTCAGCGTTAAATTAAAATTATAAAAAATGGAGATAGAGTTCCGGGAGAGAGGAGTTTTTTATTGGAAATTTCCTCCTCTTCTAGATTTTTTTTTAATCTCTTAAATATTAATAATTTATGAAATATTGGCAGAAAACGAAATGCCATTTTTTTTCATCTTCAATTGTTTATAAATTTTGAATTTTTTTATGTACACGCTTTTAGCATATTTTTCTAGGCTTCATTCCGGATCCAATGAGCTATCGCACATAATTTTTAGAGCAGTATCTCTATTTTAGACCATTTTCAACTTGTTGACTAGACTAATAGGTTATATTTTTATATTTTACATCTGTTTTGGAGTTAGCACATAGTATACAATACGTTTTTTCGTTTTTCTTATTTAACGCCAAACTGAGTATAATCGCCGTATTTTACATACCGAGTAAGTTTTAAGACCGGAAAGCAATAAATCAGGCGCTTGGTTTTTATTACTTCCCGAGAAATATCTCAATTCCGTAGGGAAAATATTATGATATAAACGATGATGTAGAGCGCTACATGGCTTTCTTTTGACACAGATAGCTTGTTCTCAAGCTTTTGCGCCAGGAAATGCTCTTAGGTATTACGCGGGGAAGTGGGGACTCCCCAGGCGGATATGTGGCACTCGCTGCGCCCGAAAGGTGGTAAGGTAGACGCAGCTCTACCCACTAAAACCCGGAGAGTGCCGCCAATGTCGCCTTTTGTGAAATGTTCCAGATCTATTGAGCAACAGGGCACCTTGACGGCTATTCAGTCCTAGTCAGCCCCAATGGGCCAACGCTGCCTCCACAACTGGGGTTGTCCCGCACCACAAAACAACATCTCCCAACGTCGGGGCAGTGCAATGGGGTGAGGTTCCCATCCTCACAAGACAAGGGACAAGAGGTATCCTCCCTGCTTTTTTGTCCCCTCTTCTTACGAGAGGGTTTAAAAAGAACAACTCCTTAGGCTACTGAGTCCCACCGCCACGACAAGGCTTGAACCATGGTGGGGACGGGGAGCTTGTTCTCATCCGGAACAAGATTTGCAAAAATCTAAGTAATTTTTGTAAACGTAAATAAGGACTTCGAGTTTTGTGTATTTAAACAAAGATAGTTTTGATGTACTCTCAAATCAGCGTCTAGAACACATAGAACCTTCGAGATGACATAATGGTGTAAAAATCACAAAAGTCAAGATATTGTGGCGTCACCTGATACCTTTGTATTTTTATCAGTTTATTACCGCCATAGTAATTTGTCACTCACGCCCGACACCACTTATTGCTAAAACTAGCAAACCGCACAAATAACACGCAGTCGCCATGTTTTTCACGTTCTGCTCCAATAGTGCCTATAAGAACGTTAACTTTTTTAAATGTCTTCTTATGTGCCAGCATTGGAAGAGATATTTTTTCATCTTAGTTGGATAGGCAAACTGGCAGACGTGCCACCTGATGGTAAATGGTCGACGTCGCCCATGAACATAAAACTAGTTTACCAAGAACTAGCCCAGGCAACTCATTTATGTGTTGCCTAACCTGCGACATAAGATGTTAAGTCTCGGTGCCAGTAATTACACTGCCTGTCTTGCCCTTCTCTCCGAAACACAACAAATCTGTTTGACGGGAGAAACAAGCAAGATGGTGGCACCCATGCAGCCGGGAGCGCCGCACAGCGTATCCCTCCTTTTTTTCTCTATCCCTCCCACCGTTTTTATAAAAAATCCGATGGAAGGTATCGAGAATTTTTTTTTCAGTCTCTGACGAACGTTTACACGAAAGTTCACGGCTCGAACTCATAAAAGAACGTTTTATAATGTTTACTCTTTTTTATATTCATGTAAATTCTTCTAATATGCCCGCATTTGAAGAGAATGAAAAAGTAGGATTGTGCTTTATACAGCAATACGACCGTTTTTTTTATATTTGACATAGGATATGAAGAGTACTTGGCACAAACCTATCTCTGGGTGGCGGCCGGGTAATCCCCTCTTATGAGGACTTACTGCGGAGCTCCTGTTGCCTACAACCCGACACCAGGAGGCCGTGTGGTCGCAGATTCCACGGTTGGCGGGGGGCAACTCCCCCACTTTTACAAACCAAAAGTGAGCCAAATGGGCTCACACTAATCCGATGTAGCATTAGGGCCTTCGGGCCGTTAGCAAAGATCCATCCGAAAAAAAAAACCTGTTGCCTGCAGACCGGGATCCTTCGAAAAGCAGCTGAAGGCGTTCGCAGTGGTTTCAGTTTGGGTAGTAACTACACTGTGAGTCCCACATAGGGTTAGGAGCCTACCCCCTGGGGTAGACAGGACCTGGGCCTGTAGACAAATTGACATCGCTTTGTAGCCGAAATTCGTTATCGTCTTTGAGATAACGATAATAATTTTCTAGCCAATGATCAATCAAAGATCGTGACAGTGCAACGACAACAATTGTCAAGTGTCAACAAAGTTCGACAAGAAGTGTCAAATCGGGCCAAAAAATTAAAATTATTAACTATGTAAATAGACCTCTAATACACACTAGACAAAAACTAGAACTAGAACAAAAACTAAAAAGACACACTATAAACTCATAAAAATTGTGAAAATGTTGCCCTCCATGGCCCACGTCCACGGATAACGAATCAATATCAATAATAAAATAACATAAGTTTGACATAAGTGGTCGATAACCAATTGACAGTTTATGATTTTGTTACGAATTTTAACATTGTCTACCAACTTGCGATAACGATAACGATTGACATAATTGGCGACGGCTTATGTCAATCCCATACATTTTATTATTTTCGAACTTCGTTATCGTTTTTTTAATGTTACTTTGTCTAAGGCCTCTGTCCTGTCTACGTGCATAAAGAATTCCCTGCACCAAAAAACCTATCTTAGGGTGAGCAAAGCATGTAGAAGTCTGCATCGTCTAAGATTCGTTCACGTTTTATTTATGTTGGAAGACATTGTAAGTACCTACGATGTAGGTTCTACTAAACTACTTATCCGATTAAAAATCACCAGTGTAATGCTATGTTATCACCGACTGATTTAGGCTATAAAAAAGCGGTTGTCTGTAAAGTCGGTTTACTGACGATAGTTGAACGTGACAACGTCATAAGAAAATGGAACGCCTCAGAGCGCGGTAACGCCGCATACTTCATCTTTTTTCGTTCGTGCAGCCGGCTCCATCGAATTATAAGACGTTGTCACGTCAATAATGTGGATACGGCTGTAAATCCAAGTTAACGCAGGTAAATATGGGAGAAACAGTTAGTTACCTACACACAACCTTACAAATTTTGACCTTACAAATAAAATTGGAGTGTCTGTTTGTAATATTAAAATAACCGCTTTTTATTGAATGCATATGGATGTATACACGGTACATATATACTAAAATAGCATTTTCTACAATTTTTGTCCTGTTTGTTCCGGCTAATCTCTGAAACGGCTGTGCAGATTTTGATGGGACTTTTACTGGCAGATAGCTGATGTTATAAGGAGTAACTTAGGCTATAAAAATAATCATTATCAATCCGCGTACGGCTGTAAATCTAAGTCAACTCGGGTGAAGCTGCGGGCAACAGCTTAGTATGTAATTGTACATGTCCGCTGACGCTCGATTTTTATGCGGCTTCCCAAATTGTGTGTCTAAATCGAGATAGTGGTTTCGTTTTCTAATTAAATGGCCTTTGAGGGATGCGACACATCACAGAGTATATCGATCATGATCAATATCATCAACTTTATCCTTCTTCCGATCACTGCTTTTTTTTTCTTTTTCTTTTTACGCCGGGAAATGCTTTGAGGCATCCCGCGGAGGAGTGGGTCTCCCCACGCGGGTATGTGGGACTCGCTGCGCCCGAAAGCTGGTAAGTGGACGCAGCTCTACCCACTAAAACCCGGTGAGTGCCAACAATGCCGCCTTTGGTGAGGTGCCGCGGACCTGTTGAGCAACAGGACACGTCGACGGCTAATCAGTCCCCCAAGGGACCGACGCCACCTCCACAGAGGTTGTCTCGCACCACAGAACAACCCCTCCCACCTTCGGGACAGTGCAATGGGGTGAGTCATCCTTGCCCCTTGTCCCCTCCTACTCTTTTGTCCCCTCTTCTTATAAGAGGGGTACAAAGAGCCCCATCGGCTCAATTAGCTTCGCCCAAGGTGCTGGGCTCACCCTAGGGTACTGAGCCCCACCGTCACGTCAAGGCCTGAACCGTGGTGGGGAACACATATACTACTCTACGTAGACAAAGTCGCACGTATAGCAAGCATCTATAGTTATATCAAAATTTTTACACCGATCAACAAACACATGTTCAATAGGACAAATGCGTTCAATAAGACAAGTGTGTTTATAGCGACAAATTCTTAAACTAGTTAATAATGATTCATTATGTAAATTTGTATAAACAGGAAATATAATAAAATACCAGTTGTAAAGCTTTGATACGATAATCATGAAATGATAGACATCATCAGATCCTATTCAAACCCCGAAATATGTAATGACCTGAGAGCGTTCAACTTGGAACTATCAATTGGGATCGTGATGGAAATGATAGCTATATTAATATAATATAATATAACATCTATGGACGCTTTTACACCACGTCAATCTGAGCCCGTGGTAAGTTCTCGAAGAACTTGTGTTACGGGTACCAGACAACGGAAATATATTTATTACTTTTATATTATACATATATTTAAGATTTTTATCATATAATACACATCCATGACCCAGAAACGCAGAAAACTTTTTTGTTCCCTGGTGGGATTCGAACCCGCAACCTCCGGCTAACCACTGAGCCACAGAGGTCGTCAATATTAATATCATGGACGTGATTTGATCATTTAAATCACGAGAGATATTATGTTCATGTTACCTATGATCCAGTGCTATGGACTGTGGCCACTAGCCCGGAGCTTCACCACGTTTACAGCATTATCTACTATCCAGAATGATGTTGATAGTTTTTATAGTCTATATCAAGGCTTCAACTGTGCGGCTGTGCGGTTCAAAAAGTGGGGCGGAAACGTCGGATGGATCATAGGGCATAGTTGCATCGATACAGGCAGCCATCCTGTCGATGCAACTATGTCCTATTTGAACTATATAACATTTATAAATATAGAAAGAACAAGAAAATAAATAGAGAGAAAGAGATGACAGTGGAAATTTCCAAACTTGAGCCCTGTTTTGGAAGATTGAAAATAAATGTAGAGAAAGAGATGACAGTGACAATTTCCAAACTTGAGACACGTTTTGGAAGATTGAAAATAAATGTAGAGAAAGAGATGACAGTGACAATTTCCAAACTTGAGCCCTGTTTTGGAAGATTGAAAATAAATGTAGAGAAAGAGATGACAGTGACAATTTCCAAACTTGAGACACGTTTTGGAAGATTGAAAATAAATGTAAAGAAAGAGACGAGAGTGGCAATTTCCAAACTTGAGACACGTTTTGGAAGATTGAAAATAAATGTAGAGAAAGAGATGACAGTGACAATTTCCAAACTTGAGCCCTGTTTTGGAAGATTGAAAATAAATGTAGAGAAAGAGATGACAGTGACAATTTCCAAACTTGAGACACGTTTTGGAAGATTGAAAATAAATGTAAAGAAAGAGACGAGAGTGGCAATTTCCAAACTTGAGACACGTTTTGATAAGCTCTCATTCTCATTAGTATTCATTCAACCAAAAGAAAATAAATAACTCCTTTAATCTTCATTCTTATGCTCTGTGTGTTTGTTTTTATTTTCTAATAAAAGTATTAGAAATCTATTAATGGCTAAAACTACAACTGGTATGGTAGATAGTTATTGATCAGGGGGGGCCGGGAGGGCACCACAAAAAAAGCAAACTCCCAACGTCACAGTTAAAATAAGTTTGGAATGCCCTGGACTCTATATCACTTTTTTTGTTATGCCATTTGATTTAACAAAGTGAATGCGATTTCTTCCAGTATAATATGACTATGGTCTAACTAGACCATAATTCTCTCTCAAAAAATAATGGTTGTCCATAAAGTCGGTTTACGGACGATAGTTTTACGTGATAACGTCATAAAGAAACACAACATTTACCGGTGGAAGGGAAGCGCTGTGCCGCACTCCCGGCTGCATGGGTACCACCATCTTGCTTGTTTCTCCCGTGAAACAGCTTTGCTGTGTTTCGTAGAGAAGGGCAAGACAGGCAGTGTAATTACTGGCACCGAGACTTAACATCTTATGTCTCAGGATAGGCAACACATAGATGAGTTGCCTGGGCTCGTTCCAGGTAAACTATTTTATGTTCATGGGCGACGTCGACCACTTACCATCAGGTGGCACGTTTGCCAGTTTGCCTATCCAACTAACATAAAAAAATATATAAAAATGAATTAAGTTCGTTTTGAGAAAAACAGTTAATGGCAGTGAACAAAATGAAATTAGACTGAAAATTATGGAGGTAATCAATTACATCTTATTAAATTGTAGAAATAAACACAAAAACACAAAACACGTTGTCGCGTATTAACATTTGTTATAAATAATGGTTTCCATGCCAACGCTTGTTAGACAGCGGAACGGGATGTTTTTCCGTACGCGGTGCCGGTGTTCATCAATTTATAAGACGTTATCATGTCGAAAATAAACTCTCAATTCAATAAATGATATCACTGAAGTATGATATTTCTTGGATGTTTCAAACAATCACAGGCGCGACACGCGGTTTTACATCGGCGAGTTATAACGTGTTAGGTTCCATTTCGAAATTGAACTAAATAAGAATAGCAACTAAATAGCGTATGCTTAAATTTTTTAAGTGTCGTTAATCGTTATACAGTATACAATGTCTCTGTAAAAAAAATCGTGAAAACCTACACGCCTGATAAGATTAGAAAACTGAAGAAGAGCAAGTTAAACTCGCGGGGATGGTTCCATACTATCACAGTATAATATTTTTATGGTTATATTGTTGTTTTGTCACGTTTACTTGATTTCACTCATTAAAATGAAATATTCGTACACTTGCATTGTAACTATGGTTCCGTGACCATAGTTGCAGTTGCAAATGAAAAAAAAAAACGCGATAAAATCCGTTTTTTTTTTCATTACAATGTTCATATTTAACTTTACCTTATCATCATCATTATCAGCCTTTTTCCGTCCACTGCTTAACATAGGCCTCCCTCAATGAACGCCAAGACGAACTTCACATTCGAATTAATATATTTGACGGAATCTTTAAAAGTCATTTTCTTCCACTTCACAACCGCCTTTGGTGAGGTGCCCCGGATCTAATGAGCAAACAGGGCACCTCGACGGCTAGTCAATCCCCCAAGGGACCGACGCCACCTCCACACCGGGTTGTCCCGCACCACAGAACAACTCCTCCCACCGTCGGGACAGTACAATGGGGTGAGGTTCCCATCCTCGCCCCTTGCCCCCTGCTATTTTGTCCCATCTTCTTATAAGAGGGATACAAAGAGCCCCTGCGGCTCAATTGGTTACGGCTCACCCTAGGCTACTGAGCCCCACCGCCACGTCAAGGCCTGAACCATGGTGGGGAGACTCACCATCTTATGTCTCACAAGGCAACACATAAATGAGTTGCCTAGCCTAGTTCCAGGTAAACTAGTTTATGTCCATGGGCGACGTCGACCACTTACCACCAGGTGGCAAGTCTGCCAGTTTGTCTATCAAACTAACATAAAAAATGTTTAAGTCGTGGTCGTACCAATCCGCAGTGTGCAAAATTTTATTGAAATCGGTTCAATGGCAAGAATGCGTCGCGGACAAACAACTTTACAGGATTTTTATATATAAAAATAGATAATAATGTTTTAACATGTAATGAACATTTAATATTAAAGGTGCGTTTACGTGACCTCTATACATATTTAAATTAAATAACTTCCGATAAAATAACTAATTATTTTGATATATAAATAATATTATTCGCATTTAAGACTCAAATAGGTATATACATTCTTAATTACCTCATAAAAAATGTTTATGTAAAGCATTTAAAACGTCAAATAAAATCAGTAAAAAACGTTAAAAAAAGTTTTTTTTAAAGTTGGTTAAAAATAAGTAGTTAATGCTGGTTGTTTAAAAGTTTATACCTCAGATGTGATGTGTCCATGATGACGAGAGGACAGGAAGAGGTGATGATGATGATGATGGTGCGCACGAACAAATACAAAATATATTTTAGTGTTGGACTGATTTTAACCTTCGACAGCATTTTTACGATTATATGTAGGTAGTATATCTATCATAAAAATATATTTTATATATAGATAAAAGAAGTTTTAGCTTACCTAGTAGAAACAAGCAAATAAACAGTGCTTCTCGTTTCCCTATCATAAACATGTTAAGTATATAATAAAGACCACTTGAAACACTCAAAAGATTTTTTTCAGTCATTTTAATATAGTCCCGGCTTTATGTATCTCATTGTAAAAAATGCTTACATATTAAAAAAAAACACTATGTTCTAAATTTAAAAGTTCTTATTTTTTTATCATACCGATCTAACAGCAATACATTTTTAATATGCAGACACAATTTTAAGATAAAGATAAAAAAAACAATAGAATTAAATAGAGATCTAATGTTATTTATGAGGCTAACACTTGAACAAATACATGGTATTTACGAGTTAAATCGCCAAATATTAAATTATGTTTGATCTGTTGTTATCTAAGATAACGCGTCAAAAGCACGTGCACTCACGCCAAGGCAACGTGGTGAACTGCCATTAGAAAATTCATTTTCAGAACGGTATGAATCCTGAAAGATATAAACTAGGTATCATACACTCCGCGATCGTCTAGGCCATTTGGACGTTTAACGTATAAAAGTGTGAGACAAAGAAATAATATTTACTTATATAAAATTTGGTGGAAAATAACAATAAATATACGGTTAATATAAATCGATAATTTTTTCTCGTGATGTCGATTGAATATCGAAGACTTAGCAGTCTTGAGAGGAAAGCATGAAAAGCGTGATTATCTAAATAATCACGCTTTTCTCTCAAGACTGCTTTATATAGGTATGAAGAAAACCGAGGGCGGTATACTTTTTTATTTATAAACATTTTTTTTTATTCTTTAGTAAAAGGCTTCATCACCATTGCGATTATATTGCCTGAAATAAGTAGAGATAAGTAACATGATTTTCGTTTTCCGACGAATTATTGTTTATTATGATTTTTTCTTATAGTAAATTTGATAGAATACCTATACATTATACATGTACATATATTTGGTTTATCTCTTGGTAAGTGATCCACTATTGATTGACATCCCTCACACAGATTACAGTGGGCTAGCAGATGCATATACTTTTTTTTGTAACGTGACAATTTTTTTTTTATTCGGAGATAAGTGTGTATTGTTTCAACCACGAATATTGCCTATGATCTTTTTAATTCCTAATCATAATTTGCTAGTTGTATTGCTGGCTGAATTATATATTTACGATCTAATGGTGATGAGTAATAAGGGCGTGTTACAACGGTCTAACCATAGACTATACATATTAAACTGAGAGGTCTAACCTCGGCAGTGTCCACGATGTCACATCACGACACTCAAATTAACATCTCCGTGGACAAGGATACAATATAGTATACACTAATATAAATCGTACTAATGACCTGAGTATAAGTACGTGTTTTCAGTTTACATTTAATATCACTTTTCGTGTTATCTGTACGTTTATGGGTCTCAAGAGAGAAAAATTTGAATAAAAAGAATATCTGTATTGATATTTATTGAAATGGATTCCATTTTTATATCATAGGAGGGCAAACGAGCAGTCGGAGCCTTTTGGCTACTATCGACGCCCATACACATCCGCACAACCAGAGACCGCACGAAATGCAACAGCGACGCCGCGCGCCGGTATCATTTGGACGAGAGTACCACCCCGGTCGTGCTGGCCCAATTCGGCTGCAAAGCAGCATAGCACTACCTCTTTCAGATTTCTATAGAAATATAGACATCAGAAAACGTTGATGCCTACTATTAAAACTTGTGCTTCGGGCAGGTTGGTGGGGAGAAAAATAGGTATTATGTCAAAATTTGAAATATTATTAACACTATAAAAATGTACTTAATATTATGATACCATTTCTATTTTCCTTCCAAGCTATATATCATTTTCATTAATTAAGAGTAAGACAACTTACCAGCTACCACGAGCTCTTAGACTAGGGTGCAATGACCTTGTCATTGTCATAATATTATTTAGCACCTTAAAAGGTTCTTCCTTATCAACTAGTTTGAATAGCAGTTACGATCATAAATTGTTAGATGCCGAGAGCCATGACAATAAATTATCAGTGTACTATATCCTCGTGGCTTCATCCGCTTCATTATCTATAATTTTCACTGCAGAGTGAGGACACCACTTCCATCTTCATGTTCCTCCTCTCTCTTCCTCTTTCAATGTACACTAAGACGGTCTAGGCGCGGAGCTGATCTGGGAGAGTCATGCTGCGACTCCTCTGTACCTGAAAATTTCGTGAAATACTGTTTCGGTACGTAAGATCACACTTCCCCTCCCCCTTCCCCTTCCCATCCTATCGTAAATTCCCTATACCTCAATACCCTGTATTATTTTCCTTCCTCAGGACAGATAAATGTTTAATCCCTACTAAGGTTCAAGTCTTGTGGCGATGGGGCTCAGTAGCCTAAGAACCCAGCACCTTGGGCGAAGCAAATTGAACCGAGGGACCTGTTTTTGTACCCCTCCTATAAGAAGAGAGGACAAAAGAGCATGGGGGACAAGGGGCGAGGGTGGGAACCTCACACAGCGGAATGCCTCAGAACATTTCCAGGCGTTAAAGAAAAGAAGGTAAATGTTTAATAAAACTGACTGACTGATTACAGAACATTGAACCCTTTCTTTTTAATAAAAACGTTGTTATGTCACTCGGACCGTAATAACGCATCGTTTGATTCCTCATTGATCAATATCGGATAAATAGATTACGTAATAAATAGATACGTAAATCCAAATATACATAGAGTATAGACTTAAAATCATAAACCTTTTTGGCTAGTATGGTAAAATAGCATGCTCATATTTGAGAAGGTCTTTAACGCACCTGCAAGTCCTGATGTTAGTAGCTGATGTCGGTGATCATATTTTACCACGTAAACCTGTCCGTCTGCCTCTTTAATAAATGAAATAATAAACTATGATATAGATGGCGCCACATTACTTTAACAATTATTATATTTAGTCTGTACAGCTGAAGACAATAGGTAATATTCTATATGGTTTTATGTGTGTACGTGTCAATGTAATTGGGAGTGTCCTGCACTTAATACGCAGTGTACGCACGCAGTACCTTACCATACTCAATAATATAATAATATCTGTGGACGCTTTTAAACCACGTCAATTTGGTCCCGTGGTAAGTTCTCGCAGTACTTGTGTTACGGGTACTGGACAACGGAAATATATTTAATACACGTCCACGACCCAGGCTCACAATAAACTTTTTTATTTATTTATTCTTTATGTACATAAAAAAAAACAAATATTCCAACTTATATAACAGATACTTAAGATACATGGGTGTGCTTATCTCTACAAGAGATCTCTACCAGCAAACCATAAAGAGTTCGTGAAGAGAGTCGAACGCGGGCACAGTACAAAAGTACACAGTACAGAAAAAAAAGACCAAACAAAAAACAACTAAAATTAAAACATAAAGGCGCTAACAAATTAATTAATAACAAAATAAAAATAATAATACGATAATAATACATACGTCTATAAACATAATAATATGAACTACTTATAATAAATACATACATATTACATATAGACTCATACATATACATACCTGATATTAAATATATACAATAAATTTATTTTGTGGGATTCGAGCCCGCTACCTCCGGCTTGAGCGCCAACACGCTAACCGTTGAGCCACAGAGGTCGTCAAAGGGATAACAATGTAAGTATAGACTATAGAGTAAAGACCAGAAAAGAGATCGATGGTTAAAAAAGGTAAAGTTCCAGCGTAGAGTAGACAAAGAAAAAGAAGCCAAGTGGGTGGTCTCATTTTATCAAAATTTATAGGGTCATTACTTTACTACCGCAATGACACGAAGTATAATAATTCAAGAGCCCTTTTTTCTTTATCGCCGGGAAATGCTCTGAGGCATCCCGCGGGGGAGTAGGTCTTCCCAGTCGGGTATGTGGGCAGTGGGACTCGCTGTACCCGAAAGCTGGTAAGTGGACGCAGCTTTACCCACTAAAACCCGGCGAGTGCCACCAATGCCGCTTTTGGTGAGGTGCCCCGGATCTATTAAAAACAGGGCAATTCTACGGCTAGTCAGTCCCTTGAGGGACCGACACCGCCTCCACAGAGGGATAATAATAATAATAATAATATTTATTTGGGCGAAATATGGTTCAATATAGGTTAGGTCTTACATGTTTAGTAGTAAAATACGAATTCGGCAGCCAGAAGTCTTAAAAAAAACCAAAAATTATCTTAATACTTTATTAACTAACTTATAATCTAATTACAAGATTATATCCGTGATCGATGCTAGATCAGAATAGAATGAATTAATTTATTATTACAGTAAAATTACAAAGCTAGGTAAAATGCTGGAACAGCAGAACGGTTCCTCGAAGCCGGCACGTTGTCCATACACGTGCCGCCGCGTCAGCGATCTTCTTTGAGGTACCGTATGTAATTCCTCCACCCTCAGAACAGCAACTATTTGAGCACTTTGAGGGAAAATGTTGCTGGTATTCCATTATTTCCGGGGTCATCAGGAGAAGCGTAGATATGGCTGTTTTTTGGTTCTTCTTCTGGCGTGGCAGGGTTCTTCCGCAGGTATCGTCGAAGAGAAAGGACGAGGAGAATTGTAACTATACCAAACACAAGCGCATAGAGAGGCAACGTTGTGTGGTACAGTGAATAATCAAGGTGGGCAAGATTAACTTCTTTCTGTAGTAGAATTCTATTTTCCAGATGATGCAGATTATTGAGATTTAATGAGTTAAGAGTAATATGTGGAATGTCGTTATTTTCAGCTTCAGTGAAATTACTTCGTATCTCGGTGATTTTCAGCGGCTGTCCTTTGACTTCATCTTCAATATTAATTATCTTAAAGGTGTCTGTTCGTAAAGAACATCCATGGGGAATTTTCGCTAAGTAGCTGCCAGATAGGGATACATATTCCTGCCGTTCGCAATGGAGTTCAACTTTTGTAGGCTTTGGGAAGAAGATAGTATAGTGCCTATCATCTAGTCGTTCCATGGCTTGTCTATTAATCGAGACTTCAGTAGGGCGGCATGACTTGTCTAGAGATTGATGAATAATGATACTAAAGATGCAATCTGACTGTTCCCGTGGCTGGTAAAAATTTGAGCTTTCTTCACAGAGAAGGTATTCGCCAATCTTTGGGCATTCGGTTTGCAAGTACATGAAAAATTTCCCATTGGTTGCTATGAAGGGATGTATAGGTATAAAGGTCTGTTGGAATTTATTAGGAACAACGGAAAGCCTAAATAAGTCAAAACTCTCTTTACATATAATAGGAACTCTAAAAATTATAACAATTCTCTTACCTATAAAATAACTACCTGGTTTAATGAGATTATAATATTCTCTTAAATCAATATCTAATATTTCATTATTACTATATATTTCTTTAAGCCTACTAACCATATGTGCTAAGTTATCTATGCTTATCATACTATGGTGCGTGCTCGCTGCACGTATAAATCCTAAAATGTTCTCTATTCTAATTAACTCTAAATATACATCATCCGTGTTTTCAGTAATAATAGCTAATAATTGGGCAAATTTTGCGAATTTAGCTTCAATAAGATAATACTTATCTATAACTAATTTCAATGTCTCGTTAATTTTAATCTGGTTTTCTGCTAAATTACTAATAACTTGTGAATATTGACTCATCCAATCTTTATTAATACTTATGTGATCATTTAATTCAGAAACTAATTTATTTTCATTTGCTTCTAATAGTTCTATGGCTTTATTAAATCTTTCAGCGTCTGCATAATCCAAATTACCTGTAATACCCTTAATTAATGATCCTAGTCCATTAATAAGTCCTCTTTTTAATCTAGAAGGTTCTAACGTTTTTAGTTGAGAATTTATTTTTGTCAATTTAGTATACAGATAATCAATTTGAATTTCATATATAGGCAAGGTAGTGTTGTCAAGTTTAGTTTTAAAATAATCTAATTGTTCATTTATAGAATTGATACGATTTTCTAATTCTGAAAGTTCTAAATACTGTATAAAAGTATGGTAATGTGATATTAGCTTAGCTTGACCAAGTTTAAAAGGTAGAAGTCCAGGTCCATTGTCGAGAGTCTCAAGTTTTATGTCTGCTGCCTGCGTCATTGTCATTGTCACTATTAGTATTAGTCGGTACCTGTAACAATTTCGACGTTTTTGGTACTCGTTTCAGACGACATTTAGCAACAGGCCCTTTTTTCTTTGATGTGTATATGTGAATAGGTAAGTCAGCTAAAACATTGTCGTGAGTGTATCGGGGTGCTAATTTTTGTCTGTTAGCCATGGGATTTTTAATAAAAACTTGCTGGTCTGGAGTGTATACTGTTTCTGGTTCCCGATTTTTATTCCTATTGCTCATTAAATTTGTACGGTCACGTGTTGTCGATTCATTGATAATTTCATAAACTGTTTTCATTTGGTCTCGGTGTGTCAAAATGTACTGTTGCATTAGGTGTTCGGTCAGGTTAATGTCTAGTGGATCCCTAGGATCAAAATGTCCTCTAATAATATCATGCGGTCTACATTTGGTGAAACTGTGTACTGAACTATTATAAGCTAAGATTGCATAAGGCATTTGATTTATTGTGGGTTCATCTTTATTTTTCAGGCGAAGAATACGAAGGTGTTCTAGTAGGGTGGAATGGAATCTTTCAATAATTCCATTATCGTTTGGCGAGTGAGCTAGTGTCCTGTGATGATTAATTTTATGTAGTCTAACAAATTCTGCAAAAAGTTGATTAGTAAACTCAGTCCCGTTGTCTGTCACTATAGTCATAGGTAGTCCATGGTGAGTACTGAAATTTAATAGTCCTTGGATAATGCTTATAGCGGTACCGTCTCGTAAATGATATGCTTGGCCGTACTTGGAGAAGGAATCTACAAAGGTAAGATATTTTTCAGCTTGCGCTGTGAACAGATCCATGTGAACTATCTCAAAAGGCTTAGTTGCAGGTGGTACTATGCTAAACTGTGGTCTTATTGGGTTTCTGTCATATTTAGTCTGTCCGCAAATTGTACATTCATTTATATATTTAGTAATTTCTTCTCTCATTTTAGGCCAGTAATAACGACGTGACAAGGCTAGATAGCATTCATTGATGCCTCTATGGTTGGTTTTGCCTTCATGATAGTGTTTAATTATTTCCTGCTGTCTTAAATACTCTTTAACATCTTCTAATTCGGTTTTCGTTAAAACTAAATGCATAGAATTAGATCTAAAATTCTTTTGCAAGATAGGAATTACAGTGTACATACCTAATGGTGGTGTTATTTTAATTGCGGTCTTTATTTTAGGATTGATATATTCTTTAACTGCATTTATGATATCCTGTTCTAAAGAAGATTCTGATAACTGTATATGGGTCCGTGTGTGTGTATCAAAGGGTTTAGTCACTGTCGGCCTTCTTTTAATGTCACCTACTATTGTAAAACAAATTTGTCTATGGAATTTATTCAAAGGTTCGTCTGTAATGGGTATTTCAAGGATGGGGTTTTCAGCTGATGTGTGTGCGGTTAAGGTAGTAGATCCTGAAGGTTCAGGTTGTACTGATACGTCTATACCACATTCTTTAAGAAGAGATTCTATTTCTTCATTATTTATCTGCACCCGGGATAAGGCGTCAGCGTTAGTATTATATTTGCCTTTTTTATAAATTACGGTATAGTCAAATTCACTCAGTTTCAGTCGCCAGCGTGTCAGTCTCGAGTTCGGTTCTTTCAGGTTCATAATCCACTGAAGTGGTTTATGGTCAGTTATAATTTTGAATTTTCGACCAAACAAATAGGGTCGAAAATACTTAGTTGCCCATACTATCGCCAAAAGTTCTTTCTCGATGGTGCTATAATTTAACTCGCTGTCACTTAATGTTCTAGAAGCATAGCAAACTGGTTTGTCGGATCCTACTGTACCTTGGGAAAGTACTGCACCTATTGCTACGTTGGAGGCGTCTGTCGTCAATATGAAGTCTTTGGTAAAGTCAGGATATTGTAAAATGGGGTCATTAGTCAGTAAGGTTTTACAATGTTCGAAACATTTGACATATTCCGAGTCTATAGTAATTTTGTTAGTCTTTTTAAGGCACTTTGTCAATGGTTTAGTGATTCGAGCGAAATCAGGTATGAATTTTCTATAATAGCCTAATAGTCCTAAAAATTGTTTGATTTCTTTAGTTGTTTTTGGTATCGGATATTTTTCTATGGCTTTAATTTTATCTGGATTTGGTTTAATACCTTCGTTACTGATGATATGACCAAGATAGGCGGTCTCAAGCTGCAAAAATTCAGATTTATCCATCTGGATTTTAAAATTTGACTCTCTCAATCTGCTAAATACTTTTTCAAGATTAATCATGTGTTCTTGCAGGGATGTACTAAATACTATAATGTCGTCGAGATACACTAGGCATATCTCGTTCTGCAGGCCTCTAAGGATGTTATCCATTACACGCTGAAACGTGGATGGAGAGTTCTTGAGTCCCATTGGCATTCGTAGGAACTCAAAATGACCATGTTCTACATTAAATGCGGTCTTTGGTATGTCTTCGGGGTTCATCTCAACCTGATAAAACCCAGATGCCAGGTCAAGGGTCGTAAAGTACTGACATCTACCTAATTTGTCTAACACGTCAGTAATGTTGGGAATGGGGTATTTGTCGTCAATTGTCTTGTCATTCAGTTTCCTAAAGTCCACTACAAGTCGCCATTTTTGTCTACCAGAAGCGTCAGCTTTCTTTGGGACTACCCAAATGGGTGAGCTCCAAGCAGAGTCAGAAGGTCGTATTATTCCTTGTTCGAGCATTTTTGAAATTTGTTCTCTAACTTCCTGACGGTGTACAAAAGGATATCGGTAACTTTTAGTGTAAACGGGGTTCTCGTCATGAGTTCTAATGCTGTGTTTAATTTTGTTAGTGAAAGTTAATGGTTCGCCTTCAATATAAAATATGTCGGCGTAACGCTTACAAAGTGTCTCTAAATTTGCTCGTTCTTCACTATTTAAATGATTAGTTCTAAGTTTATCTAAAACCTGTTTTGCTCTGTCTGAGTCGGGTTCAGTATGAGAACTTTCAAAGTTAAATAAGTGAAGTTGTATAGGTCTGTCAAATGAAATTACAGTGTCTTCGTCTGTCATATTTTTAACTTCTACTACGCAAGTCTGGTCAGTCACAGTAGTAATACATTCATGAATAATGCAATTAGATATAAACTGTTCCGGTATAAATACGTCACCATCGTCTTGATGAATCGGTATGCTAACTAAACGAGATGATTTTGCTGGTATTAATTGATCTATATTTCGCCTTCTACATTGATAACGGAATAATGGAATCTTTGCACTTTCAGTTATTAATATATTGTCTTTAAGATCAATTCTACAGTTTTCTAACAAATCTAACCCTATTAAACCATCGAAGTGATTATGAAATTTGTAGATAAATAGTTTTATATTTTTATTATCATTAAATTCAGAGAAACTAGGAATTAATATTGAATGTTCATGAATGCTTGTTACTCTAGAATTAGTTACTTCAAAAGGATCATACATTTTTGGAATATTACTGAAATATTTATCTACTGCTTCAGGACTTATGAATGATTGATTTGCCCCTGTATCAATGAGAAATTTTAAAGGTGGATTATTAATTTTAACATAGGGTAATTCTTTTTTTGACTGTAGATTTAATTCTATTCTGGTGCGGATTTCCCGTGGCTCGGGTGAAAATCCTGATTTTGCCTACTATTAGATTGTCTGGATTGAATAGCTTTACTAGTACTAGGCAAACTACTGTCATAGTGCGGGCTATCTTCTATTGGTGGTAAGTCCTGTTGTTCACAATACTGATTATTACCATAGTCATAATTCACGTATTGTCCATAGTAGTCATTATAGTCATAGTCTGTATTACAGTAATTATAGTCATCATAATAATTGTCATCATTATCGTATTCATAATCATTATAATCATGAAATTCATTAAAATTGAGTTCTTTAGTTTTAAAATAATTAGACGGAGGGGGATTGCCAAATTTTTGCCAATCATGACCATGAATTCTAGGCGGTAACGGTTTTGTTACGAAATGACTCACGCCACTCATAGGCTTAGGGCCCGAATTATTCTGTGGAGGATTCCTGTTAGGTATCCTAAAACCACTATTATAATTAGGCAACGGTGCTCTGAACATTTGCTGAGTACGCGTTGGTTGCATAGGCATACGCTGATGATGATTAAATTGAGGATTAAAATTAGGTCTTTGCCAGCTAGGTCCAGGTAAAAATTTAGGAGGATTAAAGTTATTATTCATAGGAGGAAATTTGGGTAGTGTAAATTGTTGGTGTGAGTTGTGTGGTGTTGATGATGATGGTGGTTTTCTCGGATCTGTTGCTAAATTATTTCGCTGCTGCAAATACATGACATTAAGTTCGTCTTGGACAAATTCCAAAGCCTTCTCTATAGTTTCAGGCCTCATACACCTTATACGCGACCCGAGAGGATCTTTTAGACCTCTTACAAATGCTTGTAAGGTTAATTTACGATACAAAATTCTTTTAGCTTCCACGGTTGTCTCTAATGTCTCATGCAACGATACATAGGACATTATAGTGCTAAAAAGGTTTTGGCATTTGTCATAAAATTCCTGCGGTGTTTCATTAGATTGTGTCGCTAAAGCTAAGTCGTTATAAAGTGCGGTCTCGTCTCTCTGGTCAGAAAAATTGTTAATTAAAGTATTCCTAATCCCTATCCAATTTTCAGGAATGCCGTTTGAATTTATTGTACGAGCTGCAGAACCCGTAATTTTATTTAAGATGCCATTAATTACACATAAATTCGATAACTCGTAGCCTGGCTCGTCTTTCACACATTGAATTACTATTTGATCACATATTCTAATAAATCTAGGAAGGATATGTGGGTTCCCATCGAATTCAGGAACTGGGCGGAGAGCCTTGTATACCGTATCGGGATCCATTTTATAAACTAAGTTACTAAAATTTAAATTCGAACTATTATCTAAACTTTGAGGGCAATTCGAGCTTTCAGAAAAATTATTTAAATGTATATCTAATAAATCTAAATTATTTAAATCTACAGGCGGGCGATTCGAGCCTTCACTTAATAATTGACGATTCAAGTCTACCAAACTATCCCTACGAATTTTAAGCCTGGTGGTGACAGGACTATTTTTCATAGGACGGAAAATTGTGACGAGGAGAAAGCAACACTGATGGAAAAAAAAATCAATGTACTCACATAACTCGTCGACTTCCCTGGTTTTCTTTAAGCTCCACTGATTTTTGAGTGTCTCCCGGCCGCTCCCTCGTGATGTTCGGATAGCTCGGTGAACGCTTAAAAGCGATGGCTAGAATGACCGCGCGCGGAGTCGATTCTAGATTCTTCGGATATCTTCCAAATTACGCGATCGCGGTAGCCCCGAAGCTATCCTACCGACTGCGCCAAATACGAATTCGGCAGCCAGAAGTCTTAAAAAAAACCAAAAATTATCTTAATACTTTATTAACTAACTTATAATCTAATTACAAGATTATATCCGTGATCGATGCTAGATCAGAATAGAATGAATTAATTTATTATTACAGTAAAATTACAAAGCTAGGTAAAATGCTGGAACAGCAGAACGGTTCCTCGAAGCCGGCACGTTGTCCATACACGTGCCGCCGCGTCAGCGATCTTCTTTGAGGTACCGTATGTAATTAGTATCACATACTCTGTCGTTACCGACGCCCAAATATTTATTTCTTATTTTAAATTATTATAAGAGATATATAAGAGGGGTACAAAGAGCAGTTCCCTTGGTTCAATAGGCTTCGCCCAAGGTGCTGGGTTCACTTTCGGCTACTGAGCCCCACCGCAACGACAAGGCTTGGTTCACATGGTGGGGACTGTTGCCTGATGCTTTTAGGATGTACAATATTGAAGTATATTAGCGCTATCGCGAAAGAGTAAAGAGAGAAAGAAGATGATTCAAGCAAATATTATTATTGAACTAGCTGTTGCACGCAGCTTCGCCCGCATTAACTTAGATTTACAACCGTATACGGATTTATGATGATTATATAGCCTAAGTTACTCCTTAAAACAACAGACAGAGAGAGAAAAAATGTAAAAAAGGCTACTTTGGTATATGTACCGTGTATACATCCATATGCATTCAATAAAAAGCGGTTATTTTAATATTACAAACAGACACTCCAATTTTATTTATGTGTATAGATAATTTGATGTATCACATACAGCTTGGCAAAAAAGAGTATGGAAAAAATTAGGGCGCCACTCTCACTTAGGACTCATCATAATATGGAAAATCAGTAAGATAATTTAATCAAATCGTTAAAAATAAATGTGAAACACTAAGCTTTACTCAAAATCTAGTATTTGTCGTCCAAGTATTGTCAATATCATAGGTTTCCATTTAGTAAAATATTTAGTTCCACCTGTCACCACGTCATACTCTTTTTTGCCAAGCTGTAACTATTTTGTTACTTACTTTTTTTCTTTTCGATATAACGCGTTATTTACTGAAAAATGAAACAACAAATGACTAGTATATAATGTATATCAGTTGACTATTGAAAGATTGTTTGTAGATCCAAGATGAAGAGGGCACCAGCCAGAATACATCGATATAACACTTATAGATATGTTTACATTAATTCATAATAGTGGAAGTTTTCCAGTCTCCCTATACATACATCTCTACGTCGGACTTTATCGATAATAAAGCTCCGGTTTAAGAAAATAGATTGTTTTAGAGTTCTGCTTCCTTCACTATAATATGTAAAGTAAATATTTTAGTTTGCAAAAAAAAAAGATCTACCCACATGTAATCGTTTTCGATTTCCTATAATAGTTTTAACTAAAAAATATGGATTGCTGAATACAAAACGTTGACTAAAGCGTGAAACTGATCGTAGTGATTGAAAAGTAATTTTAACTGCTATGAAATTTAAAACTTTTACTAAACTATACTATAGTAACCATACAAGGTTCGCATCTCGGTAAAAATCACGGAAAACAGAAAAAAAAACTTTTTTTTTAATTACGTAGCACAATATAATATTATGTTGAGCGTTGACGATTACTGGATATTTTACGTAAAATCAATAACTTTGCAACTAGTAAAATATTAAGAAATACTGAAAAGCATATGTTTTCTATTATTTTTGGTGTAAAATGTAAACTATTGCATACTTTAATTTCATTAGTCTTAAAAAACTGTCAAGAAAAGTTCGCACATATATACAATAATATGCTAATTCTATACAAATGACAATAAAAATACATGAAACGGGACAAAAATAGATTAGATTTAGTGAACAACGCACTGTCATGTGTGTAGTGCATTCACAGTTTGTTCAGGTCTCTAGTCATTAAAGGATTACCAAATGACTTAGCAAAGTCGTTGCCAAGCACGATTTGCACAAACGCGTTATGTGGTAATCATCATCATCATCATGTGACATCTTCATATTGAAGTTCGGAGGTCAGTTGGTAAAATACCATGCGGCTTCCTTAAGTTGCGTGTGTCCAGTCTTTAATGTCGTCTAGCCACTTTCTCCTCTGATGGCCTGGGCTTCGCCTCCTCAGGATCTTGCCTTCGAGGATTAACCTTGGAAATTCATATAGGGATCCTCTCTGCATGTGTCCAAAAAAGGAGACTTTTCGTCTCATGATAGACGACATCAACTCTCTCCTGCGGTTCGCTTTTTAAGTACTCTGACTGATGTGGTAATCATGATCACCTCGTATTTATTCAGTTAAGTTACAATGTGATAACCAAACAAGATCAACAAGTCCTAGCAAAAGACCCAAAGATCTGTAAGGCTAATGAAATAATTAATCGTCTTAATTTCAAAAGAGAATGTTAGTCGTTACTGACTGCTTGGATTTCAATCAAGAGGCGAGGATGGGAACCTCGCCCCATTGCATTGTCCCGACGTTCGGAGGGGTTGTTCTGTGGTGCGGGACAACTTCTCAGTGGAGATGACGTCGGTCTCTTGGGGGACTGACTAGCCGTCGAGGTGCCCTGTTGCTCAACAGATCCCGGGCACCTCACCAAAGGCGGCATTGGTGGCACTCGCCGGGATTTAGTGGTAGAGCTGCGTCCACCTTACCATCTTTAGGGCGCCAGCGAGTCCCACATATCCACCTGGGAAAAACTCGTATGACACCTCAGTGGTTCCACTGTGATTATAGTTGCTCTAAACTCTAAATTCAAATTTTTTTATTGTGATACACGGGTATAAAGTACTTATCCGAAAGTTCAAACGTCGATAGTGTCTCTGAATTAACCGCGATAAAATATCTAAAATTGTTTGGTTATAATGACTGAAAGACGCGCAAGTAAGGCGCAAGTATTAGTTAACAAGTAAATAAGCCATCAAAATACATAAACGATGTTTCAAATATACAGAACCGTACATATTGAGACGGATCAACCTTAAAAAGTTCTTTATTTATATTAGACCAGCAATGAAACTATAAAATACATTTTGCGAATTGTTTAACGTCGTGAATCGTGAAAAGCAGCTGCAATTTATACGCCAAATTTATGTCAAATCCGCCATTTTGTGGTTTAGAAAACACATAAAAGATTTTTACGAACATCAAAAATATAAACTGGTCTAAGATTATTGCTTTATCAATCTTAATACTCACAACTGTTATTACAGAACTTTTACAAGTTATTATTTTTCCATCACTATTTTACGGATTTGACAAGAATTTGCAGTGTTAATTTATGAAGTAGAAATTAAAACAACGACTTGTATATAATTTTGTAAAGCCTATTTATCAGACTATCTTTAGAATAAAACATTATTTTTTGTGCGTAAATAGTTTTTATATTCTCTGTTCTAAATCGATGAACGGCGGGCACACACGAAAAAGTGTCACGTTCCGCCTGAGCCGAGCGTGCAAGCGAGAGTTTAAAAAGGTTAGTTCCACTGAGTTTGTTTCTCCGGTTCTTCTCAGTGGGCTTGCCTTGGAACTGGAGGTAGATTCAATTGATTTTCAAAGAGATACTTTATTGGTAATATATTGAATATTTCTTTTTAACCGACTTCAACAAAAAAAGTACACCGATTTCTCCGTCAATTGTGAACCGATTTTCAAAATTCTTTTTTTGTTTGAAAGGGTATAATTATTGCCAAATGGTCCCATGATAAGGAAACCAGGATCTGATGATGGCATCCTAAAGAAATCGAGGGAAACTTTCGAAATTTGTAGGAATGACTACTGTGCTTAATATTTTTTTAAATAAGCATTTTAAAGCACTACAATTTAATGAAGGTCTAGAGTCGATCTGATGCTGGAGCTGGAAGACAGATGAGGGAACTCCTCGACGATTTACTTCAGTAAACTTGTGTTTGGGCTTGATTAATTTGTATTGATGAGAACTTTACACCTAGATGGGTTGTGACTGTGATTGGGGGTCTGATGATGAAGACGAAGCTCAGTTAAGGGAACTCCTAAATAGTTTAAAGTAGCTACCTTGTGATTGGACTTAATTAATTTATACTGATGAGAACTTTGCACCCTTATGGGTGATACGTGCCATTACCGTTATGATGATGGAGACCATAGACAGTCGAGGGAACTCCTCGACGATTAACAGATTTTTTTGGGCTTACTTCATACGGTTCAATATGCCAAAATGTCTATCTCTGTATGCCTTTCTTTAATGAATCACTAAAAATTAAGAAATAAAAAAATTTAAATAAAAATTATAACCGACTTCAACTGTAGGTACCTATTTAACTTAGCTGACACCGACTCCAAAAGTAACAATAATGACGTGGTAAATGCAAAGATTGTACACGCGATTATTTTATAACATTTTAGTTACTTTATTTTTTGAAGTCGGTTATAATTTTTATTTTTTTTTTTTTTGATTTGATTTTAGAGCGCGGAACAAGCGATAGAGCTCTGGCACGATCGGTCTAAGGACTCTAAGGTCTAAGCGTTCGGCTTGTGACGCATTATGACATCACGTAAAATTATCGTCCGTAAGCTGACTTTACTTGGTTCTACTATAATTGGGTGTGGGAGCGACGATGGTCGAGTGGCTATGGGCTCGGCCTCTTAAATAAATGAGTTTTTCTAAATTTCTACGTGCACCTGAACATGAGACCATCGCTTGCTTGCTTGAAGGTTTGTGAAGTTCACCAACCCGCATTGAGCTAACGCATCGGTAAACCCTCCTAGTCTGATTTCTAGGGGAGGAGGCTCTTGGCCAGCAGTGGGACATATAAGGGTTGATAATTGATATATTATATATATATATATCCTAGTCTGATTTCTAGGGGAGGAGGCTCTTGGCCAGCAGTGGGACATATAAGGGTTGATAATTGATATATTATATATATATATATATATATATATATATATATATATATATATATATATATAAACCGACTTTACAGACAACTTACGGACTTACCAACTTACGGATTTAGTTTAGTTTTTATATGCTGACGTTTAGAATTCTTTACAACCTTCTTAAATCCACAAAAATTGTTCCATTATTATGAGTAGTATTTCTGTGGTCTGTGATTATGAGTAAAATTCGCGCGATAAATTTAATGAAACTTTTTTTTTGCTATTACAGTAATATGAATGCATATCCATAAATAATTCAAATTTACTACCTACGGCTTCAATTATAGAGAACTTTTTGGAATCAGACATTTCTCATTGAAAACATTGTAATTTGTGGCCTCATTTATTAGTTATAGTGCTCCATTGTCACCCTTTAAAACGGAACCCAAAAAAACCTTTGTTTTACAAATATTTTTTTCATTACAAATCGTTTTTTTTTTCCCAAATTGCTTGTTGCGTTATCACAGATATATACAGCCGTTATAAAACAATTATGTTCTATGTTTTGGCACGTGACTGCTGAGCGATCATGAACTAGCATTCTGGAAGTTTCTGCGTGGTTCCGTACACAAAGAACGAGATTACGCTACACTTGAATACCGTACTCATGTAGGTCCTTTAAAATAAAATCTTGCCGCTGGAAGGGATACGCTCCAGATTTTTTGTATGATTTGATGTACAACATAGAATAAAAATATATGTGCGAGCTCAACAAGTCTTTCAATATAGTACCTACACATATATAGAGATTATCGCATTTTAAAATATTAGTAAGGGAAACACTACTTATTTGTTTATTGGTTTTATATTATTTTAGCAAGGAAATAAAGCTACCTTTTCGTACTCTACGCGTGCGGACGAAGCTGCTGGTCCCAGCTAGTAATAGGTACATACATATTGAAAAATTTAGAAAGAGGTAGTGCCATGCTGCTTGGCAGTCGAATTGGGCCGGCACGATGCATCGGCATCAAGCGACAGCTATTTTGCGGATTTTTTTTTTCGGAGGGATCTATGCTAACGGCCCGAAGGCCCTAATGCTACATCGGATTAGTGTGAGCCCATTCGGCTCACTTTTGATTTATAAAGTGGGGGGTTGCCCCCCGCCTACCGTGCAGTCTGCGACCACACGGCCTTCTGGCGCCGGTTGTGATCTTGCGGATGTCTATGTGCGTCGGTATAAGGCTCCGACTACTCGGTTGCCTAATGACCTAGATTACTTATGGGGGATAATAGAGCAGACTAAACTGAACCCTAAAAAGGTGTACTTAATCTAAATCGGGTCGTAATTTAAAGAAAGAGATATATTTCATGTATCGTTCGATTACCTCTTATTACTTTTAGCAATCATAACATTGTCATAATCTATGTTGTTTTGTTCATAATTATTTATAACTCAAGATAACATTATAAATTAGCATATTATTTTTAACAATGTGAAATGTTAAAAAAGAATGTTAAGAATGAAGTGTTGGTAGGTCATTAACCAGGTGGCAAGAAGATCTCCGTGCAGTAGGTCCGTGTCATCTGGATCGGTCTTTTTGGCGTTCCTTGAAGGAGGCGTGTGTTTAGAGTTGATGGATAAAGGCTGATGATGATGAAAATGTTAAAGTATACATACCTATCTACTTTAAAGCCTAACCAAAGCAACCCTCTTCATATTGCGAAAAACTAATTTCATGTATGGACTATCTATGTTATGTGTTTACCGTACAAAAATACAGCACAGTAGCGAAACCAATGCAGGGTTCATATAATTCTGGTCAGTTATAGCCTTTTTTCCGCCGGCAAATGCTCCTGGCACCCTGCGGGGGAAGGGGAACTCCCCAGGCGGGTATATGGGTCTCGCTGTGCCCGAAAGATGGAAAGTGGACGCATGTCTACCCAAGTGCCACCAATGTCGCCTTTGGTGAGGTGCCCCCGATTTGTTGAGCACCAGGCCCCCTCGACGGCTAGTCAGTTCCCCAAGGTTGGCCCCTTGGGGGACTGACTAGCCCTCCACCTATACAGAGGCGTTGTCCCGCACAACAAATCTGAGCCTCACAACCAAGACAAGGCTTGAACCATGGTGGGGGTCAGTTATAGCCTGACCAGAAATATATAAACCCTGCAATGGTGTCGCCACTGTATCCTTGATATGGTAACACATAGTATAGATAGTCCTGTGGTGTAGTCCATACAGAAATTAGTTCCGAATTTTTCCGCAATAAGGCGAGCGCTTCTATTTTTCTGGTCAGGCTATACCATTGTCCATTGTTTAGTCCATAGAGCAATTACAAATTTCAAATTTTGTAATTGCTCTGTGGTTTAGTCTGAATTTCTTTTTTCTGTCACATTGCTTTGGCACCAGTTTGTTGTTTCTTTTTTCAATTTGACAGTTACAGAGATTGATCATTGTGGAACAAACAAGACCACTTAGGCCACATTCTTGGGTTGCCTTATACGGTTTTGGTATTGTTGTCTCTACGGCAGGACCAGAATTAATTCTATCATCATCATCCTTCCTTCCTTCCATTCCTGAACGTCTCGTTTTTGACATTTTACTCGGGTTATACTCGGTTTTAATTTCGCTTTTTAGCGAGATTAGAAGGTACGTACGTACGCCATGCTGCATTACAGCCGAATTAAGCCGGTACGCCGGGTGGTATCTCTCGCTCACATAACATCGACGTAAAGTGATTAGTGACAGCTATGCTGTCGTGTTTCGTGCGGTTTGTGAGTTTCCGGTGGCCCATTGGGGGAGATAGGGAAAAGGAGGGGAACGTATGCATAACCTCTGGTTGTGCTGATGTGTACAGGCGTCAGTAGTCACCATAAGGCTCCGACTGCTCGTTTTTCTTCTTTTGCCATAACAAAGGTACCTATCTACTGTTAAACTCACCTCAAGCTGAGATAATAGCTCTCAGATATCTCCGTAGCTCCAAGGTTTTTGTATTCATCTTATTTGTATTGTATATATTACAGCTGCTGTAAATAGGTAAATATTTTAACATAATTATTCAATTCAAAATAAAAATCTTTGTGTTGTCTAAAAGTGTTTGCCTATGGTTTGCCGGGTCAGCAAGTAGGTTGTGATAATATAATATCAAGTATTACATAATGAATATGTCTAAATTAGTGACTTTCCCGCCGTGTTTGTCTAGTTTTACGTCAAATGCAATTAATCATGCCTCTCCCGGTGGAGTGTACTGACGTCAGCATTGATTCTCGATTAGCATGTTAGTAAAACATATTACGTTACCGAGATATGCTAATATTGTGTAATGTCTACGTGCTTTCTACGCTCCTTTTCACGAACACAAATTTTAAACTCTCAGTAATAAAACAATGACTTAAAAATTAAAATATTATAGAGTGGACTTTTTTTGGTCTGTAGCGCCTGTTAGTCGTTGCCGCAGTTGCTTGCAATTTGTGTTGCGCGTGTATATATTACAGGCGTCACATTAAACGTAAAAACAAATAAATATTCGTTTTAGACGTTTCGGAAACTGCTTAATAGCGGCCGGGCCCTTTACGAGGAGTAATCCAGCCTTTGCCGGGGCCAGCCTGATGCTGAGGTAATCCTGTTGAATGCAGATCCGGGACCACCAAATAAGCGGCTGAAGGCGCTCGCAGTGGTTTTAGTTTACGGGTGGGGAACTCCCAGATGCGAGTCCCGCGTAGAACTAGGATCTACCCGAGATCCTGGCTACATGCGTAAAAAGCATTTCCCTACGATAACAAAAAAAAAAGATTCACATATCGAATCTTGTGGTTTTTTTTTTTAACAACTCTGCAGGCCATTGGTCCGCACCATTGTTTGATTAAAGTAGTAAATGTAATGATTTTTATTTGCTCCGCTTTTGAATCTTGTTAACCCCTTAAGTTATTTTATAAAATTCTGATGTGCAGTCGTTTTCTCTTACTTGAAATATTCCTACCTATCTACAGCTTGGCAAAAAAGAGTATGGAAAAAATGAGGGCGCCACTTTCACTTAGGTCTCATCATAATATGGAAAATCAGCAAGACAATTTAATCAAATCGTTAAAAATAAATGTGAAACACTAAGCTTTACTCAAAATCTAGTATTTGTCGGCCAAGTTTTGTCAACATCATAGGTTTCCATTTAGTAAAATATTTAGTTTCACCTGTCACCACGTCATACTCTTTTTTGCCAAGCTGTACCTAAAAATTTTATATCTTCATTTACAATACTATGTCAGTCTTTCAGGAATTACTCAAAAATTGTAAATAAGAACGAGTTACTAATCCGACTAACTCGAGCTGATGCCTGATGGGATAAGAAAGATAAACAATGATTTAATGATAATGGATTTAACTACCAGTATAAGTGTATAATCTATGGATTTAACGACCGTATTTGACTTAAGTATCTTGAATGTAAAGATGCTCTTAATTTTTACGTATAAGGGTTTTTGGGGTAAATTCTTTGTTAATTTGATTTGATACTGTAAGAAAAGTGTGTTCAATTGATCTTCTTCATTTATACCTATAATATATTATACCATTATTCATTTTGAACTATAAATATGTGCCTATAATCTATCTTTCTTGATAAGACCTGTTATTTGATTCTGATCTCACAAAGTATTCAATAAAGTAATTAGAGAGTATTAATAAAATATATGAAAGCGTATCATAAGCTCAAAAAGAAAAAGCTTTTAAATTAAATATTTTAAAGAGACATCTATTGATATAAAATTAAACTATTCTAGAGGACATAGGAAAAGACAGAAAACTTTTTTATTAATGTCTGAATACGAGGCTTTTACCTGATTTATATAAATAACATTCTATGAGATCAATAGTATTCTAATAAAAAAATATTGTATAGTATCAAGTTCAACGCACGGATAATTTCTTAATATTATAATAGGAAATTATCCTGGTATACCATTATATAATGCTAATTTAAAGTTAAGAATCTTTTGTTCATTTATTAAAGAAAATGGATAATTTAATTTTTTATAGTTTATTGCTTGGTGTATATTATTATAAAAATATGAAAATTAATTTAAAGAAAATTGTTTTAAAGCTGTATCTTTTTTTCCCATTAATAAGTTAACATTTTGTCTATGGCTTGCTCTATTATTTTGCGCCTGCGCACTTGACTGATGGTTTACGCTGTACATAAAATCTTATTGTGGAAAATTTGAAGTTTGTTGTTCTAGTGACAACTTATTCGTAATTATTTATGAAAGCTTCGCGCTAATTACCAATCCAGGCGCGAAGCAGGACTATTTCTAGGTGGTCAACCTGGATCCGTTCAGTCACTAACTGTTCGAGCGGTGTACGGTAGCCATCTTGGATTCGAACAAAGCTTCAGATGTGTAGTTTGTCTGTTTATCAATAATTTTTGTGCATTTTACTGTAAATAGTTTGTATGTTTAGGATATGTACGGAACGTTCGTCCACATGTATAAATAGCTATGGCTGCGACAAGGAAATTACAAGGTAATTTATGATGTTATCAGGTTAGAGATTGATTGACCCCAACCTATGTAGATACGTGTTCTAGAGTTCTATTGTCCGTCCAATGAAATTGCCTTCAGATTGAGTAACTTAAATAATACCTAATACATGGAAAGATGTTTCAGTGTTGAAGGTATAATGCACAATTTGTGAAACTTCACGTCATAATTCATGGCTACGTGCCTTTTAATGAATGATTTCTTTCAAGTGCCCTTATAACGTGGAATATCGAAGATTTCTCAAAGCTAACAATGCATAAATGACAAAAGTGTAACATAAACATTTACGTGCGCAAATTTTATCGCTTAACACGAATTTCGAACGTATAAACATACCGTTGAACGGTTTATAAGAAAATGTTTGTTGCAGGTGAAATAGACAGGTGCTTAAAAAAAGTCACGGAAGGGGTGGAAACGTTTGAGGACATCTGGCAGAAAGTACACAATGCGACGAACAGTAATCAAAAAGAGAAGTATGAGGCGGATCTTAAGAAGGAGATTAAAAAGCTGCAGAGGCTACGAGATCAAATCAAGTCATGGATCGCCTCGGGGGAGATTAAGGATAAGAGCACACTTTTAGAATATAGGAAACTAATAGAAACAGTAAGTTTGAACTCTCAAAATATTTATCTAAACAGTGAAAAGTGTAGTGGTATAAAAAAACATGATTTATAAAAGAAACAATGTGATACAATTTATAAGCATTAATTGGGAGATTATAAAGTGTGAAAATATTAATAATAGACTCAAAAATAAACTATATTTAATTCATAATTTTTTCACAATGTGAAGTTTTTTGTAGGTATGTTAATTCTATATTTTTCCATTCATTATATTTATTTCTTTATAATATAATTCATATTTACAACTATAAAACCAAGTAAGGATATAATTACACATAATGTAGTTAGTACCGGTAATTTAGGTGTGGTGTATTTGTAAAATGATTTTTTATGTAAAAACTTATCAGAAAACTGGTACTAACTTCTTAATAATTAATATAAGGAATTACCTTTGAGTTTTTAAATAAATGAACCACATTATCTATACTGATTCAAGATCTATAAGCCTTTGTGGGTTAGTACGAACACCATCAGTTGATTCTACCCTAGAACAAACTTTTATTCTTTAAATTTCCATATGAGTGTTCAAAAAATGTTTTTTTCCATCAATCCACACTTAACATTAGCATTTATAAATGTTTTTGCATCAGCATTCAGTTAGTATTACATACTATTGCTAGAATAACAATTGCATGTGTTATATAAAATATTCATTGCAAATACTTTCTCCTTTTCTCTTTTTGTAACTATCTATGCATATTTAATAACAAAATTATAAATATATACCAACCTGCATTGGGCCACCAACCCGCATTGGGCTAGCGCATAAGTGAACTATGGCCCAAAACACTCCTTGCTTTATTTCGAGGAGGAGACCCGTGCCCAGCTGTCGGACATAATATAAGGGTTGATATTATTATTATTATTTACAAAGATATCAATTAATACCCATTTAACTTTTCCGCTCAATAATTTTTCTTCATTTGGGAATTAAAAATCATATTGGGATAGTTAAATATTTCGTTTATTGTTGTTTTTATTCACATGGTTTTCATTTACTCTAATTTTAAGTGTGATTAAATATTCAGTTTTACTATAAAATGTCTATCCATTTAGTAAATATTTTATTGACTGAGTGCAGAACTAAACTAATACACTTCTTAAAAGCTCAAGGTACATATTTAACCACTCTATTTCTTGTTTAATACTTCAGTGTTTTTTTTGTAAGTTTCCTTGCATTCATAATAGTTATGGCATGCAACATGCAATCAGAAGCACTACAATTGCATTATTTAACTACTAATCTGTATTTTGATATTAACCATTCAATCCACTGTTATTGTATTCAATAACCTTCAACTTTATTTATATTTATATAAATACTTTTACAATAAAGACATCAACATCCTTCGTCCATTCACAAATATTTTGGTTTATAGTCAATATGACGATTATTCACTATATTATTAATATTTATACACTTTAGATTTGTACATCCCTGAACGAATAAGATTCCATCTGCCATGCCACTACCCGTTTCTAATTTCGACTAAAATGAAATATTATTTGTTTACAAGATAATAAAAATTATCACATTACACATACATACATTAATATATACTATTTGTCATTATACATTAATAAATTTTTATTTATTATTGTTATTATTGGATAACTTATAATAGGATATGCTAAATATTGATTTACAATATTCTAATGTTAACGAACATGATGAGTGAATTGAGGCAAGCCCTAGTGAATCTATTATAAATTCTCTGCATATCTAACAATATAAATTCGCAGGTGTCTATGTAAGACAAGTAAAATAATTTTGAAAACGTTACAATCAAAATTCAACGCTTGTTTTGCTGCTGACCTGTTTTCAAAGGTGTTTCAAAACAAGCATGTTATTATCCAGTGACCTCAAAATAATGTTAAATATACGTTACATTATATCTCCATTGTGGTGTTTTGTCTTGGTATTTGTTACTTTTCCTGTGTTGTTGTTTACATGTATTTTTGTCATAAACATTTTTTCACCTCAACTTCCTATATAACTCGTTTCGAATATGTACTTATCAAATTGGCCCTGCGTGATGTCAATCATGATGATGACTTAAAGAATTCTTTGGCTAAATTAATGACATGTGAAAAATGAGACGGCTTTCTTAATGTATACATGCACCTGTCATATTAAGAAGCAGGTGTCCTTTCAGGCATTTTGATTATTACTAGTTAAATTTGAGGATAACCATTTTGATATTAAAAATAATTGAAATTTATATTACTGCCAGTAATATAAATATGATATAGCTGCTGTTGTCACACATGATTCTTACAGTATTTAATTGTAAACTGCTGTTTGAAGATCTAACCGGAATATAATTAGACATTATTTATTATTATATGAATTTCTGTTTACTTTGATGCTTAAATTAATTAATATTAGAAAACTCAATTAATTAATATTAGAAAAATCTGAACACAAATCAGGGCTGTTTGTTGGAGACCATGAAATATTCATACATAATTTGCCTGCATATAAAACAAATATATAACATATATGATGTTATTTTCAGCAAATGGAAAGGTTTAAAGTGGTGGAGCGGGAAACAAAAACAAAAGCATACTCAAAAGAAGGACTAGGAGCAGCTCAAAAATTAGACCCAGCGCAGAAAGAACGAGACGAGATGTCTGCGTGGCTCATATCATCCATTGATGCACTCAACTTACAAGTGAGTTTATTTTGTGGGAGGCATGTGATGGTGAATGGTAAGAGACTTGATGAAGTTTTATCATACCAGTGGATAACGGTGCTTTGTGGGTTGTGAGGCGTTACTAACATAGCGTAAAGCTCATCTACCAAATCATAGTGCTGTACGTCATAAACAATTCGCTCATCAAAAGCTTACCATTACATCTAACCTGTTATGTACATGTTATGTTTTAGAAACCAGCTACGTTTCCTTATTATAATGATAAGAAATGTATAAATATTGGAAAATTATCATTAATCAATTATATACAGCTCTATATATATATATATATATATATATATATATATATATATATATATATCACGTTTCTGTGTTCATTCAGGTGCTGAAAGATAGTAGCAAAAAAAAAATTTGTTAAAACTGTAACAAGAATTCTACCCTGAGATATAAGTACGGCATTTAGCGGTAAGCCTCGGTACCAGTAATTTCACTGCCTGCCCATCGTTCCGAAACAATAAAGTCCCATAAAGAATGCAGCCCAATCAAGTAGGAAAAAAACCATGGTTTACTTATATTATTTGTTTGTTTATAGATTGACCTGTTCGAATCGGAAGTGGAGTCGTTATTAGTTGGTAAAAAGAAGAGGCTGGACAAGGAAAAGCAGGACCGAATGGAGGAGCTCAAGTTCAAACTGGAGAGGCACAGGTTCCACATAAAGAAACTTGAAACGCTACTTCGGATGCTCGATAACATGTCTGTGGAAGTTGAACAGGTATTAACTATAGATATCAATGATGGATAATATATCAATGTGCCTTCGTTATTAGTTGACAATATTCTGTAAAGCAAACATGGTATGGAAACTTTTTGTGAATATATATGTCCAAAAGTTACAACTAGATGCCACGACAATATCCATGCAGTGGACGGTCCTAGTAGGATGGTTTGGCCGTCCATTGAAACGGGCCTATGTCTGTCCAACAGCAGAGGGAAAAGGTTGATGATGATGATGACTAAATTTATGTTACATAATATATAGGTTTGGAGAACCATATGTAAGCTAAAGCATGTTTGAATATTGAGCCAGTGTACGAAAACAGGAAGGAAATCTGGAGGCCTCATGTAACCAAAGTTTTTGGAGGTGTGTGATGTTTGCCAAATTGTATTGGACCAGGATATAGATGATCTGGCCTAATATCTGATTTGGAAGAAACCCGTGCCATGCCGAAGTAGGATGGGTGGATGATGCTTTGTTCATAACATTGAATAATTGCAATACACATTTTACATATCACTTATAAATAATTTGAAATTAACATGGTTATATTCACTATTGTCACTGTTTAAAACTGTATAGTTACGTCTCGGAACTCAATATTTTTAGTCTGAAAGCTCGATATTTCAATATTGTCTACAAATGTCTTGTTCATGGGACTGTCTCGGAAACAAGGCAAACAGTTTCTTATAAATGTGTGGAGATCCTTTATAAGTGTCTCGTAAACAAGGCAAACAGTTTCTTATAAATGTGTGGAGATCCTTTATAAGTGTCTCGTAAACAAGGCAAACAGTTTCTTATAAATGTGTGGAGATCCTTTATAAGTGTCTCGTAAACAAGGCAAACAGTTTCTTATAAATGTGTGGAGATCCTTTATAAGTGTCTCGTAAACAAGGCAAACAGTTTCTTATAAATGTGTGGAGATCCTTTATAAGTGTCTCGTAAACAAGGCAAACAGTTTCTTATAAATGTGTGGAGATCCTTTATAAGTGTCTCGTAAACAAGGCAAACAGTTTCTTATAAATGTGTGGAGATCCTTTATAAGTGTCTCGTAAACAAGGCAAACAGTTTCTTATAAATGTGTGGAGATCCTTTATAAGTGCGTATGGGGCCTCTCGGATAGTTTTATAGATTGTTTACAAAATAATGCTAATTATATATCATGAGATTTAAAATGTTTTAAAAATATACTGCAATTAGTCAACATCCCTATTGTTGCCACTCTTATTAGAATGTAATGTAGAGTTAGCTCTATTATTAGTTTTATGTTGATACTTATTTTGCGATGATGCACTTTATTTAACAAATACTTGTGTTGTGGCAAAAGCAATTGGATCTTCTTGCTTTGTCTGGCTTATTAATATTTTTTAAAAGTTGTGTTTAACTTATAATAACTTCAAAACTGTAGAGATGTAGAGTACATATAGACAGCGACAAGCAATATGCTATCAATTTTTTAGTTTTCCTGCAGTAAAACAAAAGTTGTTTTACTGAGAATCTGAATAAATAATATCAGTTTCACACAATTTTCATATTGTTGTATTCAAATGTAACATGTATTGCAAGGCGATTTTTCAGAAAGGAATCTTCAAGTTAATAGAATCGGCCACCAGATCATGGATGGCTCAACACCTATCATATTTTTATTCATTTTTATTTATAAGACTAATTTCAAATAAACTACTAAATGTACTTTTTTTTTGTTCTAAAACAGTAAATACTTTTTGGTTTGAACTGTTAGTAAGTTCCATCTAATTCTCACTGGCTATACCTCTCAGGTGGCAGACAAAAAGGCAGCAGCTCGTGTAAAGCGGTTGTCTCCGTCCATAAATGTTGAAACAAATGTGCTGCTGCCGACCTTACAGGTAATTCTGGGCATAGGTTACAGGACCTGTTGAGGTTTTGTTTTATGGGGTATTAAAATGGGATTATCATGGCATCTCCCCATAATACGGGTAATTTTCATCAAACAGTGTCTTAATATCCAGACGTGATGTTTGCTATCTCATGTCTTACAAAAGATGCCTATTGAGTTTTTGTTTTAACACTAATGCAAATCTATTCAATTATATAATTTTATTTTTTTGTGTTCTATTAACTAAAATTCTGTAATCCTGTAAGGTTGGTAGCATTAGCACATTTATATATTTAAAATACAGTTCTAGATTAATAACTCTTGAAATTAATTTTATAATTAAATCATATCTATATTGTTTAATAATTAAATTAATTTAGCTCTTAAAATTGCTGAGTTTTATTAAACTTTATCTTAACTTATGGCAATAAGTGGAGATCCAGCATATCATATATATCATTTGTATGAGATATCCAGTGATAATTTATGTGTCTTTTGATTAACACTCATTTGATGTATGACATTCTGATCAGTGTATATTTGATATTTGTTACAGATTAAAAGAATAAAAGAAGACGTTGAATATTATATAGTATCATCACTAGAGCCGGGCTATGAGGAGAACGACTACATCTACGAGGACATTAACGGTCTAGACGAGGTGGAGCTGAGCGGGGTCGGGCTACAGTCTTCGGCAACGACAGATAGTAATAATAGTAATGACTCACCAGGATCTCCCACTAGTATACTTTCAGGTATGTGCTATCGATAAATATTTCTGTAGTTGTAAATATGAAGCTCATAGACTGTTAGTATAAAAGTTGGCTGTGTTGAGACACCAGGCAGAAGTGTAACATTTATATTAATATTAGAATTCAATAGAATTAAATAACACACCGTCATTCCGCATAGCCGTCACGACATTCGTTTCGACTTTACTGCTGATACATGCCAATAGGATTTTTCATAAAATAAAATAGGCTTTTGAACAACTTATCAGTTTTGTTATATGAAATCAAGTGTTTCAAAAGCAAATGCTAAATTGAATTAAAACTTAGAACATTATACATCACGGCTCGACGTCGTCATCTTGGGGTGGTACGGTGCCGCGCCGTGCTAATGTACGGTACGGGAACGTCGACGCGGATTGACGCGTCGCACCTACCTTATCCAGTGAACACATTATTCTTGCCACTGCACAGGATATAGATCACCACCTATTTCCCTCGGAAAAAGAATGAGAGGCTCTCTAGGTACATCCTGCTCTTCTACTTCAACGATTCTTTTTGTATGATGAATATATCCATGTGCATATGGCATAAATATTATAATTATATTGTATTTATTGCCTTTAGCAAGTACATGAGTTCTCCCAGGTACCACTAAGTTTTTGTTCACTGATATATATTTATAAATGTTCCAGGAACGAGTCCCGTGACGTCGCCGTCGCTGGACGTGCACAATCACGCGATAGACTCCATAGATGTAGAGAAGAAGAAGAAAGAGGAACTGGTCACCAAAGTGAGTAGCGGTGTGACCTGGACTTAAATGAATGGATTATTATTATTATTATTTAAGGGGTGGGGACGCCAGCAAGGCCAGACGGGTGATCAGTCCTCATTAACGGGACCATTTCACCCAATTCCCCGGGCTCGCCTCTGGGATTAGATGCGGGGACGGGTTATCATTTGCCCCTCTGGTGTCACCCCCTCAAACCTACGTGTTGATCTACAAAAACTACTTAGCTGCCTTATGGTTAGATATGCTAAATCTTCCTTCTTCAGCTCGTCCGCTCCAAACAGCTCCCATCTTGCGTATGCATATGCTGGGCATTCCGTTATGAAGTGCAGACTGGTCTCTTCTTTATAACGGAATTCTTTATAAATGAATGGAAGAAAAATTTGTAACCAGTCTCAATGGATAGGGGTGATAGACTCGCACTGTCAACATGTTTTACTGGATTACGGCAAAGCTGAAAGAAAAGTCCAAGAAGAGGGAGAGAGTGATTGAGCCCGATTGAGAAAGAGAGAGTGAGAAAGGGCGAATGTAGCATAAAGCACATAGCCATGGAGTCTACTCTCACTCCATTATTTTTTATTCTAGATAGTAGTATCTCTACTCTGTAGAATAAATAATAAAGGGTATGGGTAGGGTATAAATAAGGGTAGGGTTTATACTGTAGTTATAGTACTTTTCACTGTCTATGTCTGTCCGCAGCCGCTGAAGCCGCTGGCGCTGCGCGTGTCGCTGGGTGCGTCCCCGCCGCCCGCGCTAGCGCCCGCTGCGCCCTCGCTCGCCTCCCTCAGCTCACTCGCCTCGCTCGCCTCCGTCAACAGGTATACGGTCACATCACGCTACACGATTATTACAAACGGTTGTATGACCAGTTATATTATTCAACAGCTGCCACCTACCATAGTATTTCCAAACCGATATGACTCAGGGACTTTCAAGAAAAAGATCAAACTAATATTTGAAAGGCCAGCAACGCACCTGCTAATTCAAAAGAGTTGTGTCACTCCCATGAGGCACAGACGGAGGTTTGCATGGGTATGGTCTGCTTATAACTTCTGTCAAACAACTTTCTATGTTTCGCAAGAATACAGTACAGGTGTAATTACTGGCACCGATACATATCATCTTTTGCCTCGGGTAAGGAAACAATTGAAATAGTTGCCCAGGCTAGTTCTAGATGAACTTCTTTGTGTTCATAGTCGGCCACACACCTTGGCCACTTATCTTTAAAAATGCCCTGAAGCTGTGGGGCTTGTACGACGTTCTTATAGTTTATTTATTTAAAAAGAAACACCCAAGATTTTATACACATATCTACGTTGTCGTTGTGTAAATACATTGTTTAACAATATAATACAATTTGCAGTATAAACAACACGATAGCGTCGGGCGCGTCGACGCCCAGCAAGCCGCCCGCGCCCAGCTCGCCGCACCCCGTCCGGCCCAACAACACAGGTACGCTACACCAGTATAATACACACGTGGTCTGGGTTCAATCTAGACTGTGCATGTGAGCTTGAGACATTACAAGCCCAACGGTGAAGGGAATCATGAGGAAACCTGCCTGATGAAATTTTAAGTCTTTGAAAGCGTGAGTTTACCCAGTGATGGATGATTGGCCCAATGATGGCCATTGATGGATGATTAGCCGATTGGAAGTATGTACAGATCACTTGGCTGAATTGATATTACGTCGGTGACATATCACTGACTAGTTTCGGAATTTTATGTCTCACATTACTACTCTATTCAGTTATATGCTCGTCGGATTTACTACACCACTCCACGGTTCAAGAGATGGATGTTGTGTAAATTAAAAATATGGAAGTCCAAGATCCGGTATAAATAGATGGGAATGGCTTTTAATTATTAAACCATTTCGTTTACACTTAGTTGCAATTAATAATTTGAATTTGAACAATGCAAACAGACTATAAACAAAAGCTGATAATTAATAATTATATTTAATTCCTAGATTAGGTTTTCAATAAAATGTGACGTGACCACACTTGTATGTTTATATTTTTTATCTAGAAATCTATAACGGAGTATATTTTAGGATCAAAATACTAAAAGTTTAATTTATTCAGTGAGTGTTATGAGCTCCGTGCTTAACATATTAGACCGAGAAAAAAGAGACGACAGTTTATGTCAGACACTCAATAGGTAGACTACGAAGAGAAAAACAGATATAAATTTAGCCTGACGTTAAAGCCAGTCCTGTAGATAAGTCCTAGTTTTTGAAAACAATGCGCGGTATTAAGAATCCAAACAATATAGACAAGTACAAAACCCTGTACGGCTACTCCTTTTCTCGTATTATTTAATCTATACATCTATACAGATAAATAAAATTGGAGTGTCTGTTTCTAATATTAAAATAACCGCTTTTCATTGAATGCATATGGATATAAACACGGTACATATACCAAAATAACCTATTTACAATTTTTGTCTGTCTGTCTGTTTGTACCGGCTAATCTCTGAAACGGCTGGGCCGATTTTGACGGGACTTTCACTGACAGATAGCTGATGATATAAGGAGTAACTTAGGCTATAAAAATAATCATCATCAATCCGGGTACGGCTGTAAATATAAGTTAACGCGGGCGAAGCTGCGTCCAACAGCTATTAGTCCAACAGGTATTATATAAAAGTGTAGACAAAATTATGTCGTGCGCGCATGCTAGTCATACTGGGCTAGTCTTCGCTGTCTTTAATTTGTTTGAATTTTAGGATATAAATTGTACCCCATACGTGTCTCTTATAATAGGTATAAAAATACCTATGAAATTGCCGTTCTGCAGTACTGGCCATTTCAAATCAAAATAATTTTTGTTTGGCTAAGAATTCTAATTTCAAATTAATTTTATTTAAAAAACATGGAAATCATTTTCAAAAGTAGTCATTTGTTTATTGATTAGTGTTACATTTTCATCGCATTTCAATCTTTTTCGTCATCATGGATACGTTAAAAATTCGAGTAATTATGGAATATGAGTACCGTCGTGGCAGCAACGCGGCACAAGCGGCACGCAACATTAACGACGTTTACGGAGCTAACACTACAAACCAACGCACCACCTGTTATTGGTTTGCTCGCTTCCGTTCTGGAAATTTCGACCTGAAAAATGAACCTCGCGGTCGTCCGAAGACTTTGGTCGACAATGACGAATTAAAGGCGATTGTGGAAGTTGATGATACACAATCTACGGGTGAATTAGCAGCAGCTTTCGACTCTAGCGTCAAAACAAAATTGGTCCATTTGCGTCAAATTGACAAGGTAAAAAAGCTTGACAAATGGGTGCCCCACGAACTCAATGATCGCCATCGCGAAGGACGCGTCGAGACGTGCCTTGCACTGCTCAACAGACACACAAATGAAGGAATTTTGAACCGCAATGTTACCTGCGATGATGACCTTCCACCTACAGACTACTACTTTTTCCAGAGTTTGGATAACTTCTTGGCGGGAAAAAAATTCAATACCCGAGAGGCAGTACAATATGCCTTTGAAGAATTTGTTGTCTCCCGTCCAGCTGATTTCTTTAAGAACTTTAGTTGTGTGTATGTGAATGTACCTAAACTTCATAAAGGGATAATGTACGTATCCTATTGATCCCAGAAAACGTTCAAAATCTTTCCATTAATAAATTTAAGAAAACTGTTAAGGAACGTTTGTGTGGAAAAGGCTATTATGAAATAAAAGATTTTATTGAAGTACCAACCACACCTTGGGAACAAGACATGGTGTCGGCCATCGGTCCAATCCTGGAAAAGTTGATTGACCGGCGGCATGGCTGCTTCGGAAGGTATCTGTGGAATGTGGCGGCGGCGGAAGATTCGCCAGGATGTCATCACTACTACAGCAATGAAGACACTGCGGGCCATACCTTGGGCAGGAAAGGGCGCCACTTTTCGCCGGAGTGGGCGCGGGACTGTCGCTCCCTACGGTCATCCGAGAGATGACTGTCAGTGAGAGCGCATGGCAGGCAGTCCTGTCCTTCTGCGAGGTAGTGATGTTGCAGAAGGAGGAGACGGAGCGCGAGAGGGAGTGCGAGCGCACTGGCGCCTCTTTCCGCAAGAGAGCGGGGCGGCGACATTTGGTCACACCGCCGTGAGGGACCTATGCGCGCCCGATCGGAGGAACCGTCGCGCGCGCGTAAGGGTCTGGCTATAAGGCACGCTCATGTGTTCTGGGTGCCTTAAGCGGAGTATGAGGAGGAGACGTCAGCCCCCTGCCTCCAGAGAAGAGTGCCTCCAGACACACCGTCGCCGGTGCGGACGACCATAGGTCCCACACCGGGCCAGCACGATGAGGAGAACACCGCTGGGTTTTAGTGGTACCATATTTCGGGCGCAGCGAGTCCCACATACCCGCCTATGGAGTCGCCCCTTCTTCGCGGGGGGGCAGCAACTATTGGGCACTGTAGATTATTCAAAAACGACATTAAATTGTGGTTGCTCTTTTAAATGTCAAAATTTTTTGCCCGAACGTTTTATTCCCAAAGTTATTTTTAAATAGCCTTGACACACATTTTTTATATAATTTTATAACAATTAAACCAATAACTTAAATCGTGAAAGCCACAGCACAAGTGACACCTAAACTAGAGTAGCGATGATTCCCGTTTGTTTGTACACACGGTGATCTTGATTCACATAAAACTTGAATGGCTCGATGTGGCCTGGCGCGGCGCCAGCGTGCACGCGACTGTGACCGCGCCGGTGGGGCTGGCGCGGCGCCAGACGACTAGTGAGGGAGAGGTGTTTAATACGATTAGAACGAACATCATTTATTGATAAATCATACGATGTTCTCTTTGATGCTTTGTATTGTATATTTATTTTAATAAGTAATCTATTGGTAAAATTGTTTTCGATACAGACGTTTAAGTAGCACAACTATATGATCTAATTCTATATAAATTTTGTTCGGTTGATACATAATTTTATCTGTGTTTTTTATGTCATAAGGACGCGACCGAGCATTCGGAGCCTTATAGTGATTACCGACGCCCATAGACATTCGCACAACCAAAAGTTATGCAGATGCGTTTCTCTTCTTTTCCCTATCCCCCCAATGGGCCGCTGGACACTCACTAACCGCAGAAACGCGACTGCGTTGCTGTCACTTGACGCCGGTGTTATGTAAGCAAGAGGTACCACCCCGGTCGTGCCGGCCCAATTCGTCTGCAAAGCAGCATGGCACCACCTGACAACACCGTAAGGGTGTTATAATGAATCAAACATACTTTTCCACAACCGACGCCAGGAGGCCGTGTGGTCGCAGACTGCACGGTAGGCGGGGGGCAACCCCCCAATCAAAAGTGAGCCGAATGGGCTCACACCAATCCGTTGAAGCATTAGGGCCTTCGGGCCATTAGCATAGATCCATCCGAAAAAAAAAAAAAAAAAAAAAAACATACTTTTCACCTTTTTAGTTGAATAGTGTGATTGATTCTTGTGATAATAGTATACTACTAACAATCAACGAATCAAAGAATAAGCTAAAAAAGTGCGTGCGTACGAAGTGCACATTTCAGAAGTGAACTTTATTTCACAAACTAATTTTTAAATCTCGTTTATATTTATACTAACCTAAAGCTTTAAATTTCCCAGACTGCTCGCTCTTTCTCACTCTCTCTCAATCGGTCTCAATCACTCTCTCCCTCTTCTTGGACAAAAACGTTGCACATTCTCGTGACGTTTCATCCGTAAAAAAATTACCCTTATGCGCGCAAAGAAGTTTCACTTCAAGAATAAATCACTCCCGTTCGATATTACACTATTGTCGATGTACATCACTGGCGTGACAAATTACCGGTGATTTTCACGTCATACGTCAAACGTCCCATCCCTATAACGTCAGTCAGCCGCGCTCCCAAAACCGAAGCACCCGTGTTAATAGTTAAAATGCGTTTCCGCACCAATGTCGGTTAAACATGGACGATGGTAAACGATGAGTGTGCATGTTGGTTACTTGGTTGTGATCTGTGTGAGTGTTATGTAACCTTCGTGCCGTTTTATGTTTGGGAAAGGTCATGTGATTCTGACACGAATACATCGCAATATTATGTTACTGGCCGTATGGTGTGAAAGTATTTGAATTTGGAATATTCTTTTTTTTGTAAATTTATTATAAACAGCTGACTAATGCAGGTGAAGATATTATGTTTAAAGATTGACCTCATATTAACGTAACGTATGGTATTTCCGCATAGTTATATTGTATAATATGTATATCTCGGACGTCAATGCAATGTAAAAATATCGTTTGTGTACGGATGACGTGGACGACAACATATCTCGCTTGTAAATAAATGACGATTTAAATTAAATTATATTATAAAAAAACGTTTCTGCTTTATTTTTGTAAATATTTGCTCGTTTATTTATATATTACCTACTAATGTAAGCGTTTTAATTTAAAATAGTTTAAATTCTACACTATCAACCTGCATCTGTTCACTGATACAGGTCTCTTTCAATGAATACCAGGACCAATCTCTTAAATTAACATTAACTAGTGATTTTTATTTGTAAAGATTAAAAGAAGCATTCCTCTAAATTTTAGAGAGATACTAACAAACCCATTGATTACGATTCCTTAACCTTCCTCAGTGTATTGTCAAATTAAGAAATAAATTCCCAAATTCTATTGTTTTCGGAGATTAGCGTGTACAAACAAAGTCTTCAACATTATTGTATTAGGCGGGTACATATTATGTTGTCATTTTCATCAATTACGATGTCACAGCAGTAAATTTGCCATATTCTAATGGTCTGAACGAAAGGTTGAATCAAACGCTTGTAAATAAAATTAGATGCAAAATAAATGAGTCACCGAATAAAACGGCATGGACATTGTCCATAACTGTGTAGAATGTAGATAGTTACAATGACACCGAATATACAGATACTGGCCTTGCACCGAGATACCTCCTAGAGGGCACAGAAGTTTTATTTATTCCAAACGAACTAAAACAACAAAAAGAAACAGATGTTTGAAAACTCAAATCACATAATTATAATAAAATGAAAATGGATAAAAATTGATTAAATGTTGTAATAAACTTGTATGTAAACGGATGATGTAGTAGATGTCCAACCCGACGCCAGGAGGCCGTGTGGTCGCAGACTGCACGGTTGGCGGGGGGCAACCCCCCACTTTTACAAACCAAAAGTGAGCCAAATGGGCTCACACTAATCCGATGTAGCATAAGGGCCTTCGGACCGTTAGCATAAATCCATCCGGAAAAAAAATGTAGTAGACGTTGAAAATGGGCACAAATTAAACAGAAGAGAACCAGGGGAGCTGAGGATTGGCCCTTCTAAAATTTAACAAAAAATATCAGATTAATACAGGATTGATGCAGGTCATAGGAAATTTAGAGTCTAATCTCTTCCACATTACGAAACTCATTCACATTTCTATCCCACTTATATTATAAACGCGAAAGTTTGTGAGAATGTATGTTTGTTGATCTTTCACGCAAAAACTACCGAAACGCCAGCTACCTAATGATTATCTGTCGAAAATTTTTAGGAAATTCTCTGGCTTAAAATGTAAAATTATTAAATATTTTTTAGTAATTTGAATATAATATTTTCTAATATGGTGTTAATTTTGATACTTTAATATTTGTATGTTTTATTTCGTTCCTTAACCACCCGAATATAGCGCAATATTAGGCTATTGTTCGTTGACATTAGACACGTAACATTGTTCTCTCAATGTTACGCGGTATGGCGCGTTGTTACGACTGACATGTTGGGCCGTGACCGTGCGGCCGGCGACCTCCACCTGGCCCACACTAACTCAACCGCATCAAATCTTATAACACATGTGTATACAGGATGGATTTTTGAGACGGGTCAGTAAGGGCAGGTACCTTAACCGTTATAGTTACAGGAAAACGTTCCTAGGAGACCATCCATAACTTTTTAAGATACTCTGAACTACATTCACAGATTTTTGAGCAAATTTAGTCAGCGAAAAAAAAATGCTAAAATCCATAAAAAACTTTTCTTATGCCTACCGATCCTACTTCGTATGGGGATCAAAAGACTCTATGGGAACATTTAAGATATGAGTACTAGAAATGTCAGAAATCGCCAAAAACATTTTTTTTCTTATATCGTGATCGACGCTTGATTCAAGAATCATAAAGACATTGTTAACTTTCTGGGTTACAATTACTTTCTTCTTCTTACATTCTTGGTAATGACTATTGATTGAGTGTGCAATTGTTTTTTTTTTTTTAGAAAAAGAATTTGCATGGCCTTTTACTAACGTCTCCTAAAAAGGGATTCGCTTCGCTTACAGCACGGTATGTGCTGTATTTTTATTGAAAACAGGCTAGATTTTTTCTGACGTATCTTTTTCGTCTGGTATATCGTTCAGGCGTCTACACATAGTCGTCAGTATAGTTCCGTGTTCAACGTGGTGTGTGTGTTGTTACAGAAGTAGTGGAGAATGGTCCCGTGTCGAGCACTCCCGCGCACGCGCCGCCGCCCGCACACGCCACGCCCGCGCCACACCCCGCACCCGTAAGTCGCGACGTACGTCTGTATTGACTGTCTGTGCGACTGTAAACTACGTGTTTCTATATAAACACTGCAGATACTGTCGTGTGTGTAGACACTATGTACTAACAAACTGTTGAGTGGTTGGTTCCGCCCGACCTAACGGCCACACCAAGTTTGTAAAATCTGTAGCAAGGGTGGCCCCTTCTTCCGGATCGTTTTACATTTCCTACCTCGTTCTAAAATGCTTGAAATGTGTAATCTAATATAAGTGGAGATTGAATGCTGTTTATTGATATCAATAATTTTCGATATCAGACGTCAAAGAGTGCGTCGACGACGACGATAGCGGTGAGTGCGGCGAGTGCGGTACCGGCGGCCCCCGCGCCCGCGCCGCCCCCCGCACCGCCCGCGCCCCGTGCGCCCTCGCCCGTGCTCGCGCCCGCGCTTAACGGGCCCGCGCATGCGCCGCACACGCCGCAACACATGCTCAACAAGTGAGTGACCGTATTGGACATACGGAGTTTCGGTTTTATTTACACGACCGATCGTAAGGTGTGTTGTAGTTCAAACAGTAGATATTGAAAGATAAAGATCGGTCAGCAGACAGCAGTACCGATGTGACTTATACTACGTCTGTACCGCCAACGCTACGTCGATCCGTTCGACAAGGTTCTACGATTGATAATATATTTACCCTAGCTCATATTGGTTTAAATTTTTGTTCTTCAAACCGGTATATAGTAAAATTGAAGATGCCCCGATCTATCGAACAGTGGTCGAGTTAGCGAGACGCCAAGCACGCCGGCGCTGAGCACGGGCAGCGCGGGAAGCGGCGCGCCCGCCGGCGGCACGGCCTCGCTCAAGAGCATGGCGCAGGAAGCCGTGCAGCGCGCCGGCCTCGACGTGCAGCCGCAGGTGAGGGGTGACACACACAGTTATACCGGTGTAAAGGAGAACGAATCCCTCATACGAGTATTACTTATACTTTTACTTGGGCAATTAAATAACAGAAAAATGAAAAAAATACTTTTTAAGTACTCGGGTCTTATGCACTAAACATAATATATTCCTTTTTTAATATTTGAATCCGTAAAAAAAATCAGTTATTCCATTTTTAATTTCATTAATTATTTTAAAATGTGCGCATAAACCCGTTATAACCCGATTATACTCGATGATGACGTCACACAGTTCAAGACACCGCGAACGTCATTGTAGTCGGTACTTGAATGATAATTTTCTTTTAGGCTCTTGCGCTTTTTGTATACTCTGTTTTTTTCTTTTCAGTGCATTGAAAATATCTTCTTACTGTTTATTTCCTTTTAACAGAAACATAATATTTTTCTATATTTACCTCGTATTCGTACTTTTAAGACAAAAAATATATAAAATTTAATATTTATATGACACATACGACACAGTATAATATAATATTTTGATTCATTAATTTTGTTTACAAGTAACTTGTCTGTCCTTTTGGGCGAAATGGTCCCGTTAATGAGGACTGATCACCCGTCTGGCCTTGCTGGTGTCCCCACCCTTATATAATAAATAATAACTTGTCTGTCCGCAGAACACAAGGCGAGGAGTGGCTCTCTCACAGGCGCACATCCCACCGTTATTAGGTGTAGCGCCGCTGGGCCCCCTGCCGCTCAACAATGTAAGCACCACGGACACTGTCTAGTGTTCACACTCAGACGACATCTATCTAAACTATAAAATTCTATTATGAATCAATAAATTTCACATCAGGGAGATATTATCGTCTTTTATAAAAAAGTTAAACTTAAACGTTAAACTAATATATTTAAAATTTTACACACGGTTATTGGATAGACATTCATGGATACATTTTCTGTCACATAAAGACTATGTGGTGGACCAATCAACGCCACATTCCTGAATCACGCTATAGAAGTTCCACAGCTCGTCGCTTTATACGACAGCTGAAATGATAGCAAGTGGGCTTCGGTGTGGCCGAGCATAACATCTCTCTCGGTCGGAGATCTTCCCTGTGGGGCTTCACCTATATTTTGTCCACTTTTTATTTATATTTTTACCCACTACTACATTTTGACACATATCTATCCAAGGTAGGCAATACACTGGGAACTCGTCCAGGTAAATTCTGGATTTGTGTCTGTGTCTTGTACTAAGATGGCTTTAACCTGCATTTTAATGATTCCCAGGGCCTTATATCCATAACGGATATAATATAATCCAATCTATCGCACATGCCCGACCTATAGATTTCTTTTGTAGATTATAAGTGAAATGTATTTGAACATATGTATATAGTGTTACATGTAACATGCGCGCGTGTTTCAGGACCACCAGGTGCAGTTCCAGATGATGGAGGCGGCGTTCTACCACATGCCGCACCCGTCCGACTCGGAGCGCACGCGCGCCTACCTGCCGCGCAACGTGTGGCAGACGCCCGTCTACTACAACCAGGTACCGCCCACACACGCCCCCACACACCCACATACACGTAAATGATAACACTGTTGCTGCAGTTGATTTTACCACACCAAACGCCTTCATCATTATTATCCGTACACTACTGATCAACAGGTTTTTTTTTCTTTAACGCCGGGAAATGCTCCCGGCGGCAAGGCATCCCGCGGGGGGAGTGGGTTGCCCCAGGCGGGTATGTGGAACTCGCTGTGCCCGAAAACTGGTAAGTGGACGCAGCTCTACCCACTAAAACCCGGCGAGTGCCACCAATACCGCCTTTGGTGAGGTGCCCCGGATCTAATGAGAAAACAGGGCACCTCGACGGCTAGTCAGTCTCTCAAGGGACCGAAACCACCTCCACAGAGGGGCTATCCCACACCACAATAACCCCTCCCAACGTCGGGATAATACAATGGTTTCCGTCTTCGCCTCTTGCCCACTGTTCTTTCGTCCCTTATTCTTATAAGAGGAGTACAAAGAGCCCCCTTGGCTCAATTCGCTTCGCCGAAGGTGTTGGGCTCACCCTAGGCAACTGAGCCCCACCACCACGACAAGGCCTGAACCATGGTGGGGAAAACATAGGCCTCCCTCAATGAACGCCAAGACTACCAATCCCTTGTCACTCGCATCCAACACGAACCGGTTACTGCACGGAGATCGTCTTCCCACCTGTTTAATGGTCGACCAACACTTCGTCTACCTAAATGCCGTACACAATTGAAACATGAAATACATGTAATAATCAACATTATTTCTATTAATCCAGTGGTGAGGACAGAAATAACCATAATAATGAAACTGGAATCCTCAGAATGATAATATGACAAGTGCTCAGTAAACATTGCATCCCTCCCTCCCTCCTCTTGTAATAACATTTACTCCCGCCGATTGCAGGTACTGCTGCCGCACTCGGACTCGGTGGAGTTCTTCCAGCGGCTGTCGACGGAGACGCTGTTCTTCGTGTTCTACTACATGGAGGGCACAAAGGCGCAGTACCTAGCAGCTAAGGCGCTCAAGAAGCAGAGCTGGCGCTTCCACACCAAGTACATGATGTGGTTCCAGCGCCACGAGGAGCCCAAGGTCATCAACGAGGAGTATGAACAGGTATACTACTGCCGACTGATTTTATCGTACATACAGATGACATAATGGAAGATATACTAGTCTGAAGAGTATGAGTATTGTGTAGTATATAGTGAGTGATTATCTAATAATTACTGCAACAACTATCCTTACGGATAACCTAATAGTGAAATATCTCCGGAGTATCACTCACAAGTGATCACTGAATCAAAATATCAACATTGTTTATTCCTATCAAGGGGATAGCAATTCTAATGTCTTATCATAAAAAATGATATTTTATTCTCATAATCATTGGACCTGAAAAATATAGGTTCTTAGCACGAAAATTTCAATGTCCCAGATGCATTATGTATGCCTTAGTCAGTATTAAAAATCTAAAGACGATTATTATAAGACTTTACCATTAATACTTTTATCTCACTCACGACGAATGCAATTCAATTGCAGGGCACATACATATACTTCGACTATGAGAAGTGGGGCCAGCGCAAGAAGGAGGGCTTCACGTTCGAGTACAAGTACTTAGAAGACCGGGACCTGAACTGAGGGGCGGCGGGCGGCCACCGGCGGTGATGCGACATTCATTCCGTTCTAAGTATTATTTGTGCGACGGTTCATGCGATCTCTGTGATGATTTGTGAATTGCGACAAAAGCGCACGATAGCTCTTACACGTGGACGTTCCTACTGGCTAGCAGCCCGGACTATTGTATGATAATTTCACTCTTCTGGCAGTCAGGCGACAGGCGATCTCCCAATTGTGATATGGCCCGGGGCGCGGAGCGGATCACCGAATCTCGACGTGGCTGAATGTTGTGTACAGAACCGTGTTATGTTACTGGGACTTAAGTTCGTCTAGGGTCAGAATGTCTAATGTGAAAACTTGGAATCTGTTTGATAGTACATTATACATTGTAATTTAATCGTTAAAGTGTATCGTTAGAATGTATAATGTGAACTTTCTTGATCCGGAGGCGCCTCGGGCCGGTAAAATGTTTGATGAGAGCTGACTCGCGCGCGCCACGCTGTATACACGTAGCGGGACCGGGCTTCGGTTCCCGAACAAGGCAACGGTAACTTTACCAGCGACGGTGCACTTACCGTCAGGAGGCCGGGGAGGGGCGCGCGGGTCGCGGCCGCGCTGTACTTGTTCACCACAGTATATCGTTTTGGTGCATTTAAATTAACGACAACATTTTTAATGGAATCTTTGTAAATATCACTGCCAAGCCAGGCCGGCTCGGGTTGTACTTATTTATTGATACGGCCGGTGAAGGAGTACGTCGCGTCTGGTCCAGCGGGGCCGTCTACTGCGGTGGTGTACATTTTTATCGGGGGATGTATTTGAGTTGCCATAGCTGATAGCCGTCAGGTCCGGTGGCGCGAGCGGGGCTCGGTGCGATAGTTTTCATTTTTGTAAAAAGTCTATGAGCGGATGATGTGGTAAATAATTTAAAAAATTATCTGTACAGTTCTATTTGTATAGAAATAAATAACGATTTAAAAAATTAAAAACCATGTTGTGATTTCTTTTAAACGTTTCTAGTTGTAAGCGTCGCGCGCGCCTCGTGTTGGGGCGATTTTATCGCATTTTTTTTCTTATTTATTTTTTTATTTGAGAAAAGATGACTGTTTACTTTGTAGAATAAATTGTAAGAAAGCATTGAATTATTTTGTTTGTTTGCGAATCACTAACCATATTCATTTCACGGTAGGTTTTGACATGTGCTACAACAGTCAAATCGTTCAATATAATTTTTTACTCAAAGATGTTTCTAATATAATTAATTGCATGTCTAAAACACTACCCACTTAACAAGCTCCTATAATCCTATCACATGAATCAGAAGAACATTTTAAAATTACAAAATCTCATAAAAGCGTTATGTTAATAACTCCAATGTATAATAACTATATTATTTTAAGGTGGACGCACTATTGGAAGCAGCTCTGAAGGTCAACATTGTATTTGAGCTGAGAAGTCTGTAAAGGCCTACCCCAAAGTTAGTTAGTCTGTTAGTACATAAATATTAACTAAGTTACCACTACTAGAAACGGAAATAAATTAAAAAATAAGACATCCGTGAATCAATCAGGGAGGCCTATGTACAGCAGAAGTCATAATAATATTTTCGTGACCAATAAGGTCATGCAAATTATCTAAACGGTACTACAAAAGTGAGTCAGATTAGATTAGAACTCACTTTTGTAGTACCGTTACCCGACCACTTCAGACTAATATAGAATAATAGAATGGCGGGAAAAAGAGCAATATGTTTCTTAAATGAATTAATTAATTTATTATTTCTTAACAAAAGTAAATATGATATAAAACTTTCGACCTTAAACACCTTTGTGAGGTGAAACATAAAAAGACTTTGCAGTCATACAACGGCTAGTAAATATTAAAACAATGTGAATATTAAAATATATAATTAATAAAAATAGTCATTCCGTTTGTCGTCGAATTTGTCAAGGCACGCAATTATATGTTTCACATCAAAAATATTATAGACAGGTGTGTAATGAAACCAAAATTACTTCATGACATATATTGATCATCGCTTCCTCTTGCCGCCGTGGGGCTTGCCAGAGGGTTTGCCCCGGATGCGGCGCCGCACGCCCGCTGCCTCCTCCGTGTCGTCGTCGGAATCCGCCCCCCGCTTCTTACCCTTGCCCTTCCCGCCCTTCTTGTCTTCTAACTCCTTCATTTCCTTTAATATGAGTACTATGTTAGTATTATATCATGCTTAGCAGTACTAGATGTTAAGGAATGTCTAAAAGTACTATCGTTGGTATATATTTTTCGTACCATCACATTGTAAATATTAAAAAAAAATCCTTCCATGTGGAAATTTGTAAAATTATAACATTACTAGCTGTTGCCTGCAGATTCACCCGCGTTACTCAACTCCTATATGTCACAGCGTGATGTTATATAGCCTATAGCCTTCCTCGATAAATGGGCTGTCTAACACTGAAAGAATTTTTCAAATCGGACCAGTAGTTCCTGAGATAAGCGCGTTCAAACAAACAAACAAACAAACTCTTCAGCTTTATAATATTAGTATAGATTATCAAATAGGCACTTGAGGCAAATGATAAATGCTAAACACAAACGAATCTGATTTAGTATACTTTTTTTTATAATTTATAATTATTCAGTGACACAGAATTAAGAGTAATATAAAATTTTTAGGCTATGAAATGTTGCTGATGAAACATACACACTCGAAAAACGTAACTTAAAAGTTGGGTTGAACATGTGATTTCATATTCTGTGATTTTATTACAAATGAGAGGCCTGAGGAAGTAAGTAAGTGATTCTAATCTAGTAGAAGCAAATAATCATGTATACTCACAATCTTGGTGAGCCGCTGAGCCTCAGCCACTCTCTCTTGCAGCACCATCACCTCACTCTCCTCCGTCTTGTACAGCGGCAACTGTTTGCCGATCAACTGTTCAATACGCTGGTATAGTTCCACGTCATACTGAAATAAAACTCCTTATTAATTACTAACATAACAATGAGCATCCCCACCATGGTTCAGACCTTGTCGTGGCGGTGGGGCTCAGTAACCTAAGGTGAGCCGCTGCACCTTAGGCGAAGCTAATTCAGCCAATGGGGCTCTTTGTACCCCTCTTATAAGAAGAGGGGACATAAGAGCAGGGGGCAAGGGGTGAGGGTGGGAACCTCACCCCATTGTACTGTCCCGACGTTGGGAGGGGTTGTTCTGTGGGACAACCTCTCTGTGGAGGTGGCGTCGGTCCCTTGCGGGACTGACTAGCCGTCGAGGTGCCCTGTTTGTTTACTAGATCCGGGGCACCTCACCAAAGGCGGCATTGGTGGCACTCGCCGGGTTTTAGTGAGTAGAGCTGCGTTCACTTACCAGCTGTCGGGCGCAGCGAGTCCCACATACCCGCGTGGGGAGACCCACTCCCTCGCGGGATGCCTCAGAGCATTTCCCGGCGTTAAAGAAAAAAAAAACAATGAGCATGGAGTTTAAGATGAAAGAAGAAAAAAAGAAGTTAAAGATAAAAAAGAGAAATTTAGAAAAACCTATTTCTAGGTCAGGATCGATAGAACCCAGACTTCTGACCTCTTAGCTGTCACTCAAGAGGCCGAGCTCATACCCACAAGACCATTGTTACTCACCAGTTAATATTAGATAATAGTTATTATATAATTACTATTATATTATAATTAGTAATATTAGATATTATACTTAATAAAAATCTATGACAAAAAATAGAATAAAATAAATAGTGACAAGTTTGATGTCTAGGCGTGCCATTTATAATATCATTCTTACCTGCGATACAAAAGTGATGGATATACCAGCCCGACCCGCTCTGGCTGTTCTTCCCACACGATGGATGTAGTCTTTGCTGTGCAGTGGGATGTCCAGGTTTATCACCACATCCACATGGGGAATATCTAGACCTCTAAAACATACATGTTTCTTAAATAGTATAAGACTCAATGTGAATGCACCATGGTTAGACGGATGAGCACGAAACTTAATAATATACCGCGTAAATTGTAAAACATAACGTTAAGTAAGGATAAAATATAATTTATACATTTAAGACTGTTCTAAAATATGCCTTATTCAAATTTCCAAGGCTGTTCAATGTGGAATTGGTGCAAGGGCGAGAGAGAGAGAGAGAGAACAGTGGCACTTGTACCACAAGTAGACTAGAGACAATGAGCAACCTACCTCGAGGCCACATCAGTACAGATGAGTACAGAGCGGCTCTTGCACTTGAACTTGTTGAGCGCGGCGAGTCGTTTGTGCTGCGACATCTGGCCGTGTAACGGCACGGCGGCCACGCCCAACGCACGCAACAGCAACGCCGCACGCAGCGCGCCAGCACACGTCGCCACGAACACGATGAACGAATTGCCCGACATTTCGTTTAGGATGTGAACCAAGTATACATCCTGTAAAAGGTTGATAATTACTTTTAAACTCACGAATTTCCCATCTGTGAAATAAAGAACAAAACAACATGTATGAAATCTTCTAGTAGTTACATTTAAAATAAAATTTAATATAATACAAATCCTGTATCATTAAATGTGTATAATATACTATACATATTTAAACTTGTTTGGACTGAAATTAGCTTGAATATACAATATGCACATTTTGCTCACAAAATTCACTTTTTAACATCACACTCTCATTAATAACTTTAATCCAGCCAAAAATAATAAATGATATAGGATAATTACTTCACTACTTGACTCACCTTATATTTAACAGGTATGAATAAGTAGTACTGTTGCAGCTTATCAACGGTTTGATATTTGGTGGAAACCTCAACTTTCACTGGATCTTGTAGAGATGCTCGTTGCAACTTTTGTACTTTCTTTGTCATGGTAGCAGAGAACAAGTATGTGCGTCGCTCTCTTGGGATGACTCGTAGAATTTTATCAACTTCTACTTCAAAATCCATATTAAGGATTCTATCGGCCTCATCCATGACCTTAATAGATTTTTTAAAATAACATATTGTATTTATTTAATGTAATAGATTTTGCAGCAGTTTACAACCTAGTCTTTAAATTCATGTTTAACATTTGTACAGTACAAGCAATTTAATGTGGACAGACTGAAGTTAGCTATGAGACATTGCAGTGTTTTTTATGCAAATTGCATTGAGTATCCTCAGGACTCTGTAAAACTAATGCGATCAATGCGGCCAAGGTTAATTACTCGTACTGTACTGAGTTTACTTCATCTATTGTGTATTTGTGTTATGTTCTATAAATGTATGTTTGTGTGCATATACTTCTACAGCAAATATCTCAATTATGTGTCATATACCGGAAATTCCTTTAGGTTCAATACTTACCAAATATTTCAATGCTTTAAGATTAAATCCCTTAGTGTTTTCTAAATGATCAACCAGTCTCCCGGGTGTAGCAACGATAACATGAGGCTTTTTGGACAGCAACAGAGCTTGTCCAACCATGTCCATGCCCCCTACTATCACTGCACATTTCACACCTATGCTCGCACCTGAACAAGATAAATATACAGTTGTCATCACTTCGACTAAGTAGAAGTGCCATTGCAAGAGATACAATTTTGAGGAATCAATATAATATTAATCTAAGATTGTATCAGTAAATACTACATGTCTTTGCCAGGTAATAGATAATGTGCTTAAAAAAATAATATTATTTTTTTAATATAATCATATTGATTAAAATAAATTGAATACATATTTACCAAGAGCTTCAAATTGTTCAGAAATCTGGTACGCCAACTCCCTCGTTGGCGTCAGTACTAAGGCAAAATATCTTTGCGGATTTTCAAGCAAGGCCTGTAAGATGGGTAAGGCAAAGGCTCCAGTTTTTCCTGAGCCTGTCTCTGCCAATCCAATAACATCTTTTCCTTGCAGGGCAACTGGAATTGCTTCTTTTTGGATCTTTGATGGTTTTTTCCATTTTAACTCTTCACATGCTTCACAAAGCACGTCTACAACGCCCTATAAAAACAATAAAAATTTGTTTTATTGTTTAAATACCTAAGTTAGGCGGAAATTGTATAAAATTAATTATTTTTTTAATATTTACCAAATCTTTAAATGTTACTGATTCTTCGTCATCGTTTTCTTCATTTTTGCTATCAACTATTTTCTCGTCTTCTAAATGTTCACTTTCATTTCCACTCCCACTTTCACTATTATCACTTTCTTTCGTCATTTTTAGGTTCTTTATTTCATACGTTTATATATTTTGTATTAAAGTATTGCAAAAGTACTAAAAGTACACATGTTTTTGACCATGCTTAAACGAATGTCAAAATTCAAATGTCATTTTTTTTTTTTTTTTTTTATAATATTTTATGGCCTGGTTACGAGACCTTTAAGCCAAAATGTCAATTATCAATTAGGGAATTAGGGATGCTCCAATCGACTTCGATTTTAATCCAAAATCGACTTTTTAGGAAAAAAAAACGGGTGGTTGTTTCGTTGCTAATCGATTTGAGGCTTTCGACTTTGGGTATGTATATATACTTTTAAAAAAATCAGTGTTTAAATGATAATTTGAAATTAGTTTTAGTGAAATATATAGTAAATGGAGATTTAAAAATGTCCGTAAACTAATATGTTGTGAATTTGAGCGAAAAATTTTGAAATAAGTATTGACAGGATTTGTTTACTAAATAGGACACACCTAAAAAAATGGACTATACAATGCGCCAGTTGACAGTCTTAACACAAATAATGGAAGATTTTTATTTATTATGGTAAATAAATATACAAAATTGCTAAATACCAATCATAATGACCAAAATATATAAGTTTTATTAATATTTTGGAGGAATAAATTTACGAAAATAGAGATTAATCACGTGATAATGGGCGCGAATCAGAAATACCCGCCTGGGGAGACCCACTCCCCCGTGTGATGCCGCAGAGCATGTACGGGTATATGGGACTCGTTGCACCCGAAATCTGGTAAGTGGACGCAGCTTTACTAACTAAAACCCACCGAGTGCCACCAATGCTGGCCCTGGTAAGATGCCCTGGATCTATTGAGCAAACAGGGCACTTCGACGGCTAGTCAGTCCCACAGCGGACCGACGCCACCTCCACTTAGAGGTTTTCCCGCACCACAGAACAACCCCTCCCAACGTCGGGATAGTACAATGGTGTTAGGTTCCCGTCCTCGCCCCTTGCCCCCTGCTCTTTTGTCCCCTATTCTTATAAGAGGGGTATTAATTCGCTTCACCCAAGGTGCTGGGCTCACCCTAGTCTACTGAGCCCCACCACCACGACAAGGCCTTAACCATGGTGGGGAAAATATAGGCCTCCCTCAATGAATGCCAAGATGGCCGGTACCACGCCACTCGCATCCAATACGGACCGGTCACTGCACAAAGATCATCTTCCCATCTGGTTAATGGCCAATCAACACTTCGTCTACCTTAACGCGACCTCCACTCTAGAACCTTATTAGCCCATCGACCATCCGTTCTCGTGAGTGTGTGACCAGCCCACTGCCGCTTCAACGAGCTTATTCTTCGCGAGATTTGACTATAATTTGACCGCATTTTGACCGTTACCAACTTTAGTTCCGTGTTGGATGCGAAAGGGATCGATCCGCGATCGCCTTGGCGTCCACTGAGAGAGGCCTATGTTCCGCAGTGGACGGAAAGGGCTAGTAGATGATGATAATGAAGTTAGTTACTTGGACGCATACACAATAGGGATGTTGACAGTATTCATATAAAAATATAATTTTGATGTTAATTGGTAGTTTCTATGATATAATTCTGAAAAAATACAATATTTTCCCTTATTTTTATTTGATGAAATTAATATTTAATAAATAAAATGTTACAAAATTTAAAATAGCTCACGTGATAATAAACGGAAATGACGTCACACGTTCCTATATAGCGGAAGCGGAAAAATATTGACGTACTTTTATACACCATTTTCCGTACGCAGTACATATTGTAAAAACTAATTTTCAGGCGTTTTGACAGTGTACACACACATAGGCACCGTACAACACTTGTAAAACTTAGAAGCCATTTTTTATTAACGACAACTAGAATCATTTTATCACTTTACGATGTTTATCAACATAAGACGTCGCGTGACATGTGTTAGTGTTTTGGAGCGAAATTTAAAATGCATTATAAAATGCACGATTTTATAGGCATTAGACCAGTGGTTCTTAACCTTTAGGTCATGAGGGACCATTTTACCTAATATTTGTCTTGCCGGGGACCACCCAGTTGGTTTATTGGTATTTAGTAGCCTCTAAAACTGAGCATAATTCATAATTCAGCGGACTAAGATCGGGACTAGATGACGGCAACTCCAATGCCTTCAGTCACTTTTTGAGGCTCACGGATCTGCATTCAACACGAGCACAGGGGCGTTATTGGAGGCGCATTAAGTGGACCCCCGTTCCAAGGTGTAAGGTGACCCACCCAGATGGCTGCACCGTACGTTGCCATTCTCCGGCAGACTCCGATGTATAGCTATATATATAGCTGCAGGTGGCACTGGGTCCTCCGAGGTTCGGGAGGAGTCATACCAGCGCACTTGCTGCCTTCACGACCTTCGGTCCCATCATTGGGAAATGTGGGCCGAAGGTCCACCCACCGTCAAGGACGAGCCCCAGATATTTGATATGGGGGTCATCCTGACCCTCACCCCTACGAGGGCACCCCTGGTGAGGGTCCTTCCCGCCCGGTCCTGCGGAAGAGAAGGCCTTCGGTCTTCTCAGGAAAATCTGAATCCCTAACCTCTCTATGCGGCCGATCACGAGGTCGAGCCCGACCTTGGCCAGCCGCGCCGCCTTATTATAGCCTCGTCCCCAGGCATACACGAGGGTGTCATCCGCGTAGCAGAGGGAGGACGCGACCTCGCAGGACCCAGTCATAGCCGATGTCCCACAATATCGGGCCCAGAACCAATCCTTGTGGGACACCACACCCGACCTGCTACCACTCTACGGACCCACACCGGTTCTCGCAGGCTACCTTTTTTTGTTATCGCAGGGAAATCCTTAAGGATGCAGCCAGGATATTCGGGTAGATCCTTGACCCAATGTGTGACTCGCACCCCAGTGACCACCCTAACTAAAACTACAGCAAGCGCCTTCAGCTGCTTTTTGAGGGTCCCAGATATGCAGGCAACAGGCAGGATCACTTCCCTCCTCGTAAGGGACTGCGACCTAAGACTGTCTGGTCGCTACTTAGCAGTCCCCACGATGTCATGCCATACAGACCCAGGTTCCCATCCGCTCGGGGATCGGACGTAGAGCAGCCTAACGGCTTTTGCCATACGGCTACCGCGCCAGGTCTTTCGCCCGCCTCCACATTAACGTCTCTTGCCCTAGTCGGCGAACCCGCAGAATCCTGTCGAGCGTAAGGCTCTCACGGAGCGACCTCCGAGTGCGAGATACGAGACTTAGGAGTGCGTCTCGGCAAGGACCTCCACCATGAACTCCCACGGAGGGTCACCGCCCAGACCAGTGGCTGCCGCCAACGATCGTAGGCTACCCTCCTCTCGGACAGGTACGCCTCCAAAAGCCTCCTTAGATACGGGAAGACTCCGAAGTAATTCAGCGCCTCCCGTATCATACTGTGAGAGAGGTTGTTGAAGGCGTTCGCAATGTCCAAGGACACCACGACCATCACCTCCCCTCTGTGTTCCGCCTCACTCGTCACTACCCAAAGGCGTTTGAGATCGTCAACGGTCGACTGGCGTGCCCGGGCAGGCGTCCAAATTGGGACTCTGAGAGTCTCGGTCCCGGGCCCTCCTCCAGGACTAGATGACTGCCAGTCTTAAGCTCTGATGAAGTCCAGAATGTTGTTTTCTAATCAAGAGGTGGATCGAGCGTTATGACCCGGCGCCGAGTCTTGCTGAAAGGATCCATTACCGTTCTTGGTTATTGGACATGGTGTTATTATGAGGCTTAACTACCATCTCAAGAATGTTATTTTGATACACTTGTGCCAATGTTTTGATACCTTTTTTGGAAAAATATGGCTCGGTCACTCCTTCATAGCTAACACCCCAGCAAACCAGCACTGAAGTCAGATAATGCCCACGTTGTTACTCTGTTGACTAATTGGGAAGCTTTCTTAGGGCTTTGAGCATAAATACGGTCATTTTGTTTGCTAAAATATTGCTCATTTGTAAAAAAATCTCATCCGTAAACAAAATGTTTAAGTGCATACCGCTTAATGAGCCGATCAACCGATTTCGATGCTTGCTATTATTAATCAGAAGTGTCAACGGATGGCTTCGCGGACCACCTGGAATATCTCCAGGGACCACGAGTGGTCCGCGGACCACCGGTTAAGAACCACTGCATTAGACGTATTTAAGCAAAAGTTAATAATATTGAGGCTGCCATTAGATATTTATAAATGATTTAAAAACATTTCTGAAAAATGTCAACATCCCTATTGAACCAAAGTCAAAAGCCTAAGATCGATTATGAATCGATTTCAGTAACCACAGTCAAAGACTACTATTGTATAACCAGACCACAGTTTTCCACCGTTTTTCCATACTTCGGACTTGGCTTCGGCCTTATTATACAAAATACAGATACAGCTGTAACCAGGCCATAAAATATTTAAAAAAAAGATACAGATTAGGCTGTATGGCTGTTTGGAATATAGTCCTTTGAGGCCTATTGAGGCCTTTATGATAAACCTATTGGCTATGTCTGCCTATTGGAGATAAATTGTCAAATTGTTATTTGTCAGGTTATTTCTGTGGGTTACTATTTATATTTTAGTTTGTGTGTAAATTTCTTTTATTAAAGATAAATTACAAGACGCCTTCTTAGTTTAAAACATCTACTTATAACTATAAGTTCGCTCACTAAGTGTTAATTTAACTACAAAAATATGGCAAAGCATCATCCCGATTTAATTTTTTGCAGAAAACAACCCGGCGTAGGTGAGGAAACATTTAACATTCACTTATTTTTTTAAATATATCATTGCTTCTATGTTAAATCAACTAACTAGACTTTAAATGTCTCTTTTAGCCATTGGAAGATTATGTGAAAAATGTGATGGTAAATGTGTGATTTGTGATTCGTATGTAAGACCGTGTACACTCGTGCGTATCTGTGATGAGTGCAATTACGGCTCATACCAAGGGAGGTGCGTTATTTGTGGAGGGCCTGGAGTGTCCGACGCTTACTATTGTAAGGAATGTACTATACAAGAAAAAGATGTAAGTATACAGTTACAAGTTACACTAACATGGATGAATTAATTTCGGTCGATTTCTCTACCTAGTTATGTTGCAAAATAATTCTTCTGTGGTATGGTGACTTTGATGCGTATAGACATGTGTTCTTGTGACAACTGAGAGTGTATTAGCATTCTGAACTGAGCGCTCCGGAGCTTACGCACAAAGATTTCCATAACACATGGATGCCTCACCCACTTTCATGAAATAAAACATCTATAACATCAAAAATTGCTTCTGTTGTATCATTTTGAATGTAATATTGTCATCATCTCTAAGTCTTATTACTAATATTTTGGCTAGATAAATGTCTTAACAATTTTATTATAATATAATATGAAAAAAAAGTATTATAGTTTTGAGGTTTGAGTATTATTTAAGAAAACTTTGTTCTTGTAAACAGTTTAACATAAAACTATCAGAGTGAATCCTTTTTATGTCATCAGGGGGCAAACGAGCAGACGGAGCCTCACGGCGCCGTAGTCCATATACATCCGCACAACCTAGGCCACGCAGATGCGCCGCCCTCCTTTTCCCTATCCCCCCAATGGGCCACCGGAAACTCACAAACGGCACAAAACGTGACAGCATAGCTGTCACTTGATGTCAGTGTTATGTGACCAAGAGGTACCACCCCAGTCGTGCCAGCCCAGTTCGACTGCAATGCAGCATGGCACTACCTCTTATTTAAAAGCCTTTCCATGATAATAAGAATAATTCTTGTTTCCAGAGAGATGGATGCCCCAAGATTGTGAACTTGGGCAGCTCAAAGACAGATCTGTTCTACGAGAGGAAGAAGTATGGGTTTAGGAGACACTAGCAGTAATTTAATCTAGGTTATTGAAGGCATCCTTTGTATCCTAGATAAAACTATTGACTATTGAATTTTTGGAACTTTATAAGTGTGATAATTATAAGATAAAATAAACAAACATTTTTAAGATGACCATTTGTAATGTATTTATTGATTTGAAGTGAATTTGGGATTTATAAAGTGATGATGGAAAATTTAAACTGATACATAATTATAATATCAACCCTATATGTCTCACTGCTGGGCATGAATTTCCTCCAAATCAGGTGAGGAGGGTATTGGGCCATAGTTCACTGAGGCGCTAGCCCAATGGGAGTTTATGAACTTCGCAAACCTTTAGAGACTTAATTTCATCAGGCATGCAGGCTTCCTCACGATAATTGAATCACTGGCAAGCAAGGGATGGTCTCAAGTTTAGAGGGGTCAGGATTGAACAGGGTTAGTCTCTGTGCCAGTAATTACACTGCCTGGCTTGCCCTTCTCTCTGAACATAGCAAAGCGAACAGGAGAAACAAGCAAGATGGTGATACCCATGCAGCCGGGAATGCGGCACCGCGCTTCCCTCCCACCAGGTTACACCTCCATTAACTTGTTGAAGATTGCTCATGAGCATTTTTAAAAATTATTACTTAGTGATAATGAATAAATTTGCTCTCAAAAAATCTATACTTTTATTAAATATGTAAAATGCCCAAACTGCTGATTAGATTTCCATTAAATTTGGCCATGATTTAGTGTAAAGTCTGTATGTAAATTAAGGTATTGAAGCGGGCAAAAACTTGTCAAGAATAGTAAAAAAATGTGTTTCTGTAAAAATTGTATAAATAATTAGATAAGTATCCATTAAAGCAATTTCCACTGTAGTTAAATAAAATTTTATTATCATTAATAAAATTGTTTATTGTCTACATTACTAAAACTATGTCAAACAAATCTATACAAAACAACTCAGTATTATGTACAAGGGTGCCATTTTATGGCAATATTTTAAATCTTTTTGTAGAGAATATTATATTCTTCACAGGGTGACAAATAGGAAATAGTCACAATTTGACTAATAAAATTCATAGCCAGTACAGAGAAGATTCTTCAACACGATTTTTCCGGCTTTTTAACTTCTTTCACTGGTAATACTGTTTGTGGCGCTGTTTGTCCAAACATTTGGTTCTTTTATGCTACCTTCCGAGTATGCAGGCCTGGCGGGAATTATTGGTGATCGGATACAAACACTGAAAATGGTACAAGAAATGAAGAACATGTAAGAAAGAAGAACATGTGTTCCTAGTACACAGACCATTATATTATATCTACAAATTCTTTATAACAAAACTTGAAATACAAAAGTGAACCATAAGTGTGTGGGGGGTGTAGGAGGGTGTAGGTGAAAGGCCTAGAAAACGATTTTTTTTTTCTTTTTGTAGAAAATAGGAATACTAGCAGTTAAAATATTTATTTATTTATTTATTTAGACACAACCATAACATCATTACAGCATAATTATACCAAGACAATGTTCCAAGTAGACAAACGACATAAAACATGTATTCGTACGTATGACACCTAGATATACAGGAACACGCACAAATATACACATTATGTAGTGAAGTTCTCATCATTCTTTTTCGAGAAAAACCTGAACTAATTCTATTAATTTCGACAGGTTATGGGCAAAGATGTCTATCCCGTTATCTGATAGTTTGTTTAGTAACCGGATAGCACGTGACAATGGAGATGCATTTAGCAGATTTGTTTTTGAAGGCGGAAGGCTGAGCATAGCGGGACGCCTGCGGAGGTATACGTAATTATATTTCCACCTACCTACTGTTGACTTATTATAAGTAGCTTTTAATAATAATTATTGTACCCAGCAAAGACATTATGTCTGCACCCAGGCATATACATTATGTCTGCACCCAGCAAAGACATGTCTGCACCTAGCAAAGACATTATGTCTGCACCTAGCAAAGACATTATGTCTGCACCTAGACAGACATTATGTCTGCACCTAGCAAAGACATTATGTCTGCACCCACACAGACATTATGCCTGCACCCAGCAAAGACATTATGTCTGCACCTAGGCATAAACACTATCGATTATATCTCCTCACAGACAAACCAGGAATGCATTGCCGCAGACCGATTGCAACAAACCTTACACAATCGTGACACAAACTTTTTTATTAATAAAATTGTCCATGCTTTTAAGTATGTATTTTAAACATATAAAATTATTTGGCTTACATGCTTGTGCATAAGGGTTTAAATCAAATGTGATCTTCTAATTAAGAACGCTTTTAAAATAATTATTCAAATGTTAAATATTTGATTTTTTTTTGTTATTTTCTGGTGTCTCATGCATTTAAGTTTTTGTTAATGAATGTCTAGCATGCATCAACTGACCTGGCCGGTCATCAGCTCATTCCAAACATAGCCCTATGAAACATAATAAACGAGTAATTGAAAATGAATCAAAATAGATTAAGTATGTACTTATTGGTAATTTTGGAGTTGTTTCTTTGATATCTAGGCAAGGGTCGGATCCCCAGGTGTTCTAACTTTAGTTCTGCAATAATATAATGCAATCGTATATATATTCCCTAGGACAAAATAACATATCTTCTGTCAGATATTTGTAACATCGGTCTAAAAGGCACTCGAGACAGATTCTGATACAGTAATAGTGCCTAAGAACCTTACCCCCAAATACTCAAAGGAATCTCAAATTTAAGACGTACTTAAACTCGTGTTGTCCCTCTTTTTTCTTTGAATCTGACACGTCATAGCATGAGTTTAAGTACGTCTTAAATTTGAGATTCGTTTGAGTATTTGGGGGTTAGACTTATTGGTCTAATATGATCTCAGGACATATTTGTCTATAGTGCCCACGTATAACGTTTAACACTTTATTTAGTGTGGCGACTTTATTGGAGACTTACGAGTTAACATCCTCCAGTTTTTTAAGTAGTCGCTCGTTCTCTCGACTCAGCAGCTCCTGATCCCTCAGCAATTGGTCTCTTATGCCGAACAGCTCTGTGTTCTCCTCCCTCAGTGCAGAGTTCTCCTCCATGTGTAGCTGCACCAGCTCGACCAGTTCCGACTGCGGCAGCTGGTACAGCTTGTTTGTCTCGTCACGCGCTCCGGACCTTTGACCTTCAAAAATTTTGTCAAGTATTATTTTATAGTTATCCGACTCAAAGGACCAAAAATGTCAAGTTGTTAAGTATTTAAATAGTTTTTTTGATTACCTACATAATTTTGATCATATAAATATTACATTTTGCCTTGTACTTCAAAATATTATCTTTGCTTATACTGTGCTATTATAAAGTGGAGATTTCGGGAAGTTATATATTATTTTGCAAAAAGTATAGAAAAAATAATTTACTGCGGTTCTCAGCGTTGTAGTCAGTCGTGATAAGCGCCGTCCTCAGATGGTGGTTCTCTGCTTGCAGCGCCTCCACTTCTCTCTTCAAGCTCAATATGAGGGCATCTCTTGCATCCTATGTAAAGACGATAAAAAGGTTACAATAAGAAAAAGTGTGTGCGTGTGGTCTTTACGCGCGATTGAAGTAAAACTTCATAATAATTTAATAAATAGTCCTAATTTATTTCATTTATTATATTATTCTATCTTTGCCACTAGGCGACATAGATAAGACAAGAACCTTGGAGTATATAACATATACTCACAACCAATGCAAGTTACTATTTTTGAATATACATAGAATACTAAGCGTTACTACACTCAGAAAAAATCTGAGTTACCCTCTAGTCGCGCCTAAAGAAGTTTTCCTAAAAATAATATTTGTTTGGAAGTAGATAAAAACAAAATATCACTATGCAAATGTGCTTATTTAAAACTGAATACGCCTGCACCACCAGCGTTTTACACGTGCAAGTGAGGCGATAATCATTTAAATTCCTAGTTACCTACTGTATATTGCAAAAAAAAAAACGCTATGTAGATACAAAGCGTTTTTTTTTGTAATATAAGATTGTTCGCGATAATGACTAAATCAGTGTAAATAAAAACAATCTGTGATTCGTGAATTAGTTATAAACAATAGAAAGTGATATAAAGACTCACAACCCATATAACTTGTGTCTTAAGTGTTGATTATTTTCGTGTTTATTTAATTTCGTTTTAATTTCGTTATGTTTAAATGTTCAATATATATTAAAATTGTATTAGAATATAAGGTAATATTGTAAGAAAAAACATACATGTAAAATATGATTTATTTAAATAAAGATGACCGACCAGGAGCACATCCTACGCACCCCCACTCGGTTGCGAGCCGCTCGAGTGCGTTAAATATACGGCCCGTCGGCCACAAAAATCACTTCGCTCTACGCATCCGACGGGTCAAGAACTAATAGTAGTGCTCTTGGGAGGCTTATTCACTAAATAGTCTTTCATTCAGTCTGAACCAGCGGCCAAGTTATAGTGAAATAGTAAAATAAATAAACGACTATACTGCCAGAGCCGTGCGGTATAGTCTACATCGTGGTCCTTCGAGTGTGCCGGATACTGAAGAAAATAGTGAAGACCACATCGTGGTCCTTCGAGTGTGCCGGATACTGAAGAAAATAGTGAAGACCACATCGTGGTCCTTCGAGTGTGCCGGATAGCTGAAGAAAGTGAAACCTGAAGCCCCTAGAAGAAATCCTGAAAAATTGAACCCGTCGGAAGAAACGAACCTCAAGCGAATCTAGAGCGAAGTCAAGAACCCAGAGACGAATCTCTGCCTGAAAAAAGAAAAAAGTGTGTCTCCCAGAGACGAATCGCTGCCCGAAAAATTAAAAAAGTGTCTCCCAGAGACGAATCGCTGCCCGAATTCAGAACGAATTAATCAAGATGCCTATAACCAGAAGCAGGAAGTCATACGCAATCCGACCGTCCGCCTCGCCACGCCCAACACGTCAAACTCATTGACCGACGCCACAGCCGGGACGTCAGATAACATCGCCACAACGACCGACGCCACGACGACTGACGCCACGACGACCGACAACAGCGGCACCACAGAAGCAACCACCAGTACGGAACAAACAACGACGACTGATCCTCAGCCGAAAGCCCTCCCAGCTCCGAGCGTCTCTCGCTCAAAGGCATCGAGTATAAGAAGAAGGGAACTGGCAAAGGCCCGGGAAGAGCTTCTACAAAAAGAAGTAGAATTGGCAGCCGCTAAAGTCATGCGTCTAATAGAAGAAATCGATTACGAAGAAGAAGATGACAACGAGACAATACGCAACGAGCGGACGGAAGACTGGGTGCGAAAAAACACACCTGCATTAACAATGGAACCATATGTGAATAATGAAGAACAAGCGATGCCACCACCAGAACCAGAGGCACCAAGTATAAAAGAGTGTGCGAAAGAGAGGGCAACATACAACTTCGAACAACAGCGTGCGACAGAGAAGGCAACATACACTGAACCATACTGTGCGAAAGAGACAGCAACAGCCTTCGATTATCAAGAACTTGCCACAGCTATAACACATGCCGCGCGTTCAATACCAAACAATACGAACAGAAACATTGAACTACCAGCGTTCAACGGATCGTCAAGCGAGTGGCTACCATTCAAGACTGCATACGAAGAAACAGAGAACCTGCTAACGGAAAAAGAAAACTTTGCAAGACTCCGAAGAAGTCTACGGGGTGCGGCAAGAGACGCGGCGCACTGCTTATTCGTGGGGTCTACAACATCCAAAGAAGTAATGAAGCTCCTGACCACCAGGTTCGGAAGACCGGACGCCCTAGTTATGGCCGAAATGAACAAGCTGCGCACACTGCCGAGGCTAACTGAAAACCCTAAGGACATCTGTATCTTCGCATCACGAGTATCGAACATCACCGCTACAGTCAAAGCCCTCAACAAGCACCATTACCTATACAACGCTGAAGTGGTACGAGGTGTGGTAGAGAAGCTGCCGTCAGCACTGCGATATCGATACTACGACTTCGCAGCGGAACAACCTGAAGACCAGCCTGATCTCATCACACTATCGAAGTTTCTGGAACGCACGGCAGAGAGATGCGGTAGTTTCGCACCGGCCGAGATAATCGCAGCTGAAGAACGGCGGGAGCCGTCCAATAGAAGAATGCGAAGCTACGCCGCCCAAGAGCAACAACAACACGTCAACCTCGCACCGCAAGTATGTGTATTGTGTCGAAGAGAAGGTCATCGTTTGTCCGCCTGTTATACAATGAAGAATGCTGACGTCCCGACGAGATGGGAATTAGCTAAGAAACACCGCCTATGCTTCCGCTGCCTGAACGTCCGCAAGTACAAACACACCTGCAAGCCGAAACGCTGTGAAGTCAACGGATGTAGTCACCTACATCACCCGCTGCTACATGTGACACCACCGACGCCGACGCCGACGCAACATAACGAAGCCACCACGTACACCGCCGAACAGATACCTGTCGCGACCGTCACATCTACGAGGGAAACACAGAAGACTGCCTACCTGAAGATACTACCGGTGCAGCTCGACGGTCCCAAAGGTACCTACCAGACCTATGCTCTCCTGGATGATGGCTCGACGTGCACATTGATCGAAGCAGGAGTGGCAGAACGCATCGGAGCTCGCGGACCTACCGAACCATTCTTCATAGAGGGCGTGGCTGGCGCACGTGTTGACGCGAATCAATCGAGGCGGGTCACCATCAAAATCAAAGGACGCAACAGTGAAACACACGAAATATCGGCAAGAACCGTCGATAAACTGAAACTCTCGTCGCAGACAGTATCACAAGAAGTTATCGAGACCTGCATACACCTGCGGGACATTGAAGAAGAAATAACTTATAGCCGAGGACAACCTACAGTGCTGGTCGGTCAAGACAACTGGCATCTACTCCTGACACATGCAGTTCGAAGAGGGGAAAAATCGCAACCTATCGCATCACTCACCGATCTGGGGTGGGTGTTACACGGAACAGAGGTGGCAACAAAGAAGATACCGGTATACACCGTCAGCCATGCCACCGCTACATATGAAGATGAAGAACCCATAGAAAAATTAATGAAGGAACACTTCTCTCTGGACGCGCTCGGAATAGAACCCAGGAGGTCATACAACGATCTTGAGAAACGAGCCATGAATATATTAGAAGAAAAAACTCATCGCCTGCCGTCGGGGGGATATGAAACGGGACTACTGTGGAAAAGAGACAACATGTGTCCACCGAATAGTTACGACACAGCGTTGCGACGTCTTCATTTAATAGAGAAAAAACTGGATAAAAATGAAGACATGAAGCGTAGATACAATGAACAAATGAACATACTTATGCAAAATGGATACGCTGAAGTGGCGCCAACCTGAAGAAGTGAACAACACTGGTACCTGCCTCACTTCGCGGTCATCAATCCACAGAAGCCGGAGAAGCTTCGCATCGTTCACGACGCCGCCGCCAAATCACGAGGAACCAGCCTCAATGATATGCTGTTATCCGGCCCTGACCTACTCCAATCACTGCCCGGAGTACTGATGCGATTTCGTCAAAGAAAGATAGCAGTAACAGCTGACATCAAAGACATGTTTCTCCGAGTGAACATCCGAGAAGAAGATCGTGACATGCAACGCTTTCTGTGGAGAGGAGATCAACGTGAAGGCACACCAAAAGAATACCGTATGAAGAGTGTGATCTTCGGTGCCACTTCATCACCATGTACTGCTATCTACATAAAGAACAAGAACGCTGAAGAATATCGTCAACAGTTTCCCGAAGCCTCGACGGCAATAGTTTCAAACCATTACGTAGACGACTACCTAGCTAGCTTCGACACAGAAGAAGAAGCTATCAAGATATCGAAACAAGTCGACTACATTCATCGTCAAGCCAACTACTGTCTTCAACGCTGGGCATCGAACTCAAGACCGGTACGAATCGAGTTCAACACGAACAACACCGAACATGCATTCAAGTTGGATACAGAGAAGATACTCGGACTAGTGTGGCGACCGGACGAGAACAGTCTCAGTTTTAACATCAACACGCATAAAATCCCTCCGAACATAATAAGCGGCGAGAAAATACCGACGAAGAGAGAAGCCCTCAGAACAGTAATGTCCCTCTTCGACCCCTTGGGATTAGCCACACCAGTCACCATACAAGCAAAAAGGATACTTCAAGAAACATGGCGAACAGGAATAGAGTGGGATGAAGAGCTCCCCCCAGCTGAAATAGAAAAAAGGCGCAGCTGGATAGAACAAATACGGAAGTTACCAGACTTAGCCATACCAAGAAGCTATCCATACTTCACCACATCCAGATCGGTCGAGCTACATACCTTTGTCGACGCAAGTTCATCGGTCTACGCCTGTGCCACGTACTGGCGAAGCATAGACCACAACAGCGGAGAAGTCCACGTCACGCTGGTAGCCGCCAAGGGAAGAGTCGCGCCCATCAACAAAGTAACATCGATACCGCGACTCGAGCTACAGGCCGCCGTGCTGGGATGTCGACTAGCCAGGCTGTCGTAGAAGAACACGACGTGAAGCCAGTCCAACGAGTGTTTTGTACTCCCGCACTGTACTCACCTGGCTGCGAACCGGACCACGCGCATACAAACCATTCGTCGCACACCGGGTAGCCGAGATATCGGAAGAAACCAAGACCAAAGAATGGAGATGGGTGCCCACCAGCGAGAACGTCGCCGACGATGCCACGCGTGACACACCGAGACACTTCGACGCGCAACACAGATGGTACCGCGGACCCGACTTCCTGTACTTACCTGAAGATCAATGGCCGAACGAGAGGTCAGCTGACACCACAGACGATCATACAGAAGAAGTCACCATAGAAGAGAAGGTCAACGTCACCGCGGCCACCACCTGCCTGTCATCGAGTCTGCCTGACCCGACGCGTTTTTCGAGTTGGTTGAGATTGATGAGAGTTACTGCAAGAGTTCTACAGTTCATCGACGAACTCCGTTCGAGACAAAAAACACGTTGTACAGCCATACGCAAGAGGTATAAGAAAAACGAAGAAGCCGACCCGACCTGGAAACATATTAAGAACATTAGTAAAGCAAAGCCGAGAATTACATTAATAGAGAAAAACCACGTCACATACTTACCCATCGAGACACACCACATGCACCGTGCCCGCCAGCTGTGGATACGATCGGTACAAGAAGAATCCTTCCGAGATGAAATAGTATCGCTGCGAAATAGCAAGAACATACCCACATCAAGTCGCCTGATACACTTATCGTTAATACTCGACAGTGAGAACATAATACGACTACGTTCCCGCATCGCCGTCACCACGGATATTACGAGTGAACAGAGGGAGCCACCGGTAGTCGACGGCAATCATCCCTGGGTGAGACTCTACATCGCCTGGACTCATCGGAAGCTACACCACGGGGGATTCGAAACCACAGCGAACGAGGTACGGCAAAGCATATGGGTTATACGCCTACGTCACTCCGTACGCAACGAAATCAAGAAATGCATCACGTGCCGCATAAGAAGCGCAAGGCCGGCACAACCATCGACGGGCAATCACCCGAGAAGCCGACTTGCACATCATCACCGACCGTTCACATTCACCGGCCTTGACTACTTCGGGCCGATGAACGTCACAGTGGGCAGAGCAACGCAGAAGAGATATGGAGTACTCTTCACCTGCCTTACTACACGAGCTGTACACCTTGAGCTCGCCCACAGTCTCAGCACCGACTCCGCGGTGATGGTGATCCGCCGCTTCATCGGTCGACGCGGGTGCCCCACCGAACTGTGGTCCGACCAAGGGACCAACCTGAAGGGCGCCGACCACGAGATGCAGCATGCAGCGCAAGAAGCCATGAAGACAGAAGCTTCGGTCCGCTTCATCACCTGGCGCTTCATACCACCCAGCGCACCCTTCATGGGAGGTGCCTGGGAGCGCCTGGTGCGGAGCGTAAAGACCGCCCTCACCATAACACTACAAGAGCGTGCACCCAAGGAAGAGGTGCTCGCGACTCTCCTGATAGAAGTGGAACACACCGTGAACAGCCGCCCACTCACCCACGTGTCAACCTCAGCGGACGACGAGTGCGCGCTCACGCCCAACCATTTCTTGTTGGTCGGGCCGTCGCGCGTGCCGGTGCCGGGTGCCTTCACCGAGGGAGATGCTGCCGGGCGCAAAGAATGGCGCGCCAGTCAACGACTGGCTGACGCATTCTGGTGCCGCTGGGTGAAGGAATACCTTCCCGAGCTTCAATACCGGCGGGAGCCCCGTGCGAGAGGAGCTATCAAGCTCCACGATCTGGTGCTCATCGCCGACGGGACACTACCCCGGAACTCCTGGCCACGAGGAATGGTCATCGCCACCTATCCCGGTCCTGACGGCGAGGTACGAGCAGTGGATGTGCGGACCAGGAAAGGCGTGCTACGGAGGCCGACCAAGAAGCTCGTGATCCTGCCCATGGTGTCTGCAGACGACGCGAACACCGAGTGACTTCAGCTACGAGAGCTGCGGCGGGAGTGTATGTTCGCGATAATGACTAAATCAGTGTAAATAAAAACAATCTGTGATTCGTGAATTAGTTATAAACAATAGAAAGTGATATAAAGACTCACAACCCATATAACTTGTGTCTTAAGTGTTGATTATTTTCGTGTTTATTTAATTTCGTTTTAATTTCGTTATGTTTAAATGTTCAATATATATTAAAATTGTATTAGAATATAAGGTAATATTGTAAGAAAAAACATACATGTAAAATATGATTTATTTAAATAAAGATGACCGACCAGGAGCACATCCTACGCACCCCCACTCGGTTGCGAGCCGCTCGAGTGCGTTAAATATACGGCCCGTCGGCCACAAAAATCATTTCCGCTCTGGTCCGCCAACCAGAGCAGTCGTGTTCGATCGCTGCTCTCAGTACGCTCGATTGTGCTCACCGCTACGCCGTTTCGCCGCTCGCCGCTCATTGTGTTAATAGTGTCAGTGTTCTTGCTGGAACCCGGTTTCTTACAAGCAATAGTGTCGCTTTAATATTTAGTGAGTCCCCGACGGACAAACGCGTTTTAAAAACCGATTAATTAAAAAACCCTGAATCGCCGTTCTGGGTTCGCGCGCTATAGGTCGCGATATTAGTTTATTTTATTAAATTAAATTCAGTTATCGCTCGCAAAGCGAAAAGTGTGTTCCCGACTACGCGGAATAAAGTAAGTTATTTTGTATTTACACACCTACCTAGGCTGAGTCTCTGTACCTGCCTCAGGTAGTCGACCCGTTTTTGCACACACCCTCCCGCAATAGGCGGGCGGGATAATTAGGTACACAATGGGAAACCATTAAAACACTCTACCTGCAAAACCAAAACCAGTTTTAACAATGGCGGTTGTAATTAATGAATCGATTAACGAAGGCATGTTAGCCTATTTAAAGTCGGTGTACCCCGACATAGGAGAGCGCATGGCGCATTATAGGGAGAAAACGGGTGGCAACAGCCACCTTGTCTATTCTGACCCCCCCACGTCCCCGTCAACCGAAGACGGCACTGAGGAGTCGACGACGTCGTACGAGACGCGTTCATCCTCTCCATCTTCAGCGGACCCTCCGTCAGAGGAGGAGATGTCGATTGCCGGCAGCTCCTCCGAGGAGGAAGGCGGCTTCACGGAAGTCCGCAGTAAGAAGAAGAGGCGGCGCCCGGACACGGAGTCCGCGCCGTCCTCGGGTCCATCCCCCCCGCCGAAGGCGCCAAAAGTGGCGTCCGTGAAGCCCCCTAAGGGCAAAAAGGTCAAACTAGCGGCGGCTCCGTCTGAGCCGCACATAACTAGGCGCGATCAGCTAACGTCACCCACTCCCGGTGCGTCGTCCACTCCCGACGAGGAGATGGCGGCCGCCAAACCAAAAGGCAAAGCGCCCCCCCCAATAATCGTCCAGGATACGAAATCCTGGCACATTGTAGCAAAGGCGATCACTGAAAAGAGGATCCGCCATAAATCCGCCCGTGCCTGCGCGGACGGTATCAGAGTACAGGTGGACGACGCAAACGACCACCGTAGGTTAACTGCTTTCCTGACCCAGGAAAAAATAGGGTATCATACATACGCCCTGGAGGACGAGCGCGTCCTCCGGGTCGTCATAAAAGGTATGCCAAAAGACGTGGACACGGTCGAAATCAAAAACGACCTGGTCCAACAGGGCTTCCCCGTTGAGGAGGTACATAGGATGTACCATGCTCAGCAGAAATTCAAGTACAAAATGGTACTTGTTATCATGCCGCTCACCCCGGCAGCCAAAGCCATCTATAATATTAAGGCCGTGTGTCACGTCACCGGCCTAATCATAGAGGCCCCCGCAAAAGGGGAATAGTTGGGCAATGCCACCGTTGCCAACTATACGGCCACTCGGCTCGCAACTGTCAGGCGCATCCTAGATGCGTAAAGTGCCTGAAAGACCACGGGACACCAGACTGTCCCCGTGATAGGGCCACGGCAACAGAGCCGCCGAGCTGCGTGCTGTGTAGGCGCGAGGGCCACCCGGCCAACTACCGCGGTTGCCCCAAAGCACCCAAAAACGCACGAAAAGCGCGTAAAACAGGGAACTCCAAGTCCCTGCCCAAAAAGGGGTCTTCCCAGAAAACACCCCCCAATTCGAAGGCAGCTAAGAAATACATCGAGGCCCCCCTTCCCAAAGAAAACCCATGGCATAAAAAGCCGGCTCCTCAGCCGACCCAAGCCACCGTGGTTCCCGCCCAGGGCCCCCGGAGTGCCCCAGTAGATACCAGCAGGCCAACGGGCCCCGCTGCCGGCATGTCAATGCCAGCAGCCCCCCGCCCTGCCCCTCTCCCTTCCAGCTACGGATCTGACCTAAGGAACTGTGACCTTCGTGTCACAGTTCCTTAGCGGAATTGACAACCGCGAGGTTAGCATCCTTGCAGCTAAGCTGCGAGGCTCCCCGCAGGAACGTCTACAAGCGCTAGTAGACCATTCGGCTTTGATCGATCAGATCAAATTTTTCCCCCGATAATCAATGGCTACCACCGCCAGAACAAAACCACGCTCTCTGCGAGTGGTGTCGTTCAACGCGAACGGCATTAGGGCGAACACCGACGAAATTCGCGTTTTCGTTAAAAAACACGATGTTGACATCCTCCTTGTGCAGGAAACGTTTTTAAAACCTAGTCTGTCGAGTCCGCGCATAGCTAATTACAATAGCATCAGGAACGACAGGACGCGATCCCGTCGCGGAGGCACACTCATCTACCACAAGAGGTCCCTCCACTGTATAGCAATAGACACGCCGGCCCTAGAAACACTAGAGGCCTCCGTCTGCCAGGTGAGCATGACCGGCCATCAGTCGATCACAATCGCCTCGGTATATCAGTCCGCCAATAAAAAATTACTTTTCAGTGATATAAAAACACTGCTAGAGTTAGGCAACGCTGTCTTGATAGCCGGCGACCTAAATAGCAAGCACCAGTCATGGGGCTGTAGGGTCGCCAATTATAATGGTAATATCCTTTACAAAGCTGTCGATGATTTAAATAGTGTAATCGTCGCCCCGTATGAGCCGACGCGCTATCAATTCGCAAACAGCGAAACGTACGCGAGCCCATCAATCCTAGACATAGCCATTCTACGGAATGTTACCCTTCAGGTTCATTCCATAGATACAATACATGAGCTTAACTCAGACCACAGACCGGTTTTACTACAACTGGGAGACCCGGCAAACAATACAATCACAAATAAGAAAAAAATCATCGACTTTAAATTGTTAAACGATAATTTAAAATCACTTCAATCGAGTCATCTCGATAATATCCCAGATATTATAGATAGTCCTCAGGCTGCTATATCAGCATGCTCCGACCTTACCGACCATCTGGTAGCGACTATTGAAAAGTCCTCCAGGGAGATCTCAACGGCCAATGACGGTCGCTGGGAGTTCCCGGTGGACCTGAAAGAACTAATACGCGACAAAAATGCCGCTAAGCGTACATACGCTCGCTACCGGACGGACGAATACCGTCGGAACCTCCGTGACCTCGAACGCCAGGTCAAAGCCCGGGTAATAGAATTTAAAACAGAAAGATGGGATCGCCTCCTGAGCGAAATCTCTCCGTCCCACGTAGCCTACTGGCCACTAGCTAGAACTTTAAAGAACAAAGCGGAGACATCCATGCCTCCGCTGAAAAGATTAAATCACGCGCCTGCACTAGAGGATGCCGACAAAGCGGAATGTTTAGCCGATACACTCGAGAGTCAGTGCACTCCGAGCAACATACCGACCGCCCCCCACGTAGGCCCCCACATAGAGGAGGTAACTAGGGAGGTAGCGAGAAGGGCCTCTGCGCCGCCGGAGGGGGAACCAATCCCCCCGGCGGATGTAGAAGAGGTCCAGGACATCATCAAATGCCTCCACTCCAAGAAGGCCCCCGGGCCGGACGGGATTTCGAACAAGGTGTTAAAAATACTACCGCCCGCCCTAGTTATCCTCCTGGTTAACATTATAAACGCCCTCTTAAAGGGCTGTAGATTCCCCGACTTATGGAAAGAAGCTACCGTCATAGGCATACCGAAGCCCGGGAAACCGCGCTCGGATCCTACTAGCTATCGTCCAATAAGTCTGATAAGCTCACTAGGGAAAATCTACGAAAGGATTCTGCTGAAGCGGCTGAAAACCGTTATCGGCGAAAAGAATCTTTTCATAGATGAGCAATTCGCCTTTAGAGGAAACCACTGCTGCCCGAGGTAGGTCCACCGCATAACGGAGGACATACTCAGAGGTTTCCAAAGGAAAAACCTACGAGACACGTGTGCAGTCTTCTTCGATGTCGCCAAGGCATTCGACAGAATCTGGCACGATGGTCTAATTTATAAACTATACCAGATGGGAATACCGGACAGACTAGTCATCATCATCCGCGACTACCTGACTGACCGGCATTTCAGATATAGGGTTGAGGGCACGCTGTCCTCTCGGAGGCCCCTGAGGGCCGGTGTACCTCAGGGATCGGTACTATCTCCGACCCTATACAATCTATATACGTCAGATATTCCGAGAAATCGGAATACGAAATTGGCACTATTCGCCGACGACACTGCACTGTACGTGACCCACCCGTCAGCTGCCAGGGCCTCTGTCTTCCTTCAGCGATCCGTCACCGAACTAGGTGAGTGGTTCGCTAAATGGAGAATAGAGATAAACCCGGAAAAAAGTAACGCCATTCAATTCACGCGAAGAAGGGCCACACTCAGACAGAGGCGTCGGACAATGGCGCCAATTAAATTAAACAATACAGAAATCCCTAGAGTAGGGCAGGTCAAATACCTGGGGGTCACCCTCGATAGGTCGATGTCGTTTAGACCACATATAAAATCAGTAGTTAAGAAGGCCAAATACGTGATGAGCCGTCTATACTACCTGATTAATAAAAATAGCAAGATGCCCCTCAGGCACAAGCTAACGCTGTATAAGGCATGCATCAGACCCATACTGTCGTATTCCTGTGTTGCATTCGGGCATGTGACACAGAAACGACTGTATGCATTACAAAAAGTACAAAACAAATTCTTACGCATGGCAACCGGTTGCCCGTGGTACGTAAGAAACATCGACCTGCATAGAGACCTCAGGTTAGACTCGATCAAGGGCCACTTCAAAGCGATGTCAGAACGTCACTTTGAAAAGGCAGTCCTCCACCCGAACCCGCTCATCGTGAGCGCGGCGAACTACACCCCAGATAGCTTAGCTCCTGATAGGCGTAGGCTACCTAAGAACATAATAACTGATCCAGCTGACGAAATTTCGCAGCTGCTAATGCGCGACGCAAAAGCGCGACGCGAACTACAACAATCACTCCGCAACACAACATCCGGGGTTAGACACACACGCACACCGCCTGGGCCCCGGGGCCCGGAGCGACGTCGTTCCCTACACATCGATATCCAATCGATCCGGATCGATCGCGATAATTTAGGCTCGAACCCAACACGAGTCGACATCAACCCAGACCGCGATAACAACGGTAGCACTTCGCTACCGTCTGATTATACGGGTATCGTGCGCGACCCACCTCCCCCACTTGAGGGTGAGGAGAGGGCCGGCCCTCAGATTAATAGAACCGAGTTCAACTCGTCGACCATATTGGGTTCGTTTAGTTCTAATAGAAAGTTAAAAAACATTAACGCGTCAGATAGGCGATGCCCACCGCGGGGTGTCGAGGGGGGCCCCGCCCAACAACCCTCATCAAGACCTCCTGTGGCGGACGCTGCAACTCCGACCGGCGGAGTGGGCCCCAGTATCGCTGGCGCCATCTGCCGGGTCCTCACGCCAATGAGCCCACCCGGTAGGGGTAGACCGCCTGGGGCTCCACTCCACCCGACGGTGACGCGGCACAGTCCCGCCACTGACACACAACCGACGCCAGGAGGCCGTGTGGTTGCAGACTGCACGGTAGGCGGGGGGCAACCCCCCAATCAAAAGTGAGCCGAATGGGCTCACACCAATCCGTTGAAGCATTAGGGCCTTCGGGCCATTAGCATAGATCCATCCGAAAAAAAAAAAAAAAAAAAACCACAAAAATCACTTCGCTCTACGCATCCGACGGGTCAAGAACTAATAGTAGTGCTCTTGGGAGGCTTATTCACTAAATAGTCTTTCATTCAGTCTGAACCAGCGGCCAAGTTATAGTGAAATAGTAAAATAAATAAACGACTATACTGCCAGAGCCGTGCGGTATAGTCTACAAAGATTGAGTTTGAGCTCTGATACCAATTTCGGACTCGAAAAATCTTCAGCAAGATTATCTCTTTTCAATATTTGTAAAAAATTCAATCTTTAAGCACCTAAATCTTCATAACAAATAAAAAGTATACCATTTTGACGACCGGCTTCGACTTGATCTTCTTAGCTCTCGCTGCGTACCTCAGCGTGTTTATCGTCTCGTTGAGATTTGATCTCGTGGGAGCAATACATGCTATCTGTAACAATAATATATCAGAAACACATATTTTTTTTTATGTTGGATAGGCAAAATGGCAAACGTACCACCTGATGGTAAGTGGTCGACGTCGCCCATGAACATAAACTAGTATACCTGGAACGACCCCAGGCAACTCATTTATGTGTTGCCTATCCTGAGACATAAGATGTTAAGTCTCGGTGCCAGTAATTACACTGCCTGTCTTGCCCTTCTCTCCGAAACACAGCAAAGCTGTTTCACGGGAGAAACAAGCAATATGGTGGTACCCATGCAGCCGGGAGCGCGGCACAGCGCTTCCCTCCCACATATCAACGTGATTGTGATATGGGGTACCTTAGGGATCCATACTGGGCCTGATCTCTTTCCAACTTCAATGACACAACAAAAAACACAAATTAATGATGTTTTACCATATTTTAGTAGTTACTACCTATTTTTATATGCTCATATTAATGTGAAAAAATTGTAAATATGTACCTATGTACATTATTTTTTATCATATTAGTATAGCCAAATGAGCAAAATAACTAATTCGTGATAAACTTTAGCTAGTAGTTGAATAAAGGTACTTATACAAAAGTTGATTCTTTCAAATTTCAAACAGTAACTTACCATAAGCGTGACTCCATTGCCTGCGAGACTGTCAGCGAGCAGTTTGGTAAGTTTGCTATCCCGGTATGGGATATGCCCCTTTTTCTTGCCGTCACTTAATTGAGCTATGCAGTAACCTGTAATAAAACAATCCTAGTAGGATTTGTGCGGTCGTAAAAATGTTATGTTCAAATAACTTATTTGTTAGTGAGAGAGTCATTTTAAACGATTGTTTAAACCCGCAATGTATGTATGCACACTGTGCACTCATGCTAACCGCGAGACGCGCGACTAGCGGGCGCACTGAAGACGCGCGCGGTGTGGGAGTTCGTTCACCTCGTGCATGCGGCGAACGCTATCAGCTGATTCAGTCCACCAAATACATTGCTGTTTTTTTTTTCAAAAAACCATTATTTTAAAGCATTATCATCAAATTCCTGTAACATTATTGTAACCGGATTATACAAAAAAAAGGCAACCAAAAAAAAAAAAACGCGTTTTTTTCACTTGTATCATGTCAGGCTATGCCATGTTTTCGCAAACATTCCAAATACACCCGGTATATACGTGTCCCAAAGCGGGCCGTGAAGAATCGAAAGAAACAGTGTAACACGAACAGAAACAGTGTGCTGAGAGCACTACCTATATAGTAGAGTCTGCTACCGGTTCCAAAGTCACTGAAGAACCGAAGCAAACTAAGTAGATGTACACGCAATACCTAGCACCATGAGGCTGCGGTTGATGTTGTTGGCCTCCTCCAGCGTCTTGCCGGTGCTGTGCGTGCGCTTGGTGATCTCGGAGCCGGCCAGGTCCACGAAGTTGACCTTCCCGAGCGTGGCGGGCGCTCCGCCGGGCGCCCGGGACACGCGCACCGACAGCACCGTGTGAGACCGGGACGAGGTAGCGTTCATCGCGTGGGCCCCCACCGCGCGGTTTCGCATGCCTTGGAATAAGATCAATATATAATAGCAATAAGCAGTCATCTATATCTTACCCAATTTGTAATTTTCTACTTGTGTCTCTACTTAGGATATCCCACTAGCGTTTTACAATTACTGGTCGTGTACATTCATCGCTCTGTTACGGATGTGGTGAGTCGCCAACGCTCGTAAAACACCAGTAGGATAGGTCATAGTGTAAGAATCGATTAGAATTTTATTTTAAACCCCAGCATAAACCCCAGACCGCTGTGTTTGTGGCGCCGTAGTTCTCGAAGCGGGTACATCGATTTGGCTGCGGTTTTATTGTATGAAATCTGTTTTTCTAGTAGGTAGTGGTTTTTAGACATGTTTTCTCAAAATCAACATACCCTCTTCTAGTACAGCAAACAGGTCGTCCAGCTCCTCGCAGTCCACCGTGAACAAGTTCTCCACGTAGAAGCTTCGAGTCTCCTTCGACCAGCGTACCTGTAGCGGCTTCCTCGAGCTGCCCGGATTTAATAAATCTATTACCTGCAAAATTAAACACGCTATAAATCTCATATAACATTAGATCTGCTGATATAAATAGCAGTATTAATACTTTTGGAGGCGTTATTTTTAATCAAAATATCTAAATAGGGATAGGTCGTCTTGGCGTTCTTTGAGGGAGGCCTATGTTCAGCAGTGGACGGATAGAGGCTGATGATGATGATGAGTCTAAATATAAATTCAAAGTTTGCACTTTGAGTGATTTTTTATGTTCGACCATTTTGATGATTAATGCGTTTTTTCAAGTCAGTTTAGCGCTGTTAGCTTCGATCAACAAGAGCAGCAAAAATAGCAACTATTTTTGTTGCTCTTGTTGATCGAAGGCTTTTAGGGTAGGTAAGCCAAACTGTAATGGCGGCTGTACACTCTCACTCGAGAGCACTTGCTATGTCTCGCCCGAGGAGGATATAGATGAGGCCGAGGCGGGAGAGCTACCATCTACACCAGGGTTTCTTAAACAGGGGTCCATGGAACCCTAAGGGCTCCGTGACATGCGAGGAAAATATAGTCATTATTCATAACAAAGACTTTTGTTGAGAATTAAACTCCTACAACTCTTTAGTTACGTGAAACAGTAGTTCGGATTTAAAAAACGGTCAGCAAAATCTTTACAGCATACACGTGAAAATGGTAAGGTCAGCAGGCAGGTGTCCGTCAGATATGTTCAATTTTAAAAATGATTTATGAACCGTAACTAAAAAGTTTAAGAATCCCTGATCACTCTCGCGCTCGCCCTGTCTCGGGGAGAGAAACATTTTGACCCTTTATTTAGTGAGTAGTTCACATAACACATTTCGTATTATAATTGTGGATGACTCGATGAATGCCTTTGTGGCGGAGCAATTCGCGCCATAATTTTGAATCGCGGTATTTGCTGCCGATTCTGAAACATCGAGATCGAATATCCGCGAATTAATAGTGCGTGGTAAATATACCTACTGTTTTATACAGTTAGGAGCTTGACCTGGAAAAAATTGTTTATAGCGATGATGACCATTGTCTGTCAAAAAATGTAGCCTCGACTAAAAGAATATGAACTGGCTGGTGATCTGCTTACCATCATAAATTAAGTCGTCGTCATTTGTCAAGAAAATAGTGGGCCGTATTTATTTTATATTTATTTACCTTTTCATTATAAATTTCAAGGAAGGAGGCCTTCAGGATGAAATGGCAGTCGGGGCGCTCCCGCATCAGCTGGAACAGGTACACGAACGAGCGGACTATGAGCCCGTGGTCCGGGGAGTATGGACTGGCACCGCTTTCCACCTGTAATGTGAATCGTGAAGTACTATATTAGCTGGTCTCGCGATTTACAGCTTAAAATTGATTTAAAAAAATCGGTTGTCTGTAAAGTCGGTTTACTGACGATAGTTGAACGTGACAACGTCATAAGAAAATGGAACGCCTCAGAGCGAGGTAACGCCGCATACCGTGTCATCGCATACGTCATGTTTTTTCGTTTTTGCAGCCGGCTCCATCGAATTATAAGACGTTGTCATGTCAAAAGATGGCTCCAAAGCAGACAATTTTCCTGAATAGTTGGGCCTTAAAACACAAAGTTTTTTGTCAATTCCGACTGATAGTTTCGGTGATTTCCGAGTCCAAACAAACTTTTGATCTTTGTTATATAAATATACTAGCTTTTTCCTGCGGCTTCGCCCGCGTGGAGTTCGCAAAAGTAACTGTGCTTTCTTGATAGAATGAGATAAAAGAAAACGCGCTTTCTTATTTATATGACCTCGTTCAGACACGGCGACAACCGTGCAAATTTTAGTGGGTAGAGATGCGTCCACCTTACCATCTTTCGGGCACAGCGAGGCCCACATACCCGCCTGGGGAGACAGAGACCTCCCCGTGGGATGCCTAAGAGCATTCCCGACGGAAACGAAAAAAGAAGGATCTATTTGACCCAAACACAACCTTGATTAGATTTTCAAGATTGTGTTTTTTTTTGTAATTTGTCCCAACACTAATGGACACAACTATATGTGATAATATAAAAGTTATGCTATAGATAATAATTTACATATAATAACCAAAGGCCTTGGACATAACATGTCCGTAATGTCCGTTTCGGATATGGACTTAACGAGCGTGTCACGTCACATCACGTCATGTTCGTCACGTCACGCGATGAGCTAACTGTCACGCTGAACACCGCGTGAATTATTGATTGGCCCGTGATTAATTATTTTCTTAGCACTGATTATACACTGTTACCTAATGGATGTACATGACATACAGTACTTTACGATGGATTTAGAATGGATTCGTTGTAAATGCAATAAATATGATTTTCTAGTTGAACTATTCGACCTTCGATAATCAATTGCATTTTTAAATATCGAAGCTAAATCAGCGATAAATGTATAAATAAGTATGGCTTAAAGCGAAAAATATGTTATTTAGCGAGATATATGTAATATTTTTTTGAATATGGACGGCCGACAATGGCGGATTGGTTAATTTGTATACTCGTTGAGCAAATAGTTGCCTGACTGGTCGACCAACTAGTAACCCAACTGGTAAACCAGCTAGTCGCCCAAATGGTTGATCCACTAGTTGCCCAACTGGTTGACCAACTAGTCGACCACTTGGATGCCCAACTGGTTGAGCAACTTGTCAACCACCAGTTGGTCGCCCAAAGGTTGACCAACTAGTCGCCCAATTATTCGATCTACTAACTGCCCAATTCGTCGACCAACTGTTCGCCCGTCTGGTCGACCAACTAGTCACGTAGCTTGTGGACTCACACGACTGGTTGACCAACTGGTCGTCTAACTTATGGAAAATCTTGCCCCCCAAACTGGTCGTCCCACTGGTTGCCTAATGGCCGCCCTACTAGTCCCTCACCTAGTCGCTCAACTAGCTTTTCGTAGCTTACCACGAGGTTTACTTGTGAAGAGAATATAATAATTTTGTAACTTGATCTTGGCATAAGTAAATGTAAGAAAAAACAGTAAAATAGCTAATTTGTAAGACTAGCTATACAATTTTATGTAACTTTACATCCTTACTAAATTAGTTAATGCAAGTAAAGCTAATAAAGAAAATATTATTTATTAGAATAATGTAAGCTGCACGTATGATAAAACGTTACACAAAAATTCTCTATGCTACGAAGGCGTTTTTTTTAACTCCACTAAACGCTACGTAAGACGTTACGCTCAGTACTACGATAACTGCTACGTAAAAGTTACGCTAAGCACTACGCTAAATAGGTACTTTGTGAAGCGTTATGCTAAGAACCTCACTAAGCGCTACGTAAGGCGTTACGCTAAGGACTTAGTTCAAAAATCCCTTAGCTAAGAACTTCACCAAGTGCTACACAAGGCAATAACATGCCGAGCGTAATGCTTAGATAAACAATAAGCGCTACGTTAATTCCTATTATAAACACTACAAAAGGCGTTTTACGTTATATCACACTAAAATATATTTATTGCCTTGTTTTTTAGTAAAATTTTCCGTCGAAATCGGTCCTCTTTAAGAAGCTACATTATTCAACGTAAAGATATCGCTTGTATAAAATCGATCGCTTAACCCTGGGCTATCAGGTCAGCTGCAGATGTGTTACATTATTAATATATCAATAATAGTAATAATGTGCTTCTGTATATAATACTTGAGCCTTTCTTCACCGGAATTTCAAGTGCTCAGATCATTAATCAATTCTGTTGTTTGTATGTACTCTCGACGATAATAAAATATTACTTTAATCTGATTATTATATTTTAATCTGATAACTGTTGTATTTGGATTGCGCTAAGGGTGCTGGACCGGATGAGGTACCCCCCTATTTCATTGTCAATTGCGCCTCTTCACTAGTTACTCCTCTCTGGCATATTTTCAATCGAAGTATTAGTACAGGCATCTTTCCTGATTTGTGGAAGATAGCCAAAATAATACCAATTCATAAATCTGAGGATAGCAAAGTTATCGGTAACTATCGTCCGATATCTATATTGTCAGTTTTTGCAAAAGTTTTTGAGTCTTTGATCTGTCCACATATCCAACGCCACCTTATGCTGTATATTAATTATTGCCAACACGGATTTGTGCCCTCCAGATCAACGGTTACTAACCTGGTAAGCTTTGCGGAATTTGTCAATAAAGCCGTTGACTCTGGAAAACAATGTGATGTAATTTACACTGACTTTTCCAAAGCATTTGATAAAGTACCACATAAAGCATTGTCCTATAAATTATCTACTTACGGTATAACCGGATCTCTGTTGCGGTTTATAGAATCTTATCTCAGAAATCGTCTTTTTTATGTCGTATTGAATGGTTTTCGATCGTCAACTCATATTGCCACATCCGGTGTCCCGCAGGGCTCACATTTGGGGCCGGTTCTATTTAATTTTTATATAAATGATGTAACTAATTGTCTTTCATCGTCTAAAGCTTACATGTATGCAGACGATCTAAAATTTGCAAGAATAATTCAATCACAGGATGACGCAGTATTATTACAGAACGATCTTTTAAATTTGAGTTTGTGGTGTACGAACAACTTTATGATACTTAATCTAAAAAAATGTTATATTGTTAGCTTTTCCCGAAAGAACAAACTTATTGAGTATCACTATCATGTTGGAAAGGATACAATACAAAACGTCGACACAATAAAAGATTTGGGCGTTATTTTCGATAAAAAACTAACATTCATTCCGCAACTAGACCATGTTGTGACTAGAGCATCTAGGATGATGGGTTTCCTAGTAAGAAATGGAAAATAATTTCGCAATCCCAAAACAAAAATACTCCTTTATTACAGTTTAGTAAGAAGCATTATGGAGTATTGCATTCAGGTTTGGAGACCACACTACGCAACCCATACTCTCAGATTAGAACGAATTCAGAAGAGGTTTCTGTGGCACTTGGCTTATTCAGTGGGTAAATCTAAGGAGCTTACATCGTATACGGACCGACTCAAATATTTCTCATATTTTACCGTAACTGGTTTCCATCCTTTTACCACACGGTCACAAGTTATTGATGCGTTGTTTCTCTACAAAGTTATTCGTAATAAAATTGATTGTCCCCAAATTCTTGACATGATAGGTTTTCGTGTCCCGTCTCGTTATCCGCGAACACCAGTAACGCCATTGCCGACCTAAAAGAACAAACTAAAAAAAAGTTGGTGCCAATTCTCCACTATCTAGAATGATTAGTATAATCAACTATTGCAGTAAAGTCGTGGATATGTATTTTGACTCTCCCTCATCCTTCCGCAAGTGTTTAAACGAAATTTTAAATCCGTAAAATGACTCTTGTGACTTTATTATTTACATTTTATTTTTTGTATTGTCTATTTGTATTTGTTTTTGATTTTTGTTATATTTTTTAATTGAACATTCTATTTAATATAATTTGCTAAATTAATGACATTACTATTACTATTATTATTATTATTATTATTTATATTTGTTAAATTGTCTACTATTTTATACTTAGTTATTAATTCGCGCCATAAATGTATGTTTTCCACTTAATTTTAATTAATTTTTATTAATACATGTATTTTGCCTTTTTTTATTATTATTGGACTTTGATGACATTTTTACTTGTTAAGTGATCCAATTAAGAATTTATCCTAAATATTTCTGAATTCTGACATTGTAAATTACCTGAATTATTATTATTTAATATCATCACTCTGACAGATACAGAATGGAAATCCTATGTAGTAAAAATAAGTACTTAATAATAATGACACAAAAAATCTTAAAGTTTAAATTATTTTAATTATTGAACTGTAAATGTGCATGCTGAGTTTATCTATAAGTAATTGTTATACGTTAATTTTTTTACTGATCTTTTTTTCAAATTGTTTTACGTGTAATCAATTGTTGATAAACCTAAATAAAAAAAAATAAAAAAAAATATATATTTAAATCATTACTAAATATAGTAATTGCACAAATATTTACAAAACCAAAATCAATATTTAAGTGGAAGTTTTTCCCGGGCTGTTTTGTTAGTAGTCTTTATCCTCATTACAATAAGGCATAATATAGAAGACAGTAAATTCTTCGTCGACAAACCAAGCCATTCTCGCTTTGATTATTGAGTAAGAAAACTATTGATTTGAACCGTTAAAGTACATTAATAAAAATCCACTACTACAATTAATACAATAAAACTAAAGAGTCCGTTTGTTTTACTGCGTTTTTCTCCAGAACAACCGGATTTGAAAAAAATACATTTAATTAGGATTATATATAAAGTTATAGCCTGTTTTAAGAGGAAAGTTTTCTTTCAATATTGGGGCGTATAAAAGGGCTGTAAACGGCTAGTTATTTATTTTATTCAAAACTAGCTGTTGCCCGCAGCTCCGCCCGCGTTAACTTAGATTTACAGCCGTCCCCGGATTGATGAATATTATTTTTATAACCTAATTTATTCCTTATAACATCAGCTACCTGCCAGTGAAACTCCCGTCAAAATCGGCCTAGCCATTTCAGACATTAGCCGGAACAAGCAGACAGACATACAAAAATGGTAAAAAATGCTATTTTGGTATATGTACCTACCGCGTATACATCCATATGCATTCAATAAAAAGCGGTTATTTTAATATTAACAGACACTCCAATTTTATTTGTCTATAGATGCATTCAAGTATACCCACCAGTCCCGGTGGTCCGGTCAGGGTGTGCGTCTTCCCGCTGCCAGTTTGACCGTAGCAGAAGACGGTACAGGAGAACCCTTCCACCGCCATCTCCAACAGCCTCTTCACTCCGGAATATTCTAGAACGTCCTCCTAAAGATAATAAACGGACGTTTTCAATAATAATAATCTTATACCTCATAAATCATTCATAATACATTCTTAAATTAACATGATCATTTACGCTATTAAAATAGGTTAAGGTATTACTCAGTGTATTTAGTATTTACAATATTTTTAACTTTTTAAACGACTTCATAAAAGGAGGAGGTTCTATGTTCGTGTGTATATTTTTTATTTCTAGACAGGCACGATGGTAATTATTCTGTTTTAAACAGTTTTAATCGGTTTTTTTGGAAAGAGCTAGACTTTTAGGTCTGATGGCCTTTAGGCTCAATCGGAACAATCTGCTCACCTAAGAAAGTTTTAATTGTGATAATAATAATTTGTGACAATAAATAAAACAAGAATAAAATATGTAAGCTATTACGCGTAGAAGCTCCCCTGAGCTTATCACCTATATTTAACATCTTACTTTTACTGTAATGTATATGTATATGTAATGTATATGTATATGTAATGTATACCCTAAGGCCTAAGACGTGTATATAAAACTGAAACTATTAAATTTATTTTGACTAGTTGTTCAAAATACTATCTTTCCACCTTCCCTTGTCTATTTGCCCTTATTTTCGAAACATTACAAGTTGTTTCACGGAAAAAAACAGGGAGGATATACCACTATCCTTATTGTTTCTTCCATTACAGAAAAGAGGACGGCACACTGTAGGATGGTTCCCGCCGATACTCCGGTTTGTCTGGGAACGGCATTGATCTGACTTTTATAACTAAATCCAACTTGGATTTGTATATTTCTCCATCAGACTAATCAAATAGTTTCTAGACCTTTTCTCTATCAAACTTTACCTGTGTCGCAGCCGGTTCGAAGACGACGTTGTAGGAGAAGACCTTGGGCTTCTGCCCCAGAGCCGTGGTGGCGCAGATCACCTGCCCCTTGCCAGGAAACTCCAGGACGTCGCGTTCCTTCAACGCTCTCTCCTTATCGTTGACTGGTCGAACTCTGAGAATGAGGGGTATGGTGAGGATTTATCTTGTGCGAAAAGCACGGCACAGGTGTGGAAGCAGCAAGAGATTCTTAGCTACGCCAAGACATAATATTTACTAAGACAAAAAATTACTTTAAGACTATGCAGGATACGCTGTGCTCCCCACCATGGTTCAAACCTTGTCGTAGCGGTGGGGTTCAGTAGTCTAAGGTGAACCCAGCACCTTGGGCAAAGCTAATTGAGCCGATAGAGCAGCTCCCTATCGGCTCAATTCTCAAGGTGCCCTGTTGCTCAACATATCCGGGGCACCTCACCAAAGGTGGCACTCACCGGGTTTTAGTGTGTAGAGCTGCGTCCACTTACCAGCTTTCGGGTGCAGCGAGTCCCACATACCCGCCTGGGGAGTCCCTATTACCCCGAGGGATGCCTCAGAACATTTCCCGGAGTAAAATAATAAAATCGGTTGTCTGTAAAGTCGGTTTACTGACGATAGTTGAACGTGAAAACGTCATAAGAAAATGGAACGCCTCAGAGCAAGGTAACGCCGCATGCGTCATGTTTTTTCGTTCGTGCAGCCGGCTCCATCGAATTACAAGACGTTGTCACGTCAATAATAAAAAAGGATACGCTGCGCTACGCGTCCCATTGGATAATAATATACTAACAGTCTCTCCTGTTAAACAGCTTTTTTGCGTTACGTGAAGGAAGGCGGGACAGGCAGTGTAGTTACTGGCGCCGTCTCATGATAGGCAATGCTCGAATGTTTTTAGTTTTATAAGCAATTCAGAGGTTAGCTTTTTATAGACCATGATGACCTGTTTCCACATTTGCGAGATTCTTACTAATAAAAAATATCTCATGACATTCTACTGCAAGTCTCATAATAATATTAAAAGAGCTAGACATGAGTGAGTATGACATTATAATTAGGTATATCAGTTCCAAAGGGCTGTGCTCACAGGTAGGTCAAGCCGAAAAATGAGGTATGGTGCCACAGAGGTGCCTGCACCACACCTTGTCAACGGCATGCTCAGTGAAGGAAACATGAGAAAAATCCTAATGCCCGATAAGATTATTCTTTGATTGTGGCTCGCCAGCATCGAATTAGCGCAAAACTATCGAGGCTTATAACACGTGCTTACGCTCGGAGGTACGTTAGCAATACCTGACCACCACGTTGATGTTGTCCTCGTCGCCGTTGAGCGTGGTGCTGGAGCCCCGGGTGCTCCGGTCCAAGCTGCCGGCTCTACTGCTGCCACTGCCAACCATACTGTTTATTGCTTACAGATACGTTGACATTATATTACTATAAAACTAGAAGCAGTATATTATATACTAGCTGTTGCACGCAGCTTCGCCCGCGTTAACTTAGATTTTCAGCTGCATCCGGAGTGATGATGATTATTTTTGGACTACTTACTGGACAGCAGACACTTTACGTAGCGGTCGCAGGTTCGAATCCTACCAGGTGCAGATAAATTGTATGATGGTTATAATTGATGTCTGCACCGGGTCATGGACATGACGTAAGTAGTATATATGGCCAAATTTTAAGAATAATCTATACATGATATCTATGATCTATATCTATATACAAGAGGTAGTGCCATGCTGCATTGCAGCCGAACTGGGCCGGCACGACCGGGGTGGTACCTCTCGCTCACATAACACCGGCGTCTAGTGACAGCTATGCTGTCGCGTTTCGTGCGGTTTGTGAGTTTCCGGTGGCCCATTGGGGGGGATAGGGAAAAGGTGAGCAACGCATCTGCATAGCCTCTGGTTGTGCGGATGTGTATGGGCGTCGGTATCATAAGGTTCGGACTGCTCGTTTGCCCCCTTACGACATAAAAAAAATACATCTATACAGATAAATAAAATTGGAGTGTCTGTTTGTGATATTAAAATAACCGCTTTTTATTGAATGTATATGGATGTATACACGGTACATACCAAAATAACATTTTTTTTTAATTTTGCTTCTGTCTGTTTGTTCCGGCTAATGTCTGAAACGGCTGGACCGATTTTGACTTGACTTTCACAGGCAGATAGCTGATGTTATAAGGAGTAACTTAAGCTACAAAAATAATCATTATCAATCCAGGTACTGCAAATCTAGTTAACGCGGGCGAAGCTGCGGGCAACAGCTAGTATACCTATAATATACCTGTAGTGTAATAGGGAAAAACAAATATGGTGTAGGTGACACAGCGACCGCCGGTCGAGTGGTCAGGCTACTGATCAGTGTACACTTTACGAATAAAGATGTCAGGGCCTGTAGACAAAATGACATCGCTTTGTAGCCGAAATTCGTTATCGTCTTTGAGATAACGATAATAATTTTATAGCCAATGATCAATCAAAGATCGTGACAGTGCAACGACAACAACTGTCAAGTGTCAACAAAGTTCGACAAAAAGTGTCAAATCGGACCAAAAAATTAAAATTAATTTCTATGTAAATAGACATCATACACACTATAACTCATAAAAATTGTGAAAATGTTGCCCTCCATGGCCCATGCCCACGGATAACGAATCAATATCAATAATAATATAACATAAGTTTGACATAAGTGTTCGATAACTAATTGACAGTTTATGATTTTGTTACGAATTTTAACATTGTCGGCGACGAGATCCCAAGTCGAACCAGTATGTAAAAACGTAGTACTTTAATATCAGACCGACCCCATACGGGTTGTGAGCCGACTAGCGGCGACGTAGTTTCAAGTCGCAAAAAGTTAGGAATATTATGAAAATTGTCACGATGTATCGGACTCGCCCCATACCGGTTGTGGGCCGACCGAACCGATGACATACCTTATGGAAATTTAAAGTGTTAATTTTGGTATGTTTATATGAAGGAATGATAATGAATAATATTTAAAATGAAAATATAAGGTAAAATAGATAAAATCAAACAAGTATTATGATAATCAGGATGGTAATCACGAAAATATAAGCAAAAATAGTTAGAAGTATTTGCCTCTCACTCGTAATGTGTAGGAGTAAGAGAGATGGAATGATATTATTCTAATCAGACTATTTTTAATTAGATTTTATATTTTTATGATAATTAGGATAATATAAAGTGAATATTTAGGTAAATATGCTATAGTAAACAATAATTTAAGTATATTGATATGATAGTTCTATAGGAAATTGAGTCTAATAAGAAAGTGTTTAATTAGACTAATTAGATTAGTTTCTAATACTTATTAATTGTTTTAAAAGATTTATTTTAGTAGGTTTTAGCGACTTTTACATAGATTTATAAGGATATTAGTAGTTTGATAGGATTTTTGTATAGAAAATTGCTTTGTTTTTGCAAGTTGAGGAAAAATGAAAAGTTTAGTAATTATTTATTAGAATTTTGAAATGAAAAATATATCAAAAGATAGGTCTCAACTTGTAGTTTATAACGATAAAAGATTCATAAAGATACGATTTGTAGTTTTTGAGATATTAGCAAGAATGTGCGATGCAACTGTGAAATTGTCAAGTTTTTGTCGTATTTCTGTCGAATAACTTTTTATTATCTAAAGATATGTTTATAGTTTATGTTTTATTATGTAATTGATATCGTGACAATTCTAAAAATGTATATTATGTAAGGATTATTTGAAATATAATAATAAATAAAGGCAAAAAAGGTCTCGGCTCAACGCAAAAATGAAACGAAAATTACGCACAACACGAGCCGCGACAGGGGGTATTTATACCCCCGCGTCCTTGGGACGCGGGGGTATAAATACCGGGCCCGTCGTGGGCTCGGCAGCAGTTCTGCGCTGGTAGCCATTCCGCGCGGACGTGCCCGTTCTCAAGCACAGCAAGTCAGAAGCCCTGAAGCCCTGGTACAACACTGTGAGTAGAGTGTCGGATAGTGCAGATTAGTGCGTTTCTTAGAGTCCCGCGGCTCTCCGTTCGTTTATTCGTTTAATAGTTTATTCCGGAAAGTGTTATAACGTTTTTTCGCGCGTAAAGTAGGCGGGCCCGTTCAGTGGCGATCGGCGCCGCATAGTCGCGACCGTTATTTTTCCCGCGCGAATTTTAGGCGCGAATTAGATTAGTTTAGCTTTGGTATAGTGTTAGTTATACGGAAAGTTAAATTCATTCTGCTACCCCTGGTAGCCGTCGCGCGCTTACTCACCCTCCCACACAGGTGGGGGGGATTAGTCACTTTATTAGATTTCTTAAAATGGCAGACCCAATTGATTTTGAGTGTATGAAATCCCTCATGGCCTTCCTAGGCACTAAATATGACGATCTTGGCGAAAACCTAGAACTTTTCCGCGCAAACCGTCGCGAGCACATCGCTGCCTTGGCGTCCCCCGTTTCACCGTCTATTAAAGACGCGTCCCCCGCTTCACCGTCTATTAAAGACGCGTCCCCTCAGGTCTCATGGCGCAATGCCCCTACCACCTCCTGGCACAATCCGTCAGACGAGGAGATGTCCTACCAGGGCAGCTCCACGGATGACGACTATTACGAGGATGACGGCTTCAAAGAAGTCCGTTACAAGAAAAGGAGGCATCGCCCGGAACCGGAATCCCCGGCGTCTCCCCCGGCTAAGACACCCAAAGTAGGGTCCCCCAAGTCCCCTCAGGACAAACCCAAAGCCAAGGGCAAGCCCAAGGCATCCAGCTCCCCGGCATCTCCGGAGCCAGAAATTTCGCGGCGCGATCAACTCGCTTCCGCATCCCAAGACGAGGACATGGACGTCGCACCACCGAAGTGCCGCCCCCCGCCCCCTATCATAGTCCATGACACCGGGTCATGGGCTACCATTTCTAAAGCCATCCATGGCAATCAGCTCGCCTTCAAAGCTGCCCGCGCATGCGCTGAAGGAGTCCGTGTCCAAGTCGACACAATTAATGACCACCGTAAGCTTACATCATTCCTTACGGAGAGGAAAATAGGTTACCATACATACGCCCTGGAGGACGAGCGGCTCCTCCGGGTCGTTATGATAGGACTGCCCACGAACATGGACACGGCCGACATCAAAGCCGACCTTGTCCATCAGGGCTACCCGGTCATGGAGGTACACCGCATGTACCATCCAAGGACAAAACACCTGTACAAAATGGTCCTGGTAATCCTGCCACTAACATCGGCAGGCAAGGCCATTTTTAACGTCAAGGCCGTGTGCCACATTACCGGCCTCACCGTCGAGCCCCCGCGTAAAAAGGGAGCAGTAGGGCAATGCCACCGTTGTCAGTTGTACGGGCACTCCGCCCGCAACTGTCACGCTCACCCCAGGTGCGTCAAGTGCTTGGGCGACCATGGGACTGCGGACTGTCCCCGCAATGTGTCCACTTCCGCCGGGCCGCCGAGCTGTGTTCTCTGCGGCAGCGTAGGCCATCCCGCCAACTACCGAGGGTGTCCCAAAGCTCCCAAAAAGATCCGTAGGGTAGCTAAACCTAAGGCGGCTTCACCGCAAGCTCGTCCCCGCCAAGATAGGAAGTTCCTTCCCGCCCCACCCCCGACTACCAACGCGTGGTTCAAACCGGCCCCGAAGCCGGCCCCGGTCACCGCTGAACCCGCCCGGGCCCCACCAAGGGCCCCCGTCAACTACAGCAGACCAGCGGGTCCACCTGCCGGCATCTCGATGCCCGCAGCCCCCCGCCCTGCTCCCCCGTCTAGCTTCGCTGCAGATCTGGCATTCGTGTCAGAGTTTGTAGGCAGTATCGACCCAGTCGAACTGCAAATACTAGCAGTCAAACTGCGCGGTTCCCTTACGGAACGCCTCCAGGCACTAGCCGACCATTCCGCACTGATCGAAAAGATCAAGAGCTTCACTCCCAAAGTTTAAATTTTATAACCTACATAGGTATAAAATCGCTTTAACTCGACACAGCTGTTACAACATCAACAGCTGATTAAAGCGCGACGTAACGCGCGACGCGCCCACACATCACATAAACATACAATACAGTCGGGACTAGGTACATGAACACCACTCGGATCCCGGGATCGGAGTGACGTCACACACCTCACACGTATAAATCGATCCGGATCGACCGCGAATAACGTAGGTTTGAATCCGTCATGAGTCGACATCAATATCAACCGCGATTTTATTTATAGATGGCACGAAGCTATCATTTAAATTTGTGGTATCGCGCGCGACCGTTCAAATATTGTTAACACGAGGGGCGGCCCTCGTTGTAACTTTATTAAATTCGTTTTGTAAAACAAGTCGACCATCATGGATTCCATAGTTTAAATCCTGCTCGTATAGCAGCGCGCGCGGATGGCCTCGCCCACCGGGTGGCGTGGCTGGTGGGGTCCTCCCCCTTTTCGATGTCAATGACAAACCGCCATGTTTCATGCGGTGGACGTCGCGGCTCTCGCCGAAGGGGTGTTGTCCAGTATTGCTGGCGCTTTCTGCCGGGCCATCATTCGTGATACAACCTGGTGGGGGTAGTCCGCCTGGGCCGCACTCCTGTCGTCGCCGGCGCGTGCTGTCCCACCGTATGTAACAATCCGACGCCGGAGGCCGTGAGGTCAAAGACATCTCGGTCGGCGGAGGTAACCCTCCCGTTTGTATTATTTAGGTGTAGCCATCTGCTCACTTACTAAACCGATGAAGCTTTAAGGTCTTCGGACCACCAGCATAGATCCATTCGAAAAAAAAAAAAAAAAAAAAAAGGGCTCGGCAGTCAGTCTTCCCGATGCCAGGAGGCTGCGATGTCATTGATACCACGGCTGGCGGAGGTAACCCTCCCGTTTAACTGTTTTAGGTAGAAGCCATCAGCTCTCCTACTCTTCCGATTTCGCATAAAGGTCTTCGGACCATAGCATAGGTCATTTCGAAAAAAAAAAAAAAAAAAAAAAAAAAAGGGCTCGGCAGTCAGTCGCGATCGGTCGTCTTAAGAGAACAGCCGAATAAGAAGAGGCGAAGAGCCGAGACCTTGAAGCGAGTATAAGGAAGAATAGTGGTTTTAATTATTGACTCCCAAGATCCCCGACTCTTGTTTCAATTCACGCCTCTCCCGAGGTCCTCACGATCGTAGTGCCAAATTACGCATTCAGGGGTGCGTGGTGGCGTACGTTACCAGCGAACGTAAAGAAAAAAGTACGTCAAAATATAGTGGGAGATTGTCCCAGGCGGAGCGGCGAGCTACAGTACAACCGACATACCGAGGAACTGCCCAAGCCCGACCGCCCAGCTGCATCAGCTGTGAACACTGCGACAACCGCAGCCACCGCCGCCATAACAAACATTGTCTACCAACTTGCGATAACGATAACGAGTGACATAATTGACGACGGCTTATGTCAATTCCATACATTTTATTCTTTTCGAACTTCGTTATCGTTTTTCTAATGTTACTTTGTCTAAGGCCTCTGTACCGGGTATTTATATGAATTTCTTAAAATTTATTTTTTTAACATTATGATGACGGTAAGAATAATAAATAATTATTTGTCTGACTCCTGAATCGCGCTATCCATATTTTTCTTGTAATTACAATATTATGTGAAATAACATATACATTAATATGTATACCAGTATGTACACTACACATGTACTGGTATACATGTATGTATACCAGTTGCACTCATATATCTTAACCAGATTCGAACGGAATGTGTACTAGAAAAGTGCACATGGCAATAACGGCTGTTTTACAATAATTATGTTGTAACAACTGTTGTTCTAAACTACTGTCTGTTATCGTGTTATTTTTTTATAGTATATATATATAGTATACTAGTGACACCGACAGACGTTGTCCTGTACTTTTTTTTTGTGAATCTAAACCATTCTCACAATCCACTTGAACACATACAAAAGAAATCATCAAGATCAGTCCAGCCGTTTCGGAGGAGTTCAGTGACATACACACGCACAGAAGAAATAAATATATATATATTTTATATATATATATATATATATATATAAAATAGGTATAGAACGTCTAAATGTATTACTAACAAATATTATAACAAATTTATAATATTTGTTATTTGTTGTCCGGTGTCCGTTATCCGTGGTCCGTTGTTATTTGTTGTTTGTTGTCCGTTGTCTATTGTCCGTTGTACGTTGTTTGCTATTTACTATTTGCTTATTTGTTTGCAATTTGCAATGTGCTATTTGCTATTTGCTATTTGCTATTTGCTATTTGCTATTTGCTATTTGCTATCTGCTATCTGCTATCTGCTATCTGCTATCTGCTATCTGCTATCTGCTATCTGCTATCTGCTAACTGCTATCTGCTATCTGCTATATGCTATATGCTATCTGCTATCTGCTATCTGCTATCTGCTATCTGCTATCTGCTATCTGCTATCTGCTATCTGTTATCTGCTATCTGCTATTTGCTATTTACTATTTGATATTTGCTATTTGCTATTTGATATTTGATATTTGTTATTCGCTATTCGTTAGCAGCTGTCAGCTGTCAGTTGTCTGTTGTCCGTTGTCCGTTGTTAGTTGTCCGTTGTCAGTTGTCTGTTGCCAGTTGTTAGTTGTCAGTTGTCAGTTCTCAGTGCTCAGTTCTCAGTTGTCAGTTGTCAGTTTGTCCGTTGTCCGTTGTCCGTTGTCCGTTGTCCGTTGTCCGTTGTCCGTTGGCTGTTGTCCATTGTCCGTTGTCAGTTGTACGTTTGCTATTTGCTATTTGCTAGCAGTAATTGTCAGTTGTCAGTTTGTCAGTTGTCAGTCGTCAGTCTGTCCATTGTCCGTTGTCCTTTATCCGTTGTCCGTTGTTCGATGTTCGTTATTTGTTGCCGATTTCGATGGGACTGACGTGTCTTTTTTAACTGATATTATAGTGAGTCAATCAAGTGAAGTGAGACTATACAAATAATTATCATCAATCCAGGTACGGCTTTAAAGTTTAGTTAACGCAGGCGAATCTGCGGGCGGTGGCTAGTGGCGATGAAGGGATAACTTATTTCAAGACCTTGAAATATATATCGAGTATGACATTTGCATTGAACAAACTAGTATCTTACTATATATAATATATCAATTTTAGGTACCATAGATATATTATGAGTCGTCACGGGGCAGTTTTAGTGCACAAACAAGCTGTGGTATCGATTTTCCGTGCATCAATGTACACAACAAATTGACATGTTTGTGTGAGGTCAATGTTAACTGGTCTACATCGATTATATTTTGTGTAGGGAGTATTCGACGAAATTGTTGTGCTGCTGATGTTATGAACTAGATAAAGAAGTTTTCTTATAGAAAATGGGGCAAAGGGAGAGTCGTTTCACCTGGTAGTGAAAAGAGACATCCATAGTTACCCGCTACACCAGAGAATTAGCAGGTGCGTTGCCGGCCTTTCAAATATGAGTATGCTCTTTTCTTGAAGGTCCCTAAGTCGTATCGGTTCGGAAACACCGTAGATGGCAGCTGATTCCATATAGTCATCGTGCGAGGTAGAAAATGTAGCAAAAATCGAGTTCTTGTGGATTTCCGGACATCAAGATAGTGTGGGTGAAATTTTTGGACTTTTTACACGATGTCCGGTGATGGAATTCTACTGCAGGTATTAATTAGTCTGAACAATTCCTCAGAACACGATAGATCCGGTAGAACATGCAGAGCGATCCGACATCTCTATGCAGCGCCAAAGAATCAAGTAGTTGTCGTTCGCTTTAATCACACAAACCCAGACCAAATCTAGTCCAGTATAATGATGTATTTATAGTATTTAACTGACATTTACGGTCTACCGAAAATTTACTGAAAAACTCATACAATAATTATTTTGGTTGGTAAAATTGTTTATAAGTGGCAATACTGATTTCCTGTCACCCATAAACACATGACAGGTCGTCCACACCAACGGACGCCGGCACAACGAGACAAAGTTTTTTTTTCGCCAGAGAATATCGGGGCGCGCGGTTATGCGTTTTTGGTTTCCTATAAGGAATTATTATTTTATTAATTCGGAGCGGTTTTCTATAGCGTTTGTTTTAAAAACTTAACTTGTTTTGCCGAATATTGTGGAGGACAGTTCTGGGTGAGTGGTGTGGGAAGTGATGGGATGTATGGGTTTTATCGTTTGCCTATCGCTAATGGGGATAAAGTATGAAACAAAAATAAGTAATCAAACTATTTACCCTCGAAACATTATTTTCTCAATTATCTATATTATTAGTGGACAGTTGATTATTCGATGTTTACGAATAAAAGTCATTATGCACTTAACGATCACTGTCACGATATTCCACACTTTATTTATATTTTTTATTTAAAACACAATGTAATTTAAAAGTAATGCTACATGCTGTTAATGCCAAAGAACGTATACCGGTGGGAGGGAAGCGCTGTGCCGCGCTCCCGGCTGCATGGGTACCACCATCTTGCTTCTTTCTCCCGTGAAACAGCTTTGCTGTGTTTCGGAGAGAAGGGCAAGACAGGCAGTGTAATTACTGGCACCGAGACTTAACATCTTATGTCTCAATATAGGCAACACATAGATGAGTTGCCTGGGCTCGTTCCAGGTAAACTGGGTTATGTTCATGGGCGACGTCGACCACTTACCATCAGGTGACACGTTTGCCAGTTTGCACATCTAACTAATATAAAAAAAAACAATCGAAAATTGTGCTCAAATTAACTGACTACCTACTTTGACACGCCGATAGGAGGAATGAACTATGTACAAAACAGGAAGACTGTTTAATCGACAGATTACGTAATAGATGTTTTTTTGACGTGACAACGTCTTAAAATTCGATGGAGCCGGCTGCAAGAACGAAAAAACATGTATGCGGCGTTACCTCGCTCTGAGGCGTTCCATTTTCTTATGACGTTGTCATGTTCAACTATCGTCAGTAAACCGACTTTACAGACAACCGCTTTTTCTATTTGCAATCGGTTAAAATGTACCCGCACCATAACAACGAATTTTGATAATAATCGGTTTTTTTATTTGGCTCTACTTTGGAATATATATACATATAAACAGACTACTAATATCGCTCCCTTAAAAAATTCCGAAACTGGTCAGTGATTTGTCAATCAAAATCAAAATCAACAATCAGTCACTGACGTAATAGCAATTCAACCAGCCGTAGTCAAATAAAATACAGTTTCGTTTATTGTATTACATATTATACAACAATTACATTACAATTTTGATGTTACATCATATGATGGTATACATCATATAATAATATGTATTTAGTGTATATATAGTGATATATACACTATATTGAAGGTCACTCTATTGACCGATATTTTATGTCAATCGCCCATAACATGTCCATATGCTGCCTAAATCACGACGGCCTGGGCCTTGGCCTATTAAGGCCACATCAATCAAATAAAACAATTTAGCATTTTCGACAATTATATATTAAGTAAGCTTTATATATTATGTTAAAAAGGTTCTTTTTATAATTATGAGATAGGCAAACTGGCAGAGTTTTGTAAGAGGTAGTGCCATGCTGCTTTGCAGCCAAATTGGGTCGGCACGACCGGGGTGGTACCTCTCGCTCACATAACACCGGCGTCAAGTGAGAGCTACGCTGTGGAGTTTTGTGCAGTTTGTGAGTTTCCGGTGGCCCATTGGGGGGATAGAGAAAAGGAGGACAAAGCATCTGCATAATTTCTAGTAGGGCGGATACACATCGACGCCCATGCACATGGGCGTCGATAGTCGTCAAAAAACTTTGACTCCTCGTTTGCCCTCCCATGCTATAAAAAAAGATTTTTCACCTGATGGTCACGCCACACATCAACAGAGACGAGTTTACATGTATTTTTTTATGTTATTTTGATAGCCAGATAGCCGTCCCACCTGGTGGTAAGTGGTCGATCTCGCCCATGAACAGTTTATCTGTAACGAGCCCAGGCAACTCATTTCTTTCCTGAGACATAAGATATTATGTCTCGGTGCCAGTAATTACACTGCCTGTCTTGCCCTTCTCTCCGAAACACAGCAAAGCTGTTTCACGGGAGAAACAAGCAAGATGGTGGTACCCATGCAGCCGGAAGCGCGGCACAGCGCATCCCTCCCACCGGTACATGTAAGACACGACTCGGTACCCGTAATTACAATGCCTTCTTTACGAAACTCAGCAAATATTATGGTAGAAACAATCAGGATGGTAGTGCCCATGCAGATGAGAGCGCGACACAGCACTTCCTAGATATCTCCTACCGGGATCATAAGAAAGTTCAAGACATAATATTATATATGAATTAAAGATGAAGTATACATAGGCTGCACTAAAAGTATCGGGAATGGAATATTTCCACTGTTCCTGTCATATTAAAAAAAAATGTAAACAAAAATTAAAACCGACTTCAAAATTAAAAAAAAACTAAAAAGTAATAAAATAATTACCTTAATATTTGTGCCTACAATTTATAATCAACTTGTTCTTCTACTAATATACAATCTTTGCATTTACCACGTCATTATTGTTACTTTTGGAGTCGGTGTCAGCCAAGGTAGGTAGGGAGGTAGGTACATCAACGAATACGACAAAACGTACGTATACGAAAAAAATAGAACATCACCATCACCAATATATAGGTATAGAATGGATATTATGATGACCTTGAAATACTATGATGCGCTTCCAAGGCACAGTTGTTTTTTGTTTATTTAACAACGACAAGTAAAATTAAATTAAATTTATTAAACAAAATTACATGATTTTGGTATATTATTTAGCCGTACGAACTAAGCCCAATAAAAGCTGTAAATTCGCGGAAGCTTAGGTTCGAATCCGATACGAGTAGACACAAACCCAGACCGCGCAAACAGCGCTATCACTACGCTACCGCTAGATTGCTTGGGCACCGCGCATGGCCCGCCTCTCTCTCCAGAGGGAGGGATGAGGGCCGGCCCTCATGATGATAGGTTAAATTCAACCGTAAAAGATTCGTCGACCGTATCGGATTTGACTAGTCCAAATGATGCTCTCCCGAGCAGCGCGCGCGATGAACCGCGCCCCCTGCGGGGCGCGGAGGAGGGCCTCCCCCTTTCGAATATTTCTTAAGTGAGCCATCTGCTCACTTACTGTACCGATTGAGCTTAAAGGCCATCAGACCATCAGACAGAAAAAAAAAACAAAAAAAGCTGTAAATCGTCGAGGATTGCCCTCGACTGTTTAAGGTCTCAATTATCACACCTGTAATGGCGCTTATAACCCATATAGGTGCAAAGTTCTCATCAATTTAAATTAATTAAATCCAAACACAAGGTAGTTACTGTAAACTGTTGAGGAGTTCCCTTAACTGTCAGTTGTCTTAATCAGCAGACCCTTAATGACAGTCACAACACATCTAGGTGTAAAGTTATCATCATTACAAATTAATCAAGCCCAAACACAAGGTTACTGATGTAAATCGTCGAGGAGTTCCCTCGATTGTCTTTCGGCTCCAGCATCAGATCGACTCTAGACCTTCATTAAATTGTAGTCCTTCAAAACACTTTATAAAAAAATATCAAACGCACTAGTCGCCCCTATGATTTTCGAAAGTTCCCCTCGATTTCTCTGGGATGCCATCATCAGATCCTGGTTTCCTTATCATGGGACCATTCGGTTTATTATGACTTTCGAAGTGGTTTAACACAAAACAGTGTGTTGACCGGATGATTTCTGCATTTGGTGATGAAGCCCCATCCAAACCCACAATTTATCGCTGGTTTGCTGAATTTCAACGTGGACGTGTCAAGCTCAGTGATGATCCCCGTCAAGGTCTTCCAAAAACTGCAGTCACCCAAGAAAACGTTGATGCTGTGCGTAAACTGATCGACGAAGATCGACATGTGACATACCGCGAAATTCAGGCAACTTTAGACATTGGCATGAGTCAAATACAAATAATCTTGCATGAACAATTAGGTGTAAAAAAGTTGTTTTCCCGATGGATACCGCATTTGCTCTGTGAAGAGCAAAAAGCGGCTCGCGTTACTTGGCGCGTCAGAACTCTCGAAAGATTCCACGCAGGATCCTCAAATGCTGTATAAAACATCGTATCAGGTGACGAATCCTGGATATACGCATACAAACCCGAAAAAAACCAGTCACGAGTTTGGGTGGTCGAAAATGAGTTAAAGCTAACAAAAATTGTTCGTTCACGGAGTGTTGCAAAAAAAATGGTGGCCACGTTTGTCTCCAAAACCGGCCATGTTGCGACTATTCCTCTTGAGGGACAAAGAACGGTTAATGCAGAATGGTATGCTAGCATTTGTTTGCCACAGGTCGTTTCTGAACTCCGTAAAGAGAACTGCAACCGCCGCATCATCCTCCATGTGTGTCCACGACAATGCGAGTTCTCACACCGCGCACAGAACAAAAGAGTTTTTAGAGCAAGAAAACATAGAATTATTAGACCATCCGCCGTACAGCGCCGACCTAAGCCCTAATGATTTCTATACTTTCCCTAAAATAAAGAATAAATTGCGTGGTCAGAGATTTTCATCGCCTGAAGAAGCTGTGGACGCCTACAAAACGGCCATCTTGGAGACCCCAACTTGCGAATGGAATGGTTGCTTCAATTATTGGTTCTATCGTATAGAGAAATGTGTCAAATTTCGCGGAGAATACTTCGAAAAGCAATAAATACATTTTTAAATAGTAATGTTGTGTCACTTCCTTGATTCCCGAAATTTTCAGTGCCGCCCTCGTATGTTCAAATATCTCTTGCAATGATGTGCCTACAATTGTTCAAAACAATAACATGAAAATCCTTGACCTTTCAAGCTGTCTGTTCGCCATGTTCCTAGCTGTGACGGTCAATCACTTTGAATATTCAATGGTTGGATTGAAACACCCAAATAGCTTTTAAAACTTATGCTTTTTTAAGGAAGCTATCGATTTTGGAATGTAAGGCTTAATAACGAGAAAGGTTGTATTGCTTATGAATAAACATGCGGGAGAAATGCATGCATGCAGGAGCTTGTGGCTAAGTAATAGCAGCCGCACGGATTGATCCATCAGATTAAGCTACGCTTGCCGGGGTTGGACCATGGATGGGTGACCACCACTTTGCGTAGATCCTGACGGGGCACGGCTGCTTCGGAAGGTATCTGTGGAAGGTGGCAGGGGCGGAGGACTCGCCAGGGTGTCATCACTGTAGCAGCAGTGAAGACACTGCAGACCACACCCTGGCGGAGTGCCCAGCTTGGGCGGAGGCAAGGGCGCCCGTCATCGCTGAGGTTGGCGCGGACCTGTCGCTCCCTGCGGTCATCCGAGCGATGACCGTCAGTGAGAGCACATGGCAGGTGGTCCTCTCCTTCTGCGAGGACGTGATGTCGCAGAAGGAGGAGGCGGAGCGGGAGAGGGAGCGCACCGGCGCCTCTTCCCGCAGGAGAGCACGGTGGCGACAGGCGGTCGCACCGCCTTGAGGGACCTGTGCGCGGCCGATCGGGGGATTGGTTGCGCGCGCGTAAGGTCCGAGCTATAAGGCACCCTTGTGTGTTCAGTGTACCTTAAGCGGAGTAGGAGGAGGGGGTGCCACCCCCCGCCTCCAGAGAAGAGTGCCGTATGGCACAATAATAATTATTATCCTAACTTTCGGAACCGGAGCTCGGGCGCGAGGCGCGGCATCACGGAGCGCCCGGCTCGCGCGGCTCGGTCGAAATCACGGTGTCGCATTATTTTGTTTTTGCTATATCTTCTATGATATGCATTTCATTTGCATGGTGTAAACGGGAAAAACATACTTCATGAAATGCTCAAGCTAACTAACATATTTAAAATGATAAGGATTAATACCACATTTGTGTAAATAGCTTTCCAACTACCGTTTTATAATTGCCCATTTATTAAGTATTAAAATGGATGTTATCCTTAAGAGATACACATATGCCATCGCGGACTTTTTTGTAGATCTTTCTAAGGTGTACAATAATGTAGTACATAATTTTGATCTATCTGTTAGTGTTCATCCAGCGTTTGCAATGTAAGTGCAAAAAATGTGTTTATTTACGACATCACATTAGAAACCTCAAAAATAACAGTATTTCTCCACTATTTAATGGATTTATTATACATATAAACCTTCCTCTCGAATCACTTTATCTAATAAAAAACCGCATCAAAATCCGTTGCGTAGTTTTAAAGATTTAAGCATACAAAGGGACATAGGGACAGAGAAAGCGACTTTGTTTTAGTTTTATACTATGTAGTGATAACAAATTGCTAAACACAAGCTAACTTAATATATTTAAATATCATAAAATAAACTAAGTTAATTAAGGTATATTTTTTTGGTAAATAGTTTTTACTGCATAGAAAATAAAGGCTTTTTATTTTATTTATTTTATAATCAAACAAAACATTTTAATAAGCAGTCAAGAGCTTTAAGTCTGTTTAGAAAGTACATGACAGTGAATGATTACGAGCTGATCATGTTGAATATCCCTAGGACTATTATGAGACGTATCACCCGGTACATGACTTGTTAAACACACTTTTGTAACAAAGATAAATGATGGGATATAACGTAACAATAACTAATGATATTTCACTATGTAATTATGATAATCTCCTAATAGCTTGTTATAATGATTATTTTATGGTAAACAAGTTATATAAGTTATTGTTGAAGTGGAGTTGGGCAGGACACTTGACAGACGTGGGGAACTGTGGGGATGGCAGGTGGTCCACAGCGGTAACCGAATGGTGGCCTAGACTGGGTTGGAGAAGTCCAGGACGTCCTATGGCTCGGTGGACCGATGACGTGGTAAGGCTGATGGGCAAAACATGGATGAGGCAGGCAAGGGACAAAGGACATTGGCAGAAAAAAGGGACCTACAGCAGTGGGAAATAACGGGCTGATGATGATGATGATGAAGTTATACCTAGGTAACACTGAAAATGTTTAGAAAATGAAAGACGGCTTAATGTAGAAAGTTGCCAATACTTTTATTGTTTTTCGAAGTAATCTCCGTTTCTTTCTACACATCGTCGCATTCGATAGAACCACTGAGAAAAGCAATGGGTCCATTCTTCCTTAGGAGTCTCTTCTATGGCATTTTCGTACGCTTTCACCGCATCTTCAGGGCTCGTAAAGCGAATACCTCGAATTTTATCTTTAGTTCTTGGGAATAAACGAAAGTCGCAGGGCGCCAGGTCAGGACTGTAAGGCGGATGACTCATTATGTCGACACCTGCCATAGTCAAATATTCAACAGTCCGTTTTGCGGAGTGCGCTGAAGCATTGTCGTGGTGAAGGAGGATCCTGCTTCGAGGGCGCTGCTGTCGAATTTTTTCCAAGACAACAGACAAACAGCGATTGACATACCAGTCTGCAGTAACTGTCCTTCCATCTTCTAGCACAACTGTCGCGAACTGACCTTTCCGACCAAAGAATGAGGCAATCATATTTTTTCCTTGACTTCTTCCTTTCTTTACTTTAGTTGGCCGATCCTCGAAAGGAAACACCCACTGAGCTGATTGTCTTTTGGTTTCGGGTTCGTAGCAATATATCCAGCTTTCATCACCTGTGATGATGTCAAATACATCATTTGAGTTACCGCCGTTGAACTTATTTAACATTTGGCGACACCAGTCCATGCGGAGGCGTTTCTGGTCGTCGGTTAAAGTAGGGGGATTCCATCTGGTACAAAGCTTCCTGACGCCTAAATGTTCGTGTAATATTTTTTGAACTTGCCCGTATCTGCTGATAGGTCACTCTCTTATCTTTTTCTATCATGCGTCGCACAGCACTGATGTTATCTTCAGTAGTCGCTGTTAAAGGACGTCCCTCACGCGGATCATCACTGAGATTGCTACGTCCACGCTTAAACTCGTTAAACTAATTGTAAATAGTGGCACGAGATGGGGCTTCATTAAAAAATGCTAATCGCAGCCTATCATAGCTTTGTTGTTGAGTAAGCCCACAACGAAAGTCATAATAAATCATTGACCGAAAATTTTCTCGCGTTATGTTCATTTTCACGTGTAGCAAGAGTTTTAGATTTGCCGCCAATTCACAAAAACAAATGACAAATGAATGCAATATACTACATTAGATTATCAAAGAGTTCTAAAATTGAAATTCAAAAAAAGTTTTCATTTTCAATGTTTCTAACTGGCCAGTTCTAAACATTTTCAGTGTTACCCACGTATAACGAAAGCTATATTAGGCTTGGTAGATTTTTATTGTGTATTTTTAGACAATGCATGTCGCCCGAAAGAATACAGGGGTCTAAATATTTTGGTGATCGTAACTGAGCTAGAGTTTTTATGCACTGGCATAGTGTAGGCATGTGGATGTGCAAACTTACAAGTGGTCAATATTGTACATCAACATTAACATACCCTGCTCAACCACGAACCATGCGCATCAGAGTGAAAGCTAAAAAATCAATTATCTGTTATCTGGCAAAAGACAACGTGCTTCAAATTTTAAAAGAAGAAGAAAATTGTTTTTGACAGATTGCCCACTTGTTGTCCACAGAGAAACGCAAACTTCCTACCTCTTTGGAGAAACGAGTGTTCGTCATATTCAAAAGTAATCAAAAGCATTGGCCATTTTCTTTTGGTTTACGCAAGTTAGCCTTGACATTAAAGACATCGGTATTATTTTGTAAGGCTTTTTATGAATATTAAAACCCCCGGACGTCGCCCCGTTTCGCACAATTCGTCTTATCGTGTATCATTTCCGGCGCCCACGTAAGTGCTCCTTTTCATTAAGCGTGAATGATTCAACATTGAAGGTGTGTGTTTGTCCTTCTGTAACAACGTGATATATAGATTTGGAGGGTAAGTAATACCGGCTTTTCATTGGATAGCCGCCGCCGCCGCGATATATACGCCGTTCATGTACAAGGATATAACTAGCTATACACAATGGCACTTAATATTATATCTTTTTGTCAACGAAAATGATGACACAATCGAATCTAACATTCCGATTGGATGATTCTACGTATATGATGTCATTAACAATGACAACTTCACTCTAACGTCATTTTTTTTTGAACCGTGAACTATCTATTATGGTAGATACTTGATTTTTCAGAGCGTGTATTAATACATAGAAATATCTTAGAAAATTCACTTTGCGACGGCACACGTAGGTAACTTCAGGCCAGACAAGTTAAATTGCTCGTCCTTACATTTTACAGCTTTGAATCCAGACTAAAGATTTATAATGGACGTTTAATAATGTAGGTTGGCGTGCGCTCGGCGGGGGCAGGTCAGCTGATTGCCACCATCAAATATTCAGCAACCACTTCCCACCTTCCCACTTGATTATATTCAATATACTGTATTGTGGACAATGTTTATGCGTATTTTTTGTTCATTGGATTAATATATTATTTATACACGTACACACACATACGTACACGCACACACGCACGCTTACAATCATCAGTGGTAATACCCTGTTTGTGGTGTTTTTGATCTTAATACTATTTGTTATTATTTTATAATAAGTTTATTTTATAATAATTTGATTACAAATGTCTAACATCCAATATCAAACGATACATAAATGATCAATGTATTCTGGGAAGGAAGACGCTGGCGACTGTGGCACAGTTTATACTAGTACAGTCGTCAACGCTGACCTCTTATTATTTTAGTCCTAGTTTTGGTTAATTTGTAAACTTAGCTTAAGAGTTATCTGTAAAATTATTTCTTGTTAGAAAAATAATAAATTAAAAAATTATAATAATAATAATAGAATAATTTAATGAATAATGTTCAAAGTACATAGGTAGCTCCTACTAAAGGACTGTAGCCTTATTTTTTTCTCGGTCATTTAGTATAATGGCAAATAAATCAGTGAATAAAAAAACACGTTTTATCTCTTATACTAGAAAAAGATTTTAAGCTCAATTCCTAACTATAGCTGAACATACATACCTGCCATTTCTGGATTTACTCCTGACACTGTCGCTGTCACTGCCGTATTTCACGAGGGCGGGTAGTCCGAGAGAGCTGGTGCCTTTGACTAACGCGTTGGGCTTCTCCGTACTGCGCGTCTTTCTGATGTTCAGTTCTTTTGCTGAAAATAACTTCGGCTATATTGTCGTAGACTAGTTAGGAAGTGTGTTGTGAGTTGTGACAATTTGCTGAACTATGATGTTAAAGAGCCATTCCACTATTTTAACTTTACAGAGTTTGACAGGTTAAACTAAAAATAGTAAGTAGTAGTACCATGCTGTTTTGCAGCCGAATTTGACCGGCACGACCGGGGTGGTACCTCTCGCTTACAAGGCGTCAAGTGACAGCTATGCTGTCGCGTTTCGTGCGGTTTGTGAGTTTCCGGTGGCCCATTACTGCTGGTCTACATAACTTCTGGTTGTGCGGATGTCTATGGGCGTCGGTTAGTCACTATAAGGCTAAGACTGCTCGGTTGCCTTCTTATGACATAATTTTTATTTTTTTTATTTTACCCTTATTTATGATATCTGGCAACACTTTGACTTTGTACAAATATCTATCGTAATAATTATATTCATAATATGGATGTTGACAGTGTTCATATAAAATATAATTTTGATGTTAATTGGTAGTTTATATGATAGAATTCTGAAAAAATACAATATTTCCCTTATTTTTATATGATTAAATTAATATTTTATAAATAAAATGTAACAAAATTTAAAATAGGTCACGTGATAATAAATGGAAAAGACGTCACCAGTTCCTATTTAGCGGAAGCTAAATAGGACGTACTTTTATACACCATTTTCCGTACGCAGTACATATTGTAAAAACTATTTTTCAGGCGTTTTCACAGTGTACACACACATAGGCACCGTACAAAACTTATAAAACTTAGAAGCCATTTTTTATTAACGACAACTAGAATCATTTTATCACTTTTACGATGTTTAACAACATATGACGTCACGTGACAAGTGTTAGCGTTTTGGAACGAAATTTAAAATGCATTATAAAATGCAAGATTTTATAGGCATTAGACGTATTTAAGCAAAAGTTGATAATATTTAGGCCTCCATTAGATATTTATAAAAGCTTTAAAAACATTTCTGAAAAATGTCAACATCCCTATAATCCCAAAGGTTACAAAGATCAGGATATTTTTAAGAATACATTATCTATGGAATTAAAATACTATTACCATTCTTAGCAGCCAAAGCTTCGGCACTCCTCGACAAATTCCTCGACAGTGCTGATGGTGTCGCGCGCATGGGCGTTGCTTGCCGCTGGTGGTAACCCATGTCCCGGTTCAACGGCCTCAAAAGCTGAAGATTCTTTAACGACATGCTTTTTGGCGGACATTTTTAATCTTTGCAACGTTTCGCGCCTTTTGTACTGTCATTACTTTTTAAAGGAAGATTGAATTTTTATCTAGTAAGGTTGATTTTATGTCTATAACAAAAGATTATTTGTAAATAAAAAAAGAAATTAGTTGTGTATTCATTGATGGAAAATATACACACAAGCTTTTTTAAAGAGATTAGAAGAGGTCTATGGACAAGCATTGGATACCAATGTCTTTACCTAGTATTCGACGTGTTATGTGGGTAATAGAAAACTAGATATTTAGGGAAATACTCCAATAAATAGAAATAATTCATTTATATAGCAAATGTTTTACAAAAAATTGACCAAATCAAAAGCGGTGCACGACATAACATGAACATTAGAATAAGCATGTGACACTGGGTGAGCAAAAATATGCTTTCCTGCCCCCATCTAGCATATAACCGGATAGAGTAGTAATGTGAACCATACAATTCCGGAACTGATCAGTGATTTTTCACCGACGTAATAGCAATTAAACCTATTATTTGTTTAATTTTTTAACTAATTAATTTAACGTAATATTTGTTATCAAACATAACATTACCGCTTTATTCCCAATATATGCTCGATGCCTGTCCCTGAACAGTATTAATAAGGAGAGTCCCTAATTAAATACGCTGCTTTTCCATCTACATTTATAAGAATATCTATGGTTACTGTGAATTAATGATGATATTTTTTTACACATTTGTCGATATCGGTTAAGTTAGGCGAAGGTCACTTAAAATCCACCCGAGTCCAGACAATTTAGGTAAACATCTAAATTCTTTACGTATCGACAAATTTCCTAACTATACTTTCGCTGTCTAGTAGGTACAAACAATAAAAGGTTAATAAATATTGTAAAGTATTTTGAAAACATGTTTACTTTATTTAAATACAATCTCATTAGTGACAGTTTTAGTATGCAATAAATTGTCAAGTTAGATAGTGTTCATGCGGGTATAGAAATGCTCTATATACGGGGAAGATTTAAGACATACTAGTTTACGATTTTACTTTATATAACATAACAATAATTCAATACTAATATAATACATTTTGTAAATTAATATGTACATCACATCTCCTAGTTCATGGCATTAAGTGACATGAGGATTGAGAAGGGTAATTTTGTTAATTGCAAATCATGATAATGAATCATGAATAAATAATTTATGCATTTTTATTGTTTATACAAATTTTCTGCCTCTACCAGGACTCGAATGTACCGTCTATATTATATCGTTTATTAAATTATCACCACCAGTAGCTGACTAGTTCGTGCGTATTATAATTTTTTTATTTTTTTATGATTGTACACAATTATTTTGCTTGCCATTAAATAATTTATACCTATTTAGTAATTTTGTGGGTGATTCTTTTGCTTCTATTTGATAAAAAATATAATATGTCAAATATCTGATATTAAAAAATGGAATGGAAAAAACTACAATGTCACTCACACATTATTTATAATAACATAAAATCGATAATATTTTCCAACGTCACTGGCCAAACGTTTTTACTTAATTACGTATTATGTAAAACACTAGAAATTACATCCTAATATTTTTATTTTGTTGACATTGGTTGACGCGTAAAATAGGCGGGAAACAAACAATATGGCGACACATGTGTTGTTATCGCGCGTACGGCACTGACTGAAGAGCTTTCAGCCGATCACGCCTGAAAAACGATTCTAAAAGGTTTTTTGTCTGTTTTTACTTTAATCTTTCCCGATATGATAGTGATTTAATAGTTATTTTAGTTTTATATGTTTAGTTAGATTCAGGTGTAGATTAGGTATATAAGGTATTTTAATTACTGGTGTTAAAAGTATTTTCGGCAATAGGTATTATGTACATTAGATTCTCTGTAAGCATATCTATACTAATGATGAAGATTTCCTAATGCTATAACAAATTACATAAATAACCGCGTGTTTTTTTCGTTTTATATTTATAATTTCGTAATTAAAAAGCAAGGACAATTGGCCGACTCATTAATTCTTTAAAAAATATAGTGAGACAAGGGTGTCCAAACAAAGGGTAAGCGAGCAATGACCTCAGGGGAAACTCATGTCCAACACGAGTGGAATAGGGATACACAAATTCGATTCACCTGTGGGAGCACCGTGACCTTACTACACGTGGAAAAACTAATTAAAAAGCTACACAATTCACAAGTAACAAAATAATATTATTTACAGAAGGACTGTTTCGCAGTGAGAAGAAGTAGATAAAATCCGTATACAGTTTTTTCAAAATAATGAATGAAATAAGCGTAAAATAACTTGTCATATTATTATTATTATTTATGTCAAATATATCTTAAGTTAAGTTTTTTATTAATATTTTTTATTATTAAATATATTTTTTAAATTTACTACAGCCCTAATAATTGTTATTATTATTATGATAAAGAGAATGTCATTGTAACGGTAAACCTTGATTATTCATGGAGAGATTCAGGAGAGGTTGTTCTGTGGTGCGGGACGACCCCTCTATGGAGGTGGTATCGGTCTCTTGAAGGACTGACTAGCCGTCGAGGCGCCCTATTTGCTCAACAGATCCGGGGCACCTGACCAAAGGTGGCATTGGTGGCACTCGCCGGGTTTTAGTGGGTGGAGCTGCGTCCACCTTACCACCTTTTGGAGGCAGCGAGTCCTACATCTGGGAGACCCACTCACCTGGGAGACCCACTCTCTCGCGGAATGCCTCAGAGCATTTCCCGACGTATAAGAAAAAAAAGCCTGTAACCATCCACTGTAGATATAAGTCCCTTTTTATCTCTCTTTCACTAGCTCTTTAGTTGACGAGAATATTGTACTCATAAAAATAGGGTTCGTAGGTAACGGTCTACATAAAGCGAACAACGTAGTTGGTGAAGCACCTCTGTTATTCTAAAAATACTTTGTTATTACCGCGTTTCAATAATCTTTCTCCCATTCCAATAGTTTTGTAAACCTTGGGAGTAGTCCAATATTACTGGTATTAGGTGTCATCATAGAGACATTTATCGATTTTTTCACATCATTAATAACCCGAACGTCAATTCTTTACAAATAACAAATCAAAAAAAATTGCATTCCATCAATTACATGATCGCTTATCAGTTCGACGACAAATCGATACTTTTTAATCGGTTTAGTGACTCTTCACATCGATTTTATTGATGAATGAATCGTAATTATAGAACATATTGTGACATCGCGTTGTGATTTGTTACCTTTGTTAGCACGAGTTTTTCGTTATTCGAATTCAAATATTTTGTATTAACAGAATTTATTAATTGAATATACCACCCCACCATACTTATGTTAGTATTAAACTTAGAATAATGTAGTTTCCGAACATCTCTCAATTCAAGTTGAATTTCTATTAATTTTTATATTGCATAAAACTCCCAAGAGAATGTAATCACTACGTAAAACACTTCTTTAAGCTGGGCAAGGACGACGCGACATTATAACATTTATGAAAAAAAAACTGCTAAAAAACACAATCGATTAAAATTCAATAAAAATCAAGTGAATGTGTAAATGAATAATACAATAACATTTTCTGTGGTCTGTGTACAATTATACATTATAATAAGGATAGCAATCTTTTATACACTAAATCGAAGTTGTAATAAAAATAAGCAACAATGACACACGTTTTACCACGCACTGTTTCGTTTGGGCGGGAAACGCAGGGAAACGTGTCAAATGTCCTTAACAAAGCGGCCATATTTCAAATATTTTATTTGATGAGTTCCGTACAAAATAAAAGTTTGGTTCTGAGTTATTTTAAAATACGTTAAGACTTCACTCTACATATTTATGTCTTTCTTTATTTATATTACATCTCCTAAAAATGGTATTATCATCAGATTAAAGGAGCTTTCTTTAAAAAAAAATTAATGAGTAAACTCTCGTCGTAGAAGACTTTTTCAAAAATTGTTACAATTAACACCCAAACGGCCGATCTCCCATATTTGCATGGAGTTTAATCCAATGAGTTCAAGGCTGATCCTGGCTACTTGGTACAACCTACATAGATTTTATAACATGTCTAAGGTCACTGCTCTGATTGTCCGTTAATATTACGTTTGTTTGCTATATAGCTCGTCAGGGGTGAGGAGGGAGGAGGAAGGGAGGTAACAATGACGTGTCGGCTACGGTTCGTCGCTCGTCGCTTTTTATCCATCAACGGCAACACGTTTCCATTAACTCACGGTACGTCGAAATATATAGAGTACGTCTTTCCATCGTCATCGTTACATAATGCAACTGCATTGCCCAATTGTCCATGTTAAAAAAATGATATCCTACTACTGGTCTCTGTATGAGCTGGCAGAAGGGTTCCACCGCCGACCAAGTGCTGTCACTCGCGAAAATGAAAAGATCATTGTCTCGTGAACAAGACATTCGTAGACAATGTCCAAATATCGAGCTTCGCGAAATAAAAGTGAAAAACATGGCAAATATAAATAAAAAAAATTGTAAATAGTTTAAGTAATGAAAATAACCACGTAATTAAAAATCTTATATGAAAAGAACACGTCCGGGAGTGAGAGGAACCCCCCTCGTGGCACTGATGCAGCTTTTGGGAGAGCAACAATCCCTCCCGCATCCCTAGCGCCTTTGTCTTATGAACTCTTATGCCTCCTCAGTCCCGTTCACTTCACCAAAAGTGCCGGTTGCTGCACTTACGGCTACACAGTTCTTTCACGACTAGGTTTGCACAACCAGGAGCCCTGGGTAATATGCCTTTAACCCCATCCCTAAATAGACTTTTAAATCTTGATAGATAGAGACAAAACGCGGAATCTTTCGCATCACTTTCAATTTGATTCCACGCTAAAATTCCTTGGATATATCCTACCGGTGAAGGAAAACATCGCGAGGAAACCTGCATGGCTATGAGATTAAAAGTCTTTGAAGGTGTCTGAAGTTCATCAACTTGCATTGAGCCAGGGCATCTGTAAACTATGGCCCAGCAGCGGGACGTAATTTAAGGGTTGATATTAATATATTATATTATTATATATCCTACTATGAATATAGTACCCAGGCAGAGGCAGCAACTAGTTCGTACATTTAATGAAGTGTACAATGGAAACAAACCACACAGAACAATAAAACTTCCTGTTCCTATAAAGTTGGTTAGATTTTTGGACAAATTAATATGTACATATGTTTAATAATATGTAATTTTTGTATAAACGAACCGACGAGACTACACAATCATCAGCAATGTTTCAATTTCCATAACATACCTGGCTACTGACTAATACTTGGCCGTCTTGGCGTTCATTGAAAATGTCCAGCTGTGGACAGAGGCTGATAATGATAAAGATATTATATTAGATACTAGCTGTTGCCCGCAGTTTCGCCCGTGTTAACTTAGATTTACAGCCGTACCCTGATTGATGATGATTATTTTTATAGCCTAAGTTACTCCTTATAGCATCAGCTACCTGTCAGTGCAAGCCCCTTTAAAATCGTTCCAGAGATTACCCGAAGCAAACAGACAGACAAAATATTACAAACAGACACTCCAATTTTATTTATCTGTATAGAGTAAAGATAAATAGGGTAGGTGTTATTAAATTTGAAATATAGACAGTATAGATTTACCGGTGGGAGGGAAGCGCTGTGCCGCGCTCCCGGCTGCATGGGTACCACCATCTTGCTTGTTTCTCCCGTGAAACAGCTTTGCTGTGTTTCGGAGAGAAGGGGAGGCAGGCAGTGTAATTACTGGCACCGAGACTTAACATCTTATGTCTCAGGATAGGCAACACATAAATAAGTTGCCTTGGCTCGTTCCAGCTATACTAGTTTATGTTCATGGGCGACGTTGACTACTTACCATCAGGTGGTACGTTTGCCAGTTTGCCTATCCAACTAACATAAAAAAAAATAGATGAAAGAAGATTAGGGAAACATAAAGCACCTGTAATGGGCAAGTCGGCAAGTTTGTTTTTCACAGGCTATATACATTTATGCATACAATTCTGGGTGGGAGATGGTTGCCTTCGGTCGCCTGTAGTGAGGTGCCCCGCATCTATCAAAAGGCCACCTCGGCGACTAGCCGGTCAACAGTCTTCAGATGGGTTAGCGAAAGTAAAGTGGACCTCTACCCAGCTCTACCCACTAACACTCGGCGAGTGCCACCAATGCCGCCTTTGGTGAGGTGCCTCGGATCTATTGAGCAAACAGGGCACCTCGACGGCTAGTCAGTCCTTCAAGAGACCGATACCACCTCCATAGAGGGGTCGTCCCGCACCACAGAACAACCTCTCCCAACGTAGGGACAGTGCAGTGGGGTGAAGTTCCCATCCTCCTCCCTTGTCCACCCCTGCTCTTTTGTCACCTCTTCTTATAAGAGGGGTACAAAAAGCAGCTCCCTCGGTTTAATTTGTTTTGCCCAAAGTGCTGGGTTCACCGCCCCACCGCCACGACAAGGCTTGAACCTTGGTGGAGTGAAATCTGCACACATCATCAGCCCGTGCTCGGCTGCATCTAAGCTCTAGTTGTAAATCTAAGTTAACGCGGACGAAGCTGCAACAACAGCTAGTTCCATTTATTGACAACCATTCCGCCTCTTGCATGTGCATAAATTATATAAATAATTGTTCATAATAATGATGCAGTTTCACTTATTATCTGAACATTTCCTGCCATTATACTATGATATTGCGACTGAGTTTCCTCAAAATGTGGCAAGGATTCTTTGTCATTGTATCTATTGATTTCCTTATGCCTTTTTTTCAAAGAGCAAGCAACGTCAAAGGTGCAAAAATTTCATCATATTTACAGATCAGAATCGAACCCGATTCAACATCGAAAAAATTTGGTAAGAATTCGATCTCTTCCTTTTTACCACCTATCGGCATACAGAAGCTTATGGGAGTTTTAAAAACAACGTACGACAAGTTTTAAAAGCTTACTAGGAGAAACTATATTCATTTCGTAAAGTCTGTAGAGTGTTTTTTTTTTTTTTTTTTAATTTTTAAGAGTTCACCACCACTTAGCTAAAGTGACTTAATTTGAAATTAGAAAAGATGTCAAATTTCGAATAACATTGCAGCCCTTTTCAAATCTGTTATTTAGCCGACCTCTTTGTTCTAAAAATACGCAATTATTCTCGCAACCTTCATGTACTAGCCCTATGCGACGGATGCACAAAAAACAATTACTATAATAATAACGCTGGAACGCAACGAACCAGTTCGCGTCGTACATTTGCTGTGAGCACAACCCTTCCATAGACATGCGTTAGCTTTTTAATCTGAACTTTTTTTAAATTGTGTTTTTGCCAGAATGAGGGGGATATTGTTATTGGTAAGTTTGTTAAAAAAAAGTTATGTTTGTTAGATGATAGCTTATCTTATCTATACAAAGAAAAACGTGTTTGTTCTGTAATGTCAAAATAAGAGCTTTTTATTAAATGCATATAAAAGTTCTTAAATAGCAAAAATATTTGGCTGTCACGACATGTCCCACATACGTGAATCATCTGTGTTAATATTAAAATTCATAATTGGTGAATATTTATAACGCAAGATGGTATAAAATAAAGAATTGACAGCGTCATGCCCCATGCTGTCACGACATTCGAAAAGATTTTATTGCTGAGGCGCGCCATTAGATGTTTCATGTCAGAAACCAACTTTATATTAAAAAAAGTTTGTCCGTCTGTTTTTTTGTAATCTCCAAGATGGATGGATCGATTTTGACAGGGTCCAGGTATAAAGCTTTTTCAGCGAATTAAACACGTTTATTTTTTTTTATAATTTTTGCATAGAAGATTGTTGGTAATTGATTATGTTCACGGTGTTGCTACCAAATGGTACGTGCGGAACCCTATTTCTGCGATTCCGTCGTCGGACATCCCTTCTTTTATCCTTATTAGGGCTGTATTTTTTAGCATCCCCACACTTTTCTTCGGCTTTTTCTTATCTACGATACTTATAAACGTATTTTTGAAATACAATGGTAATTATTTTACGGTGGTACGGCGTCCATGAAGCGCAAGTCCGGCTCACACTTGGCCCATTTATAAACTGTCCATTTTTAAAGTAGTAATAATAATTTGTGAGTTCGGATGGAGGGTCAATCACTTAAAAAATCAAAATCATTCTTTTTCATCGGTGAACTATGGCCCAAAACCCTCCTCGCCTGATTTCGAGGAGGAGACCCGTGCCCAGCAGTGGGACATATAAGGTCTGATATTATATGTTTATGCAGGTTTCCTCACGATGTTTCCTTCACCGGTGAGCAAGCGATGGTCTTATGTTCAGGTGCACGTAGAAATTAAGAAAAACCTTTCACCACCCGCAACGGTCAGGATCGAACCCGGACCTCACACTCAAGAGGCCGAGTCCATACCCACTATTCGCTCACTAGTAAATCTAATAGAGTGGGAATAGCCACGGGCAACAGTCAGATTCAGTAAAAATATCTTTCTTTACATCATATTAGATTTTGTTTGTTTTGATTATATAATAAGATAACTAGAGCTATTAAAAAGCAATAACGTAGAACGGATTCCCATGCTAACATGGTTTTTGAATTTCGGTCAAGTTCATAACGAGGTTTTTCTCGAACATTACGATACTATTATAATAATTATCATTGTAAAGTTGTAATGTGTTGATGACCTCTGTGGCTCAATGGTTAGTGCGTTGGCGCTCAAACCAGATATAGCAGGTTCGAATCCCGTCAGAATAAAAATAAATGTTTCTTACATGATAAATTATTTTCTAATTTTTATTTCGGATTCCTATCAAAACGTGTTTTATCAATAATTTATTTTTTAATATTGATCAAGTACTTACTGATGTTTTTTAATTAATTTTATTTGGATCCAATATCCTGATTATCCTAATCGGGACAAAATTTATAAATTGTTTATTGCGGTTAAAAATAACGTTTAAAGATTCCGTTACATAGATAGATACAGGTGAAGCTAATAAGTCTGTTAAAAAAAGTTTTAATTACAATTTAAAAAAGGGCACTTTTTGAGAACCAACATGAAATATTGTGTCGGTGTCCCGTTTTGAGTTCAAAAATAAATGGTCATGTTATACATATTACATCAAATATGAAAGATCTTTTTATAGCGGACATGTCTAACATGACCTCCGAGTACAATAGGCTGATGTCAGGGGGCAGGTTGGACCTTGGTGTTACATTAAATTACATCAAATTACTTTGTTTTAGGAAGGTTATTTAATGCTATCGAGATTAGGGCTCATTTGCATGTGGGGCACTTCATGGTTGAATTATGGTAGTGTCATTATGTGGCTTGTTGCAACTCGATACAGAATACTGATGCTATTTTGACGAATTTGTAGTCTGTTGGTAGGTTTAAGTCTTCCGGGGGGCAGGGGGGACTCCCCAGGCGGGTATGTGGGGCTCGCTGCTTCCGAAAGATGGTAAGGTGAACGCAGCTCTACCCAGTAAAACCTGGCGGTGTTCTCCTCGACGTGCTGGCCCGGTGCGGGAACTATGGTATGGTCCGCACCGGCGATGATGTGCCTGGAGGCACTCACCTTTGGAGGCAGGGGGTGGGGTCCCCTCCTTCTACTCCGCTTAAGGCACCCTGAACACTTAAGGGTGCCTTATAACACGGACCTGCCCCCTTGGAGATACCCCGATCCGCCCCGCACAGGTCCCTCACGGCGATGCGACCGCTTGTCGCCGCCGCGCTCTCCTGTGAGAAGGGGCGCCAGTGCGCTTCCTCTGCCGCTCCGCCTCCTCCTTCTGTGGCATCACGACTTCGCAGAAGCAAAGGACCGCCTCCCATGCACTCTCACTGTCGGTCATCGCGCGGATGACCGCAGGAAGTGATAGGTCGTCGCCGACCTCAGCATCGAGGTCCGCCCTTTCTAGCGACCACGCAGGGCACTCCACCAAGGTATGTCAGCAGTGTCCTCTTCGCAGGATTCGATCGACCGCGGCTGACACCGTGCAATGGCCAACACTCAGCTCCTCTAACCATTCCTTCCATTCTCGTAGGACTCATCGTTTAAGACGTCTCCGCCAGTTCTATCTTCTTCTTTAGATCTCGTCCTCTCCACAATCTCTGGTGTTACAAATCGGATTTTAAAAACTTATCTTGGATGCGACAATCTAATTGAGGGTTGAGGAAGGTTTTTCCAATTTATTTTAGATTTTATTTTAACTTGTAGATATTGACAAGGAGTTCCATTTTAAATAAGGTTATTCATATTACATTAGATGATGATGAGGAAATTGTATTGTTATAATAAATTAATTAGTCTTAACATTTTTAAAGGACTCCTCAAAGAACATTATTTAAAAACTTAATAATCTTTTTTTTTCTGTTGTACATAGGCTGCACTAAAAGTATCGGGAATGGAATATTTCCACTGTTCCTGTCATATTAAAATCTTTATAATTGAAAACTCCTTGGTTTTAAAAAACGAATACCATTTATTTATTTAAAAAAAGATTCTCGGTTACAAGGTCTTGTCAAACTTGTTTAATCGTTGAGAAAATGGAATTGACTCGAGAAAATTCTAGACCGATGATTTATTATGACTTTCGAAGTGGTTTAACACAAAAACAGTGTGTTGACCGGTTGATTTCTGCATTTGGTGATGAAGCCCCATCCAAAACCACAATTTATCGCTGGTTTGCTGAATTTCAACGTGGACGTGTCAAGCTCAGTGATGATCCTCGTCAAGGTCGTCCAAAAACTGCAGTCACCCAAGAAAACGTTGATGTTGTGCGTAAGCTGATTGAGGAAGATCGACATGTGACATACCGCGAAATTCAGGCAACTTTAGATATTGGCATGAGTCAAATACAAATAATCTTGCATGAACAATTAGGTGTAAAAAAGTTGTTTTCCCGATGGATACCGCATTTGCTCTGTGAAGAGCAAAAAGCGGCTCACGTTACTTGGTGCGTCAGAACTCTCGAAAGATTCCACGCAGGATCCTCAAATGCTGTATACAACATCGTATCAGGTGACGAATCCTGGATATACGCATACAAACCCGAAAAAAACCAGTCACGAGTTTGGGTGGTCGAAAATGAGTTAAAGCTAACAAAAATTGTTCGTTCACGGAGTGTTGCAAAAAAAATGGTGGCCAGGTTTGTCTCCAAAACCGGCCATGTTGCGACTATTCCTCTTGAGGGACAAAGAACGGTTAATGCAGAATGGTATGCTAGCATTTGTTTGCCACAGGTCGTTTCTGAACTCCGTAAAGAGAACTGCAACCGCCGCATCATCCTCCATCACGACAATGCGAGTTCTCACACCGCGCACAGAACAAAAGAGTTTTTAGAACAAGAAAACATAGAATTATTAGACCATCCGCCGTACAGCCCCGACCTAAGCCCTAATGATAGAAATCATTTGGTTTCATCATTTTTTTTTCAATCATTACTTTCCCTAAAATAAAGAATAAATTGCGTGGTCAGAGATTTTCATCGCCTGAAGAAGCTGTGGACGCCTACAAAACGGCCATTTTGCAGACCCCAACTTCCGAATGGAATGGTTGCTTCAATGATTGGTTTCATAGTATGGAAAAATGTGTCAAATTTCGCGGAGAATACTTCGAAAAGCAATAAATACATTTTTAAATAGTAATGTTGTGTCACTTCCTTGATTCCCGAAATTTTCAGTGCCGCCCTCGTACCTATTAATATTTAATAGTAAAGTAAAATATTGAGTTTTGTAAAAGTTGGCACTTAATTTTTTTTTCTTTTTAAATTTCACCTATCTACTTCTTCTTCTTTTTCGGTAGGTAATGTTCTTCGTTTTAAATCTATCGTACAATATGTAACCACTATTGATTTTAAGTGTTTTTCAAAATTTTCATAGTATTAAAATTGTATTTGTCCAATTTTGGCGCACACCCTCTCTCCTTAAAAAATATTCTTTCAGTGGATGGTTACCTGGAAGAAATCGCTTTAAAGTGATAAGGTCGCCTAATTGTACAACTCCGTTCTTTTCTTTTAATTTTTCTCTGTATATTAATGGTGTGCAATAAAGTTATATTATTTTTATTATTAAATTAACTTGTCAAGAGATACCACCCACCCGCCCTTGGGCCTTGGACCTTGGTCTGAACGCCCAGTCGGCATAGTTATTGAGCATCAAAAGGTGATTAATTTTATCATTATTATCTTAATGTTTGTGTTCTTTGGTATAATGGTATTTTATACGATTTAATCAGAGTACCAACATTTTTCTCTTCCCTGTTTTATATTTCTGCGTGTTTCATTGATCGCCAAGATGGTTGTACAGTATTTCAGGCTTGAGAAAATATATTATACCTACGTTATGTAAATATAAAAGAGTAAAATTATTTTTTTTGAAAAACCCACGACCGTTAAAATATAATTGAAAAAATATATAAAGTAACTAGAAATAATAAACTTAAAAAGCTTAAAAACTTAAAAAGTTAGATATTTATGTAAATAGAAATAATAAACTTAAAAAGCTTTTCAAAGTAGATTTGATTTTGCAGAGTCGGTCATAATATTATGAAGTTAATTAAGAGACCGTTTTTTGTTCTGAGAAGAGGCGGCAAAATACTCTTTTGCCGCCTCTTCTTATAAGAGGGGTTCAAAGAGCCCCCTCGGCTCAATTCGCTTCGCCCAAGGTGCTGGGCTCACCCTAGGCTACTGAGCCCCACCGCCACGACAAGGCCTGAGCCATGGTGGATCCCCACCATGGCTTGGTTGGGAGAGACCTATCAGTTATGTTATACTACCAACAAATAATGATGACGACGAGCTAAACTCCCATACATGTGCGCTGACGACTGACGTTATGAGTTATGAGTTATGACGCATATTCAGTATTCACGGTTACGTACTCGCGGAAGTGCAACAAAAAGGTTTTAATGAGTTGATCGCAGATTACACCGGCCGCTAGTAAACAAGAAACTATTAGTCATGGGAAGGGTTATAACTTATATTATAATTATTATACTTAATAATTAATTATATTCCATTAAGTCCCTATATTTTTTGTTGTTTTACATGTAGCCATATATTATAGGCTTTAGTGTAGCATAGTGACAAATGTAGTAAATTGTGTAGTAAGAGGTAGAGCTGCTTTGTAGCCGAATTCGGCCGGCACCACCGGGGTGGTACCTCTCGCTCACATTACATCGACGTTAAGTGACAGCTGTCGCGTTTCGTGCGGTTTGTGAGTTTCCGGTGGCCCATTTGGGGGGACAGAGAAAAGGAGGACAATGCATCTCCATAATCTTTGGTTGTTCGGATGTGTCGATGGTCGTCAAACGGCTTCGACTGCTCGTTTGCCCTCCTATGCTATAAAATAAATAAACGGAATTGAACCTGGCAAAAATTTTTATTTGTTTCCTCATGAGCCATCGTCAGTAAATAAAACTGACAATGTGAAGTCATTATACTTCAGCTAATCTTTTGATTAAGCACCAACGGTCGCTCATTCCGGTTTACCCTATTTTCAATATGATACAGGTCTTTCACCAAGCCGCTTAGACTGATCAAAACAAATCAATTCGCCAAAATTCCAAACCCATCTATGTTGTATGTAAGTTGAAACCATTGCTGATTTATTTGCAGATACTGTCAATACTAGCCTTCACGTGTATAGAAACCGAAGCTGATAATGGAGGGGCTGTCCTGTCTCCCCTCCTGAGCCCAGAACTCTACCAGCGACAGGGAAGGAGCTACGACAGATACGACGACAGGCCGAGATGCGGGCGCTGCGATGACGATGACGATGAGGATGATGATGATGACAGAGGCAGGGATGACGACAGACGGTCAAACAGACCAACGTACGGGAACAGAAACGACAGGAACAAATACGACGACGACGACAGGAGATACGATGATAAAAAAAGTAAAAACGGCACGAATGATGATGACAAGAAAGGCAGTCATGATAGGGACAGGCCGAGCAAACGCAACAGGAACAGGCATAGGTATGATGATAGGGACAGATACAGGCCAGACTACTATGACAGGTTCCTGAGGGACCCGTACAGGAATAGGTATGAGAGGCCCTACGATGATCCCTATATGTCCCGCGGCTATCCCTATCAGGATAGGTATGATGACTACGGAAGGTACGACGACCCGTACAGGAGACCTTACGATGACAGATACGACAGGTCCAGCTATGATAGATATGGAGGGTACGGGCCAGGAGTTGGAAGGGGTCTACATGATAGGTAAGACGGTTTATAGATAATAAAAATGATTTCCAAGTAATTTCCAGCAAAGTTGTTACCAATGGATAAAACGTAAAATAGGTTGTATTAAGCTGAACCATAATTCGATTATATCGATTATTCGGATATATTGATAATGTCTTTACGATTTGGTGATAATGTTCTTCTGGTAAGTCCAAGTAACTCGTGCAACTTTGCAAGCTCTGCACGTGTTATTGAGCAAATTCTCATTTTGTGAAGACACTCATTGGTATTATAATGTCATGTGAGTGCTGCAAGTAAATGTTGTTATGTTACTGCCATACATTATATTGTCTGTTGTATATAACTATGTTGGTTGCAATCCAAACAACGACAAAAGGTTTAGTCTATGACTTGACTTTCAATAAATTAAGTTCATCCCCATTTTTTTAAACAAACTTTCGTTTGTGTAAAAAGTGTATTTGGATTAACCTATAGTTCTTTTATTTGGATGACCTCACAATAACCGTATAGAGTTCCGTTAGATTCAATTGCGTGTGACATTTGACATGATTTGACAATTTTTGTATCGGTCACGCTTTCAGCTTTCAGCACTATTGACAATGATATATCGGTCTTTAGTTTATGACCTATGGCGTGCTTATGTACTGCGTAGCGACGTTCAGAAATTAAACTTCAAATAGATTTTGGTTTCATGCTGCATATACGAATGTAAGACTGAAAAATTAAGGCATTATTTAGTCCCTGTAACTGCTGTTAACGTCCAAAAATCAAATTTCAAATAAGCTTCAATTGCTACGTTTTTTCACGACCAATGTTCTTAAGTTAGTAAGTTGCCGATAGTGGCCGGCTAGTGTTGATCAGTTATGAAAGAAAAGAAGAAGTAATCGGTGTTTTATCGATTTATTAACTTAACTCTACGATCTAAGATTCTATTCGTTAAGAAGTTAGTGCAGACATCACTGGTAGCACAGCTTCGTGGTGCTTTAGTTTACCGATGTGTTAAGACCAATTTTCATGTGGTTTTAACCTGGTCAATGGCTTACACCCCAGCGCAAGATCACGACTACTGTATCCATAAGACCAAAACTAGAAAAAAAAACAGATTATAAAAAATCTGCCTATTCTGGATTGGCGGAATTGGTCCAATTTCAAGGAGAACAACCGGGCTTAGTATTTTTGTGGTTACAGAACCACCAGCTTTAAACGAACAAGAAATTTTAACAAAATAATGGTCGCACACAATAGAAACTTCATTGTGATTAATGTTGTTATCACGAATGAATGCCGTACAATTACAGTATGAGATTCTTTACATAGTTTTGTTTTGTAAAAATTTAATGGTTTTGTAATTACTTCATTAGTTGTGAATTTGTTATCTTTCTGACCATCTATGGGTATGAAAAGCGTGTGTAAAAAAATACTGTAGTCATTACCACAACTATGCTCATATTGAAGTTTTTCCGACGTTTAGGTAATTACAACAACTATGCTCATATCGTAGTTTTTCCGTTATTCGAAACGGGAACCTTTTTCAACTTTCGCCTCATATCAGATGGTTCTCCTTGTCTCCGCACTCCATAATTTTCATGGGCAATGTTGACTACTGTCTGCCTATTTCAACTACTACTTTAAGACCGAAAATGCCTATATGATGAAATTTAGGTCGATGTCAGTAAATGCAAAAAAGGCCTATCTCCTGCTTCTCCTGGTAAAGTGGTTGCATGGATAATGTCATTCCTTCTGGTTTTTAAACATAAAAAAAGTATTAAAAGTAATATTTTGTCTGTAGTTTCAGACCGTGGGACGAAACGTACCGTGGTCAGGCAGGCTGGGACGACGGCGGTCGAGGGTACTACTTCGCTTCAGGTCGCCCCGATGCCACCGCTTGGGGACAGCGAGATTATTCTAGGTATCAGTTTTATGCTATTAGATTTTTCTTGATGGAGGGTTTTTTTTTCTTTTTTCATGGCCCCAACCCAACCCAACCCCTTCATCATTTAGTAAATACTCATTATTTACTAAATGATGAAGGGGAATGAAGGGGTTTAAATAAAAAAGTCAGCCATCTTTGAGCGACAGCCATGTTGAATTTTTTGAGACATCACACATTTTATTGTTTTCTTTTTTCTTTCACCAGTTTCATTACCAGTTTTCTTAGCCCTAAGTCCCGACTAATTAATACTACATTAATTCCAGGCCAGCGTCCTCCGGTTGGCAGAACGCTGGATATAGCTCGTACAGGGATCCAGGGTACAGTGGCGGGTATTCTGGTGGATATTCCGGCGGGTATTCTGGATATGCTGGCAACTCTGGTGGATATGCTGGCAACTCAGGGGGATATGCTGGCACCTCTGGTGCATACTCCGGTGTAGGAAGTGCTGGTTCATACGGTACTGTGCAGAGGTACCCGGACGCGAGCTCCGGGTATGGATCTAGTGGGTGGAGGAGCGTGGGTTACACAAGTAGACCTTATCGGGATCAGAGGTAATTTGTCCTAATAATCTGTAGGTATTAATATAATAGAAGATTTTTTTTTGGTTGAATGCGATAATCTCCGGAACAATTAATCGAATATACAATAAAAACATTTTACAAAAAATTAAAACCGACTTCAAAAATACTAAACTAAAAAGTTTATGTATCTGTTTCTTTAATTTTTGTGCTTATAATCAACTTAATATTCTACTAATTTACAAACTTTGCGTTTACCACGTCATTATAGTTACTTTTGGAGTCGGTGTCAGCCAAGGTAGGTGGATAGTGTACAGCAACAAATACGACACCGACTCCAAAAGTCAAAGTCCACCATCGGTTCTAAAGCTATGTTACTAACAAGAACAGGCGAAACAAACCCAGCCAATCTTATAAAACTCTCTATCCAACAGCTTGTCTATATTATCTGTATTACTTTGATTCACAGCGGTGTCACACAGCTGGACAACCGGCTAGCCGGACAGTATGGACAGAGCCGGCAGCCGGACGGTACGGTCCGGTACGGACAATACGGACAGAACCAGCCGGACGGTACGGTGCGGTACGGACAGAACCAGCCGGACGGTACGGTGCGGTACGGACAGACGTCCACCACGCCCGGCACCAGCTACCTGTTCCAGAGGGAGGATGAGGGGACCAAGGTGGAAACGACCGAGCCGTCTACGTAAAAAATAGGATTAGAATAAAACTACTTTTTATGGATCTTGTCGGTTTCTAACCCCTGTCTCTTATAGGAGTCTTAAGTTTGAACTCCGTTCGTGACTGCCATAGATTATGTCTGTTTATGTAAATAAATAAATGTTTGTCTGTTTATGGCACAGTCGCTCTCAAGCGGGTGAACAGATATGGAAGCGATATCTTTTTCAAAATAAGTTAGCACTCTACAGTAAAGCAGGTTTTCTAACGGGTTTTAGACACGTTTAATCAAAATAACCTTAGATACTGCTTTGGGGATTTTGAAAAATAAAAACTTTTTGGGGTTTACATTTCCGACGTTTCGTGAAATGTAGTTTTATTACAACTTGTATTTTACTACTGTGCTCAAATATGCAATAATGTTCTTGGTAATAAACACCAAAGCTTTACATATTTTTTCTTTTTTATAAATAGAACATAATATTTAGGTAGGTACTTAATTTGTGTTTGACGTACAGCTTGGTAAAAAAGAGTATGACGTGGTATAAGTGGAACTAAATATTTTACAAAATTTAAACCAATTTTTTTTCTTTAACGCCGGGAAATGCTCTGAGGCATCCCTCAGGGAAGTGGGTCTCCCCGCGCGATGTGGGACTCGTTGCGCCCGAAAGCTGGTAAGTGGACGCAGCTTGACCCACTAAAACACGGCGAGTGACACCAATGCCGCCTTTGGTGAGGTGCCCCGGATCTAATGAGCAAACAGGGCAACTCCACGGCTAGTCCGTCCCTCAGGGGACCGACGCCACCTTTTCAGAGGGATTGTCCCGGACAGTACAATGGGGTGAGGTTCCCGTCTTCGCCCCTTGCCCCCTGCTCTTTTGTCCCCTCTTCTTATAAGATGGGTACAAAGAGCCCCCTCGGCTCAATTAGCTTCGCCCAAGGTGCTGGGCTCACCCTAGGCTACTAAGCCCCACCGCCACGTCAAGGCCTGAACCATGGTGGGGAAATGGAAACCTATGATGTTGACAATACTTGGCCGACAAATACTAGATGTATAATATGTTATAAAATTGTACAGTTTAGAGCGAAGGACTCGAATCCAGCTCTCAATAAATTAAAAAAAAAAAAAAACTAGATTTTGAGTAACGTTTAGTGTTTCACATTTACATATTATTAACGATTTGATTAAATTCTCTTACTGATTTCCCATGTTATGATGAGACCTAAGTGAGAGTGACGCTCAAATTTTTTCCAAACTCTTTTCTGCCAAGCTGTATTCGTATTTTTATCTAAAATTGTAATAAAATAAGAAATACCTAGAACATATTGAGTAAGGATGAAGGGAATGTAGTAAAAATATTTACTAAATTATGTTCTAATTCCTCTATCCACGCACAAATTATATCTTTAGTTAAGGAAATTTTTAATGAAAAGTTGTGAAAAAAATCATTGTTTTACAGAAAGTATATATACATCATCAACAACTTTTTTTAAATGATAAAAAATTATAAACTCTATTTTTATAAGTGTAAAAAGTAAAAACATATTTGTCATTTTCATTGTTTAGCGCCATCTATCAACAAACTATGTAATTAGGAATCTAGCCTATCTCCTTTAGTAGTTCCTTTTTTTCCACTAGATGGTAATATTTCCGATGATTTAATAAAACTTATTTTGAAAGAACTTCTTACATTATTGAGATTTGACTGTAGACGCAATTATCATGAACTTGAAATCAGATGCTTTTGTTGTTTTTTTTCTAATGCCGAGAAATGTTCTGAGGCATCCAGCCGGGGAGTGGGTCTCCCCAGGCGGGTATGTAGGACTGGCTGCGCCCGAAAGCTGGTAAGTGGACGCAGCTCTACCCACTAAAACCCGGCGAGTGCCACCAATGCCGCCTTTGGTGCGATGCGATCTAATAAACAAACAGGGCACCTCGACGGCTAGTCAGTCCCCCAAAAGACCGACGCGACCTCCACAGAGCGGTTGTCCCGCAACACAGACAGAACAACCCCTTTCAACGTCGGGACAGTACAATGGGGTGAGGTTCCCGTCCTCACCCGTTGCCCCTTGCTCTTTTGTCCTCTCTTCTTATAAGGGGGGTACAAAGAGTCCCCTCGGCTCTATTAGCTTCGCCCAAGGTGCTGGGCTCACCTTAGGCTACTGAACCCCACCGCCACGTTGAACCATGGTGGGGAAAATCAGATGCTGATAATAGTTACCTAATGTAAGCAAATATTATCATTATAGACTTCGCTTGATATTTATCTTTATACATCTTTATACTTAAATATGCTTTACTTTTGACCTTTGCTTATTATACAGGGTTATTGTAGTGTAATTATTCTAAGGGTAACTCGCCGTTTTCCTGTTAGGAGGTTATTTCTTAAGTGAGCCATCTGTTCACTTACTGTACCAATTGAGCTTATAGGCCATCAGGCCGAATAGTCTAGCCCTTCCGAAGAAAAAACCTGTTAGGAGGTGATCCCGACTTATTGTTAATTGTTAATGCTAACAAGCTGAACCCAAACGTTGTCTCTTACCTACTCAAAAATGCTTAGCGTCATCAACATTTTTTTTTATAGAAGAGGGGGCAAACGGATAGTCGGTTCACCTGATGGTAAGTGAAGAGCGACATCCACAGATTTACCCGCTACACCGATTTAAACTTTGGGACCATATATTATATTTTTATTAGTTTATAATTCGTGTTTTAATAACTTAACATTTAGATGTTCGGTTTAAGACCCCTCCTACCCCTTGTAATGCCAAATTTGTTCGTCCCCCCCCCCCGTAAAGTGTGACGTGATGCAATGATATTATATAGGAAAAGATAAAATATCATTGACGTGGTGACGTAAAACGTGATGATCACTTTGGAATCTATATATCTTATTATATAATCTTTTTAGCGCTACGAACACTGGGTGGTAAAACTTATTACAAAAGTATTATCTTCGAATATATATCTAGAACATAGTCTATTTGGCTGTGTGGCGTGTCAGCATCAAGACAAGGAAAGGTAAGAAAGGGCACAAAAACAATCTGGGAATAGTCGAAAAGCAATTACGTTTGTTACATGGAATATTTTCCGTCCCTCGCTGCTGGCTAATCAGATAATCAAAGCGTGGGTTACCTATAATAATAATATTAATAACCTATAATAATAATATTAATTGCCAATAATAATAATATTGAGTATTTGAACATATTATATTCCTCGCTTTACTTAAATTCAGCATTGACGATTGCGAGTTTGAAATGACAAAGGTATAATAGGTATTATACCTTTTTTTTTTCTTCATCGCCGGCAAATGCTCTGAGGCATCCCGCGGGGGAGTTGGTCTCCCCACGCGAGGATGTGGAACTCGTTGCGCCCGAAAGCTGGTAAGTGGACGCAGCTCTACCCACTAAAACCCGGCGAGTGCCACCAATGCCGCCTTTGGTGAGGTGCCCCGGATCTAATGAGAAAACAGGGCACAGGGTATAATATACCTAATACAATCAAGTTCACGATTTATATTATAGTCTCTGATAAAATAGTATCAATAAAAATAGTTCAGATTAAACTGTTATAATATAAAGAAAAGATAAAATATTTTACGAAAATTAATCATACCAGACGGCAGTGAACGTACTAGGCGGTATGATTTTATTCATAAACTTAATTCGTTAACTAAGTAAATATAGATAAAAGAGCCAGTTAAAACAATGGCCCAGATGTTCTTTTTAACGTTGGTTAGATAGGCGAATAAGCAGTCGTGCGATGGTAGGTGGTCAGCGTCGCCCATAACTGGTAACACAACACACAACGTGGGACTAGTATGCGTCTCCCTCCCTTCTCCCTCTCCCTTGCCAATTAGATAAGATAAGAGATATCAGAAAGCTGTGTGATGGTTGATGCTTTTAGTGGAGTTTGTGAGAATTCCTAATACCCAAAATCTAAAGGTATTGTCGTGTCGTTTAAAACACACCAACCAAATACATAATATCCCAAAAGCCATATTATGTCAACTTCTTTATCATACAGATTTTTAATTAAAAAAAAAAGAAATTAAGTATGACTATTTTTGGCGGAACTCTTTGGAATTAACCAGTCGAAATTACGAATAGGTGTTATTACCTGAATCATACATTGATATCTATGAAATAACGCAAATTATAATGACTAGCTATTAACGATAAAATATTGATTATTTGATATTATATCTTATATCATAAGTAATTGCCCACTTGGCTCCGTCGACTTGTGAGTTTGGCCACGTACGCAAACTTTTTAAAAAGTGGTTCTTTTTTTAAATTTTATAATCTGTTTTTCTTTTTTTAGTTTTTTGCTCTATTAAAACACCATTTATTTTGCCGATTAAAAGTTTCTAACAAGTAATCATTTAAAATTACTTATTAAAAACACAAGTAATATTAAATGGCTTTCAATTTATTAATTTTTAATTAAAATTAAATTTGCGCTTTAACATTTAGTAACATAGAGCCAAGATTAAATAAAAACAAATTATTTTTTTAGTTCATTTCAAGTTTGATATATAAAGTCTACATAAAACCGTTTAAAAATGACGGAAAAAGACTCAGTGCAAGTGGCTGAAAACTCGGACCCAACAGCTGTTAACGTTGTGAACGGAGATTCAACATCATCTCTGCAACCGCCTCCAAATAAAACGTAAGTAGATAATAATATAATACAAACATACTATAATTATATATTATTACTATGGTTTTACCATTACGTACGATTTTTACTGATTTTTTTACTGATTGATTGATTGATTTTACGTATGATTGTAATTACCTAATAGTAATCAATTTCTAATACAATGCGTTTACTCATTCCTAAATAGATTCATATAGGAGAGAAGTAGAATTCCTTACCCACTACAAAGTAATTGATTAAAGAAGGAAAGGGAATTAAAATTTTACGAGTTTAATATATTATTTAAGATAGTAAAAAAGTATAATTGTATTATAACTGAAAAAACATAATTGTTTTGTGTCGATTTTAGTTTAGAAGCATAATGATCGAAATGCCGAAGCATAAAAATATTCGTAAAATAATAAATTATATTTCATCTTATTTCATCTACATTTTTGAATTTGGAATTCATGTGATTTTACGTTTAAATTAAACATGCGTTTGGCCTTGATTCTTAAAACCTAGTTTTAATTATTGGAGATATTTCTTATCGATAATAAAGTAATAAAGGACGATAACTAATTTTATCTATCACTTACGTGAGCCGCAATTGTGCCGCCGCTATGTATTATTTACTGGAAAAAGTAATAAATGTACATAGTATGTTACTTTCCGTTTCTTTTTGGAGGAAATATCATCATTAACTTTCCAACCTCAGATTCCAACCATTGCCAGACGCCAAGTCGGCCGACTCCCCTCGTCAAACTAGACCGGTCACTGAGATCGTCGACCCATCTCGAACTAACCTCCGTCTTCGCGAACGAAGCCTCTACGGGCTCTACCTCAGAACTCTATCAACCCACTGCCTATCGGTACTTCGATATATTATGTGACCAGCCCTTTACTTCATAATGCTTACCTTTCGCGTAATGTCCATTATATACTTTCGTTCTCTGACGGATTATTGTAACGAATCATATTCATAACTAGCTGTTGCCCGCAGCTTCGCCCGCGTAACTTAGATTTACAGCCGTACGCGGATTGATGATGATTATTTTTATAGCCTAAGTTACTCCTTATATCATCAGCTATCTTATCTGCCAGTGAAAGTCCCATCAAAATCGGCCCAGCCGTTTCAGAGATTAGCCAGAACAAACAGAAAGAGAGACAGACAGACAGACAGACGGATAGACAAAAATTGTAAAAAGGATTATTTTGGTATATGTACCGTGTATACTATATGTAGATAATAAAAAACGGTTATTTTAATACATATTACAAACAGACACTCAAATTTTATTTATCTGTAAGTATAGTTGAAAGCTACGACGGTGTATCTCATTCCCGTATTTTTTTCGAAATTCCTAAAGCTTCTCTTAGGCCTTTCAATCTCCAAAGGCCTTTTTATAGAAGACGGAGTTAGGCTGCGTTTCCACCAGAGATGTGCGAGGATGCGTAGCGAGGGATGTGTTTTTTAAAAGAACCAATGGAATTGCTTCATTTACCTAGTCTCGCTTAGCACAGCTCTGGTGGAAACGGCTTATCGGAGCTAGGTTTTTTTACGTACAAGACAAGCGAAAGAGTGTGCGAGAAATATTTTACGAGGGATATGTTGCGAGGTTTGAGTTCTGTAGCCAGTCCATAGACACATTACACAGTTTCGCAACGCATCCTCACACGGTTCGCACTACGCATTTCCACAGCTCCGCTACACATCCTCGCACGACACATTTACCTCGCACATCTCTGGTGGAAACGCCCACACATTTCCACAGCTCCGCTACACATCCTCGTACGACACATTTACCTCGTACATCTCTGGTGGAAACGCCCACACATTTCCACAGCTCCGCTACACATCCTCGCACGACACATTTACCTCGTACATCTCTGGTGGAAACGCCCACACATTTCCACAGCTCCGCTACACATCCTCGCACGACACATTTCCCTCGCACATGTCTGGTGGAAACGCCCACACATTTCCACAGCTCCGCTACACATCCTCGTACGACACATTTTCCTCGCACATGTCTGGTGGAAACGCCCACACATTTCCACAGCTCCACTACACATCCTCGTACGACACATTTTCCTCGCACAGCTTCTGTGGAAACGCCCACACATTTCCACAGCTCCGCTACACATCCTCGCACGCACGACACGTTTCCCTCGCACATCTCTGGTGGAAACGCCCACACATTTCCACAGCTCCGCTATACATCCTCGCACGACACATTTCCCTCGCACATCTCTGGTGGAAACGCAGCCTAACAGTTGACCTAGTGGTAATGTGATCACTGATCACTTACTGATCACTGACACCCATAGACACCCGGTACACAGGGCTAGCAGGCAGTTGCCGGCCTTTCCGATACCAGTACCTATACGACTCATTCTTGAACGTTTTTATGTAAGTTGGATGGCAAACAGGCAGACGAGCCACACGATGGTAAATGGTCAGCGTCGCCCATGAACTGAACATGCTGAGACGTAAGATGGTAAGTCTGTATGCCAGCATATAACCGGATAGAGTACTTAGTAACTTGAGCCATAAAATTCCGAAACTGGTCAGTGATTTGTCACTGACGTAATAGCAATTCAACTAACCAGTGATCTGTATGTACGTCCCATCGGCCAATCATCCACCAATGACCATCAGTCGGCCAATCAGAGCAAAGAACCGACGCAGCTTCGCAGGACAAAAAACACACAACATTACCGCTACTTTCCGGTTATATGCTCGATCACCATTAATTATTCTGCCTGTTAGCAAAGCTGTTTCACGGGAGAAACCAGCAGGATGGTGGTACCCAATAGTTATGCAGCCGGGAGGGCACATCCCAAGCACAGGGCATCCTCCCACTTAAAACATAATATGATATAAATTAAACAGTTATTTCAGCCACATTTCAGCTATATAAATTAAACAGTATCATGCAATCTCGTCTCGGCGCCTCATTGCTCTAATTTATTTAAATTGATCAGCCATTGCCGATCGCCATGTTTTGATCACGAACTCATCAATTTGGTACATGTGCCGTAAGATAGCGCCCAGATTTAACGATTCTATCGGCATACCATATTATGTGGTCAACGTGTACCTAAATTAACAACAATGTGGCTAACCACGCAAACAGCTGTTACAGTCTATACTCTATACCAAAGAGTATAATATTATATTATAAAGGTAGTCAAAAAAAAAAGTTATTATGCCACCGAAGTATACCTCGGTGTGCCTCGGTGCCATAATTACTTTTTTTTTCTTTAACGCCGGGATTAAAAAAGTACCAATACAGTATCTTTTTGAACGTCATTTGAATCTTCCACCGGTGCCAAAGCAAGCCCATTCTATGAAATCTTTTACTTTATAATATCCTTTACCACATAAACCTTTTTCTTTATTTAATATAACTTTTTTGAATTTTTTAATGGTATCTTTTGAACGTTTTCTGGAATCCTATTGTAAAAGCGTATACAGTTGCCTTTTATAGAAAAGGATTGCTTACTTTTGTGAGTCTAATCACTGGTACATCTAGCCTGTGTATATTGCGTATAATACTCTACTATGAATATCACTTTTCTTACAAAATTCATTAGTCTTTTCGGATATACAGTAGATTTTATAAGATTTATTGAGAGGCGACAGTCAGAATTCCTATTGGCTTAAATTTTTCTCTCAAAGATGAATAGGGGGGCAACTTATAAATTGCACAGATAGCCCGCTTCTGTAGCACAAAAATGTTTTTTATATCGGCAGCATTTCCCTATAAAAGTATGCCTTATGTCATAATGCTATGAAAGTAACTAAAGTATACGCGCAGTATCTTCATCTCTGTACCTAAACTGTCTTATTTTCGTCACTGCATAATATGCTACTGAACTGAGTATATTCGCCAATTTAGCTATATAGGAGCCCCACTATAGCTTAAAATCTAGAGTAATTTCTAGGAAAACTGTGGAGTCTACCAGTTCCAAGTCCGTAAACTTAGATCGATTTTACTTAGTCCAGTTTTATTACTAAGTAAAACTAAACTGAACAGATTTGATATCTTTTTTAATTTGTGTATTTTTTTCGATTTGTATCAACATTTTACAGCCAAAATATTACATAAACACAAGGTAAGCTAATAAAACAGTTTTAAATTATGTAACAACTTACGTATTTTTAATATTTTTAGTAACTTCGTCCATTAATTATAATGTGCAGTTAATTATAATAAAAAATACTTACGTTTGGAAAGATATAAACTTATGAGTCAGACATTTTAATTTTTGAAAGTAATGAAACATATAACTAAGTACCTACCTATGCAATATATTATTATTATGTATCTTCCCTTTTCTTGAAATAAAATGAAAGTTATTTCGAACGAAATTGCTGTTTAAATTTAAGGTAATAATTCTTAACATAGGTATGTGACATTTTTTTTCGAGGTGGCTTTTAACATGCTTCCATAATGCAACTGGAACTTCATCGGAAAATTCGTATCGTAGGTATTTTATGATCTAAACCTGACGTTCATGGTTCATAGTACATACGATCCCAACCATGGTTGAGGCCTTGTCGTGGCGGTGGGGCTCAGTAGCCTAGGGAACCTAGCACTTAGGGCGAAGCGAATTGAGCCGAGGGGGCTCTTTGTACCCCTCTTATAAGAAGAGGAGCAAAAGAGCAGGGGACAAGGGGCGAGGATGGGTACCTCACCCCATTGTCCTGTCCCTACGTTGGGAGGGGTTGTTCTGTGGTGCGGGACAACCCCTCTGTGGAGGTGGCGTCGGTTCCATGTTAGTGTCGTCGTCCACTTACCAGCTTTCGGGCGCAGCGAGTCCCTGGGAGATCCACTCCCCCGCGGGATGGCTCAGAGCATTTCCCGGCGTTAAAGTAAAAATAAACAAAAACCACTTTGATAAATTCGAAATTCTATTCGAAAAAAATAAGCGATAAAATTCTTTTGCACGTCCAATAGCCATAAATCTACATTCTGTCGAAATCATTTTTTTTTATTTTAGGGCGCATGAAACAACGGGGGATAGCAAGTACATAGGTAATACTTGTCCTTGACAGGATTAGAACTCACAATTTCCCACATAAAGGTGACCGATTATGAATGACTCATAGTTAAATAGAATTATAACGAATATTATTACGATTTACGACGCAGCCATATTGTTATAATCCTTCATGTATGTCAATGGAACACGCACAGTCAGTCACTGTCGCATAGAATATAGATACACCCTAATAATACCTACAGGGAAACTTGGAAAAGAGGGACCTGGATAAATGAGATCCCGGCACTTTTTCATCAAAATAACTCTAGCGACTGGTAATGTTACTTTTAGAACCTGTTTAAGTAAATAAGATTTGACTGTAGGATTTTTCGATGTATATAATTGGGATTTGGGACTCTATGGCCAGTAGCTTAATTCCCTGTATTATGTATAAGGGAGTAATTTTTTTTTTATGTTAGTTGGATAGGCAAACTGGCAAACGTACCACCTGATGGTAAGTGGTCGACGTCGCCCATGAACATAAACTAGTATACCTGGATCAAGCCCAGGCAACCCATTTATGTGTTGCCTATCCTGAGACATAAGATGTTAAGTCTCGGTGCCAGTAATTACACTGCCTGTCTTGCCCTTCTCTCCGAAACATAGCAAAGCTGTTTCACGGGAGAAACAAACAAGATGGTGGTACCCATGCAGCCGGGAGCGCGGCACAGCGCTTCCCTCTCACCGGTATCTGGTTGGGACAGGTTTCAACACGTGTTTTGTTTGGGCTCTGTAAATGAGACAACTACAAACCTAATTGCAAAACTGGATAAACAAAAAGCTTTTTTTTTTTTAATTACAGATTTTGTACCCAAAATTCTCCATCGGGAAATACTAGCTACTATTTAATTAGACTCTAGCAAAAATATGTGTATATTTGGGAAACCTTCTGGCTTCTATTCTTATAAAACTGTACCCGACGGGGAACATACAGTGAATTTGAATTTGTGATTTACGAGAGTTAAAGTAGAAGTTTAAAATTATTAAAAGTGCACATTTGTACATTTTTTTATTCAAGATGTTTCCAGTTTTGACCAATTCATGAATAATAAATTGTGCAGGCCAAATCTTTGCTTTTTTTCCAAACTTTCAGCTCGACCGGAACTGGTTTTGGTTTGAAGTTATTATCGTTTAAAAACTTGACTTGTAACTGCATTATAATTCACGACACAATTTCAAGAATTGGCCACGGCTTTCATTAAAGGTGAAATAAGATTTGCTATACCAATCTAAGTTTTATTGCAGTCTAAAAATATCTATTGCTTTAACATTATACCTTCATTATGCATAATATTATAACCACATAGAGTAATTATTCTAAGAACCACAGCCATATATCTATCTTACACGGTACTAAGTAGGTACCCTACTTTTACAATCGTATTCAGCAAAAATAGTATTTCTAGTTCAGAACTGTATTTGAAAAATAAAATGAATATCATTTTTTAGTTTCTTATTTCGTATAAAAGTAAAAGAAAATAACATTTTGAAATTGCAAACGAATAAGTATGCCAATCATAATTAATAAAATCGATTTTATGATGTCAACGTATTCGGCTGTATAGTCAAATGCCCTTGTCAGCAAATTATAAGATTAAGTTTGACATTGGATTAAGCCCGCCAAAAGACGTACCATGTTGTAGGTAAGTACTAAGTATACATATTTTGTGTACATTTGTGTATGTGATGACTACAATAATTCATGTTCTTAGACACATAATAGTGGGATTATTTTACAGTTTTCAACATGGTTTGAACTCTCGGTTTTACATCGTAATGGCATTGTAAAAGTGTTCAAATAAACTTTTACACATAGATAATATTGTTTATTAATCATATCTCAAATTAATTATTACATTTTTAATTTTCAAAACGTACCTACCGATTCCATTTCGAAACATAAAAAACAAGATATGTGTAATGATTTTTTTAATTACCTGCGTAGTGCAATAAATCTGGCATGTGTCAAATCTTATTTCCTATAGCCTCTCTTAACGTAGACAGATGCACACGCAGACGTCGGCAGATGCATCTGTCAACGTGCGTCCATATTCCATACGTCTGTTGAATGCGTTACGTTCGCGCTGAAACCCTTTGACAGCTATGTCACAAAAACCGACAACAAACAGATTTGTGGCGGATGCATCTGCCGACGTTGAATACCTACGACAGAAGAGCAAATCATCTCATCTATACGTCAGCGGATGCCTCTGCTGATCATGTCTGCCATTGCATCTGTCTACGTGAAGAGGGGCTATTTGATTAGTCAGTGAAATGTTGACATGAGAATCGTATTTATGATAAGTAGGACAACATGTAATAATTTAATTAACATTGTCTATTATCATTAAGACCTTTAGCTCTTATCATGAGTGCTGTTGAATGTGTCCAGCTCTTCTACACTACTTACATATTATAATATTTGACATGGTTTTATACGTAAATTCGATGATAATATATACATTTGACTATGTAATTCGTTTCATCAAGTACTTCCAGCTTGACTGTTGATAAATATAAATTTATTTTGATAATGGATTTACGACTTTCCTGGTGAATGATTGAATGATGTACCTACGTGACATACAACAGTCAACATTTTTTTTTTAAAGTATTATTAATTATTAAGCACACACGATTAAGGTACACTTCCAAGGTCATGGAAATGTCATGTCAGGATCAATGCACTCCCGTAAGATTTTATGCATTTTTGGAATATTGTGTTTTTTTATGTTTACGCTTGAATAAATGCTTTTTTCTTAAACTTTCTTGTCCATCTCAATAAAATTAAACATCATTTTAACGTATGAGTTTAAATACAAATAAAAAAAATTGGGTCACACAAAAAATAATTGTAATTTAATAGATATTTATGAGCAATAACTAATTTTCTGTTTTAGAAGACGATAACTTTAGGCAATCTGCAAAAATATATTTTTCACATCTCCGTAATTTTTACCTACCATACGATGCAGATGTGCATCGTATGGTAGGTAAAAATTACAGATAAATAAAATTGGAGTGTCTGTTTGTAACATTAAAATAACCGCCTTTTACTAAATGCAAATACATATTATAGATGTATACACGGTACATATTATACCAAAACAGCCTTTTTTACAATTTTTGTCTGCCTGTCTGTCTGTCTGTTTGTTCCGGCTAATCTTTGGAACAGCTGGGCCCATTTTGACGAGACTTTCACTAACAGATAGCTTATGTATTGAGGAGTAACTTAGGCTATAAAAATAATCATCATCAATCCGTCTACGGCTGTAAATCTAAGTTAACGCAAGCAACAGCTAGTTTATCATATAAGTAAATGTCGAATTCGGGATTCAAACCTGTAACCCTTGTGTTAAGTGGATTGCTAATAACCAATACGTATAGCTGAATAGAATAGTACAAGGTTATCATTAAAACCCCTAGAACCAGACTTATAAAATATATCTTATGATATATTTTTTAAATCCTTATTTCCTATTTAAATTAGTTTGCTTAGGGATGTTTATGGCTTATCCGACAGGAGTCTGTTGTAGGTACTTCCTATTATGTTTTTATACCACACTAAAGCACTTCAGCGTCATTCAACACTTTTGTTACTGAAACCCAAAGAATGAGATATCTATACTGGCTACGTTCTTTAATTTTTTAAGATTTGTTTCGTAATATCTCCAAAATAGAATGTGTGCCTAGACTTAAATCACTACTCTTAAATCAGAAACCAGTAATTAGCTACTAGACGCAAAAAATCAATGTTATACAAATTGAGTGACATTTTGTCACTGCTGCAGCTGCAGATCGATTATATACTTCTGAACGATATAATATACAAATATAGTAATAAAATTAAAATATGTACTTTTACAAATATATATTAATAGTTAAAATAAAATAAATAAAAATAGCCTTTATTTTTCAACTACTGTGGATATTACAAAAACTTAACGTACTTTAAAATCTATACTACATATATATTAACATAAACCTAAATACTAATATTATTTAAAGTAAAACTATTAATCAGTAGTAGTCGCCTCTGCGGCGTAGGCCTCTCCTAAACCTTTCCATAATTCTCTTTCTCTGGCTTTTTGCATCCATTGAGAACCGCACCTGTGTCTAAAAATATCCCTCCACCTTTTGCTTGGTCTCCCTTTTCCTCTTTTTCTCATCATGTCATATTAATAGTTACAATTAAAAAAATAGGACAAATTATCCTTTACAGATAAGTTACCAATAAATCTTAAGCATCTAATTTATATCTAGATATTTCGGTTTCTAAATAAAACTTTTAAAACTAACCAAGATATAAAGTATAAACTAAGACATTCTGGAATCTCATTCACCTTTACACCACGTGTGTCATATGGTTAATATGAATTATGAATTATGAAGAGCGTTCGCGAGTCGCGACTCGCGACACACTCACAGTCACTCGACCGGTCCGCCATACGTCAGTTAAGCGCCAACTGTGGAACAAGTCGTCTGTTACTGGCCGTTAATATTTAAATTCGCGCGTTCTTATTTCGAAAACATTGTTGCAGCTTACAGTTTAAAAACGTCACAGATGATAGTAAAAATCGATATTTAATCGAGTTGCATATATATTTTTTTTTTTGTGAAGTGTGTGGGTGCAATGTGTTATAATCAAGTTTTGGCTTAAGGTGAGTGCATTTTGCGAATTACACGGGGTCACTGACATATAAAATTTTTGATACAATATTAATAAATTAATTAAGACTAACTAAATACTTAAAAACTCAGTCCATAATTACTCAAAACTATTATTTCTAGAAGTTTCATTAAACAAATAATATTTTCGGTATGTAATAAATATCTTTCACTTATGCGTTGCAGTTTTTTAATTTTCAGCTATAAATATTTTTGCCGAAGTTTTTAAGATTTTTATTTTGTAGATAATAATAATGTCTATTTTTCAACGTTAATCGACTCCGTGACGATTTTACCCCCTGAGTCCTGAGTCCTGACCCTTAAAGTTTGCACTTTCCTTGGGGACAGACCAGACAAACTGGTTTAAATTTGATTTTAAAAATTAAGATTTACAAAAAGGCGATGAAGTAGGCGATGACTCAGCTTTATAACAATACAATGAACCGTATAGTTTATGATGTCATTTTAATATTTATTATTTTTGTATTGGTGTAATAAAAATCAATCAAAAGGGCAATCCTGTTACCCGATTGTGACCTCCAAAAAGAGGATGATGTTAAAATACACCTAAGTGTTGTGTTTCTTTAGGAAAATGTAAGATGAATAGTTTTTAGTCGGTCCAAAACAAATTCAAACATATTATAATATGTTGCTTTTGGTGGATTTTGAACGAATTTCAGAATTTATCTGCTTACTAGCTTTTCCCTGCAGCTTCGCCCGCGTTACTCAACTCCTATAAGTCACAGCGTGATGTTATATAGCCTATACATAGCCTTCCTCGATAAATGGGCTATCTAAAACTGAAAGAATTTTTCAAATCAGACCAGTAGTTCCTGAGATTAGCGCGTTCAAACAAACAAACAAACTCTTCAGCTTTATAATATTAGTATAGATTGATCACAATGGTGCTGGAATTAAATTTTTGGAGTTCAGGCCTGACGTGCGCTGATGATGATCATGGCATATCAGTCAGGAAACAACTGTGATTCTTGAATAACAGAAGAAACATCAATAGGTATTATTGAGGGTTATGAGGAAAAGTTGTAGGATACGGGTTGATATGAGGCCGTGTACCTACTTTATTTTTAACCGATTTCAAAATAGATTGGTTAGGTCGGAATTAGTTGACACTTTTTTTGTGTTCTGCGAAAAATTATGTGCGATAATTCTTATTTATTGATATTGTACACTTGAAGTTATTTTTATTTTGAAAAATTTTAGCATATTATTTTCAAACTTTAAAATTATTTTTCATCTTAACGTTACTTGATTTAATAGAGTAGAAGTTGTGATGGTATGAGGAGTAGTCTGGTCTTCGCTGGGGCCATTTAGTTAGGGTAGGCACTCCCAGGAGCGAGTCCCACATTGGGTCAGGATCTAGCCGAAGATCCTGGCCGCATCCATAAAGATTTCCCTGCTAAAAAAAAGAAGAAGAAGTTGTAATGGTCTTTATCAGCATTTCCCATTTGGTGGGTCGGTCGGTACCTACCGGGCCACGAAAAAAAAATAACGGGTCGCAGCATTGCCTTCTTAATTTAAGCAAATACTAGGAGAGCTTGACTGACAAGACAAAAGACGGGAAATATAAGCAGCTTCATACTTCTTACTAATTATTATTATTGTACAAGATGTAGGCTGGAAAGTTTTGCTGACCTTTTTTCACTCCAGAATTTCGATGTTTGATGGCAGTGACAGATATATAGATTTTCAAGGTGGCTGTAAAGATTTTGCTGACATTTTGAAGTGAAAACTTCTTTAGGCGCGGTACGCATATTTTTAGATGAGATAAAATTGGATTCGCGACACCGTTACCACCGTTATGAGACGCTATTTGACGTTTATATGACGTTTGATTTAAATATAAGATTATGCAATATTTGTGTACATAACCAATCAATCGTCAAACACACTGAAATGTTAATGTCATGCGGTAATTTTGTGCGCTGTTTAAATTGTCATAAAGTTGTCATAATCTTTTACAGCCTGTATTACAGGTATTTGAATTTAATTGTTTGTTTTCACTTCTATCGGCAGTCCCTGTGACTAGTTGGGTTAGTTTCTTTTTACGCGTCAGAAATTCTTGCAGCCCCAAAAATCTGCCGCACTTGTTGGCCTCTCCAGCCTAGTTAGACACGGAGGGGTTGTACAAAAACCGGTCCACAGCAGAACAAACTTTGGGAAACTCTGATCTATAATAATTGAAGACGTTTCGTCTAACGATATTTGTTAGCAATAGGGTTGTTTATACTAGACTGATTGTAATCGAAATTCGCTTACATCACAACATGAGATAATTATTGTCTTCGTGTATGTGTTTGTTCGTCATCCGATGACAGATCGATAAATAGCGTCAGGTATATCGGAATAGATAAGGTGTTGTCAAAGGTGTTACTCTAACGAAGCGATCTCCGTAGTCCTGGTTTATTACAAGTGGGGATCGGTCGACTTGGCGTTTGTTGAAAGCGGCTTATGTCCAGGAAAAATAAGTAATTTATTCGTAATGAACTCCTAAACTCAAAATCGATTTTAATTAAATTACGCACATTCTCTTAATTGTGATGAGTGGTCCAGGACAGTTTCGGATTTCACTGGCGCTGTTATCTGAGGCAAGAAGTCTACTAAGATCACTATGTAGATCAGCATCATCATCATCAGTGTTGGTCGGCCATTAACCAGGTGGGAAGACGATATCCGTAGATCGTCGTCTTGGCGTTCATTGAGGGAGGTTATGTCAGCAGTGGACGATTAGGGGCTATTATATATAAATTTCTTAAAATTGCTCACACTCAATCTTCGAAATTTATTTTGAACTTTCGGATATACTGTACCAGTAAATATTATGAAATAAAGAAAGTATCATACATATTATTACTTTTCCCGGGCGTCTTATCGTGTCTGGTATGTATGTCACCAGATAACCGACGTATCTGCTGTTCCTACGTCTTCCGGATTATTTCGTGACCCGTCATAATAATCAGTCTGTGTCCATATAACCAAATGCCAAGACGGAAAGTCCCATACAATATATAAAATAACCCGACTCGAAATCGAGCAAGTAAATTCAGTAACAGTATTTTTTATTTTTTATTATTTTCATTTAAAGGCATTAGCTACTAGGCTATTAGCCATACAAAATACAATTATTCGGTCTGTAATACGGAGAAATTACGGGAAACTCCAAGGAGCGCGGCTTCGCCCCTACTATAGAAAACCACTCCGAATGGACAAAACACAAAATAACAATTAATTAACGGGAAACCAAAAAAACACAACCGCGCGTCCCGATGCTTCCCGCCATTCCTCTCAGTAACAGTACATAAATGTTTTTTTTTTTTATTTTTTTTTTTTTTATTTTGTATAATAGGTATAAGATTGAATTTATACCAGCACATTTGCCAATTTAAATTTGATTACAAATGTATAATAGATAGAAATTTGCTTAGGCTCGTGGACTCCATTTAATAGCAGCAGATCAAATATAATATGACAATTTCAGAATCTATTTGATATTTGATTTTTTTTTACATAAATACTTTTGTGTTGCTTTTATTCATGGCTAAGTTTAGTAAGAGGTAGTGCCATGCGGCATTGCAGCCGAACTGGGCCGGCACGACCGGGGTGGTACCTCTCGCTTGCATAACACCAACGTCAAGTGACAGCTATGCTGTCGAGTGTCGCGTTTCGTGCAGTTTGTGAGTTTCCGGCGGCCCATTGAGGGGAAAGGGAAAAGGAGGGCGGCGCATCTGCGTGGGCTTGGTTGTGCGTATGTGTATGGGCGTCGGCGCCGTGAGGCTCCGACTGCTCTTTTGCCCCCTGACCACATTAAAAAAAATGGTTCGTACAGAGACTAGTGCGTCTAAAGTAAGCTTGCTAAACAATATACTCTTCTCATTTTAAATACTGCTATATGTTTATCTCACGTTACATACAAGTACATGTATGTATACATCTATAACCATAATAAATACACATAGATATATGCACAATTTCGTTTTCCTTGACTTCGGAAAACAACATAGAAAACAAACGATGACTTGTTTAACTACAAACAAACGATGTTTCTATTAAAGTACTGACATAATAGTTATTATTAGATCCATATTAAGTTGACTAGTATTATTATTTAATCAAAATTCTTTGGATGTTTATTCTACTAAAAAGCTCTGTATATGAAACAACTTTTAGACCGACGTTCGGGCATTTAAAAATCGGAGATAAAATCCATAAATGTTGTTTCAAATAAGTGAGTGAAATTCGCGTAAACATTAGAAAAAGAAAAAACTGCTCTGTGTTAAGCTAGTCCATCATTGACTTCACTGACATGAAATATCATCATCATTCTTCGCTATCCGCCCACTGCTGCAAATAGGCCTCCCTCAATGAACGCCAAGACGACCGATCCCTTACCACTCGCATCCAACATGGACCGGTTACTGCACCGAGGTCGTCTTCCTGGTATTAATGGTCGATCAAAACTTTGTTGGACAATAAGGTTCAAGAGGGAGGGGGGGCCTTTTCGTAGACGAACTACGAAATGTTGGTCGACCATCTAAATATGAAATAAAAATTAAAATGCTGATGATATCTTTATATTATTAGTTCATGTGTTTCATCACTTTCATCGTTCATCGCGTGTGTCACACTAATGGCACGTCACTAGCTCCTCGGGAACCGCAAGGAGCTAGTGATGTGCTAATATTGTAAAAAATCTTTACAATATAATAGTACTAGCAGTTGCCCGCAGCTTCGCCTGCGTTAGTTTACATTTACAGCCATATCTTTATTTCGCGGAACCCTATACCCTATTTTTTCTAAAATAAGAGTAGCTTAAGTTACTACTTATAACATCTGCCAGTGAAAGTCTGGTCGACATCGATCAAGCCGATTCAGAGATTAGCCGAACAAACATATAGACGAAAAAATTAATTAAACCAAAATTAATAAGTGGGATTTCAAATAAATTCTTTAAATCTCACTATTATAGTACCTATCATTATATTAATATTATATTATAATAATAAATATAATAATAATCTGTCAAAATATGATTCATTTTATTCGCGTAAACATTAGAAAACAATCAATACCTACTTGCTTGTTAAATATTTTCCGCATTTTTTATTTTCCTGCTTAACGTAAAACATGCGTTGAATCATTAATTATTCCATTAACATAGATATATGTGCTGGCATGAGATTCCTATAATTAGCATATACATGGACCTATCAGTACAATAGAAGTTTGCTGATTTACGCCTATTACTGGCAATGTGGCTTGCAAAGAAGGTTGGATGTGGTGTTACACCCTAGCTCGTTTTTTTTAACACCTGCTAGTATGTACTCGAAGGAAAAATAGTTGACTGCCACGGGATAATCGGAAAATATAAAATACTAGATGTTGCCCGCAGCTTCGCCCGCGTTAACTTAGATTTACAGTCGTATACGGATTGATGATGATTAGTTTTATAGCCTAAGTTACTCCATAGAACTTCAGCTATCTGCCAGTGAAAGTCCCGTCAAAATCGGCCCAGCCGTTTCAGAGATTAGCCGGAACAAACAGACAGACAGACAGACAAAAATTGTAGGTAATAAATGCTATTTTGGTGTATGTACCGTGTATACATTCTTATGCATTTAGTAGAAAGCGGTTATTTTAATATTACAAACAGACACTCCAATTTTATTTATCTATATAGAATATAGATTAATGTTAGTATTAGAATTCATAATCATTCAAAATGTACAACGAAAGATGGAATAAAATAGGGAAATGATAGCGTCCTGCAGCAGTTCAATTATGTGCTCCGTAATGCCGTGTGCCGACACCACAAACTATATAGAGAACTAGCTGTTGCCCGCAGCTTCGCCCGCGTTAACTTAGATTAACAGCCGTAGACGGACTGATGATGATTATTTTTATAGCCTAAGATACTCCTTAATACATCAGCTATATGTTAGTGAAAGTCCCGCCAAAATCGGCCCAGCCGTTCCCAAGATTAGCCGGAATAAACAGACAGACAGACAGACAAAAATTGTAAAAAAGGCTGTTTTGGTATATGTATCGTGTATGCATCCATATGCATTTAATAAAAAGCGGTTACTTTAATGCTACAAACAGACACTCCAATTTTATTTATCTGTATAGAATATAGATACTACGTATTGTCGACACGGCATATTCGAGTAAAATCGACATGACGAAAGTTTTTTTTTTCAAATAATAGTTTAAAGAAATATCATCTTATTTGCCAATCGAATTCATGTTTTTTTTTAATAAATTAAATGACAAAGAAATACATTGGCGTAAAGCCAAGTATATCCCGTATGAAAATATTAAAGTTAATATTTGTCTTTATTGACGTCATACCATGTGTCATTTTCCATTTTTCGATAAGTCGTTCCCGCCAACGCATTATAAAAACTGGTCGTCCATTGGTTTCCATTTCTGGGTTTCTAGAACCTTCTAAGAGGTCAAAATGATAGTTTGGAAAGTATATTATAGATAATATGTGAAACCGTATATTTTAAACTGCCACCAATAAGTGGTAGGTAATTTAAGGTTGATGAATGACATCATGCAATTCTATATCAAGTGTCCGTGCGAAACTCATCTTGGAGAGCTCAACGTATGCGTTATAAGGGTTTTAAAGTATTTATAATATTTGCAATTTTTGGAGAGTAAAGGCCGCGCCGAATACACGCTTTGGGCTGGTAACATTGGCATTAAAAAAGAAGCGATTTTACCGGTGGGAGGGAAGCGCTGTGCCGCGCTGCCGGCTGCATGGGTACCACCATCTTGCTTGTTTCTCCCGTAAAACAGCTTTGCTGTGTTTCGGAGAGAAGGGCAAGACAGGCAGTGTAATTACTGGCACCGAGACTTAACATCTTATGTCTCAGGATAGGCAACACATAGATGAGTTACCTGGGCTCGTTCCAGGTAAACTAGGTATGTTCATGGGTGACGTCGACCACTTACCATCAGGTGGCACGTTTGCCAGTTTGCCTATCCAACTAACATTAATAAATCATAAAAAGCGAAGTGGATAGTAAATTATTTATGAGCTGCCAGCATGGTGGCAGCTCATAAAAATCAACAAGGTACCTGGGTACCACTGGTTATACAGGGTTTTGTGGGCTTAATCATTCTTTTTTTTTCGCTGGCAAATGTCGCGGGGAGATGGGATTCCCCTAGCGGGTATCTGGGACTCGTTGCGCCCGAAAGATCGTAAGGTGGATGCAACTCTACTCCACCCACTAAAATCCGGCGTTGTTCTCCTCGTCGTGCTGGCCCGGTGCGGATACAATGGTCGTTCGCCAGGAGACGATGTGCTTGGTGGACTCTCCTCTGGAGGCAGTGAGGTGGCGTCCTCTCCTTCTACGCCGCTTAAGGCATCTTGGGTGCCTTTATAAATCAGCTGCGCATAGGTCCCCGTCGCCGCCGCGCTCTCCTGCAGGATGAGGCGCCAGTGCGCTTCCTCTTCTGCTCCACCTCCTCCTTCTATGTCATCACTACCTCGCAGAAGGAGAGGGCCGCCTGCCATATGATCTCACTGACGGTTATCGTTTTTGGATGACCGCAGGGGGCGACAGGTCCGCGCCCACTTCAGCGACAAATGGAGCCCTTACCTCCGACCAAGCTGGGCACTCCGCCAGGGTGTGGTCTGCCGTGTCTTCACTACTATCGCAGTGATGACACCCTGGCGAGTCCCCGACGCCCGAGGCTTAATCATCCTCGTACAACTTGGAATACTTATCACGTTTATTTATTTTACTCTCTGTCCAATAGATTATCCTAAAATGAAAGAGTCATTACGTTTTAGAAAATAAGCTTTCTTAAAAGCTATAAAGCTTATTTCATAGCTTTAGAAATTGCTATTCCAAAGTATACGGTGACAATGAAAGTGATGCTTATGTCGTAATATAACACGGTGAAGACCACAACACAGTCGACCACACAAGTTGTGACCGCAAACCAAATCTATCGACACAAACGTTTCATAACAACAGAACAATAGATCAATCACCAAATGATCAAACAAACGACATCAGCAATTAAAATATTTACACTCATGACTCAATTTACCTTCAATAATTCCTTACACAGTGTTGCCATTGCATCTAAGAAGGCGAACACAAAGAATATATTTATTTAAATTTGTATTATGAAATGACGTGTTAATTGTGTAATTATCTACTTACAGTTTGAGTGTATAACAAAGAGTTACATTTTTAGTTATGGATGGAAACAGCTTGCATAATAACCATTAAAATTTTAGTTTGTATTTACTTTAGTCTTTTGTAGACTGCTGTATAGTATTGCTGGATATGGCCATAATGTTTAAAAAAAGTATATTTGGTCTTATTAACTAAATACTTGTCTTACCGACGGGAGATTTTTTCTGTGCCACGCTCCCGTCTGCTGGGGTACCACCATCCTGGTTGTTTCTTCCGTGAAACAGCTTTGCTGTGTTTCGGAGAGAAGGGCAAGACAAACAGTGTAATGAGTAATGACTGGTACACAGACCTAACATCTTGTGTCAATAGGCAACACATAAATGAGTTGCCGGGGAGAGTTTCAGGTAAACTAGTTTATGTTCATTGGCGACGTTAAATACTTACTTTGAAAGGATAGTCAAATCGGCAGACGAGCCATGACCCCACCATGGTTCAGGCCTTATTGTGGCGGCTTAGTAGGGTGAGCCGCTGCTGGGCGAATCACCCCATTTTGGGAGAGGTTGTTCTGTGGTGCGGGACAACCCCTCTGTCCGGGAGGTGGCGTCTGTCCCTTAGGGGTCTGACTACCCGTCGAGGTGCCCTGTTTGCTCATTAGATCCGGGGCACCTCACCAAAGGCGGCATTGGTGGCACTCGCCGGGTTTTAGTGGATAGAGCTGCGCCCACTTACCAGCTCCGACGCCAGGAGGCCGTGTGGTCGCAGACTGCACGGTAGGCGGGGGGCAACCCCCCAATCAAAAGTGAACCGAATGGGCTCACACTAATCCGATGAAGCATTAGGGCCTTCGGGCCATTAGCATAGATCCATCCGAAAAAAAAAAAAAAAAAAACTTACCAGCTTTCGTGGGGAGACCCACTCCCCCGTGGGATACCTCGGAGCATTTCCCGGCGTTAAAGAAAAAAAAAGAAAAAAGACGAGCCACGACTTCTCCGTGAGAGATCTTTCTTATGCCATGAGGCAGTTTCTTAAACATAAAGCTGTGGTACTTAACGTCTCTTATGTAGGGCGACATTGCCTCTTCATTTAGTTAAGTCGATATTACTACAACTCACAAGCAATAATAAATTAAATATTATGTACTTTTTTTCTTCACAAATAAAACTTTTTTCCTTCTTCTTCTTTCTAATATAAAAGGTGTCGTAGCAACTGTCATGGAATATTTTCTGCTAAATTATGGACAACAATGTTGGGATGCATAGACCGTGTACTATCTTCACAAAACATGTTTAGTTCTCCCACACGAATCCCTCCCACAAGTAAAGGCAAGAAGGTCTTTCTAAATATGTTGTCAACCGGGTTTTTAGACCAATTTCGATTTCAGAGTGTCTCAATCATTCTAATCAGATGATTTAAATTTTAAACCTGTCCAGAAAAATGTAGAATGCGTCTGATTATGGTGATTATGCACTGGTTTTAAAATGGTTCTTAATGAATTGACTTTTAATTTCTCGTGTTATATCTGTTGCCGCAGCTTCACCCGCGTTAACTTAGATTTACAGCCGTATACGGATTGATGATGATTATTTTATGGCCTAAGTTACTCCGTATAACATCAGCTATCTGTCAGTGAAAATCCTGTCAAAATCGGTCCAGTCTTTCCTGAGATTAGCTGAAACAAACAGACAGACAAAAATTATGAAAATCGAACCCGCTACCTTCGGCTTGAGCGCCAACGCGCTAACCATTGAGCCACAGATATCGTCGAATAAATGCATATCAAATACCTTGAATTTAGTTAAAAACTGATAATTTGAAATTACCTACAAACAAACACTTCAATTTTATTTAGCCTTTTCATATTATGTTATTCACAATTAAATATATTACCCTGGTTTAAAAAGGAAAACAAGGAAACAGTATAAAGCATGCGTAGAAAATTGAACTAATTTCAAGTATAATGTTAACAACAAATTATTCAGACTTCATACTCGTAGTCCGATACGCCTTTTTAAAAAAACAAACAAAGAGAAATCATCCGTCCTTTATCTTGACGAGAAATAATTCTTTATTTGAATTTGTTAATTGACAGATAAACTTTTTGTTTGTTACCAAACATTGGCACACGACACAATATGTCATTCAGGCAGATATTTTAATTTATCGTATATATACAAAACGTGTGCTGTTTGGCCCAATGACCCTGTTATCGGACGTACGTGACGGAAGAAAAGGTGCATTGTAGTGCGTACCGTGAGTCAGAAGCCTTTACAAATTTACAGGTGTAGGGGGGACCGGTTGATGCGCAGGTGTATATCGAAAGGTGGTTGTTTGTTGATACGAAAATAGATTACTACACACTGATGTAGTAGGTATACGACGAATTGTTGTGTACAAATACATATTAAGTAGGTATGTACTTTATTGTGTTTCCCGCAACAACTTAGTATCCATATACGAATTATGATTATTTTGAAACCATGTCATTCCTTTAGTAATCAGTACCTCGTTGCCAAAATTTTATCGAAATCTGATTAGAGGGGCAAGTTTAAAAAGATAACAGATAGACAAACAGACTTATTTTCGCATTTATAATATTAGTAACGTGTTCATGGCCCCACCATGGTTCAGGCCTTGTCGTGGCGGTGGGGCTCAGTAACCTAGGGTGAGCCGCTGCACCTTGGGAGAAGCTAATTGGGCCGAGGGGGCTCTTTGTACCCCTCTTATAAGAAGAGGGGACATAAGAGCAGGGGGCAAGGGGTGAGGATGGGAACATCACCCCATTGTACTATCCCGACGTTAGGAGGGGTTGTTCTGTGGTGCGGGACATCCCGTGGTGGAGGTGACGTTGGTCCCTTGCAGGACTGACTAGCCGTCGAGGTGCCCTGTTTGTTTACTAGATCCGGGGCACCTCACCAAAGGCGGCATTGGTGGCACTCGCCGGGTTTTAGTGGGTAGAGCTGCGTCCACTTACCAGCTGTCGGGCGCAGCGAGTCCCACATATATTTTAGAATATAATGCCTATATATGGAATCCACACGAAAACAAGTACACACTAATATTAGAACGAGTGCAGCGTAAATTTGCCCGATTCCTTTACCTTAAATTATATGGATATTACCCCTATATGTACCCTTCCTTGTTTGTCAACGGCATGGTGGGGCTAGATACCTTGGAGTTGCGACGCAAGTGTGCTATCGTGCTGCATTATTATTTATTATTGAATAATAAAATTGACAATCCGGTAGCCTTGGGCAACTGCAGATTCTGGACACCGAGCCGCAGTGTGTTGTGGCGCTCTCGACCGCTGTTTGCGGTGGACGTGGTGCGAACTCGGGCGGCCGGGAGCGCACCGACGCACTCGGCACTCGATATGATAAATAAATTATTAGCTACGGATTACGAGGTTGACATGTTCGCAACGAATATGACTCAATTTATTAAGTCATGTTCAAAATACTTTGAAAAGAATATTTCCGATGAATAATAATTTTGTGTAAGTAACTGTCTGTAAACTCATTTGTAAATTATAAACTTGTTCTATGTACGACTTGGCTTAGCTGTAAGTACAGAGAATTGTAAAATTGAAGTGGATAAATAAATAAATAAATAAATACCCGCGTGGGGAGACCCACTCCCGCGCGGGATGCCTCAGCATTTCCCGGCGTTCAAGAAAAAAAAATCGTGTTCATGGGCGACGTTGACCATTTAGCCATTGTTATCATCAGCTGTGCCACCTGTGCGCAGAAATATAGGTATAGGTAGTATAACAGGTTGGTTAATCCAAGTTCCCGTATTCAATAGCCGTAAACATTGATGAGGTAAATCACATAATATGCGGCAAAGCAACGCAGTATTGGCCTTATTTATTTGAGGAAAATAAACAGGCTTAGCCATGAATAAATCTCTTTATCCATTATAATAGCAAATTAACCTCAAACGAGTAACCTTGCTTCTATCCTTGTAACTTTCCACCAGGTTCGATGCGAGTAGCCATCTTGTTCGTTACGGGCGATACGGGATAGGTACGTCATATGTATGACGAAGATTCCTCTCAACAAGGTCTTACACATAATACTAAAGCTGGAGAGTACTTTTGAACGCGCTAATCTCCAAAACTATCAGTCAGTTTAGAAAAATCTGTTGTATTTGTAAACCCAAGCTCCGGACCGCTCGCATTTCGCATGTAGGGTTGCCAACTGTACTCTAAAATAGAGTAGTTGTGCTCTATTTCACGTAGGCTCTATAATCTATAACACTAATAGAAGACGCTTTACTCTTTTTACACAATTTTTACTGCATTAGTGTCAGTCCTCATATATGATTCATATTGCATACCTACCATAAAAGCCGGGAGGAGAGAAACCGGACTTCATTGAAATTGATTAAAATGAGCTCCAGATCGATGTAAACTTAGAATAAGGATGTTTAGAATCGTATAATTCTTTTAAAAACAATGAAAAATTGTTGTGCCGCCAAAAAGTACCATGAAATGCCTTTATAGACTATAATGAAACAATTTTACGGATTTTATCGCGGTTTATTAAGTTTTTTTACAAGAACGACGTTTCGGATACTTTACAGCAACCATGGTCACAGGAGGACTGAGGTTTTGGACTAACGTTACAAAGTTATTCGAAACTACCCTATGATGCATCAATATTTTAATTAGTCCTCTCTACGCAGAAAGTGCTAACTGCGTTTTTATTCTGTAGTATATTATGCTTGGTTTTTTATTTCATTATTTTAATAATGGGATCCCAAGCAGGTGGTAAAAGCCAGCCAACTTCTCTATTGAAATTAGTATGTTTTTTTAATTTCAATAGCCTCGCGGATCATCCTTGGTTGGAATCAGTGTTCTTTTGCGAGAAGTCCGTACTCTTTATTTAGGTACCTTCTTTGAAATCAGATATAAGTACCTACTCTATTTCTTCTAATAAAAGTTGGCAACCCTACTCGCACGCGGCATTTTTAACGCTTCCTTCGCTTTATACTATAAAAATTTGTTTCCTACGGGCTCGCTTCTTTTGGGGAGTGAATCCGTGGAATACAGCTAGTACATGTTGTGATGCTTCCTGAGTCTTGAGCAACAAAATTCACGCATTACTGAATGCAAATGTATTGCTTAAAACATAAATTAATAAATTATGATGATTTACAAATACTATTTAAATAAATAATGTAATTATATAATTACGATATTAACCTTTGAAATCAGGCCAAGACTATTGTTGGTTTATATTACCTACAATTATGTACTTTTTTTTACTTTTTACCGAAATAATTAATGATAAAATTATTAAAACTGTTTGAATGGGTAGATACAATTGTTTGCTGTTCATATTAAATAAAATAAAAGCATTTTACAAAAAATTAAAACCGACTTCAAAAATACTAAACTAAAAAGTAATAAAATAACAGTTTCTTTAATGTTTGTGCTTACAACATATAATCAACTTAATCTTCTACTAATGTACAAACTTTGCGTTTACCACGTCATTATAGTTACTTTTGGAGTCGGTGTCAGCCAAGGTAGGTAGGTAGGTAATGTACAGCTACAAATACGACACCGACTCCAAAAGTAACTATAATGACGTGGTAAACGCAAAGTTTGTACATTAGTAGAAGATTAAGTTGATTATATGTTGTAAGCACAAACATTAAAGAAACTGTTATTTTATTACTTTTTAGTTTAGTATTTTTGAAGTCGGTTTTAATTTTTTGTAAAATGCTTTTATTTCTTAATTTTTAGTGATTCCGAAATTCGTCGTCTTGGCGTTCATTGAAGGAGGCATGTTCAGCAGTGGATGGATAAAGGATGATGATGATGATGATGATGATGATGGTGATGATGATGATGATTACGATGACCGCGACATACTATGGTGTGCTACCAAAGCAGCCTATACAATTATTACATCGACACGTAATAAAATGATCATATCATCAAGATAAACAAAACCAACCAAATAGACATTATTGGGAATAACTAAAAAACGGCTTGTCAGATCTTAATAAAATTAATATGGGACCAAATTGGAAACTACAGCTTTCAAACAAAAAAATAACCATCGAAATCCATTCACAAACGGCGGAGATATCGTGTCACATACATACAAAAAAAAAAAAAAAAAAAAAAAAAAAAAAAAACATACAGACGAATTGAGAACCTCCTTTTTTTTGAAGTCGGTTAAAAATATAAGTAGATTCATATTTTTAAAACTATAAATTGTCCACTGAAAAAGTGGCAAAATTTCAGTGTCTACTTTTACCACGGGCGGCGTTATTATCACTCCGTTCCCCGTGACGTCACTAAATAATATACATTTAGCAACTAATTAATACAAACATTGACTTTGTGACAACTTTTATGTGATACTTATTTATATGTAATTTCTCATCAAAAGTATTGTTTTCTAATGTTTTCGCTAATTTCACTCCTTATGAAACAACTTTTACGGATTTTATCGCGGCTTATTAAGTTTAGTCCCCCCGTGATCATGGTTGCTGTAAAGTATCCGTCGAGCATGTAAAAACCAAATAAGCTGTGGTAAAATCCGTAAAAGTTGTTGCAACAACTTTTACGTTAGCCAAAGAAGTTGAATAAGGTAAAATGTCGGAAACTACGAGGAATACAAACATCGTAATGAGTGAATCACAGCGTAATCAATAAGAATACTTATGATAAGCGTTCCTAATTAATACCAAGGATTATTGGATTACGATCGTCACAGATACGGTCTACCTTGCTCATATTATATGTATTACTTACTATATGACCTCTTATATTACATACTATCTGGTGCCCACAGCTTCGTTAACTTAGATTTACAACCGTACCCGGATTGATGATAATTATTTTTATAGCCTATATCCTAATCCAAGGTATAAGCCATCACCATTTCAGCTAAATCGGTTCAGCCGTTTCGCCGTGAAAGGTTAACAAACATCCAAACTTACAAACTTTCGCCTTTATAATATTAGTAAGAAGTAAAATATACATCTTATAGATAACCTCTTTTATATTTTTTATTTTTTATATCATACTTATATTATACAACTAGCATACGGCCACGCGTTGCTGTGGCTAAGATATGTGAAAATATTATTTATTAATAAAAAATTGCTATTATAAATTGAGGTATAAACTATCATATCTCTCAAGTTGGATCAAACTGCACACCGTGTGCAAAAATTCAGTAGTTGAGCAGTTCATCGTGGACCAACAACGTGACACTTAATTTTTATATATAAATATATATTTATTTATTTTTTATGTTAGTTGGATAGGCAAACTGGCAAACGTGCCACCTGATGGTAAGCGGTCGACGTCGCCCATGAACATAAACTAGTTTACCTGGAACGAGCCCAGGCAACTTATCTATGTGTTGCCTATCCTGAGACAAAAGATGTTAAGTCTCGGTGCCAGTAATTACACTGCCTGTCTTGCCCTTCTCTCCGAAACACAGCAAAGCTGTTTCACGGGAGAAACAAGCAAGATGGTGGTACCCATGCAGCCGGGAGCGCGGCACAGCGCTTCCCTCCCACCGGTGAGTAGTAGTTTATGTAGTGGAGACTGCTGGTTTATGTTAAAAGTTAAAACAATGTAACTTTTGTTTCCTAAAAAAAAATACTAGCGGACCTGACAGACGTTCTGTACAAAACATTTTATAGTGGACCGAATTGTGAATCTAAGCCACACAAAAAAATATCGGTCCAGACGTTTAGGAGTTCAGTCACATACAAACGCAAAAATAATTAAATACATAAAACATATATAAATACATATAAGTACAAATAAAAACGAAATAAAAGGTTTATAATTAAAAAAACAGTAGGACAACAAAAAAGCTGATAACCTTGCAACGGCTGAACCGATTATGATAAAACGTGTAAGAACCATCGCTAGAAAATCTGCTGTAAAAAATTGCATCCATCAATCATGCTTATAACACTACTTTTTGCGTTGGAGCCTAAAAATACAAGTTGTCCCACCGCGCCGTACAGGTTAGTAAGGACATGACATTACTATTTTACCCGACAACGGCAAAGCCTAAAGGAAGGGTTATGATTTTAGCTATGTATGTACATGTGTTAGTATGTTGTATGGTCCATCGCAGTGCCTCAACTACTTATCCGTTAAAATTTATTTCTGAATAAATTGTTCAAGGCGCTTATGCTGCGCGTACCCATATGTAACTGTTATTACTATATTAATTAGTTGTGCATTAAGAGCTAAGCCAAATTTATGGAGAAATTTTAATGAATGAAATGTCAATCGTTTCGTCGACTTCATTTCAAACGATTTCAAAAAGACAGAGTATTTTGTTCATAGTTGGACCAAAGTTTTAGCTTGTTTTCAAAGCGTAATTTATTGACACTGGCATTTAGTAAATTCTCATTGCCATAAAAGAAGAAAAAAAAAGCGTAATTTATGTAAGTATGACTTCACTATATTGGCTACGGATAACCTAGAGATATTGTAAAAATCAATACCACCGGCTGATTCACATATTGACACAGCTATGTAAACGCTTAGGATTTATAAGAATTATAATTGCAATTTAACAGTGTTGCTATTTAAAAAACTTTTGCCGTTTATTTGGCAGTTTTTCTGCTAATTAATTTTCCAGATAAATTATTTACTTTCATTCTGTTCCTTATGTTATTCAACATTCCGTGCTTTTACTATTAAAAAGCAAATTGCAGTTTATTAGACAGTGCTCAGCATAATAGTTCTCACGTATAAAACAATTATGGGAATAACATAGCGGAAAACGTAACACTTTCCCAGGCAATGTCGGTATTGTAAGGCTATGTAAAAACTTATAACAAAAAGGATCTTCCTATTTTAGTGTTTGGAAGGATTTAGAAAGCAAAGCGGCACTTACTAAAAATGTTTACAACACCTGAGACTTCATTTTGACAGTGACATTTTTTTTTATAAACTTTTTAATGTCAGACATTCATTTTTCTAAATCAGCCAATCGCAACCGCCAAGTTTTTTTTTAACTCTTAGCAACAGCCAACAACATTATGCCTATAAGTATTCTCTTGCCTTTGACATTGAGGAAGTACGTGACTACGCAAATCGTTATTCGTATGTCACACACGTGGTTAACGTTGAAATTTTGTCTCAAGGCAGTTTTTACATGTGCTGAGGCCAGGATAGGCGAAATCCGGTGATGACATTTACACGTTGCCTATACTGTCGTACAATGACTGAGAATACCTTAGTATGCATATTATGATAAGTATCTTAAGCTTGTATATTTTAAATAAGCATAATAAAAAAACTGTATTACGTCAATGACCCAAACTTTTTTTTAAACTTCACACAACATTGAAGACTTTAAATCATATCAGATATATGAATGTTTTCTCTGAAGGTTAAGAATTCCTTTTTTGAAAATCTCATCATCAGCAAGACATGCCGATTATTTGTGTCTTGTTTTTAAAAATACTTTTTTCGCAACGTACTCTTGGCAGCAGACTCTCACAGCATCACAACTAATCGCAGAATTACAACTTTGTCTAAATCTACGTCAACCTTGGTAATGGTTTTAGGAAAGATGATTACCGTTGATAGGTATGTCCCGGAGAGAAAAATCGTTGGAGTTATATTACTAGAAATGGAATTACAAAAGAATGTAATGACCAAATAAAACATGGATGGACTGTAAGATAGTTTGTACGAATAAAAACAAAATGGCAGCTAAAGAGTAAAAGAAGACAACATACAGCGTGACAAATAAAATAATTAAGGCCAGAGCCTTTTACCGGTGGAAGATGGGCTATGCCGCGTGTCCGTCTGCTTGGTAGGTACCTACCACCATCTTGTATATTTCTTCCATGAAGCTGGCACACAGGACAGACAGTTTTTTTATGTTAGTTGGATAGGAAAACTGGCAAACGTGCCACCTGATGGTAAGTGGTCGACGTCACCCATGAACATTTACAAAATTACAAACTAGTTTACCTGGACGAGTCCAGGCCACACATCTATGTGTTGCCTATCGTGAGACATAAGATGTTAAGTCTCGGTGCCAGTAATTACACTGCCTGTCTTCCCCTTCCCTCCGAAACACAGCAAAGCTATTTCACGGGAGAAACAAGCAAGATGGTGGTACCCATGCAGCCGGAACGCGGCACAGCGCTTCCCTCCCACCGCGTAAAGTGTAATTACTGCCACCTTTATCCTATCCATGTATAAAAAAGAAAAGAAAATATTCCATGTGTGAATTGAGAATATATTTTGCTTTCGATGTGTTTTGGGCACGATGTGGGTCGACCGCGCCCTAAGGAGTGCCTCCCTGAACAGAGAGTACGGACATGACACACCGCGCCATTAATTTGTACTTATAAACGTTTAAAGTACCTTTCCTTTTTATTTTAAACCAGATCTTTTTCACCTTTCTCCATTTCTGAACACATAAGGAAGTTACTGATTTATTTTCACAGATAAAAATATACGAATTAAATAAAAGAGGTAAAAAAAACATTACTTTTTATTATCGCCAAATAAAATGCGAAAATAAACGTATTATCATATATTCATTAGCCAAATTTACTTTTTCAATTACGTAACAACAATGGCTTTTTTTTGCATTTAGCCATCCTTATTCCTGAATGTGAAATCAATTTTGATACCACATATTATGCTTCATCGCGAATTCATCTAACGCAATGTCGTTGACCTTTTACAGCCAAGCTTTATCTTGAAACAGACTCAAGGCCAATCACAAAACAATATGCGAGTTTTGAAGTATTTAACGTCTTTATATGGAATAGACCGCAAAATTGCAATTTTTGGAGTGTGGGAATTGGGTTTAATCAAACGGTTTTAATGTATTAAGTTTTAAATTGTACATTCTTATTTTCTATGTTTTCATTGTGAAGATAATTAACCATCGGTTTAACTGAATTTATGAACTCTTATTTCTTATCACACTAGTTCTAAATATTTAACAAATTTATGACAAACTTTATAGATATCAAAAGTGGTTCGAACTACATAAAGTTTAAAATAGACTTTTGTGGAAGAGATTTATGAGTTCCTCATCTTAAAAAACTACATCTTTCATATTAAAAAAGGCAAGTACAAAAACAGGCTACAGACAAATATTAGTCAGACAGCAGACACTCTCATAAAAATTATGTAATTAAAGAATATTTATAAATTGAAAGCTTGTAAAACGTTATTTTGCATTATTAATTTTTAGCGATAGGCTTCGACCTCGTGAATAATGCATTAGACTCGCTAAAATTGATTAGCAATAAACATTAAACATTCGACGTAAATCATAGATTATAAAGATTTTCTCATCTGTGATAATTGTATCTGTCATTCGCAAGTTTTACGTCTATTACGTTATTTATTTTTTCTTTTTTTTTTAAATTTATTTAAGGCATTAGTAATACAAATTATCAGCCACGAGGCAGTTATAATATTTAAGGTAACAACATGTAACAATTTATTTGCAATAAATCAGAAGCAAAACAAAATAACATTTCATAATTTTCAAAAAAAAAAAACAAAATAAAGCATTTATACAAAACTTAAATGAGATCATCAATTAAATTAAATTAACAAATTATTTCCGTTATTTAAAAGTGTTTTAATACATTTTTTTTTAATTTCCAGTTGAATTTTTTAATTTTCTATTCGTAATAACCTATTAGAGATTGCTTTTTTCGTTCATGATTAGAGATAAATAAAATTGGAGTGTCTGTATGTAATATTAAAATAACCGCTTTTTACTAAATGGATATACGGTACATAATTATACCAATCGTCGAGGAGTTCCCTCGACTGTCTTTCAGCTCCAGCATCAGATCAACTTTAGACCTTCATTAAATTGTAGTGATTTAAAGTGCTTACTTAAAAATATATTAAGCGCACTAGTCGCTCCTACGATTTTCGAAAGTTCCCCTCGATTTCTCTGGGATGCCATCATCAATCAGACCCTGGTTTCCTTATTATGGGACCATTTGGCACGTATACCCTCTCAAAAAAAAAAGGATTTTGAAAATCGGCCCACAATTGACGGAGAAATCGATGTACATACATAAAAAAATACCGATCGAATTGAGAACCTTCTTTTTGTTGAAGTCGGTTAAAAATAGTTACTTGCTTTGGTCGTGAGTATATGTGGCAGAGATCATAATAAATTAGGCTTAAGTCTTTGTTTCTAACTGGCTGGAGCCCACAGCTTCGCCTACGTTAACATGTCCAAACCCAAGGTATAAGTCATTGCCATTTCAACTTTCAGCCAAATCAGTTTAGCCGTTTTGCCATGAAAGATCAACAAACATCCAAACGTTAGTTTTTAACAAAAGTTTGGATAACTTACAAACTTTCGTCTTTATAATATTAGTAAGATTTTTATCGAATCGCGAGTACGGTTTTTTTACGCACACACTTTTTTGCCAGGTGTTGCAAATACCGTCCATCGAACGCCAAAGTCCTGGCAGCTAAATATACTCCCGCCATCTTTTGAATGTCAATTCGACCGTCAAGTTCGGGAACCAAGGATCGTTTGTTCTTTTAATGACCACAGACTAAAAATTAAAATTTTTAATTATACCTCAGTCGTGACCTACTAGAAAAACCTTGTTAACAATTTACGCTACATATTCCGAAACTATCATGTATTTTGTTTGTATGGTAGAGAAAAATAAAGCTGTTACATGCTGTGCATATAACATATAGACGATAGTTGTCAACGTCATAAGAAAATGGAACGCCTCGGAGCGAGGTAACGCCGCATGCGTCATCTTTTTTCGTTCTTGCAGCCGGCTCCATCGAATTATAAGACGCTGTCACGTCAAAATCTTCTTCTTCTTCTTCAATATTAACTTCTTCAAGGATTTGCCAATGTCATAGCGGGTAATGTAAAAATGTTAATAAACCGCGATAAAATCCGTAATTTTCTTTACTTATAATGAGTGAAATTCATGTAAACATTAGAAAACGATATATTATCTCCTTGCCAATTTTTACATCTGGCTTAAGCGTTACGCTTAAACCTTAGAACAGTACCTTCACATTTATTTGTTGAACGCGTAGGATACATTACAATAGTTGCCCCACTTGGCGACCACGGGTCATCCTACGCTAACTAGTTGACCTCTGTGACTTATCCGCAAAGTGACCCTGCGAATATTCTTACATCATGCTTTAAATCTTAGTCTAAAACAAAGTGCTTTGTGATTATAATGAAACAATTTTTTACGGATTTTATCGCGGTTTATTAAGATTTTTACAAGCCCGACGTTTCGGATACTTTACAGCAACCATGGTCACGGGAGGACTGAGGTGACAGATGTCCTAATGTTACAAAGTTATTCGAAACTACCCTATGATACATCATTCTTTTAATAAGTTCTCTCTACGCAGAAAGTGCTAACTGCATCTTTAATCTGTGGCATATTATGCTTGGTTTTTGATTTAATTATTTTAATAATGAAACATTAGAAACAACACATTAGAAAACAATATGTGCTTTGTGATGTTTAGAAAGAACTCGACTTAGGATGAAAATAATTTCCATGTGAGAGTGATGCGCTTGTGCCGTGGGTACCACTATCCAGCTTGTTTGTCCCGTCAAACAGCTGTGCTGTGTGTGGAGAGAAGGGCAGAACAGGCAGTATTACTGAGAGACCACCTCACATCTCAGGATAGATAGCACAGGAGAAAGTTACATGTTGTTTAATTCCCAGATGATCTCGATATGTTCACGGGCGGCTTCGACCACGGCACGACTGCTAGTTTGCCTATCTAACGAAATTTGAAATATTCAACAAAGCACACAATGCAAATGCAATTCATAAAAGGTTAAATGAAATGCATATCTAAACGAATTTAAATTCGATCTTAGATTACGTCATTTCTAGTTTTACGTAATTTTTTTCTGCATTTGATACCGTTAAGGTTGAACTAGTCGATGCCGCAAACTCTAACAAAATGATTGCTATCTCACCTGACATAGTGCGCGAACATGCGTGCTAGAATGAAATGCACAATGATTCATTCCGAAAATGTCCTTTTAGCAAAACAGTTATTATAGAAAAACTAATAAGTGTATCTTTTCAAAATAAATTTATTTTATCTTTTGAATAACTAAACTATATCTACGGGCTTTATTTTTGAGCTTTCGTGCTCGGTATACTATTTATTTTCGCCCAAAGTTGGGCTAAAATTAGTGTTGAAATATGAAAGTTTAGAAGCTTGTATTTTTTAAATGTATATTTTTTTTACGATTTTGGGTACATACACACATAGATAACGACGAGATCAATTTATATTATACTTAGTTTTTCATGGTCAACGTCAAACATTGTAGTAATTACTGTTCTGAGTTTGTATGGACAGATGAGCGACTTGTGTAACCTTAAGAAATAAGTCCGATTGTTAAAGATGATACAATATATAATATTAGATATTATGTCATTGAAATCAGCTGTAATCAAGTACGCTCCATCTTAAATATGGCTTAAACAAGGAATATGTATTATTTTGCCAAGAATAGAAGAATAGATAAAACCTAAAAAAGATAGCCAATCTAAAAAAGATATATGTCCATTGAACTTAGCATTGAAATGGCCTGTTCGTTCAGGGTAAGCAAAATCGTCAAACGAACATGAACTGTGTCTTGTAAATATAACCTATATGATGACACCTTTCTTTGTCTTTTTTTAAACGCCTTATGACCCCACGGTGCTCTGCCTTCTGCTATGTTGGGGTCGCGGAAAAGCTTTCATACAACATCTCTGTGACTCCGACAGCGGGCGCTGGTCTTCTCTCAGTCTATGACTCAGGCTCTCCTCAGGGTAACGCTCCTATCTCATAGCTCTTTTGGGGGTAACGCTTCGCACGCCTTCAATCTCACCTAATGATCAGACCACGTTAACCTAGCTAATACATCATCTGGCGCAGTCGCGTCGTTTAAATTCAATATGTATACATATTATCTCCACTTCTGCTTCGAACCCGTGACTGCCTGTAGCGTGCTTCACCTCTGGGCTCTGACCATTTCACCAGCAGTCAATTATAGCATGTATAGTCAATAGAGCTGTAATGATGCAAGTCAAGAGAATCATTGAAAATACAGGAACAAACTAATGTCTAACGTTTTTGTAATGGCTCCTCGAGTTAGTGTAGTTGTCACGACTTGGCGATAAACTGAAGCACTTATTAGTTAATACTTCCCACTACAGAACATACTATGGAAGCGGTATTTGTCGAATCTCTTAAAAATAGATCTTTTATCGTAGAGGATTAAGAAATAAACGCTTCTGTCTTCTACAAACTATAATGATGGCAAAATTGAGGGAAAAAGGAGCGTTGGCAGGAGAAAGTCATGGCACAAATACATTTGGGACTGAACGGGGATACGTTGGATACGTTGAACAACTTTTCCTATTTCGAAAAAGCGCGACTTATACCGAAATGGCGGCAAATCCGACTGGTGCGACAAACCGAGATTAGCGCGTACAAACAAACTCTACTTACTAATAAAGCTAGCTATTAGTAACATGACAAACTCTAGCTATATTTACTAATAAAGCTAGAGTTTGTCATATTACTAATACAGCTAGTACACTTGATGATAATGATATGTCCGGCCGGTTTCGGCCATGGCAACCACTTCAGACTTTTAGCCGGGAATTTGGCGCTGATTCGGAGGCAAGTAACGGAAGCGACGCAGGATATAAAGAGTACGCGCGAGACACAGGTGCACATACTCGCCCTTGTCCTTCACTGGAGACTCGGAAAGATGGAACAGTGTCGCGGTGATAGAGTTACAGGGGGTCAGTACTTTCTCACACTCCCTTAATCGCCTCTTACGATACCCCCGGGAAGTATTGGGGTGGTGCTATTCTACTCTACCGGCACCACACAGTACACTTGTTAGTTGTATCTCTCAGATCTGCACGCGTTAGCTTATAGCGTATATCCTATTGCTATACCTAATGTGTATTTTTATAGACTTTGTCACTAAGTAATAACGTAGCATTACATTGGTGAAAGATTTTTTAATTCGGATGCGTTCCGATAATTACCTCTTATATCCAAACTTACAAACTTTACGTTTATTATATATAAACTCTATGGTGTGTTTTTCTTTTTCATCCTCATGATCATGTAGAGTTCACGAGGTAGTACAAGTTAACGTAACCAGGTCCCCGTGTTACGTACGGTATCTCGTTACCTTTCCGCGCGAGAGCCCCGGAGACAGATTTCGTATTGTTATTTTCACCTGTGACATACAATATGACGTTTTAATATGCCTTCTTCATGTCGGTTGGAGAATGGATAGACGATGGGTGATTTTGTACATTTATTTTCTTCTTATAACAAAATTTTGCCAAGATTTGCCAATGTCAGAGTGTGTCTACTCTTTGGGTTAAATGTTTACCAATAGAAAAGCATAAGGTCGAGTATAATGTTGTTTTAAGAGCACAAGGGTAATGAACGTGGTTGTCAATATCAGGTTTAGGGCTTGGTAGAAGGCCAAATTTTCAAATTGGGGCTGATAATGTCTCTAACCAAAGTCTAGATGTTGAAACTGAAAAAAAGGATATATTATATTGTATATTCTTTTTTTTTATGTTAGTCGGATAGGCAAACTGGCAAACGTGCCATCTGATGGAAAGTGGTCGACGTCGCCCATGAAAATAAACTAGTTTACCTGGAACGAGCCCAGGCAACTTATTTATGTGATGCCTATCCTGAGACATAAGATGTTAAGTCTCGGTGCCAGTAATTACACTGCCTGTCTTGCCCTTCTCTCCGAAACACAGCAAAGCTGTTTCACGGGTGAAACAAGCAAGATAGTGGTACCCATGCAGCCGGGAGCGCAGCATAGCGCTTCCCTCCCACCGGTTCCTATTCCTTGAAATTGTGCCATTATAATGGAAAAAGAACACCAGTAACGACCATAATATTATAATGTAGCCATTCAGCATCGCAGCGTGTTAAAAAACAACATTATTTGCTCTGAATACTAATACATTTAATATATTATAATCACAAATTGACACCTTTATGAAATTATAAAACAGTAACACATCATTATATTTTTTTATGCGAAATCATTTAAATAATTTTATATTTTATTTGTGAATTGTATTCACATTTAGAAGATTTTTTTATAACTAGCATCCGTGTATATTTATGGCGGGAAATTTATCGCCGTCATAATGTCCAATATTAAAATTCTGCGCCATGTTTTGTCTATGACAAAAATGACAGTTCGTTCATATTTGGAATAACTAACCGTTTTAAATCGGAAACGGTTAACGATTTGACGTCATGGTGTCCCAATCAATATTTCCCTACTACCTTCTATAAATGTCAAAGTGTCGGTCCGTATATCTACTATTTTCTCCTTTTTCACGCTAACAGCAGCGTTTTTCGTCAGACTTCGATTAAGTTTGAGAAGGAAATATGCTATCAAAATAATGATTATTATTCCTATTTGGACTGTCGGCGGTACAGGTTTAGTAACCAATTATTTATCAAACCAATGTAAACCGATTTTTAAACACTATGTGATGCCATATTTTAAGGGAAAATCAGTAACGGGCTGATGATGATGATACATTTACAAGCAAACGTTACTACGACTAGTTACTAGATTAAGACTTAGCAGGTTTGTTTTCGTGGGCTTACTCCATTTCCAATGTATACCGATTTTTAAACACTATGTGATGCCATATTTTAAGGGAAAATCAGTAACGGGCTGATGATGATGATACATTTACAAGCAAACGTTACTACGACTAGTTACTAGATTAAGACTTAGCAGGTTTGTTTTCGTGGGCTTACTCCATTTCGACCCAATAAGTTTTTAATGTTACAATCAGAGAGCATATAACCAATATAATCATCTTCTTGAACAAAACTAAATATAATAATCAAACAAATAAAAAAAATTACACAATTTGCATTTATTCGTTCCGCATTGCAAAGTGTTAAATAAGGTCCATTATTTCCACCAAGTAATTTCACTAGAATTTGATTTGAACCTCTAAATTCACTTGTTAACCGACTTCAAAAAAAGAGGAGGTTCTCAATTCGTCTGTATGTTTTCAAGCAACAAATACGACACCGACTCCAAAAGTCACAACCGACGCCAGGAGGCCGTGTGGTCGCAGACTGCACGGTTGGCGGGGGGCAACCCCCCACTTTTATAAACCAAAAGTGAGCCAAATGGGCTCACACTAATCCGATGTAGCATTAGGGCCTTCGGGCCGTTAGCATAGATCCATCCGAAAAAAAATGGCTCCAAAAGTAGCTATAATGACGTAGTAAACGCAGTTTGTACATTAGTAAAAGAGTTGACTATAAATTGTAAGCACAAAAATTAAAGAAACAGTTAGGTATTTCATTACGTTTTAGTTTAGTTATTTGAAGTCGGTTTTAATTTTATGTAAAATGTTTTTATTTTGTTTACGAAAAGACCATAAATTCTTCTTCCCTCGCTATGTCAAAAAAGAAAAGATTGCGGAAGTGCACTTTTCGCGCCAACTAAATCCGGGATTACTAACTCAAAAAAATACGTGTACGATGCGTCATGTTCTTATTCATCATAGTGTCATTCACAAACTGGTTCTGTGTGACATACCCAAGCCAAAGTTGACAAAAGAAAATGCGAAGCGGTCTTTACACTCCGAGAGAACCACAACAACATATAAAAATGTATTTACCCGTTTTTTTTTCGGAAGGGCTAGACTTTTCGGCCTGATGGCCTTTAAGCTCAATCGGTACCAGTAAGTGAACAAATGGCTCACTTAAGAAATATTCGAAAGGGGGACGCCCCCCTCCGCGCCCCGCAGGGGGCGCGGTTCATCGCGCGCGCTGCTCGGGAGAGCATCATTTGGACTAGTCAAATCCGATACGGTCGACGAATCTTTTACGGTTGAATTTAACCTATCATCATGAGGGCCGGCCCTTATCCCTCCCTCTGGAGAGAGAGGCGGGTCGTGCGCGGTGCCCAAGCAATCTAGCAGTAGCGTAGTGCTAGCGCTGTTTGCGCGGTCTGGGTTTGTGTCTACTCGTATCGGATTCGAACCTAAGCTTCCGCGATCGATCCGGATCGATGTGGTTTCCATGTGTAGGGTTCGACGTCGCTTACGACCCCGAGGCCCAAGCGGTGTGCAGGTGAACCTAGCACCGTGTGTGTGTCTGTATATGCTGTGACGTTCGCGTCGCGCTTTTGCGTCGCGCATTAGTAGCTGAGAGATTTCGTCAGCTGGATCTGTTAAAACATGCTTAGGTAACCTATGTCTAATTGGAACTGAGCTATCTGGGGAATAGTTTGCCGCGCTCACGATGAGCGGGTTAGGTTACCCGTTTTATCAGCGCTTACTGCAAGTGATAATAAGATTGTTTCTTGTCTCTTCCATTTTAAGTTTCTAAGGAAATAGACAATGATAACATTATTCTGTAAAAATATCCACCAAACATAACACAGCAATATATACTTGCTTTACAAAAGTATATCCATTAATAGGAAGGTAGGTATAATGTTAATCTTTATTTTAACGAAAATCGACAGTTTTTCACAGAAACATCAAATAGCTTCAAATTACATAAATTATAGAAATTACTTGTTTCAAATTACATAAATTATAGAAGTTCGCTACAATACTCAATTGTTGACTTATCAATTCGTAAATACTCATTTGAATTTATTGAAGTTTATTTTGTTGAAAGAAAGATTTTGGAACTGATACAATATATTATCTACATCATCATCATCATCAGTCTCTATCCGTCCACTGCTGAACATAGTCCTCCCTCAATGAACGCCAAGACAGGCGATCCCTTGCCACTCCCATTTCTGCCACTGCCATCCCTTGCATATATATATCGCATATGCCTCAGAATAGGCAACATATAAATGAGTTGCCTCGGCTAGTTCCAGGTAAACTAGATTATGTTCATTGGCGACGTCAGCCACTGCCACCATTAGGTGGCACGTCTGCCAGTTTGCCTACCTACAAATAACTAAAATCCTAACACCTAACAATATACTTACTGGCTGTACACTATAATTCATTGCCTCTTTATCAATAAAAATATGGCCATAGACACAATGTTTTTAATCGACACTGGTGTTAGTAAATCTTAATATAGCGAGGTGACTGACTTCGCCCGACAGTTTTGGATATGTTTCCTGAAATAACTTCCAGGATACATAAGTTCCTAACATTATTTTGAATGGTTCACATTTGCAACAAACACCTTGTATTGCAATTTACGAGACGTAAAAATACTAAACTAAAAAGTAATAAAATAACTGTGTTTCTTTAATTGTTGTGCTTACAACTTATAATCAACTTAATCATTTACTAATATACAAACTTTGCGTATACCACGTCATTATAGTTTCTTTTAAATTCTTTTGGAGTCGGCGTCAGCCAAGGTAGGTAGGTAGGTAGGGTACAGCAACAAATACGACACCGACTCCAAAAGTAACTATAATGACGTGGTATACGCAAAGTTTGTACATTAGTAGAAGAACAAGTTGACTATAAATTGTAAGGACAACAATTAAAGAAACACAGTTATTTTATTACTTTTTAGTTTATTATTTTTGAAGTCGGTTTTAATTTTTTGTAAAATGCTTTTATTTCTTATTTTTAGTGATTCCGAAATTCGTCGTCTTGGCGTTCATTGAAGGAGGCCTATGTTCAGCAGTGGACGGATAAAGGATGATGATGATGATGGTGATGATGATGATGATTACGATGACCGCGACATACTATGGTGTGCTACCAAAACATCTTATACAATTGTTACATCAACAAGTAATAAAATGAGCACATCAGCATATAGTCGATGTAAAAGGAACCAACCAAATAGGCATTATTGGGAATAACTAAAAAACGGCTTGTCAGATCTTAATAAAATTAATATGGGACCAAATTGGAAGCACCAGCTTTCAAACAAAAAAATAACCATCGAAGTCCATTCACAAACGGCGGAGTAATCGTGTCACATACATACAAAAAAAAACATACAGGGGTCGTTCTTCTTTTTATTAACCTACAATTTGATAAAACATTTGCTCAATTTCGAAAAAAAAATAACCTTACTCGTCAGTATTTATATAAATATAATCTGGTAGCAGAATTTCTATTCTATCGGATAAAGATTTCGGCCAAGAAGTTTATAGATTTTTACACGATTTTCGAAACCTTAAAGATGGATCCGACAAAAAAATTTACACCTCCGTCACGAAATCTTTTATTTTATTCTATCTTATACTCTTCCTCTAATAACCTGTACTTTTGTTATACATTAATTAACTAAAGGAACTTTTATAAAACCTATTAAAATAATACATTTGTATTTATAAAATAAGTTTTATTCATGATCACACACCACTCTGTCACATTTTCTTCTAACATAAAGTATGTTTTTGCTATACATCAGTTTTTACTATCATTTACAAATAAATATGAATATCACAGACGGCAATATTATCAACTATTATAATTAAAAAAATTCTAATATTGCACTATTCACAACAAAATATATAAACGACCATAACAATTTTTCAACCAGGAGACAACATCGTGACAGAGTCGTAACCTATGTGGCAGAGTTGTTATTCTAGGGGATATCAGGATACGTTTTTGAATAAAACTGTTACTAATGCTATAAATCTTTGTCAGTCTTCAACATTGTCATATAAAATAACATGAGATCGAACTTAGATAACCAATTGAGAACCATTAGAGTTTAGAATAAGAGATTCGTATTTTAGTAAATTAAATGACTACTCATTCGTCTTAAGTAAATAAAAAATCTAGTTCAGAATTAAAATTCCTTAGATATAGAAAGTCTTATTTTTCGAATACTGACAACGGCTCTTCGAACTGGAAATATTGTCTCTTTCCCTTTTTAATTATATTTGGAGCCGGTAAGACTTTAATCAAGTCATCAAAAGGAACATCCGATATGTCACTCTCCACCAATTTAAAGATTCTTCTTCTTCCACTATCATCGACTGTTTTTAGGAACATTACCAAAACATCGCCTTCTTCATCGACGGTACTTGTTGCTACTCCAGCGTAAGTATATTGGATTTTTCTCTCACTTCGTACTTTAACCAATACGTGTACTCCGGCTTTTAAGAAGTGCCGCAGACGGAAGTTTTATCAGTTGGATCTTTCGTTTTAAACGTTAATTTAATTCGTGTCTATCTACACAATTACTTTATACTTATGTAATGTATTAACCACATAGGTAAAACGCCTCATCCGATCGGTACTTCGGATGAGGCGTTTTTCTTCTCGACTTTTGACATGCTATATATCGTTCTTTAATCGGCATTAGAAAAAACGCTGTATTTCTTTGTATTCTGTTTCTTTCATCTTTGTTGCTGTTGCTATCTTTTTTCGAGTTCCTTTGCAATCTCTTCTTATATTTTCGAACTTTCTTCTCTAACTGGTTTATTTTTTCTTGAAATTTAATATTATCTCTGTAAATCTTTGTTCTATCTCTTTTCACTTTATTTCTTCCCCTTGAACTACAAGTAGATATTTCAGAAGGAGTCGGTGTTGCAGATGGAGTCATTCGTGGGGTTTCTGGTATTGGTTATGGAGCCGGCGTGTTTAACTAGTACTTCTTCAAGCATCTTTTTCTTCTCCCTTCTTTTTTTAATTCCTTCTTGCCATATTTTCTTTTTGATTCGATGTTCTTGCATGCTCATGTCAGCCACTAGCTTCTTTCGAGCTTGGTATCTTTCTAAATCCTTGCGCTTTATTTCAGCTACCTTCTCAGGGTAATTTTTTCTTTTTTGCCATGATGGTATTTGGAAATAGAAATAAGTAATAAGTAAAAACATACGAGAAGATCAGCATAAATAGAACAAGAATATCGTTTATTTTACCTCTCCGTCACGTTCTTTACCACTCCGTCACAATGAACATGTGACGGGGTTGTCGTGTGACGGAGGGGTAAAAATTTGTTGCAAAGTCGATAACATTTGACGGTTAACATAGAATATATAATTTACACGTTGGCAATAAAATATATCCTATCACTTAGGAGTAGATAACGAACAGTAAGAATAATAACTATATTTTTAATTAATTACTTACGCGACGAAGCGGTAGCCGAATTAACCCACGCACCTCCTATCAGAGCTTTCTGGCGACTGACGCACTGTCTCTTAATCCCAAAGGGGAAATCGTACCAAGGGGGGAAGGCGGTCCAAACTGCCAATGGTAGGCCACAAAGACGAGCGGCACAAACGCGTATTTCGAAGACAACCCACGTGACAGAATTTACAAAATAAAACCTCAGGTAGTAGGAGACAAGTATTTGAGATTTTTTAAATTAATCTATTAAAAGTGATAGAAAATAGAGATTGCTATTAAATGATACGCAATATATTTAGGAGTTAAAAGATATTTTTACGTTTTGTGTCATCATATTTTTTTTCGTAATATTATGGATTAAACGCAAGCCGAGGTAGCGGGAGACACTGTCATGAAGTATGAAATACACTTCTGTCACGCGGATTTACAACTCGGTAACGTACTTTTTACAATGAAATTATTCAATACTTAAGTTATTTAATCGTGCACAGTCATTATGTGTATAGTACAGTGCATGTTAAAATACAATTAAGAACAAATAATAGCAGTTTCCTTATTATTATTTTTTTCACTGACTGGTGGAGACACCTTTTTTGAGTTTTTGTAGGTTAAAAAGAAGAATGACCCACGTAGACGAATTGAGAACCTCCTCTTTTTTTGAAGTCGGTTAAAAATGGGGACAATGAACAGCTCCTTGTGGCAAAATAAACTGTATGAACAAAGAATAACATATTATGTTTATCCAGATTTTTTACTCTTGTTTATTGACAATTGAACTAGAAATTAGAATTATGGTAATAGTGATATTAGTGATAGGTACTTAGTAAAAATGTTATTAAAATACCAATTATATAATCACTTCCTAGGAAATAGCTATCCAAAAAAAGTAAATACCAATCGCAGCAAATTGTCGCAAGACAACAATTTTAATATAAAAATATCATAGAACATTCTAGAACATCTTAAATAACGAATAATATAGTTTCGAAATAGTTAGCAATGATTAATATGGCCGCCTATGTTACGCCACTAAATATTTAATCTGTGATTTTTTGTGTGCATAAGGCATTTATGAGAGAAAACTTAATTGACCACTTAATAACAGATCTGTCTCTTAGTAAGATGGACTGTAATCAAATGCAATCAATCACTGGAGTGATTGTGAAATTATTATTAGATAGGTACCTAGATTAGGCGAAAAGTTGTAAGGTCTATCTTGATTTTTATTACACAATCCGGAACACAGAGAATCAGAAGAATAATATTTAGGAGAATTATTATAGTTACTTTATCATATCAATCAGCTCTATCTATTTTTATTCATGTTTGCTACAATAAAGAGTATCACTGCTACTTCGGAGTACATAATATTATCACATAATATGTAACAAACTACCTAGTTAAATCACTTTGAAAAAGTAATTATAAAAACAATAAAAAGACCGTGACATTTTTTAAAGCGGGAAGTAATGCACGGTAAAAAAAGAAATTATAATATAATATATATAATCTATACTTAAGAGGTAGTGCCATGCTGCTTAGCAGCCGAATTGGGCCGGCACGACCGGGGTGGTACCTCTCGCTCACATAACACCAGCGTCAAGTGACAACTATGCTGTCGCGTTTCGTGCGGTTTGTGAGTTTCCGGTGGCCCATTGGCGGGGGGGTTAGGGAAAAGGAGGGCAACGCATCTGCATAATCTTTGGTTGTGCGGATGTGTTTGGGCGTCGGTAGTCGCCAAACGGCTTCGACTGCTCATTATCACAACTATGCCACAAAAAAAAATACTTTTTATAGAGAAGTCCCACAAATATAAAACAATTGCCATACCATAGTATCGCGTGCTCACAATCGTTTGTTTACCGAGTATTCCATTAGCGCGGTGGGCGCCATTGTTCAATTTATATTTTTTCGGAATTTGAAAAAGGAGATTCTTAATTTGAAATTTTTTGTTTATGTTTTTCTGGAAGTTGTGTTAAATATTTCACACTTAAATATATGTATGTACATGTTTTCTTTTCTGGTTTACTTATGATTGTGTTATAAAATCATCGGCAGCCTTTTAACGTCCTAAAGGTAGAGAACTACGGATCAAACTGATAGTAAAGTAAAATCTACGTGAAGAAACGATAATCTCCAAAAATAACCTTAACACGTGCTTAAATATATTATTGTACAAATTCAAAATTTAATTATTTTCTAAACCTCTTAATCCTTGATCTAATTCCATTCGTGCAATTTTATTTAACACTAGCTGTTGCCTGCAGCTTCGCCCGCGTTACTCAACTCCTATAAGTCACAGCGTGATGTTATATAACCTATAGCCTTCCTCGATAAATAAGCTGCCTAACACTGAAAGAATTTTTCAAATCGGACTAGTAGTTCCTGAGATTATTCAAAAAAAGCATGTATGAGTAGAGCACATAATATTAAAAAAAAGGATATGTTTAAACGAAGAATACATTGAAGGTTGCTAATAAAATGCACATGTACATACATCATAAATGTAAAATTATTATGCAAATCATAACAGTGTTGCCCTTGCATATGATTTTAAAGGCGGTTAAAACGGGACTAATGAGTATTATAAATGGGGTCAGTATGCCGCGCGGCCCTAACGAGGATGTTTGAATTTCGAATGCAATGCAGGAGTGACACTGATCTTAATTACGAATGGATTGGGGACTTATGACATTTGTTTTTGAAGTAAAACTTCTTTACGCACGCTTGACTTGGGGAGTATGCTGGTGAATGCGTGACAACAGCGTTACGAAAAGTGTGATCGAGCGAGGTGAACGGAAGTTGAGAGGGAGATATAACTAGTGAAGATAGCTAGAGAGAGAGTCACATTTCGTATATCACTGTAGGCACAAGAGAGAGAGTTGCGAGCACACATTTTCTTTCTCTCATTTTCTCATGGCCTTCGTATATCTAAGACTAGTTGATTACTATTTTTCTTTGAATTCCTTTGTTATCAAGTTTTACTGCAATCGCCCGTTAGGACGTCGCACACACTTTTTTAATAAAAGTGACAGCCTTTAACGGCTTTTATCGGGGTTTATTAAGATTTTTACAAGTCGTTTCGGATACTTTACAGCAACCATGGTCACGGCAGGAGACGGGAAAATCTTAATAAACCGTGATACGATGAAGCTCCATCTTGTGCCACTGTTTACAACTGATTTAGTGAGTTTAATCGTCGTCGCACTAATCTCAGCGTTGATCTTCGAGACGGATGGCCTTCTACAACGACGACTGAAGATAACATCATTATTGTGCAGCGTATGTATGATAGAGACTGACAAAAGAGCAGATTCGGACAAGTTTAAGCATTGGTATGAGTCAAGTGCACAAAATTCTCTAGAATGTTTAGCGGTCAGGAAGCTTTGCGCCCGGTTGATGCCTCATAATTTGACAGAGGCCCAAAAACTCCGCCGCGTGTCAATTGGTGCCGTACCGGACTCAAATGCTGTGTTCAAGATACTTACCGGTGACGAAAGCTGGATTTACAGTTATGAACCTGTCACTAAAAGTCAGTCTGCTGAATATGTGTTTACTTCAGAGGAGTAGCCAACAAAAGTGAAGAGAGATCGATGCGTGGGGAAAAAGATGGTGGCTTCATTCTTAGGAAGGACAGGTCATTACGCAACAATTGTTTTAGAGGATCTAAAAACAGTTACAGCCACTTGTCTTGGAAAAAGTTCGTCCGAAACGACTTCGCAGTAGGATCCTCCTTCACCACGAAAACGCAACTTGCGATTTTTATTTATTACTGGAAATAAAATAAAAAATCGAGGAATACGTTTTATGGGTGCCGAGGAAGCAATGGCTGCGTTTCATAAGGCTGTGAAAGAGACCCTAAGGACGAGTGGGCAAAGTGCTTTTCTCAGTGGTTCCATCGGATGCACCGCTGTATTGATGTGAATGGACACTATTTTGAAAAGGTGTAATAAAACTAATAGCTTGCTAATTTGTTTAGTTTTTGATTTTCTAAGAACTTGCAGTGTCGCCCTCGTAGTACTATCTAATTACAAAAATATCCCAGCGATCGTTTCTTCATTTCTGGCTGCTTGCTACAGCTGTATGTATATGGTTCATGTCGGGCACATGCGTCGTAGCAGCTAAAAAGTCATGCCCTCCAAGTACTGTCTTATTACACGCCTGGTGAGACATAATGACGTTTACCGTACAGTCATGGCAGTCAGTCAGTAAACAGTCATCGTTACGAAAGTCAATTGTTAGATGTAATGCCCTGGTATTTGAGCTAATGCCAAGTTGACATTAAGCCAAATGCCAAGCGGATTAAGGTTTTTCGGGTGGCTTCTTTAGCCCTGTTTCGTGTTCTAATTATAATGTGGCATCGTAATGACGGTTTCTTTACGTATAATAGGTAGGTACGTTTCATATAATATAGAGTATTCAAAAATCGCGTCCAAAGTTTTGAGTGCGAAAAAATTATGGCAACGTACAAAATTTTAATTTTAGAACGCGTTTAAAGTTAAGGTGGTTTTTTTGTCAACTCAACATAAGACTTCTTTTTTTAAATTCACATCACGTTCCGTTTTGCGAAATAAGCATTATGTCTGACTCATCTCACCAAATACAGTTGGTTCGGCTGATACATTTTTGTTGATTTTTTTTTTATGCTGGTAATATTCCCAATCGGGATTCAGCGGAGGCGAAAAGATATCTTACAATGACACAAACGAATTGTTTCTTTAAATACGTTATAGTTGTTTTTAATTTTGACTTTTTATATTATAATATGTAATTAGTATTTAGGTAATGTTATTATCTAACTTATTAACTAATTACATAAACTATGTATCAGTTATACTTATCTATGAATGTTGGCAAAATACTTGATTTACTCGAGAAAAGAATAGACTCCAGGCAATACTTAGACCTTTTATCTATTGTTTTATATTGTGAAATAGTATTGGCAAACTGGCATATTTACAACCTTGTGGTAAGTCGCGTCGACCATAAACATAAACGAGTTAATTTAGAACAAGCCCCTCCAACCTAATCATGCATTGCTTAGACGTTAGACTGGCTAGTCTCGGTGCCAGTAATTACACTGCCTGTCTTGTCCTTCTCTCCGAAACACAGCAAAGCTGTTTCATGGAAGAAACAAGCAAATTTCGGAGAAAAAGGCAAGACAAGCAATGTAATTTGGCACCGAGACTTAAATATTATGTCTCAGGATAGGCAACAGACGAATGAGTTGCCTGGGCTACAGAACAGGTCAAGGAGAAGGAACAGGTCGTATCGTAGGAGATGAAGGTATTGGCTGAGAGAAGGAAGGATTGGCGATTACTCCACCGACCAGAGCTAGGGGTCAGCGTCGCCCATGAACGTTGGCTCTTAAATAAAGAGAGAAAGGATAGGCAAACTGGCAGCGTGCCACCTCATGATAACTAAGTGGTTAACGTCGCCCATGAACGACTTTAATTGTTAAGTTGCTGGCGTGGCTCGTGGCTCTTGCCATCTAACTATAAAAAAGCAGGATTATGCACAATCCTATCTATAAAAAACAACCGTTGTATGAAGTATATCTTTATATATAAAAAATCTAACCTAACCTAACCTAACCTAACCTGTAATCTTAATAATTATAGGTTAAAACCGGTTCAGTAGTTGAGACTCCAACCAAAGATTTTAACCAAATTTTGTACAGTGTGCAGTTTGATCCAACTTGAAAGATATGATAGTTTACATCTCAATTTATAATCGCATTTTTTTATTCATAAATAATAGGTACTTTCACTGTATTCAGTAGTTTATTACAATATATTTTAACGTTTATCTTAGTCACAGCAAAGCGTGGCCGGGTCTGCTAGTATACTTATATGATACTATTGTTATTATATGTGACATATTTTTATCAAGTCGACATATTATCGTCGTGGGCACAATGATGACGTATCATCCGTGAATGACCACATTAAACAACGATATGTTATTCCTAGAACTACGGAACACAACAATAACGAGCATATCTATGTAACGAAACTCATTTTCTGCATAATTTATATTTACACTATATTAAAGATTTGTTGTTCGAATCTATATTAATATATAAAGCGTTTGTTTGTTTGAACGCGCTAATCTCAGGAACTACTGGTCCGATTAGAAAAATTCTTTCAGTGTTAGATAGCCCATTTATTGAGGAAGGCTACTATAAGTTATTTTGAACATCACGCTGTTACTTATAGGAGTTATGTTTAGGCAGTTAACTGAGGCCGAAGCAGCTTGCAACAGCTAGTTAAAAATAAAATGCATTCGAATAAAGTAGAGATTTCCCGTCTCATGACCTCCGACACTGTGAAATGAGGCTCGGTTTCCATCCTTTTTTTTCTTTAACGCCGGGAAAGGTTCTGAGGCATCTCGCAGGGGAGTGGGTCTTGAGCAAACTGGGCACCTTGACGGCTAGTCAGTCCCGCAGGGGACCGACGCCACCTCCACAGAGGGGTTATCCCGCACCACAGAACAACCCCTCCCAACGTCGGGACAGTACAATGGGGTGAGGTTCCCGTCCCGTTCTTGTGTCCCTTCTTCTTAAAAGAGGGGTACAAAGAACTCCCTCGGCTCAATTTCGCTCAAGGTGCTGGGCTCACCCTAGGCTACTGAGCCCCACCGCAACGACAAGGCCTGAACCATGGTGGGCTTGGTTTCCATCCTCTAATGAGCTCGGTCTGCTTGCGAATAAGAAGCCCGGCGCGGAAAATGCCCGAGAGTGAAAGACCTCACTGCTCAGTGCATTGAGGAGGGTGTTCAGCTTCAGGGATAGCAACAGCAGCACCTTCCGCATCTCTAGTCCCCTCTCCTACCTAATGACAGAAGTAAAGTCCAAGTCCAAGTCCAGGCTTTCCGAAGGCTGCTCAACCCTAGTCACTGAGGTCTGAGCCCTCTGTTACAACGAGTTACTACGGGTTCACCCACAGAAATCTAAATAATATTGTCTTATTATTTAGAATTTTGTGGGTGGGCGGTTTTATCCGCCCCAAATTTTTTGAAGTGAAAACTTCTTTAGGTGCGGTACGCATATTTTTAGATGAGAAAAAATCTGTGGCTTCCCGACGCCGTTACCACCATTATGAGACGCTATTTGACGTTTATATGACGTTTGATTTATTTATTTAAGATTATCCTATATTTGTTTACATAACCAATCGTCAAATGACTGAAATGTCAATGTCATGCGGCCATTTTGTGCGCCGTTTAAATTGTATAGGTTGTCATAATCTATTTCAGCCTGTATTATAGGTATTTGAATTTAATTGTTTTGTTTTCATTTCTATCTGCCGTCCCTGTGACTGGTTGGGTTAGTTTTTTTTTTTTAATATCCTTACAAGTTATGTATAAACAATTGTTTTTTTTTCATATCCAACGTTTAGTTCCGTTGTAACAAACAACAAACTCTTTAGCGTTATCACATCACTAATAACACTACATAAAAGTTTTATAAAGTATATTGTTTGTCTATAAATTTACGTCGAAGTAATAACAATGTTTACGATTCTCAGGACGGGTAATGATATGTGTATTAATTTAGACATTCTCTCATTATATGTGTAACTCGGTAGTGACCAGACATGGGATTCGGAGAAGTGAGGGACTATAGTTCGTTGTTTAGGATCAGCAAGCAACGGTGAGTACTAAATGTGCACGGCTTCTGTTAAAAAATACCCCATAGTTCAGCGATAAATGCAAAAAAAATAAGAGTATTTGGAAATTTTAATAAAATTTTGCATAATCCATTTAGCATCCTCTATATTTTGAAACAATTTTGTCAACTTTTTTATGAGTAACGAGTTTCCTAAATACCGATGATATAAAGTTTTGTTGATTGAATTATTATTGATACCGCAGCACAGTATTTTTATTATTTACCCTAGGATGTGGTAACTAACGTGAGACGTAAAAGCTGAATTTAAGTTAATTAACTTTAAAAAAAACCTTATTTCTTTTGTTCAAAAGTATATAATTTTGTTTGCACTTAATAAATAGACCAGAATATACTTATCATTTATTTTACGTATAACCACAGAATAAATAATAGTACCTACTAGATTATTATTACAATAAAGAAAGAAAGAAAGTTATTTTCTTTTTCTTTATTACAATAATGAGCGTAGGACGAAATGTGTTATGAGAGTTTTACAAAATGAATGACTGAATGAATGAATGAATTTGAATATGAAAAATAAAACTAAAACAATGAAAACTTTGTGATTATTTGCGTTAAATATTGATGGTGTTCATACACCAAATTAGATCTTGTTTGCTGTTGATACAATCCAAAGAAAAAGGCGCGTGCCTGAACAGTATTGCTCAAAGGAAAACCTGATGGGATCCATGACAAAATATTGAAATATTATGTTTGTCGTTAACATTAATACGGGACCCTAAACTGATCATCCTCACAGCCTTGACATCGTCCTACATGAAAGATAACAGTTAATATCAATGTCAAAGCTTGTAATCATCATCGGCACGCTTATATCCAAAAGCAATGCCGTCTTTAACGTATTTGGGGCCCTGAGCACTAGGATAGAGGGCCATCATTACAAATCACCGAGGACTATTGTGCTATAGTCTAATAGAAATTACGGGGCCCACTGATCACGGGGCCCTGGGCACATGCCCAGAGTGCCCAGGGGAAAAGATGGGCCTGTCCACAATAGAGATCCTCTCTTATTGAAAGCTAGTAGAACGTTGTCTATAAAGATTTAGTTTTTTACTATTAATCTACATATATAAATACCAACCAACCCGAATATGATCATTGATTTGACCAATGACCAATTCGAATATTTTGAAGTTATACTTCTTTTGGCACGTTGGGGAAAAATGATGAGAGTAAATTTTTACGATGCGCGCGCACACCGTCACGAAAGAAACCGACACTATGAAGTTAGCTATAGAACAATTTTCACATAATGACAGTATAGACGTCAGAAGAAGAAATAGTTTTTAACTACATAATATGCAAAAAGGTTACAGTGTAATGATTAGTGTAATTATTCTAAGGTGATATTGTAGTATGTATTTTTCTTTTAGAAGTATAACTTCTAACGCGTGCATATAAGTACCTACACACACACTTTTTTGAATATTTTCTGCACAAAGAAAGTGCTTATGGAGAGAAAAAAAGTAAAACATGTAAATAATAAAAATAATTTGCTCCAAACTGCCACGGCACTTGGGTGGGCAAACGGGTAGACAAGCCACATGGTAAGTGGTCAGCATCACCTATGACCATAAGCAAGTTAATTTGAGACTAGCCCAGACAACTCATTCATGTGTTGTAGGCAACACAGTCTGCTTGGGTACCACATCCTGCTTGTTTCTTCCGTGAAATAGCTTAGCTGTGTTTGTGCCATAAAAGAGACTTCACATTCTTGTGTCTCAGAATTGCAAAACACCTAGGAGTTGTCTTGGCTAGTTCTAGGTAAATTTGTTTATGTTCATGGTCTTCGTTAACACTTATCATGAGGTCGCACGATGCCAGTTTGCCTATCCTTTCTCCCTCTTTCTCTCTTTATTTACGCTGACCCCTTGCTCTGGTCGGTGCAGTAATCGCCAATCCTTCATTCTCTCCGCCAACACCTTCACCTCCTGATACGATACAACCTGTAGCTCCTTTATCTGTTCCATATAAGTTCTCTTCGGTTTACATCTTCCTCTCTTTCCCTCAATCCTTCCTTCTATGATATTTAAAAAACGATTCATGTCGTATCAGGTGACCAATCGTATTTCCTCTTCGATTCTCTATGGTTTTGATTATGTTGCTTTTCTCTTTTACCTTTTCCAGAACCTTTCCATTTGACACCATTTCCGTCCAACTTCCCCTCCATCCTTCTCCAGCACCACATTTTTAACGCTTCCAATATTTCTCTATCTCTTTGTGTCATAGTTCATGAGTCACTAATACCATAGAGTTACTCACGACCGGATAAATCTTTTTCTGATGTTTTTTGAGATTTATTTGCATTTGCATTCTTGTGGTTAAGGGCTTGTTTCGCTATATGGAGTTTGCCTATCTTACTAATTTAAAAAAAGTTCTGTCTCCAGTCTCCGCACTGTACCTGGATTATGAAAGTAGTATGTAACTTGATGGTCTGTCCCCAGGGTGCTCCGGCCGGTGTCGGTGCAGGGCGTCATGGAGCACGCGCTGCAGCACCGCGAGCGCGTGGGCGTGCAGGACTTCGTGCTGCTGGAGGACTACCGCTCGGAGGCCGCCTTCATAGACAACCTCAAGAAACGCTTCAACGAGAACATCATATACGTGAGTAGTGCGCAATTGTTAGAATATTCCATTGGTCGTAGAAAATCATCCATATAAGCGTTTGGTCCGTGAAACTGTCTCGAACACGTCTAGAATGTTCCATTGATTGTATAGGTATCGTAGAAGTTACTAGAATGTTTCACGGTAGATAAATATTTTACTGAGCATTAACTAATAAGTATATTAATTAACGAGAAATATGCGACTTTTATATCACGAATATCAAGCTAAGATTAAGCTCGTGGAAGTAGCAGTGGGCTGGTCACACACTCAGGAGATTGGATGACCGATATTGTTCAAGAGTGGAGGCTGCGTTTAGGTCGACGAAGTGTTGGTCGACCATTAACCAGGTGGGAACCGGACCCCCACCATGGTTCAGGCCTTGACGTGGCGGTGGGGCTGAGTAGCCTAGGGTGAACCCAGCACCTTGGGCGAAGCCATTTTCGGCAAGAAGCCGAGGGGGCTCTTTGTACCCCTCTTATAAGAAGAGGGGAAAAGAGCAGGGGACAAGGGGTGAGGATAGGAACCTCACCCCATTGTACTGTCCCGACGTTTGACGACAACCCCTCCCAGGGGTTGTTCTGTGGTGCGGGACAACCCCTCTGTGGAGGTGGCGTCGGTCCCTTGCGGGACTGACTAGCCGTCTAGGTGCCCTGTTAGCTTAACAGATCCGGGGCACCTCACCAAGGCGGCACTGGTGGCACTCGCCGGGTTTTAGTGGGTAGAGCTGCGTCCATTTACCATCTTTCGGGCGCAGCGAGTCCCACATACCCGCGTGGGGAGACCCACTCCCCCGCGGGATGCCTCAGAGCATTTGCCGGCGTTGAAGAAAAAAAAAAGGTATAATACCTATTATACCCTCATCATTTCAAACTTGCAATCGCTGCTGATCGCAATGAGTCGCAATTGCTGAATTTCAGTAAAGCGAGGAATATATTATTATGTTCAAATAATGAATATTGGCAATTAATATTATTATTATAGGTAATTAATCGGCTTATCCTCGCTACCCATGCTTTGATTATCTGATTAGCCAGCAGCGATGGACGGAAAATATTCCATGTAACAAACGTAATTGCTTTTCGACTATTCCCAGATTGTTTTTGTGCCCTTTCTTACCTTTCCTTGTCTTGATGCTGACACGCCACACAGCCAAATAGACTCTACGTTCTGGAATATATATATAATTACTTGCTGTAGCCCGCAGCTTCGCCCGCGTTAACTTTTAAAATTTGAGGGGTTGACCACCCTTATCACTTAGGGGTATGAAAAATAGATAGTAGCCGATTCTCAGACCTACTGAATACGCATATAAAATTTGGTAAAAATCGGTAAAGCCGTTTCGGAGGAGTACGGTAACTAACATTGTGACATGGAAATTTTATATATAAGAAAATATATATTCTAGAAGAGGTGGCGTCGGTCCCTTGCGGGACTGACTAGCCGTCGATGTGCCCCGTTAGCTTAATAGATCCGGGGCACCTCACCTAGGCGGCACTGGTGGCACTCGCCGGGTTTTAGTGGGTAGAGCTGCGTCCATTTACCATCTTTCAGGCGCAGCGTGTCCCACATACCCGCGTGGGGAGACCCACTCCCCAGGCGAGGTGCCTCAGAGCATTTCCCGGCGTAAAAGGAAAAAAAAAGGTGGGAACAAGACCGCGGTCTCTCCACAGAGATCCGTGCAAAGTCCGGTCTGATTCAGCAGTGGATAGATGGGGCGGATGATGATGGCATTTATACTTCCCACGCCGGTCTCCTTGAAGTTAGGCATTGTTTCATTGATAATGGCGGTTTGCCCTCTGAGTATTAGGAACATCTGAGCGATACCGGCTGCATGGGTACCACCATCTTGCTTGTTTCTCCCGTGAAACAGCTTTGCTGTGTTTCGGAGAGAAGGGCAAGACAGGCAGTGTAATTACTGGCACCGAGACTTAACTTCTTATGTCTCAGGATAGGCAACACATAGATGAGTTGCCTGGGCTCGTTCCAGGTAAACTAGTTTATGTTCATGGGCGACGTCGACCACTTACCATCAGGTGGCACGTTTGCCAGTTTGCTTATCCAATGGCTTATGGCGCTGTCCAAATTTGGGTTGGCGAACATCACACATCTTTTCTTTCACTAATTTAGAAAATTAAAATAAAACTCATTTAACATTTCGAACCCAAACCCAAACCACAGACAGAGCCTATTTCAAAACGAATAAACTTATGAATACAAGCCATATTACCAAGAATATAAATCTTGTTCTGTGCAACGCCATCTAGTATGAATAAACAACAAAATTCATAAAAAGGAGTGTAATAACTATTCTAAGTAAAAAGATTTTCTTTGATTAAGACACGCACTGCTTTAATTATCCAATTTTATAATTTTCGATTAAGCCCGTTCTTTGAAATTGTTTACGATACTGTAGGTACCTACATAGTTTTTTTTAATAAGAATAGATTGCTCAAGCCTCCAAGAGCTTGACGATATTTGATAGTTTTTGTGGCAAACAAGCAATTAAACAAAAATTATGAACAATAAAAAAAGAAAGTGATAACGTATAGACAAAAACTATTTCCTTTCTTCTTTAGTAGTTTATAAGTTCTTAGCTATGTGGCTATCTTTTATCTGACATACCTAGATTCATATCGCGGTCGAAGATAGTAAGGGCCGATAGCATAGATAATTATAATTGCAATAGATCACCAATAATACGTCACTAACATAGCTGTTACCCGCGGCTTCACCTATATATAAGTCTGACTTATAATCTATAAAAAATTAAATATTGTTTACCGTATAAAACGAATAAAAAATCGGCGAAACAGCGACGGTCCTGCTGTTGACCGCCCGGTTGTTATTATCTTTTATGTGAAAAGGAGGCAAATGAGCAGTCAGAGCCTTATGTGAGCGAGAGGTACCACCCCGGTCGTGTCGGCCCAATTCGGCTGCAAAGCAGCATGTACAATCCATGTCTAAACTGTCTCATGGCCGCATCGAGCATATAAACAGAATAGAGCGATAAAACAAAAACCGCCAAATTTGTGCTGCGACGCTGCGCCGGTTCTGCGCTCTGATTGGCCGACTTACTGATCACTGGTTGGGTGAATTGCTTTTTTTTATGTTATCAGAGGGCAAACGAGCAGTCGGAGTCTCACGGCGCCGACGCCCATACACATCCACACAACCAAGGACACGCAGATGCGCCTCCTTTTCCCTTTCCCCCCAATGGGGCACCGGAAACTCACGAAAAACGCGAAAGCATAGCTGTCACTTGACGCCGGTGTTATGTGAGCGAGAGGTACCATCCCGGTCGTGCCGGCCCAGTTCGGCTGCAATGCAGCATGGAACTGCCTCTTACAATATAATAAATATCTGATAAATCACTGACCAGTTTCGGAATTTTATAGCTCACATTACTACTGCGGTTGGCTTGATGGATGGGGGTGACGTTGGTGATGATGGTGATGACGATGGTCTTAACATTGCAGACGTACATCGGCAACGTCCTCATCTCGGTGAACCCGTACAAGCAGCTGCCCATCTACACGGAGGAGAAAACTAAACTTTACTTCAAGAAGGCGTTCTTCGAAGCCCCACCCCATGTGTAAGTACCCTCATATTACTTAATGATGAATTGGATTGGTCTTCTCGACATTCATTAATAGAGGCATTTATGCTTTTTAGCTTCCCTTAGCACCTCGTATATGTGAAACAGATTTTTTAAGTCGATTAATTTACTTCTAAATAGTTGCCCTATAGATTTGAGGTTTTAAGACTACTACATAATTAATTGTATTATTAAAATCTTATCTTTACAATGGCAAAAATAAATTAATGAAAGTTAAAGTCATATCCAGACTAAACATTCTCATAAGACAACATTATTTTCTCCTATAAAAATTCTATATCCTTAGCAGATTTAATCAAAATCTGATCAGTTTAGACGAGGCATTGAATAAAAGCGTGAATTTGTATCGATTTAGTTCAATATAATCAAATGTTACTTATACTAAAATCCTTTCACTGACGAAAACCATCACTATATACCTCGGATGTCCAAAAATCCACAACAACTCGATTTTTACGGTTAGGTGTATGGAACCAGCTACCACCTACTGTATTTCCGAATCGATACGACTTAGGGACCTCCAAAAAAAGAGCATACTCATATTTGAAAGGCCGACAACGCATCTGCTTAAGTACATGTAGCGAGTGTCTATGGATGTCGCTATAATCACTTACCACCAGGTTATAGAGTACATATTTTGTCAAAACAATGTATATGCTAGCGTGGGCGGTTATCACTGATCCGATAGCTGATGCACAAGCACTTGACACCGGTGTTAAAAGCCATTACGATATTAAATGTCCTACTTCGTCCACGATATTACACTTGTGACAGATGACGTCATAGGAATGTAACACAAACTATACAGGGTGTCCCGTAAGTAGTGGACCAACGGGGTGTGGGTGATAGGGGGAACTATTATCTACCAAAACCACTAAAAATATTGTTCTAGGTCTTATAGCTCTGAAGTTATGATTTTTTTTAATAAATAGGTGAAATTATCGTCCTATGTACAAACATTTTATAATTTTACGAAATCTATCACTTATTTTTTTGTTATTTTTATTCTAGGCGGTTAATAATACATAGGTCTTTCTAATTAAAATTGACAGGCAGGCATTTTAGGCATTTTTCCAACTTCAACAATACCAAATCACAAGCAAAACCGAGGTCTAATTCAAGCGCACTTCAACAAGGAGTAATAATCGTAGTGGGATCGAGAGAAACACGTATGTAGTTACAAGCTGTAAGCAAGTCACTGAAGTGAGTTGTAAGTAATAGGAAAGAAGAGGGGGTTCGAGTATCGTCTATGATTTGCCGGGAAAAATACAAAAGAATTCCAGAGTGCACGTGCAAAATATTTCTCGGAATTTATGTGATTCCGAGACTTATTTTGCACATTGTCTACCTGACGATTAGTTAGATTTAAAATCCGTAAGCTAATTTAACATTTTTTAAATACTTTAAACCACAGTGTTATACTTTTTTGTAATTGGTATGACATGTAGATGTTTTTAAAATAAAGTTTCACTAGGCTATAATACATTTTTTTTACACCAGCTTAGCTCAAACACCACATAGAGCATCTTGAAATGTAAAAATTGCACTAGTTTTATTTTTAAATTTTCATGCTTATGATAATTACACCTAAATACGATTTTAATTAGAAAGACCTATGTATTATTAACCGCCTAGAATAAAAATAACAAAAAAATAAGTGATAGATTTCGTAAAATTATAAAATGTTTGTACATAGGACGATAATTTCACCTATTTATTAAAAAAAATCATAACTTCAAAGCTATAAGACATAGAACAATATTTTTAGTGGTTTTGGTAGATAATAGTTCCCCCTATCTCCCACACCCCGTTGGTCCACTACTTACGGGACACCCTGTATATAGAGAACACGAAGGCAGCACGGAAAATTTCGGGAATCAAGGAAGTGACACAACATTACTATTTAAAAATGTGTTTATTGCTTTTCGAAGTATTCTCCGCGAAATTTGACACATTTTTCCATACGATGCAACCAATCATTGAAGCAACCATTCCATTCGGAAGTTGGGTTCTCCAAAATTGCCGTTTTGTAGGCGTCTACAGCTTCTTCAGGCGATGAAAATCTCTGACCACGCAATTTATTCTTTATTTTAGGGAAAGTATAGAAATCATTAGGGCTTAGGTCGGGGCTGTACGACGGATGGTCTAATAATTCTATGTTTTCTTGCTCTAAAAACTCTTTTGTTCTGTGCGCGGTGTGAGAACTCGCATTGTCGTAATGGAGGATGATGCGGCGGTTGCAGTTCTCTTTACGGAGTTCAGAAACGACCTGTGGCAAACAAATGCTAGCATACCATTCTGCATTAACCGTTCTTTGTCCCTCAAGAGGAATAGTCGCAACATGGCCGGTTTTGGATACAAACCTGGCCACCATTTTTTTTTTTGCAACACTCCGTGAACGAACAAATTTTGTTGGCTTTAACTCATTTTCGAACACCCAAACTCGTGACTGGTTTTTTGTTTCGGGTTCGTACGCGTATATCCAGGATTCGTCACGTGATACGATGTTGTATACAGCATTTGAGGATCCTGCGTGGAATCTTTCGAGATTTCTGACGCACCAAGTAACGCGAGCCGCTTTTTGCTCTTCACAGAGCAAATGCGGTATCCATCGGGAACACAACTTTTTTACACCTAATTTTTCATGCAAGATTATTTGTATTTGACTCATGCCAATGTCTAAAGTTGCCTGAATTTTGCAGTATGTCACATGTCGATCTTCCTCAATCAGCTTACGCACAGCATCAACGTTTTCTTGGGTGACTGCAGTTTTTGGACGACCTTGACGGGGATCATCACTGAGCTTGACACGTCCACGTTGAAATTCAGCAAACCAGCGATAAATTGTGTTTTTGGATGGGGCTTCATCGCCAAATGCAGAAATCATTCGGTCAACACACTGTTTTTGTGTTAAACCACTTCGAAAGTCATAATAAATCATCGCTCTAGAATTTTCTCGAGTCAATTCCATTTTCTCAACGACTAAACAAGTTTGTCAAGACCTTGTGACAAGACCGAGAATCTTTTTTTAAATAAATAAATGGTATTCGATTTTTAAAAACAAGGAGTTTATATTTAAATAGTAACCAAGCTGAGGTTTGTGATATTCATTCCTGGTATTATCAAACAATATCAGTTTTTATCAGCGCCGTCGATAATGGGTGATTGTGTCGATATGATAAAGATAACATAAAAGTAATGAACATTACTGATCACTTATTATGTAAAACCAATAGCCGATGCCCCTGGGTATTCATCTCAGGCTAATCTCAAATCTGTCTATACCTCTAATATAAAAAATAATTTACTGCCTTAAAAAATCGTATTTATGATCCCAAGTCTATCCGTGTCACCACAGAAATATATCGAGATATAGTTCTTGATATAGTTCTGTGCGTGTCACTTTCACCTAGCTATGTATGTAATAGAATTTGTGTTAAAAAAAATATGTAGACTGCATATCACTCTGAAAGCGTTTTTTAATAGTTTATTGTCTATGTTTGGATTGACCAAAAGCTAAACGGATCTAAATCCTTTAAGTTCTACTTAGATAACTACATCGAATAATGTAGGCGAATCAGTTATGACTGACGAATACGTTAGGAAAATAGAAAGTTTTATTTGGTCACTGGTGAGTCTAAATTGGCTGGAGATTCGTCATGGGAGCTCGTGGCGTTGGTACTCGCCGAGGTGCGGCTCCATATTTTACAGAGGTCATAACTACCACTTAGCTGGGAGGAGCTCTCACGAGTGCGGAGGCTGGGGCAACAGGGTTGTTAAAAAGATGGGGGAGGTCCCGGCGCAGTCGCCGTACGGCCGAGGTACTCAGTCTGGTCCTGGCGGCGTAAAAAAGAAGGCACGACTATTTCATCCATATAAAGATCATCCATCAGTGAAGCATTGATTTAATTCTAAGAGCATTTTCTTATTTGAAAGTCAGACAACACACCACTAACCGCTATGGCTTGTTTATGGTTATCGGTTGTCAAATTTTGGTGAAACCACTATCCGTTTATTTCCTCAGCTATAAAAATATCAATTAAAATGTTATTTTCTTCTCAGATTCGCGATCGCCGATAACGCGTACCGATCCCTGATCTACGAGCACAGGGAGCAGTGCATCTTGATCTCCGGTGAGACAACCCTCTGTAGTGCCCTAATAGTATATAATATGTTAATGTATGTATTTAAATTTTAAATACAGTTTTATTAAATTTTAATAAAGAGTATCATCTCGGCACCCAAGCCATACACACGCCTCCTCCCTTACATGGCGACCCTGCCAGGATTTCGAATCACGGAGCAGGAGCGAATCATGGTGGAAATTCACCCTCGGGAAAGGTGATTTTTCTGCCTTGTGGTCGTCTGCTTCCACCATACTGATTATTTCTTCAAAGGCTAAAGCATTTTTGTGTTACCAAATCCGGAGATAATAAGGCACGACAGTTAACAACCTAATACAATACGCCTGGGCTAATTATACAAGGTTGATAAAAGCGAGAGGCATTAAATTTAACCACGTATACTATGCATCATTTTCAGGCTACACACCAAAACTTAGACCAATAGAATCAATAGTTCAGTCACAGGATATTTTTAAAGTTTTAAAGCCGCTCCGGTTTGTTCGACCCGGTGAGACGCAAGTGCTGTGCGACGTTGCCTTTTAGATTCGAAGGACATTTTACAAGGGTTTACAAAGAGTTTTTACGTTTTACTTTGATTATTCACGTATTTAAGTTCTTTGAAAAACTTTTTTTTTATTGCTCTCAAACTATTTTTTTATAGTTTCGAATTAACCGTAAGCATGTGTAGTATATGTAGTTTAATTTAATGCCTCTCGCTTTTATCAACCTTGTATCGTATCTGGTATTAACCAACGTCGTTGGTTAATACCAGAGGCCTTAGACAAAGTAACATTAAAAAAACGATAACGAAGTTCGAAAAGAATAAAATGTATGGGATTGACATAAGCCGTCGTCAATTATGTCACTCGTTATCGTTATCGCAAGTTGGTAGACAATGTTAAAATTCGTAACAAAATCATAAACTGTCAATTGGTTATCGAACACTTATGTCAAACTTATGTTATTTTATTATTGATATTGATTCGTTATCCGTGGGCGTGGGCCATGGAGGGAACATTTTCACAATTTTTATGAGTTATAGTGTGTATGAGGTCTATTTACATAGATATTAATTTTAATTTTTTGGTCCGATTTGACACTTCTTGTCGAACTTTGTTGACACTTGACAGTTGTTGTCGTTGCACTGTCACGATCTTTGATTATCATTGGCTATAAAATTATTATCGTTATCTCAAAGACGATAACGAATTTCGGCTACAAAGCGATGTCACTTTGTCTACAGGCCCTGGTTCAAGAGTGGAGGCCGCGGTAGATTAGACAAAGTGTTGGTCGACCATTAACTAGGTGGGAAGACGATCTCCGTGCAGTATCCGGTCCGTGTTGATCGGTCGTCTTGGCGTTCATTGAAGGAGACCTATGTTCAGCAGTGGATGGATAGAGGATGATGATGATGATACGTCGTTGGCCACTTCAGACTGACCAAGTGCTAATTTGTATGTACCTATATGAAGTTGTGCTTCAATTATTGTTTTCTAATGTTTACGCGAATTTCACTCATTATAATGAAACAATTTTTACGGATTTTTTTAGGACATTAGGACGTATGACACCTCAGTCCTCCCGTGACCATGGTTGCTGTAAAGTATCCGAAACGTCGGGCTTGTAAAAATCTTAATAAACTGCGATAAAATCCGTAAAAATTGTTTCATTATAATAGTTGTGCTTCAATTGTTTTAAAATCATGATTTCGAATCAAGCGTTTCTTTCGTAGGTGAATCCGGCTCGGGTAAGACTGAAGCATCGAAGAAGGTTCTAGAATTCATCGCGGCCCGGACCAACCACCTCCACAATGTCGAGACTGTCAAAGACAAGCTCCTTCAGACCAATCCTCTGCTCGAGGCGTTCGGAAACGCCAAAACTCACCGAAACGACAATTCCAGCCGCTTCGGCAAATACATGGACATACAGTTCAACTACGAAGGCGCGCCCGAAGGTGGACACATCTTGAACTACCTTCTAGAAAAGTCCAGAGTTGTCAGTCAGATGCCAGGAGAGAGGAACTTCCATATCTTCTACCAGTTGCTCGCTGGTGGGAACGAGGAGTTGCTGACACAGCTGCGACTCCAAGGAAGACCTGAAGTTTACAAGTATACCTGCGATACGGTAAGACAATTTTGTATGCAGTTATTTTAGTTTTAATAAACATCTATTGGTGCGCCTTATCAATTAAATCGTTATGCCGCGACGGGAATTTAATATTAATAATATAGATTTTTACATCGGTACAGTACAAGCGATTTGTCTTGATCGGGCCGAAGTTAGACACTAGTGATGTCGTAGTGTTTTTTTTTCTTTCCACAATGCGCAAGCTCTAAAATTTATAACACTAACTTCAAAGTTACTTATCACGCTAGTTAGACCACCTAACCCTAAACAAAAAATACCTATGTGTATCTCTACCTATTGTATCCTCTAACTCTATACAGTTTCTATATATAAGATGACATCTTCACAACAACAATCAATAAAATAATATTCAAAATTTCAATCACCTTACCGTTATCTCCATTCCAGACATCATCTGTAGGACAGAAGATGAGCGACGCTGAACAGTTCAGGACCGTGCAAGAGGCGATGAAGGTCATAGAAATAGGTGGCAACGAGCAGCAGGCGATCTTCGAGATCATGGCGTCCGTGCTACACCTCGGCAACGTGAAGTTCGTGCAGAACGACAAGGGATACGCCGAGATATTGAACCACGACGCCAACAGCAGCAACGTCGCAGAGGTACATTCATAATGCATTTTTGCCCCCGTTAATGAACTGCTTTGGTACATCAAACGAAAATGTAAGAAGTAAACACTTCAATTTTGTTAGGGGCGGAATAGTCGTGATCATGATTGTTGTAAAGTTTTAGAAACGTCGATGTGAAAATCTTAACCGCGATAAAATCCGTAGAGTTGTATGATTATAATGACTTACTTATTTCTCTAACAGCTCCTAAAGGTGAACCTGACGAAGCTTCGAGAAGCGTTAACCAGCAGGACCATTGACGCGAGGGGAGACGTGGTCACCACCCCCCTAGACCTGGAGCAGGCGAGGTACGCGCGAGATGCCCTGGCCAAAGCCATCTACGACAAGCACTTCAGCTGGCTCGTCTCAAGACTCAACTCCTCGTTGGCGCCAAAGGAGAAGGATCCCAGGGCGTCTGTCATGGGCATCTTGGATATCTACGGTTTTGAGATCTTCCCCAAAAATAGGTAAGTAAACCCAAATTTTTTATTCCGTAGAATTCTGACAGCCATCTGACAGCTAATAAACCTGAATTAGTAGGGAGTGATGCCAGCTTAATAATAAAATAAAGTAGGTAATTAAAATTAATTCGATATATTGTTCGTGATATTAAAATATTTGCTATTTTTGTATTAATTCACTTGAGTAAGTACATATTTAGATTCATCTTTTTCTAGGCAAAACATTAAAAATCTAGCATTTTATTTTTATTGCTTCCAAATTGGTCATATTTTTCCCTTTTTCGACGGAGAACTTTTTTAGTAGCAACACTTATTAATGTCAGAATTCTACGGAATAAAAAATAAGAGTTTAGTCTTTTTTTTTTTCGTTTCGATTAGAATAAAACCGATCACATTATTTCCACTCATCTTTAGCATAAAATATCTAAGGAATCTTTGTATCAAATATTTGATTATAAAATATTTTGAAGATAAATTTTTAATTTGAAGATATTTTTTGAAGATAAATTTGAATTTCCAAAGCGTCAACATCTATTAATTCTCTTCTAGTTTCGAGCAGTTCTGCATAAACTTCTGTAACGAGAAGCTCCAGCAGCTGTTCATCCAGCTGACGCTGAAGTCGGAGCAGGAGGAGTACCTGCGGGAGGGCATCGAGTGGGAGCCCGTTGAGTACTTCAACAACATCGTCATCTGCGACCTCATCGAGCAGAAGTACAAAGGTGGAGAAGACTTTTTAACCCACTACACAAAAGTTTTTATTCCACTGTAGCGACTAAATGGGTGAACCGATTTGGATGCAGTTTTTATATGAAAGCAGGTATTCTAGTGGTTGTTCCTGGAAGTGTTTTATTACAATTGGGTCAGCTGTCAAGGTTAGTTTTTTCGTCCGGCCACTACAGGAAGTCGCCCCATATAGTTATCAACTTCTGTCTGCTTCTGAACAGCGTCAGGTCACTCAAATGAACGCTTCACTTTGATAATCGACCAAGTTCAGTCATTTCTTAATCAGTTTAAATTCAAAATATCTTTTATTTCATAGTTCTTGTAATATACTTGTAACACTTTGTGAACACGTCAAATAATAAGGACGCGGCTCCACCGCGGCGCACGCAGGGGCTACGCACGTTCGTCAAATTTCGCTTTGCAAGAAAATGGATCCTATTGTTTCCACTGTGACACGCTACGAATTAATTGACGATTTCATGCAATTGCCATTTTAACACACCTGCGTAGCATCTGCGTGCGCCGCGGTGGAGCCGCGTCCTTATTATTTGACGTGTTCACAAAGTGTTACAAGTATATTACAAGAACTATGAAATAAAAGATATTTTGAATTTAAACTGATTAAGAAATGACTGAACTTGGTCGATATATAATTAAAAGTACAAAATAAAAAAAACTTGTTTGGAATGCAGAACTCTCTTAAGAAAAACGAGAAAAAACTTAGGGGTGAAGAAAAATAACTCAGGGGCTATAACAGATAGCTCCAATGCCGGAGATATTGATGGTTATATTTGTAGGTATAATATCGATCCTGGACGACGAGTGCCTCCGTCCGGGAGACGCCACGGACGCCAGCTTCCTGGAGCGGCTGACACAGCAGCTGGACGGGCACCGCCACTACAAGTCCCACCGGAAGGTCGATACCAGGACGCAGAAGATCATGGGCAGGGATGTGAGTACCTTTACTAATGCTACATCAGCAAAACAGGCTCAAAATGTCTGTATAAAATCAGATATGCATCCTAATTTCGTAAACTTAACCTTGGAATATAGACGTATGTTGTACCGTTTCTGTGCATAAAAATATCCGTCGAAAGACGTTAAATAATGCACACCATGTATAAGCCACAGTAGCGAGAGGGTTCATTTTGGGTCACATCAAAATTCAAAAGTCACCTATTACTGTGTTAACAAGCGATACACTTGCAAAAGTTTTTGGCCCGCCTCCCTCTACAGAGGGAGGGATGAGGGCCGGCCCTCATGATGATAGGTTAAATTCAACCGTAAAAGATTCGTCAACCGTATCGGATTTGACTAGTCCAAATCCTGCTCTCCCGAGCAGCGCGCGCGATGAACCGCGCCCCCCAGGGGCGGCGTCCCCCTTTCGAATATTTCTTAAGTGAGCCATCAGTTCACTTACTGTACCGATTGAGCTTAAAGGCGATCAGGTCGAAAAGTCTTCATCACTTCCGAAAAAAAAAAAAAAAAGTTCTAGCTGTATTTATTTATGTTAACAAGAGGTACATTATATATAGTATTAACAAGCAGTTCCCTTGCAGGAATTCTACCTCTATTTGTCCGTATTAACAAGCAGTGCCCTTGCAGGAATTCTGCCTCTATTTGTCCGTATTAACAAGCAGTGCCCTTGCAGGAATTCTGCCTCTATTTGTCCGTATTAACAAGCAGTGCCCTTGCAGGAATTCTGCCTCTATTTGTCCGTATTAACAAGCAGTGCCCTTGCAGGAATTCTACCTCTATTTGTCCGTATTAACAAGCAGTGCCCTTGCAGGAATTCTGCCTCTATTTGTCCGTATTAACAAGCAGTGCCCTTGCAGGAATTCTGCCTCTATTTGTCCGTATTAACAAGCAGTGCCCTTGCAGGAATTCTGCCTCTATTTGTCCGTATTAACAAGCAGTGCCCTTGCAGAAATTCTGCCTCTATTTGTCCGTATTAACAAGCAGTGCCCTTGCAGGAATTCTGCCTCTATTTGTCAGTATTAACAAGCAGTACCCTTGCAGGAGTTCTGCCTGGTGCACTACGCGGGCGAGGTGACGTACAACGTGAACACCTTCATAGAGAAGAACAACGACCTGCTGTTCAGAGACCTGCAGACGCTCATGGCCTCCAGCGGGAACAACATCGTTGGACAGTGCTTCAAGGTATGTACACTGTAAATTGAGTCCTAGAGCATCTTAGAATTTTTTTTGATTGATTGATGTTAATATTCATCGTTCAACTATTATTATTAATTTGGTTGCAGGACATGAAACTGAACAGCAAGAAGCGTCCCGACACCGCCATCACCCAGTTCAGGGTGTCCCTCAACGAGCTCATCAAGATCCTCAGCAGCAAGGAGCCCTCCTACATCCGCTGCATCAAGCCCAACGACTCTAAAGCACAAAGTATGTCAATGTTAAAAACTCTCGTTTTTTATAAGTTTTTATTTAACTTGCAATGTATGTGCTTTCCGGGTGGAATCTTCCAACTCAATTTAGAAGCAGTATTCTTCGAATTCTTTCTCATACTGGATTGATCGCCTTATTAAGATCGACAAAGGAGGTTTGATTGTACCTACCAATAGCCTGGTACACAAATATTTGACTAATATCAAACGTATGAAGAGTTCTAAAAATTGTATTTGAGTCCATACCTACTTTGTGTAATGCAATCACAGCGATTCGGTTCTCTTTATAACCGCACTCCATTGTAATATCACAAAATATTTTACAATGTATTGGCGCGAAAATGAGAAAACACAATCATATAAGGGCCAAAATACTTTTCGATGCCCAATCCGAGCATAAAATTTTCGTTTTTTAAAATAAAAATAAAGTTAACTATTTCTTATTTTTTATGCAGATATAGATTTTCTATACTTTGGTCTATAATATGCAACCCTCTGCAGCGATAGTTTTAATGAATTAACTTTACTTATGGCTAATAATATAACAAGGTGTCGAAAAATTAAACAACTGCGTTACTGTTTTATAAATTTAAGATTCTGTATTAAAATTCTACAATGAGACTCACTAACATGTCAGTTTTAAAATGTAACGCTTATATTAACCTTCTATATAGTTAAATCATAGAAATAATCAGTTTAATACAATATTCTTATTACTTTAGATTACTGCGTTACCAAATTGGAATTTTAAAACTTGAATTTTTCTATATACGGCAATATCTTCCACTTTTGATGAATAATACGTATGTATTAAATTATTGCAGTTTTAATAATTAGATAATAATTAGAATATGTATTACTGAAAATACCATAATAAATCAGAGGGACACAAAAGTAACGCAGTAGTAAGCTTAGTAACATAGTATGTAGTATTATCTTACATCAATATTTTGTATTTTCTATAGAGATGTAGTAATAATGATAAAAACGTAAGCCCTTACGACTCGACATAACATAAAGTAACTCAAATAACTTCAAAAACGGCAAAATTCAGCTAAAAATAACGTTTAACCACGTATGTATATTCTGTTAGGAACAAATGAACATCGGAAAATCAACTTTATAAAGTAATGAGGAACTTTCGAATCGGTCTTACTTCTCAATAACGCTTAATGGCTTATCATATTATTCAAAGTACACCCTTTTACCTTTCACGACAATTTTTTTTAGAAATTATATTTTCTAAGATGTTATCGTAAGGTTTGTAAGAAATATCAGTCTCTACGCTTTAAACCTTTTGGTGAAGAGGCAGTGCCATGCTGTTTTGCAGCGAATTGGGCCGGCACGATCGGGGTGGTACCTCTCGCTCACATAACATCAGCGTCAAGTAACAGCTATGCTGTCGCGTTTCGTGCGGTTTGTGAGTTTCCGGTGGCCCATTGGGGGTATAGGGAAAAGGAGGGTAACGCATTTGCATAACTTTTGGTTGTGCGAATGTCAATGGGCGTCGGTAGTCACCGTAAGGCTTCAACTGCTCGGTTGCCTCCTTGTGACATAAAAAAAATCCTTTTAGCAGTTTGATTTACTGTCTTGTAAAACACAATTTTTCCTTGTTCATCAACTTCACTTTTAGCAACATCTAGGTAAGTACAATGTTTGTTTTCAACAGAAAACACTTTTACTAAAACAAGGACACCTTTAGATACGTTCGAAGGATGAAAGTTTTCCTTATCAATTTCATCTAGGACCTTTTTCTCATCCAATCTATCCAAAAGAATGTATTCTGCAAGGGTGGAAATGATGGGAGCAAGAACTGGCTGATATGTTTTTGAAAACTCGGTGAAACTGAGTTCCTGGTCGTAGGCTGGACGGAAGCGTAGTGTCCATAATTCGTTGAGCAATCTTTTGACGTTCTCGTCGTTTCTTATTCACAATCTTCCATTTACGCTTAGCACTTCTGTGTTCATGCTTTGTCATGTCTTTCCCATTTTTTTTTTATTTGCGTGGTACCTTTCAAGGCGTTTTTTTAGCTTCAGCATGCTTAACAGAGTTAAGCTTTAATTTGAGCCTATAGCGAAGTTGATTTTCTGTGTTCGGTAACGCCATTATGGCAGATGCCGTTTCTGAGAAAAGGATATACATTAAATGAGTATTTCGGTTTTAATAACATATTACTAACATAAAACATTCATTAAAAAACAACTGCGTTACTGATGCAACAACTGCGTTACTTTCCCAAGTAACGCAGTGTAACAGTTACGCAGTTGTAAATATTTTACTATTTTGTAAATTATCACTAAATAAAAAAACACAATTCAAATATTCTAACACTGACAGAACCTATACATGATAATCTGCACACAACAATAATAATAATGTAAATATTGTCAGTATATACCTTTCGGCAGCGGTAACTCAGCGGCCACGTAATAAATACACGCACCACTCTCGACGACTCACGCGACTGATTCGGCTAGCCTACTCCCCCCGCGCAGTTGCTATCATTCGTTGTAAAGAGTTAAAACAAGTCGAAGCAAATGAAGTACGAAAAGATGTAAAACACTCAATTTAAGGTTTATTTTCATATAGTAACGCAAGGTAGTTAAGATTCTATTCTTTGTTGAGGACACAGACAAAATCAGTCTTTATTACATTAAATGATTAACGTAAAAAATGTCTATTGGTATTGTAGTAAGGTAACTTAAATTTTTAATAGAGTTATTCCGATAAATGCCGTCTAAGGAAATATTGTGAGAAATTGCTCAGTATAGCTTGAGTGTCGCGCTCCGGGACAGCAGTATTTTGTATGAGAAGCTACTGCGTTACTAAAAATGACAACGGTGTTACCGTAATTTTCAATTAATTATCATATTTTTGCGGGCAAATCTTATTCTTTGTACTAAATTATAATGTGATATTTCGAAGTTAGTATAGTTTTTGAGACTTTTGTATTGATTTCCCATAAAATCTAATATTCATTCTAAGAGACCGATTTTTGGGCATCGAAAAGTATTTTGGCCCATAAAAGATTCTAAATTCAAATGTAATATTTTATTTATTTTTAATTGTAACAGTATTTATACCGCTTGGGCCCCAAGCAGCGCGCGCGATGAACCGCGCTCCCTGCGGGGCGCGGAGGGGGGCGTCCGTACCCTTTCTAATATTTCTTAAGTGAGCCATCTGCTCATTTACTGTATCGTTTGAGCTACTAGGCCGAAAAGTCCTAGCCCTTCCGAAAAAAAAAGCACCACCCCCATCGTGCTGACCCAATTCGGTTCCACATCTTACTATCAATGCTATATACCTTATCTTCTTAACTCCCTTTTTTCCTTTCTATGTAATATGAACGAGTGATATAGGTTATATGCTATATATGTGATCTCAAATTTATATAGGTTGACAACGTTAAAATGTCATGTCATGTTCTTGATTGAGATCGCAGCTCGATGTTGTCCTAATTTCAGTGCACTTCGACGAGAAGCTCGTGTCTCACCAGGTGAAGTACCTGGGCCTGATGGAGAACCTGCGGGTCCGCCGGGCCGGCTTCGCCTACCGACGTACCTACGAAGCCTTCCTAGAGAGGTCAGCTTAATATAGGTTCTAGTAGGAACACAATCTAATCATATCTCAAGGAACATTCATATTTGATTTTGTTGTATTCTGATAGAATTAGGATAAAGCAGTATTTAAACTGTGCCGGGAATTGTTAATACAGTAGAGATTTAATTTTACCGGACTGAAGATACTGTAAATTGAGTATTACAATAATCGCTGTTTATTAAATGCATAGTACACGGTCGTAGATACAGTATTCACATTTTTTACAATTTTTGTATGTCTGTTTGTTCTGGCTAATCTCTAAAACGGACGTACACATGACGTACACACAGATTACTGGTTGTTTGAATTTCTATTACGCCAGTGACAAATCACTGACCAGTTTCGGAATTGTATGACTCACATTACTCCTGTCTCCTGTTATATGATTGATGACCAAAGACCATTTATTTATACTCATCCGAAACCCAGGTACAAGTGCCTGAGTCCCAGCACGTGGCCGAACTACCGCGGGCCGGCGCGCGAGGGCGTGCAGAAGTTGGTGGACACCATCGGCTACGAGAGAGAGGAGTACAGGATGGGCAAGTGAGTATGTACTAATTAGAGACGTAGGCAGTAGTCCAAAGTTCTGTGAGTAGGTACCTGAGACGAGATTCGAGTGTACATGTAGGTAGTAGGTTTCGGGTAGGCTTGTTTTAATTAAAAGTTATTTACAATAATATCAAAATTAACGTCGTATACTTTTGACCTTATTTCTCTTTTTAACTAGACAAAATCCGTTTTTTGCCATTGGACTTTTATTTATGTATAACATCGATTGTCAGTAAAATCGACTCGGAAACGCCATCACCTTAGAATACTCTTAGGTCATGACGTGTCCGAGTCGATTACCATATATGTTATATATGAATATTACCATAGATGTTCTATATGAATATTACCATAGATGTTCTATATGAATATTACCATAGATATTCTATATGAATATTACCATATATGTTATATATGAATATTACCATAGATGTTCTATATGAATATTACCATAGATGTTCTATATGAATATTACAATAGATGTTCTATATGAATATTACCATATATGTTATATATGAATATTACCATAGATGTTCTATATGAATATTACCATAGATGTTCTATATGAATATTACCATAGATGTTCTATATGAATATTACCATATATATGAATATTACCATAGATGTTCTATACTTCCAAAGCGTGCCTGACGGCCAACTATTTTGAATGACTTATAAAAACCTTCGAAATATTTATCGCTTGTAATTGCAAGTAGAAAAGAATTATGGCTGAAAGCGATAAAATCGAATAGAACTCATATTACCTTACATTATAAATTACAAAAGTAAGCAATTCTTTCAAAGGCAACTGTATCTACACGCTTTTAAAATAGGATCCCAGACAATTTTCAAAACCTTCCAGTCAAAATTTCAAAAAAATTAGGTAAAGGATATAATAAAGTAAACGATTTTATGGAAGATACCACACCTTGGGAACAGAGCGTTCCTCCCAGGCATTTCAGGATAACAACATGTAAAATTTGTTATAAAATATTTGAAAAGCTTAATTCCACCGAGTTTGTTACGCCGGTTCTTTACAGTGGAACCTTGGAATCGGTGGTAGATTCAATTGACGTTCAAAAACATACTCTGTTGGTACTAATATAAAAAAAAAATTGATTTTGAATGATAATCCACTTGTAGCACGAAGATATTTATCCGCTTCCCCAAGACGCTGTTCGACACGGAGGACGCGTTCCAGGTGAAGAAGAACGACATAGCCACCATCATCCAGAGCCGCTGGCGGGGCTTCTCCCAGCGGCGGCGGTACCTGCGCATGCGGCGCGCGGCCGTGGTCGTGCAGACGTGGGTGCGCCGCTACCTCGCCCAGCGGCTCCGGGAGCGGCGGAGGAAGGCCGCTGACGTCATCAGGGCCTTCATCAAAGGTAAGGCCTATAACTGATACTGTTACCGATGGTTACTCAGTTGCAGCAGCAGGTGTAGCTGGTGTCGGTGTCTGTCCGTGACGACACACCACTGCCTATTGATTATAGGAAATCTCAATTCAAATTAGGCTGTATTTGATAAAGCATGCGCCTGAGAATCCACTCAAGAGTTTTTATTATGTACCTATGCGCCCAACTAGTTGTACGGGGAAATATACCTATGTGCGTAATAATCGTTGTCTCGTCTTCGTCTCGCGCTGGTGGGTTAGCCAAGATGCCATTCTATAATCGTAAACGCTAGTAGAAAACTAATAAATATATGGAAATGGCATTTTATATCGATAAATCACGTGGTATTAAATGTCATTTCCATACATTTATTAGTTTTCTACTAGCGTTTACGATTGTAGAATGACATCTTGGCTAACCCGCCTGGTCACATAAAACGACTGTAACTGCCTGTCCTGCTTTTTCTTTCCCAAACAGCAAAGTTTTCACGGAGGAAATTATCTAGAATTGTCTATAAAATGAATACCGTTGAGAACCCTATCGTAGGTTTCATCACCCGCAACGGACCGGAGACTCCCGAGAACCGCCGGTTCCTCAGCATCGCGAAGGTGCACTGGCTGAAGCGGCTGACGACGCAGCTGCCGCGCTCACTGCTGGACCCGGCCTGGCCCGCCGCGCCCGCCACATGCGCTGACGCCTCGCTGCTGCTGCGCCGCCTGTACCGCGCGCACCTCGCCCGCCGCTACCGCCTCGCGCTCTCGCCGGAGGACAAAAAACAGTTCGAGCTGAAAGTGCTGGCCGAAAAGATGTTCAAGGGTGAGTGGCAATTCCAAGATGACGGATTTCCGCCCAAAATGTATCAGTACAAACTACAAATGATATTTCATCTGAGCCTTCTAACTTTTCAACAGTTCTAAGATTCCAAGATGGCTGATTCCCGCCAAAATTGAACAGACATTTGAATGACATTTTATAAAACCTTTCTTGAACAAATATGTGATTAGTACCTACAGTAAAAATATTAGACGTTATCTGGGACAGCGCTCACATAAATTCCGATCCCATTTACTAAAAGGTTTAAGGTGAGCATACTGAGCATAAAATCACACAATGCTGAAATATCCTGGACCTTCAAGCGCCATCTTGAAAAAAGCATTCTAGGATCTAAGTCTCCTCAACCACAATACAAACCAAGCAATTTGTTCGTTAATTCATCAACTTTTGGGATACAGGCAAAAAGAAGAGCTACCCGAGCAGTGTGGGCGAGCGGTTTGTGTCAGATCGACTGTCGGAGGAGCAGCGCGTGCTGCGGAACACCTTCATGGCCTCCCCCTCCTGGCCCACCGGGGAGAAGCTCATTGTGAGTTCAGTCATAGATAATCACGTCTATTGAGGACTTTATATATAAAATTTTGCAAAAATACTCTCTAATTTGTTGTAAACTTGTAATGCTACAGGCCCGCGGGCCAATAACGTATCTGGTATAGTCTCGTCTATCTCGTTCTAACGTACTGAACACTATGTTTTTTCTCGTTCCATATCTAGTATCTGAAATGTCAAATGCCTATCTATCTCGCTCTGACGTACCGTACCCTTCGTTTTCGGAACTACGTGTACCTGAAATGTCCATCTATCTCGCTCTAACGTACCGTGCAACATATTTCTCTCGCTCACTAACCGTATGCGCCAGTACTCGTGCGAGGCGGTGAAGTACGACCGGCGCGGGTACAAGCCGCGGGCGCGCGCGCTGCTGGCGTCGGACAAGGCGCTGTACGTGCTGGACGCGGGCTCACGCCGCACCTACAAGCTGAAGCATCGCCTGCCGCTGGACAAGCTGCGGGTCGTGCTCACCTCCGAAACCGACAGCCTCGTGCTCATCAAGGTGCCGCAGGAGCTCAAGAAGGACAAGGTAATATAGCGCCGAATACACGCACGTATGTATGTGTCACGCTTGGGGACATCATCATTGACCCTTATATTGGCCCACTGCTGGGCATGGACCTCCTCCTCAAGATCAGCCAAAAATTGGCCATAGTTGCCATAGGCCATATGCCCGTTGCCCCAATGCGGGTTGGTGAACTTCTATTACTTTAACCTCATCGGGCATGAGGTGGCTCACGATATTGTCCTTACCTATTCAGAGTAAATACAAAGTTCCAGAACTATTCTATCTCTTAAATGAGACTAAAAACTTGCATAACTTTATTACAATCCCACAGATTAAACAATATCGACCATGTGTAGTAACATAATAATGTGTATGGCCCAGGGCGACCTGATCGTGTCGGTGTCGCACCTGGTCGAGGCGCTGACCATCGTCACCGACCACACCAACAAGCCCGAGCTCATCGAGATCGTGGACACCCAGACGTGAGTACCAACACCACCCATTTTGGCAATACAAACGTCTCATTATTTAATTATAGGTAAACTTTATTGGCTGTTTGTATTTCCAGCATCGCCCACAACCTGGTGAACGGCAAGCAGGGCGGCACCATCGAGGTGACCAAGGGCAGCGAGCCCACCATACACCGCGCCAAGAGCGGCAACCTCCTCGTTGTGAGTATGCGTACACCTTTATACAGGGTGGTAACTTCATAAAAATCTGATTTACCCTCTCGCCTAAAGAAGTTTCACTTCAAAAAATGAACACTGAAGTGAACGTCAGAAAAACCGGTGGGAGGGAAGCGCTGTGCCGCGCTCCCGGCTGCATGGGTACCACCATCTTGTTTGTTTCTCCCGTGAAACAGCTTTGCTGTGTTTCGGAGAGAAGGGCAAGACAGGCAGTGTAATTACTGGCACCGAGACTTAACATCTTATGTCTCAGGATAGGCAACACATAGATGAGTTGCCTGGGCTCGTTCCAGGTAAACTGGTTAATGTTCATGGGCGACGACGACCACTTACCACCAGATGACACGTTTGCCAGTTTGCCTATCCAACTTACATTTTTTTTAAAAAGTAAAAAAGTGATGAATTAGCAAATTCACTTTGAGATTTTCAAAAAATATTACTGTGCAATTTAAAACATTTTTAAACCTTTGGACTTTTATTTACTTTGCTATTCACATTTGATCCGTTTGAAAAAAATATCCTCAATGATTATGATCTTTGCCACTACTTGGCGTATATCATAATATATGTGAAGAAGCGTGGAGTACATAAAGACAATATTATTATACTCACTATTTGAATTTTCATTATGACGTCATAAATGTCACATTGGAAGCATTCGGCGACTAGGTGACGATGTCGCGAGTTCCATGGTTTTTGTTCACCCAAAAAAATAAGTTTTCACTTCAAAGTCTGAACTACCCTCTAGTCGCGCCTGAAGAAATTTTACTTCAAAAACATTGCTTGCCCAATGGCATCGATATCCGACCGATTAATGTCCGGCAGACGTGTCTATACCAGTGGATTTCAATCTAAACCCTTACTGGACCTAAAATGTAAAACGGAAAGATAACTACTGTTTTAGGATAGGTACTAATGTTGTACGATTTTTGTTCATGTAATGATTATGATATTTCCACTAAGACTTGTTATAATAAGAAGTTTTTCAGTGATAACGTTTTTTGTTTCAGGTCGCTTCACCCTAAACAGTATTGCTTGAAGAAAGCTAAAGAACAACGCCCTCTATATGCTATAATGCTTGTTTATAATTATAGTCATTAGTTTTTAGTTGGATATTACAATATTTTAACAACTGCCTGTATTATATTGAAGTAGTATTTGTTTATTTCCTTCTTAAAATTATGTACACTGTAATTATACTTCGAGTTGATAATTCAATTTCAAATGTATTCGTTATTTGAAAGCGTCCTCTGGTTAACTTATTAGAAAACAACATTTCAAACCCAGAAGACAACCGTTTTTAGGAAAAACAACCGCATCACACGAATGGTTTTATAGAAAATGTTAAATCCATGACAATTATATAATTTTTATCAGACTATAACCCTACTGATGGGAGCACTGTAGTGCAGTCTTTTATTTCAGTAAAACTTATTTATTTAAATTTTGTAAGTTATTACATAATTGAAATAATTCATAATATAATTCAGTCGGAAATTTGATTTATTATAACAAAATGAATAGAATATTTTAAGTTATTAATCATTCTAATCGATGTGTACAAATAAAAAAGATCGATTTAACATCGAAATGTATTATATAAAAATATTTTATATACTTTTATTAAAGTACTTATATAATATTATCGTTATACTAATACATAATATTCTAGTGTTTCTTTATAATACAAATGTAATTCTTTTATATTTTTATTGTATGTGAACAAAATCGTTAAGTGTAATTGTTACAAGTATCGTACAAAGTACTTAGTAATTTATGCCATATAATTAGTAGAAAGTTTCTTTCGAAGTTGAACTTCTTTGATGTGTAAATAAAATGTGTCAATGAAAGCATAGGTATGAAACGAAATTGACATAACTGGTCATCAAAGCCAGCGTAATATCTTGGTAATATCATATTTTACAAAGATTTATTATCTTTTATTATTTTTTACTGAATAACGACATAAGACATTACTACTATACTATGAAAATGAAGTTGTAAGACTTAAATTGAGCTTAGAAATATATTAATATATTTTTATTACGCTATTAAAGAATAAATGACCGCAAATAAGATAGATGTATAGCTGAGACGACGGTGCCTTTAATAAAATTGGTAGACGTACATGTAGAAACAATTTTATATTCAATTATATCCATGATTTTGAAAGATAACAAACAACTACTTTAATAAAATCAAAAACTTATAAAAAGGCCATTTGTACAAATATAATAAAATTTAAGCTGAAAAATGTACTATAATGTTATATTACCAAAACAATTGTGAAAGCTAAGAGAAGGTTAGTATCTTCTAGAAGCATAAATAATAAATAAAGAGAATAAAGGCGCTAACACACCAACCGGTCGTCTGTTCTCGTGACCATAACGCAGGCAAGTGTGCCTTATAGTTGTCTCTGTGTCTGTTCCTTTATAGCCATTTTAATAAATAATGTTTTGATATACATTTGTGACTTTATTTTCATATCCATATTTTTATTGACGTTCCAACAGAAGAAAGGACAACTTTAGGTCCGCATGTACGCATCGCATCAAAGTACGTTTATACTGGAAACCAGTTGATCCGCTAAAGCGTTGACAGTGTCAACAAGTATTACAAAAATATAAATAGACGCTGCCCCCATCTCTTTTGTAAATCACAAAAAGGTCAATAAACATACACCATTTTATTTAATGTATATTTTATTATCAATTCCTTAAGTCAACATTATTTACAATCACAGTTTAAACATTACCTAAACATATGTGATGACTTATTGCCCTTTGCTAACGTATAGTAAATAATAAAATAATTATACAAACAAATACAAAACTACCCATTTGGAAGAAATGATCACTACACATAGGACCTCGGAGCCAACCTCTTACAAAATATATCAAATATATACACTACTTTTACAATATTTACAGAAGCTGTACAATTTTCGTAGGTAACTAGCGCCATGTATCCTTTGGTTCTAAACAAATTTTGGTTCGCGAGTTTTTATAAATAATATAAACCAAGACATGGCATTTATACAAATAACCACCAGGCTTGCATGCTCTGCATCACATGCATATATTACGTAAATGCAACGGTAGGACTTATTGTCGGCTAACTAAACATACATACACGTTTCACATTGGCACAAGCCGAGCCTTCGTATCCAAGTGGTACATCCCTTTTTCAGTAGTTACTAGACTTGAAGTAGGTTTACACAATAATATTAGGTACAAATCATAGAAAATTTGATAACATTTATTCTTTACACATTAAAATATATTGTAATATTGTAACCACATGCACGTAACGCCTTATCATAGTAACTCAAATTTGGCAGTCGACTTAGATAAATGTTACACTTCAGACAGATGCAACTCACAATTTATTTCCTAACATAATTAATAAGCCACAAACAATGTTCTAGTCAAGCACATAAAATTATAATTATTTCTGACTTGGCTATCACTTTCATTAAGATACAAAAATAGATATGTCATAGTCTATAATCTGGTGTAATTACAAAAACAATTTTTGTGTCAACATAACCGCTAAGCCGCGTTGACAGTCTACAAAATATAAATTATTTTACACTACCTAGTCTTTTTTGTTTTCAAATTTATACAATAATTTGTTTACACATTAATAACCTATACCATTTGTTTCTAATATTTATACATAGTGACTTACTCATGTACAATACATTTCCATTCAAGTTGATCTTTAATAAAAGTATGATTTTATTGCATAGGACATGATAGATATTTATGAACCAGTATTAAAGTCTAATGGTTCTTTTAGTCTCTTCAGACCACAGCCAGTTTAAAACATTGGTGAAATTTCAATGCTATTTGTTCTAGATAGTTTAAGTCTAAAAGCAATATCAAAGTTCATTGAGGCTAAAAAACAATAGCAGGCCATTGTAACTAATTAAGGTATAATAAAACTTTAAAATTCTAAGATGTAGCATTCATTTTGTACTATAGTTATTGCTGCAGATACTAAAAATCCCAAAATTGTTGGTCACCAAATTACGGGTTTATTTAGTTAGTAATAATAGTTTGTCCCTTGCAGTCACTCATAACTCAGTACTGCTATAATTTCTATCCAATTTAATTAATAACACCCCATGTGTTGATAAACCATATGCTTCATTTCAAGTTTCGGTATAATATTGTCAGAGGATTAACATGAATAAATTGCAAGAAACAAAGGTATTATTTATAGTATATTTAAAATAAACAGGTTATTAAGTTCACTGATGGAAATAATAGCACGATGGTTTTATTAAGTTTCAGATTTCTATACCTTTTGCAAAGCTATTTAGCAATATAGGAAGTGTAAGCGGGACAACAGTAAGCTATTGTACCATAAAAATGCATTAACAAAATTAACTTTTGTCTTTATTTATATAGGTAATAATTATAGGTTAAATAATAATTAAATAAAATCTTAACAATAAATAGTATAATTTTGCTATGCAGTTTTTGTTACAATAGTTCACTCGGCATCACCAAACATTATTTTTATATTTAAGCTTGCAGTGCATCTTAGTACATTCTGGCAACACTCTCACAGGACTCGTCACGTAGTGGTCCAAGCCCTAAAGCACCATTATTTGTAATATCCACTAATATACTCCATATACTATTTCACTTGCCCCACTGCCTCTTGAGTGTCAGATTTGAATCCGTCGTTTTTGTATTCACTTTTATAACTAGAGTCCGACTGGTTGGAGCACTCGTTCTGTTTGAAATCTTTGTCATCCTGGAACCCATAAGTCTTCATTTTACCTTGCTGGTCTTGTTCTCTCTGCTGTCGTCTTCTCTGTTTCGACCACAGCTCGTGGCAGTCCTGCCACGTTGGCAATTCAGGTGCCGGCATCCTGAAAAATAAGTTTCCTTATGAAAACTAACTTTATATTATTGTTGACAGACTTCCTTAAGGATAGTAAACAAGTATGAATCTTATATCATTTAACGAAAATTTAATGGAATATTAAGTCAATGTTTGTATAACATTATAAATATTCAATCAGATTTAAAAAAAATATTTAGTTTTTAAAAAGTTGGGAACTGAACATCAATCAATAGAGTCAATCGCCCCCGCTCAGCTATCATCATCGTGTTCGCAACGGCTATAAATGCATAATAGGAGATGAAAACGTTGGTACGGAAGATGCGGAATGGTTAGATGAGACGAGTGGACAGTAGTTTTGAAGATGAAGAAGAAGATGGTGCAATACCGATTGCAGATATTTCGGCCCATTTAGAAAATCCTTGGACTTCTGAATAATAGAAATATTATTTATTATTTATATGTTCGTTAAACGAATCTTTCATAATATGAAAGATATTTATTAATTAATTTAAATTTTATTATAATAACTAAATAAATATTTTTAATTTTCAGAATTTGTGTACTATCATTTAGAATTTATCATACTCAGCAGGGGGGGGGGGTCTTAGTTTTTGTGACGAAATATTCACAGAAAGTGACAATGACACAGTGTGACAATGGGGGGGAGGGGGTAAAGCTGATTTTAGTGTGACGTATTTTATGAATGGTCCCTTATTTTAGAAATAATTCTAATTGGCTCTAATATTATTTTTATTAGATTATGTGATCAGTATCATTTATACTGCTTATGTACTTGAAATTTCTTTCATAATATTAATTTAATGGTGTATATAAGCATCGGACTACTGTTAGCGGTCCGGCACTCACTGGTCGGGCACGACGCCCTTGAGCCAGGCGCTGCGCAGCGCGTCGTCGGCGGTGATGCGGCGCTCGGGGTCCAGCTCCAGCATGCGGTCCAGCAGCGTGAGCGCGGCGGGCGGCATGAACGCGAACTGCTCGCGGACGCAGCGCTTATGGAAACGCTTGGGTCGCAGCATGGGCCACAGCGGCAGGTGCACCACGTTGGGCCACACGCCCGGCACCGGCGTGCCGCACACGCGCGAGATCATCTCCAGCTGCATCATCTCCACGTTCGCCTGCAACGCGTTAGTGGTTTTTTATCTATTTTACATGGATATGTAAACAAGCAGACCAAGTGGTCAGGACTAGCCCAGGATATCTATGTGTTGCCAACTATCATAAGATGTTAAGTCTCGGTGCCAGTAATTACACTGCCTGGTCTGCTCTTCTTTCCAAAGCCCTGTCAAGCTGTTTCACGGAAGAAATAAACACAATAGTGGATGCAGATGAGAGCTCAACACAAGCGCATTCCTGCAACCGGTTACCGAGCCACTTTTCACTTGAATGGTCTATTGTATTAGTTACATCAATTGTTCTCACCTGAAAGAGCGGTCGCTTGAGAAACAGCTCGCCGAGAATGCAGCCCATGGACCAGACGTCGACGGCGGGCCCATAGCGCTCCTCGCCTAGCAACAGCTCGGGCGGGCGGTACCACAGCGTGATCACCTTGTTAGTGTAGGGCCTCGCGCGGTCCTCGGCCGACCACAGCCGCGCCAAACCGAAGTCGCCCAGCTTCACCTCGCCCCTGCCACAACACACCATGTTAGAAAATAGCAATAATACCTCCCGGAGAAGGAATATAAAAAACATAACAAACCGGGATAGTTTTTTTTTTATATAGAAGAGGGGGCAAACGGATAGTCGGTTCACCTGATGGTAAGTGAAGAGCGACATCCACAGACACCCGCTACACCAGTGGATTAGCAGGTGCGTTGCCGGCCTTTCAGATATGAGTATGCTCTTTTCTTGAAGGTCCCTAAGTTGTATCGGTTTGGAAACACCATAGGAGGCAGCTGATTCCATATATTATGGATTTCCGGACATCGAGATGGTGTGGGTGAAATTTGGAGTTTTTCCATGATGTCCGGTGATGGAATTCTGCTGCAGGTATTAGTCCGAACAATTCCTCAGAGCACTCCCTGTGGTAGATGCGGTAGTATCCGGACTACTGATAATACGAAGACTAATATTTGCATAAACATTCAAAATTATCAATATTAGAATGACAAATCTCACCTGTTGTTCATGAGTATGTTGCTGCATTTGATGTCTCGGTGCAAGAAGTTCTTGCGGTGGCAGTAGGCTAGTCCATCCAGCAGCTGCCTCATAATGGAGGCGTTGTGCGACTCAGTGAAGTCCACCATCTTGGACTCCAGCAGACCCATCAAGTCGTGGTCCATGTACTCGAACACCAGGTAGAATGAGCCCTTGTCCTGGAATTATGCACAAGCAAATTATGTCTAGTCCTAGCCATGGAAAAATCTGAGACCATACTGTGTACTGACAAGATAAAACACTCATAAAAGGACCAATAATTGTGAATTTGCGGCACCTAGTTTGTACTAAAAGATTGGCCAAAAATATCCACTGCTTAAATGCATTATCCTAACAGCAGAATCAAACTAAGAGAAATTTGGAGAATTTTTATCATCAACAAACAGATGATGAAAACTGACTTATATACCATATTACCATTTGTTAAATCTATAATAATACTAGCTATTGCCCGCAGCTTTGCCCGCGTTAACTTTTAAAATTTGAGGGGTTGACCACCCTTATCACTTAGGGGTATGAAAAATAGATAGTAGCCGATTCTCAGACCTACTGAATACGCATATAAAATTTGGTAAAAATCGGTAAAGCCGTTTCGGAGTATGGTAACTAACATTGTGACATGGAAATTTTATATATTAGATAATAAAGATTTATGACTTTTGTTTTAATAGGATGATCTGTGAAAAAAATCGAATGAAGAATCTCTTTTTGCGTTTGAAAAAGCATAAGGTTACATATAACATTATATTTATTTAGAAGGAAGTCTTTCAATTTTGAAGTGGACGACGCGGGGAACTACTAGTTTTAAATACAAGCTTGATTGTAACCACGGTCTCTACTTAGGCTGATATTACTGGCTCAATACTATTCTGAAGTCTAGTCTAGTAGTACCTTCCTGCAGGCGAGCGCGTCCACTCGTCGGTGACGATGTATTGTGTGTTTATTATATTTATGTGTCAGTGATTGACTCTGTTATATGAACTCAAGCAGTACCTGGAAAACAGCTAGTTTGATATGTACAAGCATGGCCAGTAGTAGCTTAATGAGGTCTGCTCTCTTACATAGTATGATATGATATCGGCCCAGTACCTTTCTAAAGTCGAGCGCGTCCTGCTTGTCTGTGACGATCTCTCGCAGGTTGACGATATTGCGGTGGTTGAGCTGCCGCAGGATCTTGATCTCGCGCACGGCGGTGATGGGGAATCCCTCCTTCTCGTTCTCGAGCCGCACCTTCTTCAGCGCCACCAGCTGGCCAGTGTTCTTGTCGCGCGCCTTGTACACCTGTCCGTATGTGCCCTCGCCGATTTGGGTTAAAACCTGTTACATATTAAAAATGGTTTACCTTAAAGTTTTCACACAATAACAAATGATAGTCTTAAAACGGTCGAGACGAAAAATGTCTGGCCGAGAACAGTTTTTTTAAGAACCACCACTATGAAACCTGCTTAGAAATAAAAAACACGCATTAAAATACCTATGTGAACTACAGTAGCACAGACAGGCACACTCAGTAATTTATGGATGGCCCCATAAGCACATTCAAGTATAAAGTGGCAGTCTTATTCTTAATAATAATAATGAATCATTATTATTGTCCCAAAGAATAAGGATATCATACCTATGTTAATAGACATTGTTTTTTCACCTAAAATTTTCTACAAGAAACAATACATATATTTCCACTATATCAATCATTTCTCTACAGATTTAAAGCTATAGAGTTATCTACCTGGAAGCCGTCGACGCACTTCTCTCCCCAGTCCTTGGCGTGGTGCGTGGGAGTCGCCACGGGGACCAATTTAGATCCCCGTCGCTTCAGAATACGCGGCCTTTTCAACTTCGATCCACTCTGAAATATTTTTATACAAGTGAAGACTAATAACAATTTGGCATATTTGAAGTGGATAAATTATTTTTTGGTGACCTGTTAATAACATTTTTAAAAAAGTTGCAATAAATTTATCGACTTAAAGTTCCTTTTATTTTAAAACAACGATGAAAAATGTGGTCAAACTTTTATTTCGTAAAATGTAATTGTAATCTGAAAAACATCTGGCTATCAAAATGTAAATAAAATCCACATTTTGATGGTCCTTCGAGCCGGATATCAACAAGCAAGAGCATTAAGTTCAAATAGTAAAAGATTTTCAGGTGTATAAGATAGTCGAAATTTGACTATTGACCCACATGTGAGACACAAACTTTATATTACATATTTCTGTTGGCAATAATTGTTTGTTTTTACGTTAGTGTGATCAAAAATGTATTTCTGTGTATCTCTCTATGTCTCTGAGTTTCTCCCATTTGTGTCGAATATATTATGTCACTTTCTTTCCTTGTTTCTTTCTAGAATACTATATGTATGTGGGTGGGTAGGATTGCTATATGCTGATATGTATTAAGTATGGAGGCTGTAGAGTATTGTTATATGGAGGTGTGGGATTGCTATATTTAGGCGTGTAAGATTGATATTTGTATGTGTAAGATAATATAGGTGTAGTGTCACTACGTGCGGTACATACAACGTCCTTGTTCTTCCTGGCGAACACGTGCGAGTACGAGGCGCGCGATGGCGGCGGGGTGGACCCATCCAGCTCGTCGCCGCTCAGCTCCTCCGAGCCCCGGATCACTACCGGACAACATTCAGGATAAAGTTGTATGTTGACAGACCCATCTTTCCCATTGGGCACTCTGAGCAAATAGACTAAGGCCCCAGAACGATTCCGTTAGCCAACCGATATTTACATATATAGATACCTACATATTAAAAAAAATGTCCAATTATAAAAAAGAAATGCAGTTCATTGACGGAGATATATATCAATAAATGCTAACAGAGGGGTGTTGATTAGTGCTCATCAAGTAGAGCAATAATAATAGAAAACAGTGTAGTGAGGCTGATTATACAATTTACAATAATTACTAAAAAAACACAATATTTGTACCTGGTGGCATTGGCAGATTCATGATGCCTGTTCTCTTTGGTTTGTCTGGTTTTTTAACAGGACTCGGAGAGGGTGTGCTGAGTGGACTGTCGTTCGCGAGCGTTTTGAGATCCTCTACCTAAAAATATTCCATTATATGTTAGACGATAAATTGAAAATAATATATAAGGGAAAGGTGTCAGCCGTAGGCTAATTTATAGATACACAAGAAAAGGTTAAGCTTTCTAAAAGTATTTTCTCGTTTTCCTGGAAAAAACGATTATATAACATTTATCGACATCACCAGAAAACTTTGAAGTGATTCATAAACGCAATATCTTGATCACACACACAAAGGGAAATGCGTTATAAACCATAATCAATAACAAATAATCTAGCCACTTAAAACAAAAAAAAAATCCTATCCAGTCATAGGGACTGTTGATAGAAGTGAAAACACAGTGACACAGCACTCAGCAGTGAAGAGCAGCTGACTGTATCTTTCTCGCTCGGGCACATTCGGCCGTCCCCATTTCACCCGATCGAACCTTTCACGTCCGAGCGTGACGAATCAGTCTCACTCACAGCCTACAAAAATCTGTGTGCGGTACGCCTAAAGAAGTTTTCACTTCAAATATACAAAAACAGTAAATACGTATATAATACTGGTGTACCTGCGTATTGGGCGGCATGGGCAGTTTAGTGAGGCTCTTGGGCTTGGGCGGCGCCGGCTGCTGGTTGCTGAGGAACACGCTGTCCACGACGCTCGGCGGGCGAGCGACGGGCGCTGGGGGCGGCACCCCCGGCGTGCTGGGCCGCTCCACGGGCGGGGTGGCCGGACGACGCTGGAATTAAATAACTCTAGTTTTCTTGACTATATTTGTACAATACATACTCTAAAATGTAATCTCACATCATGTTCAGATTAGTCGGCGATGGACTTACGTTCATTACCCCAGTCCATACATACATATTTCATAATACAAATAAAACTTATCAGTTGTACAATACGGGCATCTGACCACTACACAAATTATATACTAACACAATCAATTATATCTATGATTGATTGCGTAGTGATATTTAATACACAATATTACCTCATTCAACAGATCGCTGTTGGCTACATTAGCGTCTCCATTGGCTGCCGGTGGAACCTCCTCTGTTTGTGGCAACGGCGTAGGCTGTGGCTGTACACTGGGTCCCGGCGACTGCCCCGAAGGCCCCGTTGGTTGAGGAGAGGGCCCCGTGTCTTGGGGAGAGGGCGCCAACGTTTGCGGCGAGGGTTTCGGCAGCTGTGACGGTTGCGGCGGCTGCGAGTCATCGTCTGCAGCCATCGGCATCGGGATGTCCACCACGTCCGGCTGATTTGATTCGCCATTTTCTTTTGAGTTCTGTTTTAAATATTTAATAATTCATATTGTTTTCTAATATTTACGCGAATTTCACTCATTATATTATAATAAATCATTCCTATTATAATATAATACCGGGTGTATTTGGAACGCTTGCGAAGATTAAACCCTAATAATATACTATTTATATACTATATAATGCATATAACCATTTATCTCAGAAACGTTTTTTAAAGAAAATTTAAGGACTTGTGTATTTTGCAAGCCCGCAATGTATGTATATACACTATGCACTAGTGCTAACCGCGAGACGCGCGACTATCGGGCGCACTGAAGACACGCGCGGTGCGGGAGTTCGTTCACCTCGTGCATGCGGCGAACGCTATCAGCTGATTCAGACCGACCAATTACATTGCTGTTTTTTTTTTTCAAAAAACCATTATTTTAAAGCATTATCATCAAATTCCTGTAACATTATATTTACTAAACCGGATTATACAAAAAAAAAGGCAACCAAAAAAAAACGCGTTTTATTCACTTTTATTATGTCAGGCTATGCCAACACTATCATACCTCTTCGTTTTCGCAAGCGTTCCAAATACACCCGGTATATTCCTATATTTATTTAAAATTTATTCTACCAATACACACTAATAAACAAATATTTATCAGTTTCAGTCATGACCACCAAATAGACATCAGAAAACAAAAATTTCGGCAAAAATTTCCCGAGTTCACTTATAAAGGAATACAACATGTAATTTTAAACCATGATATATCGATGCGACAGTGTTCAATTTTGTTTGGATCTATTAGCCCTCGTTCAGACACGGCGACAACCGCGCAGTTTCTCTAAATTCAATTTCATGTAATCGTGCATTCCCGCGTGTCTGAAGAAGCTCAAAATAAATACATATAAATAGGACCCGAGCGGTTCCCTGGCCACTCTGAGATCGCGCGATTTTCGCCGAGTCCGAACAAGCCCTTAATTATTATATGGAGCTTCGACTAGTGACCCTAATGCAGCTGCTATTAAATTTTACGTGAACATGGGAGTAATGGATTAGGTTTATATTTTATTTTTATCACTGGTCTAGTATAAAAATATATGTATGCAAAATGTATGCTAATAATGTGTATGCACGAAACCAAACTACCCCTTTATCGGACGGTCAGGTTAGTAGTAGTTAAATTAACTTACCTGGAATACATTATTTTGGTATTAATACAAAAAAATAAACTACTTTTTGTACTACGTACTACGTATATAATAATAATAATATCTATGGACGCTTTCACACCACGTCAATCTGGTCCCGTGGTAAGTTCTCGAGGAACTTGTGTTACGGGTACCAGGCAACGGAAATATATTTAATACTTTTATACTATACATATATTTAAGATTTTTATTATATAATACACATATTTAATACACATCAATGACCCAGGAACACAGAAAATATTTTTGTTCCCTGGCGGGATTCGAACCCGCAATCTCCGGACTTGAGCGCCAACGCGCTTACCACTGAACCACAGAGGTCGTCAAATGTGTACTTAAGTTTTTTAAATCGGTTTCTCTTACAATGGATCAATAGCAATCCTCTAACATGTATTTATAGCAATATCCTTGAAGTCGTTCTTCAAAAACCTTTAAACCCTTGTTTGAGTCATACTTCCTAAGTTTTCAGGGATTGAGATCTTGATAATTAGTTGTAAGTCTCCTATCATTTGATTCGACTTGGTTAATCAAAAGTGAGAACTTAGCAGAATCACTAGAAATTGATTTCAATTCAACATAACTTTCATTGTCATCTAGTATATTTTAGGGTCAACAGTATGTGGCAGAGCTTTCAAAGGTAAAATGGGCTCACAGATGGAACTTCAGCATATATTATACATAACTTATTTTTTTATTATAATATCCCAACCCCAAAAAATGACGAAGACGTAATACAAAAGTGACAATCATGATAATAAGGTTCTCTCAATAGCATTGAACCAAATGGAAGGTGAAGGAATTTGTCAAGAGGTAGTGCCATTCTGCCTTGCATCCGAATTGGGCCGGCACGACCAGGTTGGTACCTCTCGCTCACAAAACACCGACGTCAAGTGACAGCTATGCTGTCGCGTTTCGTACGGTTTGTGAGTTTCCGGTGACCCATTGGGGGGATAGGGAAAAGGAGGGCAACGCATTTGCATAACTTTTGTTTGTGCGAATGTCTATGAAAGTCACCATAAGGCTCCAACTGCCGGTTGACTGAATTGAAGGTGAACATTTTCTCACGATGACCAATGTAGTGATGATTGTTAAGCTTTCGCAAAACACAGGAGGCACCCGCTTTTTATTATAGTTTGCAACAGGAAATCCTAAATAATGAAGACATGCACTTTTTAACAAATTTCCAATAGATCTTCTCTTTTTTGAAAATAAACTGTCCACAATCAACAAAAACGATCTGAACTTAGTTTACATTTTCTACTTATCATTTTAAATCAATCCAAAACAAGATTATTGTTTGAAGTGCACAAACAAACAATGAACTGTCATCACAACAGTCTCTCTCTCTCTCTGGTCGCTCCCTCATGACTGAGGATCGTGGTCATCGGTGGTTGTGGATGTTTTACACCCTGTGTGTATAATCTGCCTTCATCGGTGTCTATTCATCGCGTCTCTCACAACCGAGTAAATCTTTTTTGAAGACAGGCCTTTAACTTGATCGCTCCATCTAGTTGGGAACCGACCACGGGCTCTCTTACCTTCCGTATTCCCAACGACAATCAGCTTTTCCAGGCTCTCATCTCCATTCCTTACTCTGTGACCAAAGTAAGACAATATGCGCTATAGGCAGATCGTAGAGAGGCTGGTCTTTATCCGGAGCTGTGAAAGGATCGACTCATTGGTGCGTTTGGCGGTCCGAGGTATCGTCAACAAGCGTCTCCAGCACCAAATCTCAAATGCATTGATCCTTTGTTGTTCTCGTGCTTGTGTGGTCCACATTTCTACTCCATATAAGAATATGGGAAATATTAAAGCCCGCACTAACCATATACCGTATCACAACATTAAGTAAGTAAAAAAAAAATTGACTGTAGGAAGAAATGGTGACATGATAAAATATTTCTGCTGACACTATTAGGTTTAATGGAGAGATTAACATAATAATAATAATATTTATTCAGTATCTTATAGGTTTACAATACCTGGTTTATGATTAGGAGCTCCTTTTAAGTCCATAGGGTGTATATAGGGTCCATAAGTCCACAATATAACATATTTATATAAAAAAGTTAAATTTTGTAAACAATTATACTTATATAGTACCTGAGTCAAGCTGTCCGTGGTGTTGTTGGACAGTTCATCGATGGTCAACACCTCGTGGTTGTTGATGGTGCTGCTGGACAGCGCGCCCTGAGACTCTTCCTCCTTCTGGTCTAGTATCTCTTGTAATTTCTGAAATTAAAATACATTTTAAGTTTTAACTCAATGTTGTAATAATTAAATATGTCTTATTACGAGACATTGCATACATTAGGTAGTTACAAAAAGTTCTTCTACAATATCTATAGTATTTCAACTAGCAAAAACATACCTTAGCCCTCTTGTGTTTGTCCTTCACCAATTCAGCAAACAGACTTGTGTCGCTGATTTTTTCTTTGAAGTCAATCCTACGTTGGAGTACATTTGTAGGTGGACTTGGTGTATCATGTTTACCCCTGAATTATAAATGAATATTCTTTATTGTGGACACTCTAAATTTGTTAACCATTTTAGCAGCTTATTTATACAAGGAGCTAGTAGCGTGTGTGACGTCATCTGACCTGTGTCTCTCGCGAACGGGCGAGTGTCTCGCGCGGTGGCGCGGCGGGGAGGAAGATCGGCGCCGCGAGCGTGACACCGAGCGCCGCCGCTTCATTGAGCTGCGGCTGTGCGACCTACAACACGACACTACCGTCAGTTACAACATTATTAACTGACTATCGTTTGAAGATTCAAACCGATGGAAAATTAGTTATCTATACAGATCAATAAAATTGGAGTGTCTGTTTGTAATATTAAAATAACCGCCTCTTACTAAATGCATATATACCAAAAAACAATGTTTTTTAAAATTGTTGTCTGTCTGTTTGTTCCGGCTAATCTCGGAAACGGCTGGGCTGATACTCGTGCTACATAACATGTCCAACGTAGGGTACCAATAAGATAACACATCCACGGTACCTGTGTATATCCCTCTGGTCGCGCGCATCCCTGACGTCCCGCCCGTCCCGCCCGTCGCGTGCGTCCCGCCCGTCGCGCGGCTCGCGGTCGCGGTGGCGGTCGCGGCTGCGGCGGCGACGCGGCGAGCGGCGGCGATGGCGGCGCGGGCTGTAGTCGCGTACACGGCTCTCGTGCACTGGAGAATCTGCGAAAAACATTTAGCTATACATATATATTATATTTATGTGAATCATCTATTAGAGCGCCTCGGCAGTAAAATCGACTAGAATGCCGTGACCGCAAACAGCATGACGCTGTCATTTCTCATCTTTATTTTATGTTTATCTTTCTTTAGAGATTATTATTAAAAATAAATTTTAACATTAACATAGATGATTCATCTGCATCCTCTGATGGCCAAGTTTTCATATTTATTATATAATATATAAACAATTACAACAAAAAAATGTTGCATATCACTTTTCTTTCGACTTTTAATATTACCCGGTTAGTAGTGCTCAAATTGGATCCAATTTTATGTACACTTTCAAAAGAAAGTTTTATAGAATCTATTTTTTCATAAATATTCTGAAGCAAGTGCAGATTGGTTGGTTTGGATATGTAAGTCAATAATGAACACCTGAAAACAGTAAATACCCGATATAACCATAATTTCAGTCTGAAGTCTGTGCTGTTCCTGCCAGTACTCTCTCCTATTCCGTTCATACTCTTCATTGTCGGACTCTATCGTCACAGTATCGTGGTACGGAGGCACTGATGGTGTGTGAGGAGTTGAAGACTTCTGTCGCCTTCTGAAATTATAAAGAAATATGTTTAATTTATTTGTAAATAAAAACAAAATATTCAGATTCTTCTAGAAATTATATCATAATAAGGTACCAAAATAAAGAAACAATGGACATTAAAATTAAAAGTATTATTGTACTTCATCAAAGGATATATTGGATGAAAGAAAATTTTATTTGTTTAACATTTCTATTTTGTATTTTATAATATAACTAATTACCGAATGGCTTGCTATAGATATTTATATAATATATTAAGCTGTTTTGTGAAAATTTTAATTATCAAAATAAATACTGCAACTTTTGATGTTACTATGATGATTTTACGAATTTAACTCAATATAGTGAAACAATTTCTATCGTTTTTTTTTTTTTCATAATATATTTATCTATTGTATTATTCCATTTTATTATTTTTCAAAGATATTTTATGTATTATCCGCTCTACATATTATGTAGCGGATAGTACATAAAATATCTTATATTGTAAGTATAAACTTATAAAACTACAAACAAAAATTCTAACTCATTTTAAACTTGGATAATACAACATTCAAAACATGTATTTAAAAATGCTACTGATGCTATTCTGTACTATCAAAATAATTCTGAGCATAGAATTGTTATCTAAAATTATAATGCAAAGTTCAAATAGATAATATCTCGGAGAACTCTACTTTCAATATAATTGAAATATAGCAAGTGCAAATCTTAAAAAAACAAAAATTTTCGCAAAATAAATGTAAAAGAATATCTATACTAATATTATAAAGCTAAAGAGTTTGTTTGAACGGGCTAATCTCAGGAACTACTGGTCCTATTTGAAATATTTTTTCAGTGTTAGATACCCCATTTATCCAGGAAGGCTATAGGCCTTCCTAACATCACTCTGTGACTAAGAGTAATTAAGTTGAGTAAGTTAACACAGGCGAAGCTGCAGGCAACAAGCTAGAGTAAATTAAAATACATATCAAAAACACAAAATATATCCATTTAAACAAATATATTATTACAATGTATGTGTATTCTATAATGTCCAAAGTATTAATTACCTAAGTAATTTAAAAAGCTTCAATTTGTGCTACATCTAAGACTAAACACTACATACCTTTTACACTACAAATTCTTTGATCATCCTATTTACTGTCATGAATGGTTTTTTTGAAGTATGCTTTATTTTCATACTTCTTTACTATAATACAAATAAGTGGCAACTGTCTCATTAATAATTCTTCGAATTTACCTGCTCAATAAGTTAATTGATTTGAACAAATCAATAACATTAAAATGCAAACATTGGTTTTTAATTATCAGATGTTACATAACTGTTTTTCCTGTTCTGTGCAACTGTAATGTGTTAGATGGACAATTTTTACTGCACTTAAATAATAAAATGTGCCGATTTGCTATGAAATGTGATATGTTTTTTAAATTACATTTACAATATCAATTGAGGTCATACTCTTGAATGAAGAAACTCCTTGTATTGTTCATATTAAAATAAAATAAAATGTTTAACTTAAAAGAGACTTACCTAACTATTGGAGATCTGCGTGGAGAGAAAGGTAACTGGCTATGCAGCGGAGGCTCCCTGTTGATAGATCTATGTAACGGTGATAAGTCGCGCCGATCATGAAGCATGGGTGTAGTGGAAGGTGACACAGGTGATCCATTTCTAAGAGGAGAAGATACCTTCTCCCACTCGCTTATAGGCACTTGGGTATACCTCTGAGGTGAAACAGGCCTAACAGGGGTACCGGCCACAGGAAGATTATCATCAGGTGACACACTCTCTAAGCTGGCGGACCGCGACCTATGCTTTGACTTCTTCTTCTTCTTTTTCTTTTCTTTCTTACGTTTATCTTTTTTCTTCTTATACCTGGATAGTTCCTCATACTCCGGTTCGGGATCTTCGTATTCGAGGCCCCGTCTCTTCCGTGCTGCCGAAGAAGAATCACGATTGAGAGCATATTCGTCGATAGACCGCCGGCTTGTGGTCGTTACCGATATCTTGTTGTCGAGGAAGGTGCGGATGGAATGGGACTTTCTGGTACGATCGAGATCGTCGGCGATATGCCTACCGATAGAGCTGGCTTCGCTCTCGATCTCCCCCGCCTCCGGGGCCGAGAGATCCTCGGAGCTGACATCGGAATACTCCACGAGCGGTTTAACAGAGTTACTAGTTGCGTATGACTGGTCTTGTGTACCACTGGAGTGAGTCCTGTACTTCTTGTGAGAGCGTTTCTTGTGCTTCTCCTTGTGATGCTTGCTGTGCCTTTTGTCATAGCTACGTTCCATTGTTAATGAGGGCGGTCACCGCCCAGTTCCTAGCTCACATCACTTCAGCTAGAAAAGAAATACAAAAATAAACATATATAATATGTATAGTGATTATATGAATTTTGTAACAGTTCACAGGTCATTAAAATGTAAATTTTAGCACAAAATATTGATGTTCAACTTGGTTCAAATATTAATAATTTAAATAAGAAAAGTCAATAGTAGATTTTAATAATTGATATATAATCTAAAACTTCATAGATAACGAGTTAACCGAAATAAATAAATAAATACGGCATCGCTATGTGAAAAGAAGCTAATAATATATAATCAAAATTGAAATTGACTTACCATTGCATAGAACGATAGAACGGACGTGGGTCCATGGCAAACACGATCCTAATTTTTATTTATAGTAGTTAAATGGGTAAGATAAAGTGTTGATATTTAGATGGTTATAGTGGCTTTTGATCTCTAATATTAAGTTATTTGAATTATTTGATAGCTCTATAGCTTTATTTTGCTAGTCATAATCATAAGCAGTGCATAATTCATCTAATAACATCGGATTATTTAGTGCGAATTCGAGAATGTCGATTTCTAGGCAGCCATTTGCTTTTTCTTTTCTATATTCCATAATTTTTCAATGATTTCATCATATGTGTTTAGTGTTGTCAACAATAAAAAATTAACGACTTACGATGCGAATACGGTCTACGGCTGATACGTCATTCGAACACAGTGTAAAAATTACTGGAGATGGCACGTATCAATTTTAAGAATGACTTTTTCACGACAATTTTGACGAGGTGCGAGAGGACTACTACACTCACAACTAGCACATATACGCAACAATAATCTGTGTTTAAACTATTGCTGGGCGTTTTTTCGAAAACGCTTTCTCAATACACTTATTTGCCACGAAACAAACGAACGCTTTACTGTCCTTGTTCAAAACTGTTTCTTAAGTTTTTATTGCACATCTCGTTTTATCGCACAGGCGGCTTATCTGAGTGAGTGAGATAGAGATAGTTCGTTCCGTTTTCGTTACTACTTTTTTACAGTAAAATGAACTCTATATATCTGAGATAGAGTCGAAATGTACAAATAAATTCCTTAAAATCTGTTATAAAAAAGGTTTCTTTTTAGATGTTTAGAAAATTGAAACATATGTCTAATGCAATAAGGTACATAATAGGGATGTTAACAGTATTATATAGATATATATTCATATAAAAATATAATTTCGATGTTAATTGGTAGTTTATATGATAGAATTCTGAAAAAATACAATATTTTACCTTATTTTTATTTGATTAAATTAATATTTTATAAATAAAATGTAACAAAATTTAAAATAGGTCACGTGATAACAAACGGAAATGACGTCACTTGTTCTTATTTAGCGGAAGCGGAAGAATATTGAGGTACTTTTAAACACCATTTTCCGTACGCAGAACATATAGTAAAAACAAATTTTCAGGCGTTTTGATAGTGTACGCACACATAGACACCGTACAACACTTATAAAATTTAGAAGCCATTTTTTATTAACTACAACTAGAATCATTTTATCACTTTTATGATGTTTAACAACATATGACGTCACGTGACAAGTGTTAGCGTTTTGGAACGAAATTTAAAATGCATTATAAATTATTTTGTAGGCATTAGACGTATTTAAGCAAAAGTTAATAATATTTATGCCTCCATTAGATATTTATAAATGATTTAAAAACATTTCTGAAAAAAGTCAACATCCCTATTATTTATAGATTTGTTAAGAAAGGAAAAAACTGGAAAGCGCTATTTTAGTTTTGGCATTTTGCCGCCGTTTTGCCTCTAATTCAAAATTTAGTGATGCAACGGAAGTGTTATAACGGATGCAGAAACGGAAATAGATGTCAAAAGTAAATCTTAGCAGAAGCGGAAGCAGAAACGGAAACAGAAGCGGAAGTGCTATGAAAAAAAGCACTTTTTTTTACTTAATTTATACTTTAGTACTGAAAACTAAGTAAAAGCAAGTTATATTTAATTAAAAGTAATTTGGCCGCTTTTATACCTTTCAGTCTGTTTCGGTGTTCTACGTATAATAAACCAGCTCCGCTAAATAATTGCTCACCGGCTACACTGCTGGGGGGAGCTGATAAGTATTGGAAAACTATTGGCAAAAAAAAGTAGGTACCGTATATTATTTCATAGATTGTAGACGCGACTTCGTCCGCACGCTAGAAGATTTTTTTTTCATTTCAAATAATATGGTTCCAATTTACACACTATTATAATTTAAAGAATACTATTAACTTCCCACTATAAGGCCCGATAGTACATTTTACAAAATATATTTAATTTAGAAATACATTTTTATTATAAAGAAACAACTTTTACGGATTTCATTATTAAGATTTTTATTTTTTACATGCCTGATGTTTTGGATACTTTACAGCAACGTGGTTACGGGAGGACTGAGGTGACAGATGACCTAACGTTACAAAGTTCTTCCAAACTACCTTACGATACATCAATATTTTAATTCAAATTACTACTAAAAACCACCAGCGAAAAACAGCGAAAAAGAAATGTTACATATATTTTTTATTATTCATATATTTTATTATTAATTAGTAAGTAACACATATATGGAAATAGTATTCATTAAAAACGCGTGTAATACGAAGGATTTGCATCTTGTAATCAATAGCGTGATATACGTTTTGTGTTAACGCCATCTATTGACATATTTAAAAAACTTCTTGTTACACTTGTACATCTTGTATCTTACCTTGGGTCTCAAACTATCTCCATATCAAATTACACTCAAATCGGTTTAGTGGTTTAATAAATACACAGTCCCGGCGTTTTACCTGCACAACTTCCGTTCCCGTGGGATTTTCAGGATAAGAAATATTTTATGTCCTACTTTAGGTTTTAAAGTATATTCACATCCGATTTCACCCAAATCTGTTCCGGGGTTTAGAAGATAGATAGTCCCGGTGTCGTACCAGCATAGTTCCCGTTTCCGTGGGATTTTCGGGATAAAAACAATTGTATGTCCTACGTTAGGTTTCAAAGCATCTTCATATCGAATTTCACCCAAATCCGTTTCGAGATTTAGAATATATACAGTCCTGAGGCTTTACCCGCATAGTTCCCGGTCCCGTAGAATTTTCAGAATAAGAACTATTTTAAGCCCTACGTTAAGTTCTCAAGTATCTTCATATCAAATTTCAGTCAAATCTGTTCCATGGCTTAGAAGATAGACAGTCCCAGGGTCTTACCCGCATAGTTCCCTTTCCCGTGGGATTTTCAGGATAACAACATTTTTTTGCCCTACGTTAGGTTTCAAAGCATCTTCATATCAAATTTCACCCAAATCTTTTACTTGGTTAAAAGATATACAGTCCTGAGACTTTACCCGCATAGTTCCCGGTCCCGTGGAATTTTCAGGATAAGAACTATTTTCAGTCCTACGTTAAGTTCCATAATATCTTCATATCAAATTTCACCCAAATCTGTTATGTGGTTCAGAAGATAGACAGTCCCAGGGTTTTACCCGCGTAAATCCCGTTCCCGTGGGATATCCGGGATAAAAATTATCCTTTTTTCTCGGGTTTCAAACTAACTTTGTGCCAAATTTCATCCAAATCTGTTCAGTGGTTTAGGCGTGAAGAACGGACAGACAGACAGACAGACAGACAGAGTTACTTTCGCATTTATAATATTATATAAAAAAATATTAAAAATATTAAATATTAAGTAAGGAAGTAAGGATGTTGATATTTTGGAAGTAGAAAGCAGCCGCACTTCACCTCTCTCCCCGCTGTAGACTTCTGTTTAGAGTTCTGTTATAAAGTTTGCGGAACCAGAAACGGAAACGAAAGTGAAAAAGCATGCAGAACTTCTGTTCTGTTGCAACACTTATTCAAATCAGCGCAGGAAAAAACGGTTTTTTTCGGAACCGTTTCTCGAGTAGTGGTGGTTAATATAACGCATAGCGCCATAACGTAGCGCGCTATTCATACTAAACGTATAGCGTACGCTATATAAATTCCTATTCGGCGCTATAACGTAGCGCCTCGCTACATTACTATACTATACTATTTACTAGCGTAGGCCGTAGTTATAACTTTATAACATCCGAACTACGCCAATGTGCTAGATCGTAGACGCTAGACGTTATAATTTATAGTTTATACGTCAGTCAGCGTCGAGTGCGCGCTCGCGCTAGATGTGTCGTGCGCTATCCCGGCCGGCTCACGCGAGTTACGTAATTCTAGTCTTGCGACTACACGTTATAATATAGTCTATAAAATAGCGCGCTAGAAAAATGTAGTTTATAGTCCATAGCACGTTATCATAAAATAGTTTATTTGCACACCACTATTCTCGAGACAGGTTTTTTCGTTTTTCGTAAATGTCATTACGACCCAGTACTAGTTTAAACAAATTTGGTAGAACTGTCTGGAACGCAGCCGGCGGTCGAACAGCTTCCGAAGGCTATCCCTGAGGTGCACGTGAGGGATAGCGAATACGCTCCCGTGCACCCCGTCTGGACCCGGCGCCCATCTTCTTACTTTAGAGGCGGGACAGAACCGCCTTCATTGAGCCCCCGTGACGGGTGGTGGAATACCCTCCTCGTCCAGCGCCTGCCGAGCTATCCTGGGCTGCATATAGCCAACGGGTGTGTCGGGAAGAGTTCCCCGACGATTCTCCTCAGTTGGTCCGGCTGAAGCGTCAACTATATTGCGGTATATTGCGGTCAACTGGGCATGGAGCTTGTTCAGCGCCCATTGGTAAGGTTAGCCCCAAGAGTTTCTATTAAGACCAGTGACTAATCCAGCTGCTGCTGCAGATTCTTCATTTTCTCCGCGTAGGTCCTGCGCAGCCTGACATCCCTGTCGACGTCCTGGGGGTGTCGAGCCTGCTCCGGGTATAGACAGTGGTGGATTTATACTAGGGGCAGTCGGGGCTAGTGCCCAGGGCGGCAAATTTTCTAGGGCGGCAAAATTTGGAAAGTGAGATAAAATTTTCTATACAATATATAATTAACTAATTCTTTTAAATAAACATTTTATCTTTCAAGAAATCTTTCAAGTATTACATTAAAAATTTGTATATTATAATATAGGAAATTAAAATTATTGCTATTGTAGCAATATATGGTGCAAATAGACTCAATAGCTTAACTATTCTATGCATAGAATCAGATGTGCTTCAACGTTTAGATTGTGAAGATTTAATCGACCAGTTTGCAATTCAAAAAGTTAGGCGAGTTTGCCTGTGAAAAAAATTATGCAATACTAATCTAAGTCGTTTTTAGTGCAAAACTTATAATTCTAAGAAAAATACAAATATTTTTTTATATTACTATAGTATATAATAAATAATATATAATATATGAGTAAATAAAGAATAAATATAAATAAAACATAATGTATAATAAATGCTATATAATACATAATAAATTTCCTGCAATCAATTAGTTATTCTAATTCTTAAAAAATAAGATATCGAAACTATTAAAATAAAATTTAAGTCATAGGGCGGCATTTTCTTCAGTGCCCCAGGGCGGCACAAATTTAAATCCGGCCCTGGGTATAGAGCCATCTCACCCCATTGTAGGCGGCCCGGAGACAGGTTACCACCGCGGTAGCACCAGGAAAGCGCCTACCATGTAGGTGGACTTGACCGCGAGATTGCCGCTCTGCAAACCATGGTGAATGAATCACAAAGCCAGCCATCATCAAGCCCCTCATCCACACATAGTTCCGATAATGAAAATAATAAGAGGTAATGCCATGCTGCATTGCAACCGAACTGGGCCGGCACAACTGGGCTGGTAGCTCTCGCTCACATAACACCGGGTTTCGTGCGCTTTGTGAGTTTCCGATGGCCTATTGGGGGGATAGGGAAAAGGAGGATGGCGCATCTACGTGACCTTGGATGTGCGGATGTGTATGGGCGTCTGTGCCGTGAGGTTCTGACTGCTTTTTTGCCCCCTGATGACATAAAAATTGTATTACATACATACGACATAATTTTGTAATGTCGAGCTTCTTAGAGAAATCAAATTACCTTCTTTGTCACAAAGCCCCACCGACAAGTGGCAAGGTAATAAAATATTTATCTTTATTTTAAAAGTTATCATAGAACTTAAAGGCGGGCATACAGACAAATATTCATACATACCAATCATAAACTTTCCTATTCTGCTTGGCATTTGGCGCAGGTTGAACGTGTCAATGAGTCAGCTCAAGTAGTTTTGTATAACGTACAGGCATCCGATGCTTGACCTTTGGAAGAGAGAATCGATTACAATGGCTACTCCATGTACATTTTCACGATGTTTCGTGCTTAATATTTTTTATTATATTATGTACCAGTCTCAGGATTCCTATTTAAAATATATATGATAATATTATGTTCTCATATGCCTTTATAACTATTATTTAAAATCTGTGTTGGCTAACTTTCGGATTTTCTTTAATTTTTACAACTTGAAAACGTCAATTATCGTAGTCAATTATTGTATACTGACTTTTATTTGTTTTTTCTTATTCTATATAAAAAGAAATGTATGATAGTTAGTACTCTGTTATTTGTAATTCCTTATTTATTGCATATTAATTTGTACATAATAAAATTTTAGATTGTGATTTACTATCACGCCATCTGTAACATGTTTTGAAAAACTACTCTACAATAAAAAAAAATAGTATTAACATATTGTATTTTTTTATATCTGTGATCGCGTGTTGCGTCCTTCGACAAGCATTTTATTATTTCTCTAATTTATGTGTAAAAAACCGAGAGTATTCAAATTTTCTCAAGTTATTTAACTATTCAAGAACATATTTTTTTATGTAAAATACTTATACGGCTATAAATGCTATATAATATTTAAGTGTAACTAACGGTGTACTCGGAAGTCGCCCAATATGGAAAAGAAATTTCAATAATTTTAAAATATTAGGCTTGGTTATTGTTTTGTGTATTTTGTTTTTAATGAACCTCGGATACATGTTTTTATTCATATATTTTTTTATATGTTAAATATGGTGACATCAATGATTCAATGTCGTTGAATTTGTATGCGGCTTCTTGAAATTGTCACAATTTACAAGTATGTAAATAAACATGAACGATATAGGTCTAAAGATCGTAGAGTCTCCGCTAAGCATAGCTGGAGTTGGTTTAACAAGTAAACCTGAAAATGGAACTGAAAACGATGTGGATCCGTTGTCAATTGATGGTGAAACGGTACCCTCTAAGGAACAAGAAGCGGCGGTCTCTAACGATACGTGCGAAGTAGAAAGCTGTGATGATAATGCCAAAGACGAACGAAATCAAATACAGAGTAATGAATCTATAGAGCCGATTGAAGTAGCAAAAGGTACTTACTGTTCATAAAAATAAATTAGGTCACCTTCTTTTAACATAAAGGTGGTTTCTGAGTACTTACATTGATTTTAGTTTTCCTTATTAGAGTAGAAATACCCTAGCATTGTCACCTCATCTTGTGTGCTCATCATCTTGATAATCTTGGGCTTCTTGTCAGATGTTTGAATAATATTCCTTTCATAATCTTTTGAGATTTATATATTGTCATGCATTTGTTTGACTAAAATATACTTAATACTGAATTGAAATATAAGAATTTATGAATACTATTTTTATTTTAAATCAATATTACCTTCATGTATTTCATATGAACTATCAATTTTTGATGCAATATTTGAATTTGCTATAAAGTTATAGTTAGCAAATTTGTAGGTAGCAACAGTCAGATTACTATACTTTTTTATTCCAATTCAATAATTATAATCTGTACCATATGATATTCGGGCGAGACTTTTTGGACTAACTTGTATTTTCTGAAGATGCTTATGCAGGATATTGAAGAGACCATCAATCACTCTCAGTTTTATTTTCATGCCTACTGAGCGAACATGTGCATATAACTTTGAAATTTGTGTAACTGCATACTGAAAGAACATGCAATACACACACATACAACATTCATTGAACATTTACCAAAATATAGTAAAGAAAAAATTGATTTTATTGATAATCTAAGTTTATTTATTGTATACAACTTGATGTTTTAATTTGTGCATTGTGGAATATGAGCTTTTTTGTTTTCATTATTGAAATAATTTTCCTATTGTTTAAAGTTGCATATTTTTTGTTACCATGTCTTAAAACACTACAGTGTTAATTAATATATATTATTTTGGGTGCTTACCGCGTTTATGGTCTCCCATGATCAAGGGGATTGAAATATTGCCGAAATATCCTTATGACCGAATGTACCATATTTTAAAACAATGTAGGTAGTTTATATGGCATAGAGAACTCATAAGTAATATTATTTATTGTATGATGGAAGTATATTCTGCCTATCTTTTACTTTGGCATCAAACAGTCATAAATACTACATAGTTTACTATATATATTTTTACTACTTAAAAGACAAACAGTGCTCCAAAAATTACAAAATATGATGTACACTTAAAGGTGGGTCTTCAACTGAGCTTGCTCTAGATTTACAATAGGTGAGCCAGCTGGCTGGCTGGCAGTAAACTAATGTAGCATTAGGGCAAATAGGCCATACGCTTAGTTGCAAGCATAGCAAAAAAAAAAGATTTACTGGAAGACTTCTGTGCGAATACACAATATCAATACACTATAATTTCTATTTAATTAAATGTATTATTGAGATTGTAATGAAGCATGCCCAATGTTTTTATTGTAGAAAGCTGTATCCGCACTTGTGTATACTTGTCAAATTGAGATATATTTTAGCATATACATAATCATAATTAATGTACATTTTATTAGTGTCCACATAATATTTTTATAAGCATTACATTACAAGTCTACTCTTCAAAATATTATGTTATGATATATCACAAATATGGTTAACATTGCATCATTAAGTACACACATTATAATCATCATTATCTGGAGCAATAAAATGGTTATGAAAAAATTTACAAAAACTTGTATATTTCAGAAGAACTAAAAGAACAAGCACTGGTAGCATCCATTAATGATGAAAATGCAGTAACAAAAATGACCGAAGAGAAAATAGAAAAACAGGAAATTAAAATAGATTTTAAAGGAAAAGAGGAAACAATCAGTATGAAACTAGAAGATGACCTGAAGGTTGCCAAAACTGAACCCAGTGAGCTAGACGTCGAGATGTCAGACACCACTCAGGATAAAGTTGAAAAGGAGAAACTTAACATTCAATCACTAAATGGAGATGTCACTAAGGTACATAACAAATGAAAAATGAAAACATCTAGTATTTTTAAAATAATATTTTTTGAACCTATGTAAATTACTTATATTTTTTTAGGAAGAACAAGCAACAAAAAGACGACCTAGCCAAGATATTGACACAGAATCTCCACTTAAGAAACTGTGTCAAGAAGTTGAGAAAACCTTTCCACAGCACGATGTAATGATAAGTGATTATATACAAACTGCAACCAAGAATAATGTTGACGAGATACAAAGGCATACAGAACAATTGCTATCAGAAATACAGACCCTCAGAGAACTAGCACAGAAGAAGGAGCAAGAGTGGAATAATATTCTACACCTAAAGAAAGTAAAAGAAGAAATTCTATTGAGACTTTTGAGGAGGAAACAAGTAATTGCCTTTGAAAAGAGTCCCGATGTGAATGATGGGGAACGTACAGATCCATTTGATTATTTAAATCAAGCAAAGAACCTGGCAATTGATAAAAGTGATGAGATCTCAGGTCTGGCGATGAAGCCACACGGACCAGTCATGAATCCAATGATGCAACCGCAGGTTATGCCGGTTACATCACATTTTAACCCTATGACGGGGTTGCCACCGCCTTACGATAAGGCTCACATGCAGTCTATGCCTAAACCAGTATTCCCACAAATGATGATGCCCGGACCAATGCCAGGATTCCCGAGGGACATGAATGGACAATTGCCATCAAATTATGGCTTGCCAATGGGACGCCAAGGGCCAACTAAAGATGTTAAGTCAATAATAGCAGATTACAGACAGAGAAATCCAGAAATAACCCCAAGGAGAGGTCGGAGAATGAAGTCCATAGTGAATCCTGGTATGATGAATACACCAAGGCCTATAGCACCCAAGATTGACGGTATGAATAACTTGGGTAACATGAACATGTTATTCAACAATTTAGATATGGTGAGTTGATATTTAAGTTTCTTTAAAAATTATCTGTCTATTTTGTTTCTGAAATATCTTGGATTTTGGAATTGTTGTGGATAACCTGAACAGAAATTATGTAGTGCTGTATATAGACAGTCTGTAGACGGAGTGTCTACAGACTGTCTATATACTACTAAGTGGATTTGTTTTGACATATCAAACATTCACTTATTGTTTGTTTATATACAGTATTCCTGGTATTTAGCATCTATCTTGCAAAATTTTTATGTTAATTATTCAACAGTAAGAGGGATTGAATGCAAAACTTTTGTCTTCTTGTGTTTACACTACTCAAAAAACACACTCTCCTGTGTCAAGTCAAAAGGTCAAGATGGCTTTGAATGATGTTTAGTTTTATCACTCCTGTACTAAAAATAGGCAAAATGACGATGTTAGTTGGACTAATATTAGATTATAATTAGTTTAACATTTTATTGAAGTGAAACTTCTTTGCGGCGCATGAGGGTAATTTTTTTCACGGATGAAACGTCACTAAAATGTGCAACTTTTTTGTCCAAGAAAAGGGAGAGTGATTGAGACCGATTCAGAGAGAGTGAGAAAGGGCGACCGTAGTATGAAGCACATAGCCATGGGGTGAGAGTAGGGAAGAAGGAAATAATTTTTTACGCATGGCAACCGGTTGCCCGTGGTACGTAAGAAACATCGACCTGCACAGGGACTTCAGATTAGAGTCCGTTAGGGGCCACTTCAAAATGACGTCAGAGCGTCACTTTGAAAAGGCACTCCTCCACCCAAACCCGCTCATCGTGAGCGCGGCAAACTATGCCCCAGATAGCTCAGTTCCAATTAGACATAGGTTACCTAAGCATGTTTTAACAGATCCAGCTGACGAAATCCCTCAGCTACTAATGCGCGACGCAAAAGCGCGACGCGAACGTCACAGCATATACAGACACACACACGGTGCTAGGTACACCTGCACACCGCTTGGGCCTCGGGGTCGTAAGCGACGTCGAACCCTACACATGGAAACCACATCGATCCGGATCGATCGCGGAAGCTTAGGTTCGAATCCGATACGAGTAGACACAAACCCAGACCGCGCAAACAGCGCTAGCACTACGCTACCGCTAGATTGCTTGGGCACCGCGCACGACCCGCCTCTCTCTCCAGAGGGAGGGATGAGGGCCGGCCCTCATGATGATAGGTTAAATTCAACCGTAAAAGATTCGTCGACCGTATCGGATTTGAGTGTGTCCAAATCCTGCTCTCCCGAGCAGCGCGCGCGATAAAACGCGCCCCCTGCGGGGCGCGGAGGGGGGCGTCCCCCTTTCGAATATTTCTTAAGTGAGCCATCTCCTCACTTACTGTACCGATTGAGCTTAAAGGCCATCGGGGCCGAAAAGTCTAGCCCTTCCGAAAAAAAAAAAAAAGCGAGTGAGACAGATCGAGAGAGAGACTGAGATAGAGCGAAGGTCGCATCGCAAGTCTCTGAAATTTAAAGCTTTAGATTGGTATAATTTGCCAAATAAGTTTCTCTTCTGACTTTCACTGACTTTTCTGACTATTTTTATTTAAAAATGGTACTGTCTGATGTTAATTTTTCTCATGAAGAACTCAATTTTCTTTGGAGCAATATGTGGCTATAAAATTTTGAAATAAAAAAATTTTGAAATAAATAATATTTTTTCAATATTAATTAATTCTTCAATATTAATAAAAATAGGATCAGTACCTTTTCATTTTTGATTTCCTAATATTATAGAAGGTTTATCTTGATTAAATTGTTTTATTGTAGTAACATGACAAAAAAATTCATACCTTATTTTTTCTAAATGTGTCTAAACTTTAAATTCTATTTCTTTGGTCTCAATAAATAATTCTATTGAAAGTAATTTTTTTGACCTACGTCGTAAAGATCATCATATGAACATTGGCACTTTGACACACATCCTTGGCCTAATTCCTCAATGAAAGATGTATTGACTCATGAAATTATTTGATGCAATTGACAGTATCATGCTTATCTCTATACATGTTGAAACATACCTCTATTATTTAAATATAATTGTAAAGTTGCTGGAAATGGGTTAATAGTTTTGGGCGTTTGTAAGCCACTTATTTTGTATAGAGATTAGACTTGCTGATGAAGTGGGTTAAAATACTCGAGTTAGCGGATCTTTCGTATAACTATAATATGATTGCAATCAGTCATGCCATCATGATATTAAAAAAAAAACTAATGCAAGGAACTAAAAAGATAGAGGTGGAGAAAAAAGTTATATATTTTGTCTATACAGATAAGATAAGAAATTGGAGTGTCTGTTTGTAATATTAAACTAACCGCTTTTTACTAGTAAGGATGTAAATACGGTACGTATACCAAAATAGCATTTTCTCAATTTTTGTCTGTCTGTTTGTTCCGGCTAATGTCTGAAACGGCTGGGCTAATTTTGATGGGACTTTCACTGGCACCGGTTTGAATCTTAAGTTAACGCGGGTGAAGCTGCATGTACGTCTTAAATTTGAGATTCGTTTGAGTATTTGGGGGATAATCACTCTTGCAATTAAAACTACATCTACATCTTACATTTACCGACACCTATGAAGCTAAATTCCACTACGCTGTTCAAGCTACATGGTGTGCCAAAGAATTTTTTTTTTTTTTTCTTTTATGGCATAGAAGGGCAATGAGCAGTCGAAGCCGTTTGGCGACTACCGACGCCCAAACACATCCGCACAACCAAAGATTATGCAGATGCGTTGCCCTCCTTTTCCCTAACCCCCCCAATGGGCCACCGGAAACTCACAAACCGCACGAAACGCGACAGCATAGCTGTCACTTGACGCCGGTGTTATGTGAGCGAGAGGTACCACCCCGGTCGTGCCGGCCCAATTCGGCTGCTAAGCAGCATGGCACTACCTCTTAACATAAATAGATATATGTATCCTTCTAAGGTAGAAGAATAGAATTGGATTATTATATTGACCTAATTCCATGTGTAGTATATTGATACGTCTCATTAACAGGGCAGTTTGTGTTTACTTGTTCAATTGTGCTAAAATGGAAAGGTACTTTTTACCTGTATGGATTTTCAACTTACAGTGATTAAATTTTTGCTGAACATTTCAGAATCAAAAAGCCATGTTGGAAAGACTGCAGCAAATCCAAGCGGGCAGTCTCCCCAATGGTCTATCGTTTAAGGACGTTCTGGTGCAGTTTGCGAACATGCAACAAAACACTGGCCTTATACCCAATAGACCGATGGAAACAATGACCAACCGACCAGAGCACCACATACGGCCCGAGCGGAGGCGGCCGGAGAGAACCGAAGAACATAATATACCCATCAAACAAGTGGAAAGAATGACCACTTCGAGTCCAAGACTCCCCCCTCCCCCACCGTATCCCGAAATATCACTTCTACCAGTCACAAGCAGCCAGGAGTCATCGTCACAAAACCAACAGAACTCCCTGCTCCATGGAATACTAACGAAGGTATGTAATGTCCTCTTTCATTATCATTATCATCACTTATAAGATCATTCCGCTTCGCCTTGTTTAATATTTGTGTTTGGTTGGATGGTTTAAAATTGGCTTGTACGGATTGGTTCAACATATTCATTAGATTTCATTGTGTGCTTATGTGGAATTGGCTGCTTGCGTTTTATTAAATGTGATCTTGTCATTTGGATCGTCTCCGATGGTCTACATATTCTAAATTGAACTAGCTTGAATGAGTGTTGCCAACCTTCCAGCAGGCGTCCCCTGCGTCTCAGAGTTACTCACCCACGTTGGCTAAACTGCTTACGTCGCCGGAACGAAAACAGAGCGCTCCACCGTTGCCAACTTTCGGTCAGGCCAAGGTATCACCTCAATGTACGAAATTAACCAAATTGGTGTGTTAAATTGGCCTCGATCATCCAAATTCAAAATTTAGTATTTAAGCTCTAATCTGATAGCCGTGATGGTATCAAAATTATTACAGAATGGCAATACTCATTATCGAAAATTGTGCCACTTCATTTACATTTTGTTTACATCGCAAATTATTAAATTCATATAATGGGATGTAGTTAAATTGTATAATATACAATATTATTATAAATATACGTAATAATAAAATTGAAAAATTTTCAATAAATCGAAAATCCAAAACATTAATTACTTATATTACAAAACTTATTACATACTTTGTTTTTTTTTTATAGAATCACAATAATTTAGATATAATTTATATAGAACTAGGAATTTAGTATGGTCCTTCTAGCCGGATTTCTAAAAATAGTCCTTTGTATAGTAGCAGCTACTAAGACAGTTAGGTTTCCATACAATAATTTTATAAACGATTACATCAAAAATAAGATAATCCCAAAAAATATTACAAATTCGTACAAAAATATAAGCAATGAAAATCGGTGATTACCAAACTATTTCTTTAATGAACGTGATAGTAGTTTTCGTCTATTGATTGTGTGTTTCCCCGGCGTGCAGAGTTGCGGCGAGATAACCATCACGCCGGTGCAGCCAGCCCAGCCCGAGCCGCCGGCTGACAAACCTGAAGTGGTGCAAGTGGTAAGCAAATGGATATATTTTTTTTCTCGTACTTCAATAAAATTATTTTTTACAGTATTTATCGCACTGTACTTGATGGCACGGAATCTAGTTTTGATTATTCCCTCAACCATTAATGACTAATATAGGTTGGGAATGAGATATGGGTAGGATGCGCTGTGCAGTGTGTCCCTCACATCGGCAGCGAGTACCGCTATTCTACTTTTTGTTCCATAAAACAGCTTTGATGTGTTTCGGAGAGAAGGACAAAATGGTAGACCGATCCTTACCGACTCTCGTCTAAGAATAGACAATGCACGAGTAAGTTGCCTGGGCTAGTCCATTGGTGGATGGTCTTTTACATGTTCATGGACGAAGCTTATTAGTCACCGTCGTGGCTCGTCTGCTAAAGTACTCGTATCCGTAAAAAATCTTTTTTTATAAGTTAATTTAATGTCGATGTATAAAGGAGGAGGAAGAAAGCGGGGCGTCCGAGGAGAGCGGCGCGTCGGGGGGCTCCGGCTCGGCGTCGGGCTCTGGAGGAGGCTCGGGGCGGCTGGTCATCGACGAGGGTGAGGACGCACCGCCCACGTGCCAGGGCTGCCGCGCGCGCCTAGCCAAGTTCGTGTGCGCGGGCTGCGCCAACCAGTGGTACTGCTCGCGCGAGTGCCAGGTACCGTACTACAGACGATGCCATTATATGACCATATATTATTATATAAGGCTATTACAATAAGTTCATTGCTAAAGTGCAAAGCATTAACTATCCCTATACACATAATTATTGAGCTTGGGTCTCCTCGAAATAGAGCATAAATAAACATATGAGCATTCCCACTGTACAAATGAGTGAATAGCAGAAGACCGTATGTAAGCAATTCTTTCTTTTTATGCTCAAACTAGCTGTTGTCTGCATCTTCGCCCGTGTTACTCAACTCCTATAAGTCACAGCGTGATGTTTTATAGCCTATATATAGCCTTCCTCGATAAATAAGCTGTCTAACACTGAAAGAATTTTTCAAATCAGACCAGTAGTTCCTGAGATTAGCGCGTTCAAACAAACAAACAAACTCTTCAGCTTTATAATATTAGTATAGATTAAAAAGCTTGGAATAATATTATTAAGTATATGAAATTTTTCGTGTGTGCGTGTGTGCATGAGTGTACGTGCGTGCATGCGTGTACGTGCGTGCATTGCATTAATACATAATATTCAGTGCATATGTCCGTATGTTGCAGGTGGCGGCGTGGGACGATCACTCGGAGATGTGCTCGGGCTGAGCTGCGCGAGCAAGTAGTGTTGTTGCCTTATACTTGTACGTGAATCTCTTTTATGTTGCACGAGTGGAGTCATTTTTGACACGTGGAGTCACTGGGTTATTTTGTTAGTTCACCGTGTGGAACAACAAAAATATGTTTGATAGTGTGCCAACATGTCTTAAGTAGACTGCCTTATCGAGATATTTGGATTTTATAGATGATACTCCTACAAATTTTTAATAACACTAATTATTATCCAAACGCACTTGCTATATGTAGGTCGCTGCAATTTACTTGAAAAACCATTCAAGACTTTTTTAATTATCATTATTTTATTGAATCGTCTGCCAATCATTCTTTATATGTTTTTTTTATCAAGAATAAAATATTGCTTTATAGCATAGGCAGGTAGGAATGGCAGCCATTATGTGAAAGATATTAATTTTTTTTTATTGCATAAAATTGTGAAACTGATTTAAACATAACCTGTAAGCAATGTATTTACAGCCTATACAAGTATTTTAGTTTAGGATTTTTATCTATTCCCTTTGTTATATTTTCAGTAAAAATGACTGCACTCGGGTTAAGTAGACCTAGACTTAATTATGAGTGATTATGAATTATCTAAGCTACATTTTGTGTTCCTATTGTATGTTCGATTTATGAAATTGGCAATTTTTTTGTTTAAAGGTAAGGAAATTTGTGTCTGCGATCGACAAAATATGATGATCGTATGTGAAGAATTTGGTTTTTAAAAATAATATTCATCTGTCGATCCCGCTGTTTACCTACCTTTTTTTTGTTTACAATTTTACACATTTTTGTGTGTATACTGATCACTCGTTATAATAATTAAATAATAAATCAATTTATTTTTCCGGTGTTATATTCCTATGAATTGGAATTAAGTATGTTTAAGAATTTGATATATCGTTCTGAATTATTGCATACATAAAGTAAAGCTAAATGCATAATATGCTTACATTCTTAAAACTCTTAACTAGCTCATAGACCTTAGATTTTAGCATATGCATAGTGCGTAGCATTCAACTTCTTACCATGCTCTATGGTATTAAGTCTTTGTAAGTGTGTAAATACATTATCAATTCTTATAATATGATTGTAATATAAGCATTTTAAAATCAATATTTCAGTATCATAGTATGATATTTTTGGTATTGATTTTTATGTAAATAAACAGTGTATTGTCAAGGAATAACTAGTTGTTGTGATTACTACCATTTACATTTTTTCACATATGACTCAATCAAATCTATACACTTCACGGTGAACGACTACTTACTCGCTCAGTCAGAAATATATCCTATTTTAAACAGTTACAATATTGAAAATGACCATTATATGTTTACCCAGTACAAATCCACAAAATTGTGCAAATAGGATTGTACACACTTCACTCAGCAATATTAACATACTAAAAATAGTGTGCCTTTTTTACCAGTATAAGTTATAAGTTTAAAAACTCCGAAATAATTCAGAACGTATATACACTGCACATCCGTATAACATCACTGCTGTGTTATTAAAAAATTATATCATTGAAAACTTTCACGATTTCAATAATCGTAGGACATTTTGTATATGTACAAAATGTTTAATTATTTATCTGTGAACTACCTGTCAAATAACGTCTGTTGTTCTTCTTACCTCAGTGAATCTAGCCCCATTAATTTATTTAGACTATTTTTGATGAATGAAAATTGATTAATTTAAGAGATAAAAATAATTTCTGACATGGTGAGGTCAGTTTCAGGATGAGAATTTGTTTAGTTATTTATAAATAAATAAAAAATAAACAAATTATTTGTATGTTCGAACAGTCACGAACAAACAATGGACAAAGAATTTAATAGAAAAAAATAACTGGAGTTAAATTCAGTGAGCCGCCTTCTGAACTGAAGTTCTTGTATTCTTAATTTTTTTTATGGCAAACCAGTAATTTGACAAATAGTATATACAGATAATTAATCGCTACATTGTATTTTTTTAACGGAAAATTACTTTTAATTAAGTCTCCAAGGATGAAGTTTTACTGATATCCAGTAATATAATATTATATAATATATTCGGCTGTGTCACTTTATACTAAGTGCAATCTATTTGTAATTTATTTTTAATTATTTGGACCTGACTATATACATTGATATTAAAAAATACATACATTTTTTACTTGAATAAGTACAGCTGGGGATTGCATTTAAATATGATTATTAAATGTGCAAATTCATAATTTCAAATCTATTTTTATTGTAAACTCAGCAGCGGTGTTGTAATAAAAATATTCACAAATAGTTGAGATGTAAATTAAAAAGTGTATTTATAAAACACTTCAACATGGCAATCTTTGACTAGCATTTTAATTATGTTTACAAATGGTAGGAATTAGCATAATACATATGGAAATGTTAAACAACGAATATATATAATTACCAATTGTTTCTATAATGACCTAATGATGGGCTTCTATTATTTTTATTAAAGACAATATTGTTACAATGTACGTTACATTGTTGTGAATGTATAATGATTTTTTAATGATTTCCTATTAATATATGTTTATTAATGTTCATATAACTATTTATTATTGTAGTAAAATTAATTTTCAGTAGCGGATTATGTCACAGAGGAAGATTGTTAAATATAATGTACTCGCACTGTCAACGTCATGCAGAACAGTTACAAAATTTGAAATCAGTCAGGAAATCCATTAATTTACTTATTTTATTTTTGATTTGATTTACCTAATCAGTTATTACTACATGAATTAACGATAATAAGGTTATTATCTATGGAATTAATAACTACACCCTATTTAATACTAGAATAGATTGCCATGTGTAAAATGACAAAAAAAAATTATACATTTTTTTAATGAAATACAATTTACAAAATTGATTTACTGATGTGTGTGATGTGGAAAAAATGGAATTTGTAAAAGTAAATTTAAAGTTTTTTTATGTAGAAGTGCAATGAATTACCTATTTATTTATTTCATTCACATTTTACAACACACATAATTTAACTTGTACAAATAATTAAAACACTATCCTTGTGAATTCATTCAGTGTACAAGTAAAAATATCTATCTCTGCTACAAGGTTGAGAGTGTGGAGCGCCCGCGTCAGTGGCGCCTCGGTATTCTGCCAGAATTCATGCATGACGGTAATAACAAAATAGTAATAAAAATATTAATTAAACCTTACCTTTTATCCTAATAACGGCAGCTAAGTTATCAAGAATTTGATTTACATTAACACAACATAATTTCGTATTTTCTGCATCACACTCAATACATGTACAAAAGAAGTGTATATAAGTGACATGTATTTTACCCCGTGCCAAAATATTTCGATGTATACAGAGTTAACAGTTTTTTATATTTATTTGACAGCTTTGAGAACTTTTTTTTATAGCCGCCTGATTTTTCGAAGTAAAAAAATACTATTTTCTCAAGGTTCCTATACGCTATGGACGCTTCAGTATTTTTATAATTTTGATAATAAAATGTAAACTACAATAACAACGGTTAAATATATTTATATAGGTGTAAATAGGTATTTTAATTAGGGTATGTACACACATGCTCGAATTTTGTTTATTATTCGGGGTTGCCATATTAGGTGAAGGCAAATTTTTGTATGCTATACTTTAGGAAAAGTTTCTTTATAGTCTGCGATTTGTAAAGTTTTTAACTTACAATTACTTTTGTACCAAAGCCCATCCGTCTACTTACGCTTATTTATGTATTGGGCATCTACGTTTTTATTTTCACTCAAAAACTTATAATTAGTTTTGTTTCGAGTAAGGAAAAATGGCGGCAATAAAATGGCGCGCATTTCAGTTTTTTTATTTATTCAACGATACGTTATAAGTTACAAGTAGGTCGCATATACTTTTCTTAGTGTTTATTGTACATGTATTACAATAGTCGAGTATGTGTCGATGTAAGAGAGTGTGTAACTACCCTCGACAAACAACTAGCATAAATATATTGAAATCTGTATTAGTTGGCGTCCGTGGCATCTTGATACATCTTACGGTTTTTTCTAAACGCTAGTCAAGAGTTTCGTTACCTACACGCTATGTATTTTGTAACTTAATATATATATATATATAAGAATATATGGAATCAATACTGTAATATTGTGGTTTTATTTCTGGCAACATCAGGCGGGATTCCGGGATTAATATAATATACAGGTTGAAGTATTGGGCACATATGACAAAAAAAAACAATAGACAAAGGGCTGGACTGGAACGGGAAGTTCGGAAAGACGTGTTGGTTGATATTGTTCCATCCTAATCAATTAACATTTTGCCGGCCGCTGTTTCGTAGATAGGGATGATCCTCAATGATGATCCTCCCGAATGATCCTATTTAAAAAAAAAACTAATCATAATAACGTTGCGCTTTAGCATAATAAGTTTAAGAATGGAGAGGATATTAAAAGTAAAACAAATTTATTATAAAAATATAATTTTAATATGTCGCTTACACACGAAATAACATATTGAGTTTCAGACAATTATACATTTAACACAAATATATTTCTAACATGCAACAATTATAATTCAACATTAAAATTACTTGAACAATTTATGATATCGACTTAGACACAACAGATATGGTTTGACTAGTGATGTCCTCGAAGTTTATTATCTATTTATTGAGTTTTGAAGTTAAAGCCCGTCCCACACGTAGCTATAATATATATTTCTATGACGTCACCAACCTATACCGTAATTTATATTATTTCATATTAACACTAGGCTGATCATCAAGGAAACGAAGGCAAAATTATATTATAGCATCATCTCCGTTGTTAGCTTGCTATATTATATATTATGGTATTATATATTAATACTAGCTGTTGCCCGCAGCTTCGCCCGCGTTAACTTTTAAAATTTGAGGGGTTGACCACCCTTATCACTTAAGGGTATGAAAAATAGATAGTAGCCGATTCTCAGACCTACTGAATATGCATATAAAATTTGGTAAAAATAGGTAAAGCTGTTTCGGAGGAGTACGGTAACTAACATTGTGACATGGAAATTTTATATATTAGAATTAGAATATATTATATCTACGTGCGTGACGGGCTTAATATGTGGTAGGAATAGGGTTTACTATATCGACACACTATAGTTACAACACGTCGATGTTTCATTCGAATTCATCGGAAAGATCAGCTAATATTTTATATATAGCCATTTATATAAAACCTTTTCGATCATATAATTTGTACAAGTAAAATTACCACTAACAATAGAGTTTTGTAAAAACCGGAAAAAAATTACTTTACATATCCAATTGTGTTCACATAAGTAATTAAAGATTGAACAGATCTCGTATATTATTTCCATATCTTTGCTTTTCTGTAAAATCAATAGCATATAAAAGTAAATATAATTCATAAAAAAAGTATTTATAACATCGGTGGGATACTTTCTGGGACTAAAGTCGTGTGCATTGTTACAAATATAATCGATTTTATATAAAACCGATTATCATTAAAGATACTTAGAGTACAGTGTTACATGTATACACATAACATTTATAAAGTATATGCGTAAAGGTACCTCTACACGCTCCTAGACAGATGCATCGGCAGACGTTGGCAAATGCATCCCCAGACGTCGGTAGATGCATGCTGAGACGTCGCCAGATGCATGCAGACGTCGGCGAATGTATCTGTCGAAGTGCGTCCACACGTCTGTCGAACGCCAAACTTTCGCGCTGAAACCTTTTGATCCGTGTCACAAAGACCGACAGCAAACGGATTTGTGGCGGATGCATCTGTCGACGTTGAATACTCACGACAGACGAGCAAATCACTCCATCTATACGTGACGTCAGCGGTTGCGTCTAACGATTACGTCTGCCGACACTTCTGCCTACGTGTATACGTGTTGAGGGGCTATAACGCTATACATTATTATATAGACTAAGTATATAGCACCTTTACATAATATAAGATATAAAAACTAATGTAATTGAGCAGATTTTTAACGCTAAGCAAGTTATTATTATACGCATTAGCATTTGCTCGTACAAAAACAAAATTATACATCATACAAAAACAATGAAATGATTATATTATGTTGAAATGAAGGAAATTAACATACATAAAAATAAACCATTTAAATTTTAAGATGGCGTCCAACTACCTATATGATCGAGACAGAATGTGATGCAAATATGTTGTGTTTGGTCTGAAGTAACAAAAAAGTTTAGTCAATCATAAGGTGATACCCCGGGTGGTCAAAACGGATTACACGAAAACAAATAAATTATGTCGAAACGACATATTCTATCCCTTTCATAATTAAACGTGAGAGAGAGATGGCGCCATCTTTAAAGGTTTCTATTTTTAAATTAACAATCTACAATAAAATGGCTTGGAAGTGCAAAAATTACGATGTTTACGCTGGACCATTTTATAATTGCTCGCAAAAGGTGTTTTCGATGAGTAATTTACACTTGAGACGTAGCCGTGAAATGTAAAATTGGAATCGTACTATGTATTAAAGATAATATACTTAAATATAACAAATGTAGTCGTGATAATGAAAAACCATACGTTTAATGGAGTCGTGGAGTCGTCTTGTACTATAGTGTAAATAAAGTGGTCATTTTTGTTAGGAAATTATTATGAGAATTTGAAACAATTTCGTTATGTTATCCTAACATCAAAACATTTTTTTACGACTAACCAGTTCAAAAATAGTTTGACTAATTTGAATAAATGAATAATTATTTATGATTTATATTAAAAGCATTTGATTGTACTTTAAGATCACATCACTTACACCTAGTTAAATTTTCAAAGATAACAAAATTATTGACATAGAACGTTTTAAGACACCAATCATGCCGCATACAGCATTGAGAACATTTCAATTTTACTTATCTGATATAATAAATTTTAAAAATATTTGGTTCATATGAAAACATTATGGTTTAAGGTTACAAATAGTTATCCTAGACTAGAATAAAGTGTTAAATATTTTTCAAGAACACTTGGGTAGATTGAAATTAGCTAAGGAATTTATTTAAATTTTTATAATCAACTAACTTCAATGGGCCCACGTTATTACTTGAATAAAAGTAAGCCCAATTAAATATAAGAAAATATATTCACCTATTCATTTAGGGCTGGCACAAAAGAGTGGCTCTTAATATATAAAAAATAGATTTCAATTGTAAAATATAAATTTAAATGTTTATCGCCATTTAAGTTGATTATTATTCTTAAAATATATTATAAAAATATATGTACATGATTGCATAATAATATTATTTTTATTTACACCATTAATTAATCTTATTATACTTATTTAACTTAGTATACTAATTTAATGCATTTCAATTCAACAAAAAAATATTGGAAGACAGTAGAAACATTTCTTATAAAAATATTTCGTGAAGTATTATTTTGGAGTACATACAGAATTATTGAAGTGAAATCTTTTTTAGCATCGTTGTGATTTGAAAGTCGATGAATCGAAAAAGCGACAGTAAAAAAAGACAGACACATAAATTCATAAGATTTAACGTGGGAGAGAATGAGATAGGAAGCATCATACAGTGTTCCTTATGTTCGTGATTTTTGAAGTTTTCACTTCTACCACGTGTGAATTGTTATTGTATACATAAGACTGAATTAAAATAAACCAAATCAAAATCATTCCATATATCCACAGCTGGACATGATCTCTCACGAGCGCATCCAACTTGGACGGACATCGTCATCCCAACTAATTAGAGATACCAACCCTAATACATTAATCAGACAAAATATATATATATTTCGTCATTTATACGTTTTTAGTGTTAGTAAAGAATACGAAGAAAGAAACTCAATAACAAACGATAAATTACGGAGTGTAGGACCATGTCATATGGGGCGAAAGTTAAAAAGTGTCCCGCTCCGAGTAACAGAAAAACTACGATATGAATATAGTTGTTGTAATGACTAAAACGTCGGAAAAACTACGATAACAATACGAACATAATTGTTGTAATGACGTAGTCTAAGATGTTTTAGTAAATATAACCAAAATACTGCAGACAGAAAGTGATTTTTAAATGAGACATAATAGTGCAAAGCGCTAGCGTCTAGAATAAGGGAAAAACTACGATATGAGCATAGTTGTTGTAATGACTTGAGTAGTCTTTACGAACACTTTTCGTTCACAGAGATGGTCCTCCTTGTCTCTACACTCCATACAATAAATACAAAAAGACTATACATGTCCATAGACAACTGTCAATATTTATACAAACCTTCTAGTATTATTGATTACGATTAATATATTACAATTACTTTTCACATTATATGTAGTAAAATATGATGTCAATATATAAAAACATATAGTTATTAGAAAATATTATTCTTTCTCATCAATTTTCTGAATACATTACATATTCCGTATAGGAATTTGTCACTTTTAATAATCACTACACACACAATTATAGATTAAACACGTCACGACATAAAAACTAATAATTACGGTTACATTTTAAATTATTCTGTAAATATATTATAATTGACATTTGACATAGACAATCGTTGTTTTTGTAAACGATATTGCGACTCGATGGAAAACTATAACGACTTTTTACGTTTAACACTTAATAACAACCAAATCTTACGTTAGGTAAAGCTATCATGGACGTAAGTCCTTTATTTATTCATTATATAATAGATGAAAATGTTGCCATCACTAAGTTTTTTACACGATTTCTTAGTCGAATACCTTTCTAGTCGTCAATATTAGTGGTATCAGTCATTAAAATGTTAAAAGAATCCTTTAGAATGTTGATACTTGAGGATTGCGATGTACAAATTTTCCTTAGAGCTATATCATTATTTCATAATCAACCTCAAAGTTACTAAGATCACTACTTACAAAAAACTCATAAAGAGAGAAACAACAATATACATGTGTGTTCTATTCACGATAAATACGAGGCCGCTATCGTTCTACAGTACTAAACCTTAGACCAAGATAACTCAAAGAGAGAGATGGCTATAGTTTTGTCACTTCTTTAACGATGTTATGCTGCGTATGTATGCGCGCACGTAGTTCAGTCACGATAAATGATTTCGCTGCCCCTTGCCAGCTCTACTAAGATACAATGCAAGACCAAGATAGCAATAGTTTTCTCGCTTGAATTTACATGTACCACTTTGCTGTCCCTTTCACGCTGTACCAAGGTTACTCTCCAAAGCGAGATAGCGAGTTTTCTCACCTCAGTTCACACGATGGTATACAGGTTATGTGCGCGCTCACTTGACAATGAACACAACATCGCTGTCCCTCTCTAGCTGGTCGTCGAGGTGCGCGGCGGAGACGCCGGCGGCGCAGCACAGCTCGTCGAGGCAGACCAGCCCATTGTAGGTGCGCGCACTGGTGCTGTGTTCACTGCGCGCCGACGAGTTGTCGTTGTGGAGGGTGATCGGGTACTGGAAGGGTATTTGAACTTTGACAATGGTTGACGTACCTAAAAGCAGTCCCCACCATGGTTCAGGCCTTGACGTGGCGGTGGGGCTCAGTCGCCAAGGGTGAGCCCAGCACCTTGAGCGCAGCTAATTGAGCCGACTTTTTGTACCCCCTACAAGAAGAGGGGACAAAGAACAGGGGGCAAAGGGCGAGGACGGGAACTTCTCCCCATTGTACTGTCCCGTTCATTGGGAGGGGTTGTTCTGTGTTGCGGGAAAACCCCTCTGTGGAGGTAACGTCGGTCATTAGATCCGGGGCACCTCACCAAAGGCGGCATTGGTGGCACCGCCCTGGGTTTTAGTGGGTAGAGCTGCGTTCACTTACCAGCTTTCGGGCGCAGCGAGTCCTACATACCCGCGTGGGGAGACCCACTCCCCAGCGGGATGCCTCAGAGCATTTCCCGGCGTTGAAGAAAAAAAAACCTTATATATCAGTCCTTCACAAACACAATTTTATTACAGATAGTAAAATATCCACAACAGCGAGGACACGGCTCTATGTTAATGCGTGCAAATATGAAATACTTATTTTGAGCAATCGAAACAATACATCAGACCCTGACCTTGTACACCCTCCGTATGAGCCCCTCGAGCACTCCGAACAGTACCAGTTTCCTCTCGTTGATGTGCAGGTCTTGCGGCTTCATGCGGCGGCACAGGTCCCGCACCGTGCTGCCGTACGTCATGGCCGCGTACATGCGAAACACGTCGCTCACCCGCGGCAGTTGGCGCGCTGTGAATGAATGAATAAATTAATGATTAAATAAAAGAAAGAATAAATAAACGAATGAATTAATGACATTCTCCCGGTTTATTAAGATTTTAACATGCCAGACGTTTCGATTACTCTACAGAAACTATGCTCACTGGAGGAAAGCCCGCTTTGTCTTAAGATCACCCAATCGGGAATGTAAAACTGAATAAACCGCGATATTTTTTACAGCATAATTAGGAAGGCAAACGAGCAGTCGAAACCTTTTCGTGACTATCGACGCCCATACACATCCACACAACCAGAGATTATGCAGACGCGTTTCTCTCCTTTTCCCTATCGTTACCCATGGGGGGGGGGGGGGGGCAATGGGTAACTGGAAACACACAAGCCGCACGAAACGCAACAACATAGCTGTCATTTGCCGCCGGTGTTATGTGAGCGAGAGGTACCGGTAAAAGTCAACCTTACGGTATGCGATATATCCAGGTTTGTTTACTCATTATGTACGAGATGGGCTGTGTGGTCGGTGGAGATAACAATACGTTACAAGTAGTAACAATGTTTAGACGAGGCACGTGACCAACACGCGCGCCGCACGAGATATGCTATCAGCGGAACTAATGGGATTCACCTCCCTACAGTACCACAATACATCTTGATCCAAGGTCGCTAGATGGTGCACGTGCACAGGGTGTGTTAAGATGGGCACCATTGGCCCAACTTCCCCTCCAAGACTGAAAGACTGAATATCTTAGTATGAAGTTTCCTTGTCAAGGGGAAGGGCCATGCTGCTTTGCAGCCGAAATGGGCCGGCACGACCGGGGTGGTACCTCTCGCTCACATAACACCGGCGTCAAGTGACAGCTATGCTGTCGCGTTTCGTACGGTTTGTGAGTTTCCGGTGGCCCATTGGGAGGAGGAAGGGAAAAGGAGGGAAACGCATAACTTTTGGTTGTGCAAATCCCACTAAAACCCGGCGAGTGCCACAAGTGCCGCCTTGGTGAGGTGCCCCGGATCTGTTAAGCTAACAGAGCACCTCGACGGCTAGTCAGTCCCGCAAGGGACCGACGCCACCTCCACAGAGGGGTTGTCCCGCACCACAGAACAACCCCTCCCAACGTCGGGACAGTACAATCGGGTGAGGTTCCCATCCTTACCCCTTGCCCCCTGCTCTTTTGTCCCCTCCTCTTATAAGAGGAGTACAAAGAGCCCCCTCGGCTCAATTAGCTTCGCCCAAGGTGTTGGGCTCACCCTAGGCTACTGAGCCCACCGCCACGTCAAGGCCTGAACCATGGTGGGGAGGGTCTAAGACACTAAGGAATCAACGAACGCCGTGTTCGGGAAGCTGGGGTGATACGGACTAGATGGGATAACATTTTTTGGGCAGTAGCGTAGAATCCTTCCATCGAGCATATAACCGAATAGGGCGGTAATGTTATGTATTTTGTATGAAAACAAATTCTGCCAAATTTGTGCTGCGTCGCTGCGCCAGTTCTGCGCTATGATTGGCCGATGGGACGCAGATCACTGGTTGGTTGAATTTCTTTTACGTCAGTGACAAATCACTGACCAGTTTCGGAATTTTATGACTCACATTACTACTCTATCCGGTTATATGCTCGATGAATCATTCATACCAAAAACAGAACATTCTTACACAGAGCAGTGTTCAAGTAGAGGACTGACGGATTTTCAGTACGACCATGTACTAATAAAATAACATAATAGGAAAGTTGAGGAGGAACTTATAACGTAGCGTAAAACACACCAACCCATTTTGGATTAGTGTGTTTTGGTTTTGGAGGACAAAGCCTCCTCGCGTGAATTCGAGGAAGCCGTGTCCAGTACTCACGTGATCTGGCGCAGAACTCCTGGCACTGTCGCTGCAGCCCCGCGCACCGGGTCAGCTGTCGCAACTTGGGTGTCGCGCTGTATATCTATAAACAAACATCCTTCTTATCTATACTAATATTATAAAGCTGAAGAGTTTGTTTGTTTGTTTGAACGCGCTAATCTCAGGAACTACTGGTCCGATTAGAAAAATTCTTTCAGTGTTAGATAGCCCATTAATCGAGGAAGGCTATAGGCTATATAACATCACGCTGTGACATATAGGAGTTGAGTAACGCGGGCGAAGCTGCAGGCAACAGCTAGTAATATATATTGATAAAAAAGAGTTTCTTTGTTTAAAAGGGCTTATCTCAGGAACTACCTATATTTTTTTTTTGAGGGTGAGGAGAGGGCCGGCCCTCACATTAATAGAACCGAGTTCAACTCGTCGACCGTATTGGGTTCTTTTAGTTCTAATAAAAAGTTAATAAACATTAACGCGTCAGATAGGCGATGCCCACCGCGGGGTGTCGAGGGGGGCCCCGCCCAACAACCCTCATCAAGACCTCCTGTGGCGGACGCTACAACTCCGACCGGCGGAGTGGGCCCCAGTATCGCTGGCGCCATCTGCCGGGTCCTCACACCAATGAGCCCACCCGGTAGGGGTAGACCGCCTGGGGCCCCACTCCACCCGACGGTGACGCGGCACAGTCCCGCCACTGATACACAACCGACGCCAGGAGGCCGTGTGGTCGCAGACTGCACGGTAGGCGGGGGGCAACCCCCCAATCAAAAGTGAGCCGAATGGGCTCACACTAATCCGTTGAAGCATTAGGGCCTTCGGGCCATTAGCATAGATCCATCCGAAAAAAAAAAAAAAAAAAATTTTTTTTTTGCAATTCACAATCATTTCGGGGAAAATGAAATTCAGTTTTGGGGAATACGGGGGGAACCACTAGTATTCACATATTTTACTGCCTAGCTGTTATCCAAAACTTTTTGTAAGAAGTAGTGCCATGCTGCCTGCCTGCCCGTGCGGGAGGATAGGGAAAAGGAAGGCAACCCATCAGCATAAGTTTTGGTTGTAAGGATGGGCGTCGGTAGTCACCATACGCCTCCGAAAGCTCTTTTGCATGACATAATAAAACTTCACCCGCGTTAATATAAACTTCAGCAATATCCGGGGTGATGATGATTATTTACGCTAACGTACGGTTCTTATTAAGTATATCCTAAATGAATTCAAAGAAAATCCCTTTGCTAGTTTTTTACTGTGATTATTCACTATAGTACAAACTACTACAAACAAACTCCACTCCGAAAGTAAATGCCGTAGGGTGTAGGCAAATTACCTGAATCGATTTTTTTCGGAAGCTATGAATTAATGAACAGAAAGAAATCGCAACTTTTTATAAAAAACTTATTTGATACCCATTTCAAAGGCTTTTTAACAATAATTATGTTAATTAACGAATAAAATGGCAACCCATTATTTATTTTAATTAGAGAACCTGTCAGTTATCGTGAAGCATAATGGATGTTTACCTTTTGTGAATAATAAAGACCTATTTTTCTTTTCATCTCTAAACATTTAAATAGGAAATTATTTTCTTATACCTCCGTGAATTGTTCTCGTAAAAATAAAGGTAAAGTAGAGATGCTGCTAATAACAGTGGAATTATACTTTACGTAGACGTTCCTAAATACTTTTATTCTTCCTCAGAACTCGCCAGATTACGTTGTCACGTCTTTCTAACTAAAGAACTTGTCTTAATCACCTGGGTTCTCCTTGTGTAGCGTATCTAACTTTATAAAAAAAAAATATTAAATAAAGTAGCAAGCTTGGTCGGTGGCCAGCATCGAGCATATAACCGGATAGAGTACTAGTAATGTGAGCCATACAATTCCGAAACTTGTCAGTGATTTGTCACTGAAGTAATGGCAAATCAACCAACCAGTGATCTGTATGTACGTCCCATAATTTAAGATTTTTATAATATAATACACATATTTAATACACATCCATGACCCAGGGACACAGAAACCTTTTTGTTCCCAGGCGGGATTCGAATCCGCGACCTCCGGCTTGAGCGCGCTAACCATTGAGCCACAGAGGTCGTCCAATTACTACCTATGTTCTTGTTAAGCAGGCGTTGACAGGTGCGCTCGGGCTGCAGTGCAAAACGGTTGTTGATATAAAGGTGTAAAGGTGCCCCTTGATATGAAGAGTGCGGAACTCACGGCGCAGTACTGGAAGATAGGCACGAGCGTGACGACCCCGTAGTAGACCAGGTTCTGGACGCAGGCGCGCACCAGGCTGATCTCCACGTCCGTCAGCGCCGCGATCTTGGCGATGTGGTTGAACCCGTCGATGTACGGCAGCAACTGGAACAAATAACGTATTTACTAAATGGAAAGAAACCTATATAGATATACCTGTAAAGTTGATTTATATATTACTAGCTGTTGCCGGCAGCTCCGCCCGCGTTAACTTTTGTCCAATAAATGGAATTTTTTTCCATTTGCTAGGTGGGCCACCCTTAACACTTAGGGGTATGAAAATTAGATACCTATTCTCGTACCTACTGATATATTAAACTACAGTCGGCCAACGGACACGTCTAGACAGAGAATTCGCGCGGGGTGTGCGGGGTGAAAGGGCAGCGAGCCCAAGCTGCCATACACTAGCTTGGGACATGTCAGTCAGGGGTGTCGCTTTCTATTTTGATTATTTTAAGTGTTTGGTTTGAGTTGTATTTATTAATGATGGTTCATTCTTTATGTGCTGTGAGATACTGCATGAGAGATTGTTGGAAATAGTATTGGAAATCAATTATATCAACATTTAAAGAACATTAGTTTAAATACAAAACCATGCGCCTGCTTCCCCACACTGACGTCCGCTATACTGTGCTCGGTGTCTGTAATTGCACTGATTCTGGTTTTGATAAAAAATAAAAATCGACTGACGATCACGCTACGTTAGTATAGTCTTCCCATCACGATTTAGGTCTTGACGTGGCGGTGACGCTCAGTAGCCTAGGGTGAGCCGCTGCACCTTGGGCGAAGCTAATCGAGCCGAGGGGGCTCTTTGAACCCCTCTTATAAGAAAAGGGGACAAAAGAGCAAGGGGCGAGGACGGGAAACTCACCTCATTGTACTGTCCCGACGTAGGGAGGGATTGTTCTGTGGAGCGGGACAACCCCTCTGTGGAGGTAGCGTCGGTCCCCTGAGGAGCTGACTAGCCGTCGAGGTGCCCTGTTTACTTATTAGATCCGGGGCACCTCACCAAAGGCGGCATTGGTGGCACTCGCCGGGTTTTAGTGGGTAGAGCTGCGTCCACTTACCAGCTCTCTAGTGGTGTGCAAATAAACTATTTTATGATAACGTGCTATGGACTATAAACTATATTTTTCTAGCGCGCTGTTTTATAGACTATATTATAACGTGTAGTCGCAAGACTAGAATTACGTAACTCGCGTGAGCCGGCCGGGACGTATAAACTATAAATTATAACGTTTAGCGTCTACGATCTAGCAGTTATAAAGTTATAACTACGGCCTACGCTAGCCGCCTCGCTACATGCCTAATGTAGCGAGGCGCTACGTTATAGCGCCGAATAGGAATTTATATAGCGTACGCTATACGTTGAGTATGAATAGCAAGCTACGTTATGGCGCTATGCGTTATATTAACCACCACTACAGCTCTCGGGCGCAGCGAGTCTCACATACCCGCCTGGGCAGACCCACTCTCCCGTGGGACGCCTCAGACGCCTTAGTATAGTCTCGCGGTAAACTTGTAACAACTTTTGTCACATGAGGTAGTCTTCAGCTATTAGTAATAAAGGTCCACCTAAATCCACAAATGTTCCATTCAATATTTGATATATTGATACTGATCAATTGCCAAAAATCAACCGTTTTGGCGTCCATTGTTACCTCTGAACCGAAGAAAAACAATGATTCATTCGCTAATGATAAACAATTAATGATTCAGAAGCAACAAGACAATGGAACATAAATTATTGGAAAGTCACACACAGACCGCATCATTATTGCTAATAGTCTAGTCAACGAGTGCCCTTTAGGTCACAACTTTGTCTTCGTCTCGTAAAAATATGGTTAAGGTCAATTCGGAATCCTCTTCTTATTCTCCAATTTTTTTTATTTTTTATTTGGCTACAAACAAAGCTTCAGTTTTATAACATTAGTAAAATATTATATAGATGAAAGGGTTTCACAATCGCAGCACAGACAGTGAATAACAAGTTAAAAATTACTAGCCACTACCGTGGAGACTTTCCTTACAGCACACGACAACACGAGAGTATTATTGAATCGAATATAGAATCAAATCGAATTTATCGAAACATCTATGAAATTAATCATGAGTATCAAGTCCAACGCTTGCAAAAGTATCTTCTATACTTCTATACTAATAATATAAAGCTGAAGAGTTTGTTTGTTTGTTTGAACGCGCTAATCTCAGGAACTACTGGTCCGATTTGAAAAATTATTTCAGTGTTAGACAGCTTATTTATCGAGGAAGGCTATAGGCTATATAACATCACGCTGTGACTTATAGCAGTTGAGTAAAGCGGGCGAAGCTGCAGGCCAAACAGCTAGTAAAGTATATTTACCGGAGGGAGGCTTCCACTGTGCCGCGCACCCGTGTGCTTGGGTACCACCATACAAGCAGTATATCTTATATATAATATTTTCTCCCGTGACACAGCTGTGCTCTGTTTCGAAGAGAAGGGCAGGACAGGCAGTGTAATTACGGACACAAAGACTTAACATCTTATGACTCAGGATAGACAACACGAATGAGTTGCCTTTTTTCTTCTTTAACGCCGGGAATTGCTCTGAGGCATCCCGCGGGGGAGTGGGTCTCCCTACGCGGGTATTTGGGACTCGCTACGCCCAAAATCTTGGTAAGTGGACGCATCTCTACCCACTAAAACCCGGCGAGTGCCACCAACGCCGCCTTTGGTGATAGTACAATGGCGTGAGGTTCCCATCCTCGCCCCTTGCCCCCTCTTCTTATAAGAGGGATATAAAGAGCCCCCTCGGCTCAATTAGCTTCGCCCAAGGTGTTGGTTAACTTGTTTGTTCATGGGCGACGCTGACCACTCATCATCATGTGGTGTGCCCTTTCGTCTGCCCCTCTATTTATCCAAATATCATAAAAATTTAAAAAAAAAAAACAAAGCTTAAAAACCTCCACATATTATAAAACACTCCGTAATATAAACATACATTACCTCACCGATCAACGGAAGGGTATGTCGAAATGTTTACAAACTGCGTTTTATTAGCGCAAGAGGCTTTTCAGCTGAGGGCACGATCCCTACTGTTGGTCTATTATAAGTAAACACATTATCGAACCAAACCTTTTTCTTGGTAAACAGACGAAAAGCCTTCCCGCACCTTTGTTGATCGGGGTGGATCAGTAAGGGATTGAATGTATATTATGATAATGTAACTATCGAAATAATATCATCAATTCGTTTCTACAAAGTTTTTGTGGCAGGCCGAGTCTCAGACATAGGTAAGAAGACCTACACCGCGCCGGTGGGAGGAATACGCTGTGCCACGGGGAAACGCCTTAACACGCCGTCGACGGCCCTGGGTGGGGTCCGGTGGTGTGTGTGACTCGCGGCATATGTCGGTGCCGAATACCTACTATATCCCTGCGATTCCGCCTTTGGCGCGGTGCCCCAGATCTGTTGAGTAACAGGGCACCTACCTCAACGGCTATTCAGTCCCCAAGGGACCGACGCCACCTCCACAGAGGTCCCGCACCAAGGAACAGTTGCTTCCAACGTCGGGACAGTGCAATAGGGTGAGGTTCCCATCTCCTCGTCTCTCCCCTCGTCCCCCCTACACTTTTGTGCCCACTTCTTATAAAAGAGGTACAAAGAGCAGTCCTCGGTTAAATTTGCTGCGCCCTAGGTGCTAGGTTCACCTTAGGCGACTGAGTCCCCCCGCTACGACAAAGCTTGAACAATGTAACAACTTTTCTAAGGTAAACCGCGATAAAATCCGTTAAAGATGTTTTATTATAAGGAGTGAAATTCGTAGCTGTTTTCTAATGTTCCGGAACATACCTCAAACAAGAATCTTTATGTTAAATAGAGCATGTCACAATTATAATTATTAATGACATATCAAGCGCGGTGGCACAATCTATTAATATAAACGAATACAACACCTCATTAGCACGAAAAATCGATTTATATTCAAACCAGATGTTGAAAATTTAATACCGATGTAGCGCCATCTGTCCATATTGCTGATCGAATTTCGATAACATTTATTGAGAAGATTGTTTAAAAATCATGATCAATGACCTCGAATACGTCACATTATATAAAATAATAGTCCAATTCACTTGGTCCTCAATCTATTTTTTTTATACAAGAGGGGGCAAACGGACAGTCGGTTCATCTGATGGTAAGTGAAAAGCGACATCCACAGACACCCGCTATACCAGGGGATCAGCAGGTGCGTTGCCGGCCTTTCAGATATGAGTATGCTGTTTCTTGAAGCTCCCTAAGTCGTATCAGTTCGGATTATTATTATATTATCCAAAGAACTTCGCGACCTTAAAATACTTTCACATATATGTACGTATGTGAAAATTATCTACTGACATTTATTCGCTCCAACACTAAACAAAAACGACACGGAATCATGTCGAGATACAAACGAACATAATTACATCCTTATTAAGGTAAAAGAACATCAAAAACGAAATTATATTTATAGACTTATTTATTTCCTCGTGTATCGCATTAACGTTTCAAATGTTAAGTGTTTGGTACAAGGCACGAGAGGCTGTAAAATAACGCTGGCCTAGCATGCGCGCACGTCAAAAGGAGACGGTCCAAAATTGTATGGGTTGGTCTACTTTTGTACATGTAATGAGATGAAGGAAAGAAAATATTGAAACAGTTTTGATTATATTATTTTGTTATTATAGTATTTGTTATATCCATGAATTCATCTCAATTTCAGTGGAAGAATAATTTAATGTTTCCAAGATTTGCAACACTACGTGTTTAAAAAAATGGCGTATGGCGTATATTCCTTGGTGTTATATGCACAAACTACATAGAGCACAAAACAATATGACCCTAGCGGGACATAGAGAATACTATGTCATATGTCAAATGTAAGGAATTATGTCATTGTTCGATATGCATCTGTCATCATTTGGTTTGTCATTTGTCAGAAATGACATTTAGTAAGTAATAATCATCCATGAAGTTAGGAAATAAGAGGAGATGCCCCTTTCTTTAAACTTACAGTTGTAAGTGACTGCCTGATCCGCCATCTTGAGTGCCCTTTTCATAGTAGTATTCTCTATATAGTTTGTGGTTTTGCTCTCAAAACCCTAGCAATGGTAGCCATGTTAAGTGCCGATTTGAGTTGTAGGTTACACCTTTTTTTCGTAGGTATGCCCAGTCCTTCTACATATATTAAGTCTATGTTATCATCCGTCTGAAGAGCACCATCTTCATTAAGAATTGCCAACAAGTTAAAAAACTTGAAATATATTTTTATTTTTTGCATGTAAATTACTTTCTTAAACTAATTTATTTTATTTTTAATGAAATCTATGTATTTTTTCTCTATTTATGGTACACTGTACAAGATCTCTGTCTACAGTTAGCTAAGATGCGTTTTTTTTAAATTTTAAGGACAAGATAAAGTAATTTAAACTTAAATTAATAAAACCGGGTGCCTATTTCTTGTATACCGTGGCGTTTCCCTACTGAGATGTAGCTATATACGTACATCTACTATTGTATAACAACATTTAATTATAATGTGTATTCATTTATTAGACAGTAATAAAAGGTAACCGATCGGGAACAGTTGTTTAATTCTACACCACGTCCCTTCACTACTATAATTATATAATTTCGGTATTCGAAAAGTGTTCTCGTAGTAGTTAGTACTCTTTGTATTACGTGGTATTACTCAAGAAAATACTCGAAGTAGACATTATCTCTCCTCTCTCTCAAGCTGGTAAAAAGAAAGCTGGTAAGTGGACACAGCTCTACCCATAAAAACCCGGCGAGTGCCACAAATGCCGCCTTTGGTGAGGTGCTCCGGATCTAATAAACAAACAGGGCACATCCCTGCACAAACCCAGCACCTTCGTCCAAGGTGCTGGGTTCACCCTAGGCTACTGAACCCCACCGCCACGTCAAAGCCTAAAAACCATGGTGGAGGTTGTACGCATGCTAGCCCAGCAGGTGCGTTTACGGTTTCGCTGTCACAATCATTATCAGCTTGATCATTCCACTGACAGGAGTCTTGTGTAATCCCGGCTGCATGGGTACTACCATCTTGCTTGTTTCTCCCGTCAAACAGCTTTGCTGTGTTTCGGAGAAAAGAACAAGACAGGCAGTGTAATTACTGGCACCGAGACTTAACATCTTATGTCTCAGGATAGGCAACACATAAATAAGTTGCCTGGGCTCGTTCCAGGTAAACTAGTTTATGTTCATGGGCGACGTCGACCACTTTCCATCAGGTGGCACGTTTGCCAGTTTGCCTATCCAACTAACATAAAAAGAAAAGAAAAAAAAACTTGATGCTACATTCCACCGCTACCTCTCATACCTTACGACATGTTACATAGTTGACATATCGTCAGTAAACAGATTGTGAGTGGAGCTCCGATAAACTCGTGCCCAGTAAACAACACGCTTGCATATCATTATACACTAGCTGTGCCCGCGTCTTTGCTCGTGTAATCCGATTTAACTACAGATTGACAATTGAAAAGGGGGTATAGGGAAAAGGAGGGCTATACATCTGCATAACCTCCGGTTGTGAGGATGTGTATGGGCGTCGATAGTTGCCAAACGGCTTCGACTGCTCGTTTGTCTTCTTATGCTATAAAAAAATGGCAAATAATTGGTGACAGCACCTGTTTTCTGAATTATTTTAATTTCAAATGGATTCAGAAAAAGCCAACATTTAACAACATTTTTAATATTTCAAGTGTTGAAATCTATTCCGGAATTCCGTCAATATTCCTTCTAGCTTAAAATGTCTTTCAATAATTTTTTTAAAGATATAATAACACAAAAATTTTTTGGAAATTCGGGTACCACATTTATCGAGAGCCAGGCACAAACAATTCTCCCAAGAGCCGCGGCAACCTGCGGCTCTTCCGCTATCTTTTATAACTTGGATTTAATAAAAGATAAATATGATTCTGGGATATTGAGCTACTTGTTGTATAATCTTTATATATATAAATTGTTCTGTACGTGTGTACGTCACTGAACTCCTCCTAAGCGGCTGGACCGATCTTGATGATTTTTTGTGTGTGTTCAAGTGGATTCGAGAATGGTTTAGATTCATAAAAAAATAAAAAATATATATTTAAATATTTTGTACAGGACAACGTCTGTCGGTGCTACTAGTATAATATAAATATTAACAATAATTAGTATACATTTTATTATTTTAACTTTAATGTGATGGACTACGATCAGTGTAGTTGGAGAGGCGCCTCGTATTATATTTAAAAAGGCAAAATCGAAAGCGAGTGAGTCATAAATATTTGAGCAGTTGATCTAAAACCAACAGGAGTTGTTTTACCATTTAGGTACTGTTTCACTTTGAGCTAGCCACGAACAGGTTTCAATATAGCATTCAAATGACACTGGCCGAGTCCGTACAGTTACTACGCAGACGAGAGTGAAGTAATGTTTTAAGTAACATGACGGTAGATGGTCCCCACCATGGTGCAGGCCTTGACGTGGCGGTGGAGCTCAGTAGCCTAGGGTGCGCCCAGCACCTTAGGCGAAGCTATTTGAGCCGAGGGGGCTCTTGTACCCCTCTTGTAAGAAGAGGATTGAACTGTCCCGACGTTGGGAGGGGTTGTTCTGTGGTGTGGGACAACCACTCTGTGGAGGTGGCGTCGGTCCCTTGGGGGACTGACTAGCTGTCGAGGTGCCCTGTTTGCTCATTAGATCCGGGGCACCTCACTAAAGGCGGCATTGGTGGCACTCGCCGGGTTTTAGTGGGTAGAGCTGCGTCCACTTACCAGCTTTCGGGCGCAGCGAGTCCCACAAACCCGCGTGGGGAGACCCATTCCCCGCGGGTTGCATCAGAGCATTTCCCGGCGTTAAAGAAAAAAATATGGTAGATGGTCAAAGTCGCCCATGAGCATGAACTAGTTCACCACGGAACTTAATTACACCCAAACAGGAATATATTTCGAACTAGCTGTTAGCCCCGGCTCCGCCGGCTTTAGTAACTCAGTGATAGTCTAGCGTTACGCTGGTGAAAGAACGTCTTAAATCGGAATATTAGTATGGACAAATAACAATACCAATAAACTGCTTTGCAGCTCAATTGGGCCGGCACGACCGATGATGGTTTAATACCGGCGTAAAGTGACAGCTATGCTGTCGCGTTTCGTACGGTTTGCTAATTTTTAGTGGCCCATAGGGAGGATAGGGAAAAAGAGGACAAAGAATCTGCATAACTGTTAGTAGTACGGATTCTTATAGGCGTCGGTAGTCAGTCACCATACGGCTCCGACTGCTCGGTTGCCTCCCTATGACATAAAAAAACACAAAAATTCAAACAATAAACATACATAAACATTAAAATAGCAAAAATAACGAAAATAATAATTCCAGTAATGGCTCAATAATAAAACTGTCAAAATGAATAAAAAAGTCAAATAGGCAATGTATACTGGTAGCTCTAAATGTATACTGGTAGCTCTAAATGTCATTGTAAAATTATTTCAAAATATACAGACAGAACATATGTAATATTAAAAGATTTTATTTCGCGTTTCTTGTAAAAGCTATAACAAGCCAGACTCACGCGCTGATTCGTATACAAGATTGATAAAAGCGAGAGGCACTATTAAACCACATATACTACACATGCTTACGGTTAATACGAAACTATTAAAAACAGTTTATGTGAGAAATAAAAAAATCTTTTTCAAAGAATTTAAATACGAGAATAGCCAAAATAAAGCGTAAACATCTTTGTAAAATGTCCAATGACCTTCGAATCCAAAAGGCAGTGCGACGCACAGCACGTTGCGTCTCACCGGGTCGAATAAAGCGGAGTGGCTTTAAAACTTTAAAAATATCCTGTGACTAAACTATTGATTCTATTGGTCCAATTTTTGGTGTGTAGCCTGAAAATGGTACATAGTATATGTGGTTTAATTTAATGCCTCTCGCTTTTATCAAACTCGTATAACAACCATGGGCACGTAAGGAGTCTTTTTCGTCCCCACCAAGGTTCAAGCCTTGTCGTGGCGGTGGGGCTCAGTAGCCTAAGGTCGGGACAGTACAAGGGGCGAGGATGGGAATCTCACCTCATTGAACTGTCCCCACCTTGGGAGGGGTTGTTCTGTGGTGCGGGACGATCCCTCTGTGGAGGTGGCGTCGGTCCCTTAAGCGACTGACTGGCTGCTGAGGTGCACTGTATGCTCAACAGATCCGGGGCACGTCACCAAGGGCGGCATTGGTAGCACTCGCCGGGTTTTAGTGGGCGGAGTTGTGTCCACCTTGCCACCTTTCGGGCGCAGCGAGTCCCACATATTTCGACTACACTGAATAGTGATTCAGATGACGTAGTGTCTTCAGTATTGACAGGTGACAGTGGTGACACACATCACCAGTACGATGACGATATCAATGCCCAATGATTGATGATGATTCAATGTTTTTTCGAATATGAACGTAGCCCGATATAAGTACGTCAGATCAAATTAAAACGCTGCACACTTTTCAAAGACCGATGACCATACAATATTGTAATAAGTTTGTTTCAATATCCTGATCAGGATAATCAGGATAGCACATCCAAGGAAGGCGTAAGACGCTCATGTTACCTACATCACTTGTATGGTGTCTAGTCTCTCACTCATTCAATTTTTTTTCTCTTAAATTCAGATAAGACTGACTCCCTCTAGCCGAGTAACGCAAGATACAATTCAAATTAAAAAAAGTGCAAATGAATTATGGTAAAGTGTGTATAATTGTGACTCAGGTGTAGTGTATTTACAGTGTCAGATCATGTTGACACACACACACACACACAAACACCAGCTCCGCGCCGGTAGCCGGTGCATCAGCTCGGCCTTTTTACACGTGTCTGTATCTACACAGTAGAATAGAGTACAACAATCGAGCATACAATTGAAATAGAACTATAATGTTATGTGTTTTGTATGAAAACAAATACCGCCAAATTTGTACTGCGACGCTGTGCTCGGAATGGCCGTCTGACGGTCGATGATTGGCCGATGGGACGTACTACAGATCACTGGTTGGTTGAATTTCTATTTCGTCAGTGACAAGTCACTGACGAATTTCGGAATTTTATGACTCACATTACTACTCTACCCGGTTGCTCGATGAGTGCAACACAAGGAGGATGGCCGTATTGTTACCGTTATATAAATTAATTAATTCGTTCATTTTTTATTCATTACCAGCCGATACATGCCCGTCTCCATTAACATCAAGACAGCCGTTCGCACTTGGCATTTAACTTCGGCTCTCAGGTGGGATGTCAATTTCTGCTACAGACGGAGATCTGTTCAGTCAACGAAACCTCCGTTTTCTCGAGTCTCTACTCTAAATCTCTATCGGCTCTTCGTATCATTCAGTTCATCAAACACGTTTATTAATCATTAATTAACCCCCTTTTTTTTCTTTAACGCGGGAAATGCTGAGGCATCCCGCGGGGGAGTGGGTCTCCCCACGCGGGTATGTGGGACTCGCTGCGCCCGAAATCTGATAAGTGGACGCAGCTCTATCCACTAAAACCCGGCGAGTGCCACCAATGCCGCCTTTGGGGAGGTGTCCCGGATCTAATAAATGGCAAACAGGGCACCTCGACGGCTAGTCAGTCCCCCGAGAGACCCACAGAACAACCCCTCAAATCAATATCGCAAGGGTTAACATTTGGGCATTATCCAAGGATTTTCCTTGCTGAACTCGAATAAAATTTTCAAAAATCTGCACAACACAAGTGTCGGTCCTATCTGCGCCCTCAGCTTACCCCCAGTCGTCTCACGCCGCGACGCTGATGAAGAAGACTCTCATGAATTATACACGCTATAATTTAGTCGCAGTTGATAGTTCATGGCTTTCCTTTTTGTTGAATATGGATGATGATGATTTTTCTTTAAAATGATCAATGCAGGATTAGAACCCGCTACCACGGGTATATTAGCTACTACCCATTCCTCACAAGTTCATAAATATATTTAAGTTAATATAACAGAGTTTTCAGGTGTTCTAATTGGGCAGATAAAAAGTAATAAAATTAATTGTACAGATAAAAAAGCCTTCCGTTTAGGCGCATGAAGGTCTCACATCTGACCTTAGCACGTTGCTAAGGGACCTCTAAAAGAACATCGGTACCAGAAGCTCACAGGTTTGATTATGTCAACAATTTTTGATAGGCAAACTAGCAGAAATAGTAAGGTCAACGTTGCCATGACCAACAGACGCGAGTTCACTTTTTTACAGTAGAAATAAGCAGGATGGTGGTGGTGGCAGACATTGTAACATCAACCCGCCAGACAGTACAGAAGTTTGCTCCAAGATAAATAGCCTAGTTCCTTAAAAATCGAGCTAGAAAATGTTAATATTTTTGCAGCATTTCAAATCTAAGTTCCGGATATTAGCGCGCTTAAACAAACACTCGTTTATAATCACGGGCGCGTTGACCACACACCATAATATCATCCACTCACATAAAAACAGATATATCAGATATAAAGATTTTGGTTGGTAACAAAAATAGCCGCGCCTAAATACCACCACATATACAAATAAACCGCGTGGGTATATTACGGACGGCGACCAATTCGAGAATCATAAAAAATGATATTTAGTAGACGATGTCAAAGTTTAACGATTACATACATACATACATACATACATACATACATACATACATACATAACATACATACATACATACATACATACATACATACATACAAACTCCCCCTTTATTTATACTGATTTTATTAAAGTGAACTTACAAACACATTATCTATACAAATTAATAAAATTGAAGTGTCTGTTTGTAATTTCAAATTAACAGTTCCTCACTAAATGCATAACGGCTGGACCGATTTTGACGGGATTTTCACTGGCGGACAGTTGATATTATAAGGAGTAACTTAGGATACAAAAATAATCATCACTTCGGTTGCGGCTGTAAATCTAAGTTAACGCGGGCGAAGCTGCGAGCAACAGCTAGTTATGAGTAAATTTGCTGCGGCGACTCTTCTCAGTGGGCTTAGAACTTAGATCACACTTAGATTCAATTGACATCTAATGAATTACTTTGTTCGTGGTATAAAGGCTTTTTATTAAGGGTAGCGCTTTGCCGCGCTACCGGCTTCATGGGTTCTTTCACGATCTTGCTTGTTTCTCCCGTAAAATAGAATAAAGCTTTGCTGTGTTTCGGAGAGAAGGGCAAGACAGGCAGTGTAATTACTGGCACAGAGACTTAAAATCTCATGTCTCAGGAAAATTAGTTGCCTGGGCCAGTTCCGGGTAAACTAGTTTATGTTCATGGGCGACGTCGACCACTTACCATCAGGTGGCACGTTTGGCAAACTCTCAAAAATCCAACTAACATAACAAAACACAAACTAGTTCCCTTTATAAGCTGCGAAGGGCTTTCGCGTGTTGAAAAAGAACTTCAAAATGACTTGACCGATTTTTATGTATGACCGATTTTGTGTGATTGTAATATCACACTGAAAAACTGACGCCACCATTTTCCGAAACATTACATCACTCACGCTTGGCCGTTTTAGCAGTCCAGTTAAACGTCGTTGATGATGGTGCAACCGTCTATTTCGGGTGGACAACCGGTGACCTACGTTTTGTTGTTTCCTAACAGTTTGCATACTCCACATTTATATTTTTGTCTCAATGTCCCCGTGGTTTCACTCGCTTTAAATTCAACTTTTTACAATAATATAAGATATAGGCTATGATTTATCCCTGTACTCCCACGGGAATGGTTAGTACACGGGAGAAACCGCGGGGCGCTGCTAGTATTATAATAATTACAGTGGGAGTACAGGGATAAATCGTATATCTTATATTATTGTAAAAAGTTGAATTTAAAGCGAGTGAAACCGCGGGGACCAACAATTATAACCTTGCTCTATGATTGGGCTCACATAAAAATTATATTATAATAATATATTAGTATACATTATAGCTTGGTATTTGGTAATGATGAATAATGATAATAGGTACAAAAAATAACTAAAAAAAAATTGTAACAGGTAAAAAACTTTGTAAGAGAGAGGAGCCGAATTGGTGACGATAGCGATGATACCACTCACTCACACAACACCGGCGTCAAGTGACAGCTATGCTGTCGCGTTTCGTGCGGTTTGTGAATTACGGCACGGTGGCCCATTGAAAAGGAGAGCAACGCATCTGCTTACTTTGGGTTGTGCGGATGTCTATGGGCGTCGGTAGTGACCACAAGGCTCCGACCACTCGGTGGCCTCCTTGTGACATAAAAAAAATATTATCAACCGAACCCCGCCCACTGGAACTAGACACGAGGTGTGATTTATCTTAAATATTTATTAAATTCATTAAGACAGTCCGCTTAGTATTAAAAAAATATTCAACGACACAATGCATTAAAATTAATCGCCGGTATTATTCAATATTTAGTTAATTAATTGTTTTACTAATATATAACACTTAACCCACGTAACCGTAGGTATATTAAATATAATATTATGACCTCCACAGTCCACACCAAAGTCTCCGTTTGTCCGCGCGTGTGTTGTTTAAATTATATGTTATTGCGAGTCGCGTCCTTGGACGAAGCGCCGCCCGCTTACAACTACACCGAGTAGGTACTGGATAAGTAATAAACTCACAGCGTTTAATTAATGATTCGTGAAGCGAGTACACTAGCCCTTTTAGCCTGAAACACAGGATTTCCTAGTTCAGGCAGTCAGTACATATATTGTAAATACCTAAGAAACGTAACATTGCATTGTAATTATAGATTTTATTGTACTTAATATGTAAGTTTCTGAAAAAAATAAAACAAAAAAAAAAGTTACACACAGCCCTCACGCGAGAGTGTTAAGTATCCAAAACGTCGGAATTATAAATAAAACAAACGAAAAATTTGTAAGTGTACAAGATAAGTCTAATTGGTCACTTGACGACACTCAAATCGGTGGTAGCTAGTTCGACCCCCGACAAATGTAGATGATTTATATTCATAATTTGTATATTCCATATAAATGATGATTCCATATGTATACATGTATTTATATGGATTTATTCAATTATGTTGGTTTATAATAATTTATTATTTATAATTACATGTAGTTTATAACTGATTTTTTTAATAATCTACTTCTATGTACCTAATAAATTTATTATTAATACAATAGTCGCGTATTAGATGGCGCTACACAAGATATTAACCCATGTCTACGAGACTACGCTCTACTCTCATTAATTTAGGGTCAATAAGCTTAACTTGCCCACTGACAAATGAAGTCAACTATTAAATAAACCATGAGTACTTTACTTATAAGGAAGTACAATCATTGGTGTCCTTGACGCATGCGGCACGAGTTGAGATCATATCAGTCAACTGTTATTTTGATGCAAGTGATAAGCCTTTTGACATTTTAACATGTTATTTATTCTTAGAGTATTCGCTGGGCTGGCATGGTGGGGGACACAAAAGTGGTGTCAGCACCCGCTGCGGACAATACCGAAAACTACGGGTGGCTTTTTATTATTTATGACCATAAAAATAACACGTGTGTCAGTTTAATTAAATAAATAAAATAAAATGGGTCATCAAAGTTGTTGTGTAGTCGATTGCAAAAATACTAGTAGAAAGAGTAATTGTAAATTTTATAAGTTTCCGGTTGCCAAGTGGAAATTAAATCAGAGAAAAAAATGGATAACTGCTGTTAAAAGGCAAAAGAAAGTAATACTATAACCTGTAACCGTATTATATAGAATAATATCATTGTAAATTTTATAAGTTTCCGGTTGCCAAGTGGAAATTAAATCAGAGAAAAAAATGGATAACTGCTGTTAAAAGGCAAAAGAAAGTAATACTATAACCTGTAACCGTATTAGTACATGTGTATATCGTGTAAGAAAACGGAGTAATAATTTAATTAAAATAAAGTTTATAAAAATACAAACAATGATAAATGTTGTATGTAAGTATTATAAAAATTGTTATTACATTCAATGATGTTGTGTAAGGCGTTGAATTGACTGATGCTTGTCGAATGACGCGCGATTTAATTAAATAAGTTTGATTTAATTTTCGATGTTCTTTAACATCTCTCATGTGCTCAGCCAGGACAAAATTTTTACCCTTTATCAGAGTCTGTGGTTGAAAAATAATATTATGTGTGATAGATTGAAAACCCGTTCTTAACACCAATTCCATTTTTTATCTGCAAAATTAAATAAAAAAATTAAAATTTAAGATACATTAGTTAATATATAATTATGTCAAATAGAGCTATCTGTTATTTTATATTATATTATTTTAGATTGTTTTTTAATATGTATTAATAATGATTTTTTATTCTATATTAATTTTACAATAAACATCTTGACAGATGTCTTAACCTAATTCACTTATTGAGACTTGTTTTAGTTGTTGTATTTATTTTACTTACTGTTTTTAGCTGACCCACGGAAAAAAATAATAATTTAATGTACACTCTGTTTAATATATCACATGTAACACTGAAAAAAATTTTTATCAAGTTTATTTTATTTTTTCAATTGCTACTTGGCATCCAATACATGTAAATTTTCTCAAAAGAGCCACCGTTAGTTGTATCGTTAGATGGCACTGAGGTCATGCACCCAGCGAATACATAATAATATATAGAGTGCTACTGTCACGCCGCTTCATTGTGCCGATCGTAAGCAGATGCGTTATATAGATATTTATCTATAGTAAAGCACTGAGAAAGTGACGTTTCATGCGTAATGCCTTAAAAATATCTATATTTTAAATTAGGATGATGAGGATGATGATGATGAATGATCATCATCATCACCATAATCCTCTATTCATCCACTGCTTAACATAAGCACCCCTCAATAAACGCCAAGACATAAATGTTATTGCTTTCTTTTATTTGCTTCCACGAATCATTCTTACAAATTGGCACTTCATATTTCACCATTTTAACATAAAAACAAATATGATGACAAGCGCCTGTTGTTTTGACACTGATTGAACGTTACCTCTACAATGGTTTTGTCTATGTTCAGACCGGTGCTTACAGTTCATAGTTCATACTTATATATTTTATACTCTTAAAGTTTAGAACACTTAATCTCGCGAATTAAAGCAGTACAACATGCTGATTAAATTTTGTCCTACTGAAAGTTATTTACGCTATTTTATATATTATATACTCATACACAAAGCTAGCAGATTATAGGCCTTTATCCAGCTTGCACATACAAAATATAAATGTCAGATAAAACAAACAAAGACAATATAATATTTTATAGGACCTTTACTAACAAATACAATAAAACTGAACAATTTGTTTGTTTGAACGCTAATCTCTTTACCAGTTGGATTACAAAAAATAGGTAGAGGCTTTTTTTATTTAAAAAAAAAGTTTCAATTTCAAGATAGAAATTTAGAGTATTGTCTGTTTTTTAATTAAGGCGACAAAGCCGCGGAAAATACCCAGTATAATATTTGCATTCCCTCTTCCGCCCCTCATTCGCACCGCTTACATAATCGTACATTAATGAGCTAAGAAATCTGTTTATCGGATGCGGCATCCGTGTCCCGATGCAACTGCCAAGTGGCGCGTGGCGGGCGGGGTGCTCCCGCTTTGGACGTACACGTGTAAATATGACGTAATTTACATACACTATTTATAATTTGAAAAACATTCGAGTATACTCTGTGGTGTGCACGCCTGCGATTGGTGTGCCGTGACGTCACAGATATTAATTCCTTTACCCAGACCGTGTTAACGAATCATATTATACGCCTGTTTGGTAGCTATATATCAACGATTATGTTAATTATTTATCGTACTCGGAGGCTATACATACAAAAGAACAGTACCGTTGAGATTTCCGATTCGAACTTTCAACACTAGTAGACCAAGAAAGGCCGTTAAAGTTAGGTAAACGCGTTTCCTAGACGTATTAGGAACCAAAAAGTCTTAAGGAACCTAAGGATGTAGGATTTTATGGAGTTCTATAAAGATTCGTAAAGTGAATTGTGGGTAAACAGGTTCGGATTGGGTTATCCGGGTGTAAATACCGCCTGTGGCCTGGCTGTCTCGCTGTCACCTAGAGACAGGCCCCCTATCTCGGAGATTAGCCCGCACACACACAAGGACACTGATAAGCGCGTGCCAGATATTTATATAAAAAATGAAAATGATGATAAGGAATTAAAACTTTCAAATATACCTGTGTGCAGCTCTGCCCGCGTTACCCCAGATGTACAACTGTATCCGGGGTGATGATTATTATAACCCACTCCATAACATAGCATTATACGGATAAAACATTTTTTTACTTACATCGAATGAGTAGTTTCGAAGATTTCCTCCTACATACAAACACACAAACCTCTTAAATCTGTAAACTTTGCCATTGTGTAGTGGTTACATACATCGGCCGTGAGTTCGACGAGTTACTCTTTTTCGATACCGTAGTCCGTACATATTTTCAGGCTAATTTCAATTTATTCATTCATTTAAAATAAAAATATTTTATAAGCTATAAAGACATTAAATCGACTCATCACCACTTAGTCGGTTAAGCACGTGTCTAACAATTGAAGCGTATTAAAACTCCTCGTTATATTTCAATACACAACACAATAGAGACAAGCGAATTATAGACAAAGTGCCAATCGGTCATGCTCTGTCAAGGTTCCGTATAGTCACATATTTTTATGTTAGTACTGCATGACTTTTTTTCGGACGGGCTAAACTTTTCGTTCTGATGGCCTTTAAGCTCAATCGGTACACTAAATGAGCAGATGGCTCACTTAAGAAATAATTGAAAGAGGGATGCCCACTTCCACGGGGGGCGCTGTTCATCGCAAGCGCTGCTCGGGAGAGCAGGATTTGAACTAGTCAAATCCGATACGGTCAACGAATCTTTTACGGTTTAATTTAACCTATCATCATGAGGGCGGCCCTCATCCCTCCCTCTGGAGAGGGAGGCGGGTCATGCGCGGTGCCCAAGTAATCTAACGGTGGCGTAGTGCTACCGCTGTTAGCGCGGTCTGAGTTTGTGTCTCCTCGGACTGCATGCCGTGTTGGATGCGATTGGCAAGGGATCATCGTCTTGGCGTTCATCGAAGGCGGTTCATATAGGCTGAAACCATGGTGAGAATGATAACATGACCTGCCCTGTCCTCACCGTAACAAGAAAGCTGCCTCACCGAAGTAATAAGCTGGGTGGTTTAAAATTAATTAATGTGTTTACCAAAAATCGTGATACCTAGGTAACACTGAAAATGTTTAGAAAATGAAAAACGGCTTAATGTAGAAAGTTGCCAATACTTTTATTGTTTTTCGAAGTAATCTCCGTTTCTTTCTACACATCGTCGCATTCGATGGAACCACTGAGAAAAGCAGTGGGCCCATTCTTCCTTAGGAGTCTCTTCTATGGCATTTTCGTACGCTTTCATCGCATCTTCAGGGCTCGTAAAGCGAATACCTCAGTCAGTCAGGACTGTAAGGCGGATGACTCATTATGTCGACACCTGCCATAGTCAAATATTCAACAGTCCGTTTTGCGGAGTGCGCTGAAGCATTGTCGTGGTGAAGGAGGATCCTGCTTCGAGGGCGCTGCTGTCGAATTTTTTCCAAGACAACAGACAAACAGCGATTGACATACCAGTCTGCAGTAACTGTCCTTCCATCTTCTAGCACAACTGTCGCGAACTGACCTTTCCGACCAAAGAATGAGGCAATCATCTTTTTTCCTTGACTTCTTCCTTTCTTTACCTTAGTTGGCCGATCCTCGAAAGGAAACACCCACTGAGCTGATTGTCTTTTGGTTTCGGGTTCGTAGCAATATATACAGCTTTCATCACCTGTGATGATGTCAAATACAGCATTTGAGTTACCGCCGTTGAACTTATCTAACATTTGGCGACACCAGTCCATGCGGAGGCGTTTCTGGTCGTCGGTTAAAGTATGGGGAATCCATCTGGTACAAAGCTTCCTGACGCCTAAATGTTCGTGTAATATTTTTTGAACTTGACTCATACCAATGCCTAGGCTTGCCCGTATCTGCTGATAGGTCACTCTCTTATCTTCCTCTATCATCCGTCGCACAGCACTGATGTTATCTTCAGTAGTCGCTGTTAAAGGACGTCCCTCACGCGGATCATCACTGAGATTGCTACGTCCACGCTTAAACTCGTTAAACCAATTGTAAATAGTGGCACGAGATGGGGCTTCATTAAAAAATGCTAATCGCAGCCTATCATAGCTTTGTTGTTGAGTAAGCCCACAACGAAAATCATAATAAATCATTGACCGAAAATTTTCTCGCGTTATGTTCATTTTCATGTGTAACAAGAGTTTTAGATTTGCCGCCAATTCACAAAAACAAGTGACAAATGAATGCAATATACTACATTAAGTTACCAAAGAGTTCTAAAATTGAAATTCAAAAAAAGTTTTCATTTTCAATGTTTCTAACTGGCCAGTTCTAAACATTTTCAGTGTTACCCACGTATACTCATTTCCTTATTGCGTTACTCGCGCTAAACCGGTTTTTGTTATTTCAGACTTCACACAATTATATTTCACACTTCGTTTTTGCAATAAAGGAAGATACTGCATAATGAGAGAAGCTAGATTACATATCTTTTGTATTGTTATTTTACATGAAACCCTTTAGGGTTCCGCACCCGAAGGGTAAAAGGAGACCCTATTACTAAGACTTCGCTGTCCGTCTGTCTGTCACCCGGCTGTACAATAACAACCGCGATAGCTAGATAGTTGAAATTTTCGCAAATGATGTATTTCTATTGTCGTTATAACAACAAAGACTAAAAACAAAATAAAATAAATATTTAACGACCTCTGTGGCTCAATGGTTAGCGCGTTGGCGCTCAAGCCGGAGGTTGCGGGTTCGAATCCCGCCAGGGAACAAAAAGTTTTCTGTGTTCTTGGGTCATGGATGTGTATTAAATATGTGTATTATATAATAAAAATAATAAATATATGTACCTAGTACATATATTTATATATTAGATACATATATTAGATAGTATAAAAGTATTAAATATTTTTTCCGTTGTCTGGTACCCGTAACCCATGTTCTTCGAGAACTTACCACGGGACCAGATTGACGTGGTGTGAAAGCGTCCATAGATATTATTATTATTATTATATTATATTTTAAGGGAGCCCCATACAACAAACGTCATTTTTTGCCCTTTTATGCTGAATTTCAATAACGGCATCAACTTGAAATATTCACAGAATATTTAGTTATATTATATTAACTTTTAAATTAAACATTGACATTAAAATAAACATAAGTACGGAACCCTTCGTGTGCGAGTCCGACTCGCACTTGGCCGGTTTTTGTTATTGCTTACGATACAAGTATTCTATGTAAATTTATTCCGACTCCCTGTAATATTGATGACAGGCATTTGGTTAGGGAACCCTAAAAACAATATAGAAGAAACTAAAAATTGTGGAATGTTATTGTTTTATTTAATATTCATATTCAAATAAAATGTCTATGGTAACAGTCTTTATAAATAAAATACTCGTTGTTCTGCACGGATTCGTCCGCTCAAACATCTTGGTAAATTATACAGCGATTTGGCGATTTCTGACATTTCTCGTACTCATACCTTAAATGTATTTATCAATAGGCTAGCATTTTTTTAGCTGACTGTAAATTTTCTCAAGAATCTGTGAATGCAGTTCGAAATATCTTAAAAAAGTATGGATGGTATTCTAGAAACGTTCTCCTGCAACTATAACGGTTAAGGTTACTTACTGACCCGTCTCAAAAATCCATCCTGTACACAGGACCTTCCTCGGGAGTCACTTACATCTCATGTTGATAAAAGCATAAAAATCCGTCAAGTAGCAAAAATAATGTTCCCTAGAACAATTTTATGGTCTATCGATATAACTATGCACTACCATCGCTAGGGCATTTCTGTACCTCTACCATGAGTTTTGTTGACATGACATAACTATAGTAGTTACGTAAAACGCAACACGAATAGAAAACTATATCATACCTTAGTTTTCGATCTTAGTTTTCTATTCGTGTTGCGTTTTTACGTTAATTACTTATATACGTAACGTAACGTTAACGTAAAAACGCAACACGAATAGAAAACTGTACTATACCTGAGTTTTCTATTTGGTAGAAGTTAGTAGTAGTTATGGCAATTTAAGCTTGTAACAAAACTCATGGTAGAGGTACTGAATAGTTTAGTTGTATCGAAGCTGGCGAAGGATCTACAAATCATTAAAATTCATAAATCAGAAAGATTAGAAAATCGTTGTTCACATTGTTATTCTAACCGGCTCAGTCAATACTGACACATATTCGATACCAACTTCAAACGCCTCGTGATAAGAGTGAAGTTCGTCTGCATGGTGTGTGTATTGAATAACCATGAACCACGGTTTGATATATGTATGTCTGTTACAATCTGTGGCCATTGAAACGAGTATAATATTTAGCGCTATATTATGAACTAGCTGTTGCAAGCAGCTTCGTCCGCGTTAACTTAGATTTATAGCCGTACCCGGATTGATGATGATTATTTTTATAGCCTAAGTTACTCCTTATAACATCAGCTATCAGCCAGTCAGAGTCCCATCAAAATCGGCCCAGCCGTTTCAGAGATTAGTCGGAACAAACAGACAGATACACAAAAATTGTAAAAAAATTTTTGGGTATACGTACCGTGTATAGGTACATCCATATGCATTTAATAAAAAGCGGTTATTTTAATATTACAAACAGACACCCCAATTTTATTTATCTGTATAGATTAAGGGATAGTTTAGAAAAACCGACTTCAAAATTAAAAAAAAACCAAATAGTAATAAAATAAGTAATTTCCGTAATCTTTGTGCCTACAATTTATAATCAACTTGTTCTTGTACTAATATACAATCTTTGCATTTACCACGTCATTATTTTTACTTTTGAAGCCGGTGTCGTATTCGTTGATGTACCTACCTCCTTACTTACCTTGGCTGACAGTAGTAGTAGAAGAACAAGTTGATTATAAATTGTAGGCACAAAGATTACGGAAATTATTTTATTACTATTTAGTTTTTTTTTTTTTTGAAGTCGGTTTTAATTTTTGTTTAAAAATTTTTTATTTCTTAATTTTTTGTGATTGCAAAATTCGATAACTGATTTTATTTGTCTGAAATATGGGTAGAACTATTAAACGCGTTGCTCAGATTAGATAGCGCTGTATTAATGAGATGAACGTAGAAAGGGTTTAAATCCTTACCTAACAAATGCAAAAACCGAAATGGAATTGTGTAAAACTTTATATAGGTACATGTAATTGAAAGCAATCACGGCAGATTTGCTGCTATTCATTAAATAATTCAGTTATAATATATAGGTATAGAACATCACCATCACCAATATATAGGTATAGAATGGATATTATGATGACCTTGAAATACTATGATGAGCTTCCAAGGCACAGTTGTTTTTTGTTCATTTAACAACGACAAGTAAAATGAAATGAATTAAACAAAATTACATGATTTTGGTATATTATTTAGCCGTATGAACTAAGCTCAATAAAAGCTGTAAATCGTCGAGGATTCCCCTCGACTGTGTAAGCTCTCCATCATCACACCTGTAATGGCGCTTATACCCAATATGGGTGCAAAGTTCTCATCAATTTAAATTAATTAAGTCCAAACACAAGGTAGCTACTGTAAACTGTTGAGGAGTTCCCTTAATTGTCATTTGTCTTCATCATCAGACCCTTAATGACAGTCACAACACATCTACGTGTAAAGTTCTCATCATTACAAATTAATCAACCCCAAACACAAGGTTACTGATGTAAATCGTCGAGGAGTTCCCTCGACTGTCTTTCGGCTCCAGCATCAGATCGACTCTAGACCTTCATTAAATTGTAGTCCTTCAAAACACTTTATAGAAAATATATCAAACGCACTAGTCGCCCCTATGATTTTCGAAAGTTCCCCTCGATTTCTCTGGGATTCCATCATCAGATCCTGGTTTCCTTATTATGGGACCATTTGGGAAATATACCCTTTAGAACTTAAAAATAATTTTTCAAATCGGTCTAGCCATCTTCGAATAATCAGGTAACATACATAAAAAAAAAAAAGATACCGACGAATTGATAACCTCCTCCTTTTTGAAGTCGGTTAAAAACTATGTCGATTAGTGGAACCGTAAATTACTTTAGGTAGACGAAGTGTTGGTCGGCCATTAACCAGGTTGGAAGATGATCTCCGTGCGGTGGCCGGTGCGTGTGGTTCGGCAAGTAATCGGCCGTCTTGACGGTCATTGAGGGAGACCTATGTTCACGGATAGAAGCTGATGATGATGATGAAATCACTTATGATCATTTTAATAAACCTTAAAAGTTAAAATCCTCGGTAATAGAACTTGTACTAGATAACATAACACGGTATAAAGCAAATATTAAAATTCAACATTCCAATGTCCTATGCAGGATTCGAATACGCGTCCTCTCGGAATCGCTTCGTAAAGCACAAAGATAGAGGAGTTAAAAGATTGTAAACTTTGAACAACAATACGATCGAATGCCTCATATAAACGTCAGGCCAAACAAACTCCCAAATTCCTGGCAATCTGCCAGCTTCGATTATGTTTATAGAAAGAGGCCCTCGTGAAGCAATGAATGATAACGGATTGATGATGATTAAATATTGGTTGTGAAAAGCTAGCAAGTGGACTAGTAATAATAGGCAACAATGAAATGGTTTCTCTGCAAATAAGTCCATCTTTATTAGTACCAGATTGACGTGGTGTGAAAGCGTCCATAGATATTATTAGTCGAAACCAAGCCTTAATAGAAAAAAGTTTCCATACCCGGGACGCTTAGAAGACGAGAATCATCTAATATTTAATGTTAGATTTAGAAGACGAGAATCATCTAATATTTAATGTTAGATTTAGAAGACGAGAATCATCTATTATTTAATGTTAGATTTAGAAGACGAGAATCATCTAATATTTAATGTTAGATTTAGAAGACGAGAATCATCTAATATTTAATGTTAGATTTTTTATAGCATAGGAGGGCAAACGAGGGGTCGAAGCCTTTTAGCCACTATCGACGTCCACACACATCCACACAACCAGAGATGCAGATGCGTTACCCCCCCTTTTCCCTATCCAGTGGGCCACCGGAAACTCACAAACCAAACCAAACGCGACAGCATAGTTGTCACTTTATGCCGGTATTATGTGAGCGCGAAGTGCCACCCCGGTCATGTCGGCCCAATTTGGCTGCAAAGCATAATGGCACTACCTCTTACAAAACTTAATAACAATCTATAACGAAATATGGAATAATATAGCATAAACACGCACTCTCACATGTAGAGTTGAGAGCGACGACGTAGTGGTGGCATCGCGACTTTTCAGTGTCACGGCATTTAACGACCAAGGCACGCCCATAGATGAAACATTTAATAAATATTTTTGTATCATTACGACAACCTACTAAACCATAACCTGACGCTGATGATTGCTATAGACAAAAAGGTTGCACGCCCGTACGTTGTTTTCCCATCACAAAAAGGTGAGCGTTATATTAACTAACCGCTAACAGCGTCCATGTTTTTATCTTCAATAATCTATGACGCCATTACTTTTTAATATTGAAGGGAAAATCCATTCCATTATTACTGTCAGACGATTTCCAACGATGTATTTAAACGAATTGATATGGGTTATATTTATTTACAAGGCTTTTATATAACAACTATATGTTATATCTACATTTTTAAATATATCTTTAATATTATATGGTATCCTTAAAGCTATTATAATATAATATAGACTAGCGGACTCGTAGTTGTCATGTGCATTTTGTAGTGGACCAAATTGCGAATCAAAACCAGTTTCAAATTCACTTGAAGACACACAAAAGTCATCAACATCCAGCCGTTTAGAAGGAGTTTAGTGACATACACACACACAGAAGAATTATTTATATACTCATAAAGATATGCCGTGGATTTTAGTAAAACTTTTGAGCATATTAACACATATTTATATTAATATTATTACGGGTGCTTACCGCGTTTAAAGATTTATTGAGTTCCCGATATTTCGGCAATGTTTCAATCGCCATGATCACGGGGAAACTGACGTACGGTGCTGGTAGATGGTGACAAATCAGAAAAATCTGTCTACCGCCTTTCTTCTTCGTTTCGGACGACTAGTTTCGGCACACGGACGCACTTGTTCACCACGACACACTATACTGACAGTGTCTTTTTTGGACTTTGAGCATCTATATCGTGACGGACCTTCACACAAACTAATCACGGGATTCCACATACTCGGTATTCTGAATCCGTCTTCCCTTTAATTGAAATTCGGATATTTTTTAATTTCAATTGCCTCCTTCACTAATCGAGGGAAATGATGACGTTCGGATGACAAAACCTGTGGCTTATGTAACTCAATCCAGTGATTAGGACCCGCTTCTAGCAGATGTTGAGCTATGGCCGATTTTTGGGGGTCATTCTTTGTGACGGCTTTGATGTGTTCTTTGATGCGACATGATATTGTCCTTTTTGTCTGGCCGATATATGAACTGCCACGACTACAGTCTACTAGTCTAGTAATAATATTAATATAAATATGAATAGTGATCGCGTTAGTTTAAAACAATATATATTAACACATAATATTAAGAATATATTTCGAGTAATAAAAGTAAAATAAGTTATTCTTATATTATTTAATATAGATCTAGCAAAAGCCCCTCGATTTATCGCACAGCTACTCAAAGAAAATATATAAATAAGCTTAGTTTATTCTGTTTTATTTAAATTCGTAATGCACACAATATGTCTGTTCTTAAGTGCATCGTGTCGACGCTATTTGTTTTTTTCACATCTATTGGCGCGCCTGGGCAACCGACTTGAATGCCGTGATGAAAATGATGACGTTCGGATGACAAAACCTGTGGCTTATGTAACTCAATCCAGTGATTAGGACCCGCTTCTAGCAGATGTTGAGCTATGGCCGATTTTTGGGGGTCATTCTTTGTGACGGCTTTGATGTGTTCTTTGATGCGACATGATATTGTCCTTTTTGTCTGGCCGATATATGAACTGCCACGACTACAGTCTACTAGTCTAGTAATAATATTAATATAAATATGAATAGTGATCGCGTTAGTTTAAAACAATATATATTAACACATAATATTAAGAATATATTTCGAGTAATAAAAGTAAAATAAGTTATTCTTATATTATTTAATATAGATCTAGCAAAAGCCCCTCGATTTATCGCACAGCTACTCAAAGAAAATATATAAATAAGCTTAGTTTATTCTGTTTTATTTAAATTCGTAATGCACACAATATGTCTGTTCTTAAGTGCATCGTGTCGACGCTATTTGTTTTTTTCACATCTATTGGCGCGCCTGGGCAACCGACTTGAATGCCGTGATGAAAAATAACAATAATTCATTCTAGATTTTCATTAATAATAAATTCTGATATACATACATTCAACGTGCTACGTGCGTCACGTGACGGCTTTAAAAAATCAGAGACAATATTGTTCGCGACAAAGAAGTCTTCAAATAATACTTCACTAACATAGCTGTAGTATGAATGAATGAAGGTTTACTATCACTTCGGGTGTTCTACAGGGACCACATCTGGGGCCTTTTCTGTTTAGATTTTTTGTCAATATTGCCTATATTATTTTACCCTTGAATAGTTACCACTCTTAGGAGCTTTACGTTCATAAATTAATACTAGATAAACAAGCATTTTAAGTGTTACTATTATGACTTAATTTGTAATGTAGATGATGATCACAGCACAGTAATTAAATCAACACCATCTTTAAGGTGTAATATTTAATTAACGGTTTATCAACCGCGAGATCTATATAAAAATATTTCATGTCACGTTGCGTGTCCACGATGAACTCCCAAGGTACTGAACTACTAGTAAGGTAATATACAGGATTGCATTTCTAACGTGTAAAATGTATTTCCAATATATATTTTTGAGCTGTTTATTAGTACGGAGTGTCATCTAAACTTTCATTCCCTTTTCAGCAACTTTAAATTAACTTGTGTAACTTTTAGCGAGCACCTGAAATTGAAAGCGATTCGTGATAAACTTTATTCTATATCGTTGTAACTTGTGATTAGTATTTCAGTTTTTAATGTAAATTAAGGCTATGCATACACATATAAATGTTAATAAACAAGTTTGTCACAGAAAGTCATCCTGTAGTCGGTCGATTTAACGTTATGTCTACGATAATGAAATATCTAAAAAATTATACAAAAAAAGATCTTCACATTTCATAGTATAAAGAAGTTATGTTCATGAGTTTGGATGTTTCTACACCCAAAGTAGTATAATTGGTTTTTTTATGATCCATCCATATTGGCCAGAGGAGATACATGATGGTAAGTGGTCAGCTTCGCCCATAACACAAGTAAACAAGTCAATCTGAGACTAGCAAAGGTAACGCGTTGCTTATCTTGACGCATAAGATGTTCAGCCTCGGTGCCAGTAATAACACTGCCCGTCCTGCCCTTCTCTCGGGAGAAACGAGCAGGATGGTAGTACTCCAGCAGACGAGAGCGCGGCACAGAAAAACCCTCCCATCGGTATAGAAAACAGATTTAAAAAATCTTTCACCAGTGCAATGCTACGTCATCAGTAATATGGACTATAAAAAAGTCATCATCAGTCCGATTACGGCTGTAAATCTAAGTAGCAGCGTGCGAAGCTGCAGGCAAGAGCTAGTTTCTTAGTTACAATCTATTTAAATTGTTTCAGTCAGAATATTGCACGAGTGTACGTGCCTAGCAATACGTTATGTTAACCTCGCCTCATTGTTTAAATTGTTTAAAACAATTTAAAGCAGCACATCCCAATAAAACCTTCATTAACTCAATTCTTCGTGTTTTTGGCTTTTATATTGTTTTAATTAATTGTGTGTATCGTAAGTGTGTTGCTCTATCTCTAATTGATGTTCGGAATTCGAAAGTGTATATATTTTAACCTTCAATTGACATTCATTTCAAATAGAGAAAATTTTCATCTTTATCCGAAAATTAAAAATACAATCTTGGTTTTACGGCAAATCACTGTGAGTAAAATTATACGTCAAAGTTAGCTTTGGAATATTCTCTCGCAAAAAACAACAAAACAACAGTCTCTAATAGTTTTCTTCTTTCAAACACTTATACATACTAATTATTAATGCATAAGCGAATTAGATAATTTGTTACTTTTTCAAAACGATGACTACTTGTCAGCCGCCATCCTGATAATTTCTTAAATGAAACAGCTTTGCTGTGTTTCAGAAAGCGCAGGACATCCAGGGGGAAATAATTTATGTGTATGGGCGACGGTGGCCACTCCACCCACATAAAAAACAGGTTTTGATAAAATGCATGTCTCTTTTTTTTAATCTTGAATAGATTCACTAATATTTGTTTCTTTCTCATGCTAATGTCCTGTGTCAACCGATAACTTTTAATAAATATTTCTTCATGAATATTAAACCGACATTGAAAATAGATAGTCGATTTATTAATAGCCGTTCTATTAATATGATAATCATGGCTTTGTTGGTTTGTTTGTTATTCGTCACGCGGGAGCTGCTGAACTGATCTGCATAAAGTTTTGCATACGACTAGATCATGTCTTAGTCTATATACAGCTAGATATCATACACATTATAAATATATCCTGTAATATTATAAGCGCGAAAGTTTGTATGGATGTTTATTACACGTTCAGACCAAAAACTATTGAATGGATTTGAATGAAACGTTACAATAAGTCGCGGGCACCAGCTAGTGATAGAATAAATATAGCATAGGTTTTGTCTCGGGAATAGGTTCTTGTTGGATAAATTATTGCATATAATTTGTTTATTAACCAATTACCACGGTATCTTGGTAACTAATTACGTTTTTACAACCAGACCCAATTTGCATATTTGAATCTAAGACCATGAAGCGAAGCAACAGTCCGTATTATTTATAAAATAAAGAGTTATTGTTTATGAGTTTGGAAGCAGAAGGTAATGTAACAACTTTTACGGATTTTATTGCGGTTTATTAAGATTTTTACAAACCCGACGTCTCGGATACTTTACAGCGACCATGGTCACGGGAGGACTGAGGTGACAGACGTCCTGACGTTACAAAGTTATTCGGAACTACCCTCCAGTATTTTTCAGAATAGTAGGAGTATATCATATGTATCTCGGTGACACTAACGAGTCCAAATTAAGGGCAACCACACGGACCTCCGTCTGACCTTATAAATAGTTTATTGTATCGTTTACTCTTGGCCATGAGATATCAAAAACTTGAATTAATTTGAATTAGGAACACTTAATACTTTACAGCAACTATATCACTAAAATCGCTTATGAAAAAATCTAAATAAAACGTGATCAAAAATTATCTAATGTAGATACAAGTTCTATTCGAGGTGTATTATTATTATTATTATTTAAGGGTGGGGACACCAGCGAGGCCAGACGGGCGATCAGTCCTCATCAGCGGGACCATTTCACCCAATTCCCCAGGCTCGCCTCTGGGATTAGATGCGGGGACGGGTTACCAATTGCCCCTCTGGTGTCACCCCCTCAAACCTACGTGTTGATCTACAAAAACTACTTAGCTGACTTATAGTTAGATATGCTAAATCTTCCTTCTTCAGCTCGTCCGCTCCAAACAGCTCCTATCTTGCGTATGCAAATGCAGGGCATTCCGTTATGAAGTGCAGACTGGTTTCTTCTTTCTCTTTGCACTTAGGGCATAGAGGGTCCTCTGTTAGCTTCATTATTGACAGGTGTCTGTTGAGTGGGCAGTGTCCCGTCAATATTCCTACAACTGTTCTGATGTTGTTCCTATTTAGTTTAAGCAACTCTTTAGTCTTCTTGCTGTCAAGCGTCGAGATGAAGAATTTCGACTGTCTGCAGCTCTTCATGTCATTCCATCTTTGGTTCGTTTCTTTGTTTATTCTCAAGGTTATAACATTTTTTGTTATCCTGTGTGCTATTGGCAGTCTCGGCTCAGGGCCTATGAACGTCTCATCGGCACCTTCTCTCGCCAATCTATCTGCTTCTTCATTGCCCGCATTTCCCTCATGTCCGGGTACCCAGGCAATTTCTAACTCAGTCTGGTCTGCTAGATCTTGCAGGGTGTTTTTGCATTCTTTGACCAGTGCTGAGGTAGTCTCCCTCTTACTGAGGGCCTTCAGTGCCGCTTGACTGTCACTGTATATGACTGCCTTCTCAATCCTATGTGCGCTAATGATGTTTTGTTTAATCATGTTGGCACATTCTCGTATCGCGAATATCTCCGCTTGGAATACGCTGGAGAATCTGCCTAGATTGAACGATGCTTTCATTTCAGTTGGATGGCTGATATATACGCCAGCCCCTGACAGCTTTGTCGATTCCTTCCTGGATCCATCTGTGTAGCCGACCATCGTTGTTTTTGGGTGGTCGATGTCAATGTTCCAGTTATCTCTCGAGCCTATGCTTATCCTGTATTTCTTGTCGAAGATTCTCTCCTTCTTTATCAAATCATTGTTTGATATAATCATGGATAGATTTTCTTCGTACTGTTTTGCTATCTCGGCATGACCTTTGTCATAGTGCCCTCCCTTCCATAGTTTGTTGCTCTTGAGCTTGAACCATTGTTCAGTCGCTTTCTTCTTGATCGTGAGATCAACTGGGTTGAGGCCGAGTATCATCTCTAGAGCCGCCGTTGGTGTTGTTTTCATGGCACTCGATATCATGATGCTGGCTAATCTCTGTACTTTTGTTAGTTCTTTCCTGTTCGTTCCTAATTGTGCCTTGTGTGGTGGCACACTAAGGCTCCATGTAGAATTCTTGGTAGTACTATGGCCTTGTAGATCCAATGAACCACATTTGGTTTCATGCCCCAGGTTCTTCCTACCGCTCTCCTGCATTGCACAAGGGCACATTTTGATTTTGTGCAGATCTCTTTAACGTGGGCTTTGTAGTTCAGATTCCTATCTAGGATTACCCCCAGATATTTTATTTCATTGACTACCTCTAGATTTTCGTTATCGATTCTCAATGGAATCATGCTGTCAATCTTTCTCTTGTTTGTGAATAACACTAGCTTGGTTTTTGCTGGGTTCAGGTTTAGCCCTTTATCCCTGCACCATCGTAGCGCTGTGTCGATTCCTCGCTTCATGATGTCTCTGGTCACGCTCAGTACTTTACTTGTGACCAGAATTAGACCATCGTCTGAGTACGCCTGTATGTAAATGTGCATGGCGTTAATCTTTGATACTAATTCGTCTATGAGAATGCACCATAGGAGCGGAGACAGGCATCCTCCTTGCGGAAATCCTCTTTTTGCTCGAATGGTGCATGTTGTTCCCGCTAAGTCAGCTTGTATCGAGCGATGTTTTAACATATTTGTTATCCATCCCTTTATCCCCTCTCTATCAAGTGCTTCCACGATGGATTGAGGGGTGGCCTTGTCAAAGGCTCCCTCTACATCAAAGAAGCAGCCAAGTGCATATTCTTTGTTCTCTATAGCTCTTTCAATTCTTTAGTACCGCATTGTGTAATGCCGTGTCGATGGATTTTCCTTCCATGTAGGCTTGTTGGTTGGCGTGTAGCGGCATTGAACTCTTTTGTATCCCTGCTCTCATGTGTCTATCTAATATCTTCTCGAGTGTCTTCAATACAAACGAAGAAAGGCTTATACATCTGAAGGATTTCGCCTCGTGATATGTAACCTTCCCTGGTTTAGGTATGAAGACGGCTTTGACCCTTCTCCAGCTACTAGGGATGTAGTTTGTTGCTAAACTACTCCGGTATATGGTAAGCAGGTCATCTTTGATGTACCTAAGGGCAACTTGTAGCATCTTGGGAAAGACGCCGTCGGGTCCCGCCGCTTTATACGGTAGGAATGATAAAATGCTTCATGTTAATGCTTCTTCGGTGATAATCAGTTCCGCTTCTGCTTTCGCTTCTGCTAGATTATCGCCGGATGTGACAACCATATCTTCTTCTGAATAGCTTGTGCTATCCGGGAAGTGTATGGCCATCATTTCTGCAAGTATTTCTTTGGGTTCCACTACTAGGGTTTCACCTTTTCTTAGGCTTCCTAGTTTGCAGGTTTTGTCCTTTGCTATTCGAGGTGTAAGGAAAATAATTATTCGGGTAGGTATAAATTTTTTACGATTTTTTTATCGATAAAAATCAGAGCATCTCCCGGCGTAAAATAATAAAAAAAAAAAAACAAAAAAAAGTCACCGAGATCGGTGGGATTTGAACTGGGGTTTTTACACAGAAATCTAAATACTAAGACAATAGAAATGCTATCTACTGTCTTTTATTACCGGAACGCGTGTCGCCGGATCAAGGGGGAGGCGCTGGCGGTTAGTTTGGACATAGCGAAGGCCTTTGATCGGGTGTGGCATAAGGCACTTCTTGCAAAGCTACTATCTTATGGGCTTCCCGAGAAATTATGTATGTGGATCACCAGTTTTTTGACAGACAGGAGCATTAAGGTCGTTGTCGACCGTGCTTGCTCGGACCTCAAGTCTGTAAATGCTGGTGTTCCCCAAGGCTGTGTACTATCTCCAACCCTGTTTCTTCTGCATATCAATGATATGCTGAAAACCAGCGGCATTCATTGCTATGCGGATGACAGCACTGGAGATGCTTTATACACTGGCCGCCCTAATATTTCTCGGGAACAAGTCGATGAGTGTCGGAACAAACTTGTGTCTGAAATCGAGTCTCTGCTGGCCAGAGTCTCGGAATGGGGGCGACTTAACCTAGTCCAATTTAACCCCAACAAGACACAAGTTTGCGCGTTTACCGCCAAAAAATCACCCTTCGTCGTTCCTCTACAATTCGAAGGCACTTCCCTAACCGCCTCAGCCAGCATTGGGATACTTGGCGTCGATATATCGAGAGATGTGCAGTTTCGTGGTCATTTGGAAGGAAAGGCTAAACTAGCCTCGAAGAAACTCGGCATGCTCAATAGGGCGAAGCAGTATTTCATGCCTTCACACCGCCTTCAATTATACAAGGCGCAGATCCGGCCTCACATGGAATACTGCTCTCACCTCTGGGCTGGAGCGCCCCAATATCAGCTCCTTCCATTTGACCGAATTCAACGCCGGGCGGCTCGAATCGTCGACGACAATGTTATCTCCAATCGGCTTGATTCTTTGGCGCTGCGTAGAGATGTCGGATCGCTCTGCATCTTCTACCGCATCTACCACGGGGAGTGCTCTGAGGAATTGTTTGGACTAATACCTGCAGCAGAATTCCATCACCGGACATCGCGGAAAAACTCCAAATTTCACCCACACCATCTCGATGTCCGGAAACCCACAACATCTCGATTTTTACGGCATTTCCTGCCTCGCACGACTAATATATGGAATCAGCTGCCTCCTACGGTGTTTCCGAACCGATACGACTTAGGGGCCTTCAAGAAAAGAGCATACTCATATCTAAAAGGCCGGCAACGCACCTGCTAATCCACTGGTGTAGCGGGTGTCTGTGGATGTCGCTCTTCACTTACCATCAGATGAACCGACTATCCGTTTGCCCCCTCTTCTATATAAAAAAAAAAAAAAACAAAAAAAAACTATTACTGCGACAATTTTAGTTGTTTAGATGAATAATTTTATTTGTGTATATTTCATCAAAATACAACATCATTTCAAAAATAAAGTACTTACTTATGAAATGTTATCCCTTTATTTGAAAAATTACAAGTTGTGGAAGAATTTCCGCAGCTGGATATGCTGCAAAACATCATATTTAAGTCTCGGCGTCCGAAACAATACTGATGACTGAAACAAACGCTCCGAGCGCACTTGTGATTTATAAGTCACATGCGCGGCGACCAGATCATGCGTCTTTGCGACTTCTATTGTCTTATTATTTAGATTTCTGTGGGTTTTTACTAAGCAGCCCCAATAGTGTAACAAAAACAGCTACCGACGCAGTAATGTTTCAGTCAAAAAGCCGCACTACTTACAACTATAGCAAAAAGTGTCGTCAACTTTTCGTCTTAATTTTTTCCGTCTAGCCCCCTTTCGCAACGCGCGATAAGAAACTACGTTCCAATAAAATTGGAGTGTCTGTTTGTAATATTAAAATAACCGCTTTTTACTAAATGTATATGGACGTACACACGGGACTTTATTAGTGAGTAGGCACTTATTATTTGAATCTTTATTTCAATGTATTTTAACTATCTATTTTTGTCATCTGTTTATTTTAATGTAGTAACGTGTGTTGCAGTGTGTCATCACAAATAAAGTACTTATTATTATTATGACATAATATAATAAAATTGCATTTTTAAAATTATTGTCTGTCTGTTTGTTCCGGCATCTCTGAAACGGCTGTGCCAATTTTCACTGACACTGACTTTCACTGAAAGATAGCTGATGTTATAAGGAGTAGCTTAGGCTATAAAAATAATCATCATCACTCCGGATACGGCTGTAAATCTAAGTTAACGCGGGCGAAGCTGCGGGCAACAGCTATTATCCCTTAGTAAACCTTACTGTTAAAACAATCGCTGTATACTAATCTGTAGCAGCAGATTTTTCAATTACAATGCTTTGCGCTGAGATAGTTCTTATTTTAGCACTGTATCAGCGGTCAACGCTCTGTTTATCGGACGGACAGACATTTATTATACGTAATGGAGACAACGTGGACTTTAGTTTTGATACAGCGTTAAATATGTTCTAGTTTTATTTTTATAAAGACCGCCCTATTGTGAATGTCACGGACTCGAGCTGTTTATTTTCTAATGGGTTTAGTTTCAGGTTTCCATTTTATCATCAACATCGGTCAGCGTCTATTCACTAAGCAGACTTCTATTTTGTAGTATATAGTTTGTAGCCTAAGTTACTCCTTATAATATCAGCCATCTACCAGTGAAAGTCCCGTTAAAATCAGCCCAGCCGTTTTAGAGATTAGCCAGAACAAGCAGATAGACAGACAGAAAAAAATTGTAAAAAATATATTTTGGTGCCTATATTTGCCGTGTCATCCAGCTTTAGTTTACGCGGTTTAAACGGTAATTTTAATATTACGAACAGACACCCTCTAATTTTATTTATTTGTACTTATTGGTATAGATTATAAAGATGAACGTAATTTTGTGTGTAGAAAATATATGTAAAAAATGCAGTTTATATATTGAGTTATATTTAAAAAATATATATGTTGCGCTTAAAGTTCAAAAGCTAATCCAACGAATTATCAAAGTAATACTGAACATCGAACATAGGTCTCTTTCAACGAACGCAACAGCCGATTGTTCGCCACTCGCATCATAATATTTTTAACTTGACCACAATGAAGTAAGGAACGGTAGAAAGCATTCACGAATTATGTATAGAATATTCTTGCGACTCTTAGTATTCTTCAGCCCGAAGTGAGTTTACAGATTTATGTTGTGTTACTTGGATAGGCATACTGTCATACGAGCCACCTGATGGTAAGTGGTCGACGTCGCCCATGAACATAAACTAGTTTACCTGCGACGAGCCCAGGCAATTCATCTCTGTGTTGCCTATCCTGAGACATAAGATGTTAAGTCTCGGTGCCAGTAATTACACTGCCTGTCTTGCCCTTCTCTCTGAAACAGCAATGCTGTTACATGGCGAGCATCCCTCCCACCGGTAGTTATATAGGTACATCACATCTAAATCCGTACACGAGAATCACCAATTAACACGATCATCAGCGTGCCTGCGCTAAAGTGCGTGTAATTAGCAGGGGCAGTGCTAAACTGTTGACTTGACTTGCTAATTTTTGTCTTGATTTTTTGCAAATTTTTTATTGACTTTTTTAGACTTTGTGGCGTTCAGGTATTATAAATGTCTGTGGAGCGAATTAGTGCCACAATCCTGAATCGCGCTATCGAAGTCTCATAGGTCGGCGCTATACATACAACACATAAAAAAATAAATGGGTTTTGGCCTGACCGAGCATACCATCTCATTTGGTCGGAGATCTCCTTTTGGGCCTTTCACATATATCCCACATGTCTTTCCTATGAAATAAAATTTATTTTGGATTTAAAGCTTCTGCACCCTCTCTCCGACGTTTTGATTTGACATTTGTTTCCTATGAAATAAAGATATTTCATTTTTCTGGAAGCTTCTGCCCCCTACTAGCATCTACCGTTGACTCACCTGGTTAGTAGTAAGGTCCCACTGGTCCGCCACGAAGGACTGCCTGCTGAACATGAACACGGGCACCTGGTGGTCCTTGACGGGCGCGGGGTCGCTGTTGATCCTCACCACCGTCAGGTGAGTGGTCGTCGTGCCCACTGGGGAGAAACGTGGTCATTTTAATGTTTGTTGGACAAACGGACAGCTTGATGGTGAGTGGTCAGCGTCGGCCGTGAATATTAACAAATTAACTGAGTCTGGGACACGGGGAATGATAGCTCGTATGATCATGGAACAGCCATGAAGTTTTATACCTACGCCACATTTTTTTATTACATTTTAATTTAATAAAAAAATATATTAAGTAAGTATAGCTATGAACAATTACGAAGGTGTTAAAATCAAATTATCTCATCAGGCGCAGGTTTCCACGGCTTCCTTCACCGGCGAGCAAGTGATGGTCTCACGTTCAGGTGCACCTAGAAATGAAGAAAACCCCATTTCAAGACACCACAGGGGTCAAGATCGAACCCGGACCTCTCACTCAAGAGGCGGTGGTCAAGTCGGTATGGGCCCACTAGATCACCGCCGCTCACGTTTCATATTATAGATAACATATACAAGGTTGATAAAAGCGAGAGGCATTAAATTAAACCACGTATTCTATGTACCATTTTTAGGCTACACACCAAAACTTAGACCAATAGAATCAATAGTTCAGTCACAGGATATTTTTAAAGTTTTAAAGCCGCTCCGCAGGCTAATTACGTATCTTGAAATTACAAGCAACAGGCAAAAATTGCACAATATCTGCTGTCAAAATCATATTTTGTATTACCTATTAGCAACGCGACAGCAACGCGACAGCAACAAGCTCAAATAATCGACCGCAACGCCATCTGCAAAGCGACAGCGACCGAGGAACTAAAAATGCATTTTTTGGTATGTTTATTGTTTGGCTGACGGTTTGGTATTACGTAAACTATTTAGCAGCCCGCGACAGCAGATTGAAATGTCAAACAGCGATTTTTTAACAACAACTAAAGTAGTGTCTGCAAGCCTGTTGCTATTCGTCTGCTTACTATATAAACTGTTTAAAATACTTGGTTAGTGATCGAAAAAGACTGTTAGAGACATTTTAGGCGTAATATTATCTTGTGTGACTCTTATTGAACTTACCCTATTTGATTTTAAGTGGCAGTGTTATTGAAAAAGAAACTATAATTTTAAAACAATGGCTCGTGCACTTCTTTTGATGGTTGCATTAGAGGCTGAGGAGATAAGACAGGAGACCAGGAGCACAGCCTCACTGAGACGTCGACTACGTGAGGAAGCCAAAGCATTCAACTTGTCCGACTGGGAATTTCAATCTCTTAACAGACATTCAAAGGATTTTAACTTATGAAATTAAATTGATCTAAGTACTATATAAAAGTCAAGAGTTTTGCGACTTAACAGTAGGATTCCTGCCGGCCTACTCTTGACTGCAATTCCAATCTCACAACAATATGAATTCAATCCAGTTCCAGTTCCAATCTGGAGTATATTGGTACTCTTGAACAAATCGAGTTTACGATTGATTTTGAAATCTGAAGCGATGACCAATGTGATGTGTATAATAAAATATAATAACAAAATAAAATTCAACACAATATGATGTTTTATGTTTTTTTTTAATTAAAATATGTCTCCAATAATGAATTATTATCTTTTATAATGTACCTAGTTCCTTAAATTAAACCTAAACTTATTTTGTAAAGCATTAAACGGCAAATAAATTATACATTCTTTCATAATGTGTATTGCTGTTATAAAAAAATCTTACGTGCAATTTTGAATAGACATCATATTTCAAAATAGCTCAAAACAAAGTAAACAAGAAAAATTAGAAATCATCTTCTTTCTTAATTTACCAGTAATGCTGGTGCCAAGGCTTTCCAAAATAACACCTCAAGTTCTGACAGACCACATACAAATTATTATTGTTATGTATTTTAGTGATTGGTCTTATTGAAAATGAGGTATTTTACTCAAAAACATAGGCTTAATTTGTTTACAGAATACTGTGATTTATTTAAATATTGCTACCTTGGGTTAAAAGATGATAAAAGACTGATTGTTACTAAGTATTTTAGTACTTATTTTTATAATACCGTGATTGTAGATTACCATATCAATCAATGACCAAAAATTTAATATACACATGGAAATAAAAACTGTGTTACATTTAAATATTAGAAGCTAAATATTGTGCTTTATTTAAATATTGCTACCTTAGGTTAAAAGAGAATAAAAGGGTTATTGTTAAGTATTTTAGTTAGTTACTTATTTTTATAAATACTGTGATTGTAATATTGATTATATCAATCAATGACCAAAAATATAGAATATAGTTAAAAAAAACAAATAATAGTTTAACAAGAGTTTAATGAAAACTTTTAAAACACTTATAGCTATTATAGCAGCATATTATAGCTCACGCACACTAACTCTGGAAGTTCCTGCCTACTTGTTTCCTGGGTGCTGTCTGTGCTACTAAGTAGGTGGTATGGTATCCTCACTGTCTTTTTGACTCAAGCTTGCTTCATTACAAATGTTGTGTAAAACACAACAAGCATTTATAATTCTAATAACTGTGTCCAGATGATAGAGAAGGACCCTGTGGCCTAGGAGACATTGCCACCTATACTTCAGGACATCCATAGTATGCTTTACTGTATAGTGTCCCACACAATTAAATTTGGTGTAGTGTTCTTCAGGTGAGCCAGCCGGAGCATCCAAATATGTTTCATCACAATAGTTCTTTGGGCATAGCCCGAGTCTCCTAAAACATAATAAATAATTATTGCATTATAATATTAATGTATGAAACAAATGCTCACTTTATTATGATTTTAACTTAAGACTTAACAAGTGAATAAACAACTTCCCCAAAATTTGAAAAGGAAAGAACACATTCTAAGATTCCTTTATAATTTTTATGTTATTTGCCAATTTAAAGGTATTATGACTTCTTATACTGTGGTATTACTAAAAGAATATTATATCTATTAACATATATAATTAATTTGTTTAAATTGTATAATATATTATATCAATATAATACCTATATACAATTTAAAGGTATTTATAAAACAAAAGGCATTATTAAAACTAACTTATACAATTACAGAATCCAAGAGTCAACTTACATTTAAAACATTTCTTAAGTGAAATCCTTTTCTATTATAAAACCTCTCATTTTGGGCTGGACGTATGAGAGCCATATGAGTACCAACAATAGCACTTACTATGTGATATGGAAGTTTTCATAAAATCTGAAATTAATGCAAATATTATTATGTAGCTCAATAAGTCAAATAGATTATTATAATTAGCACTTATTTTATTTATATTAATAGATAGGTATCACATAATATGAAGAACAATGTAGAACCAATCAATAATAAAATAATTTGAGATATATTTTTCAAGTATCCTACATATGCATTGAACTATTATTACTGTAGTAATTACAACTCACTGTACATAGGCCGTAAATAAAGAGAAAAGATGAACTATAGAAGAGGTTAGATTAATTATAGATATTTCTATTGACATACCTTATAACCCGCAGATACTAGATAGTAGATACAAATCCAAATCGCTATGAATAACTTCAAAGCTCCTTGCTGAGGCGATAATATCTCTTAAACTCCTCATCACATTAAATTTCACTGTAATTGTGCGCTATTGTAGCATATTTTCGATCCCAATCCTAAATTTCGATAGGATCGAGTGTCAAGAGTAGGCCGGCAGATCACAGAATAATATTAGCATAGTGTTTATATACTCTTTGAATATTAGTTATTACTTATTAGTTATTACATATGTATGTACCCCATATTTAGTATTTACTATTTAGTTATTTACATTAAAGTATTCGAAGTGTGTAAGTGTTTGACGTTTTGTAGTTCCATCCATTGCTACCTGGCTGCTGGTGGCGCTAGTAAAAGTGCATTAGCGGCTAGTGAGCAGATAGCAGACGATAAACTTAGATAATACGTTTCTTTTTGCAACCTCTCGACCGGTCGCTGTCGCTCTGCTGTTGCGTTGCTATCGCGTGGCTGTCGCGCTGCGGTTGCTTTGAAATACGTAATTAGGGTGCCGGTTTGTTCGACCCGGTGAGACGCAAGTGCTGTGCGACGTTGCCTTTTAGATTCGAAGGACATTTATTACATCTTTGTAAACCCTACAAGGGTTTACAAAGAGTTTTTACGTTTTACTTTGATTATTCACGTATTTAAGTTCTTTGAAAAACTTTTTTTTTATTGCTCTCAAACAATTTTTTTATAGTTTCGGATTAACCGTAAGCATGTGTAGTATATGTAGTTGAATTTAATGCCTCTCGCTTTTATCAACCTTGTATGTATTCTAAGTCTAAATAGCAACAGCCCAACGTATTTCGCGAACGTTCATCATTCATGTCAAATAAATTATCTACATAAATATTACAAGTGGAATCTTATCTCACCTGTCACATTCGCATTCCTGCAGTCTGTGGAATTGCGGCCCATGCGGGCAAACACACACACACACACATACATACACCGATATTACATCTGGACGTGTTATCAGTTCAAATAATACGTAGTTCCATATTTACAACTAGACATTTTCAATATTTTTCAATTGTATTACGTGTAGCTAAACATTTCGGCATCATCTACGAACGCCTTATCTACTCCTTACGCTTTATTGACTTCTATAAAGAACTTCGCGAAAAAGTCCCGTTTTAAACATATTAATTAGTTGCGTGTTTAGTTTGCAAACATTGTTTACTATAATTAAAAGACTTATTATGGAAATGTCCGTTGAGGATCTTTAACATTTAAACATTCCCGGATACAGATACCATAGCCGCAAAGATTTTTTTTAGAAGGGACGAAGGAGGAGAAACGGACAGTCGTATCACCTGGTGGTAAGTGATAAGCGACAACCATAGACACCCGGTACACCATTAGCAGGTGTGTTGTCGGCCTTTCAGATACGAGTGTGCTCTTATGTATAATTAAGTAGCCATAAACAGAACATGCTTGATGGGCTATTTAGGCAGGAAAGTCTTTTCAGGTTCCCTGCCTAAAAACAAAACCCTTTATATGGTCACATTTTTATCCGTCGGTCTGTCAAACTAAAAGGTATCACTGACATAGAATCATGTAATTTCATACGGTATAGGTTTCACAACAGTAAAGGAAAAACATTGAAAACCGTTAATTAATATTACCCCTCAACGTGCGGGTCATAATAATAATAATATCTGTGGGCGCTTCTACACCACGTCAATCTAGTCCCGTGACAAGGTCTCGAAGGACTTGAGTTACGGGTTCCAGACAACGGAAATATATTTAATACTTTTATACTATATATTTAAGATTTTTATTATATAAAACACATATTTAAAACACATCCATGACCCAGGAACACAGAAAACTTTGTTCCCTGGCAGGATTCGAACCTGCTACCTTCGGCTTGAGAGCCAACGCGTTAACGATTTAGCCACAGGTCATATTCACATTTCTCTGGGTTTTCTAGCTTTGGGGCGGTTAACACCGTTGGTTACCATTATACATAAAACAATAATAGATATAATTATGTAAAAAAACTCGCGATCCTGACGGTATACGATAACCAATACAAATAATTACGGATTGAATTTGTATTCCAAATCGAATGTTATCGGCCGTCCACCGCCTGCCATTTCCGTGCCCATTATCAGGCCCGGTCAATAAATCGAATAGAACTATATTAAAACTTCCTCAAATGGACGTTTGGGTCAGTTCTTTTAAGGTTTTTTAACAGCCCCACCACGGTTCAGGCCTTGACGTGGCGGTGGGGCTCAGTAGCCCAAGGTGTGACCAGCACCTTGGGCGAAGCTAATTGAGCCGAGGGGGCTCTTTGTACCTCTCTTATAAGAGGGGACAAAAGAGCAGCAAGGGACTAGGATGGGAACCTCACCCCATTGTACTGTCCTGACGTTGGCAGGGGTTGTTCTATGGTGCGGTACAACCCCTCTGTGGAGTTGGCATCGGTCCCCTGAGAGACTGACTAGCCATCAAGGTGCCTTGTTAGCTCAACAGATCCGGGGCACCTCACCAAAGGCGGCATTGGTGGCACTCGCCGGGTTTTACCTAGTGGGTAGAGCTGCGTCCACTTACCAGCTTTTCGGGCGCAGCGAGTCCCACATACCCACCAAGGGAGACCCACTGCCCCGCAGGATGCCTCAGAGCATTTCCCGGCGTTAAAGAAAAAAAAAGTTCTTTTACGGTTACAATTTCGTTTCATTATTTTGTTCATTCGTAAATTGACACCAGCTTGACTTTAATTTCAAATATAAACAAGGAAAATTTAAAAAGCGTATCATGAAAGATTATTTTAGTCTTCCATACATAGGCAGGAGATTTCCTCTTGGGGAAGAAGTCAGTGCAGACCTTGAACATTCAAGGAATATGAGAGAGAACACCAGCAAACCTTGAGCTCAAGCAGTCTCTCTCAGAATTAGCCTAAATCTTTATTTAATGGTGAGCGTCACCCATGGACATCAGCCAAGTTAACCGAGAGGGCTGCCCTTTGTGCCCCTCTTATTAGAAGAGGGAATAAAAGAGTAAGGGAGACAAGGGGCGAGGATGGAAACCTCACCCCATTGCACTGTCCCGACGTTGGGAAGGGTTGTTCTGTGGTGCGGGACAACCCTTCTGTGTAGGTGGCGTTAGTCCCTTAGAGGACTGACTAGCCGTCGAGGTGCCCTGTTACTCAAAAGATCCGGGGCACCTCACCAAAGGCGGCATTGGCGGCACTCGCCAGGTTTAAGAGGGTAGAGCTACGTCCACTTACTATCTTTCGGGCGCAGCGAGTCCCACATGCCCGCCTGGGGAGTCTGCCCTCCCCCGCGGGACGCCTAAGAGCATTTCCAGGCGGAAAAGAAAAAAAAAAAGGATGGTGGTCCCATACGGACGAGCGCGCGGCACAGCGCCCCCCAGTCCTTCAGTCGACAGTCGGTGATGACGTGAAACTATTTCGCTTGCCATTAGCAAATTTTTTAATCAAGTAAAGCTTGATACTTGAAAGGTTAATATAAATATTGACAGTTGGATAACGCAACATATCAATAACAGCAGATAGCGTATCTCGTCTGGGCGTTATCTCTTATCTCCGGGCCTATTATTAGCCAACATTCAATTAAGACTATCAGCGGGTAGACAATGGGTTTTATTATCACTATCAAGGACAAATACATAATGTCGGTGAAACAAGTACATTCGACTCGGTTCATCATCATCATCAGCCTCTATCCACTCCACTGCTCAACATTGGACTCTCTCAATGAACGCCAAGACGGCCGATCCCTTGCTACTCGCATCCAACATGGACCAACCACCGCACGGAGATCGTCTTCCCACCTGGTTGGTCAACCAACACTTCGTCTACCTAAACGTGGCCTCCACTCTAGAATCTTATTACCCATCGGCTAATCGACTCGGTTATTTGTAAAGAAATACTATGAAAACAAATTTTAACAACCCGTAAAAACCAGTTGTTACGAGTTTATTGACTTGCAATGTTAAAATAAAAAAATATTGGTTGTCCGTAAAGTCGGTTTACGGACGATTGTTTTACGTGATAACGTCATAAAGAAACATTGATGAAAAATTAATTACCTTTTTTGCCGCTGTTTTGAGAAAAACAGTTAATTGAAGTGAACAAAATGAAATTAGACTGAAAATTATGGAGAAAATCAATTACATCTTATTAAATTGTAGAAATAAAGACAAAAACACAAAACACGCTGTCGCGTATTAACATTTGTTATAAATAATGGTTTCCAAGCCAACGAATAACTTGGGCCTCTCTATCGTTTGACTGAACGAGACACTTTTTCGTACGCGCTGCCGGTGTACATCAATTTATAAGACGTTATCACGTCAAAAAGTAATATTCTATGTTAGATGGAGGCAACCCTACCTGGCAACCCTGTAATCTAAGTCCTGTAGTGGAGGGTGGGCTACTAAACTAAGGGTTCCTTTACAGCAAGCACCTTTGGTGAAATCAACTGTTCTAAGTTGGCGGCCTCAGACCTTACTCTTGTCACCAAGCAGGAGGAAGGCCTGTCCTATCTCTTGATATAGTTATTTTCGTTACAAACATACATAAAGGTTGATAAAAGGAAAAGAACTGTATCCTCGTCTTTATTCTCCCTATAATCTGACCATCGACAATAGAATTAATTTAATGCAAACACAGATAAGTAGCCAAGGAAATGATATCCGAGACCTGTTTACATAAATACATACAAATACTATATACTGCATTTGTATGTATTTATGTAGACACGTGCAGCCGTTACTTCTGCGTGTTTGCAAACTGCGAACTCATTTATATTTGAGAAACTGATATTAACTTAGAAAGAGTATTCTACAATATAAAATGTAGATACAGTTATTATTGCATTATTTTGTGAGTAATGGTGCTGCCACACTGCTGTTTAAAAATGTTCGCTAACGTTTGTAAAGAATTTTAAACAGCAGTGTGGCAGCACCATATCTAGCACTACATCGTGTGTCTTCTGGGTAGAGGCAGTGTAATTAAAGCTCTTAAGTCTCAGAAGAATCAATGCATGAATAATTCGCGTCGGTTACTGTCACGAGAACTCGTGCATGTTCATGGGCGACGCTGACCACTTATCATCACGTTGGTCGTCTTGCCGTATGACTGCCCGACTAACATTACCGGTGGGAGGGAAGCGCTGTGCCGCGCTCCCGGCTGCATGGGTACCACCATCTTGCTTGTTTCTCCCGTGGAACGGCTTTGCTGTGTTTCGGAGAGAAGGGCAAGACAGGCAGTGTAATTACTGGCACCGAGACTTAACATCTTATGTCTCAGGATAGGCAACACATAGATGAGTTGTCTGGGCTCGTTCCAGGTATACTAGTTTATGTTCATGGGCGACGTCGACCACTTAACATCAGGTGGTACGTTTTCCAGTTTGCCTATCCAACTAACATAAAAAAAAATATATAAAAAAATAGCCTGTCTTAGAAGCCTTATACTCTGCCTTTTCACAAGTAAGTCACGGTGCCATACGTCTGCTGCCTTTATCAGTGCATCTGAGATATAGGAGAGTCGTACTCTACACACTTACACTCCCTCCCGTTTGTAATATATTTTGGAGGCCTATTAAATAATTACACGGACAAAGTAGGAAACGTAGAATAGTTAATTATGTTTTGTATGAATCAAGGTGAACGACTGTGCCGTATTTGCATGTTAAGAACATTTAACAATATACACGATTATAAATAATATAAAGCTATTTTTTTTCACTGCAAGTTTTTTTATCACCAGATGGAAATTAAAATCAAATATATATATATATATAATAGAAAGAGGTAAACCTATTTATGTCATATCTATACTTCTATACTAATAATATAAAGCTGAAGAGTTTGTGTGTTTAAACGCGCTAATCTCAGGAACTACTGGAGCGATTTGAAAAATCTTTTAGTATTAGATAGCCCATTAATTAAGGAAGGCTATAGGCTATATACCATGACGCTGTGACTAATAGGAGGTAAGTAAGTTAACGCGGACGAAGCTGCGGGCAACAGCTAGTTTTAAAAAATAACGATGATAAAATAATCACTCACGTAATTGAATAAAAAAATTAAAAACCGACTTCAAAATTAAAAAAAAACTAAAAAGTAATAAAATAATTTCCTTAATCTTTGTGCCTACAATTTATAATCAACTTGTTCTTCTACTAATATACAATCTTTGCATTTACCATGTCATTATTGTTACTTTTGAAGCCGGTGTCGTATTCGTTGATGTACCTACCTCCCTTGGCTGACACCGACTCCAAAAGTAACAATAATGACTTTGTAAATGCAAAGATTGTATATTAGTAGAAGAACGAGTTGATTATAAATTGTAGGCACAAAGATTAAGGAAATTATTTTATTACTTTTTAGTTTTTATTTTTATTTTGAAGTCGGTTTTTAATTTTTTTATTCAATTACGTGAGTGATTATTTTATCATCGTTATTTTTTAAAACTAGCTGTTGCCCGCAGCTTCGTCCGCGTTAACTTACTTAACTCCTATTAGTCACAGCGTCATGGTATATAGCCTATAGCCTTCCTTAATTAATGGGCTATCTAATACTAAAAGATTTTTCAAATCGCTCCAGTAGTTCCTGAGATTAGCGCGTTTAAACACACAAACTCTTCAGCTTTATATTATTAGTATAGAAGTATAGATATGACATAAATAGGTTTACCTCTTTCTATCTATATATATATATATATATATATATATATATATATATATATATATATATATATATATATATATATATATTGATTTTAATTTCCATCTGGTGATAAAAAAACTTGCAGTGAAAAAAAATAGCTTTATATTATTTATAATCGTGTATATTGTTAAATGTTCTTAACATGCAAATACGGCACAGTCGTTCACCTTGATTCATACAAAACATAATTAACTATTCTACGTTTCCTACTTTGTCCGTGTAATTATTTAATAGGCCTCCAAAATATATTACAAACGGGAGGGAGTGTAAGTGTGTAGAGTACGACTCTCCTATATCTCAGATGCACTGATAAAGGCAGCAGACGTATGGCACCGTGACTTACTTGTGAAAAGGCAGAGTATAAGGCTTCTAAGACAGGCTATTTTTTTATATATTTTTTTTTATGTTAGTTGGATAGGCAAACTGGAAAACGTACCACCTGATGTTAAGTGGTCGACGTCGCCCATGAACATAAACTAGTATACCTGGAACGAGCCCAGACAACTCATCTATGTGTTGCCTATCCTGAGACATAAGATGTTAAGTCTCGGTGCCAGTAATTACACTGCCTGTCTTGCCCTTCTCTCCGAAACACAGCAAAGCCGTTCCACGGGAGAAACAAGCAAGATGGTGGTACCCATGCAGCCGGGAGCGCGGCACAGCGCTTCCCTCCCACCGGTAATGTTAGTCGGGCAGTCATACGGCAAGACGACCAACGTGATGATAAGTGGTCAGCGTCGCCCATGAACATGCACGAGTTCTCGTGACAGTAACCGACGCGAATTATTCATGCATTGATTCTTCTGAGACTTAAGAGCTTTAATTACACTGCCTCTACCCAGAAGACACACGATGTAGTGCTAGATATGGTGCTGCCACACTGCTGTTTAAAATTCTTTACAAACGTTAGCGAACATTTTTAAACAGCAGTGTGGCAGCACCATTACTCACAAAATAATGCAATAATAACTGTATCTACATTTTATATTGTAGAATACTCTTTCTAAGTTAATATCAGTTTCTCAAATATAAATGAGTTCGCAGTTTGCAAACACGCAGAAGTAACGGCTGCACGTGTCTACATAAATACATACAAATGCAGTATATAGTATTTGTATGTATTTATGTAAACAGGTCTCGGATATCATTTCCTTGGCTACTTATCTGTGTTTGCATTAAATTAATTCTATTGTCGATGGTCAGATTATAGGGAGAATAAAGACGAGGATACAGTTCTTTTCCTTTTATCAACCTTTATGTATGTTTGTAACGAAAATAACTATATCAAGAGATAGGACAGGCCTTCCTCCTGCTTGGTGACAAGAGTAAGGTCTGAGGCCGCCAACTTAGAACAGTTGATTTCACCAAAGGTGCTTGCTGTAAAGGAACCCTTAGTTTAGTAGCCCACCCTCCACTACAGGACTTAGATTACAGGGTTGCCAGGTAGGGTTGCCTCCATCTAACATAGAATATTACTTTTTGACGTGATAACGTCTTATAAATTGATGTACACCGGCAGCGCGTACGAAAAAGTGTCTCGTTCAGTCAAACGATAGAGAGGCCCAAGTTATTCGTTGGCTTGGAAACCATTATTTATAACAAATGTTAATACGCGACAGCGTGTTTTGTGTTTTTGTGTTTATTTCTACAATTTAATAAGATGTAATTGATTTTCTCCATAATTTTCAGTCTAATTTCATTTTGTTCACTTCAATTAACTGTTTTTCTCAAAACAGCGGCAAAAAAGGTAATTAATTTTTCATCAATGTTTCTTTATGACGTTATCACGTATACAATCGTCCGTAAACCGACTTTACGGACAACCAATATTTTTTTATTTTAACATTGCAAGTCAATAAACTCGTAACAACTGGTTTTTACGGGTTGTTAAAATTTGTTTTCATAGTATTTCTTTACAAATAACCGAGTCGATTAGCCGATGGGTAATAAGATTCTAGAGTGGAGGCCACGTTTAGGTAGACGAAGTGTTGGTTGACCAACCAGGTGGGAAGACGATCTCCGTGCGGTGGTTGGTCCATGTTGGATGCGAGTAGCAAGGGATCGGCCGTCTTGGCGTTCATTGAGAGAGTCCAATGTTGAGCAGTGGAGTGGATAGAGGCTGATGATGATGATGAACCGAGTCGAATGTACTTGTTTCACCGACATTATGTATTTGTCCTTGATAGTGATAATAAAACCCATTGTCTACCCGCTGATAGTCTTAATTGAATGTTGGCTAATAATAGGCCCGGAGATAAGAGATAACGCCCAGACGAGATACGCTATCTGCTGTTATTGATATGTTGCGTTATACAACTGTCAATATTTATATTAACCTTTCAAGTATCAAGCTTTACTTGATTAAAAAATTTGCTAATGGCAAGCGAAATAGTTTCACGTCATCACCGACTGTCGACTGAAGGACTGGGGGGCGCTGTGCCGCGCGCTCGTCCGTATGGGACCACCATTCTTTTTTTTTTTTCTTTTCCGCCTGGAAATGCTCTTAGGCGTCCCGCGGGGGAGGGCAGACTCCCCAGGCGGGCATGTGGGACTCGCTGCGCCCGAAAGATAGTAAGTGGACGTAGCTCTACCCTCTTAAACCTGGCGAGTGCCGCCAATGCCGCCTTTGGTGAGGTGCCCCGGATCTTTTGAGTAACAGGGCACCTCGACGGCTAGTCAGTCCTCTAAGGGACCAACGCCACCTACACAGAAGGGTTGTCCCGCACCACAGAACAACCCTTCCCAACGTCGGGACAGTGCAATGGGGTGAGGTTTCCATCCTCGCCCCTTGTCTCCCTTACTCTTTTATTCCCTCTTCTAATAAGAGGGGCACAAAGGGCAGCCCTCTCGGTTAACTTGGCTGATGTCCATGGGTGACGCTCACCATTAAATAAAGATTTAGGCTAATTCTGAGAGAGACTGCTTGAGCTCAAGGTTTGCTGGTGTTCTCTCTCATATTCCTTGAATGTTCAAGGTCTGCACTGACTTCTTCCCCAAGAGGAAATCTCCTGCCTATGTATGGAAGACTAAAATAATCTTTCATGATACGCTTTTTAAATTTTCCTTGTTTATATTTGAAATTAAAGTCAAGCTGGTGTCAATTTACGAATGAACAAAATAATGAAACGAAATTGTAACCGTAAAAGAACTTTTTTTTTCTTTAACGCCGGGAAATGCTCTGAGGCATCCTGCGGGGCAGTGGGTCTCCCTTGGTGGGTATGTGGGACTCGCTGCGCCCGAAAAGCTGGTAAGTGGACGCAGCTCTACCCACTAGGTAAAACCCGGCGAGTGCCACCAATGCCGCCTTTGGTGAGGTGCCCCGGATCTGTTGAGCTAACAGGGCACCTCGACGGCTAGTCAGTCTCTCAGGGGACCGATGCCAACTCCACAGAGGGGTTGTACCGCACCATAGAACAACCCCCGCCAACGTCAGGACAGTACAATGGGGTGAGGTTCCCATCCTAGTCCCTTGCTGCTCTTTTGTCCCCTCTTATAAGAGAGGTACAAAGAGCCCCCTCGGCTCAATTAGCTTCGCCCAAGGTGCTGGTCACACCTTGGGCTACTGAGCCCCACCGCCACGTCAAGGCCTGAACCGTGGTGGGGCTGTTAAAAAACCTTAAAAGAACTGACCCAAACGTCCATTTGAGGAAGTTTTAATATAGTTCTATTCGATTTATTGACCGGGCCTGATAATGGGCACGGAAATGGCAGGCGGTGGACGGCCGATAACATTCGATTTGGAATACAAATTCAATCCGTAATTATTTGTATTGGTTATCGTATACCGTCAGGATCGCGAGTTTTTTTACATAATTATATCTATTATTGTTTTATGTATAATGGTAACCAACGGTGTTAACCGCCCCAAAGCTAGAAAACCCAGAGAAATGTGAATATGACCTGTGGCTAAATCGTTAACGCGTTGGCTCTCAAGCCGAAGGTAGCAGGTTCGAATCCTGCCAGGGAACAAAGTTTTCTGTGTTCCTGGGTCATGTGTATTATATAATAAAAATCTTAAATATATAGTATAAAAGTATTAAATATATTTCCGTTGTCTGGAACCCGTAACTCAAGTCCTTCGAGACCTTGTCACGGGACTAGATTGACGTGGTGTAGAAGCGCCCACAGATATTATTATTATTATGACCCGCACGTTGAGGGGTAATATTAATTAACGGTTTTCAATGTTTTTCCTTTACTGTTGTGAAACCTATACCCTATGAAATTACATGATTCTATGTCAGTGAGACCTTTTAGTTTGACAGACCGACGGATAAAAATGTGACCATATAAAGGGTTTTGTTTTTAGGCAGGGAACCTGAAAAGACTTTCCTGCCTAAATAGCCCATCAAGCATGTTCTGTTTATGGCTACTTAATTATACATAAGAGCACACTCGTATCTGAAAGGCCGACAACACACCTGCTAATGGTGTACCGGGTGTCTATGGTTGTCGCTTATCACTTACCACCAGGTGATACGACTGTCCGTTTCTCCTCCTTCGTCCCTTCTAAAAAAAATCTTTGCGGCTATGGTATCTGTATCCGGGAATGTTTAAATGTTAAAGATCCTCAACGGACATTTCCATAATAAGCCTTTTAATTATAGTAAACAATGTTTGCAAACTAAACACGCAACTAACGCGGCTTATTTTACTATTTAATATGTTTAAAACGGGACTTTTTCGCGAAGTTCTATATAGAAGTCAATAAAGCGTAAGGAGTAGATAAAACGTTCGTAGATGATGCCGAAATGTTTAGCTACACGTAAAACAATTGAAAAATATTGAAAATGTCTAGTTGTAAATATGGAACTCCGTATTATTTGAACTGATAACACGTCCAGATGTAATATCGGTGTATGTATGTGTGTGTGTGTGTGTGTTTGCCCGCATGGGCCGCATTTCCACAGACTGCAGGAATGCGAATGTGACAGGTGAGATAAGATCCCACTTGTAATATTTATGTAGATAATTTATTTGACATGAATGATGAACGTTCGCGAAATACGTTGGGCTGTTGCTATTCAGACTTAGAATACATACAAGGTTGATAAAAGCGAGAGGCATTAAATTCAACTACATATACTACACATGCTTACGGTTAATCCGAAACTATTAAAAATTTGTTTAAGAGCAATAAAAAAAAAGTTTTTCAAAGAACTTAAATACGTCAATAGTCATGTTTTAATTTTTGTTTAAAAATTTTTTATTTCTTAATTTTTAGTGATTTCAAAATTCGATAACTGATTTTATTTGTCTGAAATATGGGTAGAACTATTAAACGCGTTGCTCAGATTAGATAGCGCTGTATTAATGAGATGAACGTAGAAAGGGTTTAAATCATTACATAACAAATGAAAAAACCGAAATGGAATTGCGTAAAACTTTATATACATGTAATTGAAAGCAATCACGGCAGATTTGCTGCTATTCGTTAAATAATTCCATTATAAAAAGGTATAGAACATCACCAATATATAGATATAGAATGGATATTATGATGACCTTGAATTCATTTAACAACGACAAGTAATAAAATTACATGATTTTGGCATAATATTATTTACCGTATGAAGTAAGCCCAATTAAAGCTGTAAATCGTCGAGGATTCCCCTCGACTGTGTATGGTCTCCATTATCACACCTGTAATGGCGCTTATAACCCATATGGGTACAAAGTTCTCATCAATTTAAATTAATTAAGTCCAAACACAAGGTAGCTACTGTAAACTGTTGAGGAGTTCCCTTAACTGTCCTTTGTCTTCATCATCAGACCCCTAATGACAGTCACAACCCATCTAGGTGTAAAGTTCTCATCATTACAAATTGATCAAGCCCAAACACAAGGTTACTGATGTAAATAGTTGAGGAGTTCCCTCGATTGTCTTTCGGCTCCAGCATCAGATCGACTCCAGACCTTCATTAAATTGAAGTCCTTCAAAACACTTTATAAAAAAAATATCAAACGCACTAGTCGCCCCTACGATTTTCGAAAGTTCCCCTCGATTTCTCTGGGATGCCATCATCAGATCCTGGTTTCCTTATCATGGGACCATTTGGGAAGTATACCCTTTAGAACAAAAAAAGAATTTTTCAAATCGGTCTAGCCATCTTCGAGTAATCAGGTAACATACATAAAAAATAAAAATAAAAAAAAATAAAAAAAAAATAAAAAAAGATTCCGACGAATTGATAACCTCCTCCTTTTTGAAGTCGGTTAAAAAAAATATTAATGTTTAAAAAGTAGAGGCTAAGACACAAACACCTTATTCCCCGAGGTATCCTCACTAAACTAAGCCGTACCAGACAAGAATACACTTTTTTGGTCAAAGCAATACCAGTATATAAAGTAAAACAAGTGCCAATCCAAACAATGCGACGCTGGTGGCATACTGACTCGGGATTCTTCCTTTTCCAGAGCATTTAAGTAAACCAAAAAGTTTTCAAGTAAACCAAAAGACTCACTCTGACATTGGCTAAACCTCGCGGGAGCCATTATACAAGAAGAAGAAGATAATACTGACTTCTACTTGCACAGAGTACAAAACCTATTAAAATAACGTCGTAAAAAATAAACCATTACATCCTATATATTTTTATTGATTCTAATCAAAAAGTTTTAGTGTAAGTACAAAGATAACAGGCCGGCCCACGTGTTTTTCTTTCTCATTATACTATTGGTAAAATAGTTTTCTCCTAAAAAGAGCAACGTACCCAGCGACTCAACTGAATCACCATAACAACCAATCTTCGATTTCTAGTCCTATCTTGACTTATAGGTTTGGTCTAATCGACCTACGAATGTTCGTCCTACCGATATTGGTCCTGACAGGCCACTGACAGGCTACAGACGTACAATCTTGACGTGACACACAATACAATCAGTAGGTCAATAAACGAATGCCCCATATTGATAAACTCGCTCTGATTACGTTGAAATATATAAACTAGCTTTTATTTGCAACTTATAATTCATGTAATAACATGATTTCGAGGCACAGTACAGTACAGTATCAGTCAGTGAACGTCCCGTCAAAATCGGCCCAGCCGTTTCAAAGATTAGCGGGAAGAAACAAACAGACAGACAGACAAAAATTGTAAAAATATTACTATTTTGGTATATGTACCATGTATACATCCATATGCATTTAGTAAAAAGCAGTTATTTTAATGTTACAAACAGACACTCCAATTTAATTTATCTGTATAGATAGTAAGCATCTTGACTCTAGTCCGATAAGAAAGGCAGGACAAGCGAGGACATGCACGAGGTATTCAGACCTAATACGTAATAAGGGGCTAGTTTTATTGTGGTAGGTCTAACTGACTTCCCCACAAAGGTTCAAGCGGCGGTGGGGCTCAGTAGCCTAAGGTGTGCCCAGCACCTTGGGCAAAGCAATTGAATCGTGGGAGCTGCTCTTTATTACGTCTTATAAGAAGAGGGGAAAAAAGAGCAGGGGGAACAAGGGGCGAGGATGGGAACCTCACCCCATTGCACTGTCCCGACATTGGGAGGGGTTATTCTGTGATGCGGGACGACTCACAGAATCTCTCTGTAGAGGTGTTGTCATTCCCTCACCGTCGAGAATCAAGATGCCCTGTTTGCTCAATAGATCCGGGGCACCTGACATACCCACCTGGGGAGTTCTCCTCCCCAGCGGGATGCCTCACTCTTTTTTGTTTTAAAATAATGTAAATCCGTTAAAATAACGTTGATTAATTATAATAAAATGGCTCGTCTGTCGTTTGACGATTTCTTTAAAGATTCAGTTTCTTTGACGAGAAGTACTCGAATATAATATAACTTTCGAGTAATGTTCTTTATTGTATAAGGTCTTGACAGAGCCCGCGTTAAAATAGTTTTTTTTTTTTTAATTTTCGGGTGCACCTGCTCATGGCAACTTTGCCTGCTCACCGGTGAATGAAAAAATCACGAGGAAACAAGTGATAAGATTATATCTGAGAGTGTGGTGAACTATGGCCTCATACTTGCCTGATTTCGCGTCAACCAGGCTGTGGGGCAAATAAGTGTTGCATATGCATTATGCATAATATATAATCATCATCATCATCAGCCTCTATCCGTCCACTGCTGAACATAGGCCTCCCTCAATGAACGCCAAGATGGCCGATCCCTTGCCACTCGCATCCAACACGGATCGTCTTCCCACCTGGTCAATGGCCGACCAACACTTCGTCTACCTAAACGTGGCCTCCACTCTAGAACCTTATTGCCCCATCGGCCATCCGTTCTTCTGAGTGTGTGACCAGCCCACTGCCACTTCAACGAGCTGATTCTTTGCGTGATATCGGTTACCTTAGTTCTCTGACGGATGTCTTCCTTCCGAATCCTATCTGTCAAAGAAACACCCAGCATAGCACGCTCCATAGCACGTTGAGCTACGGCAAACTTGCGGACCAGTCCTATATTTAGAGGCCACGCTTCAGCCCCGTAGGTCATCACGGGGAGAACGCATTGGTCGAAGACTTTCGTCTTCAAACTCTGCGGTATAGACGACGTGAGAATATGGCTAAGCTTCCTGAATGCTGCCCATCCCAATTGAATCCTCCTATCGGTTTCTCTCTCGAAGTTATGTCGACCTAGCTGCAAAGTGTGCCCAAGATAGACCATACTCTTGCACGACTTCGAGAGTTATGCCATCAACGTTAACCGGCCTAGGGAGAACGTGTTCGTTGAACATGACTTTCGTCTTGTCCAAGTTCATCCTAAGACCCACACGTCGGGAAGATTCATTTAGACTGTGCAGCATCTCCTGCAAGCCCTCCAAATAATATATAATACTATGTATATATTTATGCTTTTAAAACGCCGCTAAGATATACTTCATACTTCAGTCTCGTGAACAAGACGTACTTAATTTGAAAAAAAAAGTGAAAAACATGGTAATTATAATGTTTTAGGTGAAAATAACGACGTTAACCCAAAATCTTACACGTATATTAGTTTTTCCGTTGATCAATAGATGGGTGTGTTGAAATATGCTAAAATTATATAAAATGACATCCGATTACTGTTATCACTTAATATTATCATACAATCTAGAGTGCTTCACGTTGATAAATTCTTAAGTGATACTTATGAGAATAATGTATGTCCAATGTTTACTTGGCTTTTGTAGGAAGTATATTGGAGTAAATATCACAAACAATGTTGAGCGCAGAGTAAAGGGATCCACACCATGGTTCAGGCTCAGTCTTGGCGGTGGGGCTCAGTAGCCGAGGGTGAGCACCTTGGGCGAAGCGAATTGAGCCGAGGGGGCTCTTTGTACCCTTCTTATAAGAGGGGACAAAAGAGTAAGGGGCAGGGGGTAGGGTGGGAACATTACCCCATTGTACTGTCCCGACGTTGGGAGCGGTTGTTCTGTGGGGCGGGACAACCCCTCTGTGGAGGTGGCGTCGGTCCCCTGAGGGACTGACTAGCCGTCCAGGTGCTCTGTTTGCTCATTAGATCCGGGGTACCTCACCAAAGGCGGCATTGGTGGCACTCGCCGGGTTTTAGTGGGTAGAGCTGCGTCCACGTACCAGCTCTCGGGTGCAGCGAGTCCCACAAACCGGCCTAGAGAGACCCACTCCCCCGCGGGACCGCGGGATGCCTCAGAGCATGTACTGGCGTTAAAAAAAAAAAAAGGGTAAATGGATGGGTAAGATACAATGTGCCTATAGGTACGCCAAAAGATCAACTATTTGAGTTATGTGACTTCACTCTATGTCTTCACGGGTCACTTTAAAATCAGGAAAGGAGAGCATTATGTCATAGATTGTCTGTGGTCGGGTTTAATACTATAGATAATGCAGAAATATAGACAACTGCAAAATAAAAATCATTTATATATAGTATACTCTATACTAGTTGACTCATATGGCTTTGATATCAATATCTATCTGAAAGTCAGTATACTTAAACCTGGGAAACAGATTTTACTTAATGAATAAATAAATATTAACATATACACAATAATTACACCACTTTAACCTAGCTCCGTGGTAGGTTCGTAAGAACCTGTGATACGGGTACTAGGTAGGAGTGGAAATTAATTTAATAAATTTATATAAATACATATAACATACATGCCCATGGCCCAGTGCAGACATCTATATTCACCATACAAATTATCTATACTAGGTGGCATTCGAACCCGTATTGCATAAAGTATCCAATAGCCTGACCACTCGACGAGCCGGACGACACCCACTAGTGTATTGTGTTGTGTGTTACCTGTGAGTGTGCACATCCTCCGACAGTTGATGTCTTGCATGACCTGCCGCATCAGTGTGCTGAGAGCCTTTGCATCACCCGACAGGGATTGCTTTGACAGCCACTCCGTCTCTAGCTCCATTGACAACTGTGATCAATATGCACTTATATAAAACAAAACTAAATAAATTTGACATAGTTTGAGGATAAGGGTATTTTCTATAATTATAAAGGTAAACTAGTGGACCTGACAGACCTTGTCCTGTTAAAAAACATTTTTATAGTGGATACACAAATTTACTATCACAATCGGTTCAGCCTTATAGTAGGAGAAAATTAAGTCAATTTCTAGTCATGTAGTGTACTTACAAGGTATTCCGTTAGCTTCTTAACAAGGGGTTCAAGGTGCACAGTTCTCGCCCAGGCGTCACAAACAAAACATAGGTTGAAGTAGTAAGCGTTACGAGCATACTTTTTGTTGTCTATTCGAACAGGAAATCCTAGGATCTTAGATCCAAGAAGTGTGCTGCAAAGTAATGATAAATTAATGATTACGACATTAATTTGTTTTAATTTATTTACAATTAATATTGATTCTAATGCTTATTATCTTTTTTTTAAGAACAGCGTTATAGGCTTCATTAAATCAAAAAATAGTCAGATTTATCATTAGTATCATCCATCAATTCGGGCAGAAAATAACATATATTTAGAGGCAATATTTATCCAAAGAATTATATAGCAATGCCGTAATTAATTATTATTAAGAGAAACTGAAAAATACTAATATGTGAGTATTGTATGGATAGTGTGGTGTACATTTTTTATTTATATATTAGGGTTGATAATGTACTATAAACAAATTTGAGTTTGATACAATATGATAATGATCGGCAGTGTCAAATTAGTGTTTATGATTTGTTTGATTTTTGATGATGAGTTTCTATAATTTCAAAATATAAGAAAATTGCAGATGGAAAAAGTATAAAATGTACTTTTGCATCCCTCTAGGATATAGTCTAGGTAATTTTAAATAAATATGCATTGTTTATTGTTGTATTAACAAATTATGGCTATTAGTTAATGAACTTATTTAGGGGACATATTTAAGAACAAAGTTTTTTTAGTTTAGTTTGAATAAATATTTGTTTTAGAAAATATGTATACATCATTTATACTATAATATATTTTTATTTCTATTATTCATTACAAGTCATATCAAAGTTTCGATTAATTTAGTTACCTTTAAATATATATGTATTAAGTAACGCCTTATAAAGTCACGATACATTTATATATTGAAAGAAACTTACACAGTCAAAGTGCATCTTTGCAATTGCACTTTTGGTATTATATAGTGGCTCACAGTATCAAAGATATCTTTGGAGATGTAGTTTTCTGGTACTTGACAGGTAATCCGGGGACCAGCGGTTGGATGAAACTCACACAAGAATATACAGCGAATTGGCCCTTCCTGACCACATCCCTCGTAGTATTTGGCATTTATATCCATTGTTAAATGATCATTTATATATATCGCATAGTTGAATCTTACTTATTCCTACACATTTTTTTACAAAACGTTAATCTTTGTTATAAGTTAAAGTAACACTTCGGAGCTACAGTTATCGTAAGGTTCAGTATTTTCTTGCACACAATACACCTCTCTCAAAAAGTTTTTTTACACTGACAAAAATGACAAGTTGAAACTGGAAAGTGGAAATTGGAATAGAATCCATGACATTTCATGACAAAAATGACACATGAGACATCTGACTTTTTTTTTTATAAAAGCTGTATACAAGTCTTTTGCCCAACTAACTTCTGATAGTAACAAAGATACCTACTAAATGTGAAAACCCTTTTTTTATGACAACGGGTTTTTCTATAGCACAAGAGGGCAAACGAGCAATAAAAACCATATGGTGACTACCGACGACCATAGACATCTGCACAATCAGAGGTTATGCATATGTGTTGCTCTCTTTTTTCCTATCTCCCCAATGGGCCACCGGAAAATCACAAATAGGGATGTTGACAGTATTCATATAAAAATATAATTTTGATGTTAATTGGTAGTTTCTATGATAGAATTCTGAAACAATACAATATTTTCCCTTATTTTTATTTGATTAAATTAATATTTAATAAATAAAATGTTACAAAATGTAAAATAGGTCACGTGATCATAAACGGAAATGACGACACCTGTTCCTATATAGCGGAAGCGGAAGAATATTGATGTACTTTTATGCACCATTTTCCGTACGCAGTACATATTGTAAAAACGAATTTCCAGGCGTTTTGACAGTGTACACAAAGGCACAGTACAAGAATTATAAAACTTAAAAGCCATTTTTTATTAACGACTACTAGAATCATTTTATAATTTCTACGATGTTAAACAACATATGACGTTACGTGACAAGTGTTAGCGTTTTGGAGCGAAATTTAAAATGCATTATAAATGCAAGATTTTATAGGCATTAGACGTATTTAAGCAAAAGTTAATACTATTTACGCCTCTATTAGATATTTATAAATGATCTATAAACATTTCTGAAAAATGTCAACATCCCTATTCATTCACAAAAAAGTTCACCACTAAAGGCGATTTAAAGCAAAAAAGGCAGAGAAAATATCTCTGAAGAAATAAATATAATATTAATTTATTTTCTTTTCAGCGATTGGCGGTATATTGATCGAAAATGAATATACAATAGGTACGTGAAAAACAATTTCGTTAAAATCGCTTCGTCATATTATCAGTCTAAGCTTACTAACTGACGACTGACAGATTAAATTTTTTGAATATTATGATGATCATGAATCATCATCAGCCTATATCCGTCCATTACTGACATAGGCCTCCCCCAATGAACGCTAAAATTTACTCTATATATACTGAAAACCAAGCTCACAACATTTCACAACTTTCAAGTCAGGGAGCTTTATGCCGTGACAACTAACCATAGTAGTCCACTCCATCTACTCTCAATAGCTTTTTTTTTCTTTAACGCCGGGAAATGCTCTGAGGCATCCCGCGGGGGAGTGGGTCTCCCCACGCGGGTATGTGAGACTCGCTGCGCCCAACAGCTGGTAAATGGACGCAGCTCTACCCACTAAAACCCGGCGAGTGCCACCAATGCCGCCTTTGGTGAGGTGCCCCGGATCTAGAAAACAAACAGGCCTCGACGGCTAGTCAGTCCCGCAAGGGACCGACGCCACCTCCACAGATGGGTTATCCCGCACTACAGAACAACCCCTCCCAACGTCGGGACAGTACAATGGGGAGAGGTTCCCATCCTCACCCCTTTCCCCCTGCTCTTCTGTCCCCTCTTCTTATAAGAGGGGTACAAAGAGCCCCTTCGGCCCAATTAGCTTCGCCCAAGGTGCACCGCTCACCCTGGGTTACTGAGCCCCACCGCCACGACAAGGCCTGAACCATGGTGGGGATACTAGCTGGTGCCTGCGACTTCATCTGCGCAGGATAAGATTTTAGTTTTTTTATAAAAAGTATCTTATGTTACTTCTAATACCTCCAAGAATATGTGTGCAAAGTTTCATGATGATCGGTTAAGTAGTTTTCGCGTGAAAGCGTAACAAACATCCACGCTTTCACATTTATAATATTAGTAAGGATATAGAAAATTAATGGATCTTGACAGTTAACATAGGTAATGGATCTTGACAGTTAACATAGGTAACGTATAAACCATAAACATATAATAAAATAGACCAATAAAGAGTTGGAAAGAGAAGACAGTCCTTTATGGAATTATAACAAGATGAAAAGAGAGAGCAATCTAATGTCAAGTGTAACCACTTTTATTTGACAGGTCAGCCAAACTCACCAAGCGTTAAAAGAGCCTCTCAGTATTTGCAATTTATTTCGTTGGTCCAGATATATTTGCAATAAATACTATTGCATGTAAAAAGATGAAAGAAATATACGGAGCGGTATAATGTGAATCATAGAAACAATCTTGAAAATTATACATTTCACAGGTAATTCATCTTCATGTCCTAATTGCTAAGATGTGTTTATTTTTTGCTATATTCTATCTTTACTTCTCTATTTCAAATAAAATAATGTCAATCGTTCTATTTACTTTCATATTTTGCGTAATTAAAGATACAATCGTTCTTAAATTACACAATATTTGAAGATTAATTTTCACCAATATTTTATACATATACGCTAGTGCTTAATTCAAATTTATCGACATGCTTATTAGTTTATAATATCATTAATTTGAAACTAATCTAAAAACAACAAAAAATAAAACAGCTTTCGATATAATGTAGAGTGACTCAAGAGCAAACTTTTTTAATATGAAAAGGGAATATCAGAAAGGAAATGCGTTTTAAATAATAATAACAACCATTTTATTACATTCTGATAAAACAATAACAATCTTAGGTCCAGAAGTAATGTGTAGGTGCGTATGCATGTGCATGCATAAAGCACCTCCGTCGCCTCCGTCCTTACCCACACTGCACATGCATACACATACACGAACCTCACACATACATAGAGGTTGGCCCAACATTAATTAACAAACTTAACATGGCCGATAGTGATTTGGCCAGACTTCCGTCCTCCTTGAGGTCGCAGATATAAATCGCCCCTCTACGAACAAGACCTCGCTTTTTAAAGGCAGTAGTCGGGTTATTCTATAACGTAATACAAACATCCCTACGCCTCGGCCGTCCAGCCCATATTCTTGCCAATCCTAACACAAGTTTCTGAATTGACACTGCAGCGCCACCAATCACCGGCACTCGCTGTCAAATCCGCTCCCGTACTAATGTCCTCTCCGACTGTTTGCTTGTTAGCGATGAATCATAATCATTTTGTTTTACAGATTCCCTCAAGATCCTATAATTAGAGGAAAATGGCTGATATTAACTGGGCGTGTTGGTTGGGATCCCAACAATACAAGTGCCGTTTCTAATATCGGAAGATATTTCCGACTTGTTTTTGTGCTTGACGAGCCACAATATGTACCAATAAGTTTTGGCACAGATACTTAATAATGAAGTATTATAGACATCTGTTCGATATTAGTATAATTTTAAAGTAACCGTTAAAATAATAACTGCGCATATACTTAGGTTGTGTAAATCTTGTGTAGTAAGTCATGGATCAAGCGTCCATTGAATATTGATCGATTCGTTCCCAAATTTTATTATTTTCCTTTTGTTAAAATCATTTGAAACAAATAATACATACATAATAAAAGTCATTATTTTATATAAATAGTAGGTAAGTATGAGTGTGTAAGAGTATTATGATATTTCATTTGAGAATAAATAATATACTATGTGTTGTTTTATTTCAATATTTATTTACCTTTTATCTAAATAATTTAAGGGCTGCTTTTGCAATCGGCGGATATCTTTGACCTGAGGAATATTATGTAGTTTACCCTCCTTCATAATCATCATCATCTCTGAGGAATAATTATGTTGACTTTGTAATGTGTATATTAAGTACCCTTATATAAACCATAACATATCTGACCATTGGAAAATTCACCCCAAACAACAATGTTTACAATTTACTCGAACTGGCTGTACTATCGAGTATCGATAGTAAAAGATACATCACTGTGTGTCAATGTTTGCGTGTGCTCTGCACACATTGACTTTTCAAAAATCGTCACGCATTTTCGGGCTGTCAGTTGGTCTATTTAGTATATTCTAAGTCTATGGTATAAACGAAATCTGTCTAAATCAGTAAACGCACTTGGTTCCTTATTTTGAAAAACAGATTTTTTTAAGCATTTATTGTTTAAACGTTTAAGCATTTATCGTTTAATAATTAATAAGTTTTTTTTTCACACTGTACATCAACATAATGTCAAATGCCGGGTCCACAGTTAGCTCGACCGAGTAGTACCCCAGACTTGGCTTCGGCCTTAACAAGCAAATACAGACTTACACTTACATACTATTGGTATTTGGTATGACGGAATTGGCAACATAGCCTCTGGTCTTAGCCTGTTTCAATAGGAACAAAAAAATGTAATTTTTCAATTTGTTGACATCGTTGAAAAAAAATGGCGGGAAGCAAAGGGGCGCGCGGTTGTGTTTTTTTTGGTTTTATTCTGTGTTTTGTCCATTCAGAGTGGTTTTCTATAGTGTTTATTTTAAAAACTTGATATTTATATATTGTGATTGGTTGGCGAATCTTGTGGAGGACCGTTCTGGAGTGGTTTTCTTAGTAGGACAGTACTGGCGGTCTTCTATAGTGTTTGTTTTAAAAACTTAATCTGTGTAATATAATGTAACGATTGGTTGGCGAACATTGTGGTGGACTGCATTGTGTGGATGGAATGGGGAATGATAGTTGATTGATGGGGGCTAGAAGGGCGAAGCCGCGCTCCTTGGGTTTCCCGCCATTTCTCCGTATTACAGATCGAATATTGTATTTTGTATGGCTAATAGCCTAGTAGCTAATGCCTTTAAATGAAATTTTTTTATTATTATTTTCAACATTTATAGAAAACCCCCAGAACAGCCCTACTAAGAAAACCACTCCAGAACGGTATTCCACAAGATTCGCCAACCAATCACAATATATAAAGATCAAGTTTTTAAAACAAACACTATAGAAAACTACAGACTCTGAATGGACAAAACACAGAATAACAACACAGATTAGTAATATCTAAATAACAATTAATTAACGGGAAACCAAAAAAACATAACCACGCGCCCCGATGCTTCCCGCCATTCCTTTATATGAAAATAATAATAAAAAAAATCGTTGACATTTGGTTGACATCTTACATCTGTCTTTTGTTTTGATTTTAATCAATTTATTGCGGATTTTAATTTCATAATTCATTCGTAGTAGTATCAGATAATTTGTGATTCATATGTTTATGTGTTATGTCACAGTAAATTTATATATACGGAAGTTTAACTTTATTCTTTTGTGTAATTATTGGTTGTAAAGGAGATTAATCCTCTTTGAATATTAACACATTCTCATTATGGAAAAACAAACATACAACGTTTTAATTGCTGCTACTGGAAGTGTAGCAGCAATGAGAATTCCTCTTCTTGTAGAATCTATTAAAAACTTGAATACAGATAATCTCGAATATTTTATGGAGGTAAATTCTCTAGTTCTAACATTCCTATGAATGTAAACAGATTTTTTACCAACTCAAAAGAAAATGGCTATTGTGTTCATTAAATTTAACGTTACTTTTTCATTCCAAAATTGTTAATATGATGAAGTCCTAAGTACAGCTACTAAAGAAAGGATATTTTTATAGTCAAGGCAGGCTAGCCCTATTTTATCGAGATATGTGTTTGTTTCAAAACATTACTTTCTCCAGTTACTTCATTACTTTGACCATGGTTGCTTTAAAGTATCCAAAACGTCAGGCATGTAAAAAACTTAATAAAATCCGTAAAATTTGTTCCATTATAATGTGTGAAATTCGCAAACAATATTACTTTCGTTTATAAGATTTAGTTTCTAAGGATCTATTTAAAAAAATTGCACATTTACTTTTAATTAAGTAAATTACCAAATATGGTTTAAATAGTGCTGTTAAAATATGGTTTAAAAATTTAAATGAATCAAGACATGATTAGCCCTAGATGAATTATAACACAGCACAAACTGTTATGGTGACGCTGTCTATTTACCATCAGAGGCACTTTTGTCAGTTTGCCTATCCCACTACCATACAAAATGATTTAAATTTTGAGCAGCCTAATTAAAAACACTTGAACTTTCATCTTTCTAGTAGCCTCGGGTTATAGTTACAGAACATGCAAAACATTTTATAGAGGACTTTGACAAGCTGCAGGCGTATGAAGACAGTACTGAGTGGTCTACCTGGAAGAAGAGAGGAGACACCGTGGTGCACATTGAGTTGGGGAGATGGGCTGATTTAATGGTGATCGCACCATTAGATGCCAACACCCTGGCCAAAATATCTCAAGTATAAATATTTATTATCATATTTGAAATAATTCACTGTATATCAAAAATGTTTTTGTCCAACTGAGTTGTCTTTATTTAGCATTTATGACGACCTCTGTGACTCAGTAGTAAGCGTGTTGGCGCTCAAGCAGGAGGTTGCGGGTTCGAATCCCGCCAGGGAACAAAAATATTTTCTGTGTTCCTGGGTCATGGATGTGTATTAATAAATATTTGTATTATATAATAAAAATCTTAAACATATGTAAGTATAGTATAAAAGTATTAAATATATTTCCGTTGTCTGGTACCCATTACACAAGTTCTTCCAGAACTTACTACGGGACCAGATTGACGTGGTGTGGGAGCGCCCATAGATATGATTATTATTAGATATTATTATTATATTATTGAGGAATAATTTTTGACAAAATTGGTTGAAGATATATTTATTCTCATAATAGACACTTTGGTCACTTATGTGAGAACATTACATTATTACTGCATAGCATGTCACTCATTCAAACCATTAGCGCAAAATAAACAAGTAGTATGTATAATGTATGTTAAGTCACAGACTCTTAAGGCAATATCCAAATAATTTGATTACATGTTTTCTGCTATATGATTCGCAAGTTTTAATTTCAATGCATTATTTGACTTAACATTATGTATACATAATAAATATTCGTTTAAAAAGTTGCGCGCTTTCCAAAGTGATCATTTTTTTCCCATCATTCGTTCTAATCTTGGGTAGCACGAGAAAATTCGCTCGCGCGACGTATGTTACGCTTAGTAACTTCATTTGCGGTACGTAACGTATGTAAGTAGATCGCGACTTTTTTCTTTTTTTTTCTTTTACGCCGGGAAATGCTCTGAGGCATCCCGCCTGGGGAGTGGGTCTCCCCAGGTGGGTATGTGGGACTCGCTGCGCCCGAAAGATGGTAAATTGTTTTTTTTTTTTTCGGAAGGGCTAGACTTTTCGGCCTGATGGCCTTTAAGCTCAATCGGTACAGTAAGTGAGCAGATGGCTCACTTAAGAAATATTCGAAAGGGGGACGCCCCCCTCCGCGCCCCGCAGAGGGCGCGATTCATCGCGCGCGCTGCTCGGGAGAGCAGGATTTGGACTAGTCAAATCTGATATGGTCGACGAATCTTACGGTTGATAAATTCAATATCCTAATATATTATAACATATGATAACCTATCATCATGAGGGCCGGCCCTCATCCCTCCCTCTGGAGAGGGAGGCGGTGCCCAAGCAATCTAGCGGTAGCGTAGTGCTAGCGCTGTTTGCGCGGTCTGGGTTTGTGTCTACTCGTATCGGATTCGAACCTAAGCTTCCGCGATCGATCCGGATCGATGTGGTTTCCATGTGTGGGGGTCGATGTCGCTTACGACTCCGAGGCCCAAGCGGTGTGCAGGTGTACCTAGCACCGTGTGTGTGTCTGTATATGCTGTGACGTTCGCGTCGCGCTTTTGCGTCGCGTATTAGTAGCTGAGAGATTTCGTCAGCTGGATCTGTTAAAACATGCTTAGGTAACCTATGTCTAATTGGAACCGAGTTGTCTGGGGCATAGTTTGCCGCGCTCACGATGAGCGGGTTTGGGTGGAGGAGTACCTTTTCAAAGTGACGTTCTGACGTCATTTTGAAGTGGCCCCTAACGGACTCTAATCTGAATGGTAAATGGACGCAGCTCTAGCCACTAAAACCCGGCGAGTGCCCGGCACCTCGACGGCCAGTCAGTCCAGGAAGGGACCGACGCCACCTCCACAGAGGGGTTGTCCACCACCAGTCAAGGCCTGAACCATGGTGGGGAAGTAGATCGCGCCTAAATTTTTTAAATGAGTTGTTTTATAATCGTTAATTTAGTTTGTTGGTATAGTTTTGCGTCATGCGGAAATCGTTAACAACAATCATTCTTAAACAATTTCAACCCCAAATTTGCCGCCCCCCAAAAATCTGCCGCTCTAGGCACAAATTCACTGCCCCATATTTCTATTAAGTGGACGCATTAGAAATTTTAGCGTCCATAATTTCAATTTATTTCGGTAATTCCAAAACGAATGAAAATATAAGTTGGTAATACATTAGTTCATGATTTAAAAAAAAATATTACTTTTTAATACATGATTAGGTAACTCTTGTAACAGCGATCCATCCATCGATAACCATCTTGCTTATTTCTCCCGTGAAACAGCTTTGCTGTGTTTCGGAGAGAAGGGCAAGACAGGCAGTGTAATTACTGGCACCGAGACTTAACATCTTATGTCTCAGGATAGGCAACACATAAATGAGTTGCCTGGGCTCGTTCCAGGTAAACTAGTTTATGTTCATGGGCGACGTCGACCACTTACCATCAGGTGGTACGTTTGCCAGTTTGCCTATCCAACTAACATAAAAAAAAGCGAAAAAAATATCTAACGAACCTCTTTTTAAAAAGAGATTCAGGTACATCGATTTAAACGGGACCGGTTTAAACCTCTTAACTTTCTTTGTAGATGAGTCTATATATGTTCTTTAAAATAATAGAAAGAATTTCTCCAATTATCGTTTTTAACGCAATTAAATAACAAAATCAATTTTCGTCCTTTAGTTATAAGCGGCAAGCGCGCGAATGGAGAGCCTCGCCCCGCTCAGTCCCTGGCGCGTGTCCGGTATTAGAATTATTGTTTAACAATGCGACGCCTTAAATACAGAAGATGTTGTTTTATCAGTGAATTATATTACGTGTAATGTGAACGACGCCGAATACATCGAGTGATTTGTCGTAGTAATGCTGCAAGTGATGTTGATGTGTTTGTGGGTTCTAGATGATGATAATGAAAATTAAGAAGCCTATTGTAAGGGTCAATTCTGATCTGCAGGAGTATTTAATGACAATCAAATTCACACATTACTAAAATAAAATATAAACCTACAAATATTTCCATATTCACCATGAGTACAAGCTATAAAGTTGTTTACAATCACCATAGAATAATTGTTTCAGGGTGTTTGCGATAATTTAGTAACAAGCACAGTTCGAGCATGGGATTTAAAGAAACCATTGCTATTTTGCCCGGCGATGAATACACGTATGTGGGAGCACCCCCTAACACCGAAACAAATAGCAACATTACAGGAATGGGGCTACGAGGAAATACCACCAATAAGTAAAACATTAATGTGTGGGGATACCGGAGTAGGAGCAATGGCAGAGGTATATACTATCGTGGATAAAATAAAAAGCATAGCCGACAACAAATTTAGAGTGGCTAACAAAAAATAGCCAAAACTTGAATTGAGAATAAATATTTTTATAACTCATTTGTTTATTATTATTAGTGCAGTTTTGAGTACCAGTAGTAACTGGTGGGACGGTTGAGCTCGTGCACTCATCGGCTGTCAAATACCAGCTGTACCGAGGTACCAAGATTTCTTACATCCTACAATAGCAATTAATGGATGAGTTACGTAGGCTAGTTCCACACTTAACATAACTCACTATAAACTACCAGTTCGCCTATCGTACTAACATATAAAAATTCTAATGAAACACATTTTTACGGATTTTATCGCGGTTTATTAAGATTTTTACAAGCCCGACGTTTCGGATACTTTACAGCAACCATGGTCACGGGAGGACTGAGGACTAAGTCTGCCATCTGTGAACATAGTCTTGACAAAGCTCGCCATTATATCAGATTTGATAAACCACAAGTCCTCGCAAAAGAACACCGATTCCAACCAAGGATGATCCTTGAGGCTATTGAAATTAAAAAACATCCTAATTTCAATAGAGAAGAAGGCTGGCTCTTACCACCTGCTTGGGATCCCATTATTAATATCATCAAATCAAAATCCAAGCATAATATGTCACAGATTAAAGATACAGTTAGCACTTTCTGCGTAGATAGGACTAACCAAAATATTGATGTATCATAGGGTAGTTTCGAATAACTTTGTAACATTAGGACGTATGACACATCAGTCCTCCCGTGACCATGGTTGCTGTAAAGTATCCGAAACGTCGGGCTTGTAAAAATCTTAATAAACCGCGATAAAATCCGTAAAAAAGTGTTTCATTATAATGAGTGAAATTCGCGTAAACATTAGAAAACAATATATAAAAATTCTATCAAATTCACAAGTTGTTTTTGACTGCTTCGATATGTTCGTTAATACGACAAGATACCGTACGTTTTGTCTGTCCAACATAGCTACTACAACTTCAATCGATTTTGTACACTGGTCGTGCACAAAATCGATTGCAAAAGTACGTAAAGTAAGCAAACATACGAGAAAGGAGGTAGTCCGGTATGGACACCTCTAATGCCTTTAACATCTACCCGCATACTTCAGTCTTGTGAACAAGACATTCGTAGATACTGTCGAAATATCGAGCTCCGCAAAATAAAAATGAATAACATAGTAAAAAAAACGGCATGCGTTTTAAATAATTTTAATAATGAAAATAACCATGTTAGCTTAAAATCATATATCCAGATTGATGATTTATTCTAATGATTGAAATAAATATGACAAAAGGTACCAGGAGGTAAATGAATAACAGAAGTTGAATGAATGTTTATTGCATCACTGAATACTGTTAAACACTAGAAATACATGCAGTAAACTGAATTTATCTCTCACAGACAACTACAAAATATCCCTATTTTTTATAGATATGATGAGATTTGATAATTAAAAATAAAATGTATACTCAAGCACAAAAATGAGAGCACCTGTATATTATAAATAACGTATTTGTGCGTTTGGTCCTTCGAGCCGGAAATATGCATGCTTTAAATATATTTTTAATTATTGTTATTTTCGAATATGTAAAAATAAATTTAAAAGTTCAATAAAAAAAATTCAAAACACATCATATCTATGCAGATAATCAAATATTTTTACACAAGAAATCAATAATTAAATAATTATGAATATTATTAATTTTTGAAATTTCTACATTGTTACAAAAGAACCCTGTTGGATGTATTAAAAACAATCTTCCTTCATAAGACCTAAGTCTATAAATTTATAATCCGAAAATTATCAAGTAAAGTGCAGAAAAGCACCTTAATACTCTTATTTAATATTTGTACCTTTTAGTACATTGTTTTAAAAACTAATGTATATTTTTTATTTACTATTAACAGTCAATGTTGCCAGCAATCAGTTGAGGTGGAGGAGGAAAATGTATAAATAATGTCATGACGTTTTCTTATTTCAAGGTACATATATTAAATACTTTAATCCTTAGCTAACGTAAATTAATTTAAAAAATAATATATTATTTTACTCAGTTACATTTAAAATGACATTATTATAAAATATTACAGACTTCAGCGCCAATTCAATATAAAGCAACGAAATTTTATTGCGTGGTTTGTATCTAAGAAGATACGTAAAAATATATTTACATCTGCTACACAAAGATAAGCGCGGACAGAATATTTACAATTAACAAAAACAAAACCATTAATAATTCTAATCAGATCCGATGAATTATCAAGCGTTTAAATAATTATAAATTTAGAAAAAAAAAACCATAATGCAAGTCTAAGCTTATGTTTTGTATAAATCAGGCACATATTATATATTCCTTAAAATTATGTAAAGGGCATTTTGTTATTTTTCAAAACATTAAATTTGGAATGCAGGCTCAGATATACAATAATATGATTAAAAAGGCATTTAGACGGAATCTAATTGTGTTCAATATGGAATTAATATGTAGGTTATACCCGCGATAATGTTACCAGCTTAAAAATATGGGAATAATGGTATATCACAATATATGTTACAAAATGTTATAAATGCACAAAATATCCTTACACTAAGTTAAAACTCAAAATATGAATATTACCCTCAAACTAACCAGGCCGGTGTATCACACATTTGTAAGAATGCTAAATTAATGTTATTACAGATTAAAAATTCAAAATGGCGGCTATGCGTATTTAACTAGTCAGTTTAAGTTCGTTAACACATTCTATTGTCCGTATAAAAACACCATTACGTACTAAGCTATGTGTTATAAACGTGTAAAAATTACAATCGGTAGAAAAACGTGAATAAAAATTGTGCGTATGTTAAAGGCCATGTCAGCAAATGCAAAAACTCACTTTCTGATTGTGTAAATCCGTAAAGCTAATGCATATAAATGTAAAGATTAACAAATTCGGTTTGGCGGAATGAACTGTGGGTGTATCAAAGTTGTATCGCATGTATCAAAATAGCACACTTTGTATAAAACGACCATGTCTGGGTTAAATTAACATCACAGAGTATTGTTTCCCATGCTCACTATTGACCAAGGGTGAGTTATCATTTGTATATTTGTCTATGGAGGCGCCACTGTCGTTGGTCGATATTCATGTGATATTTTTTATTGGACTCATTTGGTTGATTTATATTTTTCTAGATTTATCTGCCGCTTGCAAAAACAATACACAGTACAGTAACAGTAAGTGATAATGTTTGATATAGAAATGCATTAATTTTAGTGTTAATTTAGAAAAAATACGTATTCGATGCAGACTAATTTTTGTTGTCTCTGTTATTGAAAAATACGTGTTGCCAAATCTAAGTTTTCGTTTCAAAGACAGTGGCGCTCTCTCGACAGATTCACATGTCACGTGGATACTAATTTATTAGGCACATTTAAACGACGGTTTCATTCTGCTTGTCGAACATAGCCCGTGTATACTTGGATATAACTTCGTACGTGGACTTGATTAGCTCGCATCGCTCCTCGACCTCGTAGTCGATCGGCGCCACTTTGTAAGTGGACGCCCTCGGCTTCCGGCCAGCGCAGTCCCCGTTCACGGGGAAATCTATATTGTCCTCTATATTGTATATAGCGATGGGTTTTTTATGCACCATTTCCAAGTCCTTCCGGCGCTTCTTGCCCGTGTTCGTGGCGAAGAAGCCGCACTTGGCGTCGATCGACATGACGGCGTTCTGTACTGAAAAATCCAGCTCCTTATCGCTGGATTCCAGCTCGTATCATACGTCCAGTTCCTCCAGGCCCTTGGAGAGGCGGTGCGAGTTGATGCGCCGCCGGTGAGAGCGCCGCACGGCGTCAGCGCGCCTGTAGGGCTCGCTGCGTAGCCCGTGCAGGATATCTTCCAGGGCTCCGTTGTACACCTCGTCCTGGTGAAGGAGTTTCTTCTCGCCGACCGCCTGAGACTTCGTTTTTAATTCGTTGATTACAGCTTCCTATAGAAGGAAAGTGTTTATTTAATATCTGTTTAAAGTAACGCATCATTATTTATTAGCACAATATGGACAGTTACACAATGATTTAGGACAAAATACTGTATACTATCTAACACTTAACTGTGTACAACAATAGATATTTCATGCATCATGCGGTGTGCTGGGAAGCAACGACTAATTATTTTGCCTGTACTGAACCTACGAACAAAGACAGGTAGTCATAACTATCCAATTTTACTGTTTTATGGAAATAGATATTAGGGTTCTTGAAGTTAATAATTTCCTGTCTTATCGGTACGAGTCCAGCGCCTGTTCACTTGAGACCTAGATACGTTTTATCTATTTTCATTAATTGCAAAAAGTGTAATAAAATATTAAAATACACATCAACAATGTAATCGATATAAAATAATAAGATAGTTGTCTAAACTATAAATCACAGGCATAAATACAAGCAGATAGACAATGAGAAATTACTTTGTATTATGCTAGAAGGAAAGCATACTGATTAAAAACTTACAGATATAACTACTTCCTCATATTATTACTTCTAAACCACGCATATTTATTGACATTAAAAATAACAGTAGCAGGCCAATAAAGCTAATTCATTGCTAATAACACAGTTCTAAGTATTACTAATTATTTATGCATTTGATATTAAATTATATTTTGTAAGAGGTAGTGCCATGCTGCTTTGCAGTCGAATTGGTCCGGCACGACCGGGGTGGTACCTCTCGCTCACATAACACCGGCGTCAAGTGACAGTCATGCTGTCGCGTTTCGTGGCCCATGGGGAGGGGTGGGGGATCTATAGTGAAAAGGAGGGCCAATTTATCTACGTAACTTTTGGTTGTGCGGATGTCTATGAGCGTCGGTAGTCACCATATGATTCCAACTGCTCGGTTGCCTTCTTATGTCATAAAAAAATAACAGAACACACAACTTCCTAATTTTTATAGAAAATATTATTATAAGAAACTTGTTTTACTACACTATGAGTTTATCAATTGAAAAATAGATTCTTAAACACATTTTACATAATATTATTACTTATAAAAAAAGCCTATCAACAATCCACTACCAACCAAGTCTACACTACACCCATAGATTTATTATACGATATATTGGCAACACAAGCGAGAAAAAACATACAGTACGAGCGAGACAGATAGATGCAACAATTTTACGTACACATTATTGGTCCGTGGACCATTAGATGTAAACTAAGGTTAGAAAACGTGATTAATTATAGTTTCGTATAAATCTAGGTTTAACTCGTCTAATAGAAGAATCCATAAAATTAATTTTCACCCACTAACAACCGGTTTTATTGCATTGCCAATATATAGGTATACTAAATCAAATACCACACCGCAGCAGTATGCTCATGCCATATTTACAAACTACGCGTTATGTTTGTAACAAACATTCCCTGATCATTCCATGCAAGTGCCGCATTGGGAAGAGACAATATTTATTTATTACAAACGCTACATAAAATTAAATGTTAATAAATGTATTTAATATATACTAGGTAACTCCGACTGTTAAAGCTGTAAGAAAAAACCGTGGCCATGGTCTTACACCAAAAATAATGTCCTCCTGTTGTCGCGAACAACATACGTTCAAATAGTGAGTATTTAAATAATAATGTAACAAATATTTTTCTTTCTCCCTATGAAAAAACCACGCCACGTGAGCCCTCAAATAATACCTCGAAAAACGAATACTGCATACTTACATTATAGATAAAGCATAAACGCTACCACGGGAATAAAACGTTATACACATTCGAAACGTTGGTTGGTTGTTGGAGCATGGAGGATAGAGTACAATCTCTAGGTATGAAAAGTGTCCGTAGAAAAGCGTTAAACCAAATGGTAATTTTTTTAACGTGTGTGCGCCACGAAATTACGCACACACACATTTATGTATACAAACACCATAACCTGTTGCATCACCAGCGCCATTGCGGACGGTTTTTGAACTTGTTATTTATAGCAGAGCTGGACACTTTTTTGACTTTTCTCCCATATGAGATTGTACTCCTTGTGTCTATCCTCCATGTAAACATGACAATGGTTGTAGTACTTACCTACGTACTACGAATTTGCGGGAGTAGTGATAAAACAATTGACAGATAATAAAACTACAAAAGACAGTAATAACTGTGGTTACCAACATAAATCTTATCAAATGAACTAAAACTTTCTGCGAAATAAGAAACTATCACAACAGAAAGCTTAAAACCCCACTTACACATCAAATGCCGGTTACGATTATGCCGAGCAGCGTAATAGGGGGGAGAAATGGGCAATCTACCACATGTCCAGCTTAAGTTCTCGGCACAATTTAAGCTGATTACTTTAGTTTCTTTCTATTAAATGACAAAATGTCGATTAAGTCACAGGCCTCAGTTATAGCCACACCATTACCCCCTGCTTTTTACATCGAGCATATAACCGGTATAGAACTGTAAGGTTCGAATCCGATACGAGTAGACACAAACCCAGATCGCGCTAACAGCGGTAGCACTACGCTACCGCTAGATTTCTTGGGCACCGCGCGTGGCCCGCCTCCCTCTACAGAGGGAGGGATGAGGGCCGGCCCTCATGATGATAGGTTAAATTTAACCGTAAAAAATTCGTCAACCGTAGATTTGACTAGTCCAAATCCTGCTCTCCCGAGCAGCGCGCGCGATGAACCGCGCCCCCTGCGGGGCGCGGAGAGGGACGTCCCCCTTTCGAATATTTCTTAAGTGAGCCATCTGTTCACTTACTGTACCGATTGAGCTTAAAGGCCATCAGGCCGAAAAGTCTAGCCCTTCCGAAAAAAAAAACTGTAAAGTTGAAGTATGAAAACAATCTTTTTTTTTATTCCTTCCTTCTTTCGATTGGTCGACTGATGACCATTGATGGATGATTGGCCGATTGAATATACACACAGATCACTGGTTGGTTGAATTGCTATTACGTCAGTGACAAATAATAATAATATCTATGGACACTTTCACACCACGTCAATCTGGTCCCGTGGTAAGTTCACGAAGAACTTGTGTTACGGGTAATCACTGACGGGCTCACATTACTATTCAATTCAGTTATATCGATATATTTTCAAATATGAGTAGATATGCTCATTTCATGAAAGCCCTTAATCGTATCGGTTCGTATATACAGCAGGTGGACATAGTAGTCGTGAGAGGCAGGAATACCTTATAGCACCTCCCTATACGGTTTACGCAAGTGGGGCTAAATTCCTAGGGATTCCTTGACACAGGTCTGGGACACGTTTCCAACGGGGCGTGAGTCGTGACGCATGCGTGACTGCGTGATGGATTTTTAAAAAGCCTCTTATCTATATTCAACCACAAAATATCCCCATGCGTTCCTCCTTTGGACTCCTTCATTAGTTACCCGATTGGTGCATAGATCTTGAAGAGGGTGTACATTTTTGTGTTTTTATTTTATTCGTTTACCACAATAGCCAACTGCTTGATGAAAAATGTTTATACTCAATGTTTTAATATAAAATAACTACACAACTATTAGCAAGATGATATAATGAAAAATACTACGAATTTTTGAATTATCGAATTCTTATTTTAAAAACACAACACATACACCCACGAATCTATGATCCAACACAAAACAATGTTAGTACACACGCACACAATTACGATAGGCCCCGGTAACAGAACGACTTACTCCTAATGTTAGGCTGAGACCTAGAGCGCGCTCAGTCTAGACTGTGCCTCAACTGAGACAAGTGTTGCTGCAAGAGCCCTGCGCTGACGGTCGCGTAGTTAAACCTCTGTGACAATGAATGTTCGGGTGTTACCATCACCGCTACCATTTGGGCAAACATGGCAACACTGTTTAAGTATAGAATGAAACAAGCTTTTATTATAATAAATCAACATATCTTCTTCAACATATTTTATGACATATTCTATTTAAAATAAAAGCTCGTTTACAAAGACTTGTTGAAGCAATGTCACTATATTCACCGTCGTGTTCGCAAAACCATCACCAAAAAACAATACTAATATTTAATATGGCCGTCGAATAGATTGCGTCACACTACACGTTTCAGAACGAAAGAAACCAAATATATAAAAAAAACAATATTATATAAAAAAGGATATATGAATTTGAAATTAAAGATAAATGAATTTATTAGTTTGAGGTTATATTTGATTTCTGGTTAGAAGAATATAAAATTATGTATAGATAGATAGATTATATTTAAGAAAAAATATTATATATTAGATAGTAATGCTCAGTAACATTTTATCAAAAACATATTACTGTAAGGTAATTTCAAAATTAAATGTAAAACACATATGTTATTGAAAGTTTTTTTAAGAAATAAAATTTAAATAATCTAAGAGAAAGTCGCAAACTTTTTTTAACATTGTTTGCGAAATTACAAATTTTAATTAGTGAAAAAAAAAGACAATTAAACATAATCTATTGAGCATAAACAGGAAATAAATGTTTCTTTTGTAAATCCCATGATATTTTAAATGTAAATTTAAGACATTACTGAGCACTTATAACGAACGAGACTAGCTAGCACTACACACACACGTCCATACACCAGGAAGCGGCACGGCGACACAAGCTGTATATACAATATGCACAATATAAAGGACTGATCGATATGTTTTTATTTTCGCCTACTGCACTAATTATACTTAATTATGTTAGATATTTAAAGTTATAATTGAGCTAGCTAAGTAAGTAATCGCTTTAAACAAAATTAACTTCTTGGCTTTCGTAACAAATATTTTAAATCGGGATGTTTTCACTATATCAAAAAGTAATGTAAGTTTCTACAGGAACAAACCTATATATGCTTACTAATAAGCGATTCCTTTCAGCTGGTCACTGACATTAGGTTTTAATTTATTAATTGTCAGGTTTTAACCCAACCTTACTAAGCTTTTTTTCTCATAGAATAGAGGGCAAAAAGACGGTCGGTGTACCTTGAGGTAAGTGTACACCAACATCCGATACACTGGCGGGTTTATTAAAGCTTTTAAAGTTTCTCGAAACTACTTTTTTAATCGATCAGACCCATCACATCAATAGAGTATCATCATAGCTGTTATGCCTTGCATGTAGTTGGTGTATTCTTGATGTGTAGTTGTTATGTAGTCAGTGTATAGTTGTTGTGTAGTCGGTATATAGTTGTTGTGTAGTTGATGTGTAGTTGTTGTGTAGTCAGTGTATAGTTGTTGTGTGGTCGGTGTATAGTTGTTGTGTAGTCGATGTGTAGTTGTTGTGTAGTTGGTGTATAGTTGTTGTGTAGTGGGTGTTTAGTTGTTGTGTAGTGGGTGTAAAGTTGTGTTTAGTCTTTATGTGGTTGTTGTGTAATTGGTGTGTAGTTAGTAGGTAGTTGTTGTGTTGTCGGTGTGTAGTTGTTGTGTAGTCGATGTGTAGTTGTTGTGTAGATGGTGTGTAGTCGGTAGGTATTTGATGTGGTGTCGGTGTGTAGTTGTGGTACATACTTGTTGTTTCTTCTGCATGATCTTGGCCTTGTTGGGGTCGACGTGGTCGTGTAGCGCCGCTTGTTCCAGCCTCCGTCTCTGCTCGTTCTCCATATCCGCTTGCTGGAAGTGTACACACATAACTTTAAAATATCCTGCATTATTTACAATAATGTAACATCGATAAAAAGATATACATAAAAAAACGAAATAACAAAAGGATTGTTAATATTGATAACACTGAACCGATTTTGATGAAATATATTTAAGAACCACCCCTAGGAAAATTGCTTTGAAAAATAAAATCTCTATAGCCTATAATATGTGGAATAATATATATTTATACATTTCAGGGATTCTACAATCTTGAAGTAAGAGGTAGTGCCATGCTGCTTAGCAGCCGAATTGGGCCGGCACGACCGGGGTGGTACCTCTCGCTCACATAACACCGGCATCAAGTGACAGCTATGCTGTCGCGTTTCGTGCGGTTTGTGAGTTTCCGGTGGCCCATTGGGGGATTAGGGAAAAGGAGGGCAACGCATCTGCATAATCTTTGGTTGTGCGGATGTGTTTGGGCGTCGGTAGTCGCCAAACGGCTTCGACTGCTCATTGCCCTACTATGCCATAAAAAAAGTAAGAATAAATAAATAAAAACTAGCAATCACGTTCATGCAGTTGTTACAATAATATGTAAAGCGTACCTTAAACGCTCTCGTGAACCGCACGAGAAGCGAGAAGAAAGCGTTGGCGTCGCAGCTGCGGGGCGCCTCGCCGAAGTACTCCACGCACGCCGCGAACGAGTCCTGCACACACAGACGGACACAACATTACTTATGTTACTACGTACTAGCAATTTATTTTAACTCTATGAAGTTGTACACAATTTTGAGTATGAGTTTTACGCAATTTGTATAGAATAATCACTCGTAATTCGTAGGCAACTCAGTGTGTCAAATTTAATTTGCTCGAACTGTACTTGTGTGCCATGAAGATATCATTATTGTACGTGAGTTGAGAGACTACTGATGAGATTTGCTATATTATATCGTTCGTAAGTTTTCCCAAATACATTATTTTAAGTACAATTACGAATGATTATAGTAAATAATTTAACACGACAATAGTACATTATGTGAGTACAAATACTAATTTTATTAAGTAAATTACTTTAACATCATACTACCAATTGGCTGTGCTCGTTTAATTAAATATTATTATTCGCGTGAGAGTGCGTGTACTGTGGGCGTGTGCACGCGTGTGCGGCGGTCAATGGTCAGGTGCCATGTGACTGCTCGGTGCATTGACGGTTTGCACACGTAAGCGGTCATGGCAGTGCGCAGTCACGTTGTAACGTGTGAGGTGTGATTGTAGCGTATGTGTATGCGGTGTGCGTATGCGTGAGCATCTGTCTGGTGTCCGGTGGGCGTATGCGTGTATGTACCGTGGCTGTGGTCTATGCCCGTGCGTATGTGAGCGTGGGTGTGTTGGTGCGGTACCTGAGCGTGCTTGGTCTCGGCACGCAACCGTCGCAGCTTGTCGTGCGCGTTGGCGAGGAAGTCCCGCAGCACGTGCGCGCGCTCGCTCTCGCGCCGCGCCGCCTCCATGCCACGCTCCAGCTCGCACACGTCCGCCACCACGTTCTCCAGAGACACTACACATAAATATTAATATTGCGGCTATTGCATTACTTAAAATGTTTAGTGTTATAGAAGATATATTGCTCATCGAGTAGTGGCTTTAACATATATTCTGCCTATAATTAAAGTTTAAAATCTTATAATAACACTTAATACTGTGATTTCATGACAAGACATTTACCGCCTTGGCTTATAAAACACCCTTTTACTGAGCACAATGTCATCATATGATACCTTGTATAGTCTCCACCTGATGTACCCTCATATCATATCCGATGAAATCAGTCATCGAGGTCTATATTTTGTTCACTAGGCCTTAGGCCTAGAGTTGGTGATTTATAAAACTATCAAAGACGTTCTATATTTTACAAAACAAGTGAGATTGTGCTCAGCAACAAGCGACAAACGCAGGTCATACCGGTCTTACAAACATTAAAACGTGATGATCGAACTTTGACATCACGTTTGCTTCGATATAACTAACAATTTGAAACATTAATATAAACAGCATATATATATATATATATATATATACCTTGAGCGGCCTTGTCGATGTACAACAACTCTGTGTCGAAGTTCATCAGCTCGGGGAAGTTCTGTCGTATGGTGGCCACGATGTAGTGCAGCAGAGAAACCCGCTTGTCCGTCGATTTAGTATCCATTAACGTATCTAAAGACTGCAGCTTGAATCCATACGCTGGGCCGCGCTTGCTACTGTTCAGGTAGTTACCGAACGCCAGGATAATTTCCAGAACATTCCGAAGCTTCGTGGACGACTTAACTGATGAGGAGCCGGATATGATGGCGTGTATCTGCGGCGTTATCAGATGTATATTGTCGTAGAAGTTGCCCATGTAGCTCATGATGGAGAGCTTGGCTGAGATTCGCTCCACTTTGGCCAATTGCATGAGGAACTTGTCTTCTTCCGTCAGCTGGTTGATGTTTTTCTTCTCGGAGACGTACTCCTTGTAGGCCTTCTGCTCGGCCTCCGTGGGCACCATCCTCTGTAGGATCTCTACGCTCTCGAGTGGCAACTGTTTAAGGTCAAGGTTGTGGATCGCCGATATCACCTTGTCCACGGGGATGTCGAGTTTTCGTCGCGATATTGCTGAAACGGAATTTTGGGTTTGTTAAATAAATTATATGACAGAATAGGTGTAATTAAAAAAAAATGTTTAACTTAAATGCCCGATGCAGGCAATAACGAAAGAGTTGATGACTTGGAAACGGGAATCGATACTACCTACTTTTAAATAAAACAAACCGCATCCAAATCGGTTCACCCCTTTGATGGTTACGGCGACAAAAACAGACATACTAATCAGTCATACGGGTATAATACCCGTCTTTTTGCGTCGGGGGTTGCACGTCATTTGGTATGGCAGTTTACCAACAGATTGATATTCTTTTAGAAACATCCACAAACATCTCCAACAGGGGCACGTACCGATGTTCCTGAGGCGTGTGTGCTCGAGCAGCGACACGGTGTCGGGGCGGCGGAACCGCTTGCTGGGGAAGGAGCTGAGTGTGTCGTCGGCGGCCAGCGCGGCGGCGCACGGCCCGCCGATGCGGAACTTCTCCTCGAACTCCAGGAAGTTGATCCGCCGCCGCGGCCGCTCCTCGTCCAGTTCGTTGAAGATCGTCCCTCGCACCTGTTGGAGACCAGGTTATAAACTGTCCCTCGGGCTCCCTGAGGTATTAAAGGGTCATTTGTTTATTGCCGTCGATTCATGTGCACAGGAGGTGCAGCGGTGGGAACGTGTGTTCCTTGTAGTATTTTCTTTTTTCGATTATAATCATGTGGATGTTACTGACGAACTCAGTTACTTAACTTGTAAAGCTAGGATTTATAGTGTTCAAGATATCTCATGACCCTGTTCATAACACTGTAAACATTCATCAAATCGGTATATTACCGTTCCACAAGTAAATTGTATTAGTAGTGACAAGCTCGCGCGAGCTCTCATTAACACACACGCACGTGAAACGCATGCACGCAAGTATTGGTTGTTTACGGTACGCAATTTTTTTTTCGTATCCAACCTGGTTTGGTTTGAGTGCGATCCAGTTGAGCGTAGGCAGCTTGTACTTGGTGTCCACCTTCCGCTTGATGGTCATCGCGTCGGTGTGGTGCGGCGGGAGCATTAGGCCGGGTGCGGGCGGCGCGGGCGGTGCAGGAGGCGCGGGGGGCGCAGCAGGCGGTGCGGGCGGCGGCGGCGGCGGGAGTGGCGCGGGGGGAAGCGCGGGCGCGGCGGGCGGCGCGGCAGGGGCGGGCGGCGGGGAAGGAACACGCAGCGCCGCGCCGTTGGTCAGTCCGCCGGCGGACGGCGGTGGCGATACATGCCCGTTCACTGTGCCGTTGCACATGGCGTGCGAGGATATTGCGCCCACTGGAACAATTCATTTAAAATTAAGTCAACCGTTTAAAGTCTACTGGAGACTAACAAATAAACCAAGAATATACTAATAATACAAATATTTTTTTATAAAACGGCACTCACTCGAGGCACCTCTGGGCAGTGATTTGGTGAGAGATTCCAGCTCCTGAACCTTGGACTCCAGCATCGACTGTCTGTTCCTCGAGTCCTGCTGCGCCCGCCTCAACGTTGACACCTATAATAGTAATTTTAATGTAACGGGATTCTGTAAGACGATATTCTCCCCGTGTGACCCGTTTCGTGTACGTAAGCTGTAGGCGCACCTCCTCGACGACCTGCCGGCGCGCCTCGGCCAGCTGGTCCCGCTCGTGCCGCACGTGCGCCAGCTCCGCCTCCAGCGTCGCTTGCTTCGCCAGAGCCTCGTGCTCCAGCGCCGCCAAACGCTCGTTCGCCTGGAACGAGAAACGAGAATGCTATAGAGAGGAACGGAGATAGAAAAAACGACGTTTGTGAGAGTGAGATGGAGATAGAGTATCACGTGATCGCGTGATGTTTGATAAGAGAATACTATGATAATCATCATCAGCCTTAGCCGTGTATCCACTATTAAGATTAGTAGTCATATAAAAAAATTTATAACCTCTTATTAGTTGTAAAATAAACCTAACCATTTTCTCGCTTCATATTATCAACTAGCTATTCCTCGCAGTTACAATTGCTATAAATTTTTTAACAAATTTTACTTAAATAAATTATGTACTACGACTATCAAATACAAACATATTTTTTCAAATCCAACTGATTGTTCAGTAATTTTTCGCACTCAAACAAACAAACTCATCAGCTTTATATTAGTATAGAGATTACTACAGACACTATGTTCATTGACACATTTCATTAATGGAGATTATATATTAAGATTAATATGACTGCATTAATAAATTAAACTTGATATCTATTTCTAATTAGTCTCTCATTCTGTCTGTACGTCATTCGATTGATCACTCACGTGTCCCAGCTCGTCCTCCAGGTCGTTGACCTTCTCGAGCGCGGCGGTTTTGGTCTCGCTGTCCTCCATGAGCGCGGCCACGTCGAACACGTTGTCCAAGTACGCCGAGATTTGAACCTGTGACACGCTACTATCAATATCGTGGAACCGAAAAACTTTTGGAAGAAGTAGAAAAGAAGAGAACAAGTTAAGAGTACCTTTAACATACAAAAAAGCGACACGATGAAGTTAGCCGATAGCTGTCACTAAAGTTTGAATTCTCATATAAATGTTTTATTTCACGAAAGCGGGTGAGCCATCCTTGTGTTTATAAATGTACATGCATTGTCTTTGTGTGCGTAAGCTCAGGAACGCTCAGTTCAGTACGCTGATACGCCGGGAGCGTAGTTACGCACACAAGAACGAGCGTCTGTCGCAACACAACTACACATATGGCCCACCCGCTATCGTCAAATAAAACAACTATATTCACAGTAGTTTCTCAAATATTATTAAATTGTATTTATCAACAAATATACAAGTGTGTACGTGATTTTAAATGATATATGGTGGCGAATTGTAAAAACTCGTAAAAAGACTTACGTGCATACAAAGTACACACACACGCTTTTATTGTTAGTGTGAGTGAACTTAGGCCAGGGGAACGTACCCTGTTTGCTCAACAGACCCGGGGCACCTCACAAAAGGCGGCATTGTTGGCATTCGCCGGATTATAGATATATAGAGCTGCGTCCACCTTACCATCTTTCGGGCGTAGCGAGTCCTACATACCCGCCTGGAGAGTCCCCCTAAGAACATTTCCCGGCGGAAATAAAAGGTCAGGGTCCCACGACATCGCTGCCTAACCCTGTCCAGGTGTGACAGTGACGTACCTGCAGATCCTCGCTCTCGCAGTGTCGCAGGCGCTCGAGGTAGTCGTCCAGCTTCAGCGCCGTGAACTCGTACTGGAGATGCACGCGGAAGTTCATGTCCTCCACCGAGTGCACGATGATGTTCACGAACTGCATGCACGCCACCTGCACCGAACACCGTTACAAAACGATTATACTTGTACACTTGTGTTTAAAAATATCTGAAACTTCGCACATTTAAAGGATTATATGTGCAGTAATAAAAGCAAGTATTTTTATAATGAGTGAAATTCGCGTAGATTCGCTTTGCACCCGAATTGGGCCGGCACGACCGAGATGGTACCTCTCGCTCACATAACACCGACGTCAAGTGACAGCTATGCTGTCGTGTTTCGTGCTGTTTATGAGTTTCCGGTGACCCATTGGGGGATAGGGAAAAGGAGGGCAACGTATATGCGTAACTATTGGTTGTGCTGATGTCTATGGGTAGTCACCATAAGGCTCCAACTGCTCGGTTGCCTCCTTATGACATAAAAAAAAGACATTAGAAAACAATAGTTATTATACGCCAAAATACCAGGCTAAATTATGTAGACTTTGTGAATATCGGCCGTCTTGGCGATCATCGAAAGAGGTCTGAGTCCAGCAGGGGACGGAAAAGGTTTTACAATGATGACAATTGCTCGCATATTGTAATTGCCTAAAATTTGTTCCTCCGCAGCAATTTGTTGCTGTGTTCAAGAACGAAGATGATTTGACCATATTAAAAGGGACATGTAAGTACTTTAATTTTTTTAAAGTTTTAAGCGTGGAATATAGATTAATCTGTTTCAAATCCCCAGTACAATTTGATCATTAAATGCAGAGGTCGCGAGGTCGAAACCCACCAAGGAAGGACAATTTTTATGATGAATATAGATTTCTGGAAGAAGATTGGTTTCAGGAGACCAGTCAGGCTCAGACCACCATTCGAGGTAATTTTAGCACATGACTATTAACAAACTATAATGTATCCTCAGCAAGGTTCCAACTCACCATAAACTCGATATGAAACGTATCGTAGTTCATGAAGTACTCCATGAGCGTGTGGAACCGTCTCGGCTCGCCGGCCACCTCCTTGAAGTTGTCGAAGGCGGACAGGATAATCTGGTGGCCACCCTTCACGAGGCAGATGGCCGCGAGCAGCTCCAGCACCAGCGCCTTGGTCCTCAGCGAGTGGTGCACCAGCGAGAGGGCGATGCTGTTAATCGCCTCGCGGTGCTGGATCACCATGTTGAAGCCGTACTGGAAGTGGTAAATAAGTGGAACACATGTTCTACTCCAAGTAGTTGTATGACGTTGAACGTCTAATATAAGAGGGAATAATAGGTACAGATGCAATGGTTCTACGTAAATAACACGAGTTTCTGCGCTACTGATGGTTGCTGCATTCATGTAGTCAACAGAATTTGACCGTGTGCACTTGTTGGACTTTCCTTCGCACAGCATTTGTCCAGCGTAGGCGTTCATATGCGCAGCGCAGACATAGCGACAACGCGACGCTGGGGCACACGACAATATATTTGTACGAGTTTTTCCATCTGATTCTGTTTCTGGCGGGTTTTCGATCACATGACATCCAATATATTGCAGTCTGAATGTCATGTAATGTAGTGAAAAAAAAACATACCTACTATAATATATAAGTAACGTGACCCAATAGAGACGACGCGACAATGTAACGCGTTCGTTGTGTTGACGCGGCGTCTGCGCTGCGCATACGTTCATCGAACGCCCACGCTGGACAAAGGTTAGTAAGAGCGGGCTCTTATTTGTATATCTGTATATCGTAGACCGTACCTTGTTGTTCATGATGGCGCGCATGCACATGATGCAGACGTGTATGTCGTCGGTGGAGGCGCCCATGTTGAGGCGCGCGGCGTGACGCGTGCGGCGGCGCGCGGCGGCCGGACTACGCGCGCCGTCTTCGCCGTCCGCCGAGCGGGCGCGCCGCCGCCACGTCGCCCCGCCCTCGCCGGCCCCGCCCATGCCCACGCTGCACTCTGATGTCGTCGTGTTCACTGGAGCGTTATATATACATGTTTAGATATAATCACACGGCGTTAGTCTCCCAGTACCGCTAGAAAATTATTATGGGTCGAGAAAGGGCAATATTGATCATTGTTTGTACGTCCACGAAACCTTGTCGCGTGTGGTGGGTGGTAGGACCCACGATGCGACTCGATTTAGATAGGGTTCGAGATAAGGTGCTGTAGAGGTACCTTATTTTAAAGCCGAAATTTTTCTTCAGCTGACTCACGATCCGATAGCGTATTTGCACGGTAGAGAAGGACACTGGCCTGACTGGTGGCTCCTGGCAAAGATGGCTGGACACGGGGAGATCTCCACCGGTATTCAATGCCGGTAATTCAGCCGGTCAGCTGTTGTGTTCTTCTTAGATTTTGATAGGTAGCCAAATTTAGTAAATTCCCAGCGGAATTAAAGTCGTGTTTAATTTTCGAGGATTAGCCTCGAGATGGCCGAGAGGCCATCGGCGGCGACGTCCCCCAGACCCACATTGACAAGCCCGGCAGTCAAAGACCATATCACAGACTACATCCGATCCATCGTTCAAAAATCACATCCCGTTCACAGTTAAATGTCAAACTGACTGAATGACTACAATTAGTTAAATTTTAATTTAGACATTTTGTTATTTTAGTTTAAAGATTAGATTAAATTATTAGATTTAGGATTATTAATTATAACAGGTAAATTGATTTTATTAAGAGAGATATCTATTACAAAACAATTATCGGATTTCATAGCGACATCTATTGAGCAAATTAGAAACACGGCGTAAATAGGTCGATAAACAGTCAATCGTTAACGACAGTCAAGGATAGATGGCGCCTATTTTATGTAACGTCCAAGCACAACGTACAAAGAATATATAGTAATTAAGAATCTACTTTTTTAAATCAGTATATGATACAGACATATTTTTGACTTCTTCAAATTCTTGAATTCATTACGCGATCTGCAAAGGAGTTTTGAACGTATCTCTAGGGTTCCCTTGAATCGTATTAAAGGGTCAATGGCATCGGTGGGAATGATCGGTAGGTAAACCGTTTAAAAAAGACATAAGGTTTTTTTTAAACGGTTAAATTCTATAGCATAAGGTCTTGTTGCATTACAATGAGCCAAGTTTCATTATTCTAAAAGTTATTTAAACGTTATTTAAATGCCGCCCTGATATTAGTACCATCTATCTTTCAAGTAGTCTTTATTTCCCAAACTTTACATTAAAACGTCGAGACGGCAAACAGTATGACGCTGGTATTCTATTTCATCTTTCGTTACAATTTTTTATCAACTATGTATTTCATTATTGAGACGTTGCCATGAGCCGTGCCGCGCGTCCCGATACGGCCAACGTTCGTGTAGACTGTCGGTCTGTGTGACATACCTTGGTTGATCCCGTCGCTGGACTGGCTGCGGGCTAGCGCTATCCTCTGCTCGTGCCGCATCATGCTCAGCCTAAAGCTCAGGTAGTCGATGAGCACGTCCAGACCCTGGTTCTGATCGTTCAGGAACTCCCGCACCCATCTGCAACCATGAGATTCCAATTTGAAGAGAATAACTTTACGTACGTGTCTAATCCGACCTAAATGTAATGTGTTTATCAAAATTGAATAATATTTTGATAATATGTACTTCGTCTACCTAAGTGTTGGTCGGCCATTGACCAGATGGGAAGACGATGATCTCCGTGCGGTGGCCGGTCCGTGTTGGATGCGAGTGGCAAGGGATCGGCCATCTTGGCGTTCATTGAGGGAGGCCTATGTTCAGCAGTGGACGGATAGAGGCTGATGATGATGATGATGATGATGATGAATATGTACTACTTTTCAAAAATTACTTAAAAAACTTTATGTATACAGATAAATAAAATTGGAGTGCCTGTTTGTAATATTAAAATAACCGCTTTTTACTAAATGCATATGGATGTATACACGGTACATATACCGCAACAGCCTTTTTTACAATTTTTGTCTGTCTGTTCCGGGCTCCGGCTAATCTCTTAAGCGGCTAGGCCGATTTTGACGGAACTTTCACTGATAGCTGTTGCTATAAGGAGTAACTTAGGCTACAAAAATAATCATCATCACTCCGGGTACGGCTGTAAATCTAAGTTAACGCGGGCGAAGCTGCGGGCAACAGCTAGTGATACATATGATGAAAAACTTTCAAGTCGAAATTTTCTAACGCGCACGAAGCAACATTAAGTATTTGGAATAGAGTGAAAAAAAGATCCCGACGAATTGAGAACCTCCTACTTTTTGAAGTCGCTTAAAACAGCGAGTTTCTCGAGATAAAATGTAACCTGTGTACGGTTTGTCGCGGACCGTCCGCCGGATGATCGCGACGGACTGTATAGCGCCTATTACTGTATGACATATTATGCTTATCAAGTTTCCCGCAGCTTCATTCGCTCTAACTAAGATTAAGTTAAAGCTGCGGGCCCCACCATGGTTCAGGCCTTGTCGTGGCGGTGGGCACCCTAGGTTGTAGGTCACCGTCGAGGTGCCCTGTTTGCCCAACAGATCCGGGGCACCACACCAAAGGCGGCATTGGTGGCACTCGCCGGGTTTCGGGCGCAGCGAGTCCCACATACCCGCGTGGGGAGACCCACTCCCCCGCGGGATGCCTCAGAGCATTTCCCAGTGTTAAAGAAAAAAAAAGGTTAAAGCTGCGGGCGACAGCTAGTGTTTTATACTAAGACTAGCTGTTGCCTGCAGCTTCGCCCGCGTTACTCAACTCCTATAAGTCACAGCGTGATGTTATATAGCCTACAGCCTTCCTCGATAAATGGGCTATCTAACACTGAAAGATTTTTTCAAATCGGACCAGTAGTTCCCGAGATTAGCGCGTTCAAATAAACAAACAAACTCTTCAGCTTTATAATATGTTTTATACTAAGATATCAATGTAAACCTTACTCGATGTGATTGGTTCTCAGCGATATCTCCAAATCCCTCAGCACCTGTGTCGACGTCGAGTCTCCAACCATTTTTCTTTTCTGTAAAAAAACAGCAAAATAATTACCAGGATATTAAATAAACAATAATGCTCATTATAATGAAACAATTTTTACGGATTTTATCTCGGTTTATTAAGATTTTTACAAGCCCGACGTTTCGGATACTTTACAGCAACCGTGGCCACGGGTGGACTTGAGTGACGTTGTCGTAAACATTAGAAAACAACAATAATGCTGTTTAAAATTTAGTAGTAATATCTAGTAGTAGTGACTAGTGACTACTAAATAAAAAAAAGAACCGAAATGAATATTTTCAAAACCACTCTCAGGCAAGTCTTTCATTTCAGTATCCAGTAAACATGACATAACATAAACTCAACACTAGTGTTGTGGAGAGTCGAGTAACGACGTTGACTATCCTGAAATGTAAGATGGTAATAATAGATTAGTTTGTTTTTTTAGAAACAAAAGCACTTTGTTAGAAATATAGTGCAGATTACATTTTTATAGAAGACGGGGCAAGCGGACAATCGTTTCACCTGGTGGTAAGTGATAAGTGACATCCATAGACACCCGCTACATCATCAGATGTATATGAGTATGGTCTTTTCTTGAAGGTCCCTAAGTCGTATCGGTTCGGAAATATCGTCGTGCGAGGCAGCAAATGCCATAAAAACCGAGTCGTTGTGGATTCCTGGACGTCGAGATGGTGAGGGTGAAATTTGGAATTTTGACGCGATGTCCGGTGATGGAATTTTGCTGTAGATATTGGTCCGAACAATTCCTCAGAACACTCGCCGCGGTAGAAGACTGAGCGATCCGACATCTCTACGCTGCAACGGTGGTTATCATTCCATTGTCCATTGTCAACAATTGTAAGTGTTTTTGTCCTAACTAGAACTTTTTACAGAATACATTGTAAAACATTCCACAGTCAGAGGAAGTTCGAGTCACTAATGAGGTACCAGCGGCGCTTCGTTCGATCGACCGACACGGGGAATTAACACCACAATGTGGGTCAATTTGAAATGCACGCCCGAACCTGGCGTGTCATCATCAGAGCTAATCTACCGCCCTATAAAATAACATATTTATTTCGTAGGTAACATACTAATTGCTTGAAACACGTTAAATAATAAAAGTTAATAAGGCGCTACAATACGACGTGGACTATATACTATACAGGATGGATTTTTGAGACGGGTCAGTAAGGGCGGGTACCTTAACCGTTATAGTTACAGGAAAATGTTTCTTCGAGACCATCTTTAAAGATATTCTGAACTGTATTCACAGATTATTGAGAACATGTACGGCCAGCGAAAAAAATGCTGAAATCCAGAAAAAAAAACTATGCCTATCGATCGTATTTACTTCGTATCGGGATCAAAAGGCTCTATGGAACCATTTAAGGTATAAGTAGTAGAAATGTCAGAATTCGCCAAAAACATTTTCCATACATACTTACTGACCCGTCTCAAAAATCCATTCTATATAGCGCCTAAAAATGTTGAAAAAGAAACCTCGATTGGATTTGAATTTTATAGCACAGGAACTAAACAACTTGTGTGTAAATTATAAAATGAATATTATAAGAATTTTTAATAATCTGCAATTGCAAAATCATAATATATCGATCAAAGATTTTCTCGTTTCTAAATAAGGTCTATCATCACCTGTATAGATAATAAAATCATTTGCTATCATTTAGATATATAATACGGCAATCCCAACCATCGCACCAAGTAAGAGTACTTCTAATGAGTGAGATAGCTCTGTATATAATGAAGCTCTACATTTGGCAGTGGGTATATGTGGTTGAAGCCGGCGTTGATACTTAACAAGTAACATGAGATCGGCCCGCTGTGAACTATAGTCATTGTGGTCTCGTACGCCCACGATGACTGAGACACAAGGTACAAGCGTGTACCGAATTTCGACAAATCAGACGTTTAGCTGGGTACGATCCTCACCGGTGAACACACATCGTGAGGTCGTTATAACAAACATCTTTTCACTATAGGTGTTACGGACAGTCCGCTATGCAGAGCCTGCGTAGCGGAGGAAGAAACAGCAGCCCATGTATGAGTGCACAGGAGTAGCGCCGCTACGGGCTGCCCATCTCGAATGCCCGAGAACGCTCCCGGAGATTTCCGCTGATGTCAAGAGGCTGCTAGCATTCTTACGGGAACTCAACTGGCAGTAGGCAGTGCTTCAGGCTCACAGCACGCAAAATAGGCGCAAAAGCGTCGAGTTGCGGATACCACCCTGACCTCAAGTAACAAGTAACAACACACATCATGAGAAAACCCGCATCCCTGATGAGATGTGTGCCTTTGAGGATGTGTGAAGTTAAGTACATGAACTATGAATTAACAATTCACGTCTGATTTCGGGAAGAGACCCGCGCAGCATATAAAACTTATGACGGAGATGTAGGCAGACTATAACTACACCGATAACTTTTCAAATATTGGATTAATTAATAAAATAATATCTATTTTTAAAGATTAGTTCAGATAGATCCAATATCTTAAGAGTTATCGGCGAGACAGATAAACTGGTTCATTAAATGGGCCAAAAATCGTAACGGTAAGTTTTACAATATTTTTAAAGTAAATAAAAGATGTTTTTTTTATGTCATCCGCGGGCAAACGGGCAGTCGGAACCTCATGGCGCCGACGCCCATACACATCCGCACAACCCGGTTGTGCGGATGTGTATGGGATGAGATGACGCAGATGCGCCACCCTCCTCTTCCCCATCCCCCCCAATGGGCCACCGGAAACTCACAAACCGCACGAAACGCGACAACCCAGCTGTCACTTGACGCCGGTGTTCTGTGAGCGAGAGGTACCACCCCGGTCGAGCCGGCCCAATTCGGCTGCAATGCAGCATGTCACTACCTCTTACTCTGTATGAAATTTTATTTTCTACATGATGGTCTCAATAACTTTTGAATATTGGAAATTTAGTGCGAGGTTAAATTCAATTTTTACTAAAAATCTGTAACTAAGAGGAGTCTCTAGTCTAAGGAGGAATAAGAGAGTGATGACACCCAACTGCTCCAAAACAATAAGTTCAACAATCAAAAGCGGTCGTCCGTGAACTGTACTAACACACCACCACAGTGAGTCAACAGTTGGGTGACACGTCTCGACTCTCGACCCGATTACAATACAACTTTGGCCACTTCACACGAGACGCTCAATCAATGTAGAATATAAATATAAGGGGTATACCCAACATCCTCCTCGCCTGACTTCGAGGAGAAGACCCGTGACAACAGTGGGACATATAATATAAGGGTTGAATGTTGATATTATAATATAAAGCTTTAACTTGATAACAGAATATTCATCATCATCGGCCTCAATCCGTCCACTGCTGAACATAGGCCTCCCTCAATGAACAGCATATTAGCAGCAATTAATTGCTAAACATAAAATATTAATCCTATCTGCGTTTCTACCCTAGAAGTTACTTTACCTTTCGAATTTCTAAAATTTATCTCTTGATTCAGACGCACTATATCAAAATATTATCCATATGTCACATACTATAGTTCAGTAGAATGTAAACCAACATTTAATAATAATAAATCATTTATTCTCGGGCACTATATGGCCCACAGATATATACCTTACACACTCAACAATTTAAACTCATCCAAGCACCTAGATAACGTGTTAACGAGACAACCTTAACGGCGACTCTTTTTGTGTGATTACAAAAGAAGCCAGAATCATGATATGATGAAATAATTAATAACCATCGTAATTATAATCGACACATTAATTAGGACCATAATAACACTAAGTCAAGGCAAGTGTACTGACTACAGATCGCACTTTCCTGTTTTTGCAGCACCGCCATTGTTGAGCGACGAGCGTGTTTATAGGAACCGAGTACAATAGCGTGACGTAAGGTACCATCTTCTTCGGTCGTGACTCACCAAATTCGACGATTTATCGTCTAATGGAATACTAATTCTTCATTTAGTCAGATGGAAAACCTTAGTCATATTAAATATGCCTAAGTTTGTTAACGGATGATTAAACTCAAAAGTTGGTTTAGATTATGGCCCAGGTTCCAGGATCCATTTTTGCACTTCATTATTATTATCAAGCTAATTTTCCGTGAGTAGCTTCATTTTCATGATACGCCCAACAATTTCCTGTGTGACAATTCTCAAATGTGGTAGCCAACAGAGGTAGCAAGGATAAAATATGTCCATTTGATGATTCTAAAAAAATTATTACTAACTGGGTTTTTTTGTTAAATCTGATTCAGGCAGTTATTTAATTTTTGTCCTACAATATGTATGGTTTCATCAAAGAGATCCTTCAAACATGTATCGATAACAAGGTCATCAAAAATGATTACTAACCAGTTGTTTTTTTTTTCTTTTACTTAGTTAATACTACCGTGACCGGTCGGAGGGAAGCGCTGTGCCGCGCTCCCGGCTGCATGGGTACCACCATCTTGCTTGTTTCTCCCGTGAAACAGCTTTGCTGTGTTTCGGAGAGAAGGGCAAGACAGGCAGTGTAATTACTGCCACCGAGACTTAACATCTTATGTCTCAAGATAGGCAACACAGAGATGAGTTACCTGGGCTCGTTCCAGGTCAACTAGTTTATGTTCATGGGCGACGTCGACCACTTACCATCAGGTGACACGTTTGCCAGTTTGCCTATCCAACTAACATAAAAAAAAAATTATATAATTTGCAATTAAATTATTATAAATTATAATTATTTATAAATAATAATTTTGCAAGTCACATTCGTTTCCATCAAAGGAACTCATAGCAAGGGTCGCCGTCGTCGGATACGACAAGGACATCTGTCACCTCAGTCCTCCCGTGGCCACGGTTGCTGTAAAGTATCCCAAACGTCGGGCTTGTAAAAATCTTAATAAACCGCTATAAAATCCATAAAAATAGTTTCATTATCTATACTAATATTATAAAGCTGAAGAGTTTGTTTGTTTGTTTGAACGCGCTAATCTCAGGGACTACTGGTCCGATTTGAAAAATTCTTTCAGTGTTAGACAGCTTATTTATCGAGAAAGGCTATAGGCTATATAACATCACGCTGTGACTTATAGGTGTTGAGTAACGCGGGCGAAGCTGCAGGCAACAGATAGTTATGGATAAAAGTGAAAGATGGTGTACACTACCGATCCCAATTCCCACATGACATGAGGTTGAAGAAACTGTTGTCTGGAAGGTTGTATACGCTTTATGTCGTGTCTGTACGGGTACCACCATCCTGTTTATTGAAGTATAAGTATAATAAAACATCACGCTGTGACTAATAGGAGTTGAGTAACGCGGGCGAAGCTGCAGACAACAGCTAGTAATTGATAAATAATTATAGTCAAGTGCAAAAATGGACCCCCACCATGAGTTAAGATTTACAAACGACTGTGATTTTGTTTGTGCATTCAAAAATGTTTTTCTGTGTATATCTTTATGTCACTGTGTGTCTCCTGGTTGTGTCAAATAAATGTTCTTTCTTTCTTTCTTCTTTCTTTGATGTCAGGATGGTTGTCAGATATTCAGTAAAGTGGCGCGATGTCAACCAAATAAGTCCCACCGAGAGAAAATCCGGTATAAAATCTATGTTTTGGTTTATTTATCTACAAAAATTCAAATCCATTATTCAAATGTGAAGTGAAAATTTCCAAACATTACTTTGGTGGCTGGTGCACCATAATTATCATTATCATTTATCATTCTCTTTTCTTGCACTGATTAATGAAAAATTATTGGTTAGTAGGCTACTATTCGTGAACTCAGACAAATGGGTCGAGTCTCAAATCTCAATTGTCAAGTAAGCATGCTTTTCTTTCGTGCACTCGTTTTCGGCTCAAATCTCGATACGACTTCTAAGAATCTCAGTATAAGTTATGTGTGGGGTAGTTATGGTGTATACCCGTCGCACGCCCCACTGGCTGACGTATCACCCATTGTCTCAGTAACGGCGCATTAGGTCGGAGACTGGGTCCCGCGTACTGTTACATATCGTGTGCGCTTTTATGGTGGCTCTGAAGTTATGAGTTATGACACGGAATGTGAGCCATGATAGCTAACACTTCTATTCAATGAAATACACTTTTAGGGATTGTATCGCGGTGCATTATGAGACAGGATTGTACGGTAATACTGTATTAGGATTTTTAGAATCTTGATATTTCGGATACTTTACAGTAAGTAACAAATCATTCCAAGGCCCCATAGCCAGGTACCTCTTTTTTTAACGCCGGGAAATGCGCTGAGGCATCCTGCGGGGGAGTGGGTCTCCCCACGCGGGTATGTGGGACTCGCTGCGTCCGAAAGCTGTTAAGTGGACGCAGCTCTACCCACTAAAACCCGGCGAGTGCCACCAATGCCGCCTTTGGTGAGGTGCCCCTGATCTATAAATAAACAAACAGGGCACTTCGACGGCTAGTCAGTCCCCCAAGGAACCGACACCACCTCCACAGAGAAGTTGCCCTGCACCACAGAACAACCCCTCCCAACGTCGGGACAGTACAATGGGGTGAGGTTCCCATCCTCGCCCCTTGCCCCCTGCTCTTTTGTCCCGTCTTCTTATAAGAGGGGTACAAAGAGCCTCCTCGGCTCAATTAGCTTCACCTAAGGTGCAGCGGCTCACCCTAGATAGCCAGGGACCTCACTCGTTCCGACCTTTGATAATATTGCTTCATTCACTACCCTGTACTATTTCTTCGTACTAGTTCTTCGTATAGATATATAGATAGATATATATCTATCTATATATCTATATAGATATATAGATAGGAACGGGTCTATGGTTACAAAAAGTCATCGAGCATATAACCGGAATAAAGCGGTAATGTTGTGTTTTGTAGGTACGAAAACTAATTCCGACAAATTTGTACTGCGACGCTGCGTCGGTTCTGCGCTCTGATTGGCCGACTGATGGCCATTAATAGATGATTGGCCGATGGGAAGTACATACAGATCACTGGTTGGTTGAATTGCTATTACGTCAGTGACAAATCACTGACCAGTTTCGGTATTTTATGGCTCACTTTACTACTCTATCCGGTTGTATGTCCGATAGAAAAAGTCAAGCAATTGTTTCCGGGGCTGACCCCTTCCGTCTAGCACCGGCTCTGGTGACTAGTTCATACTTTGTCAACCTCGTGACATAGGTCAGTCTCAGCGTCACCCTATGCGATACTCTATCTGATAAATGCAAAAATCTTCGATCTTCACCGACGAATGCGTACAAAACGCATAACATAATTAGTAAATACGAATAAAATCTCTGTAGAAATTGATAAACATTTCTTCTACTAGAAAAAAGTATTTCTTTTACTAATCAAGCTCTGGTAAGTTTCAAAAGAGAGGTATTATAGACAGAGAGAGAGAGAGATAGAGAGAGAGAGAGATAGAGAGAGAGAGAGAGAGAGAGAGAGAGAGAGAGAGAGAGACTGTTAGCCACTTGTTTATACAAAATGTTGCAAGAGAGATTATTTGAGTGGGGGAACGAGACTCATTATTTTTGGGTTCCGTAGCCAAATGGCAAAAAACGGAACCCTTATAGATTCGTCATGTCTGTCTGTCTGTCCGTATGTCATAACCACTTTCTTCCGAAACTCTAAGATACTGTTGAAACTTGGTAAGTAGATGTATTCTGTGAACCGCATTAAGATTTTGACACAAAAGTAGAATAAAATCAATAAATTTTGGGAGTCCCCATACTTAGAACTAAAACTCAATTTTTTTTTCATCAAACCCATCCGTGTGGGGTATGTCTATGGATAGGTCTTCAAAAATGATATTGAGGTTTCTAATACCATTTTATTCTAAACTGAACAGTTTGCGCGAGAGACACTTCCAAAGTGGAAAAATGTGTATCCCCCTGTAACTTCTAAAATAAGAGAATGATAAATCTAAAAAAAAAGTATGATGTACATTACCATGCAAACTTCCACCGAAAATTGGTTTGAACAAGATCTAGTAAGTAGTTTTTTTTATACGTCATAAATCGTAAACCGCAATTTCATGCAATCAACTCAAATTAATATAAAAAATATTTAATTCCATAAACATAAACCTTAATTTTTGTTAAAGTGTCTAATGTTGTATATTATGTAATGGCACGGAACCCTTTGTGCGCGAGTTCGACTAGCACTTGGCTGGTTTTTTTTAAAATAATATTCTGAGGAGGAAGAGAAAGAATGAGATTCTTCTTTTACAATAATGCTCTAGGTAGTCATAAGGGAAAAAGAAAGAGATTCTTCTTTTAGTAATCCTTTGGGATTAGAGATAGAGAACTCACCCTATGACTCCTGGACGCCTTCGGGTCTAGGTAGGTGCGCAGTTTGTTGAGGTAATGAGCGGGAGAGTCCTTCGCTTGCACCATGTCCTGGTCGCAGATGATCTCCCATTTCTTCTCCAGGTCGTAGTTGCGGAGCAGTTTCGCCTTGTCCGGCGGCAGGTCCATCGACGCCTGAAACAATTGAGTCATATTTGAGATTGGAGTATATTTTATAATTCAAGAGAGATTATTAATTATTATCTATATTTTATACTAATACGATATCTATATATATAAAAATGAATCCCTATTTCCCTTGGTCACTGGACCGATTTCGATAATTCTTTTTATGTTTTGTTTGTAAATGCCAGGTGAAGGTTCCTATGAAAGAAAATATTTAGAATATTGCGCAGAAAACAAGAAAATTTGAGAATACTTTACCACGATATAAAATTTTAGATAAGGCTAGATTAGAAATAATTATCGTATAGCATTAGAATAATAAACACGTTTTTTAAATATTTTTTTATTAATTATAACCAATTAGAATTCTATATTCATAATTAAGACAGGACTACGTCTGTCGGGTCAGCTAGTATACATATCCTTACCATGGTTCAGGCCTTGTCGTGGCGGTGGGGCTCAGTAACCTAGGGTGAGCCGCTGCACCTTGGGCGAAGCTAATTGGGCCGAAGGGGCTCTTTGTACCCCTCTTATAAGAAGAGGGGACAGAAGAGCAGGGGGCAAGGGGTGAGGATGGGAACCAACCAGGGCACAACCCCTCTGTGGAGGTGGCGTCGGTCCCTTGCGGGACTGACTAGCCGTCGAGGTGATCTGTTTGTTTTCTAGATCCGGAGCACCTCACCAAAAGGCGGCATTGGTGTCACTCGCCGGGTTTTAGTGGGTAGAGCTGCGTCCATTTACCAGCTGTCGGGCGCAGTGAGTCCCACATACCCACCTGGGGAGACTCACTCCCCAGGCGGGATGCCTCAGAGCATTTCCCGACGTAAAAAAAAAAAGAGACTACGTCTGTCGGGTCAGCTAGTAGGTATACATATAATAAAACTGAAGAGTTTTTTGAACAAGTTAATCTGCGGCAGTCACTGATATACTAATAATAGTGTTCTGTATGTTCTGTAAAAGATTTCCCCTACCAAAAAATGTTCAACGCGGCTAAAGAAATTTTCACTATTACTTTACTTTATAAAAATAGCCCTCGAAATACAACCAATTATTACATAGGTCTATCACAATGTCGCAACAAAATGTGAAAATGATAAAGAAATTGTAATGAGTCTGTAATGAACATAACTGTTAAATATTTAATGTTTTGGAGAATTACTAGAGAATTCTACCATGTTAGTTAACGTTATGAAATAGTATTGTACAAATATGCAAAGATCACCATGGACGAGAGGACGTTCATTTTGGGACAGATGGACGGAAAACGTGCTAGAGGAAGAAAACCAGTGAGATGGTCCGATGCTGTGAAGACCAAAGTGGGGGGCAATTTGCACCGGGCAGTCCACTTGACCCATGACCGTGTCCAGTGGAAGATCGCATGTGGTCACGATCCTCAGCACTGAGGGAACGACGAAGAAGAAGAATTGTACAAATATAGCAAAAGATCAAAGGCTTTTTTATTTCAAAACAAGAATGTACGCTTCTATAATTTTATGCAAATCTATAACAATATTATAAAGAGGAAAGATTAGATTTTTTGTGTGTTTGTTACGATATAACTCCAAAACTAGTTGACCGATTTAAAAAATTCTTTCACCATTAAAATACTACGTTAACACTGAGTGACACAGGCTGTATAAATAATCATCACTCCGAATGCGGCTATAAATCTACGATAACGCGGGCGAAGTTGGAGGCACCAGCTTGTAGCACATACATGAGATGACCTACAAGTTTTGGTACCACTCATAACACTGCTATGCAATTTTTTCCTGACCCAAGACTAGTAGCTTTTTAGGAAACACATTTTTATACAATACTGCGACATCATTCAAGCACGACATAGTAGACATTAGTCTAGACTCTAGGTACAGAGTTAACGACCTAGACCGAGCAGGCACGGTACACCAGGTAGTGGATGACAGACAGCCGAACCAAACGCAATCAAGACCTGCCATTAGTTGATTGAATGCAGTCGATACTCGACCTGTGTTTAGTGTTACCGTCGCCTCTAACTACTAGCTCTAACATGTATATTCAGACATGCCGACGCCCATACACATCCGCACAACCAGAGGCTATGCAGATGCGCCGCCCTCCTTTTCCCTATCCTCCCAATCATGGACCACCAGTTTTTTCCTGAAGTATATGTTATATTAAATATCAAAATCATTTATTTTCATTCAATGTAGTTTTTACAGAGTATGTATTTTATAACGTCAATTAAATCTACCACCGCGTAGATTTTGAATTGTTGAATTGAATTTATGTTAAATTCAATTGTATCAATATATATATATATATATATATATATATATATATATATATATATATACATAAGTTGAATTGAATTTATGTTAAATTCAATTCAAATAAGTTGGATAGGCAAACGGGCAGACGCGCCACATGATGGATGGATCGGCGTCGCCCATGAACGTTAAGTCCAATCGAGCTAAACTGTAAGCTAGTAAGAGTAACAACATTTTATCTATATACTAAGCTAGTCTCCTCTAAAGCTTATTATTCAGCAGTACAGTAGCCACTAACTCAGCGGTATCGGGTAAGAGCGATAAGAACGTGGACCATCAAAAGGCAGTAAGCCGCGAGTCTGCGGCGCTTGGCTCGAAGCACGCATTAGCAGAGGAATACGTTATATGACGCAGTAATCCCATACGCATCGCTCACACGCGGTACAATGCATGAGCGGAAATATTATCTATAATATTTAAAAAAATGTATGGATAATTATAAACACCAAAATAATATAGAGGTAATGTTTGTAAATCGGCCGTCTTGGCGTTTATCGAAGGAGACCTATGTCTAGCAGTGAACGGATGATCTTCAAAAGTACTTATCAACGTTTTCGCCGACCGAATGACATGTGCTTTTAAAATAAGCATTGTCAGGACGGATACGACTGTGAGAGAACGTATACCAACCAAATTCCCGGAAAGGCTGCGGTAAAAGCTAGTATTTAATAAAGCTATTTTGTCTATTGACTAGATTTTAATTGTCGATTCAACTTGACGTTGAATAAGTTACAAGTGGGTACAACATTTTTTTTATTTCAATGAAATTAGTTAAAACATTCTCATTGACATCCTGACTCCTAACTCCTAAGTAAGGACATCGGCTATCTTTTTAATCATCATTGCAAAGGCGCTAATTTATTACAAGCTGTCTAATTTATCATAATCATAAGCTACCATAAAAATTAAAAACACTGTTTCAGCTAATATTATTTAAAAATACTTATTATGTATTATACTTTCAGATTTCGTAGTAAAGTTTATAAAACTTTTTACTTCAAATATCGTCACTGTCAGTATAATCTGTATTTTTATAGCCTATTATATAATCTGTATTTCTAGTATTCATTATACCCATAGACATATTAATATAGAAGGACTGGGCATACCTACGATAAAAGGTGCAACCTATAACTCAAATCGGCACTTAACATGGCTACCATTGCTAGGGTTTTGACAGCAAAACCATAGAGAATACTACTATGAAAAGGGCACTCAAGATGGCGGATCAGGCACTCATTTACAGCTGTAAGTTTAAAGAAAGGGGCATCTCCTCTTATTTTCTAACTTTATGATTATACCTAATTTATATTCGATGGTGACTTGTACCACACATGCGATGAGTGAAGTTTGGAGGGTGAATAACCTTCAGTACGCAAATATAGTCTGACCCTACTGTACCAGCCGCCCACTTTTTGTACCACTCAAGTTGCGGTACACAACGGTACTATTAATTTGTTTGCTTTGCTATTTGGACGTATAGAAAACTAGAAAAAGAGCCATAAGATCACTCAAGTCAAAAGATGTTTGATGACATAAATTTCACTGCTATGATTCTCCTCATTTCTTCCGCTAAAAAGTGTCTGTATAACGGAAGAGACAGATGATATTAAGACGCGTGGATCATATTCATAATCCACCGATTTAAGCATTATTTAAAAAAGCCTTGAGTATCAGCTGTCTATATTTTAACCTCCTCTCTTAGCTATAGTTGGCATGTGTTATATTTTTCTTATATATTTGCTACGTCACGTTTTCCAGCGAGTACCAAATCAAAAATAATATTTATTTTACAATTAAATCTTTGATTAATATAAATAAAAAAATGCCAACAATTTTTTTACAATACTTTGATAACTATATATAACATCTGCTACTAAAACTCTACCGCTACCAAAGCTTGTCTATGCCCCTGCCGCACTCGTCCAGTTTATAAATATAATCTATGGTCCAATATACCACGACCTTATCTATGGCCGACCATAAAGTGCAGGATCTTTACGAGTCGCTCGTAAAACTCTGACCCCATCAAGTCATACGTGGGCGCTGCAATCTGCGCTTGCACTTCACTGATTTCAATCCAATTTTATAGCAACGTTCATGGACAAGCTGATCGGGTCACGACAGGATATAATATATCATTAAAACTATTTTACTATTGTCACCATCTTATTCAATTTTTCAATTGCAGACTGTTATGTCAGATCTCTTTCAATGAACGTCAAGACGGCCTCCTCATCTCTAACTCCCCGTCTTCCCGAACTATTCCAAAGTCTGCTTATAATGCTCTCTATTATTTACTGTACTTATGGAGTGGGGTATATAAGTAAGTCGCATATTCTAAATTTTAGATTTTTTGTATATCGATTTAATATAATAAAACGATTTATCTACTCGTGTATGTGTGTGTGTGTGTGTGTGTGTGTGTGTGTGTGTGTGTGTGTGTGTGTGTGTATGCGTATGTGTGCAAACGGAAATACAAACCGCGCTTGAGTCACACATTTTTTGATATCGAAATAACTTTATTGTGTAAACCAAACAAAGTTATTTGTGTAACCTAGTGATGTAACATGCCGATGTCGATGAAATATTTGTTTATTTTATTAGATGTTATTTAACGTTATTAGTAAACAATTGCTTTCAACAATAAATATATGTGTGAACAATAAAAGTTGACACAACATGTCAGTAAAGAAAATAAATAACAAATAACAAACAAAAGGATAGTCGCGTTAAGAATGTATTATTTTTATAAATTCATTAATAATTATAATATAATTAATAGGATTTTTTGTCATTGTTTAATAAAGTACGCGTAAGCTTAATTTTAGATTACATATTAATTATTTATCAACTTCGATAATCTTCAATTTGACATCCGAATTAAAATTCTCTTCGCCCGTAAAATACTACATTATCATCAAGTGAAAAGGCCATGAAATGTTCAACAATCCATAATTGGCAAGTTCTTACCAGTTTTAATAACATTAGGATTCTGGCTTAGACACTTCTAAAAACTATAGGGAGAAACCTCAACAAAAGATACGCAGTACATGCACAGGTAAAACTGTTATTTGGTGATTTGAGTTCATTCAATCATAGGAGAACACATCATTTTTATGTCATAAGGAGGCAACCGAACAGTCGGAGCCTTATCACTACCGACGCCCATAGGCATCCGTAGAACTAGAAGATAAGCAGATACGATGCCTTCCTTTTTCCTATCACCCCAATGGGCCACCGGAAACTCATTAATCGCATAAAACGCGACAGCATAGCTGTCACTTGACGCCAGTATTATGTGAACGAGAGGTACCACCCCGGTCGTGCCCAGCCAATTCCGCTGCAAAGCAGCATGGCACTACCTCTTACAAAATCAAGTACATAATTCATCATATAGAAGGAATGTATTTGATTGAATTATCTTACAAATGGCATATTACACTTTTATATTCCACACACGAGCCTTACGTGTAACAACATGTATCAATTCGCTACATTAACATCGTATTGTCGTATGTAAATGACATAACATAATATGTATCGTATGCAGACGGAGCATCCATGCACCACAACTATGTAGAGTCCTGTATAAAACACAATTTTATCACAAAACTTTGCTCAGACGTTTCAAATTTAAACACAAAAGACAAAAAAAATCAGGCGTACAAATGCGAAATAAATATTATCCGATTTAGAGTCACAGAAACAAATGCATTTGAATATAAAAGCTCTCACAAAATTAATACTCCTCGATTCATTGTGAAATTATATTTGTTTCACCAAATGTCGCAGAAAATCACTAAAAGGTGTGAAACACATGAGTCAAACTGACCTCTTATTTGAAGTCATTTACTACTTCACACCAGGGTCAAGGGTCATACAAATAGCTGCGCATGACTATCAATTAGAGTGAGTCATGGCACCACGAGGACGTCTTTGGAATGATAATTACATGCGGTTCAATGTCAGATCAGTTGTTTTATAACAATATAAATGTTCTTTTCAACACATCATCAGCATCATTATTATCCGTCTATTTCCATGGTCTACTGCTGGACGGAAAATCCCGGCCTACTTCAATAAACGCAGAGACGGCCTATCTACGTTCTACTTACAGAATCATTTAACTTAAAACGTTTTTAATGTTTATTGTTATATGATTCAGTAGTTAGTTTTTTGTTATGTAATATTAGTTTGAGCTTCAGGCGATCGTTAGATAACAGATAAAGCTATAAAATAGCAATCTTACTAATATTATAAACGCGAAAGTTTAGACGGTAAGAATGTATGGATCTTTTTTTTTTATAGAAAACAAACGCACACTTGTTTCACCGGATGGTAAGTGATAGCGACATTCATCCACTGACACCCGCTACACCAGAGGGTTAGCAGGTGCGTTGCCGGCCTTTCAAATGGGAGTATGCTCTTTTCTTGAAGGTCTCTAAGTCGTAACTGTTCGGAAACACCGGAAGTGGCAGCTGATTCCATAGATATTATATGTATGTTGGTTACTCTTTCACGGAAAAAACTACTAAATGGATTTTAATGAAACTTTACAATAACATAGCTTATACATCAGAATAACATATAGGCTATAATTTATCCCTGTACACCCACGGAAATTTGAAGATAGTAGATTTTTTAAATCGACTCAATGGATACTGTTTTAGTTACTTTTTTAGACGAGACTTGTCATAATTATTATTTTATTTCATCATCATTAAAATTCATTCAACCCAACAATGTGCCATCATCATCATCAGCCTTTTCTGGCCACTGTTGGACATCGGCATTCATTGAACTAGAACTAATAAATGGTTGATATTCCACCAGTACGTACCAAAAGATTCGATTCCACATTTATCATACGTACTGCTAAATTATCGAATTCGAAATTCAAAACAAGAGTGAATAGGTACCTTCTAGGCAAGCGTGCTCCATCGTCGGCCACGTCATCACTTTCCATCAGGTGAGACAGTGGCCAAACGCTAGCCTATTAATCATAAAAAAAAAACTAAAGCTAATACTAGAAAAAAACATAAATATATCGATACATGTGTTACGTCACTCACAGCGGACCGTGATTCATATCCTCGGCCGGTTGATGTCCAAATATAGAGCGGCCTTCAACGGGGCCGAGCTTTCCAACCCGCAGCGGAAACCGCATCGACGGCAATTGACCAAGGACAAAAAACATTGTGAATAAAAAAAAAAAACAGAATTGCTATTCAGTCTAACAACAACAACGCAATTAAAGAAAACATTAGAAAAAAAAAAAAATATTTTCACAAAAAAAAAGAAAAAACTACTTACATGAATACGGTTTACATATTGTTTTCTATATTATATATAATGTTTGGCGCGAATTTCACTCATTATAATGAAACGATTTTTTACGGATTTTATCCGAAACTACCCTATGATACATCAATATTTTAATAAGTCGAATAACTTTGTAACGTTAGGACATTTGTCACCTCAGTCCTCCCGTGGCCATGGTTGTTGTAAAGTATCCGAAACGTCGGGCTTGTAAAAATCTTAATAAACCGCGAATCCGTAAAAAATTGTTTCATTATAATGAATAAGGTTTATTAATATTAGCAAATAGCAACCAACGAACAATATCTTACACATAATATCCGAAACGTCGGAACAAGAAACCTCAATACACCGCGATAAGATCAGTAATTTTTATTATAACTATTTAGTATTTAGCGCTACAATTGCGCACACTTATAATATAAAATAGGTATAGAATATAGATCATCACACACTGGTCTACTGCTGAGTGCTGGTTGAAAGATTGGCTGGAATTTCTAAATAAGAAGGGTTTCTTTATACTAGTCATGAACGAACTGGCAACTCCACAGTCCATACGCCGCAATACTTTTTTTTTTCTTTAACGCCGGGAAATGCTCTGAGGCATCCCGCGGGGGAGTGGGCCTCCCCACGCGGGTATGTGGGGCTCGCTGCGCCCGACAGCTGGTAAATGGACGCAGCTCTACCGCTAGTCAGTCCCGCAAGGGACCGACGCCACCTCCACAGAGGGGTTGTCCTGCACCACAGAACAACCCCTCCCAACGTCGGGACAGTACAATGGGGTGAGGTTTCCATCCTCGCCCCTTGCCCCCTGCTCTTCTGTCCCCTCTTCTTATAAGAGGGGTACAAAGAGCCCCCTCGGCCCAATTAGCTTCGCCCAAGGTGCACCGCTCACCCTAGGTTACTGAGCCCCACCGCCACGACAAGGCCTGAAACATGGTGGGGACGCCGCAATACTCATCCACCCTTTCTCACACACTTTATCATCTTTATATCTTCCTTCGACGTCGAGCCGTATTCTTGTAGGCCTTAGCTAGCTTCCCCACCAAGATTCAAGCTTTATCGTGGCGGTGGGGCTCAGTAGCTTAAGGTGAGCCCAGCACCTTGGGCGGAGCAAATTGAACCGAGGGAGCTGCTCTTTGTACCCCTCTTATAAGAAGAGGGGACAAAAGAGCCGGATGGGACAAGGGACGAGGATAGGAAACTCACCCCATTGCACTGTCCCGACGTTGCACTCGCCGGGTTTTAGTGGGTAGAGCAGCGACCACCTTACCATCTTAGGGCGCAGCGAGTCCTCCCTAGCGGGATGTTTTAGAGTATTTCCTTGCGTAAAAGGGAAAAAAGGCCTTAGCTAGCTTTATTAATTTTATCCTCGATTAGTCTTATCGAGACTTTTTAAAGGTTCTGACTTCTGATATAACGTTGCTCTAATGACCGTATGATTTGCCAATGTATATGACATAGGCTATATGCTCAGAAGTGAAGGTCACATTCGAGATGACCTTTTGCATGCTCTGACATAGTTCAATTATAATACAAACCGCAAGAATCTTACGTCGATAAACAGTTCAGATGGACACGGGCCGATGATTATATTGATATTACTACTAATACTCCCTACTATATGGTAGACTGGCCATAATTAATCAGTATGCATGTATGTCATCGCCTTTCCAAAAAAAAATATAACTGAATTTATGAAGCGTGAATCGAGTACTATGCGAGTCGCTCATTCGATAAATCGCTTTGATAACCATGAAGGAAGGAGTACCATGACATATGAGAGAAAAAAATTAAGGGTCCATTTTCGGGGTTCCGTTTATTGAAATAACAAAACGGAACCCTTATAGGATCGAATGGTTGTCTATCTGTCAGTCGAACTAAACCGACGGTATTTTTATTGACATAGGATTATGACAATAATTTGAAACCTGTAATTTTGTTGTTAATTTGCTGTGTTTCGGAGAGAAGGGCAAGACAGGTAGTGTAATTACTGGCACCGAGTCTTAACATCTTGTCTCAGGATAGGCAACACATGAATGAGTTGCCTGGGTTCGAGGTAAACTAGTTTATGTTCATGGGTGACGTCGACCACTTACCATCAGATGGCACGTTTGCTAGTTTGCCTATCTATATAGTAAAGTTCAAATCTGTCCACAATGGCGCTGTATATACGTAAGGTTTGGTGTGATCTAGCAGTTTTGGATGAATTGAATGTCCATGTATATTGTATACATAAAAGTACATACACGCCGGTGGGAGGGTTGCGCTGTTATGGGTACCATAACACCTACCGTCCTTGTTTCCACTGTCAAACAGCTTTGTTGTTTCTCAGAGGGCAGGACATGCAGTGTAATTACTGGCACATAGATTTGACATCTTACCATCAGTAAGAGGTAGTGCCATGCTGCATTGCATCCGAATTGGGCCGGCACGACCGTGGTGGTACCTCTCGCTCACATAACACCAGCGTCAAATGACAGCTATGCTGTCGCGGTTCGTGCGGTTTGTGAGCCGGTGGCCCATTGGGGGGGATAGGGAAAAAGAGGGCAACGCATCTGCATAATCTTAAATCGAATGCTCGGTTGCCTCCTTCTGACATTAAAAAAAAATATGACTTACACAACATAAATGAGTTACCTTGACTAGTTCCAGGTAAACTAGGTTATGTTCATGGGTGACGCTGACAACTTACCATCAGGTGACACGTCAGCCAGTTTGCCTATCCCACTAACATAAAACCCCTTATTTACACTTTTAGACGGATACACAGTACTCTCCTATTATCTACTACCTGTGTACCTTATACTCCGCGTGATAACGTTTGTACCACCGGAGCGTGGGCAATTACCGTTTATCATCAGTCATCACAACCGCTAATGCGTCTTGATTGCCACAATTATCAATAATTGTTGCAATTATGTGATGAATAAGAACACGATACAGGTTCCGTACCAGAACATGTGTTAGATATTAATTTATGTATCTTTTCGATGAAATTGTACTAGCTGGTGCCTACAGCTTCGTGTGCGCTATCTCAGATTTATCCGGATTGATAATGATTATTTTTAAAGCCTAAGTTACTCCTTTTATAACATCAGTTGTGAAAGTCCCGTCAAAATCGGCCCAGCCCTTTCAGAGATAAGACGGAAGAAACAGACAGACAAAAAATTACTTTTTGATGTAAGTACCGTATATACTTTCATTTAGTGAAAAGCTGTTGATTTGAAATTACAGACACTTCAATTTAATTATTTATTTGTATAGATTCTATTGTAAAAAACGTAAAATCCACTTGTCTAGAGGGGCAGGGCATAACCCACCAACCTTCCCGTGCCCATACTACCTATCCTGCCCACCTCTCGGTGTACGGAGCGAAACGCGGGAGATGTACGGGGTACACCTGCTTATATGCTCTCTTCCCCCGTACAATTCTTTACTCCCTACAAATCAAAAGCACCCTCGTGTAGCGTCACTCTCCCCTTTCTGGGCCTGACGACTTCACATCACGACGGTGACGGCACGGCAGTCCGGGTGTGTCGAAGTTGCAGCTACGATGCCATGTCAGTCTTTCGTTTGTGCCAACTGGCAGAGGGGCAGTGCAGAAAAGAGTGTCGGGATCTTGTGTCGGAGGCCGAGAACCACAAGCTGATGTGGCAGCGAAGTATTTCCCGGTATACAACCGAGTCGCCAGCTGATCGTAATGTGTGTGTTCCACCGACCACCGGTGACGGGGCATCGTTACAGTAAGTGTCACGTGTCATTTGATTGTCATCGCTCGTACATCGGCGATACCACAAAATAAATGCGATACGGTGTACAAAAGTTATTGTAATCGGGCGTGTGTAATAATTTCTAGTGTGTGTGTGTGTGTGTTCCTATCTCCAAAACAGGATACTTCAATAAACAGGATGGTGGTACCCGTGCAGACACGACATAAAGCGTATACAACCTTCCAGACAACAGTTTCTTCAACCTCATGTCATGTGGGAATTGGGATCGGTAGTGTACACCATCTTTCACTTTTATCCATAACTAGCTGTTGCCTGCAGCTTCGCCCGCGTTACTCAACTCCTATTAGTCACAGCGTGATGTTTTATTATACTTATACTTCAATAAACAGGATGGTGGTACCCGTACAGACACGACATAAAGCGTATACAACCTTCCAGACAACAGTTTCTTCAACCTCATGTCATGTGGGAATTGGGATCGGTAGTGTACACCATCTTTCACTTTTATCCATAACTAGCTGTTGCCTGCAGCTTCGCCCGCGTTACTCAACTCCTATTAGTCACAGCGTGATGTTTTATTATACTTATACTTCAATAAACAGGATGGTGGTACCCGTACAGACACGACATAAAGCGTATACAACCTTCCAGACAACAGTTTCTTCAACCTCATGTCATGTGGGAATTGGGATCGGTAGTGTACACCATCTTTCACTTTTATCCATAACTAGCTGTTGCCTGCAGCTTCGCCCGCGTTACTCAACTCCTATAAGTCACAGCGTGATGTTATATAGCCTACAGCCTTCCTCGATAAATAAGCTATCTAACACTGAAATAATTTTTCAAATCGGACCAGTAGTTCCTGAGATTAGCGCGTTCAAACAAACAAACAAACTCTTAACCTTTATAATATTAGTATAGATAAATAATAATAATAATATCTACATGGATGCTTTTTTTTACACCACGTCAATCTGGTCCCGTGGTAAGTTCTCGAAAAACTTGTGTTACGGGTACCAGACAACGGAAACATATTTAATATTTTTATACTATCATCATCAGCCTCTATCCGTCCACTGCTGAACATAGGCCTCCCACAATGAACACCAAGACGACCGATCCCTCGCTACTCGCATCCAACACGGAGCGGCCACTGTACGCGGATCGTCTTTCCACCTGGTTAGTGGCCGACCAACACTATATAATACTATACATATATATTTTTTTATATATAATACACATATTTGATAGACATCCATGACCCAGATACACAGAACAGGTACACAGAAAAGTTTTTGTTCCCTGGCGGAATTCGAACCCACTACCTCCGGCTTGAGCGCCAACGCGCTAACCATTGAGCCACAGAGGTAGTCACCATAATATGTTGTATTACTCTCTTGTTCATTCCCATTCATGTTTATCGCATACTTCGGATACGCTATACTCCAAAAATCTCAACTTTCACTAATTCCCAGATACAACCAAGAAGATGGTCACCCGTACCGACTTGTACGTGTCACGGGCGGACCCGCCGCCGACGGGTTAAAGGTGGCAAGCTTATGCGGACAGTACCACCACTTGAATATAGCTGGGGTAAGTTTTGATTTGCGATAAAGCTTTCATATTATGAACATTGTTCAGTTGTTATATTGTGTTTATAAATGCAAATGTCAACAGACCAGCTGGTTTGCAATAGACATTTATGGAAATACGCAAACAAATGTCTATTTGTTTGCGTATTTCTGTCTAGACGTGACGTCAGAGTACTGACCCAAAACGGCATCGCCCGCGGCTGATAGGCATATCATAGCATTTGAATGATCCGACCGACGCGACGTGCCTATCAGCGGAAACGGGAGCCGGGAGCTTAGTGGACGGTTACATTAGTAGATTGGACTGCCTATAGAAAATATCAAACGATATTTATAACGAAACAACCTTGTACGTGATGGCGGTTTACTTATGTTTTTACCTGCATGTTTCGACCACATTTCGGACACTACAGCTACCATGGTCACCGACTGAGGCGTCCGCCGCTTTGATAAAATCCGTAAAAGCTTTCATTATAAAACCCAATCCGATCTTGTTACACTTTTACTATAAGGGCATATTTGCAACACCACATAACATCGGCGTCAAGTGACAGCTACGCTGTCGCGTTTCGTGCGGTTTGTGAGTTTTCGATGGCTCATTTTGGGTAGGGAAAAACATTTTACAAAAAATTAAAACTGACTTCAAAAATACTAAACTAAAAAGTAATAAAATAAAAGTTTCTTTAATTTTTGTGCTTACAACATAATTAATTATAATCAACTTAATATTATACTAATGTACAAACTTTGCGTTTACCACGTCATTATAGTTACTTTTGGAGTCGGTGTCAGCCAAGGTAGGTAGGTAGGTAATGTACAGCAACAAATACGACCAAAAAAAAAAACCATCAAAATCCATGCACAAACAGCGGAGTAATCGTATCACATACATACATACAAAAAAAACATACAGACGAATTGAGAACCTCCTCTTTTTTTTAAGTCGGTTAAAAAGGAGGGCGGCGCATCTGCGTGACCTTGGTTGTGCGGATGTGTATGGGCGTCGGCGCCGTGAGGCTCCAACTGTCCTCTGATGACAAAAAAAAACCACTCACACATTTATTCAACGCATTTCATATTGTTACATTATAAATGCGAAAGTTTGGTTGTATGATCGTGTGTTACTCAATCACGCCAAAGCAGCTGAAACTGACAAAGCTTTTGCACAGATATAGACTTATCATGGAATTAGATATCTGTATATAAATCTGTTCACATCCGCTCTGACCGGTCACCGGACACGAAACCTAATTCTCGAATCCACTTGAACACATACAAAAAATCATTAAAATCAATCCCGTCGTTTAGGTGTTCAGTGATATACACACGAACAGAAGAATTCTATATACAAAGATAAATGCAAAAATATTTTTGAAATCCAGGTAGAAAGCGCGATCAAACACTTAATATAATAGTTACATATAGAGTATAGATTTGTTGTTGCATCACTTGTAGCACTCGACTTTATCAACAGCCAATACCGTAAAATCGATGAATCGTTACAATTATGCAAATTGGATAATAAAATCTCTGTCAAGTGGAGTATTGACGCTTTATCTATCAATAAAGCTCGCGCCTTTGTATCGATTTATCGTTCTGATATCGATATCGTTCCAATTCGATAAGAATCGAATAATCGAAACTGAATCTCAGGAATCTCCAACCATTGGGACGTATGATCCAAGGGGTGCAGAAAAATAGATAATATGTCGTTGATAACTGACTAGTATGATGCAAAGGATTTAAGGATTTTAAATAAAGTTGATAGTTTGTTTATTTGTTTGAACACTGTTTTATTTGTTTAGTAAGGGGGTAGTGCCAAGCTGCTTTGCATCCGAATGGGGCCGGCACGACCGGGGAGGTACCTCTCACTCTCAAACACAGGCGTCACACGATAGGTCGTTTCGTGCAATTTGTGAGTTTCCGGTGGCCCCTTTGGGGGATAGGGAAAAGGAGGAAAAACGTATCTGCATACATTTTGGTTGTGCGGATGTCTATGGGCGTCGGTATTGTGTCGGTATTGTCTTATGGTGACCATAAGGCTCTGACTGCTCGGTTGCGTCCTTATGACATAAAAACAGTCGTAAAAAAAATATTTGAATAAAACCCTTTATATGGAGAAATAAGCATATTTTTATGAAGTATATTTATTTTTATTTTAGGGCGTTCAAAAACGGCGACTACAGCCGTAAGCTGTGTTGCTAATAAAGTTAAGATACAATCTTCTCACACATATTATTTTTTACTTTTATTACTTGATTGAATCTATTTGAAATTCAACTAAAATCATATCCGAAATATTTTATGGTTAATTGACATTTTCATTGTTGTTAATAAATTCAGTATTATTTATGCACGTAAGATGAAAGGTTGGGAATCCCCGGTGTAAAGCTATGCGGTATGATATCGATATGGAATCGATTAAATTACCTCACATCGACTTTAAGATACACATCTTTCGACCCTTTTACGTTTTAGAAAGCGATGGAAATGGTCGTGTATTCAGTATTGTGTTACCAAATTGTACATACAGTATAATATATCATAACTAAAATATACCCACGCAATAACGAAACAATTGAGCTACCAAACTTGACATGGCTAAACCAATTTTTATAAAATAGAAGATAGGAAACTTCCAATAAAAAAAAGTATACAAATCGGTGCACCCGTTTAAAAGTTACGGTACCACATACACATTAGCTGTCAAACCTATAACACCCCTCTTTTTGCGGCGTAGGTTAAAAAGGCCTTAATAACATAGTCCGTTATCTGCAGTTGTAGCTCTAACAGCAGACAAAAGAAGATGGCGCACCATGTTCTGCATGTGCCTTCAATGTTCGGTAGGGGCTAGACTGCCGATGACCCTCACGTTGGGTACCTCATAGGTCAGTCGAGGATCAGCGGGGTGCTGTGCAGGTTAAATGTTTACAATACCGATCGTCTGCATGGAGACCCCTATCCTGCTTATTTCGGCCGTGTTTGCTGTGTTTCGGAGAAAAGGGCAGAAAGGGAAGTGTAATTACCGGCACAGAGACAACATCTTATTGGGCTAATTTTGGGTAGGCTTGTTTATATCCATGGACGACGCTGACCACTACCTGGTTACGTCTGCCAGTTTGCCTATCTGACTTATACTCAATTAATAACGATCTCCATACATAGACAAGTGCTACCTTACTTGTAGAGAGTACATCAAATTAAATCTGTTATGATTTAACGAGACCGATTTCTAGAAGTTTCCATTAACGTGATTCCATCAGTAATTGTGGGTAACATCATTACCGCCTGCCGTGGGCAGCGGGTTCGACGCCCAGCCCGTATATGGACACAGGTGAATGTCGCTTGGCGCCCACATAAATATCTACTTAAATTTAATCATTAGAGAATGATGATGATGAGATGACGTTGTCTAGGTAATAACTTTCTAATGGTCAAAAAATTATTAAAATCGGTTCAATAGTAAAAAAAATAGATTGTAAACAAATTTGCTCGTTGTAAATTCAATAAATAGCAATACGTTTTACCACCACAACGCACGCTTCAAAAGTAATGTTTCATGAATTTAAGAACATGAGTCAGTCATACGAATTAAACATCTTTGTGAATTGTGTTTGAATAAAATAGGTGAGTCAAATATTTCAGCAAATTATTACGACAACATGCTTAAAAACTTACTTACGTTATAAATGCGAGTTTTTAAGAATCGATTAAGATAGAAAATTGCTACACATGTTTAGATAAAATCTTTATTGTTTGTTGACTAGAATAGGACATGTACTAACGAAAAAAAATATCAACGCGTATACGACTGTTTATCGGAGTACGTAAAGATTTTGTTTTATATCAAAATGGAGTTGGTCTTACGTTTGGGTTAATCTATTATATTTATTATGAAATTATTAGTGGACAAGGGCAGTAATAGTATTTAAGTATTGTAGTAAAATACCGTGCCTTATCTATACCTTTCTATCTCCTCTTTGTGTTCCTAGAACATAATACTTTTGTCTATTTCAGATTATTTTTCCTATGTATACTATCTATAGTCTATACTCTATACTAATAAAGAGGTAATGTTTGGATGTAGGAGTAAATCTTCTAAGCTACTCGTCCAATTCAAAATGACTGAATCGATGACCACATCAGATCATCAAGTTAAACTAACATACATCAAAAGCCGTTACTGGGTGCGCGGCGACAAAACATCCTTTTAACAATTATAATTATTAGTCAATTTTACCGAGACACTCCAATGGATATTTCACGTCGAAAACATTAGTAGTTTCATACATAATAAATGATAAAAATATTTTAAGGGAGATGGAATAAAACGACAGCGTCCCGCCGTTTGCAGTCACGCCATTTCGAGTCGACTTTACTGGCAAATCGCGCCATTACAAACATTAGTAGGTTCATATACAATATAGGTACTATAATGTACTTTAATAAACGCCGCGTCTGCACCATTATCGCCGGAGAGGTAAGCGCCCGCTGGAGTGGGCCCGGCTGAAACCCTTTCAGCTCGTGAGGCGCCGACCCCATGGGGACAGCTTGTTATGGCGTTTCGGTTTTTCCTTCATGATGTTATCATATATACACAGGTTTATTGTATTTCACAGCAAACATAATGGGTACGAATAGCACTATAAAACAGTCTAGTAGGTAGTGTATATATTCACTCATACACTTACTAGTTCGTATTTTAGAATTTAGGAAGTTGTGTTTCATCATTATCAGCCTTTATCCGTCCACTGCTAAACATAGGTCCCTTCAATGAACTCCAAGACGATTCGTAAAGAGTTTATCAACAAAAAATTAAAGCTAAAGAAATAAAAAGCTCAAAATCCCATTATTAAACTTATACACCGCAGCATATAAAAAGCTTATGATAAGTCCAACTTCAAATTAGTATTCATTTCTAAAAGTTTTTTAACCGGTAACATATTGATAATGATTCAAATAGTATAACACATTTTCTTTGTTTACAACGTACAAGTAATCCACTCACTGAGCACTCAAATTTATGTTTTATTTATTCAAATGTAGCGAGTTGTGAACATTATCATAGTCCACAAATACCACCTCGTATTCATGGTGAACAAACACCCGTGGTTCGTAATGATCATACAACTGGATATTAAAGAGATATAAAAATAATAAATCTATATAAAATTAACAAAACAGTTCAGTGTCTGTTTATCTATTTTCGACGATTTTTTCTGTTTTATTCACAATTTGCTAATGCCACACATTAAAAAACGATTGAAAAACAGTTTTTTTTAAAACCTTCCACATATTAAGGTCAATTTTCCCAAACGAAATCAAGTACATACTAGAATTTAAGTATAAGTTATAATATACTCGATGGTAAATGCCTACAAACAAAAACAAATTCGCCCGAACATGCCTTGTGTAAGTACAAAATAATATAAATGCTTTTGTGCCTGAGGTTATGAGAAAATATCACAAACCTTAACGACACATGTTTTAGCAACTTTTCCTAGTTTTTTTAACTTTCCCGGACTTGCCCGATGCAAGTTACGACAAAACATCGGAACCCTAAACATTAAACATTAAACACGTTATCAACTTTTTCTTTACTAACATGTGATTGAAACACACATCCATACAAGCCCCTGCCTGATGTTCATCAGATCACCGTAATGTTATAAAAAACCCCGACCAATTCATAAAAGGCAATAAGCGCATAAACCTGTAAAGGAGGCGTATTTGTGTGTCAAGGTTCAGCAGCGAGGTGATTGCCGCTGATAGGGACAATTTATGGCGCGTAACATACAAATCACGTAAAATTAACAATTACTACTGTTATATTCGTGTGTTAATTATTTCGTAATCGAAAGTAGTCGGCCGACATTACTGTCCGTACGGCAGTCGATATCTGTACCTACGCGCGCCACGGCACTAGCTAAAAAGATGCAATGGTATAACCATTTTATTGACATAAAGAGGGTTGTTATAAGTTTGACCGCTATGTAAGTCTGTCTGTGGCATCGTCACTGTTTAACGGTGAACATAATATGTGGCTTTTTTATTTGAAAACAGATTTCTGGTGGTTTCTTACACGCTATATCAAAATCGGCTTAGCTGTTTCAAAGTAATCACGACGATAGGAATTGCATTTAACTTTGTTTTTTAATATATTATTTTATTTTTTAACTTCAAAACTTTGTCAGTATGAAAACGCTAACAACCCGTATCAGAGTACCAACTACCAGGGTCTCATAAGTAGCGAATATAACCTTCGCCCCCGGCCCCCGGGCATATCAAGTACGTCGCCGGCGTGCTCAAGTGACGCCTGCACTGAAGCCTCTCCTTTATATACTTTTAACGTATAAGGTTTTTTGATTACTTTCATAATTATTTCGAAAAATTAGTGCAGTAGTGGTGAAGTTAAGTTGTTAGTTACTTAGATCCCCACCATGGTTCAGGCCTTGTCGTGGTGGTGGGGCTCAGTAGCCTAGCGTGAACCCAGCAGCTTGGGCGAAGCTAATTGAGTCGCGGTGGGCTCTTTGTAAACCTTATAAGAAGAGGGGAAAAATAGCAGGGGGCAAGGGACGAGGACGGGAACCTTATCCCATTGTTCTGTCCCGACGTTGGGAGCGGTTGTTCTGTGGTGCGGGACAACCCCTCTGTGGTGGTGGTGGGGTTGTATATTAAAAATTTGAAGGTTGAATATTAAAAATAAAGTATTAATTATGAACAGGCGCCGGTGACCGGTCCAGACGGAGGTCGGCGCCATGGCTACACAGGCGCTCATGACTGCGTGCGCTATCTGTTAGTGCTTGTTAAACTAATTATACGTATGTTGTTTATTTCCTGTTTCTGGTAGATGTACTGTGTCAGGCACAAGGTGCGCTGATGATGAAAGCTCGTCTAAATATACGACTCGTGGTAAAATATACTTCGGAACCGAAATTTCTCTTGAAAAATCGGTTGTCTGTAAAGTCGGTTTACTGACGATAGTTGAACGTGACAACGTCATAAGAAAATGGAACGCCTCAGAGGGTGGTAACGCCGCATGCGTTATGTTTTTTCGTTCTTGCAGCCGGCTCCATCGAATTATAAGACGTTGTCACGTCAAAAATCGGGTGTCTGTAATGTCGGTTTACTGACGATAGTTGAACGTGACAACGTCATAAGAAAATGGAACGCCTCAGAGCGAGGTATCGCCGCATACGTCACGTTTTTTCGTGCGTGCAGCCGGCTCCATAGAATTATAAGACGTTGTGACGTCAAAAGGACCTAAAGCTGTTAAACAAATTATGAATATCTCGAATAAATTAATTTAGACTACATTAGCGGATTTTAGCTGGATAAATACTAACAATGTGTAGCGCTTGTGGGAGAGTGGCGCTGTGCCGCGATACAGTCTGCTTGGGACCACCATTCTGTTTATTTCTTCCGTGACACAGCTGTGCTCTGCTTCGGAGAGAAGGGCAAGACAGGCAGTGTAATTACTGGCACCGAGACTTAACATCTTGTCTCAGGATAGGCAACACATGCATGCTAGTTCCAGGTTAACTTGCTTATGTTCATGGGCGACGCTGACCACTTAGCACCATGTGGCTCGTCTGCCCGTTTGACTATCCATCATAAAAATACTTTTCAAAATCCATACAAATTGACGAATTTATAATGGTCTAGCTGACCCCACAGACGTAGTCCTGTCTGAATTATGAGTATTGAATTCGAATTGGTATAATTAATAAAATAATATTAAAAAAAAGTGTTTGATATTCTCTAGCCAATCTAGCCAATTTCTTAACTATACTAATTTTATAAAGCTGAAGAGTTTGTTTGTTTGTTTGAACGCGCTAATCTCAGGAACTACTGGTCCGATTTGAAAAATTCTTTCAGTGTTAGATAGGCCATTTATCGAGGCAGGCTATAGGCTATATAACATCACGCTGTGACTTATGAGTTGAGTAACGCGGGCGAAGCTGCAGCAACAGCTAGTCTAAATATATACTTAAACACCATATAAAAATATGGTGTTTAAGTATATATAATATATATATAAGAATACTTTCTTAAATTTTCTTATTTTTCGCGCAATATTCTAAATATTTTCTTTCTTAAGAACCTTCTCCTGACAATAACAAACACAACAAAAAAAGAATTAGCCAAATCGGTCCAGCCGTTCACGCGTGACATGGCGTGACCAAGAGAAATAGAGATTCATTTTTTTGTATATAGATAGTATAATCTAAAAATTCCAAATAAGTAGTACGGCTACTACCTATGTCCTAATCCGAGGTATAAGCTATCACCATTCTAACTTTCAGCCAAATCAGTTCAGCCGTTTAGCCGTGAAAGATCAACAGACAAACAAACATAGAAACTTATAAACTTTCGCCTATAAAGATTAGTAAGATCACCATTCACAGAGTCATCTCACTCCCGTAATATTCAAGTTCCCATCTCCGTAAATAGCCGGGAACCCTCGTTCCCGAGGTATAAATAAACATACAAACATCTTAACATCCGCATGGTGGTGCCCCACTCAGTACTTTGATATAACAGAACGCCGATAAAGCGAACACGCTGATAAGCGGAGCGGATATTATTAATCTGTTTTTAGGAGGGAGTCTATAACACAGTTGTAACTCGTCCCTGTATATAGATATATAGAAATAAAATAATTATTACTAAATAAAGAAATGTAATAAAAATGCGGTCGACAACCGACCGGTGCGGACGTCGGGTCACCCAGACGACAAGGAGAATACTGCTGGGGTTAAATATGCAGACTCTACCCACTAAGGGTAGAGTCTGCGTCCACCTTGCCATCTTCTCGTGCGTGGGGATGGTAGGGTCCCACATACTCCGCCCCCCGGACAAAGAAAAGGTGTACCACCGACTATACGCGACAATCTTCTCGCGATGGCCGGTCCTGGTCGAAAGTGATTGTCTGGAGATCGGTCGTATCGGTGTCCATTGAAGAGGAAATTTGGAGAAGTCGAAGGAAAAGGGTTGATAATGATGATTGATGATGATGCAAAATAATCTGAGACATGCCGTATTCGATTTTTAACACGTTCGTGGCCGGTAATTTAACTGATAGTTTCGTAAAAAATCACTAAAATTTTCTATACATTTTAGGGACACTGTTATAACCGTACTGTCGTAACACATGATAAAATAGGTATTCCTGAAGGCAGTACGGTTATAACCGTCGAATTAACACGCATACAAACACAACGGCAACAGCCGTAGTGTAGCTGTGTGCGCACACACCCATGTCCTTAACCGACTAACAATACAATTTGCTCCTGTGCATTACATTTTGACAGTACAATCGTATATTCCTCTCACAGAGTGCCAGTGGAAATGTGTTGTATATATAACTCCCAGTCGTTTAGCTGCTTATACCGTACTGGCAATACGGAGAATTTTAAAGTTTACGGCAATAACCGTACTGGCGATATTTGCAATACAAAAAAGCGGCCATAGCCGTTACCGCGCGCGAACGTGTTAAAAGTAAATTTGTCGTTCATTAGAGACATGTGTCCAGCAGTGGAAGATCACAAGCTGTCAACGGTATTTGATTCATGGTACTAATAATAATTTAAGGTCTGACCGCCGAAAGGATAATATACAGTTCGGCCGTTGAAAGAATGTTGGTGCCGACAGTTTTGAGAATATATTACGCGAAATAAAGATTCCAAGGAAATTAATCCAAGATGGGATATATTTTGTGTATAAATGGTATGCCTCAGGAAGTGTAAATTTTATTGTGAAGTATTAGTGTTAAATCTATACTAATATTACAAAGAGGTCGTGAGTTTGTGAGGTTGTGGGGGGTAATCTCTGGATCCATTGAACCGATTTTGAAAGTTTTTCTACCAATAGAGAGTAGTGATGGCAATAACGGCTGTTTTACAATAATAAATTATCCTGTTGTTACAAAGCAACATAAATATATAATTAATATAAATAAATAACAGGATTGTTATCGTTGACTTATAGACGTTGAAAAATATGAATTGTGACAATTAAGCAAAAAAAAAAAGCTCATTCTGCCTATTGCGTGTCTATTCTTACCATTGCGTCATCAATAATGACAACTGACAACAGGATATAGTTATTCTTTAATAATGGACTAAGTATTCATTATTTTCTATTACTACAACTGCTGTTGTAATAATGACCACCACTAATAGAGAGCCACATTATTTGTGTCATAGGCTACAATAAACATCAGTCCGGATAAGGCTTTTCTTCTACGTAAACACAGGCGAAGCTGCGGGTAACAGCTAGTATATAATATATGTAATTAGTATTATTTAAGTAGTACCCATAATACAAGGCCTATTTATTACGACGGAAATAGTTTAATTGGTGTGACTTATTCATTTACATCCATTTCCAAAAAGAGTTTCCTCGTAAAACAATATCGCTGCCGCCCGCTAACAAAAACCGGCACAAACTTCATCGGCCATATCACGGACTTCCTTCCGGCCTACGGGGAATCGAACTCGCTACTGGCATTAAAAATTATTAGAAACCATTTGCCCCCAGTGCTCCATCAGTATTGTATTCTAATTGTTTGATTCTAATTAGTATAATTTCTTTGAATGCATGTTGCCCTTTGAGGTTGACACACATTAATACTGGATGTGACCGCGACTTTCCCCTGTACGTGTAACTTATATGCTGGTTTACGATGATTTACGATCTAGGGTTTCCCTGTAACGAATTCACAAAGGTTAATATTTATATTACTAATAATAATAAGTCATCAAATAATATTATATTCAAAACTTTTAGCATTTTACGTATAAACCTTTGAGACAGCTTCCTAGTATTTGATATAACTTTTCCCAGCCGCAACGCCTCCGAATATCGCAAGGATCAATATACGCCACGAATGACATTTTGATATGATTTAAGGCAGCCGAGGCCCGAGCACACCCGCGTCGGATTTAATATAATTAATCATCATCATGTTCACCAAAGCAGTATCGAAGCAATCGACAAAGGCATTTTGATAAACGTCAAGACGGATTTATTAATGAAACGAAAAGACTACGTAAACATATCATTTTCCTAGAATAAAAGTAACAAAGTAGAATATAATATATGCCTAGAACATAATATTAGATACAGATAAATAAAATTGGAGTGTCTGATTGTAATATTAAAATAACCGTTTTTTAATGAATACATAATATGGAATTATGGATGTATACACGGCACATGTACCAAAATAGCATTTTTTACAATTTTTGCCTGTCTGTTTGTTCCGGCTAATCTCTAAAACGGTTAAGCCGGTTTTGATGGGACTTTCACTGGCAGATAGCTGATGTTATAAGGAGTAACTTAGGCTATAAAAATAATTATTAATAATTCGGGTACGGCTGTAAATCTAAGTGACACCGGCGAAACTGCGGGCAACGGCTAGTATAAGAATCGATTTTGTACGTGAGGTCCATTTCATCAATGCACACACACTCACAACCCATCATCAATCAGATGATAAATCGATTCAATGTCTCGATACTATCGATTCATTACAATCGAGAACAAAACGCTGGAGACGATAGGATCAGCAGCTGTCGCAAGTCGCAACCGGTGATTCAACCTCGCCAGGACTCGGGGTTACGCAAGTTTATAGTCGCTATCTTAATATATGAATATCTCGAGTCACGAAGTTAACACTAATATAACCGCTCAACAGATTTAAATGGAAATTTGAACTGTGCGAAAACAAGGATAGTTTTGGACCCACTACCCTCGCATCTATGGCATATTTTTTATGTCAGGAGACGGTCTTTTGAAGGATAATTTCTACCCAGGCCTCTACTCTAAATACAAAGTCACTCGCCTCTGGTAGGCGGGTGACATTATGTCTTTCCTCATGACGTCATAGTACAACAAGCGACCAATCAGAGGCAATAGCGTGCTAAATACGATTGTGTGACAATTCTAATGACGATACGCTTCGTGCTAGCCTTGTTTAATATGTTTCTAGGTAGTATCTAAGTTAAAATAGGTTAACATATGTATGGACCTGACACCACCATGGTTCAGGCCTTGTCGTGGCGGTGGGGCTCAGAAGCCTAGGGCGAGTCGTTGCACCTTAGGCGAAGCGAATTGAGCAGAGGGGTCTCTTTGTACCCTTCTTATAAGAAGAGGCGACAAAACATCTGTGGTGTGGGACAACCCCTCTGCGGAGGTGGCGTCGGTGCCCTGAGGGGCTGACTAGCATTCGAGGTGCCCTGTTTGCTCAAAAGATCCGGGGCATCTCACCAAAGGCGGCATTGGTGGCACCCGCTGGGTAGAGCTGCGTCCACTTACCAGCTTTCGCCGCCAGCTTACCCACATACCTGCCTGGGGAGACCCACTCTCCGCGGGATGCCTCAGAGCATTTCCCGGCGTTAAAGGAAAAAAAAATGTAAAGAACTGAAGGTATGTCTGTCTAGTTTTCCATTTTAAGTATTGACATATTGAAGCAAATGTAGGTGATAATCTTGGATAGTCGAACAAGAAGACGAACAGGCTAATGATGTGTGATCAGCATTGATCCATCAACGTGAACAACCTTGGCAACTTATGCGTTACCTATCCTCGGACGCAAGATGGTAAGTCTTGATGCCAGTTACATTGCTGGCTCTTCTTGGCGAATCACAGCTTTACATGATATCACTTTGTTTTTTGGTCTTGTAACTTAACTTTGTAACTTAGTTAATACTTTTTAATTATAATAAAACAACCTTCATACGGACTGGTCCATTACATTACATTACATTACACTGTCTCCGTGAATTGGTGTTGGGGTCACCCGGTATCGTTGAAAATACAAAAATATGCGGGTCGAAGTGATAACCTTTAAAAAGATTGAGAGTAATGTACGGATTTTCCTTACAAACATACGAAAACAGCTAAATGGATTTTAATGAAACTTTACAATATCTTTATTAATATGTATAATAAATTTGAAGAATGTGTTTGTTTTTAAGATTACACAAGTCGCTCATCTGTCCATACAAACGCAGAACAGTAATTACTACAATGTTTGACGTTGACCATGAAAAACTAAGGATAGTATGTATAAACTGATCTCGTCGTTATCTATGTCTGTATAGGTAAAGGAAAATAGATATTTATATATATTATATTTAAAGAAATGATTTCGATACGGCTGATACCGCGAGGAACAGCAAGCAGATAATAAACATAGGCTACAAATTACGGAATAGTAAATCTCCCAAACCAACACATTACTCTAGGCATCATCAGTTCTCCCCACCATGGTTCAGGCCTTGACGTGGCGGTGGGGCTCAGTAGCCTAGGGTGAGCCGCCGCACCTTGGGCGAAGCTAATTGAGCCGAGGGGGCTCTTTGGACCACTCTTATAAGAAGAGGCGACAAAAGATATGTGGTGTGGGACAACCCCTCTGTGGAGGTGGCGTCGGTGCCCTGAGGGACTGACTAGCATTCGAGGTGCCCTGTTTGTTCATTAGATCCGGGGCACCTCACCAAAGGCGGCATTGGTAGCACTCGCCGGGTTTTAGTGGGTAGAGCTGCGTCCACTTACCAACTTTCGGACCCAGCGCGTCCCACATACCCGCGGGCACCCACTCCCCCGCGGGATGCCTGAGAGCATTTCCCGGCATTAAAGAAAATAGAGGCATCATCAGTTCCAACATCAACAAAGCACTTGTAACATGTAATGTCAGTTATCATTACAAAGGCCGATCTTACAACACAGACAACATCGCATGCACGGACCCTTGTTAAATGATTCAACTGGCGCCGCACTGTTCCCCGAACGATACGATTGACTCACATAATGGCTTATCTTTATAACTATTTATAGACGGTTTAAAAATACAAACATAAGTGCATCTCGTTCTGGTTGTTTAAAATGACAGAGATAGAATGCACATAGACTGATTTGTGGTATGGATGGGTTTTAATTTCTAGATACTTTGTAATGTAAGTCTAACTAAATCAACTAATACTTTGATGACCACTATTGCAGTGATGCAAAAATCTACATACTACCAAAAATCGAGCCGATTTAAATATCTGTGACATATGGCTGGTTAGTTTTATTCTAAGAAAATCATTTGAAGTACTAAGATACTATTTGAGGATTGTCATCTTCAGCCGCCATATGGGATCATTTGTTCCATACAATTTCATTACACTCCAACCTTTACCCCTTGAAACCCGTTAATGTGTCTTGACAGAATCCCACATCTAGCCAACTCCGTTAATATATTCTCCTTTGTAATTTATATTTACCAAACTGTTTAGTTATTGTAATGTATACATAATATTTAATTAAATATGTATTCAATTAAATCTTCTGCAATTGTACCGTAATTCAACGTAATTGTTTGTAATTGTACAGCATTCAATTCAATCTTCTGTCTACATCTGTACTGCATTAAATCAATTCTTCTGTCTCCAACTGTATTTAATTAAATCTTCTGTCTGCAATGCATTCATTTCAACCTCCTGTACGTGCGATGCACCGAGTCCAGACGGGTCCGCGTGAGGTAGACAGTATCGATTGGACTGCGAACTTTCTCTTTCGCCGGCCAGGCCGTTTGTAATTGTTTTACAATGAATGACGCCATTTTATCGTACACCATCGAATGTCGCTTTAAAGTTTATTATACCTATGGTTACAAAGTCAGGCATATATACCACAAATTAAACGAATCTTGAGAGATTATCCTTACGGTCTTGGCTTTTATAGAAAGTGGCCTGAAATAACAGTAACGCTGTCGTCCCGGACGCCGTCCACAACTGGACATAAGGAGACGTATATGAGCTGAATAACGATGATGATGTGCCTATTGACTTCTTATAGAATTAGAACTACAGCGGGCCATCGAGCATATAACCGGATAGAGTAGTAATGTGAGCCATATAATTCCGAAACTGGTCAGTGATTTGTCACTGACGTAACAGCAATTAAACCAACCAGTGATCTGTATATACGTCCCATCGGCCAATCACAATGGCCATCAGTCGACCATGTCGGAATTAGTTTTCTCTATTCCGGTTATATGCTCGATGCTGTGGGTCGATTACGATCATGATGTTGGTATTGGTTCCTTAGAGCAGGAACTCTGTTACATTCTCACTCCTAAAATACTGATCTGATAAAACGATCCCGGGTTTAAAACACAGTACCTGGATGACCGAGCTTTGCTCGGTATTTTTTTTATTTTTATAAAATGACATTTTCTAAAAATGATTCCAAGCTAGATCCATTTATCGCCCCCGAAACCCCCTATATAGTAAATTTCATGAAAATCGTTGGAGCCGATTCCGAGATTCCAATTATATATATACAAGAATTGCTCATTTAAAGATATAAGATATTACTTAAGGTGCGACCGCCAAAAATATATAGACCGTCGAAAGAATGCGTTCCCGACAGTTTTGTTACGAGAAAAAAAAAAAGATTTCGAAGAATTCATTTAGGTTGCTTCAGGGCGTGTAGTTTTTTATAGAAGTGGCAAACGGACAGTCTGATCCGATTTTATATGACAAGAATATACCATACATCTTAAGGCTTCAGACACATGTATTTTTTATAGAAGAGGGGACAAACGGACAGTCGTTTCACCTGGTGGTAAGTGATAAGCGCCATATATGGACACCCGTTAGATCATTATCAGGTGCGTTGCCGGTCCTTCAAATAAAAGTATGATCTTTACTTGAAGGAAGGAGTCGTATCGGTAAGTGTGGCTCGCTGTTCGCTGTACGTGTTCCAATGCAGGCACATCCTGCTTAGAACCAACCGCGCCCTCGTCACACATATCGCCGCATTTGTTTAATATTGATGAGTATTGCCTTATTCATGACCCGGGACAGAAATTGACAATAACATCCTTTAACCGGTACACACGGAAAATGAGTAATGTTTTATAAACCAACATTATACATTTGATGAAACAATTTTACGGATTTTATCGCGGTTTATTGAGATTTTTACAAGCCCGACGTTTCGGATACTTTACAGCAACCATGGTCACGGTAGGACTGAGGTGACAGATGTCCTAACATTACAAAGTTATTCGAACTACCCTATGATACATCATTATTTTAATAAGTCCTCTCTACGCAGAAAGTGCTAACTGCAATTCGCGCAAACATTTTAAAAAAAAAAGTGAGTTACTTGGTGTCGACCTCGTTGTATTGGCTCGAGTGTGATTGGGAACATTACTAATGATTCTAAAGAAAACATCGTGAGGAAACCTATATGCCTGATAATGGTAAGGTATTGGAGGGTGTGTAACGTTGAAACTACATTATAGGCTGTTTTCCTCACATTATTCTGAATGGAATAGTGCTCAGCAGTGCGACATATTATAGAGATCCCTTATATAGCCTCAGAGTAGGCACGAGTACCCCACCATGGTTCGAGCCTTGTCGTAACGGTAGGGCTCAGTAGCGTAAGGTGAACCCAGCACCTTGGGCGAAGCAAATTGAACCGAGTGAGCTGCTCTTTGCACCCATCTTATAAGAAGAGGGGATAAAAGAGTAGGGGAGGACAAGGGGCGACATTGGCGGCACTCGCCGGCTTTTAGGTAGAGCTGCGTCCACCTTACCATCTTTCGGGCGCAGCGAGTCCCACAAGACCATTTCCCCACGAAAAAGAAAAATGAAAAAGTGCGACATAGAGAGCTCCCTTATATTATGGTTTCAGGAGAGGCACAAGTAGACTGAGTATGGTGTATTATAATGAAGAACGGTCAGACAAGAGTTTGTAGTGTAGTGACAGATCAGTGATCATTGCGAGCTGACGATCATTACCATTGCAGCAACATGACAAGTTGACCAATGACGTAACATCCCATTGCAGGCGCAGCCACCGTATCGTCACCAGCGGGAGGACATTGGTAATCCATTGTTTTGTACAGTAATCATGTCGACATCGCACTGGGTAGTGGGTACCCAAGATAGATGATACTACTTAAAACTATTTAAAACGGGATATATACCATGTTTTCACTTGTTACGGAGCTCGGTGTTTCGACATTATCTAGGTATAAACAAAGCAAAAGTTAAAGACATGGTAAATATCCCGTTTTAAATATATACAGATAAATAAAATTGGAGTGTCAGTTTGTAATATTAAAATAACTAATTATAACACATTAGCTGTTGCCCGCTGCTTCGCCCGCATTAACTTACTCAACTTAACCACTGTTACTCAAAGCGTGATGTAATATAGCCACTGAAAGAATTTTTCAAATCGGACCAGTAGTTCCTGAGATTAGCGCGTTCAAACAAACAAACCCTTCAGTTTTATATTATTCGTATAGATTAGAAAACAATATAGAGAACAATATTAAAATAACTGCTTTTTATTGAATGCATATGGTTATATTATACACGGTACATATACCAAAACTACGTTTTTACAATTTTTGTCTGTCTGTTTTTTTTTCGGAAGGGCTAGACTTTTTGGCCTGATGGCCTTTAAGCTCAATCGGTACAGTAAGTGAACATATGGCTCACTTAAGAAATATTGGAAAGGGGGACGAACCCCTCGCCCCGCGGGGAGCGCGGTTCATCGCGCGCGCTGCCCGGGAGAGCAGGATTTAGACTAGTCAAATCCGATACGGTTGACGAATCTTTTACGAATTTAACGTATCATCATGAGGGCCGGCCCTCATTCCTCCCTCTGTAGAGGGAGGCGGGTCACGCGCGGTACCCAAGCCATCTAGCGGTAGCGTAGTGCTACTGCTGTTAGCGCGGTCTGGGTTTGTGTCTACTCGTATCGGATTCGATATTGTTCCAGCTAATCTCTAAAACGGCTGGGCCAATTTTGACGGGACTTTCCAAGTCTCTGAAAAAAAAACCTGTTTCACGGAAGAACTAAGCATAGGTGCCAGGTGGTATCTAATATCTATGCATATGGACGTGCAGCTTCCTCCCACCAGTAAATCTACATAGAAGGTGGCGGTGCCGTCCTCTCGTGATCATGGTAAAGTATCCAAAACGTCGGGCTTGTAAATAAACCGCGATAAAATCCGTACAAATTGTTTCATTATAAAAGGTGTTGTTGGTAGAATCGTATCGAGAATGTTTTTAATTTTTGCAATGTTCTCAACATGCCTTAGTTTATATCACAAGTAGCTATTAAAGATTAGGGTTGTCACATCCATTAACCTGGGACATAAACGTTTTGGACACGCGAATCTCTAATTAAATCCTATCTGTGGATGAGCTTACAAAATATTTACAATTAACCGCAGTATTTAGGTTGAATTCGCAATTAACCTCAGATTTTAGGGTTAAAATAATTAATATGTTAATGATTACTCGGCACAAAGATACAAGAGGAAGAAGTATAAAATTGTATTCATTTATGTTAGTGTATATTTAACGTGACCATTAATTTTTGAATCAAAACGGGACACAAACATATTTCATTTAATTTGTTTTAAAAATTATTTTTGGTTCTGTAATGAAAAAAGGGATCGGCCATCTTGGCGTTCATTGAGGGAGGCCTATGTTCAGCAGTGGACGGATAGAGGCTGATGATGATGATGATGATAATGATGAATGAAAAAAAACTTAATTTATTTTTCATTTATTAATGAAAATATACGAGAAATTTGCAAAAACGGGACAGTTTTGCGTCCCGGAGCTTTCATTCCGGACAACGGGACAGTCCCATTCAAGACGGGACGTCTGGTCACGTTATGTATATTTCATATTATTTGTTCGCCCAATCCAATAGACATTTCAAATATAATAACACTGTAGTATGTTTGTTTGTACGCCTTAACTCTGGAACTAGCAGATGCTTGTATTACAACAGCCGTAAACCGAAAATAAGTTAACAATGGAATGAAATTCCCTCAGGAGCCCGGAATGTCTTTATAAACGGGTCTACAGTACTATAGAAAACATACAATAGAAAAAGTGCGCGAAAACGAAATCTAAAGAAATTCTAAAAGTTCGGCGGACTGAAATTGATGTTACAGGTTTTCGATTAAAAAAAGTGAATACTGAATAGTACTTAAACTTATAGATATAAGATATATTAAAGATAAAAGATGTACATATAATATTAATAATAACATAATATAATAATAACAAAATAATCAACCCTTATATTTCCCACTACTGGGCACGGGTCTCCTCCTCGAAATCAGGCGAGGAGGGTTTTGGGCCATATTTCACCGATGCGCTGGCCCAATGCGGGTTGGTGAACTTCACACACCTTCAAAGACTTTTAATCTCATCGGGCATGCAGGTTTCCTCACGATGTTTCCTTCACCGGTGAGCAAGCGATGGTCTCATGTTCAGATGCACGTAGAAATTTAGAAAAACCCATTTCTAGGCATCACAGGGGGGGGGGGGGGGTCAGGATCGAACCCGGACCTCTCGGCTCTCACTTAAGAGGCCTTTATAGTCTCAACTTGACCGACTCATATGACAGTCCTACAGCCAGCCATCACCATCACACACGAAGAGGTCACGATACATGGCAAATAAAATAATTCCCAAAACGCAATGACCAGTTCTAAATAGTGATTACTGATTATTTTTTGTATTTATATGGGAAAAGAAAAGGAAAACTGAAGATTTTGTTTTCAAAAATCTTCTAACGAATATGGATTACTGGAAACGAATATTTCCTCACACAACCTGGCCACTACATTTTTCCACAATCAGTACCTCTTTGTTTACGAAACGTCCCAAGGTCGTGTTTTTGGACACCGTACACGGCAACCTGCCCCGCTGCTGACCGTACTACATAGGAATTTGTATTTACTTTCGTTGTGAAACATTCGTGTTCTGTAATAACATTCGGGAGGCTTATTCTGTATATGAATTGAGGGAGACGATACATTTCGAATATTTATATTTTGTAGTAAAAACTAAAGTAACTTATAGCTAAAGTAATTAAATAAATAGTAGTAGTAAAATGAGAAGAAATATAATTTGAAAGTTTGGGTTTTTCCGAATTAGTTAAGTAACATACTTGGAATTTACATGTAATAAATACTAAATCATGAGAACGTAATTAATGTGTAAACAACTAACTGTATCAGTTACTCATATTTTACATTACTGTCCGTCACATGACAAAAGGAACAAACAACGAAACTAAAATAAACTGTTACTAATTTTATCTATGGCTACACATTTATCCTCTACATATTTATTTAAAAAACTAGCTGTTGTCCGCAACTACGTCCGCGTTTATTTAGATTTACAGCCGTACCCGGATTGATAGTGATTATTTTGACTTTCTCCTTATAGCATCAGCCAGTGATGTCCTACCAAATCGGCCCAGACGTTTCAGAGATTAGCCGGAACAAACACATAAATGGTAAAAAATGCTGTTTTGGTATATGTGCCGTGTATACACTATACATCCATAATATGCATTTAGTAAAAAGCGGTTATATTAATGAATGAATGAATGAATGAATATTCTTTATTATGCACACACATTATTAAAATATAACAGAATAACAAAACAGAAAGAAAAATGCGGACATAAAGGCGACTTTATCGCTGAAAAGCGATTTCTTCCAAGTAACCTTTGGATAATGGAAATGTTTTATAAAAATTATAAGGCAGGTGCAACTATATATTTTATTAATGATTTATTTCACTTAACAAATTTTAATGAATAATGTAAAATACATATGATAATATATACCTACATATATACATATAAATATACATATACCTACACAAACATACAAAATAATAATAAATGCACAACATACATAAATCTTAATACATACATTTTATATAGAACTTTCTTGATATATTTCAGAGTAAGTTATAAAAATAAACAGACAAATATATAATATCTAGTAATAATATTACAAACAGACACTCCAATTTTATTTATTTGTATCTTATTATATCTTTAAATGAGCAATTCTTGTATATATATATATAATTGGAATCTCGGAATCAGCTCCAACGTTTTTATGAAATTTAGTATATAGGGGGTTTCGGGGGCGATAAATCGATCTAGCTAGGAATCATTTTTAGAAAATGTTATTTAAAAAAAAAAAAAAAAAACGAGCAAAGCTCGGTCATCCAGGTACTAGATAATTAACGTTGCTTTGTCGTTTACAATAAGTACTTATATTTAGTATGCCCATATACGTCGTACGTACAGTAGCGTTAATTTGACTTTCAACAAAATACTTTTTACGTAGTTTTTTTTTTAATTAATTGTTTGATTGCCGTGTTGAGCTTTTTTGGTAAGGAAAAATCTAGTAGTAGTTGTAATATATAAATAGGGAAAAGGTGGGCAACGCATCTGCATAATCTCTGGTTGTGCGGATGTGTTTTTTTTTTCGGAAGGGCTAGACTTTTCGGCCTGATGGCCTTTAAGCTCAAGTGCGGATGTGTGTGGGCGTCGATACCCGCCAAAAGGCTTCGACAATCGACTGCTCGTTTGCCCTCCTATGCTATTAAAAAAAATAGTAGGTTCGCGTCAACGACATGCTAAATGTGACATTATGACATCATTATGAAATTGCAAATTTTTGTATAAAGATAATGTAATAATTCTAAGTTATACGTTTTCATTTCTATCGGCAGTCTATAATCCCTAGGACTGCCATTTTTTCTACATTTACGATATCGACTCGATATCGCTTCGAGCTCGCTTTCCTATCTATAATAGGTGCATATCAGTGTAATCTACATAGCATACCTCGTCGGATGATCACCGAAACAGGTTCCACACCGGGGACTTCTAACCGGTCGCGTGCCCACGCAGGTGGGTTCCGCACGTCCAACCGGTACGGGCTACTAGCTGGTGGAAATGATCTTTTACTTATAATTAGCTATGATCGGGGTTACCTACTCGACGAAACAAAAAAGTTTCCTCTGCACTGACGAGACTATAGTTTAGTGTTTTTTTTTTTCTACACTCATCGATGTATCATCGCAAAAGCAATAGGTATTTACGTAGTATAGTATCTAACTTTAGTACACAGCAGAAAATAGCGCTTCATCTTCCTGTTTTGCTACTTGTATGTGTGATATTCATGGACAAAAGCGTTAATAACGATGATAAAACAAGTACAGTTTCACTACTAGCGACATCATGGGTAAAGTTTCGAGCGTACATTCACACCGAAACACAGTTTCAAATAAAGAATACAGATGGACAAAAAAAAAAGTAAAACGGATATTGTGTCGGCCAGTTCCCAACCGGAGCTGGCTGCCACATGTGGGCTGACGTCACGCCACCAACCCGCAGTATCACTGCACTTACACGCTTTGTGATTTAATAGGGGCAAACATAACATAATATTATAATAGGGGTTGTAAATATGACTATTTTCAATTGAAATTAAACCTGCATGGTGTGATTGTGATATTCCAAAATTTAAAAAAATATCATAAGACGAAGACCACAGTCTAAATTTAAAAATGACATTCGATTGTTTTTACATTCGACTTTGAACTTAAAGATGAATACATCGATAGTAATTAAATTAAGTTTTGAATAAATGAAGCTAATACAGCCTGAATACAGCAGAAACAGCTCGCAATATCAATATGATGTTAATGACCATGAATTGAAAGCTATGATGGAAGCCGTATCAAAATAACAACTAGTTAGCCTATATTCAAGGAATTCTATTAGAATGTATATAAAAATACCCCACCCCGTCATTAGAATATTTATTGATATTACAGCGCCCACTGCCGCCACATTCCTATCGGAAAACGTTGAGGCGAATTCTTGCAGTCCCATTTGCATGTCCAGGTAACGAATACCTGTCTGTATATTTTATATTAATATAGAAAACCTGGAGTTTATTTATTTATTTGTTTGTTTTGAAACGATAATCTCGTATCCATCGTATTACCCCACCATGGTTCAGGCCTTGACGTGGCGGGCTCAGTAGCCTAGGGTGAGCCCAGCACCTTGTGCGAAGCGAATTGAGCCGAGGGGGCTCTTTGTAACCCTCTTATAAGAAGAGGGGTCAAAAGAGCAGGGGGCAAGGGGTGAAGACGGGAACCTTACCCTTGTACTGTCCCGACGGGGGGTTTTTCTATGGTGCGGGACAACCCGTGGAGGTGGCGTGGTAGCCGTCGAGGTGCCCTGTTTGCTCATTAGATTCCGGGGCACCTCACCAAAGGCGACATTGGTGGCACTCGCCGGGGTTTAGTGGGTAGAGCTGCGTCCACTTACCAGCTGTCGGGCGCAGCGAGTCCCACTCCCCCGCGGGATGCCTCGGAGCATTTCCCGGCGTTAAAGAAAAAAATATCCATCGTATTTGAAAAAAAAATTTTAAGAGTGAAATAGCTCAATTAATTTTATTACTGAAAAGGCTTTTTTTAGATAACTTCTTTTCACATTTGGGGCGGGTGAAACCGCGGGGAATTGCTTTATTCTTACATCAAGAGTATCAATATGTTCAGCATCACGTTATTACCTAAACTACATACGCAAACTGCATTTAAAGTACTCATTACTTCTAAAATGACCTTCAAAGACCTTATATTAAAGTCAAATGCGATCGCTGGCTACGTTACATACTTACTATTTAACATATTGGGTGAAATTATCACACAATGATTATTTAACCTAATATTTTAAAGAATAAGAAGAAATATATAACACACTCCTCCGACATACTCTTAACCTTGGTAAAGACTTCTTATATTAATCATATACGCTCTTCCCTCGACTGTAGTTGAACTTGCAACGTCTGTGTGAAACTACTTCCCCGAAGCATATTCTAAGCAAATAGTTCTACTAATAAGTTAATAACCCAAGAATCTTCCTAAGCAACTTCGTTTTAGCACATTGGATCATGATCAACTTGTCGGTTAATTATTAAGCTGTCTCAGTGTTCTTGATACTTGAAGGTGGACTCAGCATTCAAACCACTCTACATGTGTTCCACTGGGAACTATATACTGGGAATATACTGATATTCGCTTTTTATACACCACGCTATTACAGCAGTGTTGATTGTACACGTCTTACCCGTTTAAAAATATACATCAAGCTATTTACTGCATTGGATATAGCAGCCGTCGCGCCCGGTCTCCCCATGCCAAAGCGCACAAATGCCTTGATTCGTCTAAGACTTATAAAGGTTTTAATGCAGTGGGGACAGCACCCGCCTCCCGGTCTCACGTCTCCCCCGGTCACCCCCGGTAATGGCACACAAATGCCACATCTACCGCACTCATCAGACATTTGCCGCGGCACTTGACCTTTGCTATCAGCTGACACACTTGTGCACCCGCCATGGCAGTACAATGCGCCTTAGGGTACCGTTGTAACCGCTGGTAAAAATATTAGGTGTTGCCCTTCACGTTATCTTACAATTACAACCGTAGCCGGAATGATGATGACAATTTTATATCCTATTTAACGAAATATAGGAAGGTCTTAGAATGTAACATACATACATATCCTTGCCATATATATTATAGTAACGTAAATTACTTTGACCGGCCTTCGCCAAACAAACTACAAATTTAATGATAAAACGATAATTTCGTTGGTAACATACAAACATCATTTGATAAGCCTTTAAAGATGCAGTTTTGTCTTAGATACATTATCTATACAGATAAATAAAATTGGAGTGTCTGGTTGTAATATTAAAATAACCGCTTTTTATTGAATGCATGATGTTTGTATGTTACCAACACGGTACACATACCAAAATAATTTTTTTTACATTTTTTGTCTGTCTGTTTGTTCCGGCTAATCTATAAAACGGCTGGGCCGATTTTGACGGGACTTTCACTGATAGCTGTTGCTATAAGGAGTAACTTAGGCGGTAAAAATAAACATCACTACTCCGGTTATGGCTACAAATCTAAGTGAACGCGGGCGAAGCTGCGGGCAACAGCTAGTGTTGATACACTAGCTGTTGCCCGCAAATAAATATAAGAAATCCATCAAAACTTTTTGCAATATGAAAAGCAATATGACGGAACCATTCAATACGTGTGCGACACGCTTAGGCGAGTTTTTTATGAGTACACAAGCTATTACATTGCATGCATGGATAAGTTTTTACCTCGTAAAAATAATGCTGATATTACTCCTACTAATATTATAAACGCGGAAGTTTGTAAGAATGTATGGATGTATGTTTGTTACTCTTACACGCAAAAACTACTTAATGGATTTTGATGAAAATTTTAACATAGCTTATACATCAGAATAACATATAGGCTATAATTTATCCTTGTACAACCACGGGAATGGGAAATATCTACGCGGGTGACACCTCGGGGCGCTGCTATTTGTTTATACACATCCCTGCACAACCAGAGATTATGTAAATGCGTTGCCCTCCTTTTCCCTATAATCTATCATTTTACATATAATAAATCTAACTCCTTATAATCTATAGATACATATTTCTTCTGTGGGTGTATCCCACTGACCTCCTCTAACGGCTGGACCGATTTTGATGATTTTGTGCTTCTAGTAGATTCGAGAATGAGTTTAGATTCACAATTCGATCGGGTCCGCTATTACTTAAATGTTAATTGGCTGTACCATGACGGATGACCATAGTTAGGGCACCATCTGATAAAACAATGTCGCTATGGTCTTGACACCCGTATCTTTTAACAGCTCGTTATTCGAGTTACACCATTTTTTACCATTGACCACCAGTCACCATACCTAAACGAGCGTGAACTAATTATGACGGCGTGAGAAAAAAGTTTTTATTAACTAATTCGATCAGGTATTATCCACGCTAATAAAATAAAGCTGAATAATTTGTTTGTTTGTAAAATCTTGGAAACTGTTTTTTATAGAAGAAGGGGCAAACGGACAGTCGGTTCACCTGATGGTAAGTGATAGCGACATCCACTGACACCCGCTACACCAGAGGGTTAGCAGGTGCGTTGCCGGCCTTTCAAATGGGAGTATGCTCTTTTCTTGGAGGTCCCTAAGTCGTAACGGTTCGGAAACACCGTAAGGCAGCTGATTCTTATATATTCGTCGAAACTACCGGTGGGATTTGAAAAGTTATTTTTTCCTTGGATGGATATTACTAGGAAAATGATAAGCTATTTATTTAAGAACAGTTTTTTTTTTATTTCTACTAGGTGAAACTTCGCAATCACCTAGTTTTTTTATCAAAACCATACCTTTTTAAATTCGTCCATTTTAATAATATATTTTTCTCTTGTTCTTTTATAGAAGAAAGAATTGACAGTCAGTCAGATCAGTGACATCTATAAACACCCCCTACATCAGCACCGGATTAGCAGGTGCGTTCATTCTTTATTAACAATCGAATTCTGTTTTTTTCCTTGATATAATAATAATAATATTAACGCTTGTATGTAATACGGGGCACGGGTCCCTCCTAGAAATCAGGTGAAGAGGGTGATAGTGAGGAGGTTTTCTTGATAGCCGAGCTTTAAAGTTATCAATATAAATGTCATTATATTCAACATGCACTATAATTTTCGTAAAAATAAAATACATTGATCCCATAGTTGCGGAACCCTAAAATGAATTTCGTGAACAAAAAAATCCCATGGCTTTTATATTGAGTAGTCTTTTAGCATAATACATGAGTCACATCACGCATACTCCATAAGTTAAATGTTAAAATTCAATGTCGACAGACTAAGGTCGAAAAACTTGGCATTACTCAGTAGCAATAAAAAACATAATTTATAGCCATTACGAGCTGCAAGTGTGTCATGATTAAGGGACAGATTACATAATTCGTCCCGCCACATAACCCGGTCATTGGGACCGATGGACCGACGCGATAGAAGGCGAGCTCTGTCTTACGTGTTCCTTTACCTTTATCGCTAGAACGCTTGGTTCCAAATGATTTTCCTATTTATCATTCAGCACTGCTGACCGACCGTTTGAATCGATTACCAAAACGGTCGATTTTCCGCCGCAAGTATTCAACTTCGACCGTCTCCCTAGATGCACACATTTTGGCTGGATACTCATCGGTTCTCTATTGTATGCAAATATATATATATATATATAACCTTATCTATACTAATATTATAAAGCTGAAGAGTTTGTTTGAACGCGCTAATCTCAGGAACTACTGGTCCGATTTGAAAAATTCTTTCAGTGTTAGATAGCCCATTTATCGAGGCTATATTTAAACATCACGCTGTGACTTATAGGAGTTGAGTAACGCGGGCAAAGCTGCAGGCAACAGCTAGTCTAGAGTAAAATTTACTTCTTCATAATTGTCTTCTAACCACTGTTCTTATCAAACATATTCATAAGCCGTATTATCCCACATTTCGCTCATAACAGTAACATCAGGAGTACATCATAAAGTGGATCTGCTCGGGATGATGATGATGAATGTACAAATGACAAGGCCAATAATAGAACGCGTCCCATCGTATCAGTCTATTTAAGAGGCGGGACGAGTCAACGACCCGATATTAATCGATTTTTATTTAACAAACATCCTAACGTACCATGACTCAATTGACCGTGTCTAAAATACAGAGCCTGATTTTTATCTTAATAAATACTGACAAACAATAGAAGGAAAAAACTTCTAATAGGCAATAGTTAGCCGAGAGACTGGCGTCTTGCGACGCACCTGTCTGTCTACATGATCAACATGTTGCTATTTCTTCCGCACAACAAAACAAATAAATACACTTCTGGGGCATTTGCATAAAAAACGTCTAGTCATCATTTATAATGACTCAACTAATCTTTGTGGTTTCGCTCGGTCTTCCCTCTACACATCACTATAAGCTGGGTACAGCCAAAGTCAAGGAACACTTCGACAACTCTAATACGATTGATTTTCCGGAATCGTCTAAATCTGCTTTTGTTATATACCTCGCAGTTCCTTGTGTCGTTGTGTTCTAATCCATCTTAAAATTGACAAAATCTTCATTCCTTCAAAATGAAAGTTAAAAGCGTTCCTGCAAATGTAAAAAATCAAACTTTGTCTTCTCTTCAATATATTATATCATTTCTTTTATAGAAGTACTAATTCAAGAATAGTAAAAGCTAATTATTTATTACAATTATATTATAATTTAAATATGAATTCTCTACATTAAAATTCCAGACTGTAGAACCTAAATGTCATCTGGTTAGCGGTTAACCAAATATCGACCATTACAAATCTGTACAACATCCTGGCCTCTCAAATTACCAATTCAATGACCCCGGAGTTTCTTTTTGTGGACCTCAAGTTGTAATAAAGAAATCAGACCAAGTACCTTTTGATTCAAAATCATCGGTCTCCTAAAATGGCTGTTCATATGAATACGATACGATGCCTCTCTTTTACCACTGATCATAGAGTCAAGGTCGTCTGGGCTCAAATAACCGTTTCAACTTTTCGGATCGGAAGTGCTAAATGTCAATACTTTTTGTTCCGGAGGTCCACATTAGATAACTGCCTCCAAGCCTGTATGACAGTATGGGACATGTGACACTTTTGATCCCTGTGATAAATTTTGTGACATCTTTTATTTGGTTGCAAATACTAATGTTTATTACTCATTACTTATATTTCGTCTCCTGAATAAAATTCCTCTGGTTGAATTAGCTGCCAGTCCCAAGACAGCGTATCCCTTGAGCTCGCTGAGATCGTATCAAAACACTACTAAAATGTTATTCGATTAAATATAAATCAAACTCATACAAATAAATTTTTAAGGCAAACAACATATTTTTATACAATAAACACGATTGCGTTATCAAGGGTGAGTTTTTTGTGTGAGGTCACTTCATGAAGCACATTTTACGGCTCGTGGGCGCGATAACGACCATGATGTAATCTGTGGTAACTAATAACGCAACGTTTTACTTTTCATATCGTAGCTGTACTCGTTGACATCAGCATCACTGACCGATACCTGTCTATCCCTGGTAATAATGGGAACCATGTTGTTTCCTAATGTTTACGCCAATTACTCTCATTATAATAAAACAATTATAATAAGAGGTAGTGCCATGCCACATGAGTAAGTAAACGGACAGAGACAAAGCTTCCATACAATGCGTAAAATGGTTACCTATTATGGTAGGGTTGTCACAGGTGGATAAAATTAAACGAACAAAACGATTTTTTTATTGTGTAATAATCTATGTAAATATTCTATCTTTATTTCAAAATATTTTTTCTAAATATTTTGTTTATATTTTTTAATTGCAATAATCTGTTGTACCTTTTATTTATTATTTAAGGGTGGGGTCACCAGCGAGGCCAGACGGGTGATCAGTCCTCATTAACGTGACCATTTCACCCAAAAAATTTGTACCTTTTAATAGAGTGGTAAATTCTAATGGAAAGCACTCTCATTGCATATTAGTTTTTATCATAACTATTATAATATTTTTTATTCCAAACAGGAATCGTCTCCTAATTACGTATTCTGTACCTATACTTATTGTATTTTTACTGTAAAGTTTAGCTAAGATTTAAGATTTAATGTCGGGTCAATGTTTCACTAACAAGAGTTTAGGCACATCCATAAAAACTTAATGAACAAAAGAAATAATAATTAGTAGAAACAAAATAATAAGATACAACTTACCTATTGAAATCTTTGGGATAGCTAAAATATGATTTGTTTTATTTGCTCTATTATTGTTCATATATACAGTGCACTATACAATATTGACACTTTTTACTTTTAATAATCAACAATAATTTAAGAATAATGTTATAAAATATGATTCTTTTTTATTTGCTCTATTATTGTTCATACACACAGTACAGTATACTTACAATATTGACACTTTTTACTTTTAACTAACAAAAATTTACGAACGATGATAATAATTAGAAATACCCGCCAAGCGAAAAAAAATATATCAAATATAAAACGCAACTTAACACGTGCTCACATCCCTGCGTTCGAGCACACGACGAACCGGTTTCAACCGGTTTCTACTCGTACGTGACAAGCCACGAGTGCTAACGCACACATGCGTAAGGACGCTTGTAGTAGTGCAATCGATTTGCACTACTGCGCCGGTATACCGCAATAAAACCACTGCGAGTTGCCTTCAGTTGCTTGAAGCAGAGTGTCCCGGATCTGACTAACACAGGACACCCCCCGCAACCGCAGGAACTCCGACAACTTGAAGCACCTACGCCGACGCATGATCTTTTCCACCGGGGCCTGTACCAAACCTAATCACTAGGACACTACTCTAAGTGAACGTAGGCAGATCTTAGGCTAAGATTTGTTATATAGTGATTAATGACTCCAAGTAGGCCTAATAAGCATCCTGATGTACTACAAACAATATACTTTAGTGCTGGTTTCGTCGACGAATATTTTAAAGATAAATTTAATTAAGTTACCCACTTTAATTGCTTCTTATCTGCGAGATATTACTCGTATCCTGTTAGCAGGAGATCGGCATCACCACTTATTAATGGACGAATACGGGTTTTTGCTACCAATATATTATACAGCGAAGGATCACGTTAAAGTCAGAAGCAATAAAAATTAAGGATTTATTTATAGAAACTATTTCCCGTAAATTCGCCCTGAATTTAAAAAAAAACTTTCGTTAAAAATAAACCCCATACCTTCCTCAATAAGTAGAGCAAGATTTTTTCAATCCAACTGGCCATTCCTGAATTTGCGCGTTGTAAAAGAATGCACTTTAATATAGTATCCAGCTTTAGTATGGTTACGTAAACTCCATTACAACCCTATTGTTATAGGAAAGTAATCCATAAGTCCACCAGCTTCGTACCTTAAAGCGCCTTTATGGTAAAAATCGATAGGTTGCAACTATCGATTTTGTAAGAGGTAGTGCCATGCTGCATTGCAGCCGAACTGGGCCGGCACGATCGGCTTGGTACCTTTCGCTCACATAACACCGGCGTCAAGTTTTTTTCGTCCGGTTTGTGAGTTTCCGGTGGCCCATTGGGGATAGGGAAAAGGAGGGCAGCGCATCTGCGTGGTCATGGTTGTGCGGATGTGTATGGGCGTCGACGCCGTGAGGCTCCGACTGCTCGTTTGCCCCCTGATGACATAAAAAAACTCTGTTGCAATCAAGAGAGACCATGATCCAAACTTAAATGAGGATATAAAAACCTTTACATCCATAGACTTTATGTTTTTTTCATTCGTATATATACAAATGTAAAAAACCAAACCAATCATAGGGACTGCGGATAGATGTGAAAGCACAGCGACACAGGAGTCAGTAGTAAAGAGCAACTGACTGTATCTTTCCCGCTCGGGCACAATCGGCGGTCCCGAGTTCATCCGATCGAGCCTTTCATCTCCGAGCGTGACGGATCGGCCTCACTCACAGCCTACAAAAATATGTGTGCGATGCGCCAAAAGAAGTTTTCACTTCAATAAAATATTAATTTTATCTCTTGCTTACAAGACCCGTTCCGGGTATATTCTTGTTCCTGGTTACTTCTAAAGATACGAACCTCAAGCCCGTTCTAAGTGTGTTTGGGGGTCCTTGGGGGACCTCCGTCACGTTTTAAGACACAATAACGTGTGCTACCAAGACCTTCACGTATCCTAGACCGTCACGCTATGGCGGTGAGAACACATTGTTACGTCGTACCTGATAATATTGCGTCGTACCTGATAATATTGTTGTAACACACGGAACTATTTTGTGTGACATCAACGTCTTGTATGTGATACTACTGGACAACAAGATGGCCGATCTACTGGCAATCAATTTGAACCGAACATGACGATTATTACAATCAAGCAATAATATCTTGGTAATTTTGTTCACACAGCGAGAAACATAATAAGATAGACTTCTGTTCTTCAAAAAGAAGGAAGGAAAGTTTTTTAATATATAAGAATCTAGCAAAAACTACTAACATAATTTAATAAAGCTTCATGCAGACAGTGTCCTTAAATTTTTCACCATGGAACCAATATTGAGAACATATTATAAAACATTTTCTCTCAGTCGGAATCGATTTCAAGTATTATTTTTAAGTCAAATCGAGACACCCATCCATGCAACAAACGATGGTATACAAGTGACCTTGCAACAGAAAATTAAAGGGACGGGCAAATTTGGTTTGTGTCTTGCGAAAAGCATCACCAAGACCAAACCGAACAAACAAGAGTAGTTTGCAATATCCGATTCAATGGTCTCATTTTTCAAATCCATATCACTTATATATTAATCCTTCAAGCTACAAACGATGGTACACAAAGTACCATTAAGATGAAGACACTATCAGTACAGCCCGGACGTGATCGTATTGACCGGGTAATGTCCTGTAATGTTCCGACGTGGGGCCAACCCATTAATCACTGGCACATGAGTAAATAAACGGACAGAGGCAAAGCTTCATACAACCGCGCGAATCGATTGCACTACTACAAGCGTCCTTACGCATGGGTGCGTTAGCACTCGTGGCTTGTCACGTACGAGTAGAAACCGGTTGAAACCGGTTGGACGAGTGCTCGAACGCAGGGATGTGAGTGCACGTTGTATATTTGTTTTTTTTTTCGCTTGGCGGGTATTTCGAATTATTATCATCGTTCTTAAATTTTTGTTAATTAAAAGTAAAAAGTGTCAATATTGTATAGTGTACTGTATGTATGAACAATAATAGAGCAAATAAAACAAATCATATTTTAGCTATCCCAAAGATTTCAATAGGTAAGTTGTATCTTATTATTTTGTTTCTACTAATTATTATTACTTTTGTTCATTAAGTTTTTATGGATGTGCCTAAACTCTTGTTAGTGAAACATTGACCCGATATTAAATCTTAAATCTTAGCTAAACTTTACAGTAAAAATACAATAAGTATAAGTACAGAATATGTAATTAGGAGACGATTCCTGTTCGGAATAAAAAATATTATAATAGTTATGATAAAAACTGATATTCATCGAGAGTGCTTTCCATTAGAATTTACCACTCTATTAAAAGATACAACAGATTATTGCAATAAAAAAATATAAATACAAAATATTTAGAAAAAATATTTTGTAATAAAGATAGAATGTTTACATAGATTACTACACAATAAAAAAAATCGTTTTGTTCGTTTAATTTTATCCACCTGTGACAACCCTACCACAATAGGTAACAATTTTACGCGTTGTATGGAAGCTTTGTCTCTGTCCGTTTACTTACTCATGTGTCACTGGTATGGTACAGTGACCACACGAGTACATTACACGGGAAACAGATTTGATTAAAAAGACTGTCAGTTTGAAGATAAAATACAAAACTCATGTAAAATTATTTAAAAAAATATAAGACGACTACTTCAATTTTTTTTTGATCCTTTAACGATACGAAGTAGAAACAACTGTAGATACTCGTTTAAATTTCGCTCAATTTTTTGGTATTTTCATTCATATTCTGTTTGTAATATTGAAATAACAGCTTTTTATTGAATGCATATATATACACGGGACATATACCAAAATAGCCTTTTTTTAATTTTTGTCTGTCTGTCTATCTGTCTGACTGTCTGTTTGTTGCGGCTAATCTCTGAAACGGCTGGGCCAATTTTGATGGAACTTTCACTGGCAGATAGCTGATGTTATAGGGAGTAACTTAGGCTATAAAAATAATCATCATCAATGCAGGTACGGCTGTAAATCTAAGTTAACGCGGGAAAAGCTGCGGGCAACAGCTAGTATAATATCTAAATTTAACTGGCTTATCTTACTAAACCTGTTCTGAGCCCTAAAACTCTAGTTACTCTAATTTCGCTCCATGTTTCGTCATCATCACCATACGTTATAAACTAGTAAATCCTAGTGAGCCTGTCCGCAGCCCATCCCGCGGCGTCTGTACCGTAGCTGTAGGGCCGGCGGTCTGGACTGCATTCCTTGACACCCGGCGAGCCCGTCAGCCGTCTACACCGCCACTGCCGTAATCAAAATATATACCACCGACACATCTGATACCCTGTCGGTATTATCGTCATCATATTCTTGCACAATTCATTTAAAAGATATCTTAAATGAAAATCGAGTAATTTGATTTGTTTTTTTTTTATGTTACTTGGATAAGCAAACTGGCAAACCTGATGGTAAGTGGTCGACGTCGCCCATGAACATAAACTAGTTTACCTGGAACGAGCCCAGGTAACTCATCTATGTGTTGCCTATCCTGAGACATAAGATGTTAAGTCTCGGTGCCAGTAATTACACTGCCTGTCTTGTCCTTCTCTCCGAAACACAGCAAAGCTGTTTCACGGGAGAAACTGAATACTTTAAATATTTCATTTCGATACTGGTCAAGACTCTGCATCCAGCTTCATCTTAAAATTCTACGTCCGTTCAAACAAAAGCAAAGTTTGAAAACATAATTCATTAGCTATATTTGATTAGTTCCACTTATTAAACATACTAGGACGCTATACAGTGCGACGCGAAGCGCCCGAGTCGCGGAGATAACTCTTCGCTTTATGCCGTCAACTTCTGTTTTAGCGATTCTATTGAAATCATATGAAACTAGCAGCTGAAGCACTTTTACTGCGAGCGATTACAAACGGAATATCCAGTACTTTATAAATTAGTTTTATGATGAACTCAAATGTCTTTAAATAATTAGTAAATTCTTAATTTTACTTTTACTATTACTTTAAATACGATTTTTATGACAATGTATATTGTTGTACTGAATTACCAATAACAATAAAATAGAAATATATGGAATGACAATAAAATGTATGTATGGAAACATTGTTATTGCTAATTAATCAAAAAATCAAACGTAACACATATCAGGACGAGGATACGATTAAATAACTAATAAAAACTCTTAATTATTGTGTAAGTGTGCGCATTGTACAAAATTACAAAAGTAAGTAACATATGACACTGCAGAAGAATTAGTAATTTTACAAGATTTATATATAGCTAATGTATAGAGCAGACATCAAGATCACATCCCGCGAGATGAGTAGACCACTGTGCGACATGACACAACACTCGACACAGTCACACATACATGACACAACACTCGACACAGTCACACATACATGACACAACAATCGTCACAGACACACTGACACGAGTCGCAAGTGACAAAATATCATTATCATACATCTATTGAAATTTCTACGAATATTACAGTAGTATTACTAGTTGATGCCGTAATGATATAACCGCCTAGGTCCTATACAAAGACACATGCGATTACAGACGTATCGCAGGTTCGAAAACAGACATAATACAAACAATTAAAACTCTTATGAAGGACTTACTCAGACTATCTTTCAAATTTTGAGAATTAATCTAAGTATATAAATTTTATTGACATGAGGCGAAGATTATTATCAGATGAAGAAATTCTGCCTCATCCGCCTCATAAAAATAACATTTATTACTCAGTTAAGTCATTTAGTTAGTTAGTCTTGCACAAAAAAAAAATTTTTCTCCTGCGGAAGGGCGGAAAGCGTCAACTTTGGCCCCGCTGCGCTAAATGCAGTTGCCGTTTTCCGCCTCCTTCGAGGAGAAAAATAGTATACACATTACACACCTTGGGAAGTAAATAAGAAAATCTCAGATCACAATATATTCGTTAACAATGAGACATTTCTTACTTTACTGCCCTAATTAACTAACCAGAAATATATAAACCCTCCGTGGTGTCGCCACTGTATCTTTTTTACGTATCGCGCATACAGAAATTAGTTCCGAAATTTTCCGCAATATGGCGACGGTTTTTATTTTTCTAGTCAGGCTATAAGTAATATAGGTACTATTAATTTGTCACGATAATAAGACATTCGCCAATAATGTCAAAATATCGATCCACGAAATATAAGTAAATAATAAAGTTAAATATACCGTTTTAAATAGTTTTACAAATAATAATAAAACTAAAGTAACCGCGTTATTTAACAATCTATAATATGAATTGTTGGTCGTATTATTTAACATACATATGTATAGCTCAGGATGACGTTAAATAATTTAGTATAGGTATTTAGATACTTTAGTATCTAATTAGCCTTTTAAACCTAGAGGATCTGCAGACACTAGGCAGTCTTCACCACCCTAGACTAGCTTGACGACCACAATATATCTTTCCTTGCCAGGGGGTTGCGACCCCTGGGGGTTGAAATATGGAGGGTCGCAAAGTGGTTAGTGTAAACAGTTTTTGTCACGTTAATTAGTGGAAAAGCTATGCATTAATTTAATGAATACATTACTGGTTATCGGATAGAATAAATATATGCTTTTGTGCTGTTTTTAACCGACTTCAAAAAGGAGGAGGTTATCAATTCGTCGGAATCTTTTTTTTTTAATGCGGTATCGTTCATAGTCGAGGTCAATATCAAGTGGACGGTTACACGGTAATTATGATGACAGCGTTTGTAGTCCAAAGGGTTGAATGACCACCGACTTGGCGGGATAACTCCGTACAGTCTGACGCGACTGAGATAGGACATCGAAGCGTTCATTAAAAGCATCATATGCCCAACATAACGCATACAACTAGCATATGATGCATATGCGATATATAATATGTTCGTTTTTAGTACAAAAGTTATAATAGTTTTGTTATATTATAATTCTTCAATACATGAGATCTAGTGCCGAGTTACTGACCGATAGGAGGCAACTCAGTTATGGTGGCCGATGGCATCCGCGGGGTCGTCAGTTGGCTGGGTTACTGAATGTGATACCGGATAACGCTCGGATCCTGATTTACCCCGTAAAGACTAAGAAACGTACATGATATCAAAGGTTTAACAATAAACTGTACCCAGCCACCGCCGAGTGATAAAGAATGAGAAATAAATGAATTTAGCAGACCAGCGAATTGGGCTCAATGGGTCCACTAATTGTGGGTGTATCGCTTACATTCGCGACCTCGGTGATCCCTCCGCGCCAGGGGTACATAAACTATGGCACACTCTCGGGAGACGAAATTCAAACTAACGTGGTTATTTTAGGTATAAAAAAGAGTAAGTAAGAAGGTTGTAAGCTTTGCAGCCGAATTGGGCCGGCACGACCGGGGTGGTACCTCTCGCTCACATACGCACCATTATATTTTTATAGTTCCTAACGTCCTTAAATAACTTAAGCTTATCAGTTAACTAGATTGGTGTCAGTGTTATAAAAAAATAACATTATTATTGTACAAAATGTGGTCATTTCCATTGTTTTACTTTAAATCAATCCCACACACCCGCGTAGGGAGACCCGCTCTCCCGCGGGATGCCTCAGGGCATTTCCCGGCGTTAAAGGAAAAAAAAAAAAGACCGTCGCCCGTATGGTACCTACCACGTATAACTATGATGTCAACTTGATTGTTTACAATATTGTATCTAGATATGTCCATCGTTTTCAGATATTTATTCACAGAAATAAATATTTAATAGTAAGTAGCTGATTACTATGGACATAAACTAAACAGAAGCATTTTTTAAGCATTAAGAAAAGACTAAACGAACACTAAGCGCTAAGAGAAACAAAAACCTATTTATTTCTAGAAGATAGAATTATTACAAACTTCTTTATAATATTTGTATAGATTGCACATATAAAATGGCTCATTCGACGTTATTGAGTGTACCACGGACCACCAAAGCGAGTAAACACGGCGGATCAAACTCAGTCAAAATCAGCATTAGTACAGACGGCAGCACGTCAGGTTACCCATTTGAACTACGAAAACAGCTTTTATTGTGTAGGGAATAGAGGCGGCCTCAAGGTCAAGGGGTAGTCTGACGTGCGGCTGTGTGTACAAGGTAGCTAACTTATTTTTTTGGGAAGCCTATCTTTCAACCCTAAGACCTTAGGAGACGTGAATCCTTAAACAGATATTTTACAGTTCTCTATCGTAGTGATAATTAGATAGACTCGTGTCTCATTATCGCTTAGTTTGGTCTATCTTGTAACTGTGACACGAGGATGATGACGAACGATTTTATAAATATGTTTGTTACAAAGTAAAATATTATAAATTTGTTATGATAATATGCAACACCCACGCTAACAAAGAGACTAATTTAAATATTATACTTTAAATATACAAATTATTAATATCGTCAGATTCTTTTTCTCAGGATGTCGTTAAACTTATTCTAGGAAACCTAAACTACCTCTCTGAATTGTAATAAACTAAATGCATGTATAATACCTACATGCATTTAGTTTATTACAGACGTACGTAAGTGTATATATATATATATATATATATAAACAAATTAAATAGCATTTATCGGTATAATCATCGTAACCCTTGTATGTGCCACTGGTGGTTCATTATGGATAGTTCCTATGGCCTATGCACTAGCCCGATGCGGGGAGTGAACCCCGCACGCCTTTCTTTCAATCACATCAGGCATGAATGCTAATTTCCTCACGGTGTCCCTTCACTATTTAATCTAACACCATAAAGTCATTGGCGCTCACGCACTATGCTAAAACCGTCTTGAAAGTTGAATACCGCAATCAAACAAATACGAGAAAGGCTATTTTAGTTTTCTTCTAAAAACGTTGATTATAGAGTCTCATACCACCTTAGTAGCTCGTTACTGGACACAACACGCAGTGGTCGCAAGTTCGAATCCCGCCAGGTGTAGATAATTCCTTTAAAAAATGTCTGTACCATGTGATAGTTGTGTCTATTTTCGTAGATATATATTTCCGTTCCTAATACCAACAAGTTCCAACCAACTTGCACGCCAGGTTAACGTGGTGTGACTGTTTGTTAATATCTATTTCTTATTTGTCAACTTTAGAAGAACACGTTGTGTAGTGACGTCACAAGACTCGTACACAGTAATTATGTCCAGCTGGTGCGCGGCGATGCGGAGCAGTGAGTCGGTCATCTCGTGTTATAGTATCAAATATCAATGATCATCATCAACAACACCTACCTTCTTCAACATTAAAATCACGAGTGATTCTTATAATGACGACTTTGTAAAGAAGTCAGCCTAGTTGGTACAGGGCCTGCCTCGAAGGAGCATTCAAACCTGACCGGTGGATCCTAAAATGGATCTTTTCTAAATGCTTATAGCCTTTGTCAACCTTTTTTTTATATCGCCCGGAAATCCTTTTGGATCTTCGGGTAGATCCCGACCCAATGTGGGACTCGTACCTGGGAGTGCCCTAACTAAAAGCACTGCGAGCGCGTTCAGCTGCTTTTTGAGGGTCCCGGATCTGCAGGCAACAGGAGCACTTTAGCGGCAGGCTGGCCCCGGCTAAGGACAGACTACTCCTCGTAAGGGGGGATATAACCTAGTCAATATTACTTACTCATTGGTGAAGCAAAATATCGTGTATATATAACTCTAGCATCGAGCATAATATAACCGAAATAGAGCAAGCTAATGTTATGCGAGCGGTAATGTTATGTGTTTTTTTATGAAAACTAAATCCGCCAAAGTGCAGCGACGCTGCGCCGGTTCTGCGCTCTGATTGGCCGACTGATGGTCTTTGATGGATGATTGGCATATGGGACATACACACAGATCACTAGTTGGTCGAGTTGCTATTACGTCAGTGACAAATCACTTACCAGTTACGGAATATTATGGCTCACATTACTACTCTTTCTGATTATAGGCTATCCTAATATCCTCTTAGGCTGACTGCCGACGAACCGAGCAGTTTTGACGTATATACTATAATGATGGTTGAAAGCAATTCACTCACAATTGGCACACTGAATGAAAAAGTAAACAATCGTAGAGCTAAGTATAATGTATTAGGACTATTAGGCAATAGTTTGTGTAATAAAATAATCAGACTGTAAAGCTGTAACAAAATCTTAGCAATATTTTTTACTAAACTGTTAACAATACGTGGTGTGCATTCAGGTTAAAAAAAACTTGTATTACGTGTGTAATTAATTCCCAAAAACATTATAAAATAAAATTTGCAGTATTTATGTTTACATATCGAAATCTGGTATCTCACACCATCAGGTATCACAAACCTTTTGTGGTTATAAGCTGTTATAAGTTAATTCTTTAAAAAAATGTGTGTGTGTGTGTGTGTGTGTGTGTGTGTGTGTGTGTGTGTGTGTGTATGTGTGTGTACTTGTGTACGTATACGCGTTAGAAGTTATACTCTTTTGGCGTAAAAAGAAAAAAATCTGTTAAAAAAAATATTTTTCGCCTACGTTTGTAGAAAAAACGACACTAACAATAGAAAAAAAGTACTTACCTAATATGGACATTGAAAGTTTTATTATAACGCATTATCTAGTTAAATAAAGTTTATTTAAATACCACAAAAAATGTTGACTTGTTGACGGTGTGCGCGCGCATCGTAAAAATTTACTCTCATCATTTTTCCCTAACGCACCAAAGGAAGTATAACTTCAAAAAAACCATTTACAAAAGAGCTGATCACCTTAGCGGTCAAATTTATAGCGCCCATCGTTTTGCATTGTGTGCAAAAATAGCAGTAGGTACCTATTTGTTAAAAAATAAAATCTGTGTCTCGCCCTGGTATCACCAACCTTTTACAACAAAACAATAATATCTTTCAGTATCAAGTCCTACAATACCAAACGAGCATCACCAGCGTACAGTCACGTAGATCAGTGGGTCCCTCCAATTGCCGATTCGTCGAGGGACCCATAACCCATTGTTCTGGAGCCCTTGACCGACCATTCATTTTTGGCTTTTGTATTTGAGACCTTCAAGGCGAGGTAAAACACACCTCCGAAAACCGGACATACAATTTAGTTGGCAATGAAAATCTTTTGTTTCAAAGTAGGCAACACAGTCACTGACCATTTCTCGCCTGACTCCGTCACTGGTCTATGTGGGTAACTTAACAAAATTTATCATCAGTTGAGAAAGATAAGAATAAAGATGTATAATCACTTCCAAGTTCAACTCTTCTAATATATAAAAAAATCCAGTCCCATTAACCTGGTCTTAGGAAGTTGTCCCAAGTTACGACCTCCGACGATTGTATCAAAAACGATATTATTTTAACTCTTAAATTACCCTTAATGACAACTAAAAGGTGACCTATTTAAGCTAATTTAAATCTATTTTTAATCCTTATTTGACAAATTAGAACGTGAGTCACTGTAATCTTTTTTTTGTTGCAAATAATTCACTACTCAAAATAAGCTATTATTGGCAAGCATGCATGCAAACATAAGGCAGCACGGTGATGATAATAATTAAAACTCTTGGCGTTCATTAAAGGAGGCCTATGTTGAGCAGTGGAAGGATAAAGGCTGAAGATGATGATGATTATTAAGATGAAAACTGTCTCGTTTGCCTTTTCACACGCTCCGGTTGCCGGGTAGCCGGCGCCGGGTATCCAGTAGCCAAGTGTATGGGCGTGTATGGCAGCTTTCACACGTACCGGCTTTATTTGGTCGGCAAGCCCATACAAGGCAGCTATCGGATACCCGGCAACCGGAGCGTGTGAAAAGGCACTAAGGCATTCGTAGATGGTGCCGAAAAAAATACTCGGTGAAAATTACATTTAAATGCCAGGGAAAGTCCCACTTCAAAGAGCCGCTTAAGGGATCTTGGGTAACGAGGAATAAATTGAGGATCTGTATTGTATATTCACTTGTCGATTCTTTGTGTAAAAAAAGATGAGCCGTCGATAAAAATTGTGCAAACAATCGTCGTTCACACACAAACAATCGATAACACCGATTTTGATTGGAATACAATCGATTAAACGGTCAAGTCATTATACTACATTGTTCACAATCGCTATCGATTTCAGGAATCGAAAACGAAAAGAAAACGAAATCACCGAGTCTTCTTTTGTAGATTTTTTATGTAAGTTAGATGGACATGCGGTTAGACGAGCCAAGATGGTTAATGGTCAGCGTCGCCCATGAACAGAATAGGCAATATGGTATATGGGGAGTCCCCACTCCCCCGCGGGATGCCTCAGAGAATTTCTTGGCGTAGAATTAAAAAAATAGATGAACCCCTAGCATAGATCATTGCATACACAGCTCAACGCTACTATCTGTAGGTAGTAATATAAAAACTAATACCATTAATAACCATGTGACTAAGACACGTAATTATGGTCTTGTACTTCATGACGTCATCCCACGAGATGAGACCCAATAGAGTTGTGTTCAACGTACCTTTATCATCTCAACATCTCGGATGGCGATAACATCTTGATATAATTCTTCCAGCAGATGGAATATATGCTTATTATGGCGAGCGATTACTTATAAACGTGGACTGACTAGCTGTTGCCCGCAGCTTCGCCCTTTTTTTTCTTTTCTTTTTTTTCTTTAACGCCCGCCCGGGGAGTGGGTCTCCCCAGGTGGGGTATGTGGGAATCGCTGCGCCCGAAAGATGGTAAATTGACGCATCTCTACCCACTAAAACCCGGCGAGTGCCACCAGTGCCGCCTTGGTGAGGTGCCCCGGATATGTTAAGCTGACAGGGCACCTCGACGGCTAGTCAGTCCCGCAACGGACCGACGCCACCTCCACAGAGGGGTTGTCCCGCACCACAGAACAATTCCTCCCAACGCCGGGACAGTACAATGGGGTGAGGTTCCCATCCTCACCCCTTGCCACCTGCTCTTTTGTCCCCTCTTCTTATAAGAGGAGTACGAAGAGCCCCCTCGGCTCAATTAGCTTCGCCCAAGGTGTTGGGCTCACCCTAGGCTACTGAGCCCCACCGCCACGTCAAGGCCTGAACCATGGTGGGGCCGCAGCTTCGCCCGCGTCAACTTAAGTTTACAGCCGTATAAGGATTGATGATGATTATTTTAGCCTAAGTTACTCTCTATAACACCAGCTATCTGCCAGTGAAAGTCCCGTCAAAATCGGCACAGCCGTTTCAGAGATTAGCCGGAACAAACAGACAGATAGATAAAAATTGTAAAAATTGCTAATTTGGTATATTATATAATAATAATAATAAACCTTTATTTCGGGCTGCATAGGCCCATAGATAAATACCTTAACCTAAAATACATAATTATAAAACAAGATTGTTAGTAAATAAGACTTAAAACTATGTTAAATATGCACCGTGTAAACACTAAACATTCTATGCTTTTAGTAAAAAGCGGTTATTTTAATATTACAAACAGACACTCCAATTTTATTTATCTGTATAGATACATAGAAATAAAATGCAAGTGTGAAAATTATACAATCTATACTAATCAAGGTGAAAGATTTGATTTTTTGTTTGTTACGATATAACTCAAAAACGACTTCATCCATTTTCAAAAGTCTTTCACCATTAGAATGCTACGTTAACATTGAGTGACGTAGACTATAAAAATAATCATTATCAATCCCGATACGGCTGTAAATGTTAGTTAACTCGGTCGAAGCTGCGGGCACCAGCTAGTCTATTAATATAATTGCAAATATGTGAAACATTATATAAAATACTAGCTGTTGTCTGCAGCTTCGCCCGCGTTACTCAACTCCTATAAGTCATAGCGTGATGTTTTATAGCCTATAGCCTTCCTCGATAAATAAGCTGTCTAACACTGAACGAATTTTTCAAATCAGACCAGTAGTTCCTGAGATTAGCGCGTTCAAACAAACAAACTCTTCAGCTTTATAATATTAGTATAGATAAATGGTATTTGTACTAAGGCTGCATCTATACACACAAACATTGTATCTACACGAAACCTACACATTCGCTACATATGTATCTACCTACTATAAATTTATTTAGATGGATTCCAGACATGAAATATTTACTTCATACAACATTCAATACCCTTATAATAAACAATATCAGATCTTCTGATACAACAACAATACACGCAAAGAAGAGTTTTGTATCTTCACGAGTCTAGACTTTTGTACTGCAGTCCATTCATTGTGGAAGTTTAAAAGCGCTCTTTACTCGCCCGTTCAATGAAAAAAAAAGACGGAGGCACCTATGCCTCCGTTAAAAAGATTAAATCGCGCGCCTGCAGTAGAGGACGCCGACAAAGCGGAATGTTTAGCCGATACACTCGAGAGTCAGTGCACTCCGAGCCAAATAGTCGCAACTCCCCCCGTAGGCCCCCACGTAGAGGAGGTAACTAGGGTGGTGGCGAGAAGGGCCTCTGCGCCGCTGGAGGGAGATCCAATCCTTCCGACGGACGCAGAAGAGGTCCAAGACATTATAAAATGCCTCCACGCCAAGAAGGCCCCCGGGCCGGACGGGATTTCCAACAAGGTATTAAAAATACTACCGCCCGCCCTAGTTATCCTCCTGGTTAACATTATAAACGCCCTCCTCAAGGGTTGTAGGTTCCCTGATATATGGAAACAAGCTACGGTCATAGGAATACTGAAGCCCGGAAAACCACGCTCGGAACCGTCTAGCTATCGTCCCATAAGCCTGATAAGCTCGTTAGGAAAAATCTACGAAATAATTCTGCTTAGGCGGTTGAAAACCGTCATTAGCGAAAAGAATCTTTTCATAGATGAGCAATTCGCCTTCCGCGAAAACCACTGCTGCCCGAGGCAAGTCCACCGTATGACGGAGGATATACTCAGAGGTTTCCATAAGAAAAACAAACACGATACGTGCGCTGTATTCTTTGATGTAGCAAAAGCCTTTGATAAAATCTGGCACGAAGGCCTCATATTCAAACTATTCAAGTTAGGAATACCGGACAGATTAGTCATCATCATCCGCGACTACCTTTCGGGCCGGCATTTTAGATATAGAGTAGAGGGCACTCTGTCCTCTCGGAGACCTCTGAGGGCCGGAGTCCCACAGGGCTCCGTGCTGTCTCCGACCTTGTACAACTTGTATACCTCCGACATCCCCGAACACCCGGCGGTTAAACGGGCTCTCTTTGCAGACGATACCGCTCTGTATATCACCCACCCCTCAGCCGCAAGGGCTTCCACCATCCTCCAGCGTGCCGTCACCGAGCTGGGTGAATGGTTCGCAAAATGGAGGATTGATATAAACCCAGAAAAAAGTGCCTCCATAAAATTCTCACGTAGGAAGGTCACAAACAGACGACCTTATCGTACCATGAAACCGATAAGGTTAAACAATATAGAAATACCCAGAGTAGATCAGGTAAAATACCTGGGTGTCACCCTTGACAGGTCGATGTCATTTAGACCACACATAGAGTCAGTCACCAAAAAGGCCAAATTCGTCTTGAGCCGTTTATATTTCTTAATTAACAAAAATAGCAAAATGCCCCTCAGGCATAAGCTTACCCTGTATAAAACTTGTATCCGACCCATTATGTCATACTCTTGTGTCGCATTCGTGCATGTGCCACAAAGTCGACTTAATGCACTACAAATAGTCCAAAATATTTTTTTACGCATGGCAACCGGTTGCCCGTGATACGTAAGAAACATCGACCTGCATAGAGACCTCAGGTTAGAGTCCATTAGGGGCCACTTCAAAATGACGTCAGAACGTCACTTTGAAAAGGCACTCCTTCACCCAAACCCGCTCATCGTGAGCGCGGCAAACTATTCCCCAGATAGCTCAGTTCCAATTAGACATAGGTTACCTAAGCATGTTTTAACAGATCCAGCTGACGAAATCTCTCAGCTACTAATGCGCGACGCAAAAGCGCGACGCGAACGTCACAGCATACACAGACACACACACGGTGCTAGGTACACCTGCACACCGCTTGGGCCTCGGGGTCGTAAGCGACGTCGAACCCTACACATGGAAACCACATCGATCCGGATCGATCGCGGAAGCTTAGGTTCGAATCCGATACGAGTAGACACAAACCCAGACCGCGCAAACAGCGCTAGCACTACGCTACTGCTAGATTGCTTGGGCACCGCGCATGACCCGCCTCTCTCTCCAGAGGGAGGGATGAGGGCCGGCCCTCATGATGATAGGTTAAATTCAACCGTAAAAGATTCGTCGACCGTATCGGATTTGACTAGTCCAAATGATGCTCTCCCGAGCAGCGCGGGCGATGATCCGCGCCCCGCAGGGGGGCGTCCCCCTTTCCAATATTTCTTAAGTGAGCCATCTGCTCACTTACTGCACCGATTGAGCTTAAAGGCCATCAGGCCGAAAAGTCTAGCCCTTCCGAAAAAAAAAAAAAAAAAAAAAATAGCTCTTATATTATTATTTTACAATTGTTACTCACAAACAAAATTGCGGACGGCACTTGGATGGATTTTGAAAACTCATGCATACGAACACGACAGGAGCGTAAAAAGTCATTGGTATTATATCTAGCGCATCCCCGTGGATTTATCGCCTCAAAATTAAAAAAAAGAACTCCAAAATAAATTTCCTCAATAAAAAGGCTAATACAAGAATATTGTTTCACAACTGTTAGTGCTAACGACTAGCGAGCTCAAACAAACAAACTACAATGTAGAATGGATTCCAATGACCATAATATTCCATGTTGGTTCTAAGTAAAAGGCCCTCACGCCGGCTAGATATGATCGCAGTCATGTGCATACATAATCCCGTTCGCGGTACGGAACCACTCTATACCGGATCCCGTTACTAGTTACACCTACCGCCCATATTATACTTTCATATGCATTCAGTAAAGAGATGTTAATTTGAAATTACAAACAGACACTTCAATTTTATTTATCTGTATAGATTTCCCGCGGTCTCACTCGCCCAAAATTAAAGGAAAATCTATTTTTTATTTATTTGTGCCTAGATAAATACAAGTCCTTTGGCCGAGAAAAACCTTTCTCGAATATAAATAGCATTTATCGGACTGTAAATCTATACTAATATTATAAAGCCCAAGAGTTTGTTTGTTTGTTTGAACGCGCTAATCTCAGGAACTACTGGTCCGATTTGAAAAATTCGTTCAGTGTTAGACAGCCCATTTATCGAGGAAGGCTATAGGCTATATACCATGACGCTGTGACTAATAGGAGTCAAGTAAGTTAACGCGGGCGAAGCTGGGCAACAGTACAATAATTTTTCAACTATGACTGCTAATTCCAAAGATTGGCGCCTTCAGACAATCAAACTCTTCATTTTGGTTTCATCGTATCTTTAGGTATATCTTATATCTTTAAATGAGCAATTCTTGTACATATATATATATACTAGCTGTTGCCCGCAGCTTCGCCCGCGTTAACTTTTAAAATTTGAGGGGTTGACCACCCTTATCTCTTAGGGGTATGAAAAATAGATAGTAGCCGATTCTCAGACCTACTGAATACGCATATAAAATTTGGTAAAAATCGGTAAAGCCGTTTCGGAGGAGTACGGTAACTAACATTGTGACATGGAAATTTTATATATTACTAGCTGTTGCCCGCAGCTTCGCCCGCGTTAACTTTTAAAATTTGAGGGGTTGACCTCCCTTATCACTTAGGGGTATGAAAAATAGATAGTAGCCGATTCTCAGACTTACTGAATACGCATATAAAATTTGGTAAAAATCGGTAAAGCCGTTTCGGAGGAGTACGGTAACTAACATTGTGACATGGAAATTTTATATATAAGATATATATATATATATATATATATATATATATATATATATATATATATATATATATATATATGTCCCATGCATGCATGCTTCCATATTATGCATTTAATAAAAAGTGATTATTTTAATAATACAAACAGACACTCCAATTGTATTTATCTGGTTATAGATTAAAGTTCCAATTTATCATTAATATACGAGAAACCATTGAACTGACCATTTGTTACTATAGTTAAATATACAATAAAAAATACAAAGAATATTCACCGAATCCATTAATGCTATATATAAAATGGTATAAAAATAGGAGCAAATACTTGTTTATTTACCGACTTAATACTGTATTGAAAGGAATCTTATTATAATAGTATAATAGTGCCGCTTAATCGGAACAACTGGTTTGGAGCTATACGACTAGGATCGTGCACAACAGTACACTGGAGCTTCTAAGATCACTATTTTCTTCTTATAAGAGGGGTACAAAGAGCCCCCTCGGCTCAATTAGCTCAAGGTGCAGCGGCTCACCCTAGGCTACTGAGCCCCACCGCCACGTCAAGGCCTGAACCATGGTGGGTTCTAAGATCTCTATAGACAACATTAGTGAACTTCTCAAATTGAGCTATTTGGTGATGATTAGGCAACATAATCATACAGACTTTCCTTTTACTCCAGGACATATTTCAATGAACTTCAATACGGCCGTACCCCCCCCCCCCCCTCGCATGCAATTTTGACTTGGGGCTAGAAAAAGGAATCGTCGCGTGCTATTTTTGACTTTGTGTGACTTTTTGTTCGAACAATTCGGGCCTTCTCCGTCCGTTTGTCCGCCCGTTATGATTTGATACAATAATATCATATTGGGTATTTCTTATGATAATAATAATAATAATAATAATATCTATGGACGTTTTCACACCACGTCAATCTGGTATCGTGGTAAGTTCTCGAAGAACTTGTGTTAGAAAGAAAGAAAGAAAGAAAGAAAGAAAAATTTATTCGTGAAACTACTTAAGACACAATTAAAAATATAACATAATATAAACCTTGTAGTTACACAAAACTATTGTTACGGATACCAGACAACGGAAATATATTTAATAATTTTATACTATACATATATTTAAGATTTTTAGTATATAATACACATATTTAATACACATCCATGACCCAGGAACACAGAAAATATTTTTGTTCCCTGGCGGGATTCGAACCCGCAACCTCCGGCTTGAGCTCCAACGCGCTAACCACTGAGCCACTATGATGACACTACAGTTTATTTAACTTGACGGAATGCACTCGCTATAAGGAAGTGTCCACCACATAAACACTATTATACGTCGCGCTCTACACCAAAGATATCTTGTTCGTGGAAAATGCATTATGTATTCCTTAGCCATCGATTTATAGTTATTTATACAGAGAACCGTAGAACCAAAACTTTATTACAGCAGTGAGATCGTATCCTCGTTTACCACATAACAAGGGAGCTTTAACGGGCTAGGCCCTGGGCCCACCACTTTCACCGCTGCTACTGTGTAGTCAGGGTCGGCAGCGGTAACCAAATGACCCTTTGATACGATCTCAAAGGGCCCGAGAGATATAATATATCTATATAATATATATATATATATATATCTATATAATATAATATATATCTATCTAATATAATATACCTTGGGAGCCGCAACGAATATTAAAAAATATTAAAAAAAAATTGTGACTACTGCTAATACCTATAATCTATACTAATATTATAAAGCTGAGTTTGTTTGTTTGAACGCGCTAATCTCAGGAACTGCTGGTCCGATTTGAAAAATTATTTCAGTGCTAGATAGCCCATTTATCGAGGAAGGCTATAGGCTATATAACATCACGCTGTGACTAACAGTAATTAAGTAGAGTAAGTTAACGCGGGCGAAGCTGCGGGCAACAGCTTAATACTAAATGAATGCCTTCTTTCCGACATAGGCCTCGCTCTCGTATCCAACTTGAACCTTGGTACGGAAGTCCTTATACCATCCAGTTGGTTACTTTCATACCGGTCTTTGCGATATTCAATAGACCATAGTCATCATCAAATATAGTCAAATATCACCAGTGACCAGGCAATAGACAAGTTTGTTGCACCGCATTGCAACGTTGACCGGGGCGCATTAAAATTCACACCATGCTCTATGGGTCTATAATTAATGTACCAGCACACATTATGACCCTATAAAACCAATCGAGAAACGTCGGACGTGACTGAGCAATGCATGGGCGATGGGACCCGTGCTATCCTAATGTTGATAGGATAGGCGATAAAGACGTTTCAACGAATTTGTTGCATAATATTTATTTATTTAATATATAAACGTTAAATATTATAAACGTAAAAGTTTGTAAGAATGTATGGATGTATGTTTGTCACTCTCTCACGCAAAAACTACTGAATGGATATTAATGGAACTTTACAATAAAATAGCTAATACATTAGAATTACATATAAGCTACAATTTATCCCTGTACTCCCACGTAAATGTGAAGTACGCGGGTGAAACCACGGGGCGCTGCTATTCTTACTAATATTATAAACGCGTAAGTTCGCGTTGAATCCAAATAAATTGGCGAAATACACATCCCACATATATCTTCCGTGAAATAGCATAGCTTTTCTTTCGGAATGATCTATGCTAACGGCCCAAAGGCCCTAATGCTACATCGGATGAGTGTGAGCCGATTTGGCTCACTTTTGGTTTGTAAAAGTAGGGGGTTGCCCCCCGCCAACCGTGAAGCCTGCGACCACACGGCCTCCCGGCGTCGGGTTGGGTCAGCATAGTTGTGTTTCAGAAAAGGTAGGATGGGGAATGTAATTACAGGTTCCAAGTTTTGTATGTGATCATGCGTTTGTTACATACTAGCAAATTACAAATACGAAAAACAAGGAAAGACCAAGAAAAATAACCATAGTTCACAATCGGTGTAGGTTGTTATTCTTTTGCCTGAAATAAACATATTCTATTCTATTCTATTACAAGCATTGTTTTGGTTTCACTTGATGCAAGATAACTTATTAATTGCAATGAAATTATCTTTATTTAAACATGAGTTTCATTTATACCTACTACTAGTTTTACTGACCTATTTATACCTGCCTACACAATAGTAGTGACGGAAATAAATAGCCAACTTAACACTATTTGCATATTCTCTAGACTACATACTTTCGATTGGTATGTAATTTGTCTATTGTGTTCAGCAAATCACCAAACCAGTGTTACGTTTTTTTAATATTTAATGAATCATATCCTGGACTGAAATGTTTATGCCAACCACTCGCGATTTTTTTTTTTAATGTTTACATATCAAATTTTATACATAAAATACTTTTGATCCATTAACCAGCCCGAAGTAAGTCGACGTTATATTCATATCTTCTGTTATGAAAAATGTGTTTCTTCCTTTGTCACAGATCAATATTGTACATGAATTGAAATTAATGATTGCAAATATCTTCAGTGGAACTTGATGATTTGGATTTGTCACATTGTAATGCCACAAAAAAGGATTTATTGTTATTGATAGAACTGAATAATAATAATTATTAGTGTGGTTATATAGTAGCCAGTCAAAGTGCTACTTATAAAGTATCTTATTACCAACGAGACTATCATAGTAACTAGGCTGTCTATTAACCCTATTTTACTAAATGGGTCAGAAATGAGTGACGCACAGATGACAAACAGTAATTTACTTATTAATGCTCTAGAGACCTTGAGTTAACTCTTTTCCTGTTATAGCTGAGAGCTGACATACTAGAGCCCGTTACTGAATGTGCTTTACATATTGTATATCTTCAAACTATTTTAAAATTGTATATATAAATTTTTTATGTCATAAGAAGGCAACTGAGCAGTTGGAGCCTTATAGTGACTACCAACGCCCATAGACATTCGCACAACCAAAAGTTATGCAAATTTGTTGCACTCCTTTTCCCTATCCCCCCCAACTGGCCACCGGAAACTCACAAACCGCACGAAACGTGACAGCATAGCTGTCACTTGACGCCGGCGTTATGTGAGCGAGAGGTACACCCAGGCGGTACCAGCCCAATTCGGCTGCAAAGCTGCATGGTACTACCTCTTGCCAAATTTGTAGCATTTGTAACAGTTATCGGTGTACTGATTGAAAATGGGCTTAAGACAGATAGATCAATGAAGGAATGAACATAAAAATAAAAGTTAAGAAAAAAGAAATTGTTGAAGTTCAAAATATACTACAGATTTAATTAACAATCCCAGATCCACTGCTGCGGAACCCATAAGGATCTTAATTAGAAGCAGTGAAATAAGCAAACATTACATATTAATGACACAATGAGAGACAATGCATGTCTCAAGATTATGTATGTTAAAACTGTAACACAAAAAGAAAGTAGGTATCCTTATCGTATTTGTCAATTCTAATTTCTAATGTCAGTAATAAAACCTATTAACCAACACCACAAACACAGAATTTCAGTGACACATTAACGCATAGATAAAAGCAGGAAATGAATTGGCCATATTATCTGACTTCCTAGAACCAATGATTTGTGTACTGATAACATACAAACAGGAAATGTTGACAGAGGAAACACATGCCACCATTTTGAACTGTTGACCTGATAATTTATAGAACATGTTATTTGGTGTTACATCAATTACAGAATACTATCATCATCATCATCACCATAACACAATCAGAACGCCAATATTACGTGTAACATATTACGTCCTCTAGTTCATTGGCTGGTGGAATGTTTGCGTATCTCAGATATAAGGAAAAAAGTATTCCCCAATCATTTGGAATTATTATGTTGTCCAGAGAATATATTTGGCTGTCTGAGCCATGCTCAGCAAACTCTGTAAAACTTTATAAATTAATTAGCTTTGTAGAATATTGAGATCATGTGAGCACCCATGAGGCTGGCATGGTCATCAAGAGTGGCCAAAGCCTCTTTAAAAATTAGAAAAAAAAAAAAAAATATCCTCTAGTACAGTGTTCTGCAAAGTTTGTGCCACAGTACACTGGTGTACCATAGTCCAAGGTATATGGACGTATAAAAATACTTACACAGATGTAAATCAAGAGAGCTCTCACGAGTATGGCGGATTGTTTGGTTCATCATTACTAAATCTGTGCTTTGTTGATTAATAAAAAAATAGGTAAAAAATAATCTTTCAACTTTAATTCTAATTAAGCTTAATTATTACTAAATAAGTATTTGGCATGGTGAAGCTGTGCACCATCTAATAACACATGCATAATGTGTAAGCCTTTAAAGTTTTGGAGTTGCTAGGGAGTGAATTATGTGTTTAAAGATATTAATAGGTTGAAGTTATTCATTTATTAGTATATGTATAGCATTATAACTTTAATATGTTTACAATACTTATGCCTTGTAAATATTATATTATTTTGTAATGTTCACATGAATTTCACTCATTCTTTACACCCTTCAGATACTTTACAGCAACCATGGTCCTCCCATGTCCATGGTTGCTGAAACATATACAACAAGTCGGACATAGAAAAATCTTAATAAACCTAAATAAAATTTGTAAAAGTTATTTCAGTTTTGTTGTTAGGTAACTGGACAATTCACAGAGCGGTTGCGGGTTAATTCCACCAAGCTTGTATTGTGAATACCACAGACGTGTATCATATGTATTTATATTAAATTTATTTCTGTTCCTGATTCTTGGGTTACAGGTTCTAACCTGTAACCCAAGTTATAGTGAGGGGAGGAGGGGAGAGGAGTAGGCTTCCCTCTGGTACCACTTCCCCCCTCCGTGTAGACGTTTAGTTTACGAGATACTTCAGTTTTTCTATCTCTTCAACTTGTCTATATTTCAATTTTATTCATTTCTAGTGTCAAAGTTTGAAAAATCAAACTAACTTACACAAAGTTTAAAAATTAATTTCTCGATAACTATACATTTCCATATAAAGAGCCGATAGGGTTTGTTTTGTGGCTTCATCCCCTACCAAATAAAACCAAAATTGTTATTAAATTCCTGCACTTCTACCTTCTACTTCACCGAATTCTAGACCCAACCCTTCCACAAATGAAAAACAATCTTTTTTTTAATCATGCAAAGGACAACAGTATAGGAAAACTGGCAACCTTATAAGAATTATAAGCATTTCAGCATATTTTATATATAGCTGGTATAACCAGCCTTATTTTGCTGGATTTTGAGGACATCTTCTTGTTTCAACATCATTGTAGAAACATAAAGATTCTATCTTCAAATATTAAAAAACTTTTCACCTCGGTTAAATTTTCCTAGGTGTACAGTAGTACAGGAGTCCCACATAGGTCAGGTACCAACCCAAAAAAAAAAAAGTCCTGGCTATCATCCATAAAGGATTTCCCCGAGTCAAACAAAAAAGTAAGTTAATATTTTTTTTAAATACAAAGGATAATAACATAAAGCCCATTTATACAAACAAAGGTACAAGGCATCAGTATTATAGCATGTTTTATGGAAATAAATTTGATTCAAATGATATAATGCATATTTTGTTGGTAATTATAATAATTAATTACTAAATTAAAAGTAAAAAATACATTGTTTATGTATTAAAGTGATAATCATATAAATAAATTTAATTCTCAGCATTCTTATAAGCACATAAATATTTTCTTTTTGGATTGTGTAAATTGAAAGCTACGAAAAACATTGGAATTTTTAACCGACTTCAAAAAGAAGGAGGTTATCAATTCGTCGGAATCTTTTTTTTTTATGCACTATAAATTATTGAGCACAATTCTAAATTCTCAAACGTAATGTAAGTTACGTTTGAGAATTCAGAATTGATTTGAATAATCTAATACCCGATGTTAAAATATTCACAAATATCGTAAGCATCTTATGTCTATAATATCTACGAGAATTCGATAAAAACATTATAAAAGTCGTTTTTATCGTAAACAAAGAAGTAATGTTTGTAAACAATAGTACCGGTAAGAGAGTGCCATGTTTTACTCACCAGGACTTTGATGAATCTATTTTCCAATTCATCCCTGTCTGGCATTGGAGGTTTGGTTCGATTCCGCGTCGACGGCTGCCGAACATGGTGACTCTTGGTAGTCCCGACCGGTCCGTCTAGCATTGTCTGCTCCCTTGAAGTTATCAAGCCCATTTTACATTAAACACTTAACAGACACCATCAAACATATTTTGTTTGTACAGATTTCATCAAGTCATTTTTATCACAAAATAACACAAAACACAAACTGGATTTTGTTAAACTATTCACATCACACGAAACGGGTGCGGTATCTACATCAACCACATCAACAAACTGCGACCGCGCCAATCGCCATACAAATTACGATTCCTCAGTCCTCATTCGGCAACAAAAGACAACAAACGTCATTGATATGTCAAAGCCATGTCAAAATGAACGTCTCGTTATGTAATGAAGTTCTTACGGATAACGGAATGTAACGAGAATGAAATTAGTAACGAACAGCTACCATAAACAAGAAACGTTTGAAAACTAGGATCTAGCATCAAATGGATTTACGAGCTAATAATAATACTGTATTGGAACGAGATCACAATTCACAACATACGAAAACTTTCTTTAGTGTTTGTCAGAATATCACTTTTTTTGTTGGGCACAAATTCGGTTGATCGAAATAATCGACTATAGTGCCACATACTTTTCTTGGCCGGTAAGAGCGTCGCTGTCATGGATATTAGTATTGCTAGTAAATAAAAATTAACCATTATATGGGGAAAAAATTGAAGGCATGCAGGCTTCCTTAATAAGTAATTTATTGAAGTGTCTTAATAAAACAATGTATAAGATTAAATAATAATCTAAATTAACTATCTTAAAACAATGTATACTAATATCTAGAAAATACAGTTCTAGGAAAATAAATGTGACATGAACTTAGGAACAATACTGATATGATAGGTTTTGTTACCTGTACTATTAATATAATATATCTTTTAAGATACCTTGCAATCAGAACCGTTCGATAATTAAAACTTTGCCATTGTTATTAATAATGCAAGAAATAAAAATAAATACATTTTAGTTGGATTTTTATTAGGTGTTGGTGGATAGTAAAATTATTTATTGTACGCACCAAGAAAGAAAATAAACACAAACATTACAAAACAGTACAAATAGCGGGCTGATTGCTAAAAGCATTATTAATAAATCATTTGAAGCACTCTACACGTGTTTTGCCTCTATATTTTCATACAATAATTATGATCAAACAAAACAAAATGTTCATCTTCAGAATCACTGCTTTCGCTTTCACTATCGCTGCCCAAACTAATAATGAACGGTTCATCTAAAAACGCATCTTTTTCTCTGTATTTGTTTTCAATTTTTTTTACATGATCGCAATGTATTTTTCCATTCTGCAACAGATATTCTGTCGAAGGCTTCTGAACTTAACTGAGGCATTTCAGTACTTGATTTCCGAAGGTTCTTCTCTGCTACATTCCGTTTCATTGAACTCCAGATCATTTCTATTGCATTAAGATCGCAATGATATGGTGGCAATCTTAACACCGTGTGTCCACTATCTTTTATCAATTTATCAATTTCGTATTCTTGTGCCGGTTTGTGTCTCTTAATTAGTTCATAAAGCTCAGGTTTTGTATAGCTTTCGTGGAATTCCACGTTCTTTTCAGTTAGCCATTGTAGCATGTCCACTTTTTTATAATTTGAATTTGGACACTTGTTCGTGCAAATGCTGTGATATGGAGCATTATCCATTATGATTAATGACTCCTGATCCAAATTTGGAAGCAACTTGTTAGCGACCCATTTTTTTAAATTTGTGTTGTTCATTTCATCATGATAATCACCGCTTTTTGTATTTGATTTGAAAACGAGTAAAGCATTCTTGACAAAACCTGCATTGACGATTATATATCTATTTCCTTTAGAAACTGGGTTCAGAACACCATCATCCTCATTACTTTGCCAACATTGTCCAGCTGTGTGCGAAGTGTGAATATAATATGTTTCGTCCAAAAAAACTACAGGTTTCTCTTTGTCACTAAATTCGTTTTCCTGATTTTTTTGTAAATATGTCGCCCTCCATGCGAATATATCATTACGTTCAATAAGAACTTTTCTTTTAGATTGGGTTTTCATGTATCGAAATCCTAGTTTATGTAATATTTGCCGTAGGGTCTCTCGGCTCCCCTTAAAATCAATTTCTTCTCGAAGAACAACTTTGGTAAAGTGGGAATTTCTTTTTTAACTGAGTAAAATTCGTGAACTTTCCTTCTAATGAAACCGAGATCAAAGTTGTCGACTTCTATCTTTCCTGTTGTTCTTTTTCTTTTTATCCCCGGAGTAGAAACTTTTGTCCCTGTTTCATCGGCCCGTTTCTTTTCATTTACAATTTGTCGCACTGACCTTTCACTACATAACGCCTTTAATAAAAAAAAAGTTAATAAGTTTCCGTTTCTTTAATACGTAAATTCATCCCCATCTGGCATCTATGCTGGTAACACTAACCTGTAGCGGCAGCAACTCGTTTATATACTTTTTGTAATGGTATAATTGGCGTTTGATTGCGTTTTTCTTCCTTCATGAAAGAAAGAACGCGTAAAACAATGCTTATGTCATCGCTTTTCAATGCTCCAGGCATGTTTGATGTTCATAAATACCACAAAATACAAAGGACTCAGCAAGTTGTATTTGTGAGCTAACTGACAATGTCAGTCTGACTGCTGACATTTCAAAATTAGTACCAATTTCAGCCGCTGGCCAAGAAAAGTATGTAGCACTGTAAATTTGAATGCCTAGATATTAAACCATAAAGTTAATAAACCTAGTGGAAGGTATACTAACTTTATGTAATAAACATTCTCACTAGCAAAACAATTTTTCAGATATGTCCGCCATTTTGTACTATTTTCAATTTGGTCGGTTGATAAAATCTGGTGATATCGGTTTGGTTATTGGCAGATTACCCAAGAATATCTATACTAATATTATAAAGCTGAAGAGTTTGTTTGTTTGTTTGAACGCGCTAATCTCAATAACTACTGGTCCGATTTGAAAAATTCTTTAAGTGTTAGACAGCCTATTTATCGAGGAAGGCTATAAAACATCACGCTGTGACTTATAGGAGTTAAGTAACGCGGGCGAAGCTGCAGGCACAGCTAGTGGTACTATAAGGGTGACTGGAATTTTCGAAATAAACCATTACAAATAAGTTTATTTCTATCCTAAAAGGCTAAATAGGTTAAAGTATATACAATATCATCATTATCATCATCATCACCCTCTAACCGTCCACTCAATAAACGCCAAGACGGCCGACCCCTTGCCACCCGCACCTTACTATATGATGTACATTTATATTTAGAGGATCTTAGCCTTCTCTTTTATCATTTATGTTTTTAGGGGTTTCATATTAGTCATTACATATTTTCGATAATCCGGAACAATGCAGCTATAGTTATCTAGCAACCTTTTCCAGTTTTATTTTTATTGACGTGACAACGTCTTATAATTCGATGGAGCCGGCTGCAAGAACGAAAAAACATGAAGCATGCGGCGTTACCTCGCTTTGAGGCGTACCATTTTCTTATGACGTTGTCACGTTCAAGTATCGTCAGTAAACCGACTTTACAGTCAAGCGATTTTTTTTAAATACACTTGTTGGAAGAAAATAAGTGTACTTGTTATCATGAATGTGGTATTCCTGCAAAAATATGCCTGTCCCTTGGGATTCTCTTTTGGCGGGAAGAGAAACGCGCCTTTTTTAAAATTGTCCTCTAAATAAAATTTATTTAAATAGTTTCTTAATAGTAAATTTAGTTATTAAATAATACTAATGCAAGGAGAAAGCGACGGAGATGAAGAGGAGAGAGTGGTTAAGTCCATTTCCAACAAAAAAAGAAAAATGTCGACACCAACTGTAGATAAGTATAAGATATTCACTAAGAACGGATATACTAGACAATATCCAGATAATAATTCAAATGGAGACTTTTTAGTTTATGTTGAACATCTGGATAAAGATATAAAACTTGGGAATATGAATCCATTGAATTTATCAAAATATTTTAAAAATATCAAGGGAGTTCATGAGCGAGCAAGAATTAACTCCAATAAAATTAAAATATCATTTAAACAAGCAGCTTTAGCCAACGACTTTCTAAAAGCCCAATGCTTGATAGATCATAATTTAAGAGCGTATATACCTGCATCCTCTGTGGAAAGGGTGGGAGTTGTTAGGTACATTCCTAAAGAAATAGGTAATAAGGAACTTTTTGAAAAAATATGCTGCGATAGAGATATTATAGGAATACGAAGATTTATGAAACGTGAAAAAGACAATTTAAACCCATTGACTACCATATCTATTACATTTTCGGGTACTTCTTTACCTGAATATATTTTATTAGACGGATGGAGATATAAAGTACACACTTATATTCCTCCGGTTTTACAATGTTTTAAATGTTTTAAATTCAATCATTCAGCTAAAATATGCCGTAGTGAACAAGTTTGCTCTAAATGCTCTGAAAATCACTCCTATAAAGAGTGTAATTCTGAAACGTTGAAATGTATGAATTGCTCTGGAAATCATCTAGCTATTTCAAAAGATTGTCCAATAAAGTCAGCTAGAATAATGAAAAATAAACAATCTTATGCAATGGCTACTATTAATAAAGATAATGTTAACTTTCCAGCTCTTCCTAAGATCAACATTCAGAAATACGCAGGAAAATTTGACAATAATAATAAAAACAAAGAATTTGCTCATGCTCCATCAAAAATAGACAACTTTAATATTTCAGATATTTTAAATAATACAAAACTCATGAACTCAATAGTAAAAACATTAGTAGCATTAGGAAATTCTGAATCTATTAAGACCACATCTCATATTAAGGAAATTTTTATAAAAAACTTATCTGAATAATGGATATATTAAAATTAGTACAACATAATATACAAAGTATTAATAATAAAAAACCTTTGTTACAAACACTTTTATTTGAAAATGAAATAGATATATGTTTATTAAATGAAACATGGTTAAAAAATTCCCAATCACACTTTAATATGCCTGGATACAATATTATTTTTAAAAATGCTGAAAATAAACATGGTGGTGTAGCCTTTTTAATAAAAAGTTCTATAAAATATGTCCAACTTTCAACTCCAAACTTACAAGATATTCAAACAATTGCCATTTCTGTTGATACAAAAGTAGGCCCTCTAACTATTCTGTGTGTATATTGTCCACCTAAAAATAAAATAAATATTTCTAGATTAAAAAATATAATAACCAGTCTACCTAAACCATATATAATATCAGGTGATTTTAATGCACATCATGTGGCATTTGGATGCACAATAACTAACACAAGGGGTAAAAATCTATATGACTTGATAGATGATGTAGATTTGTGTATTCTGAATACTGGTAGTGCCACTACTGTACGTAGGCCAAATGATAACATATCTGCCATTGATGTCACTCTAGTTAGTCCAGAGTTAGCACCCATATGTGACTGGTATGTTGGTGAGGATCCACTAAGCAGTTATCATTACCCAACATTTACTAATATAAATACATCTCCAAATACTTATGAAATTAATAAAAATGTAAACAAATATATGTATAAGAAAGCAAACTGGGAAAAATACTATTTTCTTTCGGAAAGTCTTTTCAATAATTTTAAGATAGATAAGTATGATCCTGTAGGATCTTACAACAAATTTTGTAATATTCTGAATAATCTAAAAGAGGAGTGTGTTCCCAAATCGAAATATAGAACAAAAAATAGACGTAAAGCCCCTTCTCCTTGGTGGAATGAAATTTGTGATAAGGCTGTAAAGGATTGTAAATTAGCTTTATGTATTTACCGTCGGAATATGAATATGGAAAATTATATTAAATATAAAAAATTAGAAGCTAAGAAAAAAATGACTATCAAAGAAGAAAAACTTAAAAGTTGGAAAAATTTATGTGCTTCATTTAATAGATACACTCCCATTAGTAATATATGGAATTTTATAAAAAGATTTAATCGCATAAAAATTGGCTCGAACAATAGAAATGATAGTTTTATACCAGAATTTTTTGATAAATATACAAAGACTGAAGTAGAAAATGAAACTTGTTTAGAAAAATTATTTGATAAAACAAATATAGATAAAAATAATGAATTTCTTGTAAAACATTTTAGTTGGGATGAATTTAATAGTGCATTACTGTCAAGAAATGATTCTACACCGGGTTTGGATGACTTTCCATATTTATTGATTAAAAAGTTACATAAAGTAGCACAATTAGTTCTTCTAAATATATACAATCTTTTATGGTCTTTTGAAATTGTTCCTGAATCGTGGAAAACACAATGTATTCTTCCCATTTTAAAAAATAACAAACCAATTCAAGATCATAACTCCTATCGACCTATCTCTCTCACTTCTTGTATAGGAAAAATTTTTGAACACATGATTAAAGTAAGGTTGGATTATTTTATAGAAATAAATTCTTTATTACCTGATTATCAGCTAGGTTTCAGAAAAGGTAAAAGTGCAGTTGAAGGCTTCGTTTCACTCATTGCTGACATTAAAAATTCTATTTTTGCTCACTCTAATGCAATTTGTGTATTTCTGGATGTTGAGGGGGCATATGATAACGTAAACCTATTCCAATTGATCACAGTTTTAAGTGAACTAAATATACCTGGAAAGTTATTAAGATGGACATTCAATTTTTTGTATAATCGCACAGTATATGTTAAATTTAATAATATTATACATGGGCCTAAGTATGCACATAAAGGATTAATGCAAGGTGCTATCTTATCACCAATTCTATACAATCTTTACACCTCCCAGATCCAGCAAAATGTTAAAGAAAATGATGTAAATATCCTACAATATGCAGATGATTTGGTCATGTATTCTATTAATCAAAATGTAAATATAGCTAAATGTAGAATAAACCAAGGTCTTAATCAATTGCAATCTTTTTACCATAATAAACTCAAATTAAATATTAATTCATCCAAAAGTTCTGTAATGTTATTTGGAAAATCAAACTGTAATGTACAAATTACTTATAACTATGAAAACATCCCTATTGTAAAGGAACAAAAATTCCTTGGTGTAATCATAGATAATAAACTTAAATTTAATAGTCATATTGATTGCATTTGTAATAGAGCGTATAAAAGAATTAATATATTGAGATATCTAGCAGGCGTTTTTTGGGGCGCTGATTCAAAGATCTTAAGTATATTATATAAAAGCATCATAAGAAGTCACTTTGACTATAGTTGTATTGCCTACATAAATGCTAGACCTACTCTGCTAAGGAGACTAGACATAATTCAGAATAGGGCATTAAGAATAATTACAGGCGCAATGAAATCTACACCAATAAACGCAATGGAAATAGAAACCGGTATTCCTCCTCTTATATTAAGACGCTTAATGTTAGCCCAGAAGTTTTTTCTAAAAATGATTGCAATTAACTCTTCTTTACCTGTAAGGAAGTTATCGTTAGTAGTAGAATTATCAAGTTCTGTGAACTTTAATGTTATTAATGCTCAATCAATAAGTTCTGCGATGCTTCCACAAATGTCAGTAATTTTACATTTAACGATGTCAATCTCAAAATCTATTTATTCTAGCTCTCTATGGCCGGTTTATGGATATAAATTTGATAGTACTCTGGAGAAAAAATTTAAAATTATTCTTGATATTGATAGTAAATCAGAATTACTTAGATTATTAGATATCAAAAAAGATTTTTATATAATTTATACGGATGGATCTAAAAGTGCCCAAGAAGTTAAATCAGCATATTTTGATAGTAATTTAGGATGTACAAAATGTATATTACTAAATAATAACTGTTCAATTTTTACTGCTGAATGTTATGCTATATATATGGCTTTATTATATGTAAATTCCAGTAGCAATATTAGAAATGTCATTATTATTTGCGATAGCAAAAGCGCTTTATTAGCTATAGACAGTTGTAAATTATCTTTTAAAACAAATTATTTAATATTTAAGATTAGAAATTTATTGTACAATTTAAATGAAAGAAATGTTTACGTTGAGCTAGTCTGGGTACCCTCCCACAGAGGAATATCAGGTAACGAAAGAGCTGATCAAGCTGCAAAAAATGGATATGATGAGGACCACAGAGATGTTGTTAAAACACCTTTCTCGGATTACTTTCCAATTATCAAAGACGGGATTAATAGACTTTGGAAAGATTATTGGACTATAACAAGTCAGAATAAAGGACAATGGTACGCTAAAATTCAAAAAGACTTTAATACTAAGCCCTGGTATAACATCACCAGTTGTGAATCAAGAAAATTTATCTCCATAATTACTAGAATGAGATTTGGACATTGTCTGGTTCCCTCTCATTTATTCAAATTGAAAATCATTCAAGATCCTAAGTGTACTAAATGCAATGAGCCATACGCTGACATAAACCACATTATTTTTAAATGCGAATCTTTAAAACTACATAGATTAATCCTGGCTTCGGATATAAATAACATTTGCTCAGAATATAAAATAAATGTTCCCCGCCGCCCAGAAGAAATATTATCCAATACAAGTTTTTTTAAACCCTTATTCAAGTTTATATGTTCGTCAATAGAGAAGATATAGTAAAGGAAAAATATGAAGTGTAGAAGATTTTGTTTAATGTTATGTAGATTACATTGTCGTAGTTTAATATGTTAAAAAAATGTACAGTTTAGAGCGAAGGACTCGAATCCAGCTCTCAATAAATTTAAAAAAAAAAAAAAAAATGCCTGTCCCTTTCGGTTATACGCGAATGTCAAGTCCATTTGATACTTGGTCCTAGTTTGGAAATTATATTTATAGCCTAAAATACTGGTATTAAAAGGGATGTTGACAGTATTCATATAAAAATATAATTTTGATGTTAATTTGTAGTTTCTATGATAGAATTCTGAAAAAATACAATATTTTCCCTTATTTTTATTTGATTAAATTATTATTTAATAAATAAAATGTAACAAAATTTAAAATAGGTCACGTGATAATAAACGGAAATGACGTCACCTGTTCCTATTTAGTGGAAGCGGAAGAATATCGACGTACTTTTATACACCACTAGTGGCCCCGACAGACGTTGTCCTGTACAAAATATTATTTTTTTGCGAATCTAAACCATTCTCGAATCCACTTGAACACACACAAAAAAAATCATCAAGATCGGTCCAGCCGCTTAGGAGGAGTTCAGTGTCATACACACGCACAGAAGAATTATATATATAAAGATTTTAACGCAGTACATATTGGAATAACTAATTTTCAGGCGTTTTGACAGTGTACACACACATAGGCACCGTACAAAACTTATAAAACTTAGAAGCCTTTTTTATTAACGACAACTAGAATCATTTTATAATTTTTACGATGTTTAACAACATATGACGTCACTTGACAAGTGTTAGCGTTTTGGAGCGAAATTTAAAATGCATTATAAAATGCAAGATTTTATAGGCATTAGACGTATTTAAGCAAAAGTTAATAATATTTAGGCCTCCATTAGATATTTATAAATGATCTATAAACATTTATAAAAAATGTCAACATCCCTATTATGGAGGTGGCTATAATATTTTCTTATTAATACTAGCTTTTCAATGATTTTTTACGTTCTAAAATAAATAGAAATCGTTCTATTCTAAAACATTCTAAATTAACAATATATTTTTTTGGAACGAAGATCCTTATGGGGCGTTGCGGAGGGGTTAGTTTTTTTTTAGCCGGCAAAAAACGTCCGTAACAAAGAAGTGAAAGGGAACGTCGAGCGAACGAAGAGCTGGTATGATATGCTGGAGGACATTATGGATGAGATATTCTCATGTATTCTTTTTTAGAAGCAGTGTTTCAACCCCCGACACCCCCACCTCGAGAGTGGGAGGGGTCAGACTGCGAAGATGGGAAGCTACGAAATCCCCCTCCTCTTATTTCATCGGACACAGACTGGGATGCAACTTCAATAGCTTGACCAAGAATCAGAGTGAACAAGATAAAGAGCTGGATATTGGGCCTGTAATAAATGAGGCAGATCCTTTCATCCCAGAACCGTCACCGTAAATGAGTGCAGAAGGCACAGAGTGTCAGCGCTTTGGTTCAGAAAGAAGGAACCGAATACGCTACAGAGATATGAAGTATCGATTGCATGCGGCTCCTGTATTCGGTTCCCTTAAGATAAACGCCGAGTTAGGGATCTTGGGCATCATCGACCGTCCTCACAAAACTGGAGAATATGCTAAGCACAGTCTCTCACGGCTTACTCCTGTAAAGGAAAGTATAGACGGCTTCCATGAGATTGCTAAAAGACATCTCAACGCTGCGAAGGAGCTTAAAAATATTTTATCTAAGGGTTCTTAATTTATATCTATCTCGGATGTTGTACTTCAGTTGGTCTGTGGCCATCGGGCTGAAGCAATTGAGTACAGGCGTCTTACCTTTAAAGCTAAAAACGACTCATTATCTGCAGCTTTACGGCTGATACTCCCCTCAACAACCCATCTTTTTGACGAAAAGGCTCTATTTAGCTTTTTAAAAGATAATGGTGGAGCTAGTCAAGTTATCCAATATAAAGTTCACAAGGCGGTTTTTTCGTAAGCAAGAAGTAGGTTTCCGAGGTCACATCCAGAAATCACGAGGTACATAGTGGCATCCGCTTTCAGGACTGCCCCACTTAGCTTCTCTCATAAATACTCAGCAGCGTCGCAGGGCATCAAACATCACATATCCCACCGACTTTAGATGGGTCCACCAGCAAAAGAAGTCGGAAAAACAAGCTCAGAGGCGCAGTTGATACTGACGGTTTCCGTGGAGGGCAGCTGCTTCAGTTTGTCCTTCGTTGGAAAGAGTCTTGGGCACCAGATTTTACACTGAAAACAATAGCAGTCTACACCATTCCCTTTGTAAAGCAACCCCGCTAATTCAATTTGACACTGGGGTAAGAAAATTGGCAAACAAAGAATTCTCATCGGATGTCAGATGAGATTTGTCTTTTAATAATACCTAATAATAACTTTATTTGTGAGACAACGGACAAAAGACAAAAAACAAAAGACGCAACGGAGTGATAGAGCTTTCAAAGGCAAAGACGGGGTCTTTGTGTCGAATTTTCTTAATTCCAAAGCAAGACGGGAAGATGAGACAGATTTTTGATCTGAGACGCTTAAATCTTTAACAGAAAAGCCACCGAAATTTCGAGTAGTAAACCAGGGACAGACTCCAAACTTTCTATATCCGTTAGATTACTTAGTATAGCTCGAACTATCTTACTTTCATAACCCACTATACTCAATCTTACTTTCACATCCCACTATAGGTCCATCGTCGGTTCCAGAGTTTTTTCTTCGCAGGCACCCTTTATCAAATTACGAGTCTCTCGTTCGGATTATCCACTGCTCCTCACATTTTCGGATTACAGATTAGTTAGCGCAAGCGCTAAGAATACAGGGAATCCGAATCTAGTCTACCTCGATGATCTTTTTGCCCACCAAAATCCACGAATACTCGAATCATAAATATCGTTTGCCATAAGGTTCCTTCAGGATCTCGGTTGACCTGATCTCGGAATTTAGTACCGACGCTCATAGACATCTGCACAACCAGAGGCTATGCAGATGTGTTGCCCTCCTTGGGCCCCCCCCCCCCCCAATAGGCCACCAGAAACTCACAAACTGCATGGTGTTTGACCACGGGAACATCTCTGGTTGGCAGGCTAGGTTTTGCAGTCCTAGGTACCCCACTAGGACGCTTATTCGAACGAAATTTGCAGAAAGCCGAATCTAGATGGAATAGAAATCAGAGATGTTTTTTGTGATAAATCAAGCGTTAGACATTGCACATGGTGCTCTCGGCGTCTCAGAGATCCGGGAAACATAATTTTTCCCGATCCAGACATCTTAATCACAGCGGATGCCTCAGACATTGGTTGGGGGGTAGAAGTGGATGGTTGACAATAAACAGGAGTTTGGTCGAGGGAACAGCGGTTATGGCATATAAACAGAAATTAAAATTAAAATTGTTTGCCGTGTTCATGTCTGTGCCTGTGTTTGAGAGGTTTTGGCAGATCGGTAATGCTTCGGTACGACGACTTATTATTTATTCAAAATTCATACTTTTGGAGGTTTTCTTGGACATGTTTCATCAAAATTATATCATTCGATATATGGGATCACATGGGCTGTTTTGTTATTGTTTTGGGACAGTGCCAATACAAAGTAATATTGAAATAAATATATTTAATTAAAAGAAACAAAAATAATTTAATTATTACATTTTATTGGTTTTGTAATATAAGATACAGCTGTAACGAAAATAATGTTATTACCCCACTCGGAGGATTACAAAATACACCAATATTCTTGTTAGCACCATTTTTTTGTATTTTTTCATTTTTTTTAAAAACTTACCATAACCTTAAACAGCTATGAATGCATAATAAAAAGTTTACGGTCTTTTAATTACTGAATATGTAAACTAACACTTACAATTAATATTAGTTTTATATATTTGATACATTGATCACACAATCTAAAACTAATATGAACTTAGCACAATCACTGTTGAATTTCATCAAGACATTATATTAGCTTAACATTTATGTTGGTACCAACACAGATCATATACCTAAAAGTGTATTATTGCTTGTTGCTGTATACGCGAATACTTTTACGTTTACCTTAATAAAAAAGCAACCGCCTGTATATATCATGATCATAGTTACGCCTAGGTATAAAGACAAGTGTTGGAACAGTCTCTACAGATAAAAATTCAACAACGCGAACAATTTGGTCCAGCTTCAACAATATTGATTTATAGTGTTAATAAATTAATAGATTTTTTCATGTAGTTACAGTCTTTGGTTAGGATAGAAAAGATGAAAACTTAAATTTACAATATCACAAGCATAAATATTTTCGCAAATTCAGTCAAACTATAACATTTATATAAATAACCCTATCTATTTATAAGAAATATTCAACAATTTTTGTCGTTTAATAAACCTCCCACTTTGGCTCTACCATATCTGTGCATGCAATATATCAGTCAGACAAATGCTACGGTAAACGCAAATGTAGAGAAGTTTATTAAGCTATTTTTATTTTATTATTACGATTACAATAACATTAATATGTTATACCAACTTTATTTGATCTGAAGAGTACAATATATATAATTAACTAGATGTGACACATTCACATACGGACTTAACACGACAGTCTTGCAATCGTTTAATAAGTCGCAGACCGTGATTATAGATTCACACCTAGTGTAATTCCTTTTTTTCTTTTGGGTAAATAATATTCCACTGAACAAGGCCTGAACATGGCAATTTAAAATCTCCACGACAAAGGGCTCCAATGCACCAAGTACTATGCGAAGATCGTACAGTAATGTACACCGTTAACTTGTCAACTACTTAATATACGTACTTTTTTAATACTTTTAGGCATTCTTCGCATACATTTAAAACACCTTATTCTAGGTAAAAGTTACTTCTAAATTTTTTCATATCTTAATTTTTTTTTATTTTTTTTTGTTTTGGTAAAGACATGAAAAAATATAGAATACCCGACGGCACTACAAATGAGCTTATGGCATCCATAGCCTATAATACGTTAAGATTATTGACCTCATCTAAATTAACTAACGCAACACTACGAAGATCACAATACAAAACCAAATGAAATCAAACACTTGATTAATAAAAATGCTCGTAACCATTTCCAGTTACCTTTTATCTACATATATTTCTACCACCATCCCCTCTCCACCAAAATCCAAACTGTAGAAAACATAAAATGGAGGCGCACCAAAGATAAAAAATATTTAAGAACTATTAAATTTACCCTCAACATGTAAATAAACAAATAGATACTCCTATAGGATTTCACCAAATAGACATCAACACTATTTTAATTATAAAATACATACTATTCTCTCTAACGTGAAACCTATAAGTAATTATTGTCGAGATTTACATTTTATGAATCAGTGCACATAAAATTATACATATTATCTTTCCAAGTCCAAAAATTTCTACTCAGTTTTGTTTACTTGGATGGTGTCATAAAGAAGAAAAAATTGGAGCAACTCGCAGTTGATTCAAAGTTTTCCTAATACAAAAATATTGTATTGGATGTTATTTGGAAGAGGGGTAGTAGTAGAGCACCGCGCAGCCGGGCAGCTGCCAACGCGACGCGTGCAGCTCGATCAGTTGCAGCAGCGTGCGGCGGATGGAGGGCGCAGAAGCAGAGTTGATAAAGGCGTCACGCACGGCCGACAGCAGGCGCTCCAGATCGCCAGGTAGCTGCGTCTCCAGGTCCCTACCAATGTACGTCAACACGAAGAACAGGTTCTCCGTCTGGAACATTCAAGATTTTGATTATGGAATTAGTTCTATTGTTCGAGCGCTACGCAATCGAACAGCTCAGCGATTTCATATTTCATTATATTGTAATAATATATATTTAGTTAGTACTAATCCGAGGTGGAGTACAAAACCAACACACCCCTTTTTACACCTATAATATCTTGAAAATTACTAAAACATACTTTAATTTTTTTATGGCAGCAAGATGATATGTGCAGGATTAACATAAGTCTAATAAAAGGTCTAAACAAAAACAATAAGCTACGTTCACAATACATAGCCAAAAAGATATTATTTGTAGGGATACACATCTTGGAGGACACGGTGCTGTGGACACGACACAACACACGCGCGAAGAGTGGCCGGCTTGGGTGGTCCCCGGCCATGTCCATAATCTTGGATTGTCTCCAGACCTGTCACTTCCTACCATGATAACTGCCATGGTGGAGAGTGACGAGGCCTGGAGAGCTGTCGCGACCTTCAGTGACACAGTCATGTCGCTGAAGGAGCCACCGCACGAGGCGGCGCTCGAGGAGGCACTGGGCGGCGTCGGCTAGCACACGAAGTTGCGCTGGGGCACATACCGCTACTATGAGGGGTTGTGGACGGGGCATCGGGGGGTGACCATCCCGCACTAGGCCCCCGAGCTTTTATATAGTTAAAATATGTAATATGTGTTGAACCTATATTATAAAATAGCTAAAGATTTGAACATGCTAGGGGTGAAAATGTTTAAATTTCAAATACATATGATTGGTATGTAAAAAATATTTATAGCTTGACAGATATAATATAATACATAAAATAATGATGTAACTTAAGGGCCTCACACACCAAGATTTTTAAACGCACCGTCGGTTGTAGAAACGTCGTCGGCGCGATTTTATCCTATAGAGCAGTTTGTTTACGTTTGTATCAATACAAACGCGCGCACTTGAACTTAGCACTGTATTTTGACGAGGCGATTCCGGTTTAAGAATCGCAAGAAGTTCTTCAAATTATAAATACGACTTTCGTTAACGATTTGTGATAACATAACCTTCTCTCGCTTTGTAGGTCACATATGAAGAGATAAGACAAGATTTTTAATGTATAATACACATCCATGACCCAGAAACACAGAAAACTTTGTTCCCTGGTGAGATTCGAACCCGCTATCTCCAGCTTGAGCACCATCACGCTAACCATTGGGCCAGAGGTCATCAAACTTCAACTTACATCCCCAGGCGATGGCACGGGCTGGCGGATGCAGTCTTCGCAGCACTTGCAGATAAGCGCTAGTAGCACGTGCCCGGGCTGCGCACTAGCCCCGCGTCGCTGGATGGCGCGCCGCCGCAGCTGGCAGTACATCTCCAACAGAAACGATAGGAATGCCATGAGCCGCGGCCGCCCGCCTGACACCACCGCGCCAAGCAGCTGGAAGTTTAATGAAATCATAAGTGATTTTTTATATATTTTAGTAACGATCACACCACGTTAACCTAGCCCCGTGGTAATTTCAAAACAACTTGTGTTAGGGATACTAGGATCGGAAATAAATTTAAGATATTTCTATAAATACATATACACCTCCGTGACTCGGTACAGACATCTATATTCATTATACAAATTATCTACACTAGGCGGGATTCAAACCCGCGACGGCTGCGTAAGGTGTTTAGTAGCCTGTACCTCTACCATGAGTTTTTTACAAGCGCAAATGACATAAATATAGTAGTTACGTAAAACGCAACACGAATAGAAAACTAAGGTATGGTATAGTTTTCGATTCGTGTTGCGCTACTATAGTTATGTCATGTGCGAACTCATGGTAGAGGTACTGATCACAGGACCAGTCAGCCGTCAAATTATAGAACGTTAGTAAACTAGGATAAGTTATTTAAATTTGAAAATTGCTTAGTCGTTTATTCAAATTATTGAACATGTATTTATATTTTATTTGAACACATACTTATTCAAAATTTAGCCTAACGCAAAATAGGTAACATATTGATAACGTGTTTCAGCATAATATAGCCCACTATTCTACTTATAAAGTATTTTAGACACTGGACTTAATTATTCCTATATTACGTATAATAATATGAACCCTTATAATATCTCTTCCACAAAATAAGATGAGGTGTTTTAGGCCATAGTTCACCGATGCGCTGGACCAATGAGGTTGGTGAACTTCACACACCTTCAAAGACTTCTTTCATCACATTCTTATCAGGCACGTAGGTTTCCTCACGGTGTTTTCCTTCACCGGCGAGCAAGCGATGTTCTCAGTTTCAGGTGAGTTGAGAATTTTGAAAAACTCATTTCATGGCACCAGTCAGGATCGAACCCGGACCTCTCACTCAAGAGCTCGAGCTCATACCCACTAGATCATTGTCACTCGCGTCTTTTTATTTATTATCACGTAAAACTTTTAAATAGCTGTAACTCGTATACGAAAAAATATGTAACCTTCTTTTTGAACTCTGCTAAAATATAGATTATAGCCTATGTCATCCGCTTCATAGTAGATAATTCTAGGACAATTCATTCTCCTAAATCGGATTAGTAGTTTAGGCGCTAGGGTGAAACACGTTAGTACAAGTAATAATAATAATAATGTGATTTATTTTGTACCATAAAATTATTAACAGGTAACAACATAAACTTATGACTAGGAGTACTCCAAAAATGGCGGTCTTACCGCTTTAATCGGTCTCTACCAGACAACCATTAAAAATGATAACAGCGTTAGAAAACGTAGGAGTCGGCACAAGCATTCATCGTTAAAAAAAATAGGTTATTTTTGTTAAGTTATAAATACCATATAATACATACGAATAAATTAACGAGATAGATCTATAATAAGAGTACTTGTATGATATTATAAAATAAATACATATATACATACTATTAGAGCTATATTAATAAATAATATGATACAATAACCCTTAAAATAATAATCCCTCTTTTCGGTTTTGCCAAAATTGATTCGTTTTTGTCTGGTAGTTTACCGTTAAAACGACACATATAAATGTACGATTGAATTTTTGACGTGACAAAGTCTTATAATTCGATGGAGCCGGCTGCACGCACGAAAAAACATGACTCATGCGGCGTTACCTCGCTCTGAGACGTTCCATTTTCTTATGACGTTGTCACGTTCAACTATCGTCAGTAAACCTACTTTACAGACAACCGATTTTTTTTATGTTAGTTGGATAGGCACCGGTAAACAAATCTTGTATCCAACAAACCTTGTCCCGGTCTTGGTACCACTGCTGGCACGTGTTGAGCAGAGACTCGAGGAAGGTCTCGGTCTGCTCGCGCTCCACCACTGCGATGCAGCGTCGCGCCGCCGGCAGCGCGTACCGCGGCGACTCCACCGCGCGTGCCACCAGGTGTCCCACCGCGTCCATAAGGGTGCGGGCGCACACCGCGTTCGGATCTAACAAACACCTCATATCAAAACGTCGAATAAGATTTAAGCAACGGTGCAAGTGCATGATCTATAGCGACAAGGTAAAGTTAATGTGTATTTTACAGTAAGAAGTTCTACTGTGTGAGATTCTGTAGGCTTCGTGGAGGATAGCCGGCCAGTAGTAGAAATTTAGCTCCTTTTTAAAAACTTAATTCCATAGTTTGTTCTCTATACCATTGAGTGTTGATAATTTTTAAAGACAAGTGTAAGCTGATTTTGTCGTCACAAGCCCGTCGTTTTTTTTTGCTAACCATTTCAAAATGTTGGGAGTCCAAAAAATATCAAATATTCTAATTGTATTCAAATAAATTAATTCTTGTTTTCGGCAGAACGAAGTCTACTTATTAGTAATTATTCTTGACATAGACGAATATTTTCTTTGGTGTGTAGTCCTTTAAAGCGTAGGTACTTTATCTTATATAGCAACAAAATCCACACATCTGTACATATTATAAATCTATAGACGTATGTCTGTCTGACCGTTAGTTCACTCGAGTTCTCGAGTATCACTCGATAGCTATGTCTGATTTTTTTATCAGCCAGGATACACAACTTTTTATAAAATTTACAAAACTGCATATAAAATATACTTAATAAATTAAATATGTAGTAGTAAAGCATATTTACAAAATGCAATAAAATCCTACCGTTACAATATAAAATAATCGAAATCAGGAGCATGCAGTAAACCACATCCAACCTCAACACCACCGCATCACCAGTTCCCGTGCCTCTGTGCTGGATAACGACAAATTAAAGTTACACACCATTACTCTCACCTTCCAGAGCCTTGTCAATACACTCTTGGATCTCTGGGGGGAAATTGCCCAAATCGCCAGCATCTGCTGCCAAGCCCAACGCAGCCATTCCACTGGCTAGAGCATCAGCTGATGTCAGAGATTTGGACCGTTTCAATCCAGGCGTGAATGACTGTGGTCTAATGCTTTTTCCATTGCCATTAGTCAACGAAGAGGGCGGAGACTTTTTCTTTTCAGAGATGATTTGCTGCGGTTGAAGTTTGAAGTGCACCCGGGGGCCAGACTAAAAGTAAAAGAGAAAAACAAAAATGAATATCGTTCATGTTTAACTTCGTAAGCAATAAAGACGTCGTATAGTTTATTTTAAGTCCCGACACATAAATGACCCTTTCATTATAAGTTTGACAGCTATATATGTATGTCTGTTGCGCTGTAACACCTGAACTTGAACATATAGAACAATATATTTGAGATCAGGATTCTAACGGTGGTTCTTATATTATGTATGTTTTATAAAAATCCTTTCAACAGTTTGAAGATGATCAGCTTTTTTATCATCGTGTTGGGGGGTTTTTTTTTGTCAAGAATAGTCTTTTTAATACATTCGATTTATGAAAACTCAGTTTCATATATCAAATGGATAATTGACCTAAACTATATAATAAAGTGAACGTTTCTAGAAAATGATGTGCCAGAAAATTTAAGGTTTTCGATGTAGCTGCTAAGGCCATTAGGTCAATAACCCATTCGATTTATTAAACTTAATTTTGTCAGCTGAAGGAGCATTTGAAATCAATTACCGTCGCGTGTGGTACATTGCCACTGGAGGCGCTGGCCAGGATGGCGTGGGGCGGCATCACGGACCGGTAGTGCGGAGGCACCTGCGCGTGTAGCACAGCAGAGCGCGAGTGTTGTAGGCCCACGCTCGTGTATCCCACGCCTACTGCTGACCTGAAATTGAAACAAGACAGTCAATAAAATTGTCAATTGGTTTATTTAATGAGTTCTACAATATTTTTAATCTGTAATTGATACTTGTACTTGTACAAAAATTATGGAGGGTACAGACAAAGAGGATGATCTCATGGGCCGAAAGTAATAACGGAAAAACTACGAAATGAACATAGTTGTTGTAATGACTAAAACGTATTTTAAAATGTTTTAGCATATGTTGTAAAATTTTTAAATAATTATTAGTGATTTTATCGTGGTGATTTTATTGAGCGATGGTGGTCTAGTAGTTATGAGCTCGGCCTCTCGAGTGAAAGGTCTAGATTCGATCCCGACCCTTGTGGTGCCTTGAAATGGGTTTTTCAAAACTTTTACGTACACCTGAACATAAGACCATCACTTGCTCACCGGTGAAGAAAAACATCGTTAGGATACCTGCATGCCTGATAAGATTAAAATAAAAATTTGTTTATTTGCTTGTTGCAAACTGTAGTAACAGTGGTGCCAGTAATAGTTCAGGATCATGTTTCACACTCGAGGGAGGGGTGCCAATATTTTAGTAATATTAATCAAAAGTAAGCAAAGTAAAAGTTTCTGAAGGTGTGTGAAGTTCACCATCTCGCATTGGGCCAGCGCACCGGTGAATTATGGCCCAACACCCTCTTCTCCTAATTTCGAAGAAGAGACCCGTGCCCAGCAGTGGGATATTTAATGGTTGATATTTATTGTGATAGTTATAGTTAGTTAACGTTATCGCTGAATATTCAAACTATATTATATAATAATATAAAGACAATGTTATGTACAATATAAATGACGTCCAAAAAACTACAATATGAACATAGTTGTTGTAATGACTAAAGTAGTTTTTACGATATTTTTACGCATACTTTTCACACACAGTGATTGAGCTTTGCAAATTTACCCACCCCATCCAATGATTTTCGAAATCTAAATGACCTTAATCGATAGGTCTACGTTAGATTCGTATAGATAGACTATAGAGTATAGACAGATAGGTCCATCAATTTTTTTGTTCTATAGCCGACTCGATGATCCTTCTTGTCTCTACCCTCCAAAGAAAAATCAATGCAGACAGCAGTCCGTCAATTTGACTTTGAAGTTTCCGTTCAATCACGGTTCGAACTGTCTAACATAGGGATGGCGATTCTTTCCAAAAAAGATCGATTTTTGAATCGATTCGAATCGTAACATGATGAATCGATTCATAAAAAAATCGAGGTCTAAAAGATCGATTTCGAAAAAATCGATTTTTTTCAAATTTGTATTTACAATGTAAATATAAATTCAATTTATGAAAAACAAGAATGATACCATAATAAACAATCTCTGGTATCTCTTATCAGTAAAATCAGGGATTTTTCAGTTCAGGGAAATCGATAATAAAAATTATTTTTATTACCATATCAAAATATCAGATCAGGTATAAAAGAAGACATTTATTTTCTAAATGTATTTGTTACATTAAAAAGTTAAGAAAATAGATAATATTATAGCTTAATGGTTCCCAATGCTTCATATTATCTAAGCTCTTTAAAAACAACAATCTGTCAAGTCTACTGGGATTTAATCATAATCAGTAGTGATGGCAAATAATGGCAATAATAATAATATTGTTTTACTACAATAAATTATCCTGTTGTGTTATGTCTGCTGTCTGTTATTTATGATATTATATAGACTAATATAGACTGTCTTATTTAGTTGTTACTGTTAGCTAACAGACGTCGACGCTATAGGTAACACGCATGAATTGTATATGTCGATTTAACACTTCTCCGGAATAGAAAAAATCGAATGTCGATTTTCAAGGGTAAAATATCGATTCACTGAATCGATTCAGTACAACATATCGATTTAAAAAATCGATTTATTTGGTCCGTGGAATCGATTCTTCGATTAATCGATTTCAGATCGCCAACCCTAGTCTAACATATTATTTATTATTTGTTTACGTCGTGAATTCACAATTCAGGGTCTTTAATGTTAGTAAGCTCTTATTTTCAAAATTCTTTGAAAAATTCATGAAATTAGTGAACAATACTTTAACTATAAGCGGTATCTATTCCGATAGACATCAAGTGTAGACCTACATCGACGCAACGGTAAGAAATAATAAAAACCCTTACCTATTTTAAAGTTACAACGATAATATAAAAACAATCAAATAAAAACAATGTATGGGAATAAATTAAATTTACATAGGCGAAACGAATCACTGCTATTCCTAATTAGCATAATGGTTCTAGAATATGTATTTATTACTTATTAGTTAGAAGCTGTTGCCCACAGCTTCGCTCGCGTTAACTTGCTTAACTTCACACCTGTTAGTCACAGCGTGGTGTTATATAGATTTCCTCGATAATTGGGCTATCTAACACTAAAAGAATCTTTCAAATCGGACCAGTAGTTCCTGATATTAGCGTGTTCAAACAAAATCTCTTCAGCTTTATATTATTAGTATAGAATTATATGTTTTGCGTATAAAATTGACAACTGTACTTAATGAATTAAAAAATGTACACTTATATTTTCTAATAATTAAAGCAGGTAGAGAGTGTGAGATAATATAAATTTTAATTGATTTAGTTGTCCGGTGAATGTTATAATAGAAAAATAACAAAAAGATTCCTGCACATTAAATAGGCACAGGCTGTAGCTGTATAGCCAACAGATATATTATGTTTCTAACAAACTAACAAGAATTTTGTATATTTTATACTTTGCTAGGATTGTCACCTGTAGGGCTAGCATGCATGCACGACAAAATTTTGTCTACCCCTTTTCTCGTATTATTTCATATAGTTAATACAAGAACAAAATTTTGTCATGCGCGCATGCTAGCCCTACTGGTGCTACCATGAAAGACAAAACAACAAGTGTCAGATAGACTGTTGAACATTGAACATGAGAAATGTCATATCAAAACGAGTGATGTTTCTATATCATATTAAAACCTCTTTTCTTATAATAGTATGCTACAATACAGTATTTTTGTTACAGAAGCCCAACTGCAGTTATGAATATATCTAATATTCCAATAAAGTATCCTGACAATGTCATATGGACCTTCACATATAATAAAACTAGCGGGTAAATATTTTTCTTTAATGTTACTTGGATAGGCAACCTTGTGGATATGTTACCTGTTAGTAATCAGGCAGCAACACCATTCAACATAAACTAGCTCATCTGGGACTAACCCAAGTAATTTAAGTAGTGCCTATCTTTATTCAATAACTCTTGATGCCAGTAACTCAGTACAAAAACTACTAGTGATTTTATATCATTTACCTGGTTTCCTTATGCACACACACAGAAAATTAAACATGCAATTGTGTTTATGTCTTATTATTTAAGGGTGGGGACACGCGAGGCCAGACGGGTGATCGGTCCTCATTAACGGGACCATTTCACCCAAAGTGTGTGAAATGGTCCCGTGTGTTTATGTCTTGGTATAAAATACTAGCTGTTGCCCGCAGCTTCGCCCGCTTTAACTTACTCAACTTAACAACTGTTAGGCACAGCGTAATGTTATATAGCCTATAGCAAGACTGGGGTGGTACCTCTCGCTCACATTATATCGGCGTCGAGTGATAGCTATGCTGTGTTTCATGCGGTTTATGAGTTTCCGGTGGCCCATTGGGGGGATAGGGAGAAGGAAGGCAATGCATCAGCATGACATTTGGTTGTGTGGATGTCTATGGGCGTCGGTAGTCACCATAAGGCTCCAACTGCTCAGTTACCTCCTTATGACGTAAAAAAAGTATAAACATTATCAATGCATATAGTAACTCACAATGAAAGAAAGAAAGAAAGAAAATATACTTTATTGTGTACATAAGAATACTGTAATTAATACTGTAAATTACATTTAATAAAATGTACACAAAAGGCGGCCTTATCGCTAAGGTAGCGATTTCTACCCAATGAGCAAACAAAACCATTTTTTTAAGAATGTTTTGTTTTAGGACTACTTGTGTCTATTTATTTCCATTTAATAGTCCCATAGTAATAGCACTTATAGGTATGAATGATTCTGCGTTGAACCTATAAATGCTAATACAATCTGCTTTTTCTGTATGTTGAAATATATGTTATACGAAGCACTCGTCTAATAAAATGGCCGACGTCAAGTCTTGCAAAACTAATTGCGGTATCATGCAGCATTGCCCGCTCAAACAATGGCTATCATTGTATCATGTATGCCAAGCACAACTTCACACCCGTTATGGGCGTCGAATCCTTCGCGTTAGCAATGCCGTACACGTCGTCGACTATTTCGGCTTCAACGAAATTATTCCTGAATAATTTATTACTCATTTAATCATACTTATTATTACATATTCCAATTAAACTTCGTCTATCGAATATACTAAGTCTATCTGACCGGACATAGCATTCATATCTTCCAATGTTATTTCTGATACTACAGCTACACGGAATGTCGCCCGATGCATATGATGTATTAGTAATTAGACCCTCGTTACTACATAGCTGACCAAGCAGCGAGACCAATATACCTATAGGATTGCTAGACAATCTTATTGATATCAAAGTTGACTATCCACTGAGTTTGAATCGCCAGTTATTATCAGTGTGGTAAATGAGAAACCGAAAGTACTCAATTTGTCGTTCAATAAGATACTTCTTAAGGTTGAACTAGTCGATGTCGCGAACTCTAACAAAATGATTGCTATTTCACCTGACATAGTGCGCAAACATGTGTGCTAGAATGCAATGCACAATGATTCATTTCGAAAATGTCCTTTTAGCAAAACAGTTATTATAGAAAAACTAATAAGTGTATCTTTTCAAAATAAATTTATTTTATCTATTGAATAACTAAACTATATCTGTGCGGGCTTTATTTTTGAGCTTTCTTGCTCGGTATACTATTCATTTACGCCCAAAGTTGGGCTAAAATCAGCGTTGAAATTCTAAAGTTTAGAAGCTTGTATTTTTTTAATGTATATTTTTTTTACGATTTTGGGTACATACACACATAGATAACGACGAGATTTTATAATATACTTTCATGGTTAACGTCAAACATTGTAGTAATTACTGTTCTGCGTTTGTATGGAAAGATGAGCGACTTGTGTAACCTTAAGGTTCTGCACCCAAAGGGTAAAATGTGACCCTATTACTAAGAGACTGCGTCCGTCTGCCATCAAGCTGTATATCATGAACCGTGATAGACAGTTCAAATTTTCAATGATGATGTATTTATGTTATAAATAAATATTTAAGGGGAGCCCCATACAACAGACATGATTTTTTTGCCGTTTTATAGACTCGCACTTGGCCGGTTTTTAAAGTTGGATATATATTTTTTAAATATAGTCACCCTATCACTCAAACCAGCGCAATGAGTCGAACGAGGACAAGTGGCTTGTCCTGTCTGCTACTCATATTTAAATTCCACATTCCAACTAACTCGCTACAACTGCATTTAGCAAAGGAATTACGAATATAGGAATAATGGCTCTTCACTATCGTTCCCTTGTAAGGCTTTTAACGACACAAGACCTGAGGTGTGACTAGACTGAATAAATCCTTCACATAACAGATTACAGAAGCACGACTATAATCTAAAACCGATATGATTAAATATGCTTCACTGGATACCTAGTCAAAAGGTCGAACATTTACGGATCCATATGACGCGTACATGGGAAGAAAAAATAAGAATAACTATTACTATTGGGACCATCGGAAACCAGAACCTAGAGACCGCGTATTTTCACAAAGGTTCGACATTAGACCACAACCATGTTATAGTTGAAAGAGGACATGTTACGGTTGTATTTCAGTGAACCAGGGTTATCAAGCTTGTCAAGATTGTGGCGCAGCCTTGGACTCGGCCCAGCACACCCTCGAGGTGTGCCCGAGATCACTTCGCTGGACGGGCTGTATCGCGGTCTGACATGAGTCATCGGAGGGGACTTGTCTCTACCGAGCATCATCATCGCGATGCTCGGTGACGACGTGTGCTGGACGGAAATGGGCCCCTTCTGTGAGACAGTAATATCCCAGAAGGAGGTCGACGAGCGTGTGAGAGAGGAGGCCGCCGACAAGGCATCCCCCTGGTGACGAACGGGAATGCATAGGAGGCTCTACTTAATGCGCCTCTAGTAAGACCGCCTGTGTTCGTGTCGGATTCAGGATGGGAACCTGGGCCCACTATGGCACGACGTCGTGGGGACTGCTTATTAGCGGGGCAGTCCCTTATACACCGAGAAGTAGTCTGGCCTTTCGCCAGGGCCAGTCTGTCGCTCCGGTACCCTCAAAAAGAGGCTGAAGGCCCTCGCAGTGGTTTTAGTTTGGGTAGTACCTACACTGCCCAAATGTGTGTGTCCCACATTGGTCCAGGAGCCTTACCCGAGGTAACCTAGATACATGCATAAATGCATTTCCCTGCGTCAACAATAAAAAAGGGTTATCAAGCTAGTTTCTAATTCCCAATGGTCAGTACCTTGCCCTTGAACAACTATACAAAACACTTCTAGAGCTCGTGTACCATTATGCAGCCCCACGACCAAATATTGCAACTATTGCACGCTACATCTGAGACGTCGCGGCCATGACAGTCTTGAGGGAAATGCGACACCCTGGATCAAATCACCGCCGCCGCCGCCAAGCCGCCTTAGTTTTACAACTACATCGTACATAGTACAATCAGTTTGTTTGAGGATTCCCTCGCTAGAGTATTTTAATATAAATAAGATAACCCAGATATCACCAAAGATATCGTCAAAGTCATCATATAAAGTTAGTACATCGTGTATAGTTTGCTCAAACACCGAATCTGTCCAACTTTATCCTCTATTCCGATTCGATCCAACAACAGGTTGTAACTCCTAAAAAAGGGCAAGATAAACATCGCAATTACTGACCACGACGAATTGTCTGGTGATGTTTCAACAAGAGCTACACCTGGCAAAAATATTCAAAGGCGATGTTGAAACACCATGTGACTTCATATGTTAACTTTCTCTCTTTGGGTACATTATCACTGCGTGTCATTGGCTATAAAAATAATCATCGTCACCCCGGAAAATCATTTAAATCTAAGCTAACGGGAGCAAAACTAGGCAACAGATATTACGATATATATGCACATTAAACAGCTCTTACACCACTTAAGAGCCTGGTTAATCCGCACCGTGGAATGAGCAACGCCAGCCGCTTCCTGACCATCAAATTGGATAATTTTCATATGTATACGTTTCCCAATCAACTCCCGCATGACTCAGTCAACGTGGGAGGGAACATGACCAGTCCATACATGCTCCCTCATCACACTTGCAGGAGCTTCATCACCGCTTATCATCATACATGTTTGATGTTGATGTTATCATCATACATGTTAGATGTTGATGTTATCATCATACAGTACTTCAATTTTATTTATTTGTATAGATATTCTTGGACCATCCATCTAGGGTTCCCTATATGACGACTAACTTCAACTTTACGGGGATATCAGTAGCCCGTGTCCAATAATCTGAACGGGCTGGTTTTTTGATTACTTGTTAATTGTCAAATCGGTAGATGATCCACCTCAAGGACTTAACTTTGTCGATTATACGACCAAAGATAATACCTTCTCTACCTCCTCCCACAAGTACGAAATTATAAAGTAGAAACTTAACTAATTAACTACTAAATAATTTCCGATTTTTTATTTTCAATAATAAATAAAAAAATCTAACTTATGATCGTTATAAAGCAAAAACATCTAAGGCTATTTGGCCAGAAATAGTCAAAAACCGAGATCGACCAAGACAACATTGTCCTGTAAATAAACGTACCTACGTATTTTGCGACGCAGGTACCTTCTTACCAAAATCCAAATTATATACAAATGAAAAATGTCAAAAACACAAACGTGAGTAACAGGCAAAAAAAAAACGCTCAATCACCGGTGACTCAGATCTGTGTGAACAAATATAACATGGTGCTTCATAAGCGGCCTCGAGTTCCCAGATCGGCGACACATCAAGCGAGCTGCTAGCAAGATCGTTAGGATCTGCGGCAGCAGTTAAAAACCTATTTCACTAATTAAGACGAGTCTATTTGCCATGGAAAAGTTAAGAGCTATGAGATACATATCTTTTTATGTAGAGCTCACATTTATAATGTGATAATTATAAACGAACATTATCTTTTTATCGTCTTAAATATTCTAATTTAATTTTTAATAGGACAATTTTCTTTAAACTCCAGCTGCAAGTACTTTAATGTTGTATCAAAATCAGTCTCCGTTTTAGCATAATAGTGTCACAAACATTAATTTAATATTGTTATGAAAACCAATAGCAGAAAGGAACTAACAATAAACAAACACACTGAAACGGTGAGATTCTCAAGTGAGATCTAAAGATTAAAATGTATATGTAGGTTCAAAATTTAAATAAAAAATACAATTTGATGTATGTATACATTTTTTATACTGGTACTATCTTGATTATAATTCAGTGCAATACTAAGGCATTTACACTGTCATATTAATCGTATAATAGAACCTTGGGTTCCATTCTAATGTACCACCGAATACGATTGCCAACCTGCTATCTCAACATGGCCGCTATACCCTATAAGCAAATTCCCCTCATATCGCCGACAACATTTGACCACAAATACCTGGGAGAGGGCGCCGAATCTTTTGGCCTATAGGTTCCCATAAAGTAAGTTGTGGTACAATTAACATATTATTTTAAATTGACGTTATTATTTTCACTATAACGGGATATTTACCATGTTTTTTCCTTTTACTTCATAATTTTAACAATTTCCATATAAATTCAAAAGGCCATTCACTGTTCTTATAAGTATGAAAAATAAATTTTAAATGCCCAAAATATTACGAATACATTTTTTTATAAATATCGTTCGAGCAAGACAAAGGCCAACGGCCTGTTCGTAAACAACTCCCAACCGGAAATTCCGCATCCCTTTACACTAATTATTATAAACTACACCACTGTCATATCGCCCTTCTAATCCCCCATTGCTTTAACATCAACGGTATTTTAAAAAAGCTAATCTCCGATTTAAAACGTATCGGTATAGAATTTGTGAACAATGTAAGTAAAGTTTTTGTGAATATTTTTTCATCTGCTTGGTATCGCGGCCAATGACACGACGGTATATTTGAATTCCTAAAAGCGGAAGGCAGTCATAATCTAACTTGTGTTCAAACCAGAAACAATTTATGGTATGATATGTTGTATTTGGCATGTATATTACTTTACGAGGAACGCTCTTAAAAGCATATTGACCTACATGTTGACCTTAAACCAGTTCCGCTCTTAGTCCAATATGACATTAACTCTTGTGGAATCTGGTAAACGTAAACTCAACTCAACAAAAACAAGAGTACATTAACACTGACTAATCAAAATTGTGTTTTTTTGTTCTGACATCACCAAACTCATCTGCCACCTTCATAAAAACTTACATGTCGGACGTACTAAATCTTCCTCGCACCATTTTCTCAAACGCTTATCACTCCGATAAAATAGTATTTATTCAACAACGATTTACATGGCGACAAACAAATCCCTGTACACACAATGTCACACTTTGCTTTCATCCGTTTTTGACGATCTTAGACGAGTTCATGTATTTGTGGCACTCAAAAATGAACTGCACAAGCAAACCTCCACAAATCTTTAGTATTGTGGTTAGTTTTTCGTATTTTCGTTCGGGAGCGTTCTCGTTTCGTCTTTGTTTTGTGTCGTCGTCTGGCGTGCGCGTGCGCACCCCGCGTACTTTCGACGCGTACTCACGTCACAAGCGACGGTGGCAAAATGATAACAAATCCACAATTGATACTACGCACTTCATGAATGCAGCCGTAAGCCGCTCCGAAGGTTTCCAGTTCAAATCTGCTGGCACCGCGCCAACTACGCTATCCACGATATTACTTCTACCTGTATTTGGAACGTCTCGAAATAATTCGTTAATTTATTGTATAATAAATAATATATTATGTTTTAAACACTAAATGTATCGCCTACCCAAAAATTTTAAATTTAAAATTTGTTTATGCTATTCTAAAATGTAAACGGATTGCGAGAAAGATTTACTTTCGGAGATATGCCAACAAAAAACATTTGTGGTTGTAAATATTCACCAAAAAATATTAATTTACCTAAAGTGTGTCTTACACATGAACATGTGTGAGTAATACTCCATCTTGGTTATATTTAGAAGTGCCACTATTCAATCTCCTTTAAAACTATCTTAATACTAAGACTCATTTTCTATTATACGATTATAAACAGGCCCATCTTTTCTACTTGGCACTCTGGCCAAGTGCCGAGGGTCCCGCGATTAATTAGGCCCCATAATTCCTATCAGCCTTTTATCAAAAACCTTATTGTTATCCCCCATCATAGATCCCAGGGCTCCAAATAAGTTAAAGGGGGCATTGATTACAAACAAACTTCTGCTTTATTCGCGTACCTATTACTACTCAGTAACTTCTACAACAACCTATTCCCATATCTCTTACAAACATTAATGGAGCTAGAAGACAGTTGTCTCTTTAACCTCTCTTTTGTTTTAGAAGCGTTATGTCGACGTCGTCTACAATTTGTATCATTTCTTCTTTTTGTATCTTCTTACTAGTATTTTTGAAAACTTAAGTCTTCGATTCCGATTCACTTTAGAGCGATTACTATGCGATGTCAAGGTTATGGCGACCAATCATGGCTGGGAGCGAGCACGTCCAAAACATTACGTCACTTACAGAATATCATTTCCGTCCTTACGTAGGGTCTATTCTGGGAGGCTGGTACGTCACACTCATTAGGGCTGTAGTGCCTTTTGGTGTTTGTAGCGTTGATTACAAATACAATACTATGTTAAGACTAGGGCAGAGAGTGCTGACACCGAGATTTTCGACAACCGTTTCAAATTCTCTAAGCGTGCTGTTCTGGCTTTTTTGCTTGACCAACAACTTCGTCTACCTAACCGCGGCCTCCACTCTTGAACCCTATTGACCCATCGGTCATTCGGGGACGGATAAAGGCAGTGATGATAAAATGCATATGTGAATACTCTCGGCCCTGGATGGGACCCCAGGAGTTGGACCTGACACAAATGAACATTAAGCATATTATTGGGTTCAGAATATATGACGTTTTCACACTGTTTCGCAATCGCATTGATTCGCAATTCTTTATTATTAAAATTCCTTACTGTAATTCTCATTACATGTAGTCATTTTGTTTTTATCAGTTAATATCACAACTAGGAACTAACCGAGAACTTACTAAATTTAAAAAAACAGCAAAATCGTGTGTATTTATCGTTTTAGGTTTAGTTTTGTAAGGTGATCGTGATCAGTATTTAATTAATAATATATTGAATTTATATTAAAGATCGCATTTAGATATATCCGGATTAGATTAACATTTGGATTGTTTTTTATAATTGCAGTAACAATAATAACTAAATCATAGCAATAATTGTAAAACATAGTAAAATATGAATAATAAACACGAACAATTCTTCTACTCGGTCGATCATGACTATCTATGAAAAAGAAATTTCCTTTTCCGTTTAAATCCTGTGGCAAAAATGCGTAATAAGACGCGTTTAAAAAAAGTATAAACGTCACTAACCTATTATGCAGATCCGCTGGCTTGGCCATAGTGAACTCCTTGGCGTGGACGTTGAGCTTGTTGGCGGCCGGAGTGGCGGGCGTGCTGGCCGCCGTGGTGGTAGCCGTGCTGGTGGTGGTCGCCGCGGCGTCTGTGCGTACACCTGGTGGTCAACGTGGGTCGTCAAGAGAAGAGATGATAGGAAAGGTGAAATGAGTGAAACGTGATGACAGAAGTAGGCAACGATAGATAAGTGTTAGGTGGTGCGTATGAGTGTGACGTGACAGAGGACGGATGAGAACTGAAGGAATATTGTTAAGATTCGACATCGATGCTCTTAGCGACACCAGCGCCCTCACTGACAAAGGATTTCGTTCATACTTATCTTTAATTTATTTTGGACTGTATTTCTTACATATCCAATTGTTCTACAGTTAACTCGAATTCAGTAGTGTTACAGTATGAACGAAGTACTTCATAGCAATTATTAAATTATGAAAAGAATATAATTAGATATATAATTTCAGTAGTAAAACCACGTATAAGACAATATACACTACGAGAATTAATCTACACGTAATTCACATAATATGTTACCGACGCTGACTCACTAGCCAGTTAATCCACTTGATGCTAGTTACAATTGATTATGTTAATCTCCAATGTGTTAAAATAGCATGTTGCAGTGTAATGTATTTGAAAAGATAAGTTCCACTGAGCTTGTTCCGCCGGTTCTTCCCATGGAATCGCTAGATTCAATTGACATTCAAAAAAATACTTCGCTGGTACTATTTTGAATTAAAAAATAATAATTTTGAAAGTGGAAATATTTTTAACAATCTTTGGCATTTTGTAATACATCTTATAAGCTAAACCTTTTTGTACAGATATTACGTCGAATAAGAAGAAGGGTTCGAAGAAGGAGAGCGTCTACTTAAATTGGACCAATGACGAAATACCGACACATTGACAACGCCTCTACGTCTTTAAAAATTGTAACATTATTGGTGTTTTACTTCTCCAACTTCACCGAGCCTTAAAGGCCTAGATTGCTCAATGATGCTTTAATTTTAAATTAGACTGTTAAATAACTTAGATATCTTATGTTTAAAAGACTTCCATTTAGTAGCAAATAGCAATATAGAAAGATACTTCAACCTTTTAATACCTAAACTTATATATTTGTTTTACTTAAAGTACAGCACGCGTAATTATACTTGACCGGATTGAAGTTGGTTACAGACAGAGTATCGAGAATTTTTTGCGAAATGACTCGTAGCCAACTTCAGTCACGCCGAGTTTTATAGCGCGTAATGTACTTGGTAGAGTTCTAACTCTACTGTTGTATTATTTATTTATCTTCTACATTATACAATATTTTATCACAATTATATTAACTCTTGACTGAACCTAGTATTATTAAACCGTAAAGCTTTAATTATTTGTATTTTGAACCATCTAATTGTATTCGTGATGTATGTAATAAGTGTTAAAAAGTGTGTGGTAAAACACTATATGGCAAAGCTTTGTGTATTTTAACAGGCTATTTTTGATATCACATAATATAATATTATGTTTAAAAATGTTTAAACTCATGTAGGTTATTTTAACGATTAAAACGTTTAAGGTGGAGTATTTGATATTTCCCATGTTTTGATATTCATTCGTCAACGAATGCATTGTAATAGATGTGATTCTGTGAACAAGACATTCGTAGATACCGAAATAAGTGAAAAACATGGTATGTAATTATGTGGCTATTTTTCTAAAATTAGAATATGTATTTGAAATTCAATCTAAATTAAGCTAACTTCAATATAATAATAATAATATCTATGGACGCTTTCACACAACGTCAATCTGGTCCCGTGGGAAGTTCTCGAAGAACTTGTGTTACGGGTACCAGACAAGGGAAATATATTTACCTAATACTTTTATAATATACATATATTTAAGATTTTTATTATATAAAACACATATTTAATACACATCCATGACCCAGGAACACAGAAAATATTTTTTTTGTTCCTTGGCGGGATTCGAACCCGCAACCTCCGGACTTGAGCGCCAACGCGCTTACCACTGAGCCACAGAGGTCGTCAGCACCTATTTTTTTTTATTTTTTTATATCTATGGACGCTTTCACACCACGTCAATCTGGTCCCGTGGTAAGTTCTCGAGGAACTTGTGTTACGGGTACCAGGCAACGGAAATATATTTAATACTTTTATACTATACATATATTTAAGATTTTTATTATATAATACACATATTTAATACACATCCATGACCCAGGAACACAGAAAATATTTTTGTTCCCTGGCGGGATTCGAACCCGCAACCTCCGGGCTTGAGCGCCAACGCGCTTACCACTAAGCCACAGAGGTCGTCAAAACGTCGTCAACCTATATGGACTGTAAGTTTAATAATAAGTCATAGAAAATATTTCAAACGACAACTATCAAATACTAACTGCACCTTGGTTCTTCCTTGGGCTTATAATTATTAAATAATATTTATCAGTATATACTTGTAACTACGAATAAATAATAAGTCAGGAAATGTAACTGCGTTATAAAAATGACCCAACAAAAGTCGTGTCCAAGTAGGCGGGGCTTAAAAGTTAAAAGTCGTGCCCAGCGCGTCATCAGTCGGACATTTTTCTTGCAAGCGAACACACGTCAAACTTACGCATACGTTTTCGTTTTTTCATTATGAATTGCAGCTGTTAATCATCATGCCATCATTTGTACTGAAGTGATGCAGGAGCCATACAAAATCAAAACCTCCAGGGATTACTTTTCACTAGTAAATAGTAGTAAAATAATATTATATTCAAATACGTTAATGTAATAAGCAAACCGAGATGGTCAATACTATGCAAAATGAAGTCAGTCAATGTTTGAAACAATGTAGAAGGTATTTTATTTATTCTTCATGAAATAAATACCTAAGATGTTTATATTTTTATCATTATTTTAATGTATATCGATATAATTGAGGTATTTTAAAAATGATTGAGCATTCTGCTTGCTTTGTTTTCTTTTAGTATCCCAGTCGATCCAATTGGGCAAAATAAGTAGTTAGCTGCAATTTAGCTTGAAAGACAAGAGTATCCCGGGGCAGAGCCAAAGTCGGGCTGGACCTCGTGATCAGCCGCATAGAGAGGTTAGGGCTTCGGGTTAGAGTTGAGAAGACCAAAGTCCTTCTCTTCCGCGGGACCGGCCGTAAAGGACACCCTCCGGGAGCTACCCTCCAGATCCGAGGGGGGAGGGTCAGTATGAGCCCCCATATCAAGGGATGGAGACGGAGGGTGGACCTTCGGCCCACATTTGTCAATATTGGGATTGAAGGTCGTGAAGGCGGCAAGTGCGCTGGGCAGACTCCTCCCGAACCTCGAAGGAACCAGCGCCGCCTGCAAACAGCTATACTCCAGAGTATGGCGATGTTTGGTGCATCCATTTGGGCGGGTCACCTTACCGCGAGGGATAAGACCCAGCTGGTACCGTACAGTATCGTGGGTGACAGCCACTGACCTAGCCAGTGACCCCCCGTGGGAAGTTGTGGCGGAGGTTCTTGCCGAGACGCATTCATATGTCTCGGTTAGGAGGGCTCCCGGCGAGAACCTAACGTTTTACGAGATCCTACGGGTTCGCCGACTAGAACAAGAGCGGTAATACGGAGGTGGGGGGAGGACCCGGCACGGCAGTCGTATGACAAAAGCCTAACGGTTGCTTTGCATTCAGTCCTCGAGCATTCGATGCGCCATGAGCACACACCCCCTCACCTTCCGTCTGACACAGGTGCTCACCAGGCATGGTTGCTTTGGTGAGTGCCGGACGGCCCACAGGGAGTCAGTAACAATATGTTACGATTGTGGCGCGTCGGTGGACTCAGCCGAAAGAAATCATTGTAAAATATTAAATAATATTGTTTTATTATTGACTTGGTTCACTTATTGCAGACATCGTCCACGCAGCTATCACTCGACTGTCATAGGTGACATTGCAGCATGCGCGCCGACCAATACCTGCATTTATTCAGAAATTAAACAAATCACCAATGACGTCTATTTGTAACCTCGAAAGTGATTGGTATTTTAAATCATACGTCGTTTTGGTTTAAAGTAGGCCCACTTTTTATGAGTCATTTGTTCTGAGTTAGACTTCCTTTTTTTTTTTTTGTTTCGCTGGGGAATGCGTTTAGGCATACCACCGGGTCCGGGGGGGCCCGGAGGTTATGTGGGACTCTGCGCCCGAGAAGATGGTAAGGTGGACGCAGACTCTACCCACTAAACCCCAGCGGTGTTCTCCTCCTCTTTTGGGTGACCCGGCGCGAGAGCTGTGGACGTCCGTACCGGGCCACAACGGTGTGCCATATGGCACTCTTCTCTGGAGACGGGGGGTGGCATCCCCTCCTCCTTCTCCGCTTAAGGCACACTGAACACACAAGGGTGCCTTATAGCTCAGACCTTACGCGCGCGCAGCAGATCCCCCGATCGGCCGCGCACAGGTCTCTCACGGCAGCGCGACCGCCTGTCGCCGCCGTGCTCTTCTGCGGGAAGAGGCGCCAGTACGCTCCCTCTCCCGCGCCGCCTCCTCCTTCTGGGACATTACGTCCTCGCAGAAGGAGAGGACAACCTGCCATGTGCTCTCACTGACGGTCATCGCTCGGATGACCGTAGGGAGCGACAGGTCCGCGCCAACCTCAGTGATGAGTGGCGCCCTTGCCTCTGCCCAAGCTGGGCACTCCGCCAGGGTGTGGTCAGCAGTGTCTTCACTGCTGTCACAGTGATGAAACTCTGGCGATTCCTCCGCCCCTGCCACCTTCCACATATACCTTCCGAAGCATCCGTGCCCCGTCAGTATCTGCGCAAGGTGGAAGGATATATATTATACGTAGACTTGTAACCATTTATTATAATTTATAACATACGAGTAGTTCTTATAACCTAAAATGCTGAAAGACAGCGTATACTCATAAGCCTTAAAATTAAGATCTTTGCTCTAGTGAATGTTATGAAAAGTGTATAATAATTTGTTAATTCTAAATATATTGAGCAATACATAAAACTTACTTCATGTTAGGATAGTTTCATGTAACCATATTAATCTTTACTACCATTCTATTCGACGTATTACAAATTCATTAAAATGTTGTACTCTATTGTTTTGTTATTTGTGTATGTTTTCGTCAACCCGAGTAAAAGTTTTTTAATTACATACCTCAAACGTTTTGAAAGCGCCTCTTGTTATTGAAAGACGTTATACATATATAAAACTAGCTATTCGCTGCGGTTATATAACCTGTCCTTAAATAAAAAAAATGCTTTCCTTTATAAGGTACAATTTACATAACCATAGTTTTATTTGGAACGCTTGCGAAGATTAAACCCTAATAATATACTATTTATATACTATATAATGCATATAACCATTTATCTCAGAAACGTTTTTTAAAGAAAATTTTAGGACTTGTGTCCTTTGCAAACCCGCATGTATACACGACGCGCGCGGTGCGGCAGTTCGTTCACCTCGTGCATACGGCGAACGCTATCAGCTGATTCGGCCCACCAATTACATTGCTGTTCTTTTTCAAAAAACCGTTATTTTAAAGCATTATCATCAAATTCCTGTAACATTATGTTTACTAAACCAGATTATACAAAAAAAAAAGGCAACCAAAAAAAAAAGAAAACGCGTTTTTTTTATTTGTATCATGTCAGGCTATGCCAACACTATCATACCTCTTCGTTTTCCGTTCCGTTTAGCCTTATGACCTTAGTAGGCCTTTATTTTACCCGATAACTCTTGTGTCTAAGATTGCTTTAAAATGTAGAGTCAACTAATTCTATACTCCTTATTAAAGCTAATGTGAGTGTTTGTTTGTTTACACTATATCTAGAAACATATTATTATAATAAAACAAATTTTTACGGATCCGTAAAAAATTGTTTTATTATAATGAGTGAAATTCGCGTAAACATTAAAAAACAGATATTATGCATAATTTTACAAATGGCAACCTAACAACTTAAGCTAGCCAAATACATTTTACATATGAAAGCGAGGAACAAAAACTAACAAAAGATATTAGTAAGCCAATAATGACGCTACATTAAATATTTTCACAGGCCAAGTTACCTAATTATCCACAATTTGCATTCGTCATCATCAGCCTGCGCCTGTCACTACTAAATTACACTAATGACTTGTTTAATATGAAAACCAATACTTTTAAAAGCAATTTCTATAACGTTCAAAAACTCGCGTGCTGCGAATTATCGGTCTCGGTCGAGTGAGCAGCGACAGCAAGATTTACAGCTAGACGGATTGCGCTCGTCAACATTTATGAATCCGTTTGGTCTAGAATAGTCTATGGATTATCAGATAGATGTTATAGTCCTACATACGCTTAGACTTGTACAGTTGATTTTTAGTGGATTTAAATCAAATAATATTAAACATATAGGTACAGAAGGAAAGTAAAAAAAAGGTGAAACTTAGTAGCGTGGTAGGTACACTCGCCACAATTTATTCCGATACGAGTAGACACAAACCCAGACCGCGCAAATAGCGCTAGCATTACGTTACCGCTAGATTGCTTGGGCACCGCGCATGACCCGTCTCCCTCTCCAGAAGGAGGGATGAGGGCCGGCCCTCATGATGATAGGTTAAATTCAACCGTAAAAGATTCGTCGACCGTATCGGATTTGACTAGTCCAAATCCTGCTCTCCCGAGAAGCGCGCGCGATGAACCGCGCCCCCTGCTGGGCGCGGAGGGGGGCGTCCCCCTTTCAAATATTTCTTAAGTGAGCCATCTGCTCATTTACTGTACCGATTGAGCTTAAAGGCCATCAGGCCGAAAAGTCTAGCCCCTCCGAAAAAAAAATATCGCCACAATTTTGAAATAAAAGGTGGGAGGAATGCGCTTATGTTGCGCCCTCTCTGCGTAAGAACCACTATCTTGTTTATATCCTCCGTGAAGCAGCTGTTATTTTTCCGGAATGATCGTGAAATGCCTAAACGCATTCCCCAGTCAAAAAAGGAGTTAATTTACCATTATATAGTGAAATAAATTACAAAAAGAAAAAAAATCATTATGAATTTTCAAATGAATATAGTTATTTGCATATACCTAGTTCGTTGTAATCGTTTTTATTTTATAATCAAATTTAATAAAATTCCTTAGTATTTAGGCCACGACACATTTCATAAGGGTCTCTATCTCTATAATGTAATTGACCTGAGATCGATCTTTCTCTATTCAACCATTTACGATTCATTTTAGACAATCGATCTTCGACAAAATGTAATGAAAAATCATATCTAGTACTTATTCTGAAGCCAGCTCTTTGTTACCTGTAGGAGCTTACTGCTAATAGAGATACAAAATACTAAGTATGTTCTGTTGCCATGTCATTTTTTGTAATTTCTTTACGTTTGATTTTGTAATTTCAATACGTTTGATTGCATACCAGCAATGAAAATTAATGTTAATCTTAAGTAAATCAGTATTTTAAATGGACTAGATTACCATAAGCCATCTTTGCGATAATCTTAGGCTCCTGCTTTGACATGACATGATATAACAGAGTAATTTTCAAAAGATGAGATAGCCGATAAAAGACAGACCTGGTTCCACATCTTCAGCCGTCTTCACCTCGGGAACAACCAACGGAACGGATACTTGCACCAGCGGAGAGCCAACCGGCTGTGCCACTGATTTCACAACACAACGAGACATTTATTCACTATATTCCCTATATTTTTCATCGATAAAACGAAAACGCCTGACACGAAGCGTCAAAACATAAGACTGGCGCGTTCCAAATGTGATGTTTTGTTTATTTTTAAATTTGGCGCCAAATTCACGGACGTTTGCTGAGCAGTATTTTATTCATTTCGATGTTTATATAAGTACTTTATTAATAACTTAATTATGAATATATAAAAGAAATATTTATTTCAGCTTTGATATTAATGTAAGTGGATTATTCAATATAATATACGGACTCTATGTAAAATCTTTTACTCTTTTGAAGAATGACATTTCAGCCTATTTCATCCATTTCAGCTATTTAGTTCCTATAGCACCTTATTTAATCGACCTATTTTATAGTGCGTTTCACTTGGTATTTTAAACTCTTCGATAGGGCACTCAATTATTTTACAAAGAAATAGGTAGTTCGTTAATATTTGCTAGTGCTTACATGTAAAGGTACCAATAACTTATCGCACGGTAGGTACTAAATTTTGCGTATAAATGTTCCCATAGAAATATGTTCCATTTGACGTCCAAGGATAAGTCATTTATAAATTCTCCGCTTCTTCAGCGATCTTCGAACATGATTTTATCCTAAGGCCAAATTCATTGAATCACATCTAAATCTGCGCGATCGACTAATCGCAAATATTTTGCTGATCTTATTCATCATATATTCAAGACTCTATAAGACTCAATAATCCAAAAGTGTCTTTAAACATCACGTATCTTTCAGTACAAATTCAAATTAAAAGTACATCAGTGATAACTCTAGTGATATTAGTAGAGGCAATGAGGTGTAAGTCACCGGTGCACCATATAAGCAGGCCCGTCTTAGCCATGCTCGGGCGCTTGGGCACACTAAATTATGGGCCCCTTTCCAAGAGAAAAGAGACAGAATAATGATGCTATAACATTAGGTATGGTTAATCGTGTCCTAGCACCTTGGACGAAGCAAATTGAACCGAGGGAGCTGCTCTTTGTACCCCTCTTATAAGAAGTGGAGACAAAATAGCAGGGGGGAAAAGGGGCGAGGTTGGGAACCTCACCATATTGCACTGTCCCGATGTATGGAGGGGCTGTTCTGTGGTGCGGGACGACCCCTCTGTGGAGGTGGTGTCGGTCGAGGTGCCCTGTTTGCTCAATATATTTGGGGCACCTCACCAAAGGCGGCATTGATGGCACTCGCCGGGTTTTAGTGGGTAGAGCTGCGTCCACCCTTACCATCTTTTGGGCGCAGCGAGTCCCACATACCCGCCTGGGTAGTCCCCCTCCTCCCCAGCGGGATGTCTCAGAGCATTTCCCGGCGTAAAAGAAGAAAAAAAGATATGGTTAATCGTAACAATTCAAACATACATAATATAAGTATTAAATATACTTCTTGATCAACAGTACAAAGTATCATCGTATTTCGGAGCCCTCGTAAGGATGGGGGCCCCTTGTGCTCTTATGGTTACGGCGGTATTGTTGCAATCTTCGAACCCTTCCAACTTTCAACTCTACCAACGTATGTTTCTGTTGTAACCATTTTACCGTTAACTAACTTACTTTAATAAAGTTACTATAAAATTATTATAACTTCCTCACCTGGTGGTCTATAAATTTCAAGGGTCGGCTTTCCCTTGGCGTTGGTTAGGATCATACTCCTGCGTTTCCCGTTATTTGGAAACTGGAAGAAAAAACATTTATCGTTAATGTAACATATTTATCCTCGTTAGTTGTTCAGGTTCAGGCTTGTTTCTCCCGTGAAACAGCTTTGCTCTGTTTCGGAGAGAAGGGCAAGACAGGCAGTGTAATTACTGGCACCGAGACATAACATCTTAAGTCTCAGGATAGGCAACACATAAATGAGTTGCCTGGGCTCGTTCCAGGTAAACTAGTTTACGATCATGGGCGACGTCGACCACTTACCATCAGGTGGCACGTTTGCCAGTTTGCCTATCCAGCTAACATAAAAAGGGATCATTTCAACTGGATGTATTTTTTTAAAATTACAATGAAAAATTAAAATATATTTTAAACATTAAGCCAATTTAAGACCAAAGTAAATACCAACCGTTTTTCTAAGTTGATAAATTACATAAAATAAAATATGAGAACATACTTCATTCTCTACATTTCTAAATGATCTTATAAACTAGTGCTCTGATTTGATATTTTATAAACACTGCTCAAAAATTCAAAATACGTCCTGTAACCTCGAAATAGGTTTAGTAATCTTTTATTACGATTATATATTATGTAATTAATTAAATGTTAATATACTTATATCGGCAATGACTTCATAAGACCCTAAGGCCAACGAGTTACGGCGACGTGGGCTTAGATTGTACCACCGCCCACGCTGTTGACATTTATTCATCACATTCTAATTATTAAAGTATTAAAACTAGTATTGGAAAAAGGATCATTTTTATCGAAGGTTTTAGGACTTAGGTATTTTTACATAGCACATACTGGAAAGAGTTTTTGCAAACTTCAAGAACTGAATATTATATTTAAAAAAAAACTTTAAAACCGACTTCAAAAAATTTAAAAAAAAACTGAAAAGTAATCAAATAAATGCGTTTCTTCAATTTTTGTGACTACAACTTATAATAAACTGATTCTTCTCCTACTTACTAACCTTTAAAATTAACAAAAAAGAACTGTAGGTTGCTTTTTGTTCATTTTACATTGACAAGTAAGAAAGTGCTCATTTTATTACTTGTCATTGAGGTAAACTAAGATAACCAATTGAGAATAGCTCAAGAACAACGGCTTGTCAGATCTTGATCAAATTAATGTGGGGCCAAATTGAAAACACCGTGCTTTCAAACAATAAAGAATCATCGAAATCCATTTACGATCGGCGGAGTAATCGTGTTACATACATACAAAAAAAACATACAGAAAAAGTGAGAACTTCCTCTTTTTTGAAGTCGGTTACCAATAATCTTGTAATGAATAAAAAGACCTGAATTGTAAAAAAAATGGAATATACGTTATGATACCACTGATTGTGCCACTGATCTACAGCTGGCAGTTCTAGGATTCACGAAATTGTACTGGAAGATAAAATTTAACATGGTGGTAAAACACAATACTCTGATCCATGATCGTTTTAAAGTACCCGAAACGTCGGGTTTGTAAAAATCTTAATAAACCGCGATAAAATCCGTAAAAAATGTTTCATTATAATGAGTGAAATTCGCGTAAACCTTAGAAAACAATATAATACTCTGATGCATGCGATTTCGTTTAAATCTAGAATTTATTGACCAATTGCATTTCGTATAGACTACATTCAATGAAATTTATTAATATTCATAAATCTATAACTGGCATGCATCCAAATCTACTTGGCATACAGCAATCTGCCAAATAACAAATACGCCAGCATATTTATCGACAAACAATCGGCTAAATTTTTGAAGTGAAACTGCTTTCCGCGCATGAGGGTAATTTTTTTACAGATGAAACGTCACGAAAATGTGCAACGTTTTTGTCCAAGAAGAGGGAAGATTGATTGAGACCAAGTGAGAGAGAGTGAGAGGGCGAACTTAGCATGAAGCACATAGCTATGGAGTGAGAGTAGGGAACAAGTGAGTGAGAAAGATCGAGAGAGAGAGTGAGATAGAGCGAACGTCGCATCGCAAGTCTCGGAAATTTAAAGCTTGAGATAAGTATAAATAGAAACGAAATTTAAAAATTAGCTTCCCAAATAAGTTTCACTTCTGACATGTGTACTTTATACGCACGCCCTTTTTTTATTCAACATGCAATGGCATTATAATATGTATAATGCGAGTGTTAACTCACTGTATAATACGTAAATCAACTTATTTATAGAACTTAATACATAATATATGCTTTTAGTTCTGTCTGTCTGAGAGCATTTTAGTCACGGTAAAAACAATATTTGGATATTTCACTTACTTTTGGTGAAACAAAAAATGCAGAATTTAGCGGTTTTGGAAACATGGGAAGGAAACTGCATGCCTGATGAAATTAAAAGTGTCAAGTTCACCAAAGGGCCAGTGCATAGGTGAACTATGAGTTATGACCCAACATACTCTTCGCCTGATTTCAACGACCGCAGCAGTGACACGTAAAGAGCGCTTGAAATGATGGTGATGATTTTTATGATTAATAATTACAATAATTAGCGATGTAAATACCTGGTTATGATGCATATTGTGATGCGACTGAGGCCGTACGAAGCTCCGCTCTCTCATGATGACTCCAGGAGAAGCAAAGTCCTGGACCCGGTAGCTCCTCTGCAAGTCACCCCTGACTCCCATTTGAGTCTGCATTTTGTTCGGTCTAACTTGTTGGACGGTAAACACTTTCTTTGGCTAATTACCTAGGCGCTCTATGTTAGAGCGCTACCGCCGTATCTATAGGCGTTATGTCAGCGCTTAGTTAGCGCTTCTGGCGCTTAATAAATAAAAGATTACAATAAATACACTAGATAAAATGACTAGTATAGTAATTACAGCGTGAGAAATTTGGTTAATATACTTTCAATATTTACAAAGCGTAAAACGTGCGAATATATAAAATTCTTATAAAACGTTTCAAAAAAGATCTATATATCACAATGTTGTGACGTCACTCCCGAGATCCTTTATATATGCATATACTATGTAAGGAACCCCACAATCGTGGCCACAGACTGGGGGTTGGTTCGAGGTCGTTTGGTGCGGCTCAGAGCGGTGCAGACGGTTAACAGTGACGGAGCGACTGCTAATATTTCGAGGGACCGACACGCTGGCGCTAAGTCAGTGCCTTTCTCGAATCGTTTTCGTAAATTTCTCCCTATCTGAAACAAAAACATTATATTGTGATGTCACCTATAATGTCACCCATATTTTAGACATACAACTTTAATAATGAATAATAAAAATTAAAAAGTACATCGCCCAGGAGACATTTGTAAGAAATCTCATGGTTCTAAAAACACAGTTGAAACTGCTTATATGGTTTATGTTTTTAGTGTAACTTACTTATCTTACTTTATACTTAAATTCTGTATATTTGAAAACACAAACAGAACATGAAAGATTTATAAAAGTTTATTAATTAAACATTGGACTTTTGGGGGTTGCCTCTCAGCCTACAATGAAACTATTAAATCGTGATGTAAATACATAATCAACTTGTTTTAAATAAATAGGACAATGTTTAATAAACTCGAGTACAATTATTTATATTCATATAAGTAAAAATATTTAAATATTTAAACATCGTAGGTATTAAATGCTTATAATATGATCAGCAGCCCGTGCTTATCCAGACTAGGGACCAGTAAGTACCTACAATTGTATTCCATACGCTTTTTACTTATTACATAAGACCATAGAGTTAAGTAAATAGACATGGCAAGCCTAGGCGATACTATACAGAATAATAGGACTAGGTTTTACTCTTAAGAATTCAGAAAAACAAAAGCAATTCCATATGTAACGGGAGGATTTGGTGATCTGTCAAGAATCAGAAACGTCGGGATTACTTTACATTGTAAATCCGCGTTACATCCACAAAAAGTAGTGTCATTATATGTTACTACTTACTACAATTTACGTTCCTGACGTGTCATACGTAAGGAAAACATATCAGTCTCGGCTCATTCAATCTCGGCTAGGCCGGAGTCGGAAATCGGAATAGATGTGGACTCACCGCGCTCTCGTTGTGCGCCTGCCGCGTGCGCTCGAGACTCGTTCACTTTACTCGTATTGGTTTCACTGAAACAAACATGGCGTCGGTTAGATTTGGGTTAATTACGCATTTCGTACAAAACTTTTTGGTATCAAGTTCATATATAAAGCGACAGATTCTAATCATAGGCCTGTCCACTGTTGTGTATCCTCCGTGAAGGGAGAGCTCAACATAATCAAACTAGTTATTTCCCGCGATTTATCCTTTTTTAAGTTTTCCTCATTCTTATTTCTTGAGATGCCAAATACAAAAAGTTTTTTTCATGGATTGTTGGACTTGATATCATTACTCATTTTGCATTTCTTTATAAAAGTGTCTCTTATAATTTTCAGCAGCCACGGTGAAACTTGGGCTTAGCTAGTTTTTATATAAAATGTATTAATTATATTTCCTGTAATATACCAATAATAGAAGTAAATCTATATTAATATTATAAAGCTGAAGAGTTTGTTTGTTTTAATTTGAAAAATTCTTTCAATGTTAGATAGCCCATTTATCGAGGAAGGCTATAGGCTATATAACATCACGTTGTGACTAACAGTAGGTAAGTTAACGCGGGCGAAGCTGCGGGCAACAGCTAGTAATAATAATTTATCACCATCCATCACATTGGGTAGGTACCTACTGCAAGTATGAGCCATACGATGTAGACGAGAGCCCATAGACAGGCTTAGCATACATTCTGAGACACATGCGCTAATTGGATTGCAAACCGCTAAGTCACCCCGTCTCCAAGGTACGACACCTTGGAGACGGGGTGACTTAGCGGTTCATTGTGTAATTGTGTATTATATTAATCTATATTAATATAAAATAAGAGGTAATTATATAGCAGGATGTACTCGGTAATATTAGAAAAGAATCATGTTTTAATAAATAGTGTTTATTGAATAAGGAAGTACAAGACGTAATGCTCGTGAGTTTGGAAGTAGGATCATCGAAGCTAGTCATACGATTTAGGAAATTCTCTGGGCAATATAACTACACCATCACTAAGTGACGTAGGCTATGTTATATGTAGGCTAGCAGAATCTTCATAAATGATGTTGGCCTCGTCTGCCAGTTTGTAAATAACCTTTTTTTATTTATCCACCGGGATATGCTCTTAGGCATCCCACGGGGATAAGGTGGACGCAGCTCTACCCACTAAAACCCGGCGAGTGCCACCAATGCCGGCTTTGGTGAGGTGCCCCAGATCTGTTGAGCAAACAGGGCACCTCAACGAATAGTATCTAAGTCCCTCAAGGGACCGAAGCCACCTTCACAGAGGGGTTGTCCCGCACCACAGAACAACCCCTCCCAATGTCGGGACAGTGATATGGCGCGAGGTTCCCATCCTCACCCCTTGTCCCCTCCTACTATTTTGTCCCCTCTTCTAGTAGTAAGAGGGGTACAAAGAGCAGCCTCCTCGGTTCATTTGGCTTCGCCCAAGGTGCTGGGTTCACCCTGAGCCCCACCGCCACGTCAAGGCCTGAACCATGGTGGGGGTGTTTAAATAACCTAAAAAACAAATATAACTGGGATATTCCTAGTTATAGTCTAAATAGTTAAATTCACTTCCAAGGCTCTTCTCGAAATTTCTAAACGCATTCTCCGATTCAATTGTAAAAGTCTCAAATGGATTACATTTTGTTTGATCATTTTCGCAATAAAAACCAAGCATGCAAAATTAACCTTGAATTATGCAAATTTGATTACATCATTATTATCATCGCTTTTCTACAGAGAAGGTGCACGAAAATTTCGTGCGAACAGGCGCATGACATCATACTGTTTACCAACTGTCTGACACAGATGTAAGCGAAACTGATCTCTATATTCTCTATTGGTTCTTTTGTTTCGTCGGCAGTCTATTTACAAAATCTTGCAATTTAGATTAATTGGTCAACGACGCCCAGGAACGTTGTGTTTACCCGGATTCACTGTGCTAACACCCGGCAACCATCGCCTATAGGTACTGTATACACGAGATGAATCATGCATATAACATTTCCTGTGATTGCAATGATATTATATGTAGGTATAGGTAGGTAAGATTTGCGGCAAACATTAGGTACGGCAGAATTAAGGTACCTCCTTGGTACCTCATACCACGCGGTACCCAAGCAATCAGTCGCAATAAACAACTATATTTCAAGTTCTTTATGATTATAATAAGATATTTTCTATATATTTAGTATTAAAGACTGCTTGGTAAAAAATAAAATAACAAAGAGCATGACGTAATAGGTTTATAATTTACTTTTTTAATTTATTACATTCTCTTTTTGAAAAAAAGGTATTATTATTCGCTTCGCAAGATCTGATATTAGATATTATCTATATAATGTTTGGAAGTAATCTTCGAAACGTCGAGAACATTCGATTTGAAAAGAAACTTTCACAAGTATAAACCTACGTTATCACCGAGTGTGTATCCTAATTCCTACTTAATTAAATCATCATCATTCCGGCAAAAATGCAACCCAATCTAATATGACAATGATATCGTCTTACATATTGTTAGCCCTACTACAAAGTATTTTACCTCCTTTTGTAATATTTGATCTCAAGCATTTGCCCGTGTCAATGTCAAATGCTCTTTTCAATTGTGTCGAGTTTTACGCATTTTTTATGTAGTGTCATCCCCTGACATTGGCAAATGCTTGAGGAAGCTAATATTGAAGAAGAAGAAGTAGTAGTCCAAGATGTACGAAATTGTGAGGCATCGGCCGTCTTGGCATTCATTGAAAGAGACCTATATCCGGGTGTGGACGGAAAAAGATTGATAATGATGTTTGTAATATAAAAAGCTGAAAAGTTGGTTTGTTTGTTGAACGCGCCAATCTTTGGTGCTGCCTGTCAGTTTTGGTATATTTTTTGCAAGTGATATCTGTATATTATTGAGGAAGGTCATAGCTAGGAACAAGTATCATATGGAATTGACATTCGCGTATACCCGAAAGGGACAGGCATATTTTACAGGGATACCACATTCATAATAACAAGTCTACTTATTTTCTTGAAACAAGTGAATTAAAAATAATAAAAAAACTGGTAAAGGTTGATAGATAACTATAAGCATTAGCCCTAACCAAACATTTATTGTAATTTTAGACAGCTGCATTTTTCCGGATTATCGAAAATATTATGTAATGACTAATAACAAAACGCTAAAAACATAAATAATAAAAAAGAAGATTATATACGTCATAATATGTATGATCTATAGTACATAGCCTTTTAGGACAGCAATAAACATATTTGTTTTTATTGTGTTTATTTCGAAAATTACAGTCACTCTTTTTATATAATACCACATTCTTGGGTAATCTGCCTATAACAAAACTGGTATCACCATACCTACATAAACCGACCAAATTAAAAAGTAGTACAAAATGGCGGCATATTTGACAAACTGTTCGCGAGTGAGAATGTTTGTATGGCATTCAAATTTAGTCGATAATTTTTTGTTGGGCACATTATTGTTGTGCCCAACAAACAGAGAGTGATATTCTGACAAAGACAAAAGAAAGTGTCTATGTCTCTGTCACTCTTGGAGTTTTTCGTATGTTGTTATCTCGTTCCAGTACGGTATTATTATTAGCTTGTCAAATCTATTGATACTTGATCTTAGGGTCATAGGCTATATTTAGCTAGGATTGTGGCTTTTTTTCGAGCTAGTAAAACGGCGGGCAACAGCTAGTGGTTTCATTATGACATCTAACAATAAGAATTGCGCTTCTTTATTTAGGTACTTCAAATACACTTTGTATTTCATTTAAGGCTGAATATGTTATCTTAATTCTTCATTATATATCTTACATCGTCATAACGTGGAAACCGTAGAAACGAAACAATGAGACACGAGGAAAAAAACAAAATGGACCGATACAAAGACATACACCATCATCGAAATGTTATTGTATTTTATTTTATAATATGGAACAGTGTCGTAACCAGTGTTTCCACAATGAGGGGAACTTTTCCCCTTATGAAGGGAAAGTCCAGAGGGAAAGAGAAAGGGGAAATCGGAAACAATAACTTCGTGATTTTTTTTAAATTTGAACCTTAATAACTAAAAAAGGTCTATAGAAAAAACGAACAGAGTACAGTAAAAATTTTGTTGAGGTACATAAAACTTGAGAAGTGGAAATCTTAGTTAAGGCGAGGGGAAAGGAAATCTTTACAGTGGAAACACTGGTCGTAACTAAACAACTGTGGTCCGTCGCAAATTACGTAGAGCCGATACAAAACTTACTACTTACTAAAAAGTCTTATAGAAAAACATTAAACATGCTTACTTTTAAGAGGACGCATTGAACATTTTGACATTAATAATTTCAATTTATTTCAGTAATGCCAAACGAATGAAAATATAAGTTGGTGACTTAATAGTTCATTAAAAAACCTTATCTTGTTAGTTTTCAATGCATGATTAGGTAACTTTTGTAACAGAGAAAAAAATATCAAACGTACTTTTTAAAAAACCTCTTTTAGGGAAAAGGAGAGCAACGCATCTGCATAACTTTTGCTTGTGGCGATGTCTATGGGCGTCGGTAGTCACCATAAGGCTCCAACTGCTCGTTTTCCTCCTTATGACATTAAAAAAATCGTAGCCCCGGACTAACTACTATTACTAGTATTCTTTTAAATAACTATTTTAAGGCTCTTGAAATAATTTGACGAAAAATTGTATTGTAATAGAGTAAGATCTAAAAACATACCTTATTTGCTAATCTATTCAGCTTATGCGTGATCTAGTAACAGACACAAATGAAGTCATTTACATTTTAACAGTATCAATACTTCTCAGTATGACATATGATATGGTTAGTTATAATGTCTATGGACTTTATTACAATAAAACTTGTATTCATTTCCATTTATTTAAGTCTCCTGTGGTGCCCGTTCTCGTGGAAACTTAGAAATAAAATTATATCAGATAATTTTATTTGTAGTTGTTAGTTTGTATGAAAATTTCAAGTTGATAGTGAGGAATCTGAATTTTCATAATGTTCGTGGTAGGGATGTTTTTTTTTTACCACGGTTCAAGCCTTGTTGTGGCGGTGGAGCTAAGTAGCCTAAGGTGAACCTAAACTAACCTAAGGTGCCCTGTCTGCTCAAGAAACAGATCCAGGGCACCTCATTGGTGGCGCTCCCCGGGTTTTGGTGGATAGAGCTGCGTCCACCTTACCACCTTTCGGGCGCAGCGAATCCCACATACCAACCTGGGGAGATCTACTTCCCGCGGGATGCCTCAGAGCATTTCCCGGCGTTAAAGAAAAAAAAAAAGAAAAAAAGGAGCCTACCCGGGTTACCAAGATACATAAAAAAGCATTCCCATGCGTTTTAAAAAAAGTCTCCCAGCACAAGCTAAAGAAAAAACAATAAAAATTGATTTGTTATATTTCATACAAAAGATATGTTTATTATTTATCCCCAGGCCACACCGTGGGTCGGACTCTTAATTCTTATAGACTTTTTTATACTTCTTTACTTACCTATACTTAGTACTATTATTTATTCTAAGCTTATAGGTACAGTTACAGTGTAGTCTTATTTGTACAGTCTACACTGGACGATCATAGCGCAGATAGTGGTAATTATTGCGGTATTAATGGCCGCGTTGAATGTTTAATTAGTTATGAATCACTGGCTGCCATTTAGAGGCAATCAGTAGCGATCACACTGGTCAAGATGTAAATAATTATTTTATTATTGTTTTATGATTGAGAATAATACACTTCTTTAGTAATGAATTACTCAAAATTAACATTGGTTTTCTTAAATAACTTCTATTTTATCGGTATACGTATGTATTTTAAGACAATATTTTACTCAAGAGTCTAGATATAGAGCAGGCTATTGTATATGGTTGTCCACATAAGTGTGTAACTAAAATACTTAAAAAATCTTTACACACGCTTGACTTGGGGAGTAATCTGGTAAATGCCTGACGAGAGCGTTACGAAAAGGGATGATCGGGCGAGGCGAACGGAAGGAGAGAGTTACGTTTTTACTGTTGTTGACAGTTTATTCGTTGCCAAGCAACCTATAGTCCACAGTTGCTTAGCAACTAATAAACAGTCTGGTATAAATGCACATTTGTTTGATTGTGTATATTTACTTAAAAAATAACAATTCAATCCACTATATGATGTTTGGTAAAAAACGTTAGACGACGTATGTCGGGAGTCGGGACGCCGGGCCACTATTAATTTTTATATTTTTTTTTTTTTTTTTTATAGAAGAGGGGGCAAACGGACAGTCGGTTCACCTGATGGTAAGTGAATAGCGACATCCACAGACACCCGCTATACCAGGAGATCAGCAGGTGCGTTGCCGGCCTTTTAGATGTGAGTATGCTCTTTTCTTGAAGGTCCCTAAGTCGTATCGGTTCGGAAACACCATAGGTGGCAGCTGATTCCATATATTTGTAGTGCGAGTATTTTATTTATTTATTTATTATTTTATTTTAGTATTTTCTGAAGTTTACGACATCTTCTATCTTCACTATTCAATAACAAGGGTAACTCAGATTTTTATAAAGTTTTACTTCAATCGCGCGTAAACATTACACGCACACACTTATTTTACCTTCTTCTCATAACTATAATATAATACGGGTCAACAAAATAATATAAACTCGTTTGAGGTACAAAAGTGCATCGACTCTGTCAAAGTTATTGTAATGTAGGCGAGGGTCATATTAATCGACCGAGAGGGACTGGAGCGTGCTCACCTTCAACTGATCCGCCTGGATAAAAATAGATCACCATCATCATCATTATTTGAAAGGCCGGTGACATGTCTATGGCAGACGAATCAGCGTCGCCCTTGAACATGAACAAGTAAACCGAAGTAAGTAACTAGCCCAGGCAAATCAATAATCATTTGTTGCCTGTATGCAGTGGACCGATCGAGTGGTGACTGGCGCTGGAGCCACCAGAAGGATCATCACTCACCTTCGTCCATAAATAAACGATGTCGGGTCAAAGACATCTCTCTAACACACCCACCGTTGTCCCGGGAAAAAAAGAAGTAAGTCTTGGTGCAAGCCTTTCCTATTTTTCTTTCCGTAATCCAGCAAGCTGTTTAAGTTGAAGAAATGTTGGTCGTCCTATAACCAGGTGGGAAGACGATCTCCGTGATGTGGCCAGTCCGTGTTGGATGCGAGTGGCGAGGGAGCGGTCGTCTTGACGTTCATTGAGGAAGGGAGGTTCAGCAGTGGATAGAGGCTGATGATGATGCTGATGATGATGAATCCAGCAAAGTTGGTGGATAGAATAAGCAAGATGTACACATGCAGGCAGCATTATTATACACGTTATAAATATATTATTTACATATTTATAACATATATTGTTGTTAACTAACGTGTTCTTACATCGCATTACAGTAAAATGGTGGAATATTTTGATAATGCAGTAAAAATATTTTAGGCGCGAAAGTAAAATTCCAAGGTCGAATTTGATTGTTACGATTGGGATGATGCTTTTATGTAAAGTTCGTGACGCGAGACGGACTACTACTTGACAAGAGAAATGAGTACACAACCGACGCCAGGAGGCCGTGTGGTCGCTGACCGCACGGTATGCGGGGGGCAACCCCCCACTTTATAAATCAAAAGTGAGCCCAATGGGCTCACACTAATCCGATGAAGCATTAGGGCCTTCGGGCCATTAGCATAGATCCCTCCGAAAAAAAAAAAAAAATAGAAATGAGTTATAATGTAACTGAGAAACAGACGCAGATTGGAAGTCTTAACTCTTGACGCATAGTCGTGTAGTTTGACACGCCCCCTTGCAAGATCATGTTTTTAACTATATTTGTTAGACAAACTGGCAGAAATGCCAGATTGCCTATTGACCTATGTTCTATAATACCTTTCTTTTCGAAATGCTGCAAATATTTTTCACGGAAGAAATAAGCAGTATGGTACACCGCAGACAGAGAAGAAGAGTGGTAGTGCCATGCTGCATTGCATCCGAATTGGGCCGGCACGACCGGGGTGGTATCTATCGCTCAAATAACACCGGCGTCAAGTGGCAGCTATGCGTTTAGTTTCCGGTGGCCCATGGGGGAGGGGATAGGGAAAAAGAAGGGCTACGCATCAGCATGACCTCTGGTTGTGCGGATGTCTATGGGCATCGGTAGTTACCATAAGACTCCGACTACTTATTTGCCTCCTTATACCATAAAAAAACCAAAATCTCACTGGGAAAGTATTCTACCCTAAGAATAGCATTGAAGAGCATGGTCAGGTATACTATTGCCTTGCGTGGCAGTTCTGCGAGTACCTTTTTGTCGATGAGGTCAAATCCTGGTGCCTTGTTATTAACCATTAATTTAATTAGCGACTTCACTAGGCGTCACTTGTTTTAAGGGAGGGTCTAGTTGAAAGTCTTGGTTGAGGACCAAGTCAATATCTGTAGTAGCTATAGAGTTATACCGCTTAAAGACTAGACTCAGATGTTTTGCGAACATCTCCGCCTTGCTTTGGCCGGTTCTGGCCCACTCTCCATCCTGAGATCGTAGCGGTGGTTTGTGGTACAATGGTCTATCAAAATTTTTGCATGATTTCCATAGCGAGTAATTCGTTGTTTTTGTTGCTGTAAGACCTTCAAGATGTGTTTGCAGGGCTGTATCATTGGCTTCTGTTATTAAGGTCTTCAGTTCTTTAGAAGCTCTGTTCAATGCTGATTTGTCGCTTGTATGTCTGCTGGTGTGCCACACACGTCTCAGTCTTCTTTTGTCTTGTATTTTCAAACGTATGCTTTCCGAATAAACTTTGCATTGCGGCGAGCGCTTGGTTACTTCCGGAGTGCTCTGCCAACAACATTCTTGAATGGTGGTGATTATTGTTTTGGCGGCTTTATCGATGTCTGATTGTGTTTTAAGTGCTATCTGTAGGTCGAGCCGTTGGTATACCAGCTCTCGAAAAGAGGCCCAGTCTGTATGTTTGTTATATAACTTCGCAGTTCTTGTAATATTAACTACTGTGGTGCCAATTGTCAGTATTATCGGTACATGGTTAGAGCTCACTCCCAGGCATATTTGTATGTTATGGAAGTCTTGATAAACCCTTCATCATAAAGAAATCTATGACATCTGGCAACCTATTTGGATCTTTAGGCCAGTTGGTTGGCTCTGCTGTGGAGATTGTACGAATCATAAACTAATATAAAAACACAAAGCTGTAAAGCGTCATGGCCGAAGTGTGCGTCGCGCCTTATTCACAGCCCACACACGCCTGCACAGTGCACACATATTACTTTATTAATATGCAAACATTTTATTACGTATAATAATGTTGTGTAAAACTCAAGCACAAATACTATTTGTATAAGAGGTAAAAACATCAGATATAGGTAATATTATGTAAGAAATAAGAATGTATGTACAACTATAACTCTCCTTGACGCTACGGAAAATACGAAAGATTCATTTTTACATCAACGTATTGTCTATGAAGTTTGCAAACCAATTAATGCTATAAATTATGTATTGATATTGCCATTAAATTGTTAAATAATATTTTTTGTATAATATAATGGTTTTTTTATTGAAAAGTGATTTGGCGCGAGTCAGTCCTCAGTTTAAATGACAAAGACACAAAACACATACAGCCTTAAAAATGATTTAAAGAGAAGACATATATTTTTATTTATTAAATATTGCTTGGAAACATAAAAATGTAATATTATGTCTTAACACCTGGAAAACTATTTAAATTTAAAACTAATTGTGTAAATTAATACATATAATTTTCAAAATTGAAAATAAAAAGGCCAATAAATATCTTTGAAGCTTTGAAAGTCAGAAAAATCCGTATTAGCCTTGGCGTTCAGTAAAAGAGGCCTATGCTCAGCAATGGATGAAGAAAGTCTGATAATGATGATGATAAATCATTATCGAACTATTGTAAAGATTACTGTAATTCGGCGCACGGCTGGGTGAGTGACCTCGCTCAACGGCCTACACTGCTGTTGCCTCACCCGAACTAACACTAACTTTCCTAATAGTAAATAAAAGGTAGGCATTATGAAAGACCTAAAATTTGTAAAAACCAATGACGTTTATAAAGGCGGGAATATTTTAGTTTCTCGTTAATTAAATAATCTTTTCAAGATGGCGGCTAACATGATGGGTTTGAATTTAGATCTGGGTAATAAAATAATACATGTACTTAATATGTAAGATCATACTTAATATAGAACATGCAAATACATATTTTTGTTATTTCCATATTGTAAATACAATTAAAACAAGACTATCAATTTCTGCCGGGAACTCTACGGCTTCTTTTTCTCAAACAGGCATTTCAATAATTTATAAGCGCATTTACCTACTAAGTAATTTAAAAACCCGAAAGCCTGTATGTATGGATGTCAGTTACTTTTTCCCACAAAAACTACTTTTAATAAATACTACTTTTCAATAATATAGCTTATACGTCAGAATAAAACGTAAGCCAAAGTCGCGGGCACCAACTAATCCTAATGTGACTTAATATTAAATCAATCCGTTCTGCTTGTTTCTTCTGTAAACCAGCTTTGGTGTATTTTAAAAAGAAGATCAGGGTAATGTGATTACTGGCACCCATTGTTTATGTCGTTTACCCTTACGTCGCAGGCAACTCATGAAAAAAAATACGGCTAGTCCAGACCACTTACCATCAGGTAGGTATTTTAAAATCGTGTAAGCAACGAAGACCAAGCGGGCAACAGATATAAATAATCTGAGCTGTTTTTAATCTACAACAACCGTCCATTAACACGCATACAGCAACAAACAGCCGGATACGCAGAGAAAGTTCTGTTGAGAGTAACGTGACCATACGTCCAGATTTGGACGGGACAGTCCCGCTTTGGGCGGGACAGTCCCGTCCAAAGCATTACTTTAGCAAAATTTTGCATACAAAAATATTTGTATGCTAAATAATTATCCCCTTGTTTTAATATTAGTTATATTGTACAAGTTAACTTAAAAAATCATTAAATTATATATGTAATAATAATATATATATATATATATATATATATATATATATATATATATATATATATATATATAATTAATGTGTCCCGTTTTGAATTAAAAAATAAATGATCACGTTAGTTGAGAGGTATCGACAATAAACATGAATGCAATAATGGACGCATTCCTAGGAATGAAAATTGGTAATTACAGCACCTCAGTTTAATTTGGTACTGAGTCGAATCAATAACAATACTCTCCTATAGTGAAAGGTAAGGTTGTAAAGTATGTTTTAATCATAGATTTAATACTGAGTCGGAAAGCAAGCGAGAAAAAATTATAGAGAATAGAGCGCGGTAGTTGTGGCCATAGAGTAATATAATACAATGTTGTGACCATTTTACGTTAATGACCCGTGGGCACATAACGTATACGTGTAAAAAGATAAATAAATTGTGGATTTATTCATAAAAAAAATCAACTATAGACATATTGCAAAGTGCACACACATAAGCAAGGTTTTTAGCATTACTTTATAATACACATTGCGAATCTATAAGTACCTACACTAAATTTATAGTTTATATAATTTAATTCAAACCATGAAACCATCCTCAAGTAATGTTTATTTTTATGTCTGAATCTTTGTCTCAATCAATAAATAGTTCCCAAATTCATCTTTATTACTGCGTTTTGGAGAGAAGGGCAACACAGGCAGTGTAATTACTGGCACCGAGACTTAACATCTTATGACTCAGGATAGGCAACACATAAATGAGTTGCCTGGGCTCGTTCCAAGTAAACTAGTTTATGTTCATGGGCGACGTCGACCACTTACCATCAGGTGGCACGTTTGCCAGTTTGCCTATCCAACTAAAATAAAAAATAAAAAAAAGATAATTCTTTATCAATTAGACCTTCTCGTTACCTACCTATTTTTTCGGCTACCCTTTAAATTCTCTCAAGAATTTTTCTGATATTCAAAATATAGCCAATATTTTGAATACATTCCTTCTAAACTCTACTACAGATAAATAAAATTGGAGTGTCTGTTTGTAACATTAAAATAACTGCTTTTTACTAAATGCATATGGATGTATACACGGTACATATACCAAAATAGCATTTTTTTTACAATTTTTATCTGTCTGTCTGTTTGTTCCTGCTAATCTAGGAAACGGCTGGGCCGATTTTGACGGGACTTTCACTGGAAGATAGCTTATGTTATAGGGAGTAACAAAAAATAATCATCATCAATCCGTCTTAGGCTGAAAATCTAAGTTAACGCGGGCGAAGCTGCGAGCAACACAACAACAACTAGTATCTAATAACTTTTATCCTTATAATGAAACTTCATCCTAAAGTAATTCAATGCACTGACGGAACCCTTTCAGTAAATTGAGTTACAAAAGCACAGCCAAGGGTTTCTGCGTTGTAATCCAATAAATCAGTCACCGTGTAATCTTTTCACAGTTGACACCTCCTTCTTACTGGTTTGCAGCGGCGCGGCGCTTAATGTCGCATCTGCATAGCCAGTCATTCTTTTTTATGTTCATTTTATAATCTGTTATAATTCACGGCAAATTTTGCTGTATTTTAGATAACCATAGATAGAAGAGCAGGCAAGGCATTGTAAATTGATATTAGCCTTATTTGAATGAGTTGCCTGGATATGGCAACTAGAGAAGGGGAAAAATAATTAATATCCAGGGGTGATAGCTGTTGCCTGCTTTAACATAGAATTACGTCTTTTTATAGAAGAGCAAACGGACAATCGGTTCACCTGATTTTAAGTGAAAAGAGATATCCACAGACACCCGCTACACCAGAGGATTTGCGGGTGCGTTGCCAGCCCCACCATGGTTCAGGCCTTGCCATGGCGGTAGGGCTCAGTATCCTGGTGAGCCCGTGGGCGAGCCTAACACCTTGGGCGAAGCGAATTGAGCCGAGAGGGCTCTTTGTACCCTTCTTATAAGAAGAGGAGACAAAAGAGCATGGGGCAAGGGGCGAGGACGGGAACCTCACCCCATAGTACTATCCCGTCGTTAGGTGGATTTGTTCTGTGGAGGTGGCGTCGGTCCCATTAGGGACTGACTAGCCGTCAAGGTGTCCTGTTTGCTAATTATATCCGGGGCACCTCACCAAAGGCGGCATTGGTAGCACTCCGTGTTTTAGTCGGTAGAGCTGCGCCCACTTACCAGCTTTCGGGCGCAGCGAGTCCCACATACCTGCCTGGGGAGACCCACTCCCCCGCGGGATGCCTCAGATCATTTCCCGGCGTTACAGAAAAAAAAGGTGCGTTGCCAGCCTTTATCTAAATCCGGACTGGTGATAACCTATTTGACATTATACATGTGAAAGCATTTTTAAATCGGATCATTATTTGCTAACATAAATTCCTACATCTAAATTCGCAAACACTACGTTTTTATAATATTACTATACATTTTTGAATAAATTGATTTATTCAAAGATTTTGCAACATTTTTAAAGGTTTTCTAGGTTCGCGGGTTAGTAAACTTTCTCAGGTTCGGGTTATACTTTAAAAGGATTAGATGACTACACTTACTGCATGACTTTTAAAGTATCTTCTAACTGTATTATTATAGTCCAAAATTGCACTAACACGGCACTATTTTGGTTCATAAACCTCTACATTCAGATAACGCGTGTGTGTACGTTTTCCAAAAATAGCTTGTTTTAGTGTAGTGACGTCACTGCTGTATATATATTGCGCCACTTCCATTGTTCGTAAACTTACTTTGCAAGCGTGACTGAACCACTATCTGATCAAAAACGGCTGATATAGGCATTTGAATTCACTGGTGAAACAAAAGGGATGCGCTTGTGTCGCGTACCCGGCTGCATGGGTACCACTTTACACACATTTTCACTTTACAGTACATTTGCTTGTTCCTTCCGTCAAACAGCTTTGTCTTTCGATAAGAAGGGGAACAAGCAGTGTAATGACTAACACCTTGCGTCTCAGGATAGGCAACACGTGAATGAACATAAACAAGTCATGTTCATGGGCGACGCTAACCACTTACCATCACGTGGCTCGTCTGCCCGTTTGCCGGTCCTCCTTACATAAAAAAACTCTTATAAGTTTATATAGCTATTTATAATGAAACAATATTACCTACCTACTATTATATGTTATTTTTAGGGTTCCGTAGCCAAATGGAAAAAAAACGGAACCCTTATAGATTCGTCATGTCTATATGTCTGTCTGTCTGTCTGTCTGTCCGTCCGTCCGTATGTCACAGCCATTTTCTTCCGAAACTATAAGAGCTTTAAACTGTTGAACCTTGGTAAGTGTTGGTATTCTGTGAACCGCATTAAGATTTTGACTCTTTTTTTTTATCCATCAAACCCATCCGTGTGGGGTATCTATGGATAGGTCTTCAAAAATGATATTGAGGTTTTTAATACCATTTTATTCTAAACTGAATAGTTTGCGCGAGAGACACTTCCAAAGTGGAAAAATGTGTGTCGTTCCCCCTGTAACTTCTAAAATAAGAGAATGATAAAACTAAAAAAAAAGTATGATGTACGGGAAAATTGGTTTAAACAAGATCTAGTAAGTAGTTTTTTTTATACGTCATAAATCGTAAACCGCAATTTACCTTTCATGCAATCAACTCAAATTAATATAAAAAAATACTTAATTCCATAAACATAAACCTTAATTTTTGTTGAAGTGTCTAATGTTGTATATTATGTAATGGCACGGAACCCTTTGTGCGCGAGTTCGACTAGCACTTGGATGGTTTTTCTATAATGAAACAACTTTTCCGGATTTTATCATATATATATATTTTTTAGCAACCATGTGTCCGGGTCCTCCCATGACCATGTGTCCGGGTCCTTCCATGACCATGTGTCCGGGTCCTTCCATGACCATGGTACACGTCCTCCCATGACCATGGTACGGTGTCCTCCCATGACCATGGTACACGTCCTCCCATGACCATGGTACGGGTGTCCTCCCATGACCATGGTACGGGTGTCCTCCCATGACCATGGTACGGGTGTCCTCCCATGACCATGGTACGGGTGTCCTCCCATGACCATGGTACGGGTGTCCTTCCATGACCATGGTACGGGTGTCCTTCCATGACCATGGTACGGGTGTCCTTCCATGACCATGGTACGGGTGTCCTTCCATGACCATGGTACGGGTGTCCTTCCATGACCATGGTACGGGTGTCCTTCCATGACCATGGTACGGGTGTCCTTCCATGACCATGGTACGGGTGTCCTTCCATGACCATGGTACGGGTGTCCTTCCATGACCATGGTACGGGTGTCCTTCCATGACCATGGTACGGGTGTCCTTCCATGACCATGGTACGGGTGTCCTTCCATGACCATGGTACGGGTGTCCTTCCATGACCATGGTACGGGTGTCCTTCCATGACCATGGTACGGGTGTCCTCCCATGACCATGGTACGGGTGTCCTCCCATGACTATGGTACGGGTGTCCTTCCATGACCATGGTACGAGTGTCCTCCCATGACCATGGTACGGGTGTCCTCCCATGACTATGGTACGGGTGTCCTTCCATGACCATGGTACGGGTGTCCTTCCATGACCATGGTACAAGTGTCCTTCCATGACCATGGTACGGGTGTCCTTCCATGACCATGGTACGGGTGTCCTTCCATGACCATGGTACGGGTGTCCTCCCATGACCATGGTTGCTGTAATTTATCCGTAACGTCTCGGTCGGGCATGAAACGCGATAAATTTAGTAAAAATTGTGTCATATTATATCTATAAAACTGTCATAAATCCAGAATCCATTTTAAGTTCTGATTTCCCTTATAAATTTTGGGGTCGTTTGAGTGTTTTCAAAGTTGGGCTCAATATGCATTTTTACATCTAAGTTAACATTTCCGTTTCGGTAGAGCAGGTATTATATTGCAGGTTTTTTTAAACAGGCGTCTAAGTTTCGTCTAAGAATGTAGTGGTTAAAAGGACACATTGGACATTTTGGCATCAGTAATCTCAATTTTTTTCAGTAATTTCAAAACAATGAAAATATAAGTTAGTGTTATAAATTTTTGACAACAATTTAACAGTAGACGGTAGAAACGGCGATAAAAAATATAATTAATTGTGAAGTTATAGCATGAGAACGCAGTTCAACTTAATGTTGATTTATTATTTATTTCAACCTCGCTTAAAACTATTCACAGATTTTTTTTAAATATAATATTTTGTTTTAAATATGATTATAAAATATGAGAAAATGATGTTATTCTTAGTAACAAACAGCAAGCAACTCTTTTCCTTTTTGTTATCACAGGGAAATGTTTTTACGCATCTAGCCAGGATCTCGAGTAGATCCTGACCATCTGATCCTATGTGGGTCTCGCACCTGGGAATGCCCTACCCGTAAACTAAAACCACTGCGAGCGCCTGTATCTGTATTCAACGGGATTACTTCAGCGACAGGCTGGCCCCGGCGAAGGCCAGACTACTCCTCGTAAGTGGGGACTGTCCACAGCAGTCCCCGTGACGTCGTGTCATTCTGGGCCCAGGTTTCCATTCTGAACCCGACACGAATATGGGGGCGTTGCTGGAGGCGCATTAAGTAGCGTCCTACGCACCCCCGTTCGTCGCAGCGGGAGAAGCAACGAACTCTAAATCAAAATGTCAAATGACGCTTTAACTGTTTTTTCTAGAAGTAGAGAAGCCGAAAATTATCCTGCGTCTATAAATGGTTCCATTGAACGTTTTCCACGTTCAAGAATCAAGTTAGTCAGTTTGCTTTGTTAAATAACATAAAATAATATGTAAAACTTATACTTCCTTAACGTTACCACGATAGGAGCCACTTTTATCGCAGTTTTTTGTATGCCGAGGTAATTAGCAATACTAAACAGGTAAATAATAAAAATTGTAAAAACCAAGGAATTTCGAAAAATCGAAAATTCTAGATCCGTCAAATATCTAACATTTGGCTTTGGCGTTGATGATAGAGTCCGTCATAGAGCATTTAAGAATACTAGTTCTTTTTTCTGTTCCATATGTACGAAATGTATATATTAGTGGCAAATAAAACGAGTTTAATATTTAATACATCTTACCATAGTTATATCATCGCCTGATATGTAGATGTAGCCACTTTACTCAGGGGTATATCACTCTTAGAGTATATACATAATAATATTGTATAGAGTGCTACTGTCACGCCGCTTCATTGTGCCGATCGTAAGCAGATATAGATATTTATCTATATTAAAGCGCTGTGAGAGTGCTCGTGGTGATGTTCCATGCGTAATACATTTTAAAATATCTATATTTTAAATTAGGACATTCATCATCATCATCATCATCACCATCAGTGAATGGATAGCCATTCACTGTTGAATACAGGCACCCCTTAATGAACAGCAAAACAGAAATGTTATTGTTTTCTTTCATTTCGCTTCCATTTTCTTCATGAATGGCTAGATAGCCGAAACATGGCTATAGCCTACAAGCATTCAACTAGGTTCGGCCACTGCTGCTGCATCCCATCTAGTCAGAGGTAGAGTTGTATGTGCATCACGATTTATGAATAGTAAAATTACTGCGATGTTACTTACAGCTATCTTCAGACCGGCCAAGTTAAATTTTCAGGGGTTTCAAACTGTGGGGCACGCCCCCCAGGGGGGTTACAGACACCTTCAAAGGGGGGCGCAGACTACTTGTATAATTACCTAAGTACTTATAAAAAACCTAAGATCTAGATTACTTAATAAGAGCAATAAATAAAATTCATTTTTAACTCCTTCCCCAATTCATTTATCGACTGGCAACGGATCCATTCCATGTTAACATAGATGCCCTGCCAGAAACACTTCAAAAGGTAGGCTTGGACACACAGATCATCCCAGGAAGTGATCTGTGCTTGGGCACTAAAAATAGTTCTCCAGCCAAATACGATGTTGAAAAATTGGCACAATCATTGTTAGGGGTCAAATATTACTTTACTCAATTTACTCCAAAATATCAGAAAAACCCCCTTACATTGTATTTACCTTTCTCAAATAGGAACATATTTGTGCCAAAGGGGATTTTCTGTTGTAGTCCTTAACAAATACTTTTTGTATAACTTCGAATTTTAATGAGCAATAAAAATACTTATTTTGTTATTGAATACTTTTTAATTCTGATCTGATTATCTGGCCAGGGGGATGGGGGGCGACCATAAAAAATTGGCGCCCCCAATGGCATGATCCAAATATGTTAGGGAACCCCTGACATAGAGCATAGAAACAAAATAGAAGTAAGGAGTATCCATCTTTGTATTTGAATCGTCCGTAAAAAGTCAAATATGGTGGAGGAGTCAAATATATTTTAAATGACCGAAGAGCTGGCAGCTACCTCGGACAAAGAATTAGTCTAGCAATTCAAAGGGGGAACGCTGCCAGTATCTTCGGAACCTTGCCTAAAGGGGCTCCTCTTTATTAATATACTTAAATTATTATATTATATTTTTTTTAAGGTTTTTAGTTTTAGGTTCTTTATAATTTATATACAATATGTTTTTATTTAATTATTTAATTATTTTTAAATGTGTATGCACCAAGAAATAAGCCCACACATTTACATTTATATGTACATACACATTCAATCGACCTTATCGATACCCGCACTATTGTGGACGGTTTGAACTGTTTTTACAGGTAAATATGACCACTTTCTAATTTTCTTCGACTATAAGACATGGTACCTTACGCCTTAGTTTGATACTCCATAGTCAATGGTTGCCGTGACCGAATCAGTCTGGAGAATTATTATTATACTCCATGGTACTAAAACCAAACAAAAACTCACTGTGATGTCACTAATAGCTAACTTCAGACCGAGTCACATTGCTTGTACAACGATAGTTAACTATCTGGTGTCGCATATTTGTCTAATGACAAAACTCTGCCATAATTATACAACGATTAAAGAACGGCCATCTTTTTAAATTCCATTTTCAAAATTTTCATGTGAAACATCTATTGGCGCGCCTTGGCAGTGAGATAGATTCAAATGCCGAAACGGCAAACGGCATGACGCTGTGATACATATTATCAGGGCCCTCTTTCCCACTGGGCACTCTGGGCGCTTGCCCAGGGCCTCACGATCCATGGGGCCCCATTATTTCTATCAGAATAATATGATTGAGTGATATTACAAAAATGATTACTGATTACAATACTAATAGTAATAAGGGCAGTATAACTAGATACTGCCCTTATTACTATTCTAGGTTTATTTTTCTCGTGTCCAAAAATCAGGCTCACAGATCTTTGTTGTTAAATAAATAAAATTGTTGTTTTCGTCGGGGCTCCATGATCCTACTGCCCAGGGGCCCCAACGAATTAAAGGAGGCATAACATATTATGTAGGTATTATGTAGATTTTTTATGAATTACTAGCAGGCGTTGCCCGCAGCTTCGTCCGCGTTGACTTAGATTTACAGCTGCATCCGGATTGATAATGATTATTTTTATAGCCTAAGTTACTCCCTATAATATCAGCTACCTGCCATTGAAAGTCCTGTCAAAATCAGTACAGCCATTCGAGAGATTAGCTCGAACAAACGAACAGACACACAGATAAAACTTTTAAAATATTGTTTGATGTAAGTACCATATATACTTTCATCTCCACCACGGTTCATTCAAGCCGAGTCGTGGCGGTGGGGCTCAGTAGCTTAAGGTGAACCCAATTGGCGAAGTGGGCGAAGCAAATTGAACCGGGGGAGCTGCTCTTTGTAGCCCTCTTATAAGAAGATGGGACATAAGACATCCTCACAAGGGGTGAGGTTGGGAACCTCAACACATTGCGCTGATCCGACGTTGGGAGGGGTTGTTTTGTGGTTCGGGACAACCCCTTAGTGGAGGTGGCGTCGGTCCCTTGAGTGACTGACTAACCGTCGAGGTACCCTGTAGGCTCAACAGATCCGGGGCACCAAAGGCGGCATTGGTGGCCCTCGCCGGGTTTTAGTGGGTAGAGCTGCGTTCACCTTACCATCTTATTCATCATATTATGAATAATATACTTTCTAAAGCATTTAGTGAAATGCTGTTAATTGTAAATTACAAACAGACACTTCAATTTTATTTATTTGTATTAATTCTCACATTAAAATACATACATGTTTTACATCCCTCGGGGTGCCGTGACGGCCGACATCATTTAGAAGACACAAATACAGATAAGACAGCTAATTAAAATACACTTGCTTGCATTTTGTAGCAAGTGTCTTTTCTATCAAATATAATTGCGAAACAGTCATTGTGTAATTATAAAATGAAAAATATTAAAAAGTGTCATTAATTAACTTGATGTTAATTACCTACGCAGAGAAATCGCAGTGTATCTATAGTCTATTTAACTTTTATTTTTGAGGTTTGTTTGGGTTTAAGCATTGAAGTATATATATATATTATTATACGTAGTAATTTACCAGGTTCAAGCGGCTTTCTATTTAGGTATGTAAAAAAAATTGGACCAAATTTGATTAAAAAACTAGAATTTCTAGAATCCAAGCAAAAGAATAACATTATCATTGATAAAACAATTTTAAAATGAAAAAGACCCTACCTCATCATCATCAGCCTTTACCCGTCCACTGCTGAACATAGGCCTCCTTCAATGAACGCCAAGACGACCTTACCTAATAGACTTTAATTATCTATTATCTAATTTATAATATAGTCGTATACATATTGATTTAAACAGCCTATGTCCATTCTTAAGATATAATATATGTACTTGCTTTTTCCATCGAAAACATATTACCAGTAACTTATCCGATAAAAAAAAATCCAGTATAAAGCCACGTTATCACTGAATTACATTGTTAAAAAAAAGACAATCGTCAATCTGGATATGACTGTAAATCCATGTTATTGCGGGCGAAGCTCTAGGCAGCAAAGTCTAGGATATTCGGATTAGTGTCAAAAGCAATGATCTTGTCAGCGAGGAAATCTACGTTAGCTTGTGCATATATTTACATATTATGTGTCATGCACGTCCTTGTATTCGTGTGATGATTTATGTCATGATATCTAAAAATATTATCATCGTCAAATATGATAAATAGCATTTTAAAAAATTGGTTAAGTCGGGCTAGTGTCCTGTCTGTTTTTTTTTTATTTTAATTTCCATTCCTCCTACATCTAAATGCGCAACAAATCTTTGGATAAGAGGTTTTTAAAGGAGGTTTATAGGTTATTGTACTGGTTTATAAAGGTTTAAAACTACGTTTCAAATAAAAGTAATAAATGACCAAAACATTAGTATCTTTATCGAACCATTCATGCGTTACTTTACATAGCCGGATGGTATTCGCACCGCTCGAGTTACAAGGCCAAGTTTTAACCATTTTGCTTGTGGGTTCATTAACTGGCATCTCGTGTTCAGGTATTTAGGCCAGCGTTTGACGGAAGAGTGGACAAGATCTATTTTATCTTAAACCAATTATCCGCAGTAGAAATCCGATGGGCGTAGGCGTCGCGCTCGCTTTCAATGCACCATTGTAACTTTCAGGTCGCGATTCGCGTGTGAAAATTCACTAGACGGAAACAGATTAACGCCCTATGCACCGAATTCTATATTTAGCCGCGGAAGCGTGTTCGCGTATTATATTATGTACGTATTCTTGTATGTAGGATGGTACTCACCAGAATCATGCGCTGCGTATCAAAATGGTTGGCGTGTTCGCGTATTGTTTCACTGTAATATGGCTGTCGCGCGCGCAGATTCTGGTCGTGTGGCGCCCGCCCGGGCGGTGTGCCGACTGGCCCGCGCGCACCCGACCGCCCGCGTATTTCCATCGAGTGCGTGAGCGCTACTATTGATACATTCGTGTTTGATTCGAGAAACATTATTCTAATATTTTAGCGAAAATCTTACACTTATTTGTAATGTAGAGACTGGAGAGTTGAGATTAACGAGTATTCTATAGTATTGGTACTCCAAGTGCCAACTGCTACGGCTTCTATTTGGATAAAATGAGATACAAAATCTTTACATTGTAGAAGAATCGGAAAAAGGTCAGCAAGAAAAGGTTTTATCATAAGGTGCCCCAAAAGAGTTTGCGGGGTAAGAGGCCGGATTAAAATTTGGGCATTTTTCTACCTACATTATTATTAATAGGACACGGTGATTCAGACGTGTCCAAGATTTTAAGTATGATAGTAAATACGTTTACGAAGTAAAAAATCTGATCGATTTGGTACTACGTAGAGCTCGTACCAGACCCTACCATGGTTCAGGCCTTGTCGTGGCGGTGGGGCTCAGTAGCCTAGGGTGAGCCGCTGCATCTTGGGCGAAGCGAATTGAGCCGAGGGGGCTCTTTCTACCCCTCTTCTAAGAAGACGGGACTAAAGAACAGGGGGGCAAGGGGCGAGGACGGGAACCTCACCCCATTGTACTGTCCCGACGTTGGGAGGGGTTGTTCTGTGGTGCGGGACAACCCCTCTGTGGAGGTGGCGTCGGTCTCCTGAGCATTTCCCGGCATTAAAGAAAAAAAAGAAATAAGCTCGAAATAACCAGAGGACCCTAGGCTGAATTCTACTGTTTAATGAAGCTTTTTTAGACTAGACATTATTAAAATAGGGTGAGCCTTGTGCGAGGCGTTTTCCTTGATAAATGTAATTAGGGAAGACAATTCGTAAAATTGTAGTCCTAAAATTATAACCTCTTAATTTTTATTTATACTATTGTATTTATATATTGTATCTCTAGAGTAGATAATATACGACCTTAGTCCTTAGTAGATAATAACGAGTCGGATTAGAAAAAATCCCAGTTATTGAGGAGGGAAGGGAAGATCAATCTAATGTTGGTAAAAAATTGGTTAGCAGCTAGTTTTACTGTCATAAAATTCAACAAAAAATAGAGAATTAAAACCGATCTCGACTCGAAGTCGATCCAACACATTTCCGATCGTTGCACCGTGTACATTGTACGTAACAGTACGTCAACATCGCACCAGACTGTCCGTCTATGTAACGAAATATTGACAGCTTTGAAGCAATATAATGTTCGCTCTACATCACCTGCTGTAATCGTAAATTATAGTTTGTTCATATTGTTAATTAGTAACCTACAGGATTTATACAGCAAGAGAAACTGGGGCAAAAAATTAATTGGCTATTCCCAATCACAGCTTCTAAGCCCGTTTTGAGGTAGGCCTGGTACGAGAAACAAGGGAGATTCAAAAACACTCATACCGGGATTTACCATCTCAGTATAGACAATGTGGTTCCTGGACTAGCTCCAGGTAGACTCGTCTATGTTCGTGGGTACCGTTGACCACTTATCATCAGGTAACATGTCTACCAATTAGTCTATACTCTATACTATATCCAACAACATAAAAAGGTGCACCAACTCTATGATTAAGTATGAGTGACATCTAATCACACTCTTCACTTAAAAAAACGAATAAGCTTCTATTTAAAATATACCCCATTGTTATTCTTCTCGCCTGGTAGCAATGAATACCTTAGTTATTATTATTTTTTTGGACAAAACATGAAAGAGAGGTAATAAAACATTTTACTTTTATAAACATATATATTTACTCAAGCACTTTACTCACCGATACAATTTGAATTACACTGTGCAAATGTACACTAAGATAGTTTAATTTTATATCAGTCACCAAATCTCACTTCTCTTATAACCAACTCATTATCATCAGTTTTTTATATTTTACAATCAATGTTTTAAATTCTTCAACGGTTATCTTCATTGCCAACATCATATCAGTTAGAAGTACAGTAATATCAAACTAATTAAAAGGTTATTATAAAATTATTCTAACATAAATTAACAAGAAAAACATACTCTATAAATTTACTAAATTAGTTAAGACAGTGTACACATGAAAGTCACTTTGTCCGGTCATCTTGTCAATTAAACATCACTGCATCAATTGCTATTACGACCCAAGTATGAGTTTTTAACTAAATCTTTGTTTTTTTTAAACTTTTTGTATGTTTGACCAGCGCCATCTAGAGTATAGCTGATCAAACACACATAAGAAGAATTCTTATTTGGGATTCTGAGCTTCCAATGTAATATATAAATATAAAAGTTGCATGTATATTCTATTCATACCTGTATCTCTACACTGTTAATAAATATATCACCCGTCATTTATTTTACATCTATTTCAATTAAATATTTGCAATGGCTACCTATGTTAACTCACATTTTATCAATGGAATGGAAATATTAGGTGGGTGTGCTATATAAATAGGAACAGCAAATAATAATGACTTTTTAATTATATTACACTAAGTCAAAACAAAGAGATTGCCAAATGTGAAAATCTATTACCTCCCATAGTCTAGGACCTAGGTATATTGTTCCCTAATTTTATATTCAGGACTTGTGTCACTTAATACGGACCAGGCACTCATAAATCGTGTTCTATATTTTCAAGATAAAAAAATAATTCATGAACAATATGATTTATAATATAAAAACTAATTCACTTTTCAGTTGTTTTGCGATTGAATATTTTATTTGTGTCAGCACATAGCAACTTATTCGAATAACTTAAGAGCTTCAATATATTTTTTTGTATCTTTCAAAAGGTTTTACCATAGACAACTATGAAATAGATTCGTCCGTATCCAATTACCGAAAACTGCTAAAATTTTCATCAGGCATTTTATTATACACATACCAATGGGATTCTTATTTGTACAAATGAACAAACTTACATATCTGGTTGTGTATACACTACAGAAAGTTTTAACACATTGAACAAAACTCAGAAACTTTAAACTTTGTTTATGCACCGTGTTCACTTCACAACTGTCTAATCAATGACGATGACGTCGGCCAACAATCATTTGTTGGGTGACGTCAGACCCAGTGCCGCAGAGAGCAGGCGGACCACATTTTTCTGTTCCGTGGGCTCATTTTCTGTAACAAATTAATAATATTGTAAACCATATTATATACCATAGCTAACTGTTCCTTGCAGTTTTACCTGCCTAATATTCAACTGAACAAAATTTAAATAAATCAATACACTAAAATTTTACACAACAATACAGCTAACAAATTCAAAAAGATTTTTCCGACTTGAAGGTTTGGAGATTAGACTGTTCAAATATTAATCAAACAAACAATCTCTTCAACTAAATTCTTTATCGCGTGGCTCCGAGCCACGCTATTTATCACCCTAGCAGTATGCGATAGCCGCTTAGTGCATATGAGCATTTATACTCAAAAAAATTACAAAAGCAGCCCATTTCCAGCTGATGTTATCCTAGGTTTCTTTCAATAAATGCCCTAGCCAACATACCCAACATACCCAACATCATACCCAACATACCCCAACATACCCAACATACCCAACATACCCAACATACCCAACATACCCAACATACCCAACCAATTTAAAGGGAGCCCATTCATATACTGTAGTAAAACAAATGTGTTACTATTTGCAGGCTTTCATTATTTCTTACCCTACAAATACCATTTTATATTATGAATGGCACAATAGTTAAAACAAAACATATAATATAATTTTACTGGTTACATTTTGACATAAACTCATCATAAATTGTATAACCTGACCAGAAATAATAAAAAAAGTGCGTACAAAGTATACATGTCAGAAGTGAAACTTATTTGGGAAACTAATTTTTTAATCTCGTTTATATTTATACTAATCTTAAGTTTTAAAGTTCCGACAGTTGCGATGCGACGTTCGCTGTATATCACTCTCTCTCGATTTTTCTCACTGCTTGCCCTACTCTCTTTTCTCACTCCCTACCCTCACTCTATGCTTCATGCTACGTTCGCCCTTTTTCACTCTCTCTCAATCAGTCTCAATCACTCTCCCTCTTCTTGGACAAAAACGTTGCAATTTTTGTGACGTTCCATCCGTAAAAAAAAATCCCTCATGCGCGCAAAGATGTTTAACTTCAAAAACCCTCGCCATATTGCGGAAAATTTCGGAACTAATTTCTGTATGGACTATACTATGTGTTACCATGTAAAAGATATAGTACAGCGCTTATATATTTCTGGTAAGGCTATATGATATATATTTAAGTATATGATGTGATAATTGATTTGTAAATGTAGATACATGTTTTATTATCCACAACCACAATTAATACTAATTATGTAGGTAGATTCTAGATCCAATGTAGGACTCACCGTCATCACCGGTCACATGTTTCTCTAGGTTAAGTTTCTCTTGCGCTACTTGGTAGATGCCCTCCTCTATTGTACCCGAGCTGAGCAATCGGTAAATGGTTACGGGACGAGTTTGACCCATTCTATGACATCTGGAAAAATATTAAACCTAAATATATATATTATGTTAAGGGTAAAATGGACGTCACGACATTACATTCATACTCATATACACTACCAGCGTTTACCATTTGGTGGGTCACGACCCGCGAAAAAAATACCGGATCGTGCTATTGCCTCCTTGCTTGTCTGACGAGATGAGTCAAAAATAAGCAGCTTCATAATTATCACCTAATTATTGTAAAACAAGTAAGACGTGGGGAGGATCAAACTTATATTCTACAGTAAGTATACTTCTACAATAAATGTGTTTTATTTTAACTAATATTTCAGGTAATTTAATTGAGTGGGTCACAAAGAGGATTGTACGAAATTTACCGAACCATAGCAGAACAAAGTTCGGGAAATGCTACACTATACATTATTTATATAAAATTAGTTTATTTATATAAAATTTTAATGAAATATCTTCAAATGTTTAGTTAAGGAGGAGTCCTCCCTCAACCATGGTTGCCTCGTAAAAAGTGTTTCATTATAATGAGCGAAATTCGCGTAAACATTAGAAAACAACTTCTTTGGAATCTATTTTCATGGTCTCGGATCAGATTCAGTACTATTACCATTTGGTTTCGATATTATTATCACAAATGTATATTGAAGTAACATACCTGTCTTCAGCTTGTTTGTCATTGTAGGGGTTGAAGTCAATGTCGTGTATGATGACCGTGTCCGCTGCCGTCAGGTTGATGCCCAGCCCGCCCGCCTTGGTGGACAGCAGGAACACGAAGATGTCCTCCGTGTTGTACTGGTCTATTAAATCTTGTCTGAAAAAAATTAACGTCATAATGTAACTACTAATGATAACTTATCATTTAGAACAGGTAGTGCCTGAATTGGGCCAGTACGACCAGGGTGGTACCTCTCGCTCGCATAACATCGGCGTAAAATGACAGCTATGTTGTCGCGTTTCGTGCGGTCTGTGAGTTTCCGGTGGCCCATTGGGAGGGATAGGGGAAAGGAGGGCAACGCATCTGCATAACCTCTGGTTGTGCAGATGTCTATGAGCGTCTGTAGTCAACATGGCTCCTACTGCAAGGTTGCCTCATATGACATTAAAAAAAACTATTAATGATAATTAAAAATTATTGTTAGTACCAATGGTCGGTTGGTATGAGTATTGCCTGGAAGCGAGAGCTCTGGATTCGATTCGAGTCGCTGAGTTCTACATTACCACCAGCCAAAAAAAGGGTACCTTTCATTGACAGCGGTGCTCCCATCCAGCCTCAGGTATCGGTAGCCGCGCAACCTCAGGAAGGGCTCAATTATGTCCAGCATCATGGTGAACTGGCTGAAGAGCAGCACGCGGTGGCCGCCCGCCCGTAACTCCGGCAGCATCGCGTCCAGCTTGTTGAACTTGCCCGAGTCCTCGATCAGGCTGTTAGAGACGTTGAACGAGCTAATGCACTGGAATTAACACGAATTTCTTATAAATAAGAAGTAATATATATTCAATTGGAATAGGAGAGGAGGAGGAGGTCCCCACCATGGCTCATGCCTTGTCGTGGCGGCGGGGCTCAGTAACCTAAGGTAAGCCGCTGCACCTTGGGCGAAGTGAATTGGGCCGAGGGGGCCCATTGTACCCCTCTTATAAGAAGAGGTGACAGAAGAGCAGGGGACAAGGGGTGAGGATGGGTACCATTGTACTGTCCCGACGTTGGGAGGGGTTGTTCTGTGGTGCGGGACAACCGCTCTGTGGATGTGGCGTCGGTCCCTTGCGGGACTGACTAGCCGTCGAGTGCCCTGATTGTTTACTAGATCCGGGGCACCTCACCAAAGGCGGCATGGGTGGCACTCGCCGGGTTTTAGTGGGTAGAGCTGCGTCCACTTACCAGCTGCCGGCGCAACGAGTCCCATAGCCGCGTGGGGAGACCCACTCCCCCGCGGGATGCCTCAGAGCATTTCACGGCGTTAAAGAAAAAAAAAAGAAAAAAAAGGAGGAGGATTTTGTTATAATAAATAATATATACATATAATAGTCATGTAGGGTTCTGTCAAGTATTTTTATGTTGCATTTTAAAAAGTGATTGTACTGAACGAATTACTCCCAAGGTGTGATACGACACCTATCAATTGTTATACATAATATATTCGATGAATTATTTAGTTTTGAATTCTCGGATAAGACGGGCTGTCTTTACACATGGTAATTCTAAGCGATGACGTGACTGAGTCCAACACTCACATGGTACTGCAGCGTGAGCTGGTGTATCTGGAAGTCGGACATGCACAGCAGGTCCTCGTACACGTACTGGCGGTTGACGCCCTTGTAGCCGGGGTCGCGCGCCAGCCGCGCCGCTATCTCCCGCAGCGGGCCCTCGGTGTAGTGGTAGCGCAGCAGCAGCGGGTGGTTGGCCAGCTTGCGCATGTCCATCATCATAGATATGCCGCTCTGCTCCGTCGTCGCGTGGATCTGTAATACATATTTAAAGTGTAGTAGCTCTTTTTGGAACGAAGTTGGCTAAACGGAAAAAATTAAGACCAAAAGTTGAAACGACACTTTTTGCTATGGTTGTTAGCCGTGCGGCGTGCACGTGTTTCTCTGTCTGTCTCTCTCTCTCTCTCTGTATGTATATGTACTTTTTTTTTTTAAATTAAAATTCCTTCACTAATTAATCGAAAGGAACTTCGTTCCATCCAGGTGTCCCATGATACGTCCCATAATCTATGACATAATCTTTTTTTTTTTTTCGCAGGGAAATCCTTATGGAAGCAGCCAGGATCTTCGGGTAGATCCTGACCCAAATTGAGACTCGCACCTGGGAGTGCCCACCCTAAATCTTTTACAGCCTGTATTATAGATATTTGAATTTAATTGTTTTCACTTCTATCGGTAGTCCCTGTGACTGGTTGGGTAATTTTTTTTCACGCTGTACAGCGCCTAACATGAGGGACGTCTCTGTGCGCGTGGTCTTGTGATCCTGCGGCCTTGTGGTCCCGTACACACACTGACCGTGCCGTCCTTGGCCGCGAAGCCGGCGATGAGCGCCTCGTAGAGCTCGCGCTGGTGCGGCGACATGGGGCACATCTCGGTGCGCGCGGTCTTGCTGGGCAGATCCTGCAGCACGTCCCTCTTGAGCCGCCGCAGCACGAAGGGCTTCATGATGCGCTTGGCCTGCGTGATCTGGCTCTGCTCGAACGCCGGCACCTCGTCCGCCGTGCGGTTCGTCTTGTTCGTTGTTTTCACTTTCTGTTGAACAAACCTCGAAATAAATACATTGTAGGTTTGGAAGCTGACGTAATGGCCAAGTGACGACGTCAGAGAATCCTGACGGGTTTATCTTCTATTCTGTCTGTACAGAATATTTGCATGAATATATTATATAAATATATTATTTATAATAATATAATATACATATATAAAATATATATATGTTGACGACCTCTGTGGCTCAGTGGTAAGCGCGTTGGCGCTCAAGCCCGGAGGTTGCGGGTTCGAATCCCGCCAGGGAACAAAAATATTTTCTGTGTTCCTGGGTCATGGATGTGTATTATATGTGTGTATTATGTAATAAAAATCTTAAATATGTGTATAGTATAAAAGTATTAAATATATTTCCGTTGTCTGGTACCCGTAACACAAGTTCCTCGAGAACTTACCACGGGACCAGATTGACGTGGTGTGAAAGCATCCATAGATATTATTATTATTATTATTATATATCGCCTTAGCAACGTCTATGGTGAATCATGTATATAAATTTATATGCATTTTAAATAACATTGGATGCGAGTGGCGAGGGATCGGTCGTCTTAGCGTTCATTGAGGTCTCAGGATCAGCATTGGACAGTTAGGGGCTGATGATAATGATAAATAATTATATTTTATTTCCGTTCCTAATCTGGGTTTCAAAAGGTTGTAAGAGCTTATCATGAGGTTAAGTTAACGTTATGTGATTGTTAATAATTCTTTCTTTTGCAAGTTCTTACAAAATCTAAGACTCGAAAACAAAAAAGTTTTTGTCATGTTATTGTAGTATCATACGCAAGTGCCTAATATCGACATGGAAGTTTGTACCTTCCACCTGAGTTCACATTAGCCCATGCTAAAATGTAGACCCTTTAATTTTTTTATTTTCCATAATAGGGTAACAAAATCTTATAGTGTAGGTAAAATTTAGACAAGAGAAAATTTCTGTTGAGAGGGATATGCTTGTGCCGTACTCCCGGCTGCATAGGTACCACCATCTTGCTTGTTTTTCCCGTCAAACAGCTTTGCTGTGTTTCGGAGAGAAGGGCAAGACAGGCAATTGTAATAACTAGCACCGAGACTTAACATCTTATGTCTCAGACCCTCAGGTAGGCAACAGTTGTACAAGTTGCCTAGGCTAGTTGCGTGTTCATGTGCGACTCTGGCCACTTACCATCATGTGGCTCGTCTGCCCATTTGCCTATCTAACTAACATAAAAAGACATACAGAGTTTTTCTGGAAGAGATTCTTGAGATCGTCCGTCTTGCCGGAAAACATGTGCGGCATGACGAAGCACAGCAGCGACATCAGTTCTAGAAGGTTGTTCTGTAACGGCGTGCCCGTCAGAAGGAGGCGGTGCTTCGACTGGAAAATATTTATATTACAATTATTCTATTTATTTATATATTTAATATTAATAAAAATATCTTTATTTCGTAAGTAACATACTTATAACACTAGAAACACGTCAAATTATCACGTCGTTAGTCGCCATGAGGCTCCAACTGCTTGGTAGTTGGTTGTCTCCATATAAAAAAAAAGCTCCGGGCTCTAGTGTGTTGCATAACGAGAAACATAAATCAGAATTGTGTGCTCTGAGGAACACGAAATGAACGTTACAATTAGTATGTATATCAGTATTGACGTATCTGAGCAGGTTGACATACCGCCACAGCCATCCGTGACGTCGGGGGTTCCAAATTAGTGTTAGTATAGAAGTTATATATTTTACCTTAATCTTGAGCAGGTTGTCGTAGCGCTGCGTCGCCATGTTCTTGAGCATGTGCGCCTCATCATACACCACGTAGTGCATGGGCGTCACGCGGAACATCTTGCGCTCCTCCGGGCAACTGCTCACCATCGTGTACCTGCAACATGCACGGCATTATTTTTTTTTGTCATAAGGGGGCAAACGAGCAGTCGGTGCCTTATGATACGCATGGGCGTCGCCCATACACATCCGCATAACCAGAGGTTATGCAGATACGTTGCCCTGCTTTTCCCCCATGGGCCACTGTAAACTCACACATATAATATTATGTAGACTGATTTGATCCGGCCGATTTCGGCCACGGCGACAGCTTCAGCTCCTCTAACGACGTTCCTGTGGTCGCACGAGGCGTATGTAGCCAATATTTTATGTAGATAATGATAGAAATGAGAAAGAAATATATGTAGATGATGGAGAGAGGCAAAAAGTGCTTCTGTTTCACTATGGTTGTTATTTCGTATAAATGTATGCGAAAGGGGCCAATAGAATTTAATAAACAAATGCAGTTAACAATATAGAGGATGCAATGAAGAAGCTGGCGCCGATATCCTTAAATTATCGTATCGCGGGCTTGTAAAAATCTTAATAAACCGCGATAAAATCCGTAAAAATTGTTTCATTATAATGAGTGAAATTCGCGTAAACATTAGAAAACAATTATTGAATATGTATTATTTTCTTAAGTTAATAAATAAATAAATAATAAATAAATTTAACGCATCCTTATTCACAAAAAAATATTCCATTACTCTCTTCTCATTTAAATATTGAGGTAAGCCTATTGTCCCACAGTTGGTGACGGGCTGATAGTATCGTATAGTACTGACGTGGTGAGCACGATGTCGATGTCCGCGAGCCCGCGCGCGTACTCGATGCGCAGCTGGCGCCGCTCCTCGGGGTGGCCGTAGTACTTGCTGACGCGCAGCGCCGGGCACCACCGACCGAACTCGCTGCTCCAGTTGTCTGCGTGTCACATGTAATAGTATATATACAACCCACACGTCGTAACACCCCCACGCTGTGGTCTCGACTCCTTTGTATGCATGTAATGCATGTGTGCTATATTTCTTCATTTTATTTTTCTTTCGTTGTAGATTTTTATTCATTATGAATTCTAATATTGACACATCATCCATGACGGCTATCTTTATTTTGTCATTTTCAAACATTTACAGTTCGACTGAACATAGGCCTCTCTCAATGAACGCCAAGATGGTGGATATACAACTATTCGCATCCAACCAGGACTGGCCACAGGAATGAGATCGTCATCTCATCATTGAAAGGTGACCTGCTCGCCGTCGTCCCGAATTAGTGAATATTTTTTTTTCATACTAATATTACTTTTGCACCCAACTCTGAAGTACCTCAAAGACAAATCATAACAGTATCTGTACAAGACACTATCTCTGTCTCTCTTTTCAAAATCTGCATTCCAATCTCATGGTTGTAAATAAGTTTAATTACACATCTCTACAACTTACCGAGTGTGGAAGCAGGTACCACTACCAAATGTGTCCCTTTGGCCTGACCAGTCTCTTTCAGATGTGCGAGGAAGGCGATAACCTGCACTGTCTTCCCCAGGCCCATTTCATCTGCCAGTATTCCGGATACTCCTTGCTTGTGGAGAACAGCCAGCCAGTTTAGACCTACTAACTGGTAAGGGGCTAGCTTTAAACTGAAAAGATATTAATTTCATCTTAATTTTAGAATGTGATGACTTATAGAAGACTTGTCTCACAAGATGAGACAAATTAATTACCTATTTGCATCAAGCATATAACCGGAATAGAGCAGTAATGTTACGTTTTGTATAAAAACAAATTCCGCCAAATTTGGCGCTGCGCCGGTTTTGCGCTCTGGTTAGGTTAGTTATGTACACACAGATCACTGGTTGGTTGAATTGCTATTACGTCAGTGACAAATCACTGACCAGTGTCGGAATTTTATGGCTCACAATAAAACACTATCCTGTTATATGCTCAATGCGTATTTGCAAGAGCCACTATATGGTTAATGGTAACTTTTCCCCATGGGCATTTGAGTTCACTCAACTTTTTTAACAACATGCAATGCCTATCCTAACAGAGTTAAAGGTCTCAAAACTAAGTTACTGTATCTTAAGTACTTTATCTTAGGAACATGTGAGGGAATACAGATAAATGTTTGGGTGCCAATGTAACTATGGTTTCAAGATTTACATGTTCACAGTAGGATATACAAGGCTCCCTTCTCATGGCCATATTATACCATTCTTAGTTGCAATATTCCACTCAACATTTTTAGTGTCATACCTAGGGGCCAATATAGCGGGTTGCTTCAGACGACCAGCGCCAGCGGCCACTGCCGATTCCAGTTGTTGAGCCAGCCCCACACACTTCTTCATGAGCCGCTGTATATTATTTCTTGTACAAAGCAGTTCTTGTGTCGCATTTAATAAGTCTGTACTTAGCATTTTATTACTATTGAACTTTTCAACCTGCAAGAAAATATTTTACATATTGATTAACAACCTTAATAATTATGCTGCAGTGTTTAAATTGTCAGTGAGCGACGATAGCCTAGTCGATATGGGCTCGGTATCTTGAGTGAGAACCGAGAGGTCCGGGTTCGATCCTGACCCCACCCTATTATACCTAGAAATGGGATTTTCTTCATTTCTAGGTGCATCTGAACATGAGACCATCACTTGTTCACCGGTGAAGGAAACAACGTGAGAAAACCTGCATGCCTAATGAGATTAAGTCTTTGAAGGTGTGTGAAGTTCACCAACCCGCATTGCTTCATCAACACCTCATCGTTAAACTATTGCCCAAAACTCTCCTCGCCTGATTTCAAGGAGGAGACCCGTGCCCAGCAGTGGGACACAAAAGGGATTGATATTATTATTATTTAAAACGTCAGCTGTCTTGGCATTCATTGAAGGTGGCTTATGTTCAGAAGGAGGCTGATAGAGGCTGACGATGATGATCATGATGACGTAAAACTACTGAATAATATTTTCATATATAGCTAACAGCACACAGAATGGTCAGGGATTACCTTAAACCTCATGTAACCTTTATTGGAATAGATAAATGAAAAGAAAAAACAAATATTTGTATTCTATTTTAATGTCAGATTCCTTACCATATCTAACCAACCCTTAAAAGGTCTTTGAGAAATAATGGCCTCAGCCTTCTTCTGTGAGCAGCCACTTAGCAAGGCTAGTTCATTCATACTGCTTGTGTTGAGAAACTCAAACACTTTACGTTTATCACCAATAAGGTCATCATTCACTTCATTGTCAGAGTCATCACTGAAATTTTATGAACAGTAACAAGTGAATTAAGGTAATAAACAGGTAATTTCCCCTTCAATTTGAATATCATATAGACTTACAGTTTGCACTATTACTATTTTCTTTGCACTATTACTATATTCTTCCTTTAGAAAATAGTAATGAAACAATGCCAGTCTAATTTGGCTAATATTTACTTAATCTAAATATGTATTTTTTTTTATGTCATCAGCAAACAAGCAGTCGGAGCCTCACGGCAGCGATGCCCTATACACATTCGCACAACCAAGGCCACACAAATGCACTGCCCTCCTTTTCCCCAATGTGCCACCGGAAACTCACAAACTGCATGAAACGTGACAACATAGCTGTCACTTGACGCCGGTGATATGTGAGCGAAAGGTACCATCCCGGGACCAGATGAATGGGGTGTATTCTGACAGTCATGAAACAGTGACTGATATATCATAGTCAATATATATACCTGTCATAAACTAAATCGTCCTTTCCTTTCCTGACCCCATAGTCATCGTCCTCACTGCCGCTGCTACCTCTCCTTACTCTGCCACCTTTAGCTTCCAATGGCTTTCTCACCATTGAGCTTGATCCGCTCGTGACACGGACTGCGCTCATTCCATTGGATCTCGACATTTGGCCAGAGTAGCTGGGGCGAGACACACAGCTGACTGAGGGTTTATCGTCGCTCTCAGGGTCATATTTCAGGAGCTCATCCCTCGATCTCTCTTCATTCCATCCATGTTTTACTAGGGTGTTCTTTACAAGCTGAAATTGAAGGATAAATAGATTAGGGGGTATTTGATATTCTGATACATCTACCAGTCCACTTCCCCCAAGGTGCAGGATATATTGCCAATGGTTTCAGCCAAGTGAACCAGCTTTACTAGTGTATAAAAAAAAAACCCCTGAGCATTTCTATGAATAGCTGGTACTTTGCTAATCTAATGTATGAGTTAAATAATTACTTCATTGGAATTTTCATAATGTCTCTATTTTTTTCCTTGTCTATACTATCCCACTGCTTGACAAAGACAAAAAAAATATCAAATGTCTCTATTATTTAATTATATACTTCAAGAATATTTTCAAACTTGTATATTAACATTATTTATAATACTTACTAAAGGAGATACGTCTGGAAACATTTCAAGCATATTCCTAAATCTTCTCTCTTTAACTGCTGTAGTAAGTTCAACTACAGGCTTCTTAGCGGGAGACTGTGCATCGTCTGAGTCAGAATCTTGAATCCTGATCCTTTTGTACACCATTGGTACACTTTTATTTATAGACACCGGTGCTGGCATCCTTACTATTGTGACTGAAAAGTTGTATTTAAGATTTACATATACATGGATATTAATTTTACTATCTAAATGTTCTTACAACTACTTACATGTATTCTATTCTTTGCATTGATTGAAAGAAGAATAAGCCTCTGTCCAAAAGCGGATGGAACAGGGCTGTTAATATTGATGATACCTCACACCTATTCTAGACCCGCAAAAAGATTTATCGCAAAACCAACACTATATCTCCACAAAGTTTATAGTAAACTAGCTGTTGCCTGCAGCTTCGCCCGCATACTTAACTCCTATATATCACAGCGTGATGTTATATAGCCTATAGCCTTCCTCGATAAATAATTCCTGTTAACATTGAAAGAATTTTTGCAATCGGACGAGTAGTTCCTGAGATTAGCGCGTTCAAACAAACAAACTCTTCAGCTTTATAATATTAGTATACATATATTCTTAATCTATACAGATAATAAAATTGGAGTGTCTATTTGTAATATTAAAATAATCACTTTTTATTTAATGCAATAAATAGCATTTATTGTAATTTTTGTCAGTGTCTGTTTGTTCCGGCGTATCTCTGAGATATCTGGGCCTGGATTTTGATAGGACTTTCACAGGCAGATAGCTGATGTTAAAAGGATTAACTTAGGCTATAAAAATTATCATCATCAATCCAGGTACTGCTGTAAATAAAGTAAATATATTCTCAATTAACAAAAAAGTAGCAACATCCAAATGTTATACTTTCTTCTACAATTACTGACTTCATTTTTTTTTAATCTTAGACTATTCAGTGACTATAATAGTAAGTATAATGATGCCAATCATGGTATTGCATTAGATAGAAAAATCTCAATTTTGTTATACATAATGAATGGCTTACTTTGCTGTGCTTAACAGAAATGTAAAATGTTAAACTTATTTCTATTTTATAGTATACAGATATAAGCATTAAGAAAATTTGCATTCAATTATGTTTGTACAGACAGTTAAAATAATGATTTTAATACATAATGCTTATTGCTTCATTTAGAAAATATAAATTTTAATCTTCTTTAATTAAGCCATAGAAACCATTGATTATATTTGGCTTGTGTTTGATTAATATTTCACTGTTTACTCTTCAAGGTAGATTTAATATAATTGGCTACTATATATAAACATTTTATAATAATATAATATATGTTCAGAAGGGGACGGATAGAGGCTGATGATGATCATGATGATGATGATGATGAAATTGTATTGTTGTAACTAGTTATTTATCCTACTGTGTAAATGTTAGCAGCCTTATCTTATGCTATAATCTTACAAGCATTTAAATTTTAAGATCAATAATTTCTGTCGGTGGTTTACTGTACCAGTGAAAGTATGAAAAAGAATATAGGTTATAAACAGTGAGACGACGGAAAATATGAGTTCGTACGGTATTTTAGATGAATAATCAAGGTCGTGGTCACAGAATAGTAAGTAAATAGCTAACCATGAAATTATAACGAAAAAAAAAACACACATCAAACGTGGTATGGACGAGTCATTGGAAAACGCAGGTATGTAACCTGTCCATATGTTTATGAATAAAATCATCGTTTAATACATACGAGAACTAGAAGGGGACGAAGATATAGTAACGGGACCGCTGGATCCAGATGCAGGTTTCTTCTGAAATCTATATTGTCTTAAATAACTTAACACACTAGGGCTAGTACTTTCAGACATCTTAGAAACAAACTCTAAGTTAATTGACACTTCACTTTTAAAAGGAAAAACTAAATTTGAAACGAATTACATGAACTTTTGAATTAAAAAAAATCGAACCACATTACTGAAGCATGAAGTCAACTGACAAATACTACGGCCATTTTTATCCGCGAGACTGATCATTCTGATGACAAAAATCAAAATCCACCAATCCCTATGGAGTAAAATTTGACATATGACCACTATCCAATTAAAAATAAGCATATTAAGCTTTTCTCTGCATATTTCATGTCTGTTGCCAATGGGCTTCTATTGATTGTTAAAATGCACAAATCTCGGAAATATTAACTATTAAGCCAAGAATACACTACTGTCACTACTCTGTGATGCAAAGACTTACTATACAGAGTGTTACAAAACTACCCGTAAATCTCGTATTTGGAAATCCGCATTTATTTCTCCGATACATAAAAGTGGTAGTAAAAATGATATTAAGAACTACAGACCTATATCGAAGTTATGCCTGTTCGCTAAAGTATTTGAACGCATAGTACATTCTCAAGTCTATCAATCATTAGCATCATCTTTTATTCCTGAACAACATGGATTTTTACCGATGCGTTCTACTTCATCTAATCTCTTATCTTTCACTGATTTGGTCACAGCTAGCATGGATTCCGGGGGTCAAGTTGACGCTGTTTTTACCGATTATAGCAAAGCTTTTGATTGTATAGATCATCAAATATTACTACAAAAGCTTCTCTTAGCTGGAATACATGGTAATTTATACCGATGGTTTACCTCCTACATTGAAAACAGATCGCAAGCAGTAGTAGTGAATTGATTCTCATCAAACTGGAATATTGTCCCCTCTGGAGTACCCCAGGGGTCATTGCTGGGGCCCTTACTTTTCAATATTTTTATAAACGATGTAGTTTCTTGTTTCCAACACTCTAACTTTCTTCTGTACGCCGATGATATGAAGATATTTAAAAAGATTGATTCACTGTGCGATTCTAAGATGTTACAGGAGGATTTAGAACGTTTCGAACATTACTGCCTTCACAATAAATTACAGCTAAACATTCAGAAATGTTACTGCATGACTTTCACTCGCAAATTTAAATTCGTGAAAACCCTATATAAATTTACAGATCAGGTGTTACACAGAGTAAATGAGATCCGTGATCTGGGTATTATACATGATCCTAAATTAACATACGAAAGACATATAGACCAGATCTGTAAAAAGGCTAATAAAACTATGGGCTTTGTTTTTCGGTCAAGCTCCCAGTTTAATAGTATAAAGGTAATTAAGATTCTTTATTGTTCCTTGGTGCGTAGTATTCTCGAGTATTGCTCACAGGTATGGAATCCACGTTATAATGTTTACATTGATAGGATTGAGTCCATACAACGTAGATTTTTAAAATATCTGGAGTACAAGCTGGGAACCAAGGACTGCAATTATGAGGCAAGGTGCCGTAGACATCATTTGCTAACTTTACAGCAACGGAGACAAATTGCTGATGTTGTCTTCCTAGTCAAAATTGCTCAAAATCGTGTAGATTCTCCGCATTTACTCACAAAGATTAATTTGAGGGTACCTTATAAAACACTTAGGCAACCTATATGTTTGGACATTCCGCAGACCACATCTAATTATAGACAAAATTCTTTCTTTATTCGTGCCGCAAAAAGCTTAAACAATGTGGTGGTGTCTCCACAGCTTGATCTTTTTACCTCCTCAACAACTCATTTCAAGAATACTTTAACGAACGCTTGGTTTGATGGCTCTCGAACTAATCCTTAGTTGTGTGAATTTTTATCCAACATTTATACTACAGCTGTGTCTAGCAAACAAGCTATTTGTAATTTAATTGTGAAAACATATAATTGGTGTTTAGTTTTATATTTAGTTTTTTTTTTTAAATACTATATCACTGTTTGTTTTCCTAATAAATAAAATAAAATAAAAGTCGAAAGAAGGTTAAATGGGGCCTTATAACAAGTCCATTCACAATATTTAAGAACCGTAATAATGCTGCATAACATCCCCAAGGAATGGCGGGAAGCATCGGGACGCGCGGTTGTGTTTTTTTGGTTTCCCGTTAATTAATTGTTATTTTGTGTTTTGTCCATTCAGAGTGGTTTTATATAGTGTTTGTTTTAAAAACTTGATCTTTATATATTGTGATTGGTTGGCGAATCTTATGGAGTACCGTTCTGGAGTGGTTTTCTTAGTAGGGCTATTCTGGCGGTTTTCTATAGTGTTTGTTTTAAAAATAAATTATAGTTTAAAAAAAAACTAAAAGACTCGCTTTAATAGCTAACCGAACTATAAATTTGAAAATAATTTTTAATAGAAGAATTAAATGGGTTAACATAATAAATAAATGATATTACTTATTGTAAAAAAGCGCGAGGTGCTCGATATTCATTGTTAAAAATATATTTTCATCGGTATCTATTTTTTAAAAGTGAAGTTAGTATAAAAACTTAGTTACAAGCACCACGCTTTTTTACAATAAGTAATATCATTTATTTATTATGTTACTTTACCATTTAATTCTTCTATTAAAAATTATTTTCAAATTTATAGTTCGGTTAGCTATTAAAGCGTGTTTTTTAGTTTTTTTTTAAACTATAATTTATTTTTTACTTTTTAGTGTCGATTTTTTTAATTAAAGACTTTATTAATTTAAAGTACTCAACTATTAACAATCACTTTAGAAATGAGTGAGAGACTAAAAACAACACAAGTGATGTAGGTAACTTGCGCGCCTTATGCCTTCCTAGCATGTGCTATCCTGATTATCTTGATCAGGATATTTGAATAATTTTATCAAATTATTGTATTGTCATCGGTCCTCGATAAATCTACAAAGTTTGAACGAAATCTGGTCGTTAGAAGTGGGTCAAAATAGCGCCCAAAGAAGTCGGTTACAAACAAACATACAAACATACAAACATACAGGTGAAGCTAATAAAAAGCGTGTAACTTAATCTCTGTAATATATAATGTGATTGTTTGGCGAATGTTGTGGTGGACTGCCTTGTTTGGATGGAATGGGGAATGATAGTTCATTGATGGGGGCTAGAGGGGCGAAGCCGCGCTCCTTGGGGTTTCCCGCCATTTCTCCGTATTACAGCTCGAATATTGTATTTTGTATGGCTAATAGCGTAGTACCTAATGCCTTTAAATGAAAATAATGAAAATAATAATAATAACATCCCCAAAAAAATAAAAAAATATTTTCATTGAAAAATATATTTCAGTAATATTAAAGAGTAACTACGTAGAATATACCTACATTTCTACCTAATTCGCGAAACGACAAAAAATTTAAAAGACCTAACCTAACGAAACAACATACTATTTTATAATAAACGTCAAATTTACAGAAACGGCTCAAAGTGTGCTCCGCCATGCTCAATACACAACCTCGCTCGTCAGAATATGGCTTGTGTGGCATTTCGCACCATCATCGGTGTTATTGATGCAAAAACCGAACTAACACGCTGTTCCATCTTGGCAACCGTTGAGCAATCAGAGAAATACACTCTGTCCTTCACATAGCCCCACTAAAAGAAGTCTAAGGGTGTGAGGTCCGGAAAACGAGCAGGCCATAGCACCGGTCCCCCGCGGCTGATCTCGTACGTTGCGAGCAAAATGTGCTGGAGCTCCATGATGCTGAAACACCATGTTTCTTTGGTTCTCAAAGTAATAATATTGTTTACATAATTAGGATTTTCCTCTAACTGCCTGAGGTACCACTCGCAGAAGTTCCTCCTGGGTGCAAAATAAGAGGGTATCAGCTCCTGTGTACGACGATAGTGATAAGGGTGACGATTGTCGTCACGAAGAATTCGCCAAAATTCTTCTTCCTTGTCGTTACACTCTTGGCAGAGCGGTCGTGTTCGTTACTAATTCAGCAGCATCTTGTTGGTGACCCGCCTCACAATTCGACGCTATTCCTCTCTTGAAGCTGCTTTTTTTGAGCACACATTTAGAGGTTTTTTGTGATGGTTTGTACAAGGTCCGTCAAGTGCTCTCGAATCAGGCGCTCGATGGAGGTTTCACTTGAGTGAGACACGCCAAACCGCAACATGGTTTATACTGAATCTTGTTCTGGCTCGCCTCGAACTTGTGGCCGGCTCTTCTTCAAAAGGCTCTAACACTATTTTTTTTTTCCAACTTGATATTTTTTAAAGCCAATGCCTTGAGTATAATGACATCCTTGTATTGTGGTAATAGCAAACATTTATGAATGAAAAATAGAAAAACTATTAAAGTAGACCCTTTCTGTTAAGTAATCTGGTTTCCTGACAGGACAGCTTACTAGGGTTGACAAAATGTTTGACTTTGATAATTAATTATAAATTTACGGGGTATTTTGTAATACGTTGTATATATTATGCCTACTTCTTTTGATTTGTTTGACAATAAGTCTTATACAGTGTGCAAGAAAAATATCGCTTTATTTTTAGAATTCAAAATTATATATAATTAAAAATTATGTATAGAAAATTAACAATTGTTTAAAATTTTGTATTTTACGTAGAAACAGAGTGTTGCAAAGTTGAGGATTACGTAGGAATTTGTCAACACGTGCTAAGACAATAAATAAAAGTGAAGTTGACCAACCCACAAATGGGCCAGCGCATTTGTGAAATATAGCCCACACCCTTTTCTGATTTCGAAAAGCAGACCCGTGCCCAACAATGGAACATGCGAAAGCATTGATGATATAAAATAAAACCAAATGCAATACAAATACAATTGCGAAGATTATTGCGTACAGTTTGTTCCTTATATATTTTTTTAAATTTAAACCAAATGCCTTGCCCACACGATAGATTGTGAAGATCTTGATTTACAAGCGAAAGCAGTTAAAAGCACTACTTTATAGATTTTCTAATGTTTACGCGAATTTCACTCATTATAATGAAACACTTTTTTACGGATTTTATCGCGGTTTATTAAGATTTTTACAAGCCCGACGTTTCGGATACATTACAGCAACCATGGTCACGGGAGGACTCCCGTGACTTCATTATAATACTTTATAGATTGCTCGATTGTGCAAAGCGTTGCTGTAATGGAATATCAACATTCAACATTGAGCATAATGCGCATTAGTGCTGTAATTGGAAAACACACGATATCATAATCATCATTGCATACCTGGCCCTACGAATAAATAATAAGTCAGGAAGTCTAACTCAGAACAAATGACACATAAAAAGTGGGCCTGCTTCAAACCAAAACGACGTATGATTTAAAATACCAATCACTTTCGAGGTTACAAATAGACGTCATTGGTGATTTGTTTAATTTCAGAATAAATGCAGGTATTGGTCGGCGCGCATGCTGCAATGTCACCTATGACAGTCGAGTGATAGCTGCGTGGACGATGTCATGCAATAAGTGAACCAAGTCAATAATAAAACAATATTATTTAATACTCTTTTTTAAATGATTTCTTTAGGCCGAGTCCACCGACGCGCCACAATCGTAACATACTGTTACTGTACTTACTCCCTGTGGGCCGTCCGGCACAGGTACTCATCAAAGCAACCATGCCTAGTGAGCATCTGTCTCAGACGGAAGGTGAGTGGGTTTGTGTTTACGCTGCATCCACCGCTCGAGGACTGGATGCAAAGCAGCCGTTAGGCTTTTGTCATAGGACTGCCATGCTGGGTCCTCCCCCCACCTCCGTATTAACGATCCTGTCCTAGTTGGCGAACCCGTAGGAACTCGTACAACGTAAGGTTCTCGCCGGGAGCCCTCCTAACCGATACATATGAATGCGTCTCGGCAAGAACCTCCGCCACAAATTCCCACAGGGGTTCACCGGCTAGGTCAGTCTATCGCCCACTGTGTGGCTGTTACCCACGATACTTTACGGTACCAGCTGGGCCTTATTCCTCGCGGTAAGGTGACCCGCCCAAATGGATGCACCATACATCGCCATACTCCGGAGTATAGCTGCCTGCAGGCGGCGCTGGTTCCTTCGAGGTTCGGGAGAAGTCTGCCCAGCGCACTTGCTGCCTTCACGACCTTCGATCCTAATATTGACAAATGTGGGTCGAAGGTCCACCCTCCGTCAAGGATGGGCCACAAATACTTCTGTGGGGTCATCCTGACCCTCCCCCCTCGGATCTGGAGGGTAGCTACCGGAGGGTGTCCTTTACGGCCGGTCCGGCGGAAGAGAAGGGCTTTGGTCTTCTCAACTCTGACCCGAAGCCCTAACCTCTCTAAGTCGGGCTCGACCTCGTGATCAGCCATCACGAGGTCAAGCCCGACTTTGGCCAGCCGCACCGCCGCCTTATAGGCTCTTCCCCGGGATACTCTTGTCTTTCAAGCTTAACTGCAGCTAACTACTTATTTTGCCGAATTGGATCGACTGGGATACTAAAAGAAAACAAAGCAAGCAAAATGCAAAATCATTTTATAATACCTCAATTATACCGATATACATTTAAATAATGATAAAAATATAAACATATTAGGTATATTATACATTTCATGAAGAATACATATAAAATACCTTCTATATTGCTTCAAAAATTGACTGACTTCATTTTGCATAGTATTGACCATCTCAGTTTGCTTATTACATTAACGTATTTGAATATAATATAATTTTACTACTATTTACTAGTGAGAAGTAACCCCTGGAGGTTTTGATTTTGCATGGCTCCTGCACCACTTCACTACAAATGATGGCATGATGATTAACAGCTGCAATTCATAATGAAAAAACGAAAACATATGCGTAAGTTTGACGTGTGTTCGCTTGCAAGAAAAATGTCCGACTGATGACGCACTGGACACGACTTTTAAACCCCGCCTACTTGGACACGACTTTTGTTGGGTCATTTTTATAACGCAGTTACATTTCCTGACTTATTATTTATTCGCAGACCTGGCCTACTACTTTGTCATTTGCGAGGGTCGCTATATTTTGTTTTTTTTTTTCTTCTTTTATGGCAATGAGTATTTATTAAATTAAAAAAATGCTATATTTTGGTATTAATAATTGATACATTATCTGTTAAGAGTGTCAAAGTCAATTTAATCTGCCACACAGTTTCAATCTGTCATATTATTAGGCGCGGCCATGTTGGTCCGTAGTGAGTAAAAACGAGATAAATTTGCCTTTTGGGAAATAAAATTGACACAATATGCCCAAATGCGACCTCAAAACGAGATACATCCCCGCGACATTCGCTTGGGCCTTGCTTTTGGGCACGACATCGCTATTTTTTTATTTTCCGTAAGTATACCCAAATGTCTTCTAGGAGCGAATTCACTTTGATTTGACAACTTTCACATAAGATTCTAGATTTACTTCTATTTATATCTTAGAACTATCCTTGCCTGATTGTAATTTATATGTTTACACGCCTCGGTTGTGATTGAGTTATTAAAATTCTAGATATCTAATCGAGTAATTGGTCATGCTTGGGAAGACATTATTTACACCTTAGACATCTAGAATTGCTATTGAATTTTCCCACAATGTAAGGCATATCTTGTTCTTTGTGTTTCCAAATTTGATTATGCAATTTAAATATACAACAATAGTATGAATCACATTTTAGAACCTAGTTAAGGTTACTTATTCATTTTTCCATAATGTTTTTTAAATTATAAACAAGTTCTTAGATTAGGTATTTTCGTTCTGTACTTTAACTCTTATAAGCTTGTAATACTCTGTGATATTTTTTTATATAATCAATTATGATTTATGAGAATATTCATGTGTGTTTATAGTGGTTTAACTAGTTATATTTTATTTAAAGAAGCAAATATTTGCAGCTGTTATATTAATGACTATTAAAAATATCTGTTGTTTAATTTGAAGGGCAAAACAAATATTTATAAAAATTTAAAACAAGTGGTTATAAAAACTATACAGTTGTTATGCATTTTACAAGTTAAGTTTATTTATAATTTTAATATTAAAATTGGACACTTAAAAGGAACCAAAATGGTTATACATCTGTGAGAAAACAATCAAAAATATATAATTGGACAGAGAAATTCACAGTACATAAGTAAATACTTACTTTAATTAAAAAAAAATAATTTTGTTTATTACAAGTTCAGATTTACCAAAAAGAAAAAAATTAAACTAGCTGTTTTACCGACCCTATGATTGAAAAATTAGTTTTTATGGGGTATTAAGTCTAAAATATTTTTTTCTGCAAATTATTTAAATCAAATTTAAATTGTTAATTTAGGAGTTAAGTATGTTTAAACAAACAAACTTGCCTCTTAAATTATATTCTAAGAAGCTGTTGCCTGCAGCTTCGCCCGCGTTACTCAACTCCTATAAGTCACAGCGTGATGTTATATAGCCTATAGCCTTCCTCGATAAATGGGCTGTCTAACACTGAAAGAATTTTTCAAATCGGACCAGTAGTTCCTGAGATTAGCGCGTTCAAACAAACAAACTAACTCTTCAGCTTTATAATATTAGTATAGATGATTTGTTATTTTTTGTTAAGGAAACGCATCTAACGGTGGCTGTAATGCTGATTTATATAAACACCCTTATATACGAATTTCCACACCAGGGCAGTATGCTCAACTGGTTTTTTTATGACTATAATAAATGTGTTAGATTTATAAAATATATTATTCCACAAAGCACATAAAAAGCATCTTATTGAATAACAAATCTGCTACTACCATTTCCAAAGTGAGACCACGGAGAAGAAGGCAAAACATATCACTACATAGTATAAAGCAAAATCGCTTCCCGCTTCTGCCTGTATGTATGCTTAGATCTTTAAAACTACAAAACGGATTTTGATGCGGTTTTTTTTAATAGATAGAATGATTTAAGAGAAAGGTTTATGTGTATAATACATACATAATATAGTAGATAAGCCTCGCGTCCGAGCCGGCCCCGGCCCCGGTTCCGAAAGTTAGGATACTTATTATTGTATGAATTTATGCATAATATGTCGATATTATGTTAAATATAACATACTACCTATATCCATTTTAATACTTTAAAAAATTGCCAATTATAAAGCGGTAATGTAAAAGCTATTTAAAAAAATACGGTATTAATCACTACATATTATAAAATAATGTCCTACGCCCGTCCATATATAAATAATCATCATCAATCCATATACGGCTGTAAATCTAAGTTAACGCGGGCGAAGCTGCGGGCAACAGCTAGTGTAGTATATTTTAAATATTTAATAATTTATAATAATTTTATAAGATGTATGAATGATGAACCCTTATGTGTGAATTGTTTCAGTTGCAAGTTTTATCTCTACAACCATCCATGGATACCAGCGTACCAGGGTGTCATAACATTTTTTGTTTTGGCCAATTTTACACTGGCCACGTTCATGGATCCAGGAGTGATACCAAAAGGTAAGTTTTTTTTTACTGCCATTTGTATCTCCATGTTGGGAAAAGCCCTCTACAATTCAGAGTTCATAATTTATTACATTTTTTGGCCATTTCTTTGTGGATACATCCAAGTTGTTTTTGATCTTATGAAACTGTTTTGTTGTCAGCTATCTCTGTGTATCCATTCTTTTTTTTTTCTTTAACGCCGGGAAATGCTCTGAGGCATCCCGCGGGGGAGTTGGTCCCCCCACGCGGGTATGTGGGACTTACTGCGCCCGAAAGCTGGTAAAGTGGACGCAGCTCTACCCACTAAAACCCGGCGAGTGCCACCAATGCCACCTTTGGTGAGGTGCCCCGGATCTAATGAGCAAACAGGGCACCTCGACGGCTAGTCAGTCCCCCAAGGGACCGACGCCACCTCAACAGAGGGGTTGTCCCGCACCACAGAACGACCCATCCCAACGTCGGGACAGTACAATCGGGTGAGGTTCCCGTCCTCGCCTCTTGCCCCCCCTGCTCTTTTGTCCCCTCTTATAAGAGGGGTACAAAGAGCCCTCTCGGCTCAATTACCTTCGCCCAAGGTGCTGGGCTCACCCTAGGCTACTGAGCCCCACCGCAACGTCAAGTCCTGAATCATGGTGGGGTGTGTATCCATTCTGTGGTCTGTATTCTGTAATGATTTCAGATTTAATGATAACTTCTTCATTTGCAACCCTAACTATGGTTGTGTAAAAGAGTAAACAGCATAACAAAATGTATTGAATTGTGTTATTTGGGTCATGTGATAAGAAAATAGTTTTGAAGGTCGCATGTTATGGAAAAATGGCATGCCGTTTCACACAGTGGGGTCTTGTATTGTTGTGTTGTGTTTTAAGGATATGCATAACAAAAATCAACATTTTTTCATACAATGTAATATAAAATACCTACGTACGTCAATTGAGTCTCCTCCGATTGTAAGACGAGTCCACTTCCACCACCACCGGGCCTTAATAGCTTACCTTGCTCGCAAACAATAATTCTCTATAATAAATAGCATATAATATAACTCAATAATTAACAACGCACTATATAAAGTATACCATAACGACGGCATGCGAAAGCTTAAAGTTCAACGTAGGATAACAGACAGTTCACGCTTCAGGTGATTGGTTAATTCGACAGGCGGATCAGGAATTGGTTTTTTTTTTTTTATATAGAAGAGGGGGCAAACGGATAGTCGGTTCCCCTGATGGTAAGTGAAGAGCGACATCCACAGACACCCGCTACACCAGTGGATTAGCAGGTGCGTTGCCGGCCTTTCAGATATGAGTATGCTCTTTTCTTGAAGGTCCCTAAGTCGTATCGGTGCTGGGAATACGATCCAATAATTAAATTGTCGAAGTATTTCGAATATTGAGCCTAGACCCTATGTGGGACTCGCGCTTGGGAGTGCACTACCCTAACTAAACCACCTGCGTGCGCCTTCAGCCGTTTATTTGAGGGTCCAGGATTTGTAGGCAACAGGAACACCTCATTGACAGGCTGGCCCCGGCGAAGGCCTGGTATAATACTGGTGAAATATATTTCAAAATCGGAGATGTAGTTTCGAAGATCATTCCCAAATCCAAACATACAAACGGTACCATCGAGTACCCGCAGAGCCATCAATTCCGGTATAAGCACTTAATTTTGTTAAAGTGGTCCAGATGTTATGTACGCAACATTCTCGTTGCCTATTAAATAAATTAACGTTTTTAGTAGGGATAGGTACGAGGGCGGTACTGAAAATTTCGGGAATCAAGGAAGTGACACAACATTACTATTTAAAAATGTATTTATTGCTCTTCGAAGTATGCTCCGCGAAATTTGATACATTTTCCCATACGATGCAACCAATCATTGAAGCAACCATTCCATTCGGAAGTTGGGGTCTCCAAAATGCCCGTTTTGTAGGCGTCCACAGCTTCTTCAGGCGATGAAAATCTCTGACCACGCAATTTATTCTTTATTTTAGGGAAAGTATAGAAATCATTAGGGCTTAGGTCGGGGCTGTACGGCGGATGGTCTAATAATTCTATGTTTTCTTGCTCTAAAAACTGTTTTGTTCTGTGCGCGGTGTGAGAACTCGCATTGTCGTGATGGAGGATGATGCGGCGGTTGCAGTTCTCTTTACGGAGTTCAGAAACGACCTGTGGCAAACAAATGCTAGCATACCATTCTGCATTAACCGTTCTTTGTCCCTCAAGAGGAATAGTCGCAACATGGCTGGTTTTGGAGACAAATGTGGCCACCATTTTTTTTGCAACACGCCGTGAACGAACAATTTTTGTTGGCTTTAACTCATTTTCGAACACCCAAACTCGTGACTGGTTTTTTTGTTTCGGGTTCGTACGCGTATATCCAGGATTCGTCACCTGATACGATGTTATATACAGCATTTGAGGATCCTGCGTGGTAGTGAAATTCAGCAAACCAGCGATAAATTGTGGTTTTGGATGGGGCTTCATCACCAAATGCAGAAATCATCCGGTCAACACACTGTTTTTGTGTTAAACCACTTCGAAAGTCATAATCTATAGAATTTTCTCGAGTCGATTCCATTTTCTCAACGATTAAACAAGTTTGACAAGACCTTGTGACCGAGAATCTTTTTTTAAATAAATAAATGGTATTCGATTTTTAAAACCAAGGAGTTTTCAATTAAAAAGATTTTAATATGACGGTGGAAATATTCCATTCCTGATATTTTAGTGCAGCCTATGTAAGAGATTTAAAAAAAATTGGATGCCTTAATACAAGTATTGACTTTAAGTGTAGGAAAATGCAAAACAATTGTTTTAGAAATATAAGAAACCCTATTACTATGTTGTATAATCTAATTTCTTTACTTAATTTATAGAAGTTGAAGTGGCATTTAAGTATAAGTAGGCTAGGAGGATACGCTCCGGGAGCACATCTCGCTTGAGTGCATACAATCAACAGTGCTCGTGTTTATGGGTTTGAAAATGGATACACATTTTTAACATTAAAGACTTCGATCAACAATACCAACTAGATACCGTGTCACGTACAAAATCAATACGAACAACTGTCCACGTAAATGTGGAATTATGCAGCTACATTTGTGTATTAAAAACGGATTTTTTTAACATTTTAAATTCAACCTAATTACAACCATGAAACCTAGCAATACAGTCACAAATATTCTAAATATTATCTAATACTTACGATCTTTCGTCATATAAAAACGAACAAACCAATAAAATTCAATAAATTACTCCTGTCACTTAGAAGTGAAAAGACATAAGTTAAACCTTGAGGGGTATCAAATAAAGTAGTTATTCCCGTTATATTGCTTTGCAAACTACAATGTATTGTTGTTTAGTTTCTTTTACACACGCTTAAATATTTGTAGCGGTGGTTTCAAATCGGTAATTTTGTTCGAACTTTAATAATATATTGTATTAATTTAAAGCTTAACATATAATTTATTCTTCATGTACTTACTGATAATAAGACACTACGGCTGGTAATTTGCTTTTTCCGGCATTTTTTATGCAAGGTTTGACAGCACACTGCGGCATTGTGAGAGGTGTTTACATTGGCTGTGTTATAAGCGAACTAAACAAAATAAGAGCCCACTTTTAAGTGAGGTCTTATTTACCGAGACGGATTCTTTTGCGCCGACCCGATATTTTGTTGCTATTGTTGATCGAAGACTAAAGATAATAAATATTTTTAACGTAATAAGGCTTGTTTTAATGATAAAAAAATATTGTTTTACTTCTATTCGCGGATTCTATATTATATCGCGGAGCTCGATATTTCGGCATTATCTACGAATTTCTTGTTCACGAAAGTGTCTAGTTTCGACAAAGGTGAAAATCATTGTTTTAATATTAAAAATAACCACGTTAAATGGAAATCTTATTTGAGAAAATTACAAGCTTAAGGTACTCGTGTAAAATGTAAATTGTTTACCTGGACAAAATCAGATGAGAAACTTCAGGATGTTTTGTATTATAGTTGCATAGGCAAACTTTCAGATAGTTGGACATAAACAAGTTTGCCCAGGACTAGCGTATTCGTTCATCAGTGGAATTAAAAAAATTGCTCTTAGATTCAGAAATCTCCGGCCACCGCACGGAGATCGTCTTCCCACCTGGTCAATGGCCGACCAACACTTCGTCTACCTAAATATAGCCTCCACTCTTGAACCTTATTGGCCCATTGGTTTCACCCAACCGAGCAGTCGGGGCATTTATGGTGACTACCGACGCCCATAGACATCCGCACAACCAAAAGTTATGCAAACGCGTTGCCATCCTTTTCCCTATCCCCCCTCCCCCCAAATGGAAACCGGAAACTCACAAACCGCACGAAACGCGACAGCGTAACTGTCACTTGACGCCGGTGTTACGTGAGCGAAAGGTAACACAACACCGGCCCCCGGTCGTACCGGCCCAATTGGGCTGCAAAGCAGCATAGCACTACCTTTTACAAAATTTTCATTGTTTTTAAGGAGTCCTGCTTGTTTGAATTATACCTTTTTTAAACGAAGATTATGATTTCCATCATCAGCTCCACCTGACGAGGACCGAGAAGATGACTTTCGCGCGCCGCTGTACCGGAGCGTTGAGATTAACGGGATAACCGTCCGGATGAAGTGGTGCGTCACTTGCAAGTTCTACCGGCCGCCGCGCTGCTCGCACTGCTCCGTCTGCAACCACTGTATAGAGGTCAGTGCTTCTAGAATGTTCTACATCCTTCTAGAACGGTCTGTATGCTTCTGAAATATATTGCTTTTAGATGAGAAAATAAAAACAATCAACATCTGAAAAAATAATGGTTAATTATCACGTACGTGCGAAAGTAAAAAAAAACATAAACCAGACATTATTTCTAAAGTTACGTACGTACGTACAGTACGACACCTTGCGAATACCAGTAATTAAAATATAGCTGTAGCCTATTTAGGCAGGGCCCCGTGGCACGTCACCTTTGTGACGTCACTGCACTACAACTTTTTTTTTATAGAACACGGGTAAACGGACAGTCGGTTCACCTGATGTCTAATTGTCTAGTCCAACTCTAATTCCAGCTGTTTCCACGGATTCTTCCACCCTAATACAAATAAAAAATCTTTGTTTAAACAAACTTTATCATAATATTAGTATAGATCGTTTACAGTTATACCAAACGTACGTATATTTGTTCCCAGACGTTCGACCACCACTGCCCGTGGGTGAACAACTGCATCGGGCGGCGGAACTACCGGTTCTTCTTCTTCTTCCTCATCTCGCTGTCCATCCACATGCTCAGCATCTTCGGTCTCAGCCTCTACTACATCATGAACCACAACAAGACGCTGACGCAGGTGGAGCCGGTAGTGTCGTATCCTTTACCGAATATAACACCTCCTCGAAATTAGGCGAGGAGAGAGTTAGGTCATAACGCTTATGGCCTCGTGCGGCTTGACGATATCACACATCTTCAAAAATTAACATCTTATCAGGTATGGTTTCCTCCTCGGTATCAGGCGAGGAGGGTGTTACGCCATGTCGCCTATAAGTTTACCCAATACGAGTTGGTGAAATTCACACATATTGAAAGACATTTAATTTGTTAACCGGTTTCAGAAAACATTAACACAATAAGTAAAATTAACATTAATTAACAATCGGAGTCGCTAACTACTAGATCGTAAGGACTTTACACAATATGTATGATCCGGTCTAAACACCTATATTCATCATACAAATGGTCCGCACTTAGCGGTATTCGAACCCGCAACCTACGTAGCCATCCATCTGACCACTCGACCAACCGTTAGTAATTAGTTGTCCTGGCAGGGCTTAGTTATCGTTTATCACTTAATATAATTTACCAGTTTTAATGCCGTATTTCTAATGTCAATTGTAGATATTTACATAAGTACGTACTTGGTAATGTTCATGGGCTATGCTGACCACTTATCACCAAGTCGCTAGTGTGCCCGTTTGCCTATCTGACTTTGGACACCCTTGACTAATCAACCAGTATGGTCATAATGGGCGTGATCGCTCTCCTGGCGATCCCGATATTCGGTCTGACGGGGTTCCACATGGTGCTGGTCTCCCGCGGGCGCACCACCAACGAGCAGGTGACCGGCAAGTTCATCGGCGGGTTCAACCCTTTCTCGCGCGGCTGCTGGAACAACTGCTGCTACACGCAGTTCGGGCCGCAGTATCCTAGGTGAGTCCTTTTTTATTTTTATATTCTATATACGCCGGGAAATGCTCTGAGGCATCCCGCGGGGGAGTGGGTCTCCCCATGTGGGACTCCCTGCGCCCGACAGCTGGTAAGTGGACGCAGCTCTACCTACTAAAACCCGGCGAGTGCCACCAATGCCGCCTTTGGTGAGGTGCCCCGGATCTAGTAAACAAACAGGGCACCTCGACGGCTAGTCAGTCCCGCAAGGGACCGACGCCACCTCCACAGAGAGGTTGTACCGCACCACAGAACAACCCCTCCCAACGTCGGGACAGTACAATGGGGTGAGGTTCCCATCCTCCTTGCCCCCTGCTCTTATGTCCCCTCTTATAAGAGGGGTACAAAGAGCTCCCTTGGCTCAATTAGCTTCGCCCAAGGTGCAGCGGCTCACCCTAGGTTACTGAGCCCCACCGCCACAACAAGGCCTGAACCATGGTGGGGATCCTAGGTGAGTCCTGTCCTACCAATGCGTAATCTAACTTGGCTAGTGTGAAGTTTGCAACGAGTGACGTCGCAAAGTGATTATACATAATTATATAACATTCTGGCCAAATTGTATATGCGTTACTGTTTACATATATGTCATTTAATCCTACACGTTCCGTATCTATCTGGGAAGTGTTCTGAGGAATTGTTGGGACTAACACCTGTAGTAGAATTTCACTACCGGACTTTACCGGATTTAATCCTATACGTTCCATTGACGACGTACTTACTAAAACCTGGCAAAATTTATATTATTTATTTATAAATATAATCCATATTTTATTATGGATGAGTGTCTTATTTTTGATGCCATATTATGTGGTATTTTATTCTTCATATCTTGATACAATCGCGTGACATTTCAGCCTGGTCCGACCGTCGAAGTACATATACAAGAGCGGCAAGAAGCGGCGCGGCGGCGCGGCTATCTCCACCATCGCGGCGGACGCGCACGCGCATGCGCAGGTAAAGACGTATACGGCGCGGGACAACGGCGCGCCGCACCGCCCGCTCGGCGCGCACGCGCACTACAACAAGGTGAGGGCCAGACACGCTGCGCTATGTGCGGGTTGGGGAGTTAAACGACAGTGCGCGTGGGCCTGGCCGGATTGAAGGGATGTTATTTGCGGATGTATGGACACTACAACACACTTGTAGCTAACTTCAGTCTTGCCGTAGGTCTTCGCTTCCGACCGTCGGTTCCGTGATCGACAGTGAGGAAATCAGAAGCTCATATTGATGCCCCGTCTCTTAGATGACGGGGCGGGAGCCCATAAGACTCTCCAAACACATTTAGAAACATTTGAGACATATATATATATATATATAGAGTTAGAAAAGACCTCGATCTACTGGGTACTTGATCATTTACGAAAAACAAAACCTCAGTCCGGCCAAGGTAAATCATGCGTACTGTGCAAAAATAATACACATGTACATATAAAATAAAAGTGAAACTTTTTACTTCTAAAAGAAGATGATACAGCTACAATGGGGAGCTAATAATAATAATAATTAACTAGTTTTCAATACAAAAAAGATAAAGCACGAAAATGAAATAAAAGGAAACTATGGATTCTAGAAAATAAATAATAATCTCGTAAAAATCTGAAGGTTGAGAGATTTTATGTTTAAATTCAGAATGCAAAATAAAAAGTTTCTCTTTAAATTAAGAAGAAATACTTATTTATAATTTTTAAAGAAAAAAAATCTTTTTTAATTTCTCAACCTGGCCATACATGTAGATGTGTTATGTGTGTGTATGTATGGTTAAGTAAAATAATTTTATTTCAGGATTACTTGAATTATAATGCTAGAAGTTGTTTATACATACTAGGTTTTATTTCTTTATCAGTGTGATGCCGTAAATGAGATGGAGGATTGAGAGAAAAAAAAGATAACCCATACTAGGTTATTTGCCAACAAAAAAGCTAGGAAGATATTAGTGTCTTAGCTCCATGCTTATAGAGGTGTTGCTATATACATTTAGATTGGTGTGTAGCTCACTCGCTTGTAGAGCAAACATACCTTCAATTCACACGGCAATGCTGTTGTATGAATGATTCAACATTAATTACCATAACGGTGTTTCGTTGTGAATTGAAGACATGACATGTCTGGCTCTCTTTTTTGTCTAGGATAAATGGTATGTTAGTACAAATGTCGAACGAGGTTTGTAAGGGAATGACTTGGTGAAGGAAAGTATTTTTCGTGGGAGACCAGAAGGCCTCTTTACTATTATGTCTAGGGAATACATTAAACTATTTGCAAATGTAAAAAAATATTAAACATGTCAATCAGATAGTCTAAATGTATCAGTAGTGGTCATTGTTTAAATGATCTAATTAGAAACAGTTCATAACATTTTAATTGCCCCCAGGAAGAATTGTTTTTTGTTTTATTTTTTACCCGTTTATACGTTATATGCGAATTTTGAGGAACTGTATGGAGGTGGTATGGAATGACTTAAATAAATGTTGATGATTCCACATTCAGGATACTTTCTGATTTGGATTTGTTTGAAGTCAGTTCATAGTAAAAGTCGTATAAACGGGTGTACCGTAATGTGTGGTTGGCAAGCAGCTGTCGCCCGGGCGCGACGAGCAGGAGGGCTCGTTGGAGGGGCCCGGCGCGTCACAGTCCACCGACTGCGAGCCCACCCCGCCGCCGCTGCAGCGCCGCGGCTCCGGTGCAAACCTGTTCCCGCCCGCCGAGCCACACCACCTGCCGCCGCGCGCGCTGCACTACCCGCGCCTCAGCCCGCTCGCCCGCAACACCAGGTGAGATACCGCCCCGCTCCGCCGCACCACCTGCCGCCGCGCGCACTGCACTACTCGCGTCTCAGCCCGCTCGCCCGCAACACCAGATGAGACACATCGCCCCGCTCCGCCGCCCCACCTGACGCCACGCGCGCTGCACTACCCGCGCCTCAGCCCGCTCGCGCACAACACCACGTAAAATCCGTTCTCCGCCTTCCTTTGCGCAACACCAGGTGAGAAGAGTCCCCGCCCCGCGGTCGCAACGCCCACCACTACTCGAGACTTAAATTAAAGGCAATGTCTTGCTGTTAATAAATTCAGGATACATAATGAAGACTGAAAGCAGTAGAATATTCATGGTATTTTAAATAACTACTTACTGATTCTATTTCTATACTATATCGAAAGTATTACAACGTCAAACCGTACACGTTCCAGTCACGGCACGACGACGTCCGGGTACCGGGTGGTGATGGAGCCGCTGCGGTACGAGACGGGCTCCAACGGCGGTGCGCGGCCCTCGCCCACAATGCAGCAGCGGATCAAGGCGCTGGGCGTGCCCACGCCTCTCGCAGTCACCAGCCCCGTGCGCAGGTACGACCCACTGAGGGAACTTTAAAGGATATTTAAATGACTTGATGAACTCTTATTATGAAATAAACGCACGTAATAATATTAAAATGATCGTGCAGACAATACGTTCACGTCATAAAGGAGCTTCCTTAATAATAAACGCATAAAATAAGACTTCGGATAAACAAACATGACACGGTTACTATTTTTGTGATAGGAGGTATACACTTGTTCACACAGGAGGCGTTCAGACCGCGTCTATTTGACCGCTTGAACGCAAAACGCTAGAACGCTTGACTGCTCTGTGTACACAAACCCTGAATAGACTTGTGTAATAATTAACTAATACAGTAATCAATCGACAGCTGTTACTTAACAAATGAGTGACTAAGACTAAATAAAAAATATATAAGTCACCCCGTTATCCAATCGCCCCAGAAATAGAAATTGCGTTTCCTTCAACATAAATTTAATGAAAAATCCTTTAAGCTTCCACTCTACTTTAATTTTTATGAATTGTTGAGTGTCCATCTCAACATTGTGCTGTTGGCCTTATTGGTGCAAGTTGTGAAAAGGAATAACAATTATTTTTTAATGTTGGCATACTGCCCAATATCATTTGTATATAATTTACACTTAAACACATGTGAGGTTACTCAATCTAATGGATTTAAAATTCTTTAGACTGATGGCTGGGTACAAATATACAAAACATGGGTGTGTCAATTGTTATGAAATAAACATTTTCAATTATGTGTACACATAAAAAATTGGGGTATTACATATTAAGCTTCTTTTGGACAACAAATAAAATAAAATTGAAATATTCTAGTAACTAATAATTATGTCATTAATTGAACTAGAAAATCCAAAATATTGTCACCAAGAATATTATAGTTACAGTATGGTCAAATTATCTTGGCTACATGCATTCAGCTGCAATGGGTCATTATCCTAAAATTTTATTTCTGTTATTTGTGGCTGTGTTCATGCACCAAAGATAATTTGACCGTACTCCACTCAATGACATCTTTGAACCTCCGATATGCCTATGTTTTGTACCCACCCTTCAGTCCGAGCCCACCAAACCCTCTCCGCTACCAGTGACTTGTCCTATCCAACGCATCGCTTCTCTGTTTCGTTTGATGTTTTAGATTATGTTGCATGTACGATGTTTTTGCTCACAACTGCGATGTTTTCATTTGGGATCACTTTGGTGTACGCTTCGGTCATGTGTTGGCATATCTCTTATTGTATTGGGACTAAAGCATCATGTTTGTTATATTAAAATAAAAAGTTATTATGCATAATATTATCTTATGACATTGAATACCTAATATAATATAGAATTAGTTATACTAACATACACCGATGGGAGGGATCTTGTGCTGTGTGCCCGCCTGTGGCATTACTCAAAGCAGCTTGTTGTGTTTCGGAAAGAAGGTCAGGACAGACAGTGTGAATACTGTACTTACCACCTTCACAGGATAGGCAACACGTGAATGAGTTGTCTGGACTAGTCTCATAAGTCATAACTGATTCACTCAACTCATTCATCGTTCATGGTTGCCCATGATCGAGCTGACCATCATGTGCATCAAATCTGCAAGAAAAAAATAACAATGCGCAATTTGGCCATGTTCCTATTAACTTATATTATGAATATCTTTTTAATTATTATAATATGCAACATTAATAAATATTTAAAATCTTTTAGTTTTTAGAAGTAGACAAATAGCGCAATATATTAAATCTCACACAAACATACTTACAGACGTAGCGTGTACCCCCTTAAGAGTCTCATAAAATTCTTATAATATTTTTAATACTAGCTATTGACTCATATTTTTTAGTCAAAATTAAGACTATATGCATCAATAAAAGTATGTCCTTTAAAATGAAAACCAAAGATTATTTTCATGTAGCGTATTTTTATTTACATAATAAAATTGTTATGATCAGTTTTTAAAAATGCATTCAGTTTATAATATTATATAGCTGAAAAAAATATTGCTTTGATTCTAGATAATATTTGATATCGTGTCGTATGTGTGACCATTAAAAATAAATAAGGAAAAAAAAAAAATGAGGTTACTTTTCATCTCACATAATTCCTCATTACTCCCTGAAAACCTAGCTAACGGCTTTTATTCCTTGATCCCATCAGCTTAAGCTAATATATTATGTACTAATATTGTTATATATGGAAATGTAACTTTTTTTATGGTGAACACTGCTTTCGATCAAAGTATGCTTACAGTAACTATGAACGCGATTTTTTATTTTAAATTGGCAAATTGAGATTTTGTTTATATTGTAACATAAATATATTTAAAAAAAATTAAAAACACTGCTATTTTTGATTTAATATTTATTGAATTATAGCAAATGAAAATTCTAAAATTTTACCATATTTCTCGACTAAATTATATCGATTTGGGTAACATTTAAGTTATCTCGTTAAATATTTTTATGTCATGATAATTTCAAAACAAAGAGGAAGCAGTGTTCAGTGTGACCACACCAATAAAAGTTTGTCATAAATAATAAATGTCTGTGGTCGTATATGTATATTTTTTAAATATTTACCGCTTACTACGCGGCAGATGGACCTAACGCATACAGCCAACGTGTCGACGGTAAAATTCATTTATTTCCGTTTCCTTTGAGTGTGTGCTTTGCTAACGTGTGTCGGTACATAACATAACATTTATAAAAAATATTGAAGTGCCGGTATATTTAAAAAAGGTATCAAATTATGGTTATTTTCGCTTATGTGAAAATTGTACTCCAAATAAAAAACTAAGCGAGCGTACGTTTTCTTTGTTTTCGTTTCTCACATTTGTATGGAATTATAGATGGCGCTTTCTAACAATTCCAAACAAATCATGTCAAACGCAAACTTGATAAATACATCAAACCTATGAACAAACGTTTGAGTTTGTTTTAAATATCTATCACAATAAAATCCTATTCTATCATTGTCAATATTTAATAAATACCTATATAAAATAAAGTGATTTTTGTCGTTATGTTTATGAACTTCACACGTTAAGCATAATTTACGCATTGCTAAAACAACATGGTTATGAGAACCCATGTCTTACCCGATCTAGTCACTAATAAGATCCATGTACATATTTACATATTACCTTTCCTGAAGAAATAAAACTAATGATTTAAGACAACTCTTTGTTAGGTTTGTCCATCCATTGTCAAATATTCATTAGATGTTTTATACTCAGCATGTGTTAGCGGAATTGTTTTTATATAAACAAAACATACATACATAAAAAAGTTGGTTAAGTGGGTATTTAAAAAATTAAAAGGAAAGTAAAAAGATTTTCTTTTTTTATATCTAGATGATGATATGTAAATTTATATTTTTACGTACTCACCCAGAGATAATAGTAATAATATAGAATATACATAAAAAAAACATATTTTTTTTAAATCGGCTTAAATAAATATAAAATGAAGAAGTCATAAAAATTAAAATAATAGCGTTTCTTCAATGTTTGTTTTAACTAATGCTTCTACTAATGTACAATCTGTGCATTTACCATGCCATTGTTGATAACTTTGAAGTAGATTTCTCAATTTTTTGTGAATCCGAAATTCGATAACTGATCTATTTCTTATATATATATTATATATAAGAAATAGATCAGTTATATATATATATATATATATATATATATATATATATATATATATATATATATATATATATATATATCAGACCTTATAATGAAATAACTTTTACGGGTTTATTAAGACTTTTACAAGCCCGACGTTTCGATACTTTACAGCAACCATGGTCTCGGGAGGTTGCTGTAAAGTTTAAAGTTTGTTAAATAATAATACAATGAGAAACAATAAAAAACGCGAAATTCACTCATTATATCATTATAAAAATGAGTCAAATTCGTGTAAACATTAGAAAACAATACGGGCAGACTTATTAAAGGCGCTTCTAATATTAAACAGCGCCGTTTTAATAAGAATTTTGTAAATGCTATTATGATATTGTAATTACCTTTGAAAAAAAACATTATCATTTTTAATAGCCAGCATAAAATTAAGCCTGGAAATACCTATTGATACACAGAAATTACTATAGATTGGCAATTCTCTCTGGAGACAGTGTTATGTTGGCTCTAACAGGCCAAACTATAAATCTACTGCATGCTAGCAAATATTTCATATGCATTTAGACGTTAAAAAGTGTGTATGTGTAGAATTGAAGATTGATTTAGGTATATTATGGTTTAAATCACTATTGCATTAAATACACTTTTTATAATCTGTATTCGTGTTTATTTAAGTTGCTTGTAGCTTGACGCTAATACGGTTGGTACTATGGTTTGTCTATGGTTGTGACTTATTTTAATGTTGACTGCATTTTCCTTAGTTTGCCGCTCTTCGAGCGATGTCCACCAATCATGTTCGCGTTGCGCATACCTTTTTGCTTTTATCCTGATGAAATAACAATTGATGTGAACTTCTTTGCATGCACTATTGGACACTCAACATAGTTGAAAATATACATACTACTTTAGCCGTAAGTTAATGTGATTACATGCGCTTTGCCAACTGGATTGTCCAAATTTAAATCAAAATTTCATCAGGATAAAAAGTATTGTGTAGTTTAGTGTACAGTTGGCATGGCGTGGCGTTGGCATGCACCCTGCAACCGCCGACCTCGATCAGTTCAGAACTATGGTCACATAAAATTGGTTCAGCAATGTTGGAATTATAAATATTTATACAATTTAAGACGAGAATGTCATAATGTCAATTTATCATGAACACTGTTTCTAGAATACCGAGGAAAGGAACGTGTACGAGTAAAAGTCATAATTTAAAAAAAAAAAATAGTTGAGTGAAGTGTGCTTGGTTCAGTGCTCGGGTTGAATTTGAGAATAAATTTATTATTTTAGTTGATAATAATTTACCATAGAGAATCAATTATAAAATGACAGTGTGTGTATCGACATTGTTTAACCAATCAGATATAAAGATTTTCCAGTGTAAATAGTATATAGTTAGTTCTGAACACGCGTCGAGGGGCGGCGCCCGACGCTTCCCCCCGCAGCTCCCGTCTCCTTCTGTCCGTAGGCCGTATAACGATAGCGAGCGCTCGGACGAGCTCGCGCGATTAAACCCCTGACGTGAGCGCCGCGCACAGGTCCAACCCCGGCACGCCGACGCAGCCGCGCCGCCCCGACTACATCGGCGTGCGCGCCTCGCCCCAGCGCCGTTTCCTCAGCGAGGGCGAGCTGCTCGGCGAAGACATCCGCGAGCTGGCGGCCAGTCCGCAGCGCGGCACGTACCTGTGGGCCGAGCGCCCGCGCGCGCCGCCCTCGCCGCTGCCGCGCCGCCGCCCCGCGCCCGTCGCGCACTCCGCGCCGCCCCGCCCGGCGCGCCCTCTGTCCTTCGTGCGCGCTCTCGAGGTGCAAGACCAGTTGGAGCGCGCGCCGCCCCCCGACCCCCCCGACCGCGCCTCCGTCTACGACTGCAACTACGAAATATCCGTCTGAGACGCGAGCCGCAGACGGGTGTATTTGACTCCCTATTATCGAATAGGTTAGTTTAAAAACGGTAGCAGTTCTAGTGATTCCAAAGATTACGCACAAAGAGTGCGGCTCGAACTGACCTAGTGTCGTCGGATATCGTCGCCGCGCCCGCTCACGACGCGGCGACCGCATTTGGAGCGTTCGTATTGTTTCGTTAAGACTTACATTAGATTTTATATTTATGTATATTTGCGAGTGAAATGTAACGTATTATTGTATTTATGGAGTTGTACAGTCCCCCGGTGTTGTGATTCCGACGTAATAGTTTTATATCGTGTGTCGATGCATTCCGTTGTGATCGTTTTACGAGTTGATGAGTTGACCTGTAGTTGACTGCTTGGCCTGCCTCATGTATCGCACGCGATTGTCACAAAATAATCTCAACGTCAAGGCCATGGAATATTTGTGCCAAATATTGTGTAGATGCGGTAGTTGGGGCGGCTTATGTTATTATTGTCAATTCTGCTGTTGCCCGAATGAGATTAAAGAAAACTATGAATGTTAGGTTGTGTATGATTTGTATGTATAGTATAATTTTATTTAAAAAATAAGTACAATTTCTCTATAGACCGTTTAATTGTTTGAAAATATTAGGGACCTACCTTTTTTATTTTATTTTTTGAGTCTAGTGTCGATATTGCCATTTTTTTATCATATTTGGTAGGGATCTTTTTTAGATGCGGACACCGTTCGACTTACATCTGTCATATGTTACATGTATAGTCACCATTATCCTAGAAATAGTTGTTTGCTAACTTATAAATTCTTCCTAAGTATTAACTTAAAGTAAACTTCTACTTTTCATCATTTAGTTTTGTCTCACTTACCGTCAAAGGTCTCTATGTATTACTAATGATGACGAATTGCCACCTTTTAAAAGTTGGTTAAAAGATTTATATAGTTTGACACGTTCTTATTTCACTATGATTAATTGACTAACAGTTAAAAAATCTGACTAATAGTATAAAAAAGCATTTTGCATATTTGATCCCATAATACTTAAAAAAAATGCCATAGGTAATTAATGACACAGATACTTGTTATTTGCGCATCTAACAATATTTATGGTAACATTCACAAATTTTTTATCACTCGGTATTTTTTTGTTTAGTATAAAATATCAAGGAGCATGTAATATAAGAGACGCAATTTCATACAAGCGTGTGTCAGGGTTAGTTGTAATTTTTATGCAACCTTAAGAAAAAAAGTCAGGTGACAAAAATTGTGACACTTATGCTGCTAATCTGAGTATCGTATTTTAAAAAATAAATAAAATTCGTTCGATAGCCGAGTCATTTACACTACTACGCAATACGAGTATTCGCACTTCTGTGCGAGTCGGGCGCACTTTCTTGTACACATTCCGTTCGAATCTGGTTGAGAAACTTCAGTGCAACTGGTATAATATATTATGTATATACAAGTCAAAATATCGATAGCGCAATTCAGGTACGAACTGACGTTGAACAGTTATGACAACTGTTCAAAATGTCTATTATATTGGTGGTGAATTACATCTAAGAGTTTCTACTCTTTATATTACTTGCTCTATGGTATAAATTAACGTATACAATTAACAACAATAGTCTGTATCCAATATTGGATAGGAGTTGGGTGTGCTGCTATTTATGTTAAGCTAAACTAGTCCTTGTTAGCCTCACTTTTGTTAAAATTAAAAGAAGTCTGTTGCTATTTAACCGACTACCGGACGTTTTTTTAATAATAGGCTAATCGGATGGTCTAGGACCCCTTTCACACTGCAGTGTGTCGTCGGTCGCGTGCCACGCTGCAGTGTAAAAATAACGAGGGCGCAGGCTGAGTCCCGCACCCCGGCGCAGAATAGACTTAAGACGGCCCTGCGGATGAATATACTGTGTAGACATCTGTTGCTATTCATCCGACTAACCATATTGTTATTTCTTCAACAACAATAGTAGTTCTTCAACAAAAAAATGTTATACCGGTGAGGAGGGTTGTGCTGTGCCGCGTTCCCGTCTGCGTGGGTACCATCATCCGGCTTTTTTCTCCCGTGAAACAGCTTTGTTGTGTTTCGGAAAGAAGGGCAGGACAGGCAGTGTAATTACTGACATAGAGACTTAACATCTTATGTCTCAGGATAGGCAAGACATGAATGTGTTGCCTAGGCTAGTCTCAGGTTAACTTGTTTATGTTCTTGGTTGACGCTGACCACTTACAATCATGTCTCGTCTGCCCGTTTTCCTATCCAACTAACATAAAAACTTCGCCGGCCACTATTGCAGTACGCTTGTTTCGCGCGCTATAGTTATTGTCTAACGATAACTTAACCAAATTGTTATCTTGTTTTTTGTTTTTTTCAAGTAGTCGGACGAATAATTATTTATTTTTCTTACGATTATCGTATTATTTAAAGAAAATCGTCCGAAAGTCGATTGAATAGCAACAGCCTCAGAAAAAACCAAATATAATGCAATCTTATTTATCCAAGATGTATTTAGTATATGGTTTTTAAACTTTCTGCCCTACAATACCCAAAATGAAATTTTAATCAGTAATAGTATTATAGTATAAGGGGTAATAACAAACTACAGAGAGATGTACCAAGTCCTAATACATATGTTATATTTAATAATGTGATTTTTTCGTACGTTTTTTTATATAAATATTTATGTAAATCTATTGTAAATATTTAAATTTGTATTCGTGGTACAGATGATAATGTTCCCTAGATTTAATGTTAAAAACATTTTGACGGGTTGTAAAATAAAACTTTGTAGCAATATTTTTTTAAGCAACATAAATAAAATCTAGCAACTGAAGTTTTTAATGAAGCGAAAAATATTAAAATTGTATGCTACATAGTTTTGTATATTATAATCACTCTGTATAATATGTAAACTTTATCAGAACTATTTTATATGTTGATATAAATGTACAGAAAATGTTTAACATACATATTTAATTGTAAGCTTGTAAATATATGCCGTGTAATGTAATTTATAAATAAGATAACGTTAAAATTGTTAACTATATTATGTATATAACCTTTTTGTTTGAATCTATCTATGGTGCCAGTGACTGTGTAGGTCGACTAATGGTATTTACCACATTGTTTTTATTGATTCCACTTAGATAAGAAGTTGTAGTACGTTTGCATATATATCTCGTCTTGGATTTACATACATTTTCATCCACAGGTAATTTCCGTATATCATATTATTAAATAGACAAAATAAAGTAATTACAACAGTTATATTCTTTGAGATATGCAACTAGAAAGAACCAATAAAAATAATGACGTAAAGTATGCCATTACTATTCTAAAGTGTTTATTAAATTCAAATGGAAAAATGATATTTCGGTAAATTTAATCTCAGACACGATATTTTGCAATCTTGAATGTTCCAAATATTGAGAATGGAAGGATCATAATGTAGCAATAAAAATAAGTTAAATGTGTCTGCATGTCTTATTGTGCACCAATCTTGAGTATAAATTGTTTTGAATCTATTAATTTATTTTTTCACATTCCGTTGACCAAGACTTTCATACTTCATTTTGTCAAAGAGCGTAGGTACTTAAATGTATACGCAGTTTATGTTGCTGTGTAGTAGGAATGTAGTATAAGAGCTGACTACACAATTTCACATTACGTATGAGATAAGTATTTTGTTTTTCCATTGATGTATATCAAGACTTGATTTTGTAATCAATATCTTTAAGGATACGAATGTTTCGTTGTGTATATAAATCAATTTCATTATTACTATTTATATATTATTTCTACTTATGTAGAATGTAGTACTTAGTGGTGGTATGGAAAATTAATACCTTAGTTCAATTTAATTATGGTTCCTGTTCTTTTAATTAAAGTCTTATAATAACAAATGGTTTTAAGAATTATATTAAGTAAAAGTAATTTAATGTCGCATGCATCACAATGTTTTACTGTATGTAATAATTATGGTCAGCTCTCTTACTATAATTGTCTCGTGAAACTAGTCTTACTTAGACCGTTAAGGCCGACTAGGGTTTTGTTTTATTTCAGTGCAATATACGATTATTTGAAATATGTATATAATATGCTATGGTATAGCACAGTCCATATAGTTTTAATGTTATATTTTAATTATCATTTATTTACACTTTCACAAAGAACCTTTAGAAACACGGTTGCATGACAACTTTAGTTATGTTATGGTTTATATCGTAAACAAAGTAAGCATTTAGTTGTTCTATCATTTGTGATTTAAGAGAGATTTTGTAAAAGTACATTTTCAGTATTCTTAAACTGTTCAAATCAGACAGTTTTTTAAATTCCTCATCTCTTAGACTAATCCGAATTTGCTGTCATGTTGGCTAAAAGTTCTGATTTTCTCATGTAATTTCTGTATTTATGTTGACTTCTCGTCCATCAATGTTATGATATAGGATTCGTTAAGTGTTACAAATGTAGATTTTAGTTAGCGTTTGAAAATATCTAGCTCAAAGTGTGTTGATGCGAGATCTCAGACACTCGGCGTCCCGACCACATGTACTTCGGATTACCTACATGTACGTGACACTGTTTTATTTTTGTATTTTGATAAAATTTGTGTAAATAATTTTCTTATTTTATTGATATTAAACTCAATTAATCGAGGATATTTTTGTTTTATTTCAACGTCATCGGCATTTTAACATTGATTGGCAGAAACTTGTGGTCGAATTTAAATTGCGACTTGTGTATACCTTAGCCATAAAAAAGTGATTAAATGGCAGCGCGTGCGTTTGCGCGCTTACCCTAAAAAAAAACACCCTTCGCTCCTCTCCGTTTTGAAGACACTTCCCTTACTGCGTCAGTCAGTATTGGAATACTTAGCGTCGACATTTCGAGTTATGTGCAATTTTGTGGTCATTTGGTAGAAAATACTAAATCAGCTTCTAAGGAAACTTTGTGTTAGGCGTGTACAACACCTAAGGCGAAGCAGTATTTCATAACTTCCCACTGCTTACAATTATACAAGGCGCAGATCCGGCCTCGCATGGAATATTGTTTTCACTTCTGAGCGGGAGCGCCCAAAATATACTAGCTCCTATATCACCACGTTCAACGCCGGGGGGCTTGAATCGTCGATAATCAGGTTCTTTCCGACCGGCTTGATCCTCTGGCGCTGCGTAGAGATATCGGATAACTGCATTCTCTACCTTATTTACCACGGGGAGTGTTCTGAGGAACTGTTCGGGCTAATATCTGCAGCAGAATTTCATAATTAGACATCCCGTTAAAATTTAATATACCACACACACAACCTTGAAGTCCGGAAATACACACCGGTGTGATTATTATTTATTATAGATTCCCTACTTCGCACGACCGTTATATGGAACCAACTGCCACTGCTATTTCCGAAGTTCCGAACTAATACGACGTAAGGACCTTTAAAAATAGAGGCAATCCTCCGGTATAGCGGTGTCTATGGATGTATATAACCTTGGCACACTCAGCTGGTAGGTACACTTGTAAATTTAATGTTCTAATTAAGCATTAATTAAATAATCCTTATCTTTATATAATAAATAGGAACAAAATAGAAACTAGTTTCCATGGGCCTTACAAAACAAATACAGAGCTAATATTATGATAGAATAGATGGCATGATCTTTGGTCTTATCCTATTGTAATAGGAAAGAAAAAAGTAATTTACATTTTTTTATGTGGCAGCATTTATTTAATGTCAATGTCATTGTTGTCTATGACGGTGACATTTCCCTTTTCTGTGGTCTTTTTTTCCTTGTCGACGATAAAGAGTGTGAGTTTCGTAAATTTCTGAAAAACATCCAATTTAATCAGTGAATAGCGAAATTATTTTAATTTGTAATTCATGTATATGTAATACCCGTGACGAACATTGTGCTATATCATATAGATTTTCATATTTCCGTAACCTAGAACATTATAATTAAAGAATTCCAAGTGATAAGTTCTTAGAGTAGAATTTCTTGTTTACTGTGATATATTATGTCTTATAAAGTATAGATACGTGAAAGTTTTAATAAGTGGCGTTATCGTGAGCAAATATAACACTAAAAGCTTAGTAAACAACTCATGTCACATTGTTTTGCTTGAAGGTTAGTTTTGTTTGCAGATTCGCCCAAGATGGGTAAGATTATGAAGCCGGGAAAGGTCGTACTGGTCCTCAGTGGCCGGTACGCAGGCCGTAAGGCTATTGTCGTTAAAAATTACGATGAAGGCACATCGGACAAACCCTATGGACATGCTTTCGTCGCCGGCATCGACAGGTATCCCCGCAAAGTTCACAAGAGGATGGGCAAAAACAAAATTCACAAGCGCTCCAAGGTTAAGCCTTTCGTGAAGGTATGTTAATTCAAAGTATTGATTGATACACGAACTCTAGTACTATGGCAATTTTGTCTGTTTTAATATCTAAGCATTTCTAAGTCTTCAATTTTATTTTTTAGTTTTGTAAGTATTTGTAAGTCTTGTAGTTCAAAATTGACCTTTATAATACTTATTAGTCAAGACAACAATATTTTATAAAATCACAATGTAAACATAAAAATGTAAAATAACTTTGATTCAACACCTTCGTAACATGGTACTGGTTATTTAGGGTTATTTACAATACATCACTACATCAACAATAATAAAATTCTATTTATTATTGCCAAATCTCATCTAAAATAGATATATAATGTTATACACATAAGAATGTGAATGGATTTTAATGAACCTTTACAATAACAGCTTATGTATCAGAATAACACGGGAATAGGAAGTGTGCGGGATAACAGGGGGGCTGCTAGTACAGCATGAATTTTTGAAATACTTGCCTGTAGCTCTGTCCACATTAACTTAGACTTACTTGATATGGTATGTTACAGGATATGGTTCAGATAATTACTCTTACAGCTAGTCAGTGACAACATAACAAAATACTGGTAAACAATTTTCATAAATTGAAAAAGAGGCTTCAAATATACCTCCTACATTGAAAGTCACAAACATTATTTCTTTATTTTATTATTAAAGTACTCACATTAATAACACTGCTGTTTATCACTAACTTAGCACAACACTATGTTGGTATAAAATGTGAAGCGTTATTATAAAAAATTTATTTTATTATTATTACGGGTGCTTAACACGTTTAAAGATTTATTGAGGTCCCGATATTTCGGCAATGTTTCAATTGCCATGCAATCATATCAATAGTCTGCAAGATTGTTGTGTTGTATCAAATTATATAGTTTGGACTAGAATAGTAAATAGACAATATAATCAAACAAATTATTAGTATGCTAATGTTTAGTTCACTTTTATCAAACATAGCTACGGGCAACTTGTAGTTAAAAATAAATAGGAATAAGCCATAAACCATAGTGTTCTTAAATAATTGTAATTCTTTTGTTTTAGGTCGTGAACTACAACCACCTTATGCCAACTCGTTACTCAGTAGACTTCAGTTTCGAGAAATTCAGTGCAAAGGACCTTAAAGATCCAGCGAAACGCAAGAAGCTTCGTTTCAACACGAGAGTGCGTTTTGAAGAAAGATACAAAAGTGGAAAGAACAAGTGGTTCTTCCAGAAGCTTAGGTTCTAAGGTGTAATTTTAAAAAATAAACATTATGAAAGTAATGTACACACTGGTTATTATTTGCCTTTATATATTGTACAATGGCTTGATAAATACTGCTAAAGTAGCAGGGTGTCGTTAAAATACTTGTGCTATTGACTCTAATTTTAAATTGTTAATAAATCAAAACAGGGTGACCTCTTTTCACATGACCTTTAAAAACTTTTATGATGGTTGGATAGGCAAATTGGCAGTTGAGCCACATGATGGTAAGTCCAGAGAACTCGTTCATTTGTCACCTATCCCGAGACATAAGATGTTAGTCTCTGTCGATAATTACATCGCCTGTCCTGCCCTTCTCTCTGAAATAGGAAAGCTGTTTTGTGGGAGAAATAAGCAGGATGGTGGTACCCAAGAACATTGGAGTGTGGTACAGCACTACCTTCCCACCGGTAAACTACTCTTAAAACAGTACTTAAGTCAGGATGGTGACTGGTGAGAAACACCATTATAGACTTCTCTTTTGACCATAGTTTTAGATGTCAACTATCACGATTATGAACGACGGAAATATACTATAGCTCTGCATTCCATTTATTCCATGGAAAACTTATTCAAATATTTGTGCCACAGATTGTGGTCCCATCTTGTTGGAGGTCAACTGACCCCAAAATTCTCATTACCACTATAAATTTCATTTAATTCATTTCAATTTCACAAACTTTTTCTATAAATAATATAATAGGTAGGTAGGTTTTATGTAACTTATCTTTTATATACAGTACACAATATCTGTTTAGGTGATTAAGCCCCTACAGAAATTGAGTAAGATGTAGGATTAAACACACATTATCTGCCAGAGTTAATAAAACCAGAACGTGAGGCGGTAGTAATTTATTAAACAATTTAATTAAGCTGTCTAGATATGGTCTCCAAATTGAAGTTGACTAATTTTGACCTAAATTTATACATGACATTGAAGACTGGAAATTTAAATGCTCTTATTACATATTGACTAAATGTTACTGGTAAATTTCTTTGTTGAAAGGATGAACGCTACTTTTTATTTTTTTTATCCTACATGTTATATGTGATGCAACACAAACAGTTGCAATTATACTGTACAATAATCTTGTTTCTTTTTAATTATGAAAATATATTCCTTCCAATGTTAGTTTTGTAGGTCCCAAAATTATATGAAAATATTAAATACACATTTAATATAATCATGTGATAAGTTTTTCTTTCATGTATTTACTGTGACAATTTTAAAGTTTTGCCCAAACATGCATGATCAAAGATTTTTTGAGCGTAGAATTTTATATGGGCGATCGATTAATACCTAATTTAATATAGTGTTCGTACACTAAACTAAATTAGGTATTAACTGAAAACCAGATTTTGAAGAGATATTCGATAAAGTTGTGCTTAGCATAATTAAAAGCTTATGGCTTCAGCTTTGCGATGAAGTATAAACATGGAGAGAAAATGCTGTGAGAAAAGATTACATTTTTTAAAACAAAAAGCAGTTTTTATATAATCATAACTATATTCCATACAATTAATGCAATTAAATAAATTATTTTGACAGATTTTTATATATAGCAACCCTGAATCTATAAATAAATATCAGTGCGTATTATGAGGCAGTGACTAGCTTCCCGATTCTTTCGTCTAATTTCTTAATTTCCCGTTGTAGGCTGTCTATATTATGCGCGAACACTTCTTGGACACCTTGCAGTAGTTCCTTGTTGTTTTGCACACCACCAGCGATTGTGCTTTGTAGGGTTTCCAGCTCTGTGAGAGACTGACCAAAGTTGCTAGCTGTAAAAATAAAGAAAGTTATCACGAGAGTAGATATACTTAGTAACGCCTACTTAATACGAAGTTCAGGCAGAACTTCGTATTTCGATTCTTATTGATGAGTTAGATATTAACATGATAAAGGTATAATAATGTTTTAAAGGAATTATTAACTTTTTTCAGTCCAATGCTGGGTCCCTTTTGATAAACGCCAATTAAAATACTGCATATTACATAAAAAGTAAGCAAAAAAATTTAGAAGAAAAATGTACCCACCTTGGTTATGTAGGGCTTCGAGTGCCTCCATCCGCTCCAAGATCTCAGCGTGAGATATTCCGTCTATTTGTTTCAGAAGCTTATGTAACTCGACTACCTGTAAGAGTTTTCAATTTTGTTATGAAAAGAAAAAAAATGTCACAACCAAAAAATTGTGAGGCAACCAAGCAGCCCTACCATCGTTTTGGTGGGGACACAAGCTTTGTTGTGGAGCATAGCGTGTCGGGTAGAGCTGCGTCCACCTTACCATTTTTCGGGCGCAGCGAGTCCCACATACACGCCTGAGGAGTCTCCTCTCCCCCACGGGATGCCCAAGAGCATTTCCCGACGGAAAATAAAAAAGGCAACCAAGCAGTCGGAGTCTTATAGTGACTACCAACGCCCATAGACATCCGCACAACCAAAAGTTTTGCAAATGCGTTGTCCTTTTCCCTATCACCCCCAATGGGCTACCGGAACCTCACAAACCGCAGGAAAAACAACAATATAGCTTGCCTTAGGTACCACCCCGGTCGTGCCTGCCCAATTCGGCTGCAAAGCAGCATGGCATTACCTCTTACATTACATTTATCTTTTGTGCTTCCCACAACTGCATGCGTTTCATTTAAAAATTACATTAAAAAAATGGTAAATACCTCTTATTACAGCAATTATTACTTTTTTTAACAAAAATAAAATACAATAACCTTATATGGTAATCGTAAAAAATCTTATAAATTTGTACTGTATTAAAGCGTTAATTTTGTTTTTAACGACAAATGCCTGCAACTGGAAGTAAAATTGATTTTTAGTTTTGATTTCCTATATAAGTGTTATTTAACCAGCAAAATAATCTCAATATATTAAAGAATATACACTATAGGTACACCAGAAAAACATACCTTAGCTTCCACTTCTGGATCTGCGGGTTTCACCGCTGTCTTCAACACTTCCACATTAGACAGGAGTGAAGTTATTCTGGTCTCAGCCGCCGCCAAGTCAGCCGGCCGGAGTAATGCAGCCTGACTGGCGAGCGCAGCAGCTGCACTGCATAGAGTTGCCTGCGCACAAAAATATTCTGATTAAAAAAAAAAAAAACCATTTATCATTCACACCATTGAGGTTGCACAAGATCTTTACATTGACTCGGCTAGTTCATCTTTGTTCCTCATATATGTTGGAAAACAATGCACACCTAAAATTGGAATTTTCTAGATTTCTCCATACCCGAGTCTTCCTGACTATGTCAACATCGGTTGCTCACTAGTAAAGGAAAACAATGTGAGAAAGAAAAGTATATACGTGATGAGATTTAATGTTTTAAAAAATATGCTAATTTTGTATTTTTTCATTGGGCCAGTGCATAGGCACGCCATCATAATGCCAGATTGCAAGGTTTTTTTTTTTCTTTTACGCCGGGAAATGCTCTGAGGCATCCCGCCTGGGGAGTGGGTCTCCCCAGGTGGGTATGTGGGACTCGCTGCGCCCGAAAGATGGTAAATGGACTCAGCTCTACCCACTAAAACCCGGCAAGTGCCAGCAGTGCCGCCTTGGTAAGGTGCCCCGGACCTGTGAAGCTAACAGGGCAGCTCGACGGCTAGTCAGCCCCGGAAGGGACCGACGCCACCTCCACAGAGGGGTTGTCCAGCACCACAGAACAACCCCTCCCTACGTAGGGACAGAACAATGGGGTGAGGTTCCCATCCTCACCCCTTGCCCCCTGCTCTTTTGTCAAGAAGAAGTGAAAGAGCCCCCTCGGCTCAATTGGCTTCGCCCAAGGTGCTGGGCTCACCCTAGGCTACTGAGCCCCACCGCCACGACCAGGCCTGAACCATGGTGGGGAGATTGCAAGGATACCTGTACACAGTGGTTAGACACAAGTGTTGCTTAAGCTAATATTTCGAGGAACAGTGGCATAATTGTCATAGAACTTCAATAATAATTCCATACCTCGCCCGTGGTTGCTTGTAGTCTGTGGAATGCTTCTTCATCTCTTACACCGGCTGCCTGCTCTAACTTATGCAACCTACAAATAAAGGACTTTTGTCAGCTACATCAAATTTATTTTTAGTAAAAAAGTCAGCTTCGCCCGCGTTACATTTACAGCCGTACCCTGATTGATGATGATTATTTTTATAGCCTAAGTTACACCTTATAATATCAGCTTTCTGCCAGTAGAAGTCCCATCAATAGCGGCCCAGCCGTTTCAGAGATTAGCCGGAACAAACAGACAGACAGATAAAAATTGTAACAAATACTATTTGGGTATATGTACCGTGTATACATCCATATACATTTAATAAAAAGCTGGTTTTTTAATATTACAGACACTCCAATTTTATTTATCTGTATAGATAGAAGAGGTAAAGAGAGAACGGTTCACCTGATGGTAAGTGAAAAGCGACATCTACAGTTACCAGCCACACCAGAGGATAAGCAGATGCGTTGCCGGCCTTTCAAATATGAATAAGCTCTTTTCTTGAAGGCCCCTAAATCGTATCGTTTCGAAAACACCGTAGGTGGCAGCTGATTCCATATATTCGTCGTGCGAGGTAGGAAATGCAGTAAAAATCGAGTTGTTGTGGATTTCCGAACATCGAAATGGTGTGTGATCCGACATCTCCAAGCAGCGCCAAAGAATCAAGCCGATTGGAGAGAACCTTGCTATCGACGATTCGGCGTTGGACGCGGTCAAATAAAAGGAGCTGATATTGGGGCGCTCCAGCCCAGAGGTGAGAGCAGTATTTCATGTGAGGCCGGATCTGCGCCTTGTATAATTGTAGGTGGTGTGAAGGCATGAAATACTGCTTCGCCCTACGGTGCACGCCGAGTTTCTTAGAGGCTAATTAATACAAGTAAATGTATATCTGAGCGACAATGGTCTTGTGGGTATGGACTAGGTCTCAGGTCCAGGTTCGATCCTGAACTCTGCGGTGCTTTGAAATGGGTTTTTCTAAATTTCTACGTGCACCTGAACATGAGACCATCGCTTGCTCACTGGGGAAGGAAATATCGTGAGGAAACGTGCACGCCTGATGAGATTAAAAGTCTTTGTAGGTGTGAAGTTCACCAACTCGCATAGGGCCAACACGTTGATGAACTATGGCCCAACACCCTCCTCACCTTATTTGTGCCCAGCCGTGATATTATTAATATTATGTAATATATAAATCTATAGTCATTATATAACCATGACACTAACACCCGTATTCACAAACGTTACTATGCAGTCTCACAGTGCGCGCGAGCGCACAGGGCCCGTAAAACTTATTCATAGACAATACTTGAGTGGCGGCTGGCACTATGCGTCCCTTAGAATGAACGCACAGCTAAGGTAGCCTGCTAGCTGTTTTAAGCAACGCATAGCTATTGTCTCTCGATTCTCTGTGGTCTGTTATGTGTTACGATAAATATTTTTCGGAGTTGGATTTTACTGTGTGTCATAATTTTCCATTTTAATAGCGTGCTTATACAATAGATTATAGTAGTGAAGAAGAATTTGATAATTATATCAATGAGAGAAGCACAATAATTACCAGAAAAGTGATACGGGATTTCCTAAATCCTTTTGATTATTATATATTATTATGTTCGGTCAATATTTAATAATATAAAAATATTTAATACCAAACTAAAAAATCATATTATATCTTCAATAAAGTAGTTACTTTATTGAAGCCTACTGTATCCAACGGCCCAGATGTTAAAACTGTTTTGTAAATGTATAAAAATATTGTATCTCATTTTAAGTGAATTGTAAATTCTTATGAGAAATAAAAGTTCTTTAAACCTTTATAATACCTATATTATAATTTGGATGAATTCAGACGACGCTACAGGTGTCCAAAGATGTGGTAATTTTTATACTCTTGCCACCCTACAAATACCTACACAATAAAATCAACACGAAGACGAACGAAATAGTTTTCGAACACCGGTCACCATTTATGTTTTGATTATGATTTATGAATTATGACAAATGAAATGAACATCAAGCAGCGAGCGAAGTGAACTAAGCAACACAAACGAACCAATCACAGAGCTCTATTCAACGCTGTGCGTTTGCTTAGTCAAGGGTCGCTTGAGTATTGTTTATGAATTAAAAGGCTTGCCATATGCAACGCAGTGAGAAATGCCTTACTTCGCATAGCGTTGCTACTTTACTGAGAAAAGTATTGTTTGTGAATACGGGTGTAAGTTACCATGGTAAGATTGTGAATTTCTGTTATGATGAAGAAAAAAATAAATTAATTTAAGAAACCTATATAAGTACATATTATATACACATCCATGAGCCGGTACAGACATCTTCTTATAAATTATCTGCACTTGTCGGGATTCAAACCCGCAACCGCTTTGCCAAGTGTCCAGTTGGCCATAATTTTTAAATTATTTTGTTTATGTAATATGGTAGTAGTAGTATTTCATAGTTTAGTACAGGTAGTTGACATACCTGTGCTCCAATTGAGCTATTCTAGCAGTTTGTGCCAGGTTGACCTCAGGTTTGAGCTTCAAGTGTGTCGTCACTATTTCTCCTTGTTTCTTTTTAGCATTGCTGCTTAAGTACTCCCTGAAAATAATAAACAGTAAGTGAGAGTGAAGTATGTTCCTCACTTGAATAATAATAGTAATAGAAGTATGTCTTTACTAATTGTACTAACTTATAAATTGAAAGTATTTTATGGATATGCAACAAAAAACCTAAAATATATATTAATGTGATGTGCAAAAATTAATTCATACCCAATAACACAATCACCCATCCAATAACAAACAAAGCAAACTGAATGTTTGCGCAAATAATTTTCATAAAATAAAAAATACATATGTGAATAAAATTTACTTTAGTTTTTCTGCTTTTGGATCAATTTGTTCCCCTTCTTCCAGTTTCAGTTCTTCAAGTAGTTTCTTAGTTGTGTTAATCTGGGCAGCTAATTTGGAATGTTCCTCCTGAAAATATAATATACATTGAACCAATGTTTTTATTCATCGTCATCATAAAAATAGTTGATAACTTTTAGGACCTAATAGACGAAACACAACCGAAAAAGGAAATTGTGTAAATAATCAAAATATTTAACGCCTGCCTCAGATTCTCGTATTTTCCCGCATACTGAAAGATACCGCAGGTTGTAGTGTTTTAAGGACCTGGCACGGCAGCCGTATGGCAAGAGCCTACCTACCTGTCTGACACAGGTGCTCACCGGGCATGGTTGCTTTGGTGAGTACCTGTGCCGGACGGCCCGCAGGGAGCCGTTGACAGTGTGTCACGATTGTGGCGCGGCGGTGGACTCGGCCCAGCACACCCTCGAGGTGTGCCCGAGATGGGCGGCGCTGCGTCACGCGGCGCGGCGATGACATCAGTCATCGGAGGGGACTTGTCTCTGCCGAGCATCACCGCGATGCTCGGTGACGCCGAGTCCTGGACGGCGATGGTCCTAGAAGGAGGCCGACAAGCGGATGAGAGAGGAGGCAGTCGACGAGGCCGCCCCCCGCGGGCGACGAACGGGGGTGCGTAGGAGGCGCTACATAATGCGCCTACAGTATAGCCGTGTTCGTGTCGGGCTCAGGATGGGAACCTGGGCCTATGGCACGATGTCGTGGGCAGTCCCTCCTTACGAGGAGCGGTCTGCCTTCGCCGGGGCCAGCCTGTCGCTGAGGTGATCCTGTTTATAATGCTTGCATATCCGGGACCCTCAAAAAGCGGCTGAAGGCACTCGCAGTGGTTTTAGTTAGGGTGGGCGCTCCCAGGTGCGAGTCCCACATTGGGTTAGGATTTACCCGAAGATCCTGGCTGGAAAAAAAAGTTGCAATGGTTTGCCGGGCCTAAACGGCCCACAGCGTAAACGTTCACAAGATTTTACTTCATATAGACCCATAAGCCTTTTGTCGGTCACTGAAAAACTATTTGAGAAAATCCTGCTCAGCAGAATAAAACCCTATTTCACATTGCTGAATCACCAATTTGTGTTCCGAGAACATCATGGTACCTACTGTAGAATAGGTAGACCACATTGTGGACACCATAAATTGAACACTAGACAACAAACAATATTGTTCCGCTGTCTTCCTAGACATAAGTCAAGCTTTTGACTGAGTTTGGCATGAGAGTTGGCTCTATAAACTAAAAGAAGGTACCGCTAATTCTACCCCATAATAAGGTCAAACCTCCAAGACTTTTGGAGTTTGCAAGCTTTGAAGTGAAACTGAACAAATTACTACTAAAATAATTCCCATAGGAACTTGGAATTTTTCGAGACAAAATGTAGCCTATGAGGTATTCTGGTATTTAGTTAATAGAATCAGGCGTTACTTTGCGGAAATCCATTATATAAGATATTAAATTATATTATATTAATTAGCAATTATCCCGCGAAACACGCAGTCTTTACAGCAAATGTGGAGTGCACGCATATGCATGCATATAGCACCGCCCTCCTTTCCTACACTGCATATGCGTACACTCGCATGCACCACCACCGACACATGCACCATAACCACAGTAAAAGACCACCACCAAACAATCTACGCACGTTTCGCCCCGACACCGAGGCATCCTCAGGATGTAGACTCTACGATTAGTAATCGTTAAGTGATTAACTTAACTTTTTACTTTAAGATTGTTTGGTATTTTAAGATTGTTGGTACTTTAAGCTACAAAACTGCCAAGTTTCATCATATTCCATTCAGTAGTAATGTACTGTAAAGTATCCGAAACGTCGGGCTGTAAAAATCTTAATAAACCGCTATAAAATCCATAAAAATAGTTTCATTATAACAAAATCTTGTAGTTAATATTTATAAAGGAATTACCCTTTCACTCTCACTAGCTTTATTTTGTTGCTCCGTCACTTGTTCCAACAGCTCTGAAAATTCACACCGCAAACGGTTGTAACGCTCTGAAGCTGTCTCTGGATCTCCATTAGCTGCTAATTCCCATTCACCAGCTCTGTAAGGGCAGAAATGGTAGGTTAAAAGACAACAGATTTAAAAACTCATACAGTACACTATTTCAGTAATGTTATATCACTATACATAAGTATGAACTGTAAGCACAGGTATGAACATAGACCATTGTCATTCAATCAGTGTCAAAACAATGCGATGTATTTTTGTTTCATGTTAAAATGGTGAAATGTAAAGTAAGTTTTACTTACAATTTGTAAGAATTATTTCTGGAAGCAAACTAAAAAAAAGAAATAACATTTTTGTCTTGGTGTGCATTGAGGGGTGCCTGTGTTTAGCAGTGGATGGATAGAAGCTTAAGATGATGAATGTCCTAATTTCAAATATCAATATTTTTTAATGCATTATGCATGGAAGGCAGTGTCTCCAGATTAGAAAAGTGAAATTATAGTGAAGGCTATTTGAAATTACAGTAGATTTATAAAAATTATAGTGTTTTCCTAACCTGAAATACAGTATATTTTACAGTAGATAATAATAACATTCTAACTTCTTTTTAATGACTAAATCAAAGGGGCATGAAGTTTGCCAAGTTATAATAAGAGAGGGCGGATCGGATCAGGATCGGGCCCATGTCACTGTTATAATAAAAGAGAAAAAAAAGTCCTCCTATGACATTATTTACGACGGCTTGAAGTTTTGTGTTTAATATTTAAATTATTTGCGAATTCCGAATCCGTGATTATATTAGATAGTAAAATATTTCTCTGCAGCTGTTTTCTTATTATCTTTCCTTGAACCCATCAAAATAAAACAATCAAACTTTTCTCTAACGCATTAGAAAGAAATAGACACCTTGCTAAATTAAAACCCTTAGTGAAAGTAAAATCCGTCTACATAATTTTACTGCCTAATAGCTCATTGTCAACCAGCCGATTAATCATAGACAAATACTAAACCAAAATGTTTCGTTTCATCCATTTATATAGGTTTTTTTACTAATAAACGTTTATTTTCTTATTTTGTAAGAATTTTGTAGAAACTCGAAATTACAGTGACTTTCATACACTGTATTCACTATAATACAGTGTACAGTTAATAGAGTAGAATTACAGTAAATCTACTGTAATTACAGTGCATCTGGAGACACTGATGGAAGGTCACTCTCACAGTGCTTTACTATATATAGATATCTATATAACGCATCTGCTTACGATCGGCACAATGAAGCAGTGTGACAGTAGCACTCTATAGGTACATTATGTATACTTCAAGTATTATACTGTATGCGTAGTTATTACTTATTGGTGTATATTATCTTCTTTTATATATAGTTATTTTAGTAATTCTTACAAACAAATATTTTATTGTAACTGTTTTTTCTTCACCATTATAAGGTTCTTGAAGAATCATACAAGCAATCTCTGTTACGGTATATAATAAACATGCTACCTCGCTAGGGGTCTCCAGTGATTTGATGATTTTAGGGGATGGGGGTGGGCTTCCTTCACCCCCTACAAATGTTTTTTGCCAGAGACTCATAGTTATTGTTTTATTTTTGAAAAATGTATAGAATTTTAACACATTTGTAAAGATTTTGTTTTCTTATTTTTGAGAAACTATAAGTTTCTGCGCCCTCTATTGCAGGGGGGTTCTATAGGATAGTTACACACCATATTAAGAGGTTATAGGTTACTCAAACTGTAAAAAAATATACAGAATAAAAACATTTACCAAGGTCCATTAAAAAACAAACATTTGTGTCATTATCTGCTATAATGACTATAAAAAAAGAGGCAAATAAAAATGTTTTCATACCTATAGCCAATTCGTGTCTTTCTGCTTAGTCTGTCAGAGAAATCAACAGTTCCCGTTAAGAATTTTCCTTTAAATTTATTAAAAGAATCCTTTACAGACAAGTGTAGTTGTTCAATAGATTCGTTTTCTTCTTCCTCGCACGGTTCGGGCTGGTCTGCTTCAGGTAAATCTCCAGTTTCATATACATCCGGCTGATCATATGCCTAAAAAGTATGATATTTAATAAATCTGTATTAGGTAGGCGAAAAATCAATATTAATCAAAAATTTTGAGAAATACTTACAATTCCAGGTAGATTTTCATATTTTGGGTCTGCCATTATTGTGAATTAATAGACCCAATATAAAGTATATACTTTTTATATAGTTTTAGTACAATATTTATTACTTTTTACGTGTTTTTAAAAGTAAAAAGATGACCAAGGAACTAGGAAGATGACGTCATGTAATGTAAAACCTTTTTTGACAATGTTGTCATTGTCAAAAAATGACAAATTAGATTGTGATTATCGTTCATTTTCTCAGTAAATCTAGGTAGGTAACTAGATTAAAATATTTCGTATCTGAATTATCTTTTAAAAATACACATACAGTGTGCATATTTAGCCATACCATATTTAAAACTACAGAACTTTGAAACCATAACAATAGGCTTTCATACGGTATTTATTCTAATTCCTAGGCTGAATCTTAAAAGTACACGTCAGTTCGAGAGAGGTCATTAAGAGAGGGTTGCAACCTTTAAGATTTCCCTTGAACGTGGCGTAAAATTATAGCTACATTTTTGATTAATAATGTACATACATACATTATATTTGTAATAAACAGTGTGCATAGGCGGGACCACGTATAAAAATTTGTTTGGGGGCCCTTTGAAGGGAAGATTTGTCACAAAAAAAGTTTGTATAAAATTATAAGAAATATTTATTCATCATAATTATCTATCTGTCAATTTTTCCAAAACTTTTATAAGAAATTAAAATTAAATATACACTCTCCTTGCCTTTTTTTTTGGCAAACGCAAACTGATGAATTTAGTTTTCCTAAAGTTTCTTGCTTTTGCTTACTCACGTTGGGAGCATGTAATTGATACGGCATATACGGTGATAGCTACGCCCCTGGTAATAAAGTATTCAATATTATTATTTCATATAAACGAATATCATCCACAATCTTTAGATCATTTTTTTTAATGTTAGTTGGATAGGCAAACTGGCAAACGTGCCACCTGGTGGTAAGTGGTCGACCGTCGACATCACCCATGAACATAAACTAGTTTACCTGGAACGAGCCCAGGCAACTCATCTATGTGTTGCCTATCCTGAGACATAAGATGTTAAGTCGTGGTGCCAGTAACACAGTTACACTGCCTGTTTTGCTCTTCTCTCCGAAACACAGCAAAGCTGTTTCACGGGAGAAACAAGCAAGATGGTGGTACCCATGCAGCCGGGAGCGCGGCACAGCGCTTCCCTCCCACCGGTAAATTTTTATTTTTTATCATAAACGTATAATTAATTTTAACGTCAAATAAAAATGAATGGATGGTGAATCTATATTTATTTTTTCCCCCATGTATGTATAATATTATTTATTATTATTTTCATTTAAAGGCATTAGCTACTGGGCTATTAGCCATACAAAATACAATTATTCGGTCTGTAATACGGAGAAATGGCGGGAAACCCCAAGGAGCGCGGCTTCGCCCCTCTAGCCCCCATCAATCAACTATCATTCCCGATTCCATCCACACATGGCAGTCCACCAATATTCGCCAAACAATCACATTATATATTACACAGATTAAGTTTTTAAAACAAACACTATAGAAAACCGCCAGAACAGCCCTACTAAGAAAACCACTCCAGAACGGTACTCCATAAGATTCGCCAACCAATCACAATATATAAAGATCAAGTTTTTAAAACAAACACTATAGAAAACCACTCCGAATGGACAAAACACAAAATAACAATTAATTAACGGGAAACCAAAAAAACCCAACCGCGCGTCCCGATGCTTCCCGCCATTCGTATAATATATATATTTTTTTTTAAATAGGAAATTGGATCCCACTGCTGGGCAAAGGCCTCCCCTGCTTTGCTCCACCTATCACGGTCCACGGTATTATATAATTATATATATAATAATATTGGGTGTTTTGAATTTTTGATCTCCAACGAGCAAAGGTTGACGTCAGACCCATGCGTCATGCGAAATTACGTTTGATTTTCGTCTGTCAACTCTGAGTTTTGACATTTAATATATTGAGTCACCGATATTCTGGAAATAGTTGTTTAAAATCTCTTACAAACTTTGGATTTTCATCATTCGAAATAATAATATAAGTCTAACTTTAGTTAAAATACTTCAACATGAGTCTCCAGTGGACAATTATTGCGACATTTCTTTACGCCGAAATAGCTTTCGTACTCCTGTTGACTTTGCCGATCGCAAGTCCATCAAGATGGAACAAATTCTTCAAGTCAAAATTCCTCGCGTATATAAGCAGCCAGGCATCTATTTACTTTTTGGTGTTAATTGGTGTTCTCATTCTATGTCTTCTCGATGCTATTCGCGAAATGCAAAAATACTCTAGCATGGAAGCTACGGATCATCAACACCTCGACGCTGAAATGCAAGGTAATATGAGATTATTCCGTGCCCAAAGAAACTTCTACATTTCTGGCATTTCCTTATTCCTCCTGATTGTTATTCGGCGATTAATACAAATGATTTCCGAGTTGGCTACCTTATTAGCGCAATCTGAAGCAAGCATGCGTCAAGCACAGAGTGCGACCGTAGCTGCAAGGAGTCTTCTTACTACCCAAGGTGCAGGTGATGACGCACACAAAAAGGAGATAGAAGTCTTGGAGAACAAGATTCTGCAATTGGAGAAGGAATTGTCTTCGGCAAAGAAAGACAAGGAAGCTGTTAAGTCGCAAGCTGAAAGTCTGAACCGAGAATATGATAGGCTAGCAGAAGAACATAGTAAGTTGCAAAAGAAGGTTACAGTCGGCGGAGGTGATAAAAAAGATGAGTAGATAGGTGAGACTTCTTAGGTGTGGAATGTCATGTCCTGTTGCTAGCTCCATCAAATCTATTATTCTATAAGGCTTGAGTTTTCTAAAATAATGCATATTTAAAAATATGCTTACGCAATAATTACTCATATATAATCTTGAACAAAACAAGCTAAAGTACTAAGTTGATAATTATTAGTGGGTCATGGGGCTGCTATGCCAATCTTTGTTAATCAATATGTCTAACTAACCCACTTGTATTCATTGTAAGTAACGAATGTGCCTTTTATGTCCTTTTTTGTTGTAAGTCTGATTTTTTATGGTTTTTAGTTCGTATGTATATTTTTCCTATGAATGGACTGTTACAATTATTCTTAAAAGCAGTGTGTATATTTAGAATGTTACATTTCATTCTTTACTGGTTTGTAAAACTGTGATTGAATAAAAAGCAAAGAATTTCAACTATTGTTATGAAATATTACTATAAAAATATGATGAGACAAATCTATTTAATATAATATTTGAATCAATAGTATCATTAAATGTACTTGAAATAATTCTATATCTTTCTGTAACTGACGTTATGAATATTTTTTTATATCTGTCTAAAAATTGTAGGTACTTTAACAAAATTGTGTTGAGTTGCATAACTATGATTATGCACAAATTTTATATGAAACTTTTATTGAAACCTTATGTGTTCGATACTCATATGGTAAAAGATTATTAGGTTTACAAATTCTAATTGTTCATCTTGTTAACCAACAATTATTTGTTTAAAAATCACTGTCATAAAATTTATTACATAAATTTGTGACTGATTTTTAATATTTTATAATAAAATTGATCCTAAATGTTGTGCATATTTAAAAAACATATTTTACAAATACTTACATGTCGCTTTTGTATTTGCATTTGGTTTTATTTATTTATTTCCCATCAGTAAAATTAAAGTTATTTAAGACAGAATACCTTTTTAAATAAAATTTGGTGTACGAGAATTTTTAGTAAAGAATAAAAATGGACTTATTATATTTTAAATTAGTGTTTTTGAGGCAAGTTAATTTATGATTTAGGCCATTTTCATTATTAAGGTGTGCTAATTTTAGTTGGGAATGTTTTGGGTGAATAAAGCATATTTATATTCACTTGATTTTTTTTTAAGTTTGAGCTCTCGTAAATCTTTATACAGTGAAACCTGGTTAATTGGGATCTCAAGGGACCAAGGATTTTGTACCATTTAAAGAGGTTTTTCATTTATCCAGTTTTTCAATAAAATTAAAATTTAGTTGTCTCATTTACAGAGGCCCCCGCCTATAGAGGTCAAAATGTACCGTTATTCTATTCAAATGTTTGTAAGCAATCGGGTCGAAACCTGTCCCAACCTGATAAATTGTTTCACTTATAAAGGGAATTGAGCTCCACAGTCCCAATTATAGAGGTAAACATCGAAAAAATCCTAGAAATCAAATCTCATTTAACCAGGTTCGAAAAGTCCCATTAACAGAGGTAATTCGATGAAAAAGTGCCTGGACCTCATTGTAGTTTCAATAATAGAGGTTTCTCACTTATCCAGGTCCCAGTCAACCAGGTTTCACTGTATATATATTTCTTGTGTGCGTGTGTATGTCACTGAACTCCTCCTAGACGGCTGGACCGATTTTGATGAAATTTTTTGTGTGAGCTCAAGAGGATTCCAGGATGGTTTAGACTCACAAAAAACATATTTTGTACAGGGACAATGTCTGTCGGTGCCACTAGTAATATATACACTTCTTTAAATTAATATAATATTGAAAGACGATAAGCCTTTCTAAATTGAGTATAAAAACCTATATCCTATCTTATCTATTTTGGGTGAAATGGTCCCGATAATGAGGACTGATTACCCGTCTGGCCTAGCTGGTGTCCCCACCCTTAAATCTTATCTATTACGAAGAAAGCTGATAATTGTGATGATCACAAGGAAACCAAGATGGATGCACTCTTATCTCTATATGTGCTTTAAAGTTCACGAGACGTCTGAGGCCTGAGGTATTGAAACAACAAGCTTATCTCATTTCAATTCCAATTACTGTCAATAATAAAATGAGTGAGACACTTTTTGTGCTCATACAAAAGCTATGATGGTATTATGATACCTATTAGATCTTTACCTATGAAATTGCCGTTTTGTATGAAAAAAAAATTTTCATGTATTTTTTATTCGTATTAATTGAAGTAATCACCCATGCAATAAATGTATCTTTGCCAACGCAGTGGCAGTTTATTGATGCCCTTAAAGAAATCAGCTGGACGAGAGGCAACAAATTCTTCAAAGGCATTTTGTACTGCCTCTAGGGTATTGAATTTTTTTTCGCCAAGAAGTTATCCAAATTCTGGAAAAAGTAGTAGTCTGTAGGCGCAAGGTCTGGTGAGTAGGGCGGATGACGGAGAGCTTCCAACCCCAGTTCTTGCAACTTGGAGACCGTCTGCTGTGCAGTATGAGGTCGCACGTTATTGTGCAGGAGCAGCGGAGACGAGCGATTGACTAATGCTGGTTGGAGATGTGCCAGCTTCTCCATCATTGCGTTCAGTTCTTCACAGTACACATCTGCAGTAATGCTCACCCCCTTTGGTAAGAAGCTGTGATGAATCACACCGGCGCTAAACCACCAAACAGTGACCATCACTTTTCTAGGGGTAAGTTTTCGTTTAGGGCATTGTTTAGGTACTGAACCAGGATCCAACCAACTTGCTGAGCGCTTGCGGTTATTAAACAGAATCCATTTTTCATCGCAGGTAACAATGCGGTTCAAAATTCCTTCATTTGTGTGTCTGTTGAGCAGTGCAAGGCACGTCTCGACGCGTACTTTGTGCTGGCGATCATTGAGTTCGCGGGGCACCCGTTTGTCAAGCTTTTTTACCTTGTCAATTTGACGCAAATGGACCAATATTGTTTTGACGCTAACATCGAAAGCTGCTGCTAATTCAGCAGCTATATAATATCATCAGCTTCCACAATCGCCTTTAATTCGTCATTGTCGACCAAAGTCTTCGGATGGCCGCGAGGTTCATTTTTCAGGTCGAAATCTCCAGAACGGAAGCGAGCAAACCAATAACAGGTGGTGCGGTGGTTTGTAGTGTTAGCTCCGTAAACGTCGTTGATGTTGCGTGCCGCTTGTGTCGCGTTGCTGCCACGACGGTACTCATCTATACTAATATTATAAAGCTGAAGAGTGTGTTTGTTTGTTTTAACGCGCTAATCTCAGGAACTACTGGTCCGATTTGAAAAATTCTTTCAGTGTTAGATAGCCCATTTATCGAGGGAGGCTATAGGCTATATAACATCACGCTGTGACTTATAGGAGTTGAGTAACGCGAGCGAAGCTGCAGGCAACAGCTAGTATTCCATAATTATTACTTGAATTTTTAACGTATCCATGATGACGAAATGGATTGAAATGCGATGAAAATGTAACAATAATTGTATAGAGTTTTTATGGTATTTTAGGTATTAAGTAAAGGAGAGTGAAACGAGAACAGTTGACAAATTTATACTAAAGCCTGACAGATTTATACCGCACGGAATTGACAATTTAACATAGATCTAAACAATCTAATCTAATAAAAAGTCTCAGGCACCAATACGCTTAAACACTAATCAATAAACAAATGGCTACTTTTGGAAAAAAATCCGTTTGTAAAATAAAATTTATTTGATTTTTTTTTTATTATTTTTAATTTAGCCAAACAAAAAATATTTTGATTTGAAATGGCCAGTACTGCAGAACGGCAATTTAATATGTAAAGACCTATTATAAAGACTGAACTTGAAGTGAGCAGTCTAGGTTAAGGTGTTATCTATGAGAAGACTTGATATGTCACACATCTTCCTTGGTTACACAATTGGCAATAAGATCTTGAAGTTCCAAAGCAAATTCTGCTCCTGGTAACATGAAATAACCTGGTTACTGGTAAAGAACATTGTGATTTGTGAGCCTGTATAGATATATGTTGCGTTTAATGCGTTTGCGCTAGTTTGGCAGCGTTTTTCGGATTATTAATTTGAGGTGTGAAAAAAATGCTAAAAAACGGCTTGATATTTTGCGTACTTATATTATTTTCCACAATACTTACTTTTACAATTTTTTGTTAATAGCGTGTTTCTAACAAAAAAAATGCAGTTAATGTAAAAGTTGACACCTCTGTGACGAGATAAATCACGTCATCGGCATCCAATAAAAACCCAGCGTAATGACGCGATATTTGACCAATCGAAATTCGAGTTCGGATTGTGCGTTAACAATATAATTTATACGTTTATAATTAACTAGCTGTTGCCTGCAGCTTCGCCTGCGTTACCTAACTCCTATAAGTCACAACGTGATGTTATATAGCCTATAGTCTTCCTCGATAAATGGGCTGTCTAACACTAAAAAAACTTTTCAAATCGGACCAGTAGTTCCTGAGATTAGCGCGTTAGATTAAACAAACAAACAAACTCTTCAGCTTTTTAATATTAGTATAGATTTTATCGCGGTTTATTAAAATTTTTACAAGCCCGACGTTTCGGATACTTTACAGCAACCATGGTCACGGCTTCATCCTAAAGCGAGCTTCTATAAAAACTTATTTCAAGCCGCCTAAAAAGATAGGTCAATTCTTACCATCTGTCAAGTGTCATATACCCTTGCAAGATGCAGGAGTATACAATCTTGATTGTGATTGTGGCCTCTCTTATATAGGCCAAACCAAAAGATCAATTAAAACTCGCGTTAAAGAACATATCGCTGCTTAAAAACGAAAGGGCCACAAAACAAAATTTTCTAAAATTACTTTTATTTGAAAAATGGTGCTAAAATCGCCCTGATTTTCATATAAAACAAAGACACTCGTTGAAATCGGCCTTCAAATCACAAATTTACGTATACGCCCTTCTAGCATTTTCACGCATTGGTGGCAAAGTTTAGAGCAAAGCAGCCATCTTTTGAGTTGAGACCAGACATTCGGCGCGTGCGTACGTAATTTTTTTGCTAAAGGGCCACATAACAAATTGTTACCTGTATTGAGTGTGAACTTTATGAGCAACAGGGCCACATTTTGAAATGTGTCCGTTCCGCATATAAAACACAAGAAAGTACATATTCATTTTAAAATCGAAAAGTGGCACGTTTTGAAATGGGACCGTTTAGCGAAAAAAAATGTTTAATTATGTTACTTTTGTCATAAGCTTAAGAGCGCGCTCTACGCCAACAAAAAATCCGCAGGCTAATTACGTATCTTGAAATTACAAGCAACAGGCAAAAATTGCACAATATCTGCTGTCAAAATCATATTTTGTATTACCTATTAGCAACGCGACAGCAACAAGCTCAAATAATCGACCGCAACGCCATCTGCAAAGCGACAGCGACCGAGGAACTAAAAATGCATTTTTTGGTATGTTTGGCTGACGGTTTGGTATTACGTAAACTATTTAGCAGCCCGCGACAGCAGATTGAAATGTCAAACAGCGATTTTTTTAACAACAACTTAAGTAGTGTCTGCAAGCCTGTTGCTATTCGTCTGCTTACTATATAAACTGTTTAAAATACTTGGTTAGTGATCGAAAAAGACTGTTAGAGACATTTTAGGCGTAATATTATCTTGTGTGACTCTTATTGAACTTACCCTATTCGATTTTAAGTGGCAGTGTTATTGAAAAAGAAACTAATTTTAAAACAATGGCTCGTGCACTTCTTTTGATGGTTGCATTAGAGGCTGAGGAGATAAGACAGGAGACCAGGAGCACAGCCTCACTGAGACGTCGACTACGTGAGGAAGCCAAAGCATTCAACTTGTCCGACTGGGAATTTCATTCTCTTAACAGACATTCAAAGGATTTTAACTTATGAAATTAAATTGATCTAAGTACTATATAAAAGTCAAGAATTTTGCGACTTAACAGTAGGATTCCTGCCGGCCTACTCTTGACTGCAATTCCAATCTCACAACAATATGAATTCAATCCAGTTCCAGTTCCAATCTGGAGTATATTGGTACTCTTGAACAAATCGAGTTTACGATTGATTTTGAAATTGGAAGTGATGACCGATGTGATGTGTATAATAAAATATAATAACAAAATAAAATTCAACACAATGATGTTTTATGTTTTTTTTAAATTAAAATATGTCTCCAATAATGAATTATTATCTTTTATAATGTACCTAGTTCCTTAAATTAAACCTAAACTTATTTTGTAAAGCATTAAACGGCAAATAAATTATACATTCTGGCATAATGTGTATTGCTGTTATAAAAAAATCTTACGTGCAATTTTGAATAGACATCAAATTTCAAAATAGCTCAAAACAAAGTAAACAAAAAAAATTAGAAATCATCTTCTTTCTTAATTTACCAGTAATGCTGGTGCCAAGGCTTTCCAAAATAACACCTCAAGTTCTGACAGACCACATACAAATTATTATTGTTGTATTTTAGTGATTGGTCTTATTGAAAATGAGGTATTTTACTCATAAACATAGGCTTAATTTGTTTACAGAATACTGTGATTTATTTAAATATTGCTACCTTGGGTTAAAAGATAATAAAAGACTGATTGTTACTAAGTATTTTAGTACTTATTTTTATAATACCGTGATTGTAGGTATGATTACCATATCAATCAATGACCAAAAATTTAATATACACATGGAAATAAAAACTGTGTTACATTTAAATATTAGAAGCTAAATATTGTGATTTATTTAAATATTGCTACCTTAGGTTAAAAGAGAATAAAAGGGTTATTGTTAAGTATTTTAGTTACTTACTTATTTTTATAAATACTGTGATTGTAATATTGATTATATCAATCAATGACCAAAAATATAGAATATAGTTAAAAAAAACAAATAATAGTTTAACAAGAGTTTAATGAAAACATTAAAAACACTTATAGCTATTATAGCAGCCTATTATAGCTCACGCACACTAACTCAGGAAGTTCCTGCCTACTTGTTTCCTGGGTGCTGTCTGTGCTACTAAGTAGGTGGTATGGTATCCTCACTGTCTTTTTGACTCAAGCTTGCTTCATTACAAATGTTGTGTAAAACACAACAAGCATTTATAATTCTAATAACTGTGTCCAGATGATAGAGAAGGACCCTGTGGCCTAGGAGACATTGCCACCTATACTTCAGAACACCCATAGTATGCTTTACTGTATAGTGTCCCACACAATTAAATTTGGTGTAGTGTTCTTCAGGTGAGCCAGCCGGAGCATCCAAATATGTTTCATCACAATAGTTCTTTGGGCATAGCCCGAGTCTCCTAAAACATAATAAATAATTATTGCATTATAATATTCATGTATGAAACAAATGCTCACTTTATTATGATTTTAACTTAGACTTAACAAGTGAATAAACAACTTCCCCAAAATTTAAAAAGGAAAGAACACATTCTAAGATTCCTTTATAATTTTTATGTTATTTGCCAATTTAAAGGTATTATGACTTCTTATACTGTGGTATTACTAAAAGAATATTATATCTATTAACATATATAATTAATTTGTTTAAATTGTATAATATATTATATCAATATAATACCTATATACAATTTAAAGGTATTTATAAAACAAAAGGCATTATTAAAACTAACTTATACAATTACAGAATCCAAGAGTCAACTTACATTTAAAACATTTCTTAAGTGAAATCCTTTTCTATTATAAAACCTCTCATTTTGGGCTGGACGTATGAGAGCCATATGAGTACCAACAATAGCACTTACTATGTCATGTGGAAGTTTTCATAAAATCTGAAATTAATGCAAATATTATTATGTAGCTCAATAAGTCAAATAGATTATTATAATTAGCACTTATTTTATTTATATTAATAGATAGGTATCACATAATATGAAGAACAATGTAGAACCAATCAATAATAAAATAATTTGAGATATATTTTTCAAGTATCCTACATATACATTGAACTATTATTACTGTAGTAATTACAACTCACTGTACATAGGCCGTAAATAAAGAGAAAAGATGAACTATAGAAGAGGTTAGATTAATTATAGATATTTCTATTGACATACCTTATAACCCGCAGATACTAGATAGTAGATACAAATCCAAATCGCAATGAATAACTTCAAAGCTCCTTGCTGAGGCGATAATATCTCTTAAACTCCTCATCACATTAAATTTCACTGTAATTGTGCGCTATTGTAGCATATTTTCGATCCCAATCCTAAATTTCGATAGGATCGAGTGTCAAGAGTAGGCCGGCAGATCACAGAATAATATTAGCATAGTGTTTATATACTCTTTGAATATTAGTTATTACTTATTAGTTATTACATATGTATGTACCCCATATTTAGTATTTACATTAAAATTGATTAAAATTTAAAAGTATTTGAAGTGTGTTAAGTGTTTGACGTTTTGTAGTTCCATCCATTGCTACCTGGCTGCTGGTGGCGCTAGTAAAAGAGCATTAGCTAAGCATTAGCGGCTAGTGAGCAGATAGCAGACGATAAACTTAGATAATACGTTTCTTTTTGCAACCTCTCGACCGGTCGCTGTCGCTCTGCTGTTGCGTTGCTATCGCGTGGCTGTCGCGCTGCGGTTGCTTTGAAATACGTAATTAGGGTGCCGAAGATCCTGGCTGCACCCATAATGATTTCCCTGCTATATATAAAAGGGCTCGCAGAAGGAGACCATTGCCGTCCAGTACTCGACATCACCGAGCATTGTGGCGATGACGCTCGGTAGAAGCAAGTCCCCTCCGATGACTGATGCCAGATCGTGACGCAGCGCCGCCCATCTGGGGCACAACTCGAGGGTGTGCTGGGCCGAGTCCACCGCCGAGTCTTAATTATGACACTCTGTCACCGGTTTCGTGGGACGTCCGGCACAGACACTCCACCAAAGCGAACGTGCTCGTTGAGCACCTGTGTCAGACGGAATATGAGGGGTTTGCGCTTACGGCGCATCCACCGCTCACATTACTACTCTATCCAGTTATATAAGGTTTGGTAAAATCAATTACGGAAACTTTGGGCACGTGATCTACCGTTTGTGTAAAGACGTTTAGGCTATGGTTCCATGTCATCAATGTTCGAGACATTTTAATGCACGAAAGTTTCATCAAAATTTACATAGCCAGTTCTTCAAACACCTGATATTATAATGTCAATAACCTGTTTGCTTTTTATAGTATTCGCGGTTATCGTTGACCTTAAAATTTTTGCCGTATTTTTGACGTCACAATTGTATTATGAGCGCGTCATATTACCTTTATAACATAATATCAAGTTATTTTAGTCACACCGTGGATTAGTCACGTTATTTATTTATGTTTGTAGACCGGTTCAACCACATTTCATAAATGTTTTAAGTAAAATTCACACTTCTAAAATGATTTAAAACTGGATATTTTCGTGCTTTTCCCTTTTATTTCGCTCAGCTGGATATTTAGACATTGAGACAGAGTTCCACGAAAAGTGAAAAACATTGCAAATATCTCGTTTTATATAGTTTTAGAATTGTAAATAATCATGGCAATATTAAATCTTATAAAGTTAATTAAACCAATATCATAAACAAAATAAAACATTGACGAGATCACAACTCGTCTTTTATTAACCGACTTCAAAAAAAAGAGGAGGTTCTCAATGGATCTGACAAACGTTTATTACTTTATGAGCCAAATAAATCTACAAACAATTACAAGAAAAACTGGGTTTTTACTTTTTTCATATTAAAAAAAATAGCTGATAATATTTACATTCAAAGTGCGTATTTTCGGCCGAAGATTAATAAAAACGCAGACGGTCGCTCACTAGCCGGAGACGTCACACCCCCGGTGATTCGAAAGTCGCGCTCATGTTCGCACGACTTTGCGCAATAAAAATCAAAATTATAAAGTTCTGTATGGTAAAAATGAAAAAAAAAAAACTGTATTGTGCCTTGGTGCAGTAATTCAACAGTTATAACACCTGATAAATTCTATTTTTATGTGCCTGAGGACCTAAAACGACGACAAGTGGACGACAGCCGTAAAAAGAGTTGATTCAATAGGCCTTAAAACTAAAGCGCACTACTAACAGATGTGAAGACCGTTTCGATATTTGTTAATAATAAGTTAATCCTTCTTCTTCTCTACTTATCCTTGCCATGGTTGACCTACTTAACGTACCTACTTGTCTTCTTTTGATTGTTTAATTATGTATTTAGGGGTCTGGAGTACGCAGTGAAACGCTCGAGCTAAACTTAGTCTTATTTATATGGGTCTAACAAAGTCCACGGTCACTATGCGCGCATGTGTCGACATTTTATCCCCACTACACTAGGCCACGACTGCGCCACCATGGTTCAAGCCTTTTTGAGGCGGTGCGGCTCAGTAGTCTAAGGTGAACCCACATTGGGCGAAGCAAATTGAGCCGAGGGAGCTGCTCTTTGTACCCCTCTTATAAGGGACAAAAGAACAGGGGGACAAGGGATGAGGATGGGAACCTCACCCCATTGTACTGTCCCAATGTTGGGGGGGTTGTTCTATGGTACGGGAGAACCCCTCTGTGGAGGTGGCGTCGGTCTATTGAGGAACTGACTAGCCGTTGAGCCCAACGTCGGGCCAGTGCAAGGTCCACCTTAGGCTACTGAGCCTCACCCCCACAACATGGCTTGAACCGTGGTGGGGAAGATTCATGGTCTGCGAATTCCTATAAACATTAATAATTTAATATAGCACGACATGCGACCAATAAAAAAAAAGCCAAACAAAATTCCCAGAATCCTCGCATTTTTTCTACAATTATGTACAATTTGGTGCCTGGTACGATTGACTAACATCATGAATTCTTTCATTATCACGTCAACAGAGAATCCTATACTACATACTTATAGATTACTAGCTTTTGCCGCGGCTTCGCCGGTGGCATCGCCTGTCTGGAGAATGAAACAATTTTTACGGATTTTATCGCGGCATATTAAGATTTTTACAAGCCCGACGTTTCGGATACTTTACAGCAACCACCACTATTAAAATATATATATTTTTTTGTATATATTTATTATATTATTTTATAATAAAGAACCATTATTAAAATAATTAAATAAAAAATCAAGCATATGTAATATTATACCACAGATTAAAGATGCAGTTAGCACTTCCTGCGTAGAGAGGACTGATTAAAATATTGATGTATCATAGGGTAGTTTCGAATAACTTTTTAACTATAGTCCATTTTTTTAGAACTGTCCAATTTAGTAAACAAACCCTGTTAAATGCCGAAAAATCGTGATATACGTAAGTATATCACGATTTTTCGGCATTTATCACTCACTTTCACGACATATTAGTTTACGGACATATGTAAAACTCCATTTACTATTTATTACACTGAAAACAAACATCAATTTATCATTTAAACTCTTAAAAACTAATATATATATAAATAACTAATATTTTTCAATATGACATTTCATCATCTTTTTTTTATAAGGCCAATAGGGATGTGGTCAATATATTTTTAGAGGTGAAGTGAATAAGCTAATTAACAAAATGAACTATAAAAATAGAGAGTGTTCTTTACCTATATTTTAAAATTTCATAAATTACATTTTGTAAAAAGTTATAAAACAATGTTACAGTAATGCGATTTGTTATTAAGTTGTTACATATTGTTTTTTTTTATATTGAGCGCAAAAAATGCTTACATAATATTGCAAATATCAATCTTTTATAATATTAAAGTATTTATTGTAAGGATTTTATTTTTATTATGAATATTTCTGAATATCAATTTCATTCTGAACATTTGACACTATCCCATATAATATAAAAGCACATACCACTGGCATAAAAGTCAACTGAAGTTTACAGAAATATTTTGTGGGACTTTAAAATGAGAGTTAGGATTACTCAATGAGAACTTCATGAAAAATAATTGTATCCGTATTTTTGTTTATCATGTTCGAGACAGGGCGCCGCCCGCGCAAGGATTTTTGATCATAATAAATACAGATAATGTGACAATAATACTAGGATCGACTTTTTTTCTAGACACTGGCTGCTCTGTTATGTTAAATGTTTATTTGTGATGTCTTTTTATCGATTATTATACAATTAAGACTCTAAAATGAACAAAAACACCTCTAAGGCCACTTTTCTTTCCTTATCTTACAGAAATTGCGAAAAACTTAAAAGAGGAACTAATTTCTAACAGGTATTTTGTGTTTACGAAATATAAATTTGTTTTTTATAAAGATGCTCGACTAATATTTTCTTTACATTCTTCTTTTTTAACAGATATATTCAATATATTATCAGATATATCAAATAATTCCAGCAACGTAGTATCGTTAAATATTTTAATAATAATGAATTATACTTTTGTCTATGGCTTATTAATGTTGTTCATTCCTTTGCTCTTTGTGTCACTTCACTAAACTACACTATGACTCTATTTGTCTGTGGCCGGAAGTACACCATATTTGTTTACCATTTTGGACACCTCTAAAAAAATGGACTATAAAGTATGGTTTAAATCATAGATTATACACTTATACTGGTTTAAATTATCAGTCATGATGCTCTCAAGCTGAAAAAAAATTTTGGACCACTGTAAACGGGCCACCCTGTATTTGTGTTGAAGTTTAAAATAGTGATCCACTAAGTAAGGGTTTTTATAAAATTCAACCCCCAAGGTGGTAAAATTAGGGATAATTTTAAAGAGATAAATCTATGAATTAAGTACGTCAAAAATAATGAGTTACGCATTTCTCAGTTTCATAAAATTCAGCCCCTAAAAGGGAATGAAAGTAGAAAACAATATGGGAATGAAAGTTTTAAATAAAAGGCGAATTTGATTTACTGAACAATCATCGCACAGGCCAAACCTTTAAGCAGTGGTGGACACAGAAAAATCTAATTGCGGAGCCGCTAAAGATATCTTGAACAACCTTTGCTGTAATCATAAAATAATCAATTCACATGCAAAGCTTAAGAAAGTTTTATTAAACAGATCATACAAATACGTATGTAGTATGTATATGTATATATATGGATGTATATGTAGTGTGTGTGATATAATAAAGTTACAATTGTAGTTCTCTTCCTTAATGTGATTTATTATATGAGTCTATTCTTTCTGGCAAATTGGTTAATTAAATCGTCAATAGGACAATGTCAGGGTGAGTGTTCAAAAGAGCTAAGCCATTAAATCGATTAAGTTGATCTTCTCTCTTTGTCGACCTCAGCCATGCCTTTCTACGCCGTAATGTTGAAAAACTTCTTTCTACTGTAGCAATAGACCTACAGGTAGACAAGAAAATATGTATTTTGTGCAGCGTGTGCAAAGTAGGATGGTCAGACCTCGGACAAACAGACTACGCTTGCATAACAAAATCGCGAGCATTAAGGTCGTTTATGCCCAGGGGGTGTCAAGTCCATAAACCTCCTTATACATACAATATACTGTCGTACAGTACATTATGTTATAAGTCATGACATATGACAGTATATTCTAAGTCTAGTCAACTCGTACATTATTAGAGACCTATTTGGGGATTGTTCAGTGCTCCAATTTGTGTAGTAATAACAATTTCCTAGTAAAGGCTCCGCTCTCTCACACTGACCAACTAACATTATGTTTATTTTGTGGTTTAAGTCTCTGTGTATGGAAATTAAGATTATTTATTTATTATTATTTCATAATATATATAATAATATTAAACTAGACTTTTTAGTGCGGTTGCTAAGTCAATATATTTATTTAAAAGATAAATTAATATTTTCCGACTTCGAAAAATAAATAAAAAGTACTAAAATAATCGCGTTTCTTTAATTTTTGTGTCTATAACTTATAATCATTGTTTGTGCGTACATGTCTTCGGTATCGGTAGTCACCATAGGGCTCCGACTCGGTTGCCTCTGTATGATATTAAAAAAAAAAAATCGGTTGGTAAATGATGTTAGTTATGTCCGAACAAACATAAGAAAATGCAAACATCCGAATTAAAAACCTCCTTTTTTTTCTTTACCGCCGGGAAAGTTATCCCGCGGGGGAATGTGTCTCCCCAGGCGGGTATGTGTGGTGGTATGGTGTGCTGTCAATGAGAGGAAAAGAGATGGCCTTAGTCTTCCGAAACGTAGTAAGTATAATGTTCATTACATTCGATCATCGAGTAGATTTAACTATATAAAGAGATAATGCTCCATTTAACATCTTCGCAGACAATTCTCATAACAGTACTAACTTCACCCGCGCTACAATCACCGCAAACTCTTTCCGACCTGCTAGTTGTATGTCACTTCCAAGTGACTGCTAGTCAAAAAATATTACAAATTGAAACAAGCTATTGATCCTACTTATAATAAAATGTGAAAGATTGTAAAATACCGTAGTACGTAGATCATCCCAACACCCATGTCCTCCAACTGGCTCGGATGATCGACGCTCTACTGTAAATATGTAATAAATATGTAATTGCTTGTAATAATTTACTTTAACACTACATAATATTATATTCTATTTTTCAGGATCTAAGAACTCCTCGCAGAAAAATGTACAGAAGAAGACTTACAAATGAACAAACGGGCTTGTCATATAGACTTAGTATTATTTATTTATTTATTTTTATTTATTAAATAATCATAAAAATGTGCCATTTTTAGAGTTACTGTGTAAATTTTATTAAGATTAATATTAAATTTAATAATAATTTATTAAAATTAAAAGCACTTTGAGTACATTTTATTGCAGACATAAAGTAATGTACAGTAAATATGTACAGTAACTTACTGTACTACTTTAATACTACTTTAAAGATATTACATATCTATTTGTACAGTACAATCTAAATAAATGTGTGGGGAGCCTGAAAAGTGAAGCTACAGGTTGGCTCACTTTACACTTTATGATTTACATTCGCGTGGTGCGTTACGTTTGTTACGCTATTGTACCCACACGATCTACCTCAGTACAGCACTAGTGAGTTATTACAATATACTATATCATACAGAGCACTGACTTTATTTTCACACAGCCTCCCACAACCACACCGGCTTGTCACCCCTTTGACCCATCAGTTCGTACTAAAGTCCCATTTCTCCGTCTCCGGTACAATCATGTTTATGTCTAACGGATCCACTATACCAGTATGAAGGACGCGCTGTGCCGCCCTCTGCTCTGGGTTCCACGGTTTGCCGTGTTTCGGAGAGAAAGGCAGGACAGCTGGTGTTATTGCTGGCACAGAGATATAACTTGATGTCTCAGAACCGATTAAAAAAAAACATGTTTACACCATTCGAACACCTGCTTGCGAAACAAAAGAAATACCGCAGAGCCTGCATTCATCTGTTTCAGAGCTACGGTGCCACATTGATAGACACACATATGATAGCGGTCAACCTTATAACACCCTTCTTTAGTATATAATAAAGCATCCAAATCAGTCCACCCGTTTCAGAGCTACAGTGCCACATTGACAGACATACATATGATAGCGGTCAACCTTATAACACCCTTCTTTAGTTTATAATAAAGCATCCAAATCAGTCCACCCGTTTCAGAGCTACAGTGCCACATTGACAGACACACATATTATGATAGCGGTCAACCTTATAATACCCTTCATCAGCGTTTGTGGTTAAAAATGAAACATTTGTTTCGGTATTTTATCGAATCAACTCCGGTCCGAACCTCCGCCGGTCCGAACCATGGTCAGTTGCTGTAAAGTAACTCTTTATGTCGGGAATGTAAAATCTTTGTAAACCGCTATAAAATCCGTAAAAAGTTGTGCCATAATAATGGATGAAATTCCCGTAAACATTATAAAACATCATCATCATGAGAGAACCTAACGCAAATAGTAAACCTGGTTATGAAAAAATGGGGGTGAACATTGAAGAACGCGCCGATTCTATTTGTTTTATTTATGTAAAATAATGCTGTCCAAAAAGGGTGCTATAAGGTTGACCGCTATCATATGTATGTCTGTCAATGTGGCACTGTAGCTCTGAAACGGGTGGACTGATTTGGATGCTTTATTATATACTAAAGAAGGGTGTTATAAAGTTGACCGCTATCATATGTGTGTCTGTCAATGTGGCACTGTAGCTCTGAAACGGGTGGACTGATTTGGATGCTTTATTATATACTAAAGAAGGGTGTTATAAGGTTGACCGCTATATATGTGTGTCTGTCAATGTGGCGCTGTAGCTCTGAAACGGGTGGACTAATTTGGATGCTTTATTATATACTAAATAAGGGTGTTATAAGGTTGACCGCTATCATATGTGTGTCTGTCAATGTGGCACTGTAGCTCTGAAACGGTTGGACTGATTTGGATGCGGTATTTTTTCTTTGCTTCGGAAGCGGGTTTTCAAGTGGTGGTAAACATGTTTTATTAAATTTGGTTCCGAGACATCAAGTTAAGTCCCTGTGCTATTAATAATACCAACTGTCCTGCCCTTCTCTCCAAAACACAGCAAAGCTGTTTCACCCAAACCAGAGGGCGGTACAGCGCATCCCTCGCACCTGTGAAGTGGATCTCGGAGAAATGGGAGTTTAGTACGAACTGATGGGTCAAAGGAGTAACCACTAGTCGGTGTGGTAGTGGGAGGCTGTGTGAAAATAAAGTCAGTGCTCTGTTTGATATAGTATATTGTATTAAGTCACTAGTGCTGTACTGAGGTAGATCGTGTGTGTACAATAGGTATTTAGGTTGCATTGTACAAATAGATATGTACTTAGATTATTTAGACATTATATAATCAAAGGATATGTAATATATTTAAAGTAGTACAGTCTAGCGGAACTATAGGTATATTAACTTTATGATAAATAAAAATAAATAAATAAATAATACTAAGTCTTATATCACAACCCGCTTGTTCATTTGTATCTTAGTCTTCTTCTGTAAATTTTTCACCGAAGTGTTCTTTGGTCCTGAAAAAAAAGTTTAAAAGTAAGTTATTTGTGACATACAACTAGCAGGTCGGGAAGGGTTTGCGGGGATTGTACCACGGGTGAAGTTTTTATAACATAGGAGGACAGACGAGAAGTCTTTTGGTGGCTATCGACGCCCATACACATCCGCATAACCAGAGATTATGCAGATGTGTTGCGCACCTTCTCCCTATCTCCTCGCCCCCAACGGGCTACCAGAAATTCATAAACCGCCCGAAATACGACAGCATAGCTGTCACTTTACACCGGTATTATGTGAGCGAGAGGTTCACCAAACCGTTCATGCCGGCCCAATTCGGCTGCAAAGCAGCGTGGCACTACCTCTTACTAAAGTTAGTACTATTCTTTAGGAGCATTATCGCTTTATATCGATGATCGAATGTAATAAACATTATACTTACTAGGTATCGGAAAACAAAGGCCACCTCTTTTCGTGTGATTGACAGGACAGCTAACATGCCATATAGTGTTACGTTTGATTCTATGCAACTCTGTGGCAGGTCCAGTCGTTATATGGTCCTGCTGCACCGGCGGTTCGTGCCAGGTGATCGTTCGCACCTCGCGGGCATGTTCCGTCGTAACGACCGGGCCCGACGGTCTGATGTCTGCAGCCCTCTCGCTGACCACGACCACCAGAGCGCCGACGGTGATGGACACGTACACAAGCAACATGTTGACTGACTGACCGACGATGAACGAGTAATGATCTAGCACTAATTTGGACATTATTTATACGCGATTGAGATTAGTCAGTGGAAGGGGCATTTACGTAAAACAATAAAAAAGTACTTAACTATAGTAGGTGTATTGTATACCCAAAAATATTTATTTATTGTAAATGACCAAAATATGGCAAATATAGAAAAAAACCCAGGATGGGTTATCAAAATATCACCACCAGCCGTATTTCCTCTGACGGATGACTTTATTACGAACTTTATATCACAGAGAAACCCCGAGCATTACGTAATCCGTACTAGCCGTGACTTAGTTTAGTCACGGCTAATTTGTGGACCAATCCATCTGTCGCTGTGCTACCGCCCCGTAGGTAATTTTTTTTTCTTTAACGCCGGGAAATGCTCTGAGGCATCCCGCGGGGGAGTGGGTCTCCCCACGCGGGTATGTGGGTATCGCTACGCCCGACAACTGGTAAATAGACGCAGCTCTACCCACTAAAACCCGGCGAGTGCCACCAATGCCGCCTTTGGTGAGGTGCCCCGGATCTAGAAAACAAACAGGGCACCTCGACGGCAGTCAGTCCCGTAAGGGACCGACGTCACCTCCACCGAGGGGTTGTCCCGCACACAGAACAACCACTCCCAACGTCGGGACAGTACAATGGGGTGAGGTTCCCATCCTCACAGGGGTACAAAGAGCCCCCTCGGCCCAATTAGCTTCGCCCAAGGTGCACCGCTCACCCTAGGTTACTGAGCCCCACCGCCACGACAAGGCCTGAACAATGGTGGGGCCCCGTAGGTCATAGCGGGAAGCATTGAAGTTTGTCCTCTAACTCTGCGGTATTGGCGATCGAAACGTGTGGTTTGCTGAATGCTGCTCAGCTTCCACTGCGAACTACTACGGACGAAATAGCCTTTGTTTTGGTCAAGTTCATCTTTTTTTTTATATTGCAGAGAAATCCTTTATGGATCTAGTCAGGATCTTCGGGTAGATCCTGACCATATGGGACTTGCACCTGGGAGTGCCCTACCCTAAACTAAAACCATTTGGAGCACCTTCAGCTGCTTCCGGAGTTCCGGATCTGCAAGCGACTGGATCGACTCAGCGACAGGCTGCCCCCGGCGAAGGCCAGACTACTCCTTGTAAAGGGGGACTGCCCGGCTACTAAGCAGTCCCCGCGACGTCGTGTCATACTGGACCCAGGTTTCATCACAGGGGCATTACTGGAGGCAAATTAAGCAGCGCCTCCCCCCCTCGTTCATCGCCCTCGGGGGAAGGCCTCGTCGGCTGCCTCCTCCTCACCCAGTCGTTGGTCTCCGTCTGGGACATTACTGGCTCGCAGAAGGAGACCATTGCCGTCCAGTATTCGTCATCACTGAGCATTGCGGTGATGACGCTCGGTAGAAACAAGTCCCCTCCGATGACTGATGCCAGCGCGTGAGCTGCCCATCTCGGATCTGCTGGGCCGAGACCGGTTTCATGGGCCGTCCGGCACAGATACTCCACCAAAGCAACCGTGCCCGGTGAGCACCTGTGTCAGACGGAGACGGAGAGAGTGTACATTATATTATATTTTACAAGCACAAGTATTTTGAATTTTCGGATTTACATTTCAAGTTCTTGTTGTTTGTTGTGATGTGTGCATCTTCTAATAATTGCTATCCACGTTGTTTTAGCTTTCGTTCCTCCGTGTCGCTGTGTCCCGTTACAACTTACAATGTCACAAAATTGTTGCCGTATAAATAATTTTAAAATAAACATAATTAAATATATATGTAGTTGTTTACTTTCCGAATTCCTTTGTAAAATTCTTCCCACAAACTATACTTTATTTATGCAGTCTACCTATCTATACGTATTATATTCATTAGTTCCCATAACGAAAAACTAGATGGCGCTGCGTTACTAATATTATAAAAAAGCTCGAGTTGTCTGTCTATTGCCAGTATAATATTGTAGTCTTTGCCTTATATCAAATTTCATCCAAATAGGTTCAATTGTTTAAACGTGGAGAAGAGACAGACAGAGTTACTTTTGCGTTTATTATTAGTAACAGTAATTAGTTAGTTAGTAGCCTTGTTTATTCTGCATATCAATGATATGCTGCAAACTGCATTCATTGCTATGCGGATATGCCTTATACACTGGTCGCTCTAATATTTCTCGGGAACAAGTCGATGAGTGTCGGAACAAACTTGTGTTAAATACCTGCAGCAGAATTCCACCCTGACACCAAGCGGATATCGCGTAAAAATTCCAAATTTCACCCACACCATCTCGATGTCCGGAAATCCACAACAACTCGATTTTTACGGCATTTCCTGCATCGTACGACGAATATATGGGAATCAGCTGCCTCCTATGGTGTTTCCGAACCGATACGACTTAGGGACCTTCATGAAAAGAGTATAATCCTTACAATAATTACACCATAGAAAGATAGTCTTCATACAATCGTTCATGCCAAATGAAGCACTAAATCGATTCACACAATCCCTGCGACACGCACACATACACGTAATGTTGTAATGGGGAATGATTCGGCCGCTGTTAATAATTTGTTATTGCAATATAATCTATACATACAGATAAATAAAATTGGAGTGTCTGTTTGTAATATTAAAATAACCGCTTTTTACTAAATGCATATGGATGTATACACGGTACATATTAGGGTTGCCACGAATAGTGATTTGGCCGAATACCTAATACCGAATATTCTGCAACGTTGTCGGCCGAAGCGCCGAATATTCGGCATTAAGTACATGCTTGTCGAACGCGTAAAAATAATAATACAACAAATCGTGTCGCGACCTGTCTCCCTCGGGCGCGGGCGGGCGTGCGGCGTGCGTACATTTGACTGTATGTTTCTATTGCGACTAGACACGTCACGACACGCTTTGTCAGATTTTGTAGAAAAGTTCGTTAGTTAGTTTTTTTTCAATTGTTTTTGTGTAAAAAAATGACACCAATGAATAAAAAATCGGCCATATGGCAATATTACGAGATTGATAGTGAAAATAATAAACTGGCCGAGTGTTTGTTGTGTAACAACAAGATATCAAGAGGCGGAGAAGGAAAGAAAGCAAGTAAGTCAAAACTTAAGTTAATTTAATGGCTTGTTTATTTATTGACGATTCGTCATAAAACACGATAACGATACGTCATGACGGTTCGCTGTTCACATTGCGTACGGAATAGTTATTTTTCACGATTCACCAAAATGTGAACATTTTCTGAATTTCGTTTCGACGTTTCTTCATTCTTGTTACAAAAAAATAATGATTCGTGTATTTGATGAAACGTGATTTGAGACCTGTCCGTCATTTTCCACGAGTCGTCATTGTGTGAACACGGCATTTAAAAACTTTAAAAAGCATAATCGCCGTCAAATAAAAAAAGAATCGTGAAAAGGAATTCATTTTAGTTTTTTTTTTCTATTTACAGCTACAACTTCTTTAAAAAATCATCTTAGAACCAAACATGCTGAGCAGTACGCTACTTTAACAGATGTTCCCTCGACAAGTGGCAGTAATAAGAGCGGTACTTCTACTTCCACCGATTCCAAGATACCAGCAGTATCTGGAACGTCCAGATCAAAAGAACGACAGCTAACCCTGAAAGAAACATCAGAGAGGAAATTGTTATGGGACATTAATGATCCGAAATCTATAAAATATCATTACTTGATTGGGGAAATGATTGCTTTAGACAACGAACCATTATCACTTGTGGAACGGGTCGGCTTTCAAAGGCTTATGGCGACCGCTGTGCCCCATTATAAAGTACCTGGTCGCACTTACATGACAGAGAAAGTTATTCCTGATATATACAACAGAATTTGGTCTAAAATAGAAGTCAGTATTTCGCAGGCAACAGCAGTATCAGTGACATCTGATATATGGACATGTCACCACAATAACGAGAGCTTTTTGAGCTTCACTGCGCACTGGATATCTCCAGAGTTCATTTTGGAACATGGCGTTTTAGCTATGAAATCGTTTCCCGGCTCACATTCTAGTACCAATATTGCAAAAGAACTCGAGGCTATTACAGAAAGATGGAATATACCTAAAAGCAAGATCCATTTACTTGTCCATGATAGTGGGGCTAATATGATAAAAGGTGTGCGAGATGCAGGATATGATTCAGGTAGGTGCTTTATTCATTCATTGCAACGAGCTATAGAGGAGTCGCTAAAATCTCAACCAGAAGTACTACAGATGGTAGCTGCTGCGAGGCGAATCGTTACCCATTTTAACCATTCAAGCTTAGCAGAGCAGAAACTTAAATCCATTCAACAAAAACTTAACTTGCCTAACCATCAACTAGTACAAGATGTGAGCACTCGCTGGAATTCTACGTATTATTGAATGGAGCGATTATTAGAACAAAAGCGAGCAGTATCCTTGTACAGTTTCATGATCTGTTAGATCATGAAACTTTAAATAATCTAGCTCATGCTCAATGGGAACTAATGGAACAATGTATCAAACTTCTCAAACCATTCGAAGAGATTACCAAAATAACCAGCTCAGGTATCTCCTGCATCTCTGAAGTGATTCCACATGCAGTTACTTTATTAAAATATCTGGGAAAGGCAGAGACAACTGAGAGAGTACCAAATTTAGTGACAGTGAGATCTTCACAGCAAGCTGAGCTTGAAAAGCGATTTAACTTTGATGAAAATAATAAATATCTGGTCGCTACGTTTCTTGATCCACGTTTCAAAACAAGTTTCCTAGGATTGGTTCAAGCAGAAAGAGCAAGACAAAAAATTCTTCTAGAAGCTCTGAAACTAAGTTGTAATGATGAATCTAGTAGTACCGATGAAGATTCTTCTCCACTTCGTAAGAAAAGAAACTTGAATGAAAATGATAAGACATTTGAAATACACGACAGTTTCTGGAACTGCTTTGAGGAAGTCGTTACTGATAATATGCGAAATAGTAATTATGAGGAGAACATGGAGAAGAATACTGTGGCAAATGAGATAGATTTTTATTTAAAAACAACTCGCCTAGATAGAAAAGCTGATCCTTACAAGTGGTGGTCAGCAAACGAAAAACAATACCCAAACCTTTCGAAATTTGCTAAAGTTTATCTTTTTTCTCCCGGGAGTAGCGTGTATAGTGAGAGGTTGTTTTCTGAAGCTGGTATCATTTACGATGAAAAGCGTAATCGTTTGCTACCATCAAATGCTGAAAAGCTTGTTTTTATCCATCACAACTTACCGCTGATTAATTTTACTTATTAAAATATTGTAATTTGGTAATAAATACAAATCTTGAGTAATATGATGTGTCTTTTTTGTCCATGATTTGGTATTCGGTATTCGGCCGAATAATAAGTACTATTCGGTCGAATACCGAATACCAAAAAAAGTGGCCGAATAGGCCGAATACAGAATAGTAGCCGAATATTCGTGGCAACTCTAGTACATATACCAAAACAGCCTTTTTTACAATTTTTGTCTGTCTGTCTGTCTATCTGTCTGTCTGTCTGTCTGTTTGTTCCGGCTTATCTATAAAACGGCTGGGCCGATTTTGACGGGACTTTCACTGGCAGATAGCTCATGTTATAAGGAGTAACTTAGGCTACAAAAATAATCATCATCACTCCGGGAACTCCGGGTACGGCTGTAAATCTAAGTTAAGAGCGCGCTCTACGCCAACAAAAATTCCAAATTCTCCGCTTTAGTTCTAAAAACGACCACGAGGCGCCACGCGCCAAGCGCTGGCCGCGATGTAATGCAATCACACAGCCGACCATGCTCCATTCATAAATCATAATACAACATGACGCTCGCGACTCGCGTCTGGCGCCGGCCGCGGCCGGCCCCGAAGCGCACTTCGCCCGGCGCAGGCCGCGGCCAGCGGCATACAATATTATGATGTATTATATTATTATATACCTATGGGATAAAGTCAGAAAAATCTAATACTTACATTTATTTTTAATGAAATATTTATGTAGTTTTTTTAGAAGAGTAAGTGTGTATGTAATACAGTCAGATACAGTTGTTTGTGGTACAGAAATATTCAGTCCTAGTACTTAGTAGTACAGTGAATTGATTGAAGAGTAGATGTAGTATTTTCAACAAAGTTACAATTATAATTCTTTAATTAAATAATTAAATATTAAATTTTAATTAAATATTAAACTTTCATCTATGAATAAGAGAGAGCTCAAGACTTTAAAAATTACGAAAATTTTATCGTGATGTAAGACTGATGCTAGCGTACGGCTAGCATTCTTTGAGACAAAAATATTATATAGGTACTTATTAAATACATAAAACGAAATGTTTAATAGGGTGTTTGAAAAATATAATTTTTTTTATTTATGAACTTATATACGAATAAACTTCAATGAACGCCAAGACGACTGATCCCTTGCCACTCGAATTCTACACGGACCGGTCACTGCACGAAGATCGTCTCGACGTTCATTGAAGGAGGCCTATGTTCAGCAGTGGACGGATAAAGGGCGTTTTTCCACTCACCGGCACGGCCACGGCACGGTCACGGCCGATGACGGTTTACGCACGTTTTCGGAGTTCAGTACTGACACGGACTTCAGCAAGACGACACGTAGATCATAATATTATTATAATTTATAAATGATGATGATGATAATGATGATATATATCTTCATCGGCCTTTATCCGTCCACAGCTGAACATAGGTCTCCCTTAATGAACGCCAAGACGACCGATCCCATGCCACGACGTTACATGATAATGATGATATTATATAAATCAGCATCAGAATTGATCCACCCATGGCTGGTGATAGGTCTCCCTCACTGAACACCAAGACGGCCGATCTCATGCCACTACATTACATGATAATGATGATATTGATCCACCCATGGCTGAAGATAGTTCTCCGGTTCAACTAGTCGATGGCGCGAACTCTAACAAAATGATTGCTATCTCACCTGATATAAGGCGCGAACATGCGTGCTAGAATGAAATGCACAATGATTCATTCCGAAAATGTCCTTTTAGCAAAACAGTTATTATAGAAAAACTAATTAGTGTATCTTTTCAAAATAAATTTATTTTATCTTTTGAATAACTAAACTATATCTGTACGGGCTTTATTTTTGAGCTTTCGTGCTCGGTATACTATTTATTTACGCCCAAAATTGGGCTAAAATCAGTGTTCAAATACGAAAGTTTAGAAGCTTGTATTTTTTAAATGTATATTTTTTTTACGATTTTGGGTACATACACACATAGATAACGACGAGATCAATCTATATTATACTTAGTTTTTCGTTGTCAACGTCAAACATTGTATGTAGTAATTAATGTTCTGCGTTTGTATGGAAAGATGAGCGACTTGTGTAACCTTAATGAACGCCAAGACGGTCGATCCTATGCCACGACATTACATGATTATTATGATGATATATTTTCATCATTAGCCTCTATCCGTCCATGGCTGAACATAGGCCTCCCTCACTGAACACCAGGCCGGCCAAATCTTTGCCACGATATAGATAGCGATATATTCTTGATGATGATAATAATAATAATATAGGTAATAATAATAATTTATAATATGTTGGGAATGTAAGTTCACATACGGCCATCTGATACATACAGTTTATATATTTCTAAATACATACATATTATTGATAAATTACACCCGGACAGTTTTACCGGGACGGCACCGTGTGGGAAGCTTGCTAACTACGGCAACGGCACGGTACGCCGTGCCGTTGCCGTCGCCGTGCCGTCGCCGGTGAGTGGAAAAACGAGCCATATGTTTTCATACATTTTTGCTTCCACGGCAACGGCACGGTGCCGTCGCCGTCGCCGTTACCGTGGCCGTGCCGGTAAGTGGAAAAACGCCCAAAGGCTGATGATAATGATGATTTAGAAACTTTATTATAAATTATAATATTAATAAGCAATGTGGAAAATTCTCATATTTCAACTTTAAATGAAGAAATATTTTTTTTATAAATCACGTGACTTGTTTGTGACGTCATGTTAAAAGAATTCCTCGATAGCACAGTATCAACGATTTATTCCTGTAAATGACTAAAAACATGCGTGATTTAGTGCATACAATATTTATATTAGGCTATGTCGGTTATATCGGGTATAATAATTTATAGGTTTTGTGTGAGAATGGAGTTTTCTTAGGAATAATTGGTTGGAAGTAAAGAAAACAATCATATTAGGTTCCGACGATGTTAATGATTTAATTCACAAAAATCGTTGTTTTTATATTTTTTTTTACATTATTACAAATTAAATTCTGGGAAATGGGAGTCAGACGAAGAGAGGTGCGCGATGTCACGACTGTCACGAGGCGGATACGCGGTAGGCGCGCGTGGGCACTAGCGTGAAACATATTATTATAAAAAATATTTGTATTTTTGGTAGTTACAAAGGGAGCCCCTTTGTATTTTGTCACGAAATTTTTTTACAGAAATTTAATAAGGTTTTGTACAGAAATATTACGAAAGGAAATATTATTAGGAAAGTACGGTCTACTACTTATTACCTACAGTGAATTGATAAAAGATTAAGTAATAATACTATCATGTAGGTATTCTATGACAATTTATAATTTTTATTATTTACACGACACTCCAAGTTCGTATCCAAGTAAAATATGTAAGTATTAAATCATCATCACCATCACCATCATCATCGTCGTCATCATCATCAGCGTTTATCCCTCCATCGCTTATCCAAGTAAAATATGTAAGTATTTCATCATCATCATCATTATCACGATCATCATTGTCATCATCATCATCATCTTCATCAGCCTTTATCCGTCCTTCGCTTATCCAAGTGAAATAATATGTAAGTATTTCATCATCATCATCATTATCACCATCATCATCGTCGTCATCATCATCATCATCTTCATTCTTCATCATCATCAGCCTTTATCCGTCCATCGCTTATCCAAGTAAAATATGTAAGTATTTCATCATCATCATCATTATCACCATCATCATCGTCGTCATCATCATCATCATCTTCATTCTTCATCATCATCAGCCTTTATCCGTCCATCGCTTATCCAAGTAAAATATGTAAGTATTTCATCATCATCATCATTATCACCATCATCATCGTCGTCATCATCATCATCATCTTCATTCTTCATCATCATCAGCCTTTATCCGTCCATCGCTTATCCAAGTAAAATATGTAAGTATTTCATCATCATCATCATCATCATCATCACCATCATCATTGTCGTCATCATCATCATCGTCATCATCATCATCGCCATAATTATCATCATCAGCATTTATCCGTCCATCGCTGAATATAGATAGCTACTGTAAACCGTTGAGGAGTTCCCTCGACTGTCTATGGTCTCCATCATCAGACCTGTAGTGGCACTTATAAACCATATGTTTGCAAAGTTCTCATCAATATAAATGAATTAAGTTCAAACACAAGATAGCTACTGTAAACCGTTGAGGAGATCCCTCGACTGTCTATGGTCTCCATCATCAGACCTGTAGTGGCACTTATAAACCATATGTTTGCAAAGTTCTCATCAATATAAATGAATTAAGTTCAAACGCAAGATAGCTACTGTAAACCGTTGAGGAGATCCCTCGACTGTCTATGGTCTCCATCATCAGACCTGTAGTGGCACTTATAAACCATATGTTTGCAAAGTTCTCATCAAAATAAATGAATTAAGTTCAAACGCAAGATAGCTACTGTAAACCGTTGAGGAGATCCCTCGACTGTCTATGGTCTCCATCATCAGACTTGTAGTGGCACTTATAAACCATATGTTTGCAAAGTTCTCATCAATATAAATGAATTAAGTTCAAACGCAAGATAGCTACTGTAAACCGTTGAGGAGTTCCCTCGACTGTCTATGATCTCCATCATCAGACCTGTAGCAATCAAACAAAACAAAAAAAGAATTTTTCAAATCGGTTGGTAAATGACGGAGTTATGTTCGAATATACTCCTCCTTTTTTAAAAGTCGGTTATATTACGTAGTACATGATAACACAAATGATAAGGCAACGCCCCCCCCGCGCGCCCGTTCGAATTCGTCCCGCGCTTCTCCGTATTATATTAAAATCCATAAAACATATTTTACTAGGAGAAGCGTTGAATGAAACCGGGGTTATAGAACTTGAGTGACCAAGTAGTAATGTGTATTATGTACCCTATACCACCCTATACTAACGTCATACAGTCTAATTTACAATATTTATTTACATTAGAAACTTAAAAACGATCGAAATAAATTACGTCTTTTTGGTCTGGAAAAGAGCGCGCGGGTTCGACCATTCTCATCGAGCGCCGCTCGATATCTGACCAGTTTCTGTGCATAATTTTTCCATCTACTTTACTTAGTTTAGAGTCGAAAATCGCATGATACTGTTAACGATAAGTTGGCTCTGAGTGCCTCTGAGTTCCAGGTTATAATTTTAATTGATATTTTATTTAATTATTCAAAATATAGGCATGAAATAAAAAAAGGGTTGGGTTACTTTATTAAAACATTAGTCTAGCTATTTAATTAGTAAAAAATAATGTGGTGTTGTCGCTGATAATTTTGAGAATTTAAATTAATACCGTTTTTTTTTCTATGCGAAGTTTTTTTTTTTTTTTTACAAAAACCAGATATTTATTCATAATTCTACTGGGTTAATCGACTTCTACAGAGTTTTTGCCTACCTATATAATTTTTTTAATCTGAATTATTTGGTTCTTTCCCATTAAACTATGGGCTTAAAAATAGACCGTTTCTCTCAATTTTCGCGTTGGGCGCACTCTTAACGCGGGCGAAGCTGCGGGCAACAGCTAGTTGATACTATAGTTATGTGTATGGGCATGCTGATGTAAAGTTGTTATATTACAAGAATGTTTATTTATATGAAACGAAAAAGAAAGAAAGAAAGAAACATTAAAGAAACATAAAAGAAAAGAACATATAACCTCCTCCTTTTCGAAGTCGTTTAATAATAACAGTACCTAAGTAATTTGTGAAATAAACATTTTTTATATTTATTTTTTATTCGAATGAAACACACTAGTAAAGAAAAGTTATTGTATTAATAAATATGTACCTTGTTGTACATAATATAAACGCGAATGTTTGTATGTATGGATGTATGAATGTTTGTTACTCTTTCACTGTTTGTATATGATATCGTTAAATCGCACAAACACATTAGAGAACGTGTCAAGTATCTAAGTAAATATCAGTAGCAACTGTTTTAAAATTAATCAGTGGGGGAAAAAAGTCAGTGAAAATATTTTCACAATCGGGCAACACTGAGCTTTGAAACAAAACGTTTCTATATAAACTACAAGATACAACCAAATATTGAAAGATTTCCTGTGAGAAGTGATGCTATTACATTTATTTTGTTTTTCATATGTATTGGGAATTGGGATACAATTTAAGTGCACAAATCGTCATAATTAAATTTTGTTCGCGAGACGTTTTCGTTTATGACGTTGAACACTATGGAGCGGCCCGGCGCTTGGAGCCATGATGGCTCCAATAAAGGTACTTAAAATTGGGCGCGCGGACTTGATTTCTATAGTGTAATTATTCTATTCACTATTCACTCACGTTTGAAAGGCCGGCAACGCACCTGCTAAGGGGGTAGCAGGTGCTTGTGCATGTTGCATTTCACTTACCATCAGGTGAACCGACTGCCCGTTTGCTTCCTCTTCTATAAAGAAAGTAATTGGTAATGAGTATAGAAGTTTTTTTTCTTTAACGCCGGTAAATGCTCTGAGGCATCCCGCGGGGGAGTGGGTCTCCCCATGCGGGTATGTGGGACTCGTTGCGCCCGACAGCTGGTAAGTGGACGCAGCTCTACCCACTAAAACCCGGCGAGTGCCACCAATGCCGCCTTTGGTGAGGTGCCCCGGATCTAGTAAACGAACAGGGCACCTCGACGGCTTGTCAGTCCCGCAAGGGACCGACGCCACCTCCACAGAGGGGTTGTCCCGCACCACACAACAACCCCTCCCAACGTCGGGACAGTACAATGGGGTGAGGTTCCCATCCTCACCCCTTGCCCCCTGCTCTTTTGTCCCCTCTTCTTATAAGAGGGGTACAAAGAGCCCCCTCGGCCCAATTCGCTTCGCCCAAGGTGCAGCGGCTCACCCGAGGGTACAACCGCCCCGACAAGGCCTGAACCATGGTGAGTGAGTATAGAAGTATAGACTACTTACCCGTATTCCGAAATATCCGTGGAACAATATTAGTATACCTACATGTATCGGTTCGGATCATAGAAATATTAAGAACTTATTTCAAATATCTGTGGTTCGGATCATAGAAATATTAAGAACTTATTTCAAATATCTGTGGTTCGCATCATAGAAATATTAAGAACTTATTTCAAATATCTGTGGTTCGGATCATAGAAATATTAAGAACTTATTTCAAATATCTGTGGTTCGCATCATAGAAATATTAAGAACTTATTTCAAATATCTGTGGTTCGGAATGGAGCGTAATGTTATGGTTTTTGTATGAAAAGATTCCGCCAAATTTGTGCTGCGACGCTGCGCCGGTTCTGCGCTCTGATTGGCCCATTGATGGATGATCGGCCGATGGGACTTACACACAGAGCACTAGTTGGTTGAATTGTTATAACGTCAGTGACAAATCACTGATAAGTTTCGGACCTCACATTATTACTCTAACTGGCTATAATAATGCTCGATGGTTTGTTATAAGGACGACTTCAGGAGTTGGACAGGGGGAGAAGACAGAACTGAGAATCGGCTAATCACTCTATTTTTACTGATGCGGTATAATCGGAATGATTGGAGATTTCGAGCACTGTGATAGGCCACTCTATCATCGCTCTTCTCCGCTCAGCTCAGCTTCGTGGAAGTGGAAAAGCACTCATGACTGTCACAGGATCTGGTACCCTTTAGGCACAGGAACCCGAAAGGATATATCATGCGTACTTAAAATGCCAACTAAAACGAATGTAAAAATAGTTTGACCAAACGAAAGCTTCTGGCATTTTGCCAGCCAAGTTCAATGGCAGAGAGTGATTGTGAACGATTTGAACCACCGGGTGGGAATTATTTGAAATCCATACAGATAAATAAAATTGGAGTGTTTGTAATAATAAAATAACTAACTTTTTATTAAATGGATGTATACTCGATAGACATACCAAAATAACATGCTTTACAATTTTTTTCTGTCAGTCTGTCTGTTTGTTTGTTCCGTCTAATCTCTGAAACGGCTGGGCCGATTTTGATGATACTTTCACTGGCTCTAAACATAATGATCATTAATCGGGGTACCGCTGTAAGCCTAAGTTAACGCGGGCGAAGCTGCGGGCAACAGCTAGTTCAAAATAATATTTAAAACCAACTTTTTACTGATTTTATCTCGGTTATTAAGAAAAATGAAAACACTTCTTACGTATTATTTTTTCGATTTTCAATTTTTTCATTCCCGACATTTCTGATACTTTACAACCATGGTCTACCAAAACTTCAAAACAATATAAAATCCGTAAAGATATTTTCATTATAAAGAGTGTATTTTGCGTAAACATCACAAGTTTTAAATATTGTCGATCAAATGTAGAAAAATATAGCTACATTTGGTCCTATAATCTTAGATTATTTTTATTTCATATAGTTAGTTTTTGATGAATTGTTTGAGGAATCGGCACTCATTAGCAGTGGGAGGATTTACCGGTGGGAGGGAAGCGCTGTGCCGCGCTCCCGGCTGCATGGGTACCACCATCTTGCTTGTTTCTCCCGTGTAACAGCTTTGCCGTGTTACGGAGAGAAGGGCAAGACAGGCAGTATAATTACTGGCACCGAGACTTAACATCTTATGTCTCAGGATAGGCAACACATAAATGAATTGCCTGGGCTCGTTTCAGGTAAACTAGTTTATGTTCATGAGCGACATCGACCACCTACCATCAGGTGGCACGTCTGCCAGTTTGTCTATCCAACTAACATAAAAAGGTAAAATTTAAGCCACCGTGGAACAATGTTAGGGGGTTGGAACAATGGAACACGTCAATGGAACACGTATTAGAACCAGAACAAAGTCAGAGAGAATGTCATATAATTTTAGCGGCAGAAGGAAAACTTTATAAGGAGTTGTTTATAGAAGAAGACGAACAGAAAGTCGCTCCATCTGACGGTTAGTTATCACCAAGATCCATAGAAACAATACCGAAGGGCTTGCAGGTTCGTTGTCGGCTTTAAGTGAAACAAACTTCCAAAGACCGTATGTGCACTACAAAATACCTCACTCTGATACATTTTTGCAACTAGAGAGCGGGGATGGTGTGGGTGTAATTTTAACACCTTATATCAACTGCAAGAAAGAAGTTCGTAATCCATTCGTAATAATAATTCTTAATAATATCTAATTTGCTACAGCTTGGCAAAAAAGAGTATGGAAAAAATGAGGGCGCCACTTTCACTTAGGTCTCATCATAATATGGAAAATCAGCAAGATAATTTGATCAAATCGTTAAAAATAAATGTGAAACACTAAGCTTTACTCAAAATCTAGTATTTGGCGGCCAAGTATTGTCAACATCATAGGTTTCCATTTAGTAAAATATTTAGTTCCACCTGTCACCGCGTCATACTCTTTTTTGCCAAGCTGTACATCTTTATATTTCCAAATTTGTTTTTTTTAGCAAACTTCGATTTAAATGCCTGTGATCGATTTGTTTGTTTTAACTCGCCCATCGATCAGTGCTTTAACTTTATTTACAGAATGTGACAATGTTACTTGAAGTATTATTATCTACTAAGTACTAGTTACCAGTATAAGTGTATAATCTATGGTACTAGTGTCCATCGGAGCGGCGGCGCGTACGCACGCTTCAACATGTATCTCTTACCGTTTCTGTCCATCCTAGCGCTGGGAGCGTGTTCTAGTCTTCCCACGGTGAGGGTGGAGCATGGGGTTCTTGAAGGTATCTGGAGGGAATCAACAAATGGAAGGAAGTTCGCCAGTTTTCTCGGAGTACCATATGCCCGGCCGCCGGTGGGCAAATACAGATTTAGGGTAAGTGAAAAAATGTATAATATTTTAAAATCTTATTTGACTTCATCAAAATCAAAAATCAAAAATCAAAATTTTTTATTCAAAATAGTACTAATACAGTATCTTTTTGAACGTCAATTGAATCTACCATCTTTTAGCACTTAGATTTGTATAGCATTTGAAGATCTCGCGTCTATCACCCACTGCTGGGTGAGAGCTGGTGAGAGCTGGTGAGAGCGTCTCCATGAAGAAGATTGTTAGGAATCCCATTTAAAATGTTCCCTGATATGTACATACTATGTATGTATAGCTCTTGCTGATATAAAACTGAAGACGAGCAAAATTAGTGCATACGATGTTGTAGGCATTATTCCGTGAACTAAATTCGCGTAGAGAATATTATGTGTCCCCACCATGGTTCAGGCCTTATCGTGGCGGTGGGGTTCAGTAGCCTAGGGTGAGCCCAGCACCTTGGGCGAAGTGAATTGAGCGGAGGGGGCTCTTTGTACCCCTCTTATAAGAAGAGGGGACAAATAGCAAGGGGCAAGGACGGGAACCTCCCGACGTTGGGAGGGGTTATTCTGTGGTGCGAGACAACCCCTCCGCTGAGGTGGCGTCGGTCCCGTACAGGACTGACAAGCCGTGGAGGAGCCCTGTTTGCTTATTATATCCGGGGCACCTCACCAAAGGCGGCATTGGTAGCACTCATCGGGTTTTAGTGGGTAGAGCTGCGTCCACCTTTCGGGCGCAGAGTATCCCACATACCCGACTGGGGAGTGCCCCCTACCCACTCCCGGCGTTAAAGAAATATACACAATATGTGTAATGTATTACTAAAGCAGTGAAAGCGTGAAAAAACTCACAATCGCGTATATAATACTAGTTACGATTTAAGAAGGCAACAACTTCTTTTTTCCCGTCTCAGTGGTCGAGCTTATAACTCAATTGGTAGACTTAATATGCCGCTCAACTTTGTACACATATTCTTGGAGCTATTAGAAGTAACATAGGATACTTTTTATGAAGAAAAAATCTGAAATCTTATCAGCTAGTGATTATATAAACCGAATATGTACACTTGCCCTTATAGCTAACTTAATATAAACTTGTATGTAATTAATAATAATTATTAACTTACGGTCACGATAGACAACTGGTCAAGTGTGAGTCGGGCCCACAGAGGGTGTCGTACCATCAATATTTAACACTGTTTAGACGTGTAAGTATTACTACTCCTTTTTTATTTAACTTTTACGCAGGGTGGGACTCCCTCGGTGGGTATGTGGGACTCGCTGCGTCCAAAAGACAGTAAGGTGGACGCGACTCCACTCACTAAAACCCGGCGAGGGCCACCGATGCTGGTGAGGTGCCCCGGATCTATTGAGCAAACAGGGCACCTCGACGGCTAGTTAGACCCTCAAGGGACCGACACAACCTCCACAGATGGGTCGTCCCGCACCACAGAACAACCCCTCCCAACGTCGGGACAGTGCAATGGGGTGAGGTTCGCATCCTCGCCCCTTGTCCCCCCTACTCTTTTATCCCCTCTTCTTATAAGAGGGATACAAAGAGCAGCTCCCTCGGTTCAATTTTCTTCCCCCAAGATGCTGGGCTCTATATAAATCTGAGTTATATATAAATTACTAGCTGTTGCCCGCAGCTTCGCCCGCGTTAACTTAGATTTACAGCCGTATACGTAGCCTAAGTTACCTACTCCCTATAACATCAGCTATCTGTCAGTGGAAGTCCCGTCAAAATCGGCCCAGCCGTTTCAGAGATTAGCCGGAACAAACAGACAGACAGACAGACAAAAATTGTAAAAAATGCTATTTTGGTATATGCAGATATGTATACATCCATATGCATTTGGAAAAAAGCGGTTATTTTTATACTAGCTGTTGCCTGCAGCTTCGCCCGCGTTACTCAACTCCTATAAGTCACAGCGTGATGTTTTATAGCCTAAAGCCTTTCTCGATAAATAAGCTGTCTAACACTGAAAGATTTTTTCATATCGGACCCGTAGTTTCTGAGATTAGCGCGTTCAAACAAACAAAAAAAACTCTTAATCAGCTTTATAATATTAGTATAGATTACAAACAGACATTCCAATTTTATTTTACTGTATAGATAAAAATACTATAAGTAGCGACCAAAAAACGCCCTATAAACTCTAAACAACACTTTTTAATTTTATTTATATTATTATAATATTCTTATTATAAACTAGCTGTTGCCCGCAGCTTCGCCCACGTTAATTTAGATTTACAGCCGTATACGTATTGATGATGATTATTTTTATAGCCTAAGTTACTCCCTATAACATAAGCCATCTGTCAGTGAAAGTCCCATCAAAATCGGCCCAGCCGTTTCAGAGATTAGCCGGAACAAACAAACAGACAGACAGACAGACAAAAATTGTAAAGAATGTTATTTTTTATACATCCATATGCATTTAATAAAAAGTGGTTATATTAATATTACAAACAGACGCTCCAATTTTATTTATCTGTATAGATACCATTGTAATGATAAAATTTCAAGTCTACCTGTAACCCTGTGTAAGCCGGACTGACAGCGAATTCTTAGTGTTGGCATCACTGATATTCTTATGGTACGGAACCCACCAGGAATAGGCGACGAACGGGGGTGCGTAGGAGGCGCTACTTAATGCACCTCTAGTAACGCCCCTGTGCTCGTGTCATGCTTCAGGATGGGAACCTGGGCCCAGTATGACACGACAGTCGGACAGTACCCCCTTACGAGTAGTCTGGCCTTCGCCGGGACCAGCCTGTCGCTGAGGTGATCCTGTTGCCCTCAGTTTCCGGACCCTCAAAAAGCGGCTAAAGGCGCTCGCAGTGGTTTTAGTTTAGGTTAGGGCAGTCCCAGGTGCAAGTCCCATAGGATATACCCGAAGTTCCTGGCTACATGCGTAACGTTTAACACCCTCGGACAGTAGAGAATTCAATGAACAAGAAGCCCACTGACTTTGATTAAAATTATGGCTGCTTTTTCGATGTTAAATCGAAATAAGGTAAAAAAATAAATATTTTAAATCAAAATAATTACAGTGTGTTTAGGACATAAAAAGGTAAGCTTTCACCAAATGTTGTGGCAGCACAACAGCTTTTGCTGTGTTTCGAAAAGAAGGGCAAGACAGGCAGTGTAATTACGGGCACCGAGACTTAACATTTTATGTTCCAGGCAACACATAGATGAGTTGCCTGGGCTCTTTCCAAGTAAACTAGTTTATGTTCATGGGCGACGTCGACCACTTACCAACAGGTGGCACGTTTGCCAGTTTGCCTATCCAACTAACATTAAAATAATGGTTCAGTCCTTGACGTGGCGGTGGGGCTCACTAGCCTAGGGTGAGCCACGCACATTAGGCGAAGCTAATTGAGACGAGGGGGCTCTTTGTACCCCTCTTATAAGAAGAGGGACGGAAACCTCGTCCCATTGTACTATCCCGACGTTGGGAGGGGTTATTGTGTGGTGCGGGACAACCCTCTGTGGAGGTGGCGTCGGTCACTTGGGGTACTGACTAGCTATCGAGGTTTGCTCATTAGATCCGGGGCACCTTACCAAAGGCAGCATTGGTGGCACTCACCGGGTTTTAGTGGGTAGAGCTTCGTCTACTTAGCAGCTTTCGCGCGCAGAGAGTCCCACATACCCGCCTGGGGAGACCCACTCCCCCGCGGGATCCCTAAGAGCATTTCCCGGCGTTAAAGAAGAAAAAAACCTATCTATTGTGTGAGCTAGTCTAGTTATAGGTTTGGAAAAGAAAGGCTTAGGTTTGAGCCTACTCCGTGCGCCAGCTTAGATCCTATCTAATATCTTCCTCGCCTGATTTCGAGGAGATCTGTTCTGTGCCCGATATTGGTTACGTGATCATACTTGTAGCCGGTAATGTAGGAATCTAATAAAACGCGAAAAAATCTGTAAAATGTATTTTTATTAATTATCTGATGATATTCATTCGCTATTTATATGGGATATTTTCCATGGATTTTTGTATAATTTGTATGATGAGAAAAAATAATAATACCGTCACATTGTCTTAATCTATTAAATAAAGAAATAATGGTGAGAAAATAAAATTCAATTAAATACGTAATTTGTAAATAAATTATGGGAGAAAATGTATTACAATGGTGACAAAACTTTTGGAAGAATCCCTAATATCGTTGTTTTGAAGTGTCGTTTTTTGAGCTATAACAGCACCAGAAATATTTGTAAAAAGTATCAGGAACTATAGAACTATGCTGCATGCAGACAGAACTCTTATTTATTTTCGATTTGGTGCAAAATGACCTGCCAGATGCGTGAAGTTAGCATATCATTCTTCAAATTCAAAAAAAAAGATCATTTTATCGTTTTCTCAAGTGTCATTTTTTTAGGTAACCGCACCAGAACTATTCGTAAAAAGTATCAGGAACTATAGAACTATGCAGCATGCGAACAGAACTCCAATAATTTTGTGATCTGCTGGGCAATGATCTGCTAAGTTCACGGGCATGTGGAAGGTGGGAAACGCCGTTCGTTCAGAAATTCGCTGGAATCATTGCACGTCACACAGACCGCAGTCACTGTTGGCTAAACTTAATTAGTTATTACAAACGGGTAATGGTCAAACAAATGGGTAATGGTCAAACTTTTTTTTTTCTTTAACCCCAGGAAATACTCTGAGGCATCCCGCGGGGGAGTGGGTCTCCCCATGCGGGTATGTGGGACTCGCTGCGCCTGAAAGGTGGTAAGTGGACGCAGCTCTACCCACTAAAACCCGGCGAGTGCCACCGATGCCGCCTTTGGATGCCCCGGATCTAATAAACAAACAGAGCACCTCGACGGCTAGTTAGTCCCCCAAGGGACCGACGCCACCTCCACCGAGCGGTTGTGCCGCACCACAGAACCCAACGTCGTGACAGTACAATGGGGTGAGGTTCACGTCCTCGCCCCCTACGAGGAGTAGTATGACCTTCGCTGGGGCCAGCCTGTCGCTGAGGTGATCCTGTTGCCTGCAGATCCGGGACCCTCAAAAGAGGCTGAAGGCGCTCGCAGTGGTTTTAGTTTGGTTGGTTTTAGTCAAGATCTTCCCCAAGATTCTGGCTACATCTATAAACGATTTCCCTGCGACAAAAAAAAGGTATTAAAAACGCCTTGCATATAAAACTATGCAGTACTTTACTCTATGCCGCGGATTATAGCGAGTTCTAAATATAAATAATAAAGTTTTATTAACCGAGCTTCGTCTAGCAGCCATTATTAATCTCCAGAGAACCACTCAGTTCAACTTTGAACCCAATAAAACGAATTTTATGGGAAATAGAAAAAGTGGCCTAGTGGATCTTAACTTACATCTTTATAACATTTTTTTGTAAAGAAATGATTCTTTGTGTTAGCTAGTAGACGAGATACCAGATGATAAGTGGTCAACGTCGCCCATTACATATATTCCTTCAATAGAACCAGTCCAAGCAAGTTCTAAAGGCGTGGAATGACCAAGATTATTTCACTCATATAACCGGATATCTGAGTGTATGACCGCGTTATCTATAATATAATAATATCTATGGACGCTTTTACACCACGTCAATCTGGTCCCGTAGTAAGTTCTCGAAAAACTTGCGTTACTGGTACCAGACAACGGAATTATATTTAACCCATTCCGCTCCGGCAACGCATACCTCGCGTGCTGCAGAGTTTTTGCTGTGTGCCGCCAACGCACCATATGCGTTGTTGCAATAGTTATATAAAATTTTATTTTTTTGGGCTACGTTCAATATATTTTGTTTTTTTTAATGACAAAGCATAGATAAACATTTTTGACGTCTAGTAATACCGATGGTTTGTCAATGTCACATTCGAAAATATAATTTCTCAACGGTTTTATGTCGATCGTAAAACGTGCTGTAGTTTTAAAGCGAATTTTTATATTACTTAGAATCATACAGTGATTAATTTTGTAATTATCGAAAGATAAGTGTTTTTTCTATTTACTAATTCATTACATGAGTTATATCAGTAAGAATTGGTAAAGAAAACATATCGAACGCAAACGGTGCGTTCGAGAAAACTGACCAATACCAATCAGATGGATGGTGTTATACAACCATATCCATTTTTGCTGTAGTACAACTACTAGTATAATGAAATATTTTTTTGTCTCCGATATTTATGGACCCCGACTTTTATAGCTAAATAAATATACATAAATTACAAAATCGGCCCCATAGTAAAAGTTGATCGTATTCATGAGTAGACCATTAGGAAAAAAATCCGCTGTACAAAAATATATATTCTATAAATATTAAATTAATTATAAAATAAATAGAAGCAAAATTTAAATAGTATACATAATATTAAAAAATAATAAATATTATAGTAGAATAAACTTAAAACTAATCTAAAATAAAACATAAAATAAATAAAAATACCAATTTGGGTTAATAGGTATTTTGGCGATATGTATGTATGAAATTGTAAACGATATGGTTTTACTTGTAAATTTTGTATCTAGGTACCGACTGGCAGTGGCCACTATTCTACTTTGCATCTTGCATAATACTATCCTATGTACAACGCAAGGTATGCGTTGTCGGATCTCACGAAAGAAAATTTTACCTGTGTGCCACCAACGCGCCATTTGCGTTCGCTCTTTTTTGTTATTTTTCAAGCTCTAAATAACAATTTTTAAGATAATTTACTATTTATTATACTAAAATAGGTTATTCTTAAACACATTTAACAATAAAAACAAGTGGACTTTTACGAAAACTTTTCAATATATAGCGGAGTGGAATGGGTTAATACTTTTATACTATACATATTATATTTAAGATTTTTATTATACACATACACACAATATATTTAATACACATCCATGACCCAGGAACAAACACAACTTTTTTGTTCCTAGGCGGGATTCGAACCCGCTACCTCCGGATTGAGCGCCAACGCGCTAGCCATTGAGCCACAGAGTTCTTCAAAGATGTAACTAGGCTGCAAATAAACAATAATTTGTGGGTTTTCTTTAGATAACTCAGAATATACGCAATAAATTCAATATATTTTGTCTGGTTCAACTTTTAATAAAATCATATTTCTATCACATTCTTAAAAAAAATGTTGTTACCGCTGAAAATACAGACAATTTCGACGCCAAAGTTTATTTTTGTGAAGCAAAGTACCTACGATTTGTTTATTAAATATTTAGTATTCTATTGAGTTAAAATTTTTCTTTAGACCTTTTTCTTTAACAATTACACTTTCTATTTAAAAAAACTAAAAAAATTGTTTTCAATCATTGTCTTTTTTTTTTGTCTTATATATTTGTGCGTGCAATCAAAAATGTCTTTCTGTGTATATCTTTATGTCTCTGTGTGTCTCCTGGTTGTGTCGGATAAATGTTTCTTTCTTTCTTTCTTTCTAAGGTCAGTATTTTTTGCGTGGTATATTTTCTTTTGGTTTTCTCATTTTTTATGTTAGTTGGATAGGCAAACTAGCAAACCTGCCACCTGATGGTAAGTGGTCGACGTCGCCCATGAACGTAAACTAGTTTACCTCGAACAAGCCCAGGCAACTCATTTATGTGATGCCTATCCTGAGATATAAGATGTTAAATCTCGGTGCCAGTAATTACACTGCCTGTCTTGCCCTTCTCTCCGAAACACAGCAAAGATGTTTCACGGGAGAAACAAGCAAGATGGTGGTACCCATACAGCCGGGAGCGCGGCACAGCGCTTCCTTCCCACCGGTACTTCTCATACTCGAGTGTCAAAGAAACCCTGTTTTGTGAATGTTCAGGTAACGCTACACGATGACGGGTGATGACGTGACCGTGCGCCTCTCAGAATGGAGACCTATTCTGAGAGGCGCACGGTAAAGCGCGTCCCTCCCACTCGTAAAATATAAAAAAACCCGAACATATTTACAACTATCATGTAAGATTTGAACAAATACTCTATATTTATTTAACCCTTGAGTCCCGACACACAGGTTAACAACTTACTTTCAATAATTAATCAATCCTTTGTAACAAAAGTTCAAATATAGAATTACTAGCTATTGCCCGCAGCTTTGCCCACTTTAACTTCGATTTGCAGTCGTATCCGCACCGATCATGATATTATGTCTATAGCCTATGTCATTTGCAGTCGTACCCGGACCGATCATGATTATGTCTATACTCTATAGCCTATGTCATTTGCAGTCGTACCCGGACCGATCATGATATTATGTCTAAAGCCTATGTCATTTGCAGTCGTACCCGGACCGATCATGATTATGTCTATACTCTATAGCCTATGTCATTTGCAGTCGTACCCGGACCGATCATGATTATGTCTATAGCCTATGTCATTTGCAGTCGTACCCGGACCGATCATGATTATGTCTATACTCTATAGCCTATGTCATTTGCAGTCGTACCCGGACCGATCATGATATTATGTCTATAGCCTATGTCATTTGCAGTCGTACCCGGACCGATCATGATATTATGTCTATAGCCTATGTCATTTGCAGTCGTACCCGGACCGATCATGATTATGTCTATACTCTATAGCCTATGTTATTTGCAGTCGTACCCGGACCGATCATGATTATGTCTATACTCTATAGCCTATGTCATTTGCAGTCGTACCCGGACCGATCATGATATTATGTCTATAGCCTATGTCATTTGCAGTCGTACCCGGACCGATCATGATATTATGTCTATAGCCTATGTCATTTGCAGTCGTACCCGGACCGATCATGATATTATGTCTATAGCCTATGTCATTTGCAGTCGTACCCGGATCGATCATGATATTATGTCTATAGCCTATGTCATTTGCAGTCGTACCCGGACCGATCATGATATTATGTCTATAGCCTATGTCATTTGCAGTCGTACCCGGACCGATCATGATATTATGTCTATAGCCTATGTCATTTGCAGTCGTACCCGGATCGATCATGATTATGTCTATACTCTATAGCCTATGTCATTTGCAGTCGTACCCGGACCGATCATGATTATGTCTAAACTCTATAGCCTATGTCATTTGCAGTCGTACCCGGACCGATCATGATTATGTCTATAGCCTATGTCATTTGCAGTCGTACCCGGACCGATCATGATTATGTCTATACTCTATAGCCTATGTCATTTGCAGTCGTACCCGGACCGATCATGATTATGTCTATACTCTATAGCCTATGTCATTTGCAGTCGTACCCGGACCGATCATGATTATGTCTATACTCTATAGCCTATGTCATTTGCAGTCGTCGTACCCGGACCGATCATGATTATGTCTATACTCTATAGCCTATGTCATTTGCAGTCGTACCCGGACCGATCATGATTATGTCTATACTCTATAGCCTATGTCATTTGCAGTCGTACCCGGACCGATCATGATATTATGTCTATAGCCTATGTCATTTGCAGTCGTACCCGGACCGATCATGATATTATGTCTATAGCCTATGTCATTTGCAGTCGTACCCGGACCGATCATGATTATGTCTATAGCCTATGTCATTTGCAGTCGTACCCGGACCGATCATGATTATGTCTATACTCTATAGCCTATGTCATTTGCAGTCGTACCCGGACCGATCATGATATTATGTTAAAACAATTTTTTACGGATTTTATCGCGGTTTATTAAGATTTTTACAAGCCCGACGTTTCGGATACTTTACAGCAACCATGGTCACGGGAGGACTGAGGTGTCATACGTCCTATTATTACAAAGTTATTCGAAACTACCCTATGATACATCAATATTTTGGTCAGTCCTATCTACGCAGAAAGTGCTAACTGTATCTTTAATCTGTGACATATTATGCTTGGATTTTGATTTGATAATTTTAATAATGGGATCCCAAGCAGGTGGTAGAAGCCAGCCATCTTCTCTATTGAAATTAGGATTTTTTTTAATTTCAATAGCCTCACGGATCATCCTTGGTTGGAATCTGTGTTCTTTTGCGAGGACTTGTGGTTTATCAAATCTGATATAATGGCGAGCTTTGTCAAGACTATGTTCACAGATGGCAGACTTAGTGTAGCGACGGTGTTTTAAATCAGCTATATGTTCTTTCACGCGAGTTTTAATAGATCTTTTAGTTTGGCCTATATAGGAGAGACCACAGTCACAATCAAGCTTGTATACTCCTGCATCTTGTAAGGGTATATGACACTTGACAGATGGTAAGAATTGACTTATCTTTTTTGGCGGCTTGAAATAAGTTTTATAGAAGCTCGCTTTAGGATGAAGCCAATCTTGTCAGTGACGCCTTTAATAAACGGGAGAACTGCAGGTACTCGCTCGACGGTGGTTGGTTTCACACGTTCACTGTGACGGAGACGCGGTACCCGAAGCTTGTTGTCACGCAGTACTTGCTTGACATGTTGAAGTTTTTTATTATAATGAGTGAAATTCGCGTAAACATTAGAAAACAATATGATATTATGTCTATAGCCTATGTCATTTGCAGTCGTACCCGGACCGATCATGATATTATGTCTATAGCCTATGTCATTTGCAGTCGTACCCGGATCGATCATGATTATGTCTATACTCTATAGCCTATGTCATTTGCAGTCGTACCCGGACCGATCATGATTATGTCTATACTCTATAGCCTATGTCATTTGCAGTCGTACCGGACGGACCTGATCATGATTATGTCTATAGCCTATGTCATTTGCAGTCGTACCCGGACCGATCATGATTATGTCTATACTCTATAGCCTATGTCATTTGCAGTCGTACCCGGACCGATCATGATTATGTCTATACTCTATAGCCTATGTCATTTGCAGTCGTACCCGGACCGATCATGATTATGTCTATACTCTATAGCCTATGTCATTTGCAGTCGTACCCGGACCGATCATGATTATGTCTATACTCTATAGCCTATGTCATTTGCAGTCGTACCCGGACCGATCATGATATTATGTCTATAGCCTATGTCATTTGCAGTCGTACCCGGACCGATCATGATTATGTCTATACTCTATAGCCTATGTCATTTGCAGTCGTACCCGGACCGATCATGATTATGTCTATACTCTATAGCCTATGTCATTTGCAGTCGTACCCGGACCGATCATGATTATGTCTATACTCTATAGCCTATGTCATTTGCAGTCGTACCCGGACCGATCATGATTATGTCTATACTCTATAGCCTATGTCATTTGCAGTCGTACCCGGACCGATCATGATTATGTCTATACTCTATAGCCTATGTCATTTGCAGTCGTACCCGGACCGATCATGATATTATGTCTATAGCCTATGTCATTTGCAGTCGTACCCGGACCGATCATGATTATGTCTATACTCTATAGCCTATGTCATTTGCAGTCGTACCCGGACCGATCATGATTATGTCTATACTCTATAGCCTAGCTGGTAAGTGGACGCAGCTATACCCACTAAAACCCGGAGAGTGCCACTAATGATGCTTTTGGTGAGGTGCCCCGGATCTGTTGAGCAAACGAACGTTGACTAGTAGACGGCTAGTCAGTCCCTCAAGGGACCGACGCCATCTCCACAGAGAGGTTGTCCCGCACCACAAAACAACCCCTCCCAACATATAGACAAAAGAGCCTCACAATGTTGTGAGGCTCTTTTGTCCCCTCTTCTTATAAGAGGGGTACAAAGAGCAGCTCCCTCGGTTCAATTTGCTTCGCACAAGGTGCTGGGTTCACCCTAGGCTACTCCATTGCCACGACATGGCATGAACCGTGGCGGGGACGCATATTCACTAGCGACCTTCGTGGAAATACATTTTCAAAGTTAAAGTCAAAACAAACTCAAAGTGCGGTTCTTAAGGTTTTCAAGTAATGAGGTCAAGACGACCTCGGCTCTTGTATGCAGCTCGTTACTCGTCGAGGGTCATGTGCCAATGGAAATGAGGGAGTTGTAATTAGTATAGTCATCGCCATTTCACAAAGTAGTTTAATATTGCTTTGCATCATTAAATTAATTGAACGGTAAAATGTTGACGATATTTTACGTCCATTGCTGGGCATAGGCCCATCAATGAACGTCACGACGGCTGATCCCGCCACTCGCATCTTCATCTCATCTTCAGTCAAGCTAAAGATCGACCCTCTTCGTAGTTAAGTCTCTGATTGACACGGTTTCATGAATATACAAAAGAGCTTTTCAAATTAATATAGATAAATAAAATTGGAGTGTCTGTTTGTTATATTTAAATAACCGTTTTTTATTTAATGCATATAGATATATACACGGTACATATACCAAAATAATATTTTTTAAAATTTTGTCAGTCTGTCTGTCTGGATGTTTGTTCCAGCTAATTTCTGAAACGGCTGGGCCGATTTTGACGGGACTTTCACTGACAGATAGCTAATATTATAAGGAGTAACTTAGGTTATAAAATATAGTGCGTTTACGGCTGTAAATCTAAGTTAACGTGGGCAAAGATGCGGGCAACAGCTAGTATACTTTGTAAATATATTTTACCGTTATCAAATAAAATACCAAAACGTATGTTTGTTACCTGCCGTTTTTACCAACCTGTTGACCTTGGGACTCCAAAACGTTATATTTTGACTTTAATAAGTTTGTACGCTTACAATTTAGTAACACGTGATCTCGAGATGACTCAACGAAGTCATCTCTAAGGTGTTTCCCCAAGTCGATCATGACATCATTCTTATGTTAGTTGTATAGACGGTTTTATATTATATCGATGTTTCTTACGTACCACGGACAACCTGTGGCCACAATGGTCGGATAAAGAAAGAGTTAGCCTAATTGGTGACTGTCTCTGTGTGGTGTACAAGACATCGACCTGTCAAGGGTGACCCCCACGTATTTTACCTGACCTACTCTGGGTATTTCAATATTGTGTAACCTTATTGGTTTCATGAATCTGACCTTATCGTAATACCCTACGATAAGGTCGGGTACGGTTTAAAAATACGAGAGAATGATTATGTTTAGCGGTGAGCGGTACAGAACAGTAAAAGAGGTTAGAAAGGCTGAGTGGGCATAGCGCGCGAGCCGTGAATGTGCCCCTGAAACATATATCTGTCAAAGTGCTTACAAACTCACTTCAGTTTTGCCTAATTTTCGTGACGTGCACCGGTAATACGTATTAAAAAAAAAGTTGTTTCACGGGAGAAACAAGCAAGATGGTGGTACCCATGCAGCCGGGAGCGCTGCACAGCGCTTCCCTCCCACCGGTTTACTGCGTGAAAGAGTAACAATGTTTGTCCATACATTCTTACAAACTTCCGCGTTTATAATATTAGTAGGATAATTATTAATTAATAATAAAATGTTTATTTCAGAAACTTACATATTAAGTACAATAAAATCTATAATACAATGCAATGTTACGTTTCTTAGGTATTTACAAATGTGTACTGACTGCCTGAACTAGGAAATCCTTTGTTTCAGGCTAAAAGGGCTAGTGTACTTGCTTCATGAATCATATTTTATCATTTATATTAAACTATATATAACTTATAAGATAAAAGTATAAATAGGTAAAGTCTAATCTAACCTAATTAACGAATTCTCTGTCTCTTCGTACGACCTACTTTGTAGCGACAACTGGTTTTTATTTTTTTATTTTTATATCATTTATATTAAACTACATATAACTTATAATATAAATGTATAAATAGTTAAGTCTCTCTCTATCCTAATTAACGAATTCTCTGTCTCTTCGTACGACCTACTTTGTAGCGACAACTGGTTTTTATTTTTTTATTTTTATATCATTTATATTAAACTCTCTCTCTAGTCTCTCTCTAGTAAATAGTTAAAGTAAAATCAGCAGTTCAGAGGATCCATCTCGGCGTTTGTAGGTAGGAATACGTCCAGCCGGGGATTGAAGTAAGTTGGTGATGATAAAAAATTACATTTACAAAAAAAATATAGCATAACACGGCGTTGGCTGTCACATAAACAACATTAGCAAAATCCAAACATTATTGAATTTAAAAATATCTAAGCGTGACATTTAATTACACGTGTGTATGAATCATCGCAGTCATCTCTCGGGTTTTTCACACGCCACGCTACGAGGTAGTGATCAGCGTGGGTAGCGCTCATTCATAGCGTGTCTTTTTTTTCTTTTTATCTCGCGAGGTAAATGCATTTATGGATGCATTACGTTTATATTTTTATAATACTTAAGTACATAGGTTATTTTATGGTGCGTGGCCTGTAGCAGTAAAATCGTCTCGAACGCCGTGAGGGCCAATGAGACGACGCTCTCATACCACACGTTGCATGTTTATTTATTAATTAACTAGCTGTTACCGCAGCTTCCCCCGCTTAAACTTAGATTTACAGCCGTACGCGGATTGATGATGATTATTTTAATATTACAGACATACACTCCAATTTTATGTATCTGTATAATATCTGTTCTTTATTTAAATTATCCTACTAATATTATAAACGCGGAAGTTTGTAAGAATGTATGTATATTTGTAACTCTCTCACGCAAAAACTACTGAATGGATTTTAATGAAACTTTACAATAACATAGCTTATACATCAGAATAACATAATATAGGCAATTATTTATTCCTGTACTCCCACGGGAATGGTAAGTACGCGGGTGTAACTGCGGAGCGCTGCTAGTTGTATTATATTTCACACAACAGATTTCACATTTATATAGCTACCTACTCGGCGTCCCGTAAGATATTTTTCTTATTTTTTATTTATGCAAAATCATTACAACGATTAAAATACTTGGTGACATTGGCAACATTTCGAGGACTACAAAAAGATTATTATTCACATGTACATAAATAACTATCACTCGTATCGTAATTGTGAGCTGAAAATACGTTTTTTTTCAGGAGCCTCAACACCTGAAGCCATGGCAGGGGGTGTGGGACGCCAGCAGGACCCTCTCACCTTGTCTCCAATACGAGCCCTTCATGAAAACAATTACTGGTACAGTTGAAACCACCCTCGCTTCGTGTTGGGTTTAAGCCAATTTTAACGAAATATTTTACGTATAGAGAAGAGCCTATATTGTTTTCTAATGATTGTGATGTGATGTGAAAGATCTGATGAATTTTCACGGATCGTATCGCGGATTGAGATCTTTATTGAGATTTTTACAAGCCCGACGTTTCGTGTACTTTACAGCAACCATGGTCCTTCCGTGACTGAAGATCTTAATAAATCATGATAAAATCCGTAAAATTTGTTTCATCATAAAAATAACTTCTATTGTGTAATATGTGGTTCAAGATAGACGCGTGTAAGAGATGCTTGGTTCTTCCATCGAACATCCACAAGAGTCCTGCTCTTCAGTGTAATTCCTAGCTAATTCCTAGATAGACAAGATAGATAGGATAGACAGGATAGAGAAGATAGTTTAGTTGCAGGTATTGTCCATTAGTTGACTGGCCATTTTTTTTTTCATTATCGCCGGGAAATGCTCTGAGGCACCCCGCGGGCGAGTGGGCGAGCCACGGCTCTAATGAGCAAACAGGGCACCTCAACGGCTAGACGCCACCTCCACAGAGGGGTTGCCCCGCGCCACAGAACAACCTCCCAACGTCGGGACAGTACAATGGGGTGAGGTTCCCGTCCTGCCCGTTGCCCCCTTTTATCCCCTCTTCTTATAAGAGGGGTACAAAGAGCGCTCTCGGCTCAATTAGCTTCGCCCAAGGCGCAGCTCCTCTAGGCTACTGAGCCCCACAGTCACGTCAAGGCCTGAACCATGGTGGGGAGTTGCCTGGCCATCCTATTCCTATCCTATATTTTATCCCCGTATTCCTACGGGAACAAGCGACGCGGGTAAATACGCGGGGCGCTGCTAGTCTAACATAAATACCACATAAGCATGATGTGATATTGGGAAAACGGGAATGTTAGCCCACACAACAACTTACATGATTATTCTTTCAGGTGACGAGAACTGCCTGTTCCTCAACATCCACACACCCAGAATGGACACCAGCGCCCTCCTCCCGGTGCTGGTGTTCATCCACGGTGGGGCCTTCATGTATGGTACTGGCGCGATATACGACGCCCAGCATCTGATGGATAGGGACCTGGTGGTGGTGACCTTGAACTACCGACTAGGACCGCTAGGTGAGTTCTGTTTCTAGATTCTTAAATCGCCGTTCAAAACCTATCTGGTAGCAAGTTTAAAAAGTTTGCGTCAAGCGTTTGTCAAGTTTACTACAAATTTAACTACGTGTATGTAGGTGTTATTATTGAAAGGTTCTGTTAAATATTGAAAAGATGTTGCTGGTTTCGATTCTTTTTGTTTAGTGCGCGTTTTAAAATGGTAAGTGGTGGTAATTAAACAAAAACCTGTACTGGAATGAATTTGAACATTTCTGTTATCGTCAGGCAAAAGATCCCCGGCACACCGCTTAGCCGGCTCATCATCATATCGTTACCTGTCTCCATCTGAAGAACGAGCCTATTTTAAAATATCAACTCCTATCAATGAATTTGCGAGAAACTAGCCGTAGCGTCTAAAATTAAGCGTTCTTGCAGGTTTCTTGAGTACAGGTGATGGGGTGATACCGGGAAATGCTGGCCTCAAAGACCAGGCCTTCGCTCTGCACTGGATCAAGTCCAACATCAAGATGTTCGGTGGTAACCCGAACAGTGTCACCATCACTGGATGCTCCGCTGGTGGCGCTAGTGTGCACTATCACTATTTGTCACCACTGTCCAAAGGTAACTAATAAATTAGATTTTTTTAATTTGACACTGGCAGAATGTCGCCAAATCGAACAATGACACAAAAATACGAAAGACGATTTTAATATGTGAAACCTCTTGGGCCTTGGTAGTAAAATCGATTCGAATGCCTAGACGGCCAAAAGCATGACGCTGTCATTCCATCTTTTGTAATAGATATCTATTCATTATCCAGAGACCAACCTTTTTTATTAAACTGTTGTATTTAAAAACCTATATTATGATGAGTTTTTTAATGAAGTTATCACCAAACTTTCGACCCTTGATCTCACAAGGCGCAAAAATAAGTTATCTTATCATTTTATTTATTTATACTGTAGGACAGGTTATCTAAGAGCAACAGTTACCGATAAACATATTATATTGACAAAGTCCCTGGACAATAATAATAATACGTTAAGACAACTCACACACGACCACAAACTATGCAGAGCCGGTATTATAGCAACCAGATAACTGATACATACTTTTGTATTTCTAAATACATACATATAATAGATAAATTACAACCAGACACAAATCAAATGATGATGCTCATCATACAAAGACTTGTCTTGGGTGGGAATCGAATTCACGACCTTCAGGTTTAGCAGTCAGGATCGCTAACCACTAGACCGGTCAAAAAATTGTCACAATTATGTCTCAATGTGTCATATACTAGGGCGACACTGAAAGTACTTAAAAATCAAAAACTGAACAAGAATAAGCAAGTAATTATAGTTTTATTATACCATTTCAAAATAGTGTCCATTCTCATCAAAACATCGATGCATCCGATGGAACCACTGAAGGACTTTGCACGTCCTTGGGGGTCTCTTCGACGGCCTTTTGAAACGCAGCCACTGCTTCCTCGGTATCCATAAAGTGTTTTCCTCGAAGCCAATCCTGTATTTTCAGGAATAAATAAAAATTGCAAGGTGCGTGATCAGGGCTATATGGCGGGTGACTCTGTAATTCCACGCTTGACGTCGCCAAATAATCTATCGTTTGCTTGGCGGTACGACAATGTGTTGCCGTAGTGAAGGACCTTTCTTTTTCTTTAACACCGGGAAATGGTCTGAGGCATCCCGCGCGGGAGTGCGTCTCCCCACGCGGGTATGTGGGACTCGTTGCGCCCGAAATCTGGTAAGTGGATGCAGCTGTACCCACTAAAACCCGGCGAGTGCCAATGCCGCCTTTGGTCAGGTGCCGGATCTAATGAGAAAAGAACGGCGTCAATCCCCCAATGGACCGACGCCACCTCCACAGAGGGGTTGTCCCGCACCACAGAACAACCCCTCCCAAAGTCGGGACAGTACAATGGGGACAGTACAGTGAGGTTCCCATCCTCCCCCCTTGCCCCCTGCTCTTTTGTCCCTTCTTCTTATAAGAGGGATACAAAGAGCCCCCTCGGCTCAATTAGCTTCACCCAGTTTGCTCACCCAAGGCAACTGAGCCCCACCGCCACGTCAAGGCCTGAACCATGGTGGGGGTGGTGAAGGACCTACTGCGATTTCTGCCGAACTTTTTCCTAGATAAATGGCAAATTTTTATTAGTATACTTACTTATTATACATTCTGCAGTAACTGTCTTTAGATCCTCTAAAACAATGTTTGCGTGATGACCTGTCCTTAAATAACGAAGCCACCATCTTTTTTTCATCGCTTTGATCTCTTCACTTTGTTGGCAACTCATCTGAGGCAAGCACCCACTCAGCAAAGTCTTTTCATTTCAGCTTTATAACAGTAAATCCAGCTTCACACGTAAATGTGTCGAGCACAGCTTTTGAGTCACCTCCGTTAAACCTTTTAACCACTACAAGGCCCCTCCCCTCCCACCGGTGGGAGGCAAGCGCTGTGCCGCGCTCCCGGCTGCATGGGTACCACCATCTTGCTTGTTTCTCCCGTGAAACAGCTTTGCTGTGTTTCGGAGAGAAGGGTAAGACAGGCAGTGTAATTACTGGCACCGAGACTCAACATCTTATGTCTCAGGATAGGCAACACATAAATGAGTTGCCTGGGATCGTTCCAGGTAAACTGGTTAATGTTCATGGGCGACGTCGACCACTTATCATCAGGTGGCACGTTTGCCAGTTTGCCTATCCAACTAACATAAAAAGGCAACAATTAACACGATGGAATTTTTAGGCCTCTGTCAAATTATCAGGTATCCACCGGGCACAAAACTTCCTGACCGCTTAATATTCATAGAGGACTTTGTGCACTTGACTCATGCGGATGGCTAAGTTTGTCCAAATCTGCAGATAAGTTACCTATTCTTTTGTCAGTCACTATCATACGCCGTACAACACTGATGTTACCTTCAGTCGCCGCTGTAGAGAGCCGTCCGTCACGCAGATCATCGGTGAGATTTGTACGACCATGTTTTAACTCACTAAAACAGTTGTAAACAGTGGCACGAGTGGCTTCACCATGAACGGCCAATCGATTATTATTGATGTTATAATATAACTTTCACGTTGACTGGAATTACGTCGAAAGTCATAAAAAATCATTGCACGAAAATTTTCTGGCGTCAAATTCATGCTGACGTGACAAACAATTTTCAATTTGAATCGCAAAATCGTAAAACGAATGACAAATGAATTAAATATTATATACACGATAATATTGGCCAAGTTCCATTCCAAGGAATTGTGCACGGGACCACATTGACGTGGACGTCAGTTCTAAGAATTTTCGTATTATGTCTCACTGCGTCGCCCTCGTATTATGTCTCACTGCGTCATACATTGAGACATACCTAATAATAATCATCATCATCATCAGCCACTATCTATCCACTGCTGAACATAGGCCTCTGCCTTGGTAACTGCACGGAGATCATCTTCCTGGCTACGGACCACCATCAACTTGACCTGGCTTCTAGTAATATTAAATAACATTAAAGAAAAAAAAAATGGATTTAAGGCGTTATACAAATACGTTGTTCTGGGACAGGAAAGTTGTTAATATCCCCACCATGGTTCAAGTCTTGTCGTGGCAGTGGGGCTCAGTAGCCTAGGGTGAACCCACCACCTTGAGCGAAGCAAATTGAGCCGAGGGAGCTGCTCTTTATACCCCTCTTATAAGAAGAGGGGGCCACCGGAAACTCGCAAACCGCACTAAATGCGACAGCATAGCTGTCACTTTACGTCGTTATTCTATGAGCGAGAGGTACCACCCCGGTCGTGCCAGCCCAATTCAGCTACATAGCATGGCACTACCTCTTATAAAAAAAATCGCGTAAACATTTGAAAACAATAAGTTTTATTTGAAATAAATTGATACAATTACTCATTTTCTGAACCACTAGACCCAAACAGACATTTATCCACACTTATACACACACAAATACATATCTACCTTACGTAACCAACATTTTTCCCTACCGTGCTATAAGAAGTTCCACTTTGATAGTAAATTATAAGACATTGTGTGTCTGCCTTGTGCGCCGTAGTTCCGAAACAAGTAAACCTATTACGATGAGATTTTTATTTTAAAGCAGGTTTTCTAGCAGTGGTTCTTATATTCGGGTTCAGGATATGAACCTGAGCTCAGTATGACACGAGGTCGCGGGTACTGCTTAGTAGCGGCCGGGCAGTCCCCCCTTACGAGGCCTTGGCCTCGCTGGGGCCAGCCTGTCGCTGAGGTAATCCCGTTGAACGCCGATCCCTCAAAAAAGCGGCTGAAGGCGCTCACAGTGGTTTTAGTTTACGGGGTAGGGCACTCCCGAGTGCGAGACCCACATAGGGTCAGGATCTACCCGAGATCCTGGCTACATGCGTAAAAAGCATTTCTCTGCGAAATTCTCTGTTTTAATATTGTCAAAATCGATTCGGCCGTTTTAAGGTTTCTTTAGATTTGCGTTGGGTTTAGTTGCTTTTTACATCATAACGCCAGTTTTAGAAAGGATAAAACTTGAAACAAGCTTTTCTTTACTTTTCTCTGCTTACTTCGCAAATTGGCTCTCAAGTTAATATTAGCCCATGGTATCTTTACAACGCATTGTATTTCTTAAGTTGTCGAGATAAGTTATCGTTTAGTTGACCTGAGTTCGTTGACTTAGTACCCAGATATTATTTTATTATTATATTATATATGAAATAGAGATAAAAATATATATTATATTTTTATGTCTATTTCTACTAAAAGAGGAAACATTTGATGTTTGTTACAATTTAACTCAAACTATTTGACCGATTTTAAAATTACTTCACCGTTAGAATGCTACGTTAGTAGGATACAAAATAATTATTATCATCAAACCGGATGTATGTCTTAGCTAACGCGGGCGAAGTTGCGGGCACCAGCCAGTAATATGTACTCCCCATAGTTTTACATTAAATTTAAATATTTGTTTCACTATAATATAAAAACCATCCACACGAGTGGGTTATCATATTATTTCGCAAGAATTGCAACAAATGCAAAAATAAACTCGTTGTTTTGGAAAGCACGTTCATACAAACAAACAACTTTATTATCTTTATATATTAACTAGCTGCCCGCACACTTCGTTCTGTCAAAATAAAAAATAAAAAAATCGTTCATAGCTTTTGCCTTCCCGGAACCCTCCACTAACACTTCAACTTTATGGTATGGTATTAAAGTTCAAATTGACTTTTAAGTATTATTACGAATCTTTTGAATGGGAGTATAGAAAAGTGTTGTTTTTAGACTTTTTCTGGCAATTTTTTTATTTTTTCTCTCCGTTAGAACCATCCTCGTAATAAAAATAAATAAAAATAAAAATAAAAAAGCCTTTATTTGCTCCTGCTACATTGCTTCATAATTTAAGTACTGTTATTGTTTCTATGACATCGTGTTTGATTGTTAGCAAGGTCCCCAGGTTGGGTAAAGGCCTCCTCCAACGATGCCCACTTTTCTCTATCCTGAGCTGTTTGCCACCACTTGGGACCAGCGACTTTTTTTAGTTCGTCCTCCCAGCGTGTTGAGGGCCTTCCTCTCTTTCTTTTTCCTTGAGGTCCTCTCCATATGGTGGTGATATAGGTCCATCTTTTGTCTTTTAGCCTCGCTATGTGACCAGCCCACTTCCACTTTACCCTTTGTGCGTGGTTTAAGGCATTAGTGGCTTTTGTTATTTCTCTTATCTTTACGTGTCTAATCTTATCTAGTTTTTTTTTATTTTTAGCATGCTTCTCTCAATTCCTCGCTGACAGGATGTTATTTTTTGCTTAACTTTTGATGTAAATTTCCATGTTTGACATCCATATGTCAGGCATGGTAAGAGGTTTGAGTTCATTGTCTTAGTTTTCAGTTTTATTGGCATGTTACTTTTGAAAATTTCTTTCATACTCCAGAATTTGTTCCATGTACGCTGTACTCTTCTTTCGATCTCTAGTTCATTGTTTTCTTTTTCAAAGCTGATTGTTTTTCCTAGATAAGTATATTTGTCTGTATAATCTAGTGGATATCCATTGACTTTTATCTGTTTTTTGAGGCTATTAGTCATTATCATGGTTTTAGCGAGATTGATTTGAAGTCCTACCTCTGCGCTAGCTGATTGTAAGTCATTGATCATGAGCTGTAGTTCTGAGAAAGTCTCGGATAATATCACTATGTCATCGGCGAAACGCAAGTGACTCAGAAAGGTTCCTTGTATGTAGATTCCTCGTTTGCTCCAGTTTAGTTTGTTGATGATGCTTTCGAGTATGGCTATAAATATTTTTGGCGACAAGGGGTCGCCCTGCCTTACACCTCTCTTTATTGCAAAGCTCGGGCCCAGTATGTCTAGCTTTATTCTGCCCATGTTGTTGTTATATATGTTCCGGATCACTTTTATATATACTTCGCTTACCCCCTGTTCTTTCAAGCTTTGCCAAACGTTAACGTGAGCGACAATGTCGAAGGCCTGTTGGTAGTCAATAAATCCGAGATAGAGTGGTCTCTGATGTTCCCGATATTTCTCTATTATTAACTCTACTGTATGTATATGGTCTATCGTGGAGAAACCTTTTCGGAAACCGGCCTGCTCTATAGGCTGCCTTGCTTCTATTACGGGGCTGATTCTCGAGTTTATAATCGCTGAGAAAAGCTTGTACAGAGTTGGTAGTAGGCTTATCGGTCTATAGTTGCCTATATCTTTTGGGTCTCCCTTCTTATATATTAAAATAATGTTGGATTCAGACCATTGTGTGGGCGTTTCAGAGTTTTGTAATATCGGACTGAATAGTTTAGCGAGCGGTGTTGCCAGTATATGATAAGCTGTCTTTAAAGCTTCGTTTGTTATGTTATCTGATCCAGGGGATTTTTCTAGTTTGAGCCTTTTTATTGTATCTATGATTTCCATTCCTCATCCTCGTACTTCAAGGAATATTATAAAAAAAATATTAGCGAAATCGGTTCAACTGCTCTCGAGATTTGCGCTTAGCAACACATTCAGCGATTCATTTTTATATTATAGATAAATACAGCGATATCTTTATCTTCTTTGATTGTTCACCATCATCATCCCTTATCCGTCCACGGATGAAGACTATTTTATGTATTGTAGGAAAATTACTTTTTGCAATTTTGATCGCAGTATAATATTAAACTCCATTTCCTACGTTTGGCGGACCATGATTACGTAAATAAATAATAGTAAATTGTATCACGATGTGCATTTCATTAGATAAAGCATATTACTTATAAAAACATTTATAAAAACTTATTTTATAAATGTTACAAAATACATTTAATTAACGGACCCAAAGACGTCCTGAACAAAACATCTAGAAGTGGACCGAGTCGTGAATCTAAACCATTCTCGAATCTACATCTATATACACACAAATCATATCAACATCGGTCCAGTCGTAGGAAGTTTAATAAAAATTATTCGTGGAATCTATAAGCTATAAAAAGTAATAAAAGAGAAATGTATTGTATCTCTAGTTGTTGCCCAGAGCTTCACACGATCTAAGTGACATTTGCAGCCGCGTCCGGACTGATGTGGAACGTAGAATCTCCCGTGCTTTTTTCAAGTCAGTTATAATACAAACTGTTAACATCTAAATCCAAACAGATGCTTTCGAACGAGGAATTCGATGAGGTGACGTTGACCTCTACCTCTAACGGTGGACGCGTCTGTCAGTTTGTCTATTTACCTAACATAAAATTACTAACAACTAACAAAAACCTGAACAGATGCCTTCGATCGGGGGATAGCCTTCAGTGGCTCAGCCTTCGCGTCCTGGACCCACGCGGTGAAGCCTCTTCAGAAAGCCAACACTCTGGCTGCCATCGTGGGCTGTCCCACCGGCAACTCCAAGGAGATGGCCGACTGTCTCCGCTACAGACCCGCTGAAGTGATAGTCAACGCGCAAATTGAAATGTTTGTAAGTATTTTATATGCAGCGTTCCTAGGATATTTCGCCAAAATGTGAAATTAGATTGAATGAATGAATTTCTGTATCATTGTAAAATCAAGATGGCCGCAGTTACAAAATAGCGGATCACATATATTTTCACCACCGATAATTTGCATATTGATGCAAATTGTCGGGAAATAAACCTTGTAATACTGAGGCAATGAACTAAACAGAATGAGAAAAGTTGAGTAACAAAATTAGAAACTAAAAACATGAAAATTAAATAAGTTTGATTTTTTTATGTTAAATAGTTATATTGAAAAAAAAAGATATTAATGATGTAAATAATGTACTATAAGCAGTGTTTCCACTTTAGAGACTTCATTTCCCCTCGCCTCGATTTTTTTTCTTTAACGCCGGGAAATGCTCTGAGGCATCCCGCTGGGGAGTGGGCCTCCCCAAGAGGGTATGTGGGACTCGCTGCGCCTGAAAGTTGGTAGGTGGACGCAGCTCTACCCACTAAAACCGGCCGAGTGCCATCAATGCCGCCTTTGGTGAGGTTCCCCGGATCTGTTGAGCTAACAGGGCACCTCGACGGTCAGTCCCTCAGGGGACCGACGCCACCTCCACAGAGGGGTTGTCCCACAGAACAACCCCTGCTAACGTCGGGACAGTACAATGGGGTGAGGTTCCCGTTCTCACCCCTTGCCCCCTGCTCTTTTGTCCCCTCTTCTTATAACAGGGGTACGAAGAGCCCCCTCGGCTCAATTAGCTCCGCCCGAGGTGCTGGGCACACCTTAGGCTATTGAGCCCCATCGCCACGTCAAGGCCTGAACCATGGTGGGGATGACAGTTTGTGTACTGTGAGCTTAAACCAATTTAAAACTTTTGAATACGATGAGTGGACGTTGTTATCTGAAAGGACATGTCTTTGATATTGTCTCGTCGTGTTATGCAAATATTTTTTTTTTGAGAAACAATTATTGTTCTAGGACTGGAAGGTGCACTTGTTCACCCCGTTCACGCCGACCGTGGAGGGCGGTTCCAAGGGGGCGTTCCTCACCCAGTACCCGTATCATGCTGCAACAGCGGGGGCCATCCACCACCTACCCCTCATCACCTCCGTCACCTCCGAGGAGGGACTCTACCCTGCTGCGTGTAAGTATCACAATAATGATGGTACGCCAACACCAAAAATTATATGATAAGGTGTGGACCTTTCTAAATTCTCGTTAACTGGCGTATGTTCTTTAGCCCACGCTATATATATATAATTTAGTATCAACATGGAATCAAGATGTTATCAAGATGGAAACATGATACTATCAGGATGGTTGAAAGTGTCAGGATGGACGAGTCAAAGACGGTAAGAAGTGGTCCACATCGACCAAGACCCCATTGAAAACAAACCCAAGCAAGTCATTCATTCGTTCCAAGACCTAAGATGCATGGTATTAAGATTGTCATGATATATTGATCTCAATTGGACAGGACTACCAGACAGACGGAGTAAGGAATTCACTCGTGACTTTCCCAAACAGCGTAGGATAAACTTCTCAGTACCGTACAGTACGGTGACAGTAGATAGAGTCTTATACTTCCAAAACAAAAGGTTAATTTATTCCGTAGTCGGATATATGTTTTTAATATTTTATATTTTTAAGTTTGTCTTTGGTGCCTAAGCTCTAAGACTGGTGAATTAGATGCGGTGTTTTGAAAGCAGTTATGTATTAAAAAAAAGTTACCACAATAACTCCTGAATATCAAAGAATTGATAGAAAAATTATATTGTTCGTAGAAATGAAGTCGTATCATAAAATATACGTACTTACTTTCAGTTTCATATGCTAGAAATTATTATTCGTAAAGCTGATATCACTCGCATGAATTAAAACAGGTTGTAGATACGGTCTACACCTTACACACAATACGATTTGCATTTTAAAAATATTCCATATCTATATTGTTGTCTGGCACCCGTAACACAAGTTCTTCGAGAACTTACCACGGGACCAGATTGACGTGGTGTGAAAACGTCCATAGATATTATTATTATTGTTATTATTATTATATTATACCGAATATATTTGGAACGCTTGAGAAGATTAATCCTAATAATATACTATTCATATACTATATAATGCATATAACAATTTATCTCAGAAACGTTTTTTAAAGAAAATTTTAGGACTTGTGTATTTTGCTAACCCGCAATGACGCGCGCGGTGCGGGGGTTCGTTCACCTCGTGCATGCGGCGAACGCTATCAGCTGATTCAGTCCACCAATTACATTGCTGTTTTTTTTAAAAAACCATTATTTTAAAGCATTATCAGCATACAAAAAAAAGGCAAACAAAAAAAAAGAAAATGCGTTTTTTTTCCTTGTATCATGTCAGGCTATGCCAACACTATCACATACCTCTTCGTTTTCGCAAGCGTTCCAAATACATCCGGTATAGTCAATGATAAAGTCATACAATAATTCTGGGTAATTTCCTCCACACAACATCCGGCAATGGAGATCCTGTTCGTTTAGTGATTTGAAAACCCGAATCTTGTTTTAAAGATCCGGTTAACTCGCAGAGAACCTGTCCATCCGCGTTTCTAGTGTACGAGGGCTTAGGGCGAGTTTCGCGTAGGTACCTAGCCCCATCCAATTGCGCTGTCCCGACGTTAGGAGGGGTTGTTCTGTGGTGAGAGACAACCCCTCTGTGGATGTGGCGTCCCTTGAGGGACTGACTAGCCGTCGACTAGCCGTCGAGGTGCCCTGTTTGCTTAATAGATCCGGGGCACCTCACCAGGGGCAGCATTGGTAACACCCGCCAGGTTTTAGTGGGTAGAGCTGCGTCCACCTTACCACCTTTAGGGCGCAGCGAGTCCCACATACCCACCTGGGGAGGCCCACTTCCCAGCAGGATGCCTCAGGGTATTTCCCGGCGTAAAAGAAAAATAAGCGGTTGTACGTACTTCATTATTTCTCCGTCATTTAGACTGTCTACTTTGTTACTTGGAGGTACACGGACAGACAACCCAATAAACATTTAAGCTGAAAAAAGATCTTTTAACAGCTAGAAGCTTTATAAACGATGTACAAAAGCGTCAAAATATACTTAAGGCTACATAGAGGGTAAATTGTATTATTTAATACAGTACAGCTGCTTTAAGGCTGTATAAAGCCGAAATTATTACTTTTAGCTTGTAAAGAGCACCGAAAAACTCTAAAATACAGAGTAGGGTGTAAAAAACCACTATCAGCAAGTTTATAAGACTAGAGCTGTATATCGGCTGAATAGTGCTCTAGAAATCTACTTTTGTATTGCCTATGGCTGTACAAGAGCATTGAATATTGCTACCTTCTGGATATTAGTGTATAATTACTCTGTAGTACAGTCATCATATAAGGCTGGATAATAGCTGTGCAATAGTTATCTAGGAAACCCTTAGAAAGCAAATTTCTTTATATGAGTGAAATAATATGACGTCTGCTGCATAAGAGTTTAGTCTTACTCTATTGTAAAGCTAACGCGATAAGCGTAATTTTTATCTATTGTACAGCCCTCGGTGTTACAGTAGATGACTTTTACGTTAATAGTGTTTAAATAGAGAACTATGCCGCTTATCGAATATTTTAATGTCTAAGTCAAACTGGAAATGACATTTTTGCATAGTTAATTATATATATTGTGGCCAGTTTTACATAAGTACTGTATAAAAAATGAAAAAAATGCGTTATACTTTTAGTTATTTATTTCGATAATGACACGATCAGTCACAAAATTTTGTTTGTACCTAATACTAATTATAAGTTTTTCTCATCTTCTTTTTTTCTCCCTCTTCTTTATCCAGAATTTGTTTTTGGTTTGAAAATAACTTGTCAATATCTAGCTAGGTACCTGAAATGAATAAACATTATAATTAAATAAAAAAATTCAAACAGCAGTGTGTCGGTACAAAACCTTAAATATTAAATGTGCTGTAAATACACCTACATATTAAACCTAATTAATAAATTAATTATGATTGCGTCATAACGACGGCTGTAAATCTAAAGTGTCAAAGTTAATGTAATCTCCAGTGTACATTGGATATACAGAATGGGTTTCTTTGCTTTCAATAGAACCCTGAATTGCTGTAATATTTACTAAACGTACTCTCTTAAGCAGCTACTATAGCAATTAAACTCTAAGGTACATCCATCATTACTCTTTAGGCTGTTGTATAAACTTAAATTACGGCTTTGTTACGCCAAAAGCTTTATAGTGGAGTACTAGAAGGGCAACAGCTGTATATTTGAAGATGCCATTAAACCATAACCTAAAAATTATGGTAACATAATTTATAACATATTTATATGTATATTTTTGAAAAATTCGGCGATATTTATACATAATTTTACTTGTACACAATACAAAAGTTAATTTCTTTACTATTTAAGGCACTGGGGAATAATAAAGCTAGTCTGAATTTGGGTTACATGGTTCTTATTACACTTACACTTTCGTTATTATCTATTATTTCGAGAGCGCATGAGTTTTTGGCTAACTATTAGTATACATATTCACGAAGAAGTAGCAGCCGCAAGCAAAATAACGACCATAAATTAAGAATGGGTACTTACCATACAGCAAAATAATATTTGTTCACTTCACAAATTAAAATATGGCCACAGTGTGTCACTTATTGATCCGTTGAATAAATTGTCTTTTAAAAATAAGTATATATGGAAGGAAATTCAACCACAAAGATAATTTTATTCTTATATTCAGACGTTTACAAGCCTGAGGCTGTATATAAGAATAAAATAGGTAAGATTTGAGAACAGTAGCTGTATAATGGTATCTAATTATGCTATAAGTCAGCTATTACGCAGCTATTATACAGCTGTTAGACAGCTAGATCTACACTTAAAGCTGTATAATTTGGGCCCAAATTGCGGATATAAGTGCTGTATATCCGGATATACAGCCATAATACAGCCAACTTGTACAGCCTAAGCCCTTCAAAATTTCCATTGTATACAGCTGTCAAATGCTATCTGGGAAGCCACCACCACAAGTTAGCGTCGCCCTAAACATGAACAGGTTGTCCTGGGACTGGCCGGACAACTCATTCACGAGTATCTTGAGACGTGAGATGGTGTCTCGGTGACAGGCATTACTCTGACCTGCCCTTCTGTCCGAAACCAATACGGATGGTAGACCGTGCAGATGGGAGCGCGGCACAACGCATCCCTCTCACCCGTGAATGCTAACACGAGGTCTATAATATGGACTTATATTTTTACAGACTACCAAACAGATCCAGAGCTGCTGGAAGACTTGGAGTCGAGGTGGAGCCACCTCGCAAGCAATATCTTCGAGTACAATGACACCCTCCCACTGGAGCAGCGAGCGGCTGTCGCTGAGAAGATCAAACAGCACTACCTGGGGGGAAGGCCCGTCAGTCAGGAGACCTTCGCAGAATTAGTACAAGTAGGTATCCATTAGAGGACAGACAACTTCATACTGTTTTATAATGTTTTCGCAATAGTTGATATACATGTATATTAATCATACTATGCAGATATTTGTAGACATAAAAAATTCTCCGTGGTGCATTGCAGCTGGGCTTACCCTGGCTGCTGTCTTTTCTTGACTCTTGTGAGTCATTGCAATCTTGTACTGTCTCCCGCTTTAACCGGGGAGGGAAACTGGAAATTTTCCTACTCCTCCTGAATTCTTCTGATTAAATTCGTTGCGGGTCCCAAGACAGTTTTAACGTATCCCTCGGGCTCCCTGAGATTGTATCAAAAGGTCATTTAGTGGTTACCGCTGTCGATCCTGGCTATACAGGAGTAGCAGCGGTGGGAACGAGTGGTGGGCCTAGCCCGTATAAAAAAATAAAAATGTTTTCGCAATAATAATGAAACACTTTTTACGGATTTTATCGCGGTTTATTAAGACAGTCCTTCCGTTACCATGGTTGCTGTAAAGTATCCTAAACATCGGGCTTGTAAAAATATTAATAAACCGCGATAAAATCCGTAAAAATTGTTTTATTATAATTACAGTTTGATTCAAAGGGACATTAACAGGATTAGTGCAAGCTCGACCAGAGAGAGGTTCGATCGTGACAGGTTTAGGTTGTTTGCAATTAACTCCTAAACTACTGAACCAAGTTTAATGAACATCATGTGCAGTTTTATCTTTATAAGATATATATGTCACGATAGGTGGCGACTCGTCGGTCGCAAGACGTCTGTTCAAGTTATATATTATATTTATTTATTCTTTCTCTTACAAGGTGTACTTATCTCTATGGGATACTCAGTCATTTAGATATTTTTTTTCGGATGGATCTATGCTAACGGCCCGAAGGCCCTAATGCTTCACCGGATTAGTGTGAGCCCATTTGGCTCACTTTTGGTTTTAAAAGTGGGGGGTTGCCCCCCGCCAACCGTGCAGTCTGCGACCACACGGCCTCCCGGCGTCGGGTAGGAGTCATTTAGAAATAGATTAATAACAGTATGAATATTAAATATTAAAATACGTGAATCAGATTAATAGATACTTAAATATACATTAAAATGAATACATAATATATGAATACATATACAATAAATACATATATAAGTAATAAAAAATATAACAATCAATTATTGAGTAAGTTCAGAAACTGTTGCTTCAGACGATATTTGAAAGTAGTACAAAGAACCTAAAACTAAAAACTGGCAGCGTTCCCCCTTTGAATAGCTAAAAAAAAGGAGAAAGCTGAAAGTAGTTATAGTAGGACTGTCTCGGATGGATGTAGGAAGGTTATTCCACATCCGAGCTGCGTTTACTATATAGCCATTACCAGAAAAGGTACAATTATAATAAGGGATGGTCAAAGGCCCTATTGGTCTGTCACTAGTGGGACTATATACAAAGCGTTCACTAAGGTATTGAAGAGTGGAAAATTTAACAATTTATAGATGTAAGTAATGATATTATTATACTATATTATTATAATCATTTTAATTGATTACACAAAAGTCCAATAACAATTCGAATGAATGTAAATTCCAATTCAAATTGGGCGGGAAATATAATGCCTAAAATTGACTTTATATGCAAATTGAATGGGGAATCCATTTGATGTAATGACAAATACATGATAAACGCAATAGAAATATATTCAGCTTGATTCACTTAACTGACTCATGTTTTATATGAAAATTAACAAAAGTTTACGAAAACAATTAGCCTCTTCTTTTATTTCTTTTATGTAGCGTCTAGAATATTACTAAAACATTTAAGGTTACACAAGTCGCTCATCTTTCCATACAAACGCAGAACAGTAATTACCACAATGTTTGACGTTGACCATGAAAAACTAAGTATAATATAAATTTATCTAGACGTTATCTTTGTCTTTATGCACCCAAAATCGTAAAAAAATATACATTTAAAAAATATAAGATTCTAAACTTTCGTATTTCAACACTGATTTTAGCCCAACTTTGGGCGAAAATAAATAGTATACGGAGCTCAAAAATAAAGCCCGTACAGACAGTTTAGTTATTCAAAGTTGAAATAAATTTATTTTAATAATACGCACTTAATAGTTTTTCTATAATAACTGTTTTGCTAAAAGGACATTTTCGGAATGAATCATTGTGCATTTCATTCTAGCACACATGTTCGCGCACTATGTCAGGTGAGATAGCAATCATTTTGTTAAATTTCGCGCCGTCGACTTGTTCAACCTTAAATTAAAATAGCCTTCATCGATTATTAGGTTATTAAATGCAAAAAAAAAAAGAAATTCGACCCGTAGTTGCGGAGATATATGCATTTAAACTAACTGTTTATTATATTACCGTAGTACCGTATGTATTGCCACGACGTCTAAAACTGGTGATGACTGTTAATGATCAACAGGCGCTCGGCGATCGTCTCTTCGCTGTGGCCGTCGGCATGAACGCCCGCATCCACGCGCAGAAGACAGGGCAGCCCACCTACCTGTACCGGTACAGCCACAACGGGGAGCACAGCCTGTCCAACATGATGGCACAGAACAATGATGATTACGGTGAGAGTGACGTGACTGTCATCAACGCACTTGTGTTGTTACGTTAGTTGGGTGGGCAAACGGTTGGACACCAGATGGTGAGTCATCAGCGTGGTCCATAAACATAAACGGGTCCAGGACTGATCCAAGCACCTCATTCAGGTGTTGCGCACCATGAGACGTGAGATGGAAAGTCTCGGTGCCAGTCATTACTCTATCTCTCCCGCCCGTCTTACGAAATACAGCTGTTGATGGGACATATAATCAAGATGGCGGTACAAGCTAACGGGACTCGCAGAAGCGCATCCCTCCCACCGGTCCCATATTTGAGAGTGACAGGATCTAGTGCGTGGAGTATGGCGGCCTGCCTACATACTACTGAGACCAGTCAGGATAGAAACCTGATTCCATTGAGGGATCGCTCAGAAGACAAGGTTCTTCTATTGCTGATGGGCAATTTATCATGCCGTAAAGTTATACCCAGGCCTTGTATTTGTAAATTTATTTTTCCTGTGTAAGACTGGCTTAGGGACATTGATTTAGCCAGGAGTGAACCTCTAGCAAGGTACAGTTCGTATCAGGGAGTTCCACCCCTATGAGCTAACAGGTCAGCCTCTATTAGCCTACACTATGATTCTCTTACAGGCGTCAGCCATGGGGACGACGCGTATGAGATCTTTAAAGTAATATGGACCTCTGACTCCCCAGTCGACGTGAGGATGAGGGAGGCGCTCCTGGACATGGTCTACAGCTACGCCAGCACCGGGTAATGTATCATGCGCACACGTTTGCCTATACGCGGTTTGAATCTACACTTCAATGCTTGATATTATAAAGAGGTGACGGTTGCCACTTTGAATGTTTGTGGGACGGGTCATCTTCGAGACAACTCATCCGTCAAAAAATGCAACAGTTTAAGCTACGTTATCATTGGATCACAAAGACGGAGTTCTTTTTGACATTGAGTGACCGAAACTTCAACGTGACGTCACTCATAGCCAGTCGACATCTTGTATCTGTTATCTCAGTGTTATAGACCCTTTAATATCTACCTACAAATAATCTTCCTTTTTTGTTTTTAAAACTATTAACCAGGTGCATGGGTCATTAATTTATGGGGTGCAAATGTTAGACTTGAAAAACCTCCCATTTCGAGATCCGAACCCACAACAAAACCATTAATCATGACGACTGAACCACGCGAGACGCGCTCAATGGATCGACTAATATATTTTGTTACAGGGTCCCCAAGATACCCAACGCTCCCGAGTGGACCCAAGTGGACCCAACCTCCCCAGAACTGAACTACCTGGAGATAGCCGGGCCGGATCACATGGAGATGAGGACCAGCTCTGACTTCGGACAGAAGGCTTTTTGGGACAGCCTCGGTTTCATAGAGAATGAACACTATAATCTAAAAATAAAAGACGAGCTGTGATCTCGGCCATGTTATATTTTGTTTTATAATAGGTATTGGTTTAATGAACTTTATATGATTGAATATTAAGATGGTTATTTACAATTCTAAAACTATATAAAACGATATATTTACAATGTTTTTCACTTTTTGTGGAACTCTGTCTCAATGTCGAAATATGTAGCTGAGCTAAATAAAAGGGAAAAGCACGGAAAATATCCAGTTTTAAATAGTTTTACAAATGGATTACTTTTATTTCGGTTTATCTATTCGACTTATTCATTCTCTTTCAGCGTATTATATAGAGATCAATCTTTATCTGAAATTTTCAAGGACTGAGGTTTGGAATATAGAAGTGAGGAGTACCATCTCTGTGTACGAAAAATACTTCGTATAAAACCGTTAAACAAAGATGGCGCCACAGTAGCAAGTGTGTAAATTTTTAAATGTGTGTGCGCCAAGAAATTATTGTACAATACACACACAATTCAGTTCATTTGAAACTGCTTCTTCACTATTGTATACAACTAAGAATGGACACTTTTCTATGTTTCTTCCATATTATGAGATGGTACTCCTTACTTCTATACTCCGTGGACTACTGTATCAGATGTCCTAATGAGACAAAGTTACTCCAAGTGTAATTCCAAGATTCAGAAATAGCTATACTATAAAAAAAACTATAATATAAAAAAATAGATAAAAATTGTCTACTACAATATTATACTACTTATAATTCACGTAAATATATACAAGAAGTAAAATTTTGTTAAAATAACATGTAGATGTATGAAATTATAATGACTTCACAATATAGAGGATGCATTGTCATCAGAAATAAGCGTGTATACCAAACAGCTCAATCGGTCAAAGACAACTGATTTCATATATTTTTTTTTAATTTTGTTAAAATATTATGTATCTACTCTACATTAAATAAATAATAATAGTATTTTTTATTTATAAATATATATTATGTATTTTATTATGTTTTTTATTACTTAAATGTAAACTATTAAGAATTAAACTAAAAAAAATTAACGATTTCGGGACAGTTTTGTTTTTAAAATAACATTCATATACGAGACTTATGCGATGCCTATTCTGAGAAGTAAGGTGCTTAGTCTCGGTGCCAGTAATTACACCGTCTGCCAACCCCTTCATATTGAAACACAGCAAAGCTGTATCACAGAGGAAATGAGCAGGATGGTGGTCCATCCCACCATGGTTAAAGCTTTGTCGTGAGGTTGGGGCTCAGTAGCCTAAGGTGAGCCCAGCACCTTGGGCGAAGCTAATTGATCCGAGGGACCTGCTCTTATAAGAAAAGAGGACAAAAGAGCAAGGGACAAGAAGCGAGGCTGTAAATCTCACCCCATTGTACTCTCCCGACGTTGGAAGTTGTTGTTCTGTGGTGTGGGACAACCCCTCTGCGGAGGTGGCGTCGATCCCTTCAGGGACTGACTAGCCGTCGATGTAGAAAAAAAGGATGGTGGTACCCAAGCAGACGAGAGCACGCCACATGCCTGCCATCGTTGAACTTCATTATGGGGCTAGGATTTGCCCCCTATAGGCACTGCAGAGTTTGAAATGAAAAGGTCCATGGCTTGCAGCACCACCACGGTAACAGAATCGGCAACGATGTCTGAATCATCCAGCGAGAAGCAAATTTGCCCTCATGGGTTGGATGCAAAGAAGGACCGCATCCCATACCAATCAGCTACACCAGTGCCATAGTCGACGGTTTTTGAAACTGTTGTTTGCGGTTAATTTGTGTTTACCTATAGGTGGACACTTTTTCAACTTGTCCCTTACATAAAATGGTTTTCCTTACTTCTTGTACATAATATAATTTGTCCGCCATCTTGGATGTCCCACCATATTGGATTTAATGTGACATATTCGTTTTTTTATTCTCCTCAGCAGGCCCTTTCACTTGATACTGTGGTAGTGCAGAAAAAATAACTAATCCACCATCTTGGACGATCCACCACATTGAAATTATAATGACTTCACAATATAGAGGATGCATTGTCATCAGAAATAAGCGTGTATACCAAACAGCTCAATCGGTCAAAGGCAACTGATTTCATATTCATACGTGCGCCATGTTGGATTTAAAGTAACGTCACTTAATTTTTCAGGTTACTTCAGCAAACTCTTTCATTTGATACTCATATAACAATAATCCAAACTAAACATGCATACAATTATCTAATAAAACATCAAACTTCACGGGTAATGATATCTGCTTCAAAATTAAGTTACAAAATTCCACCCGGACAAACATTCATACATTGATAGTTAAATAAAAGCTTTTAATAATAAAAAAGAATCATCGAAATCCATTCACAATTGGCGGAGTAATCCTGTCACATACAAAAAATAATCATACAGATGAATTGAGAACCTCCTCTTTTTTTTAAGTCACTTAATAAAAGACGAGCTGTGCAGATCTCATCGAAAAATGATTTTGTTATATTATATATATTGTTATAATATAATGAACTTTATAAGATTTAATATTAACATGGTTATTTACAACTCCTATATGTCACAGCGTGATGTTATATAGCCTATAGCCTTCCTCGATAAATGGGCTGTCTAAGACTGAAATAATTTTTCAAATCGGACCAGTAGTTCCTGAGATTAGCGGGTTCAAACAAACAAACAAACTCTTCAGCTTTATAATATTAGTATAGATTTTAAAACTATATAAAACGTCAAAACTCAATGTCAAAATATCTAGCTGAGCGAAATAAAAGTGAAAAACACGGGAAATATCCCGATTTAAATAATTTACAAAAAATTTATGAAATGTGGTTGAACCGGTCTATAAACATAAATAAATAACGTGACTAATCCACGGTGTGACTAAAATAACTTGATATATTGTAATACAGGTAATATGACGTTATATTTTAAATTATATATAATTTGATAATAATTATATTAATCTATAAAAAATAAAAACAATGTTTAGTCATAAAGTATATTTGTTATTATGTATGTATGTATTATAGTACATTTGTTTAAACTATTAATGGCAAGATAAAGACAGCGACATCAGAACAAGCTGCCAAAACAGATAATATACAAAATATGAGGTCTTGCGCATGTAGGGTTGCCAAGGACTATGATTTAAACGGGTATGTGGGACTCGTTGCGCCCGAAAGCTGGTAAGTGGACGCAGCTCTACCCACTAAAACCCGGCGAGTGCCACCAATGACGCCTTTGGTGACGTGCCCCGGATCTAATAAACAAACAGGGTACCTCGATGGCTAGTCGTAGTAGAACAACCCCTCCCAACGTCGGGACAGTACAATGGGGTGAGGTTCCCATCCTCGCCCCTTGCCCCCTGCTCTTTTGTCCCCTCTTGTTATAAGAGGGGTACAAAGAGCCCCCTCGACTCAATTAGCTTCGCCCAAGGTGCTAGGCTCACCCTAAGCTACTGAGCCCCACCGCCACGACAAGGCCTGAACCATGGTGGGGACTATGATAAACACTTAGGTTTAACATCAAAGTTATTAAATTAATATCAATTTTATTACATTTTAATAACACAAGAAAATTGATTTTACAATTTAGGTATTATGCATATTGAAAAACAAAAAAAAAAAAAGTTTGTTTTTCAATCTGTATTTTTTATATTTGTATAATATAATAAATATATATATTATATAATTAATAATTAAACATTTTTCGTAAATCTTCAGTAAAATAAATAAAGTACCAGGAGCACAGCGATAGCGAAAAGTATGTCGTAGACGAGGGCCCGTAGCGTTCGGCGTAGCACTGTGATGCACTCTGTTGCTACGGCCACACCCACCATGCACGCGTAGACGCTAAGACACGTAGCACTCACTTCGAAGCCACACAATTACCCATACTTTCTTATGGTTTATGCACTCCTATTATTACACTGAATTTAATTTTTACTTTTTGTATTAAAAATTAAGTAAACTGGCGTAACAGAACAGAACGTCTGCACCGTATCACCGTATCATCTGATCCGGAGGGAAGAGGATTATAACATCAAATAATAATGAAGTTAACGGTGGGAGGCATATGGCGCGCTCTCGTCTGCATGGTAACAACATCCTGCTTGTTTCAAGGAAATAATTATAACATCAAACAATAATGAAGTTCAACGGTGGGAGGCACGTGGCGCGCTGTCGTCTGCATGGTACCAACATCTGGCTTGTTTCAAGGAAATAATTATAACATCAAACAATAATGAAGTTCAACGGTGGGAGGCACGTGGCGCGCTGTCGTCTGCATGGTAACAACATCCTGCTTGTTTCAAGGAAATAATTATAACATCAAACAATAATGAAGTTCAACGGTGGGAGGCACGTGGCGCGCTGTCGTCTGCATGGTAACAACATCCTGCTTGTTTCAAGGAAATAATTATAACATCAAACAATAATGAAGTTCAACGGTGGGAGGCACGTGGCGCGCAGTCGTCTGCATGGTACCAACATCTGGCTTGTTTCAAGGAAATAATTATAACATCGAACAATAATGAAGTTCAGCGGTGGGAGGCATGTGGTGCGCTGTCGTCTGCATGGTACCAACATCCTGCTTGTTTCAATGAAACAATTATAACATCAAACAATAATGAAGTTAACGGTGGGAGGCATGTGGCGCGCTCTCGTCTGCATGGTACCAACATCCTGCTTGTTTCAAGGAAATAATTATAACATCAAACAATAATGAAGTTCAACGGTGGGAGGCACGTGGCGCGCTGTCGTCTGCATGGTAAAAACATCCTGCTTGTTTCAAGGAAATAATTATAACATCAAACAATAATGAAGTTCAACGGTGGGAGGCACGTGGCGCGCAGTCGTCTACATGGTACCAACATCTGGCTTGTTTCAAGGAAATAATTATAACATCGAACAATAATGAAGTTCAACGGTGGGAGGCATGTGGTGCGCTGTCGTCTGCATGGTACCAACATCCTGCTTGTTTCAATGAAACAATTATAACATCAAACAATAATGAAGTTAACGGTGGGAGGCATGTGGCGCGCTCTCGTCTGCATGGTACCACCATCCTGCTCATTTCCTCTGTAATACAAGTCTTGCTGTGTTTCGGAGAAAGGCTGACACCGACTCAAACCGTGTTGGTGCCAGTAATTATTACAGGCAGTGTAATTACTGGCACCGAGACTAAGCTCTCGAGACTTCTCAGATTAGACATCGCATAAGTGTCGTATATGAATGTTATAAAATATCAAAACAGCCCCGAAAGTGTTTAATGTTTTATAGTTTAATACTTAATACATAGTTTATATTTAAGGTAATATCGTGTACATAATATATATTTAAAAATAAAAATGTTACATACGGGAAACTATTTTTATTTATTTAACATTAGAGTAGATACATACTATTTTAATTTTAACAAAATCTTATTACTTGTAGGTAGGTATATACTTACGGTTATTATAATCGACAATTTTTTATTGATTTCATAGCGATTTATCGTCAAATTTAAATACTTGGAGTAACTTTGTATCATTAGGGCATCTGATATTACAGTCCATGGAGTGTAGAAGTAAGGAGTACCATCTCATACATGGAAAAAAAAAATAGGTGTCCATTCTTAGCTGTAAACAACAGTTCAAAAACCAAAGAGTATGGTATGAAGTAGCAGTTTTATATGATTTGCAATAATTTCTTAGGGCACACACATTTATAATTTTTCACACTTGCTACTGTGGCGCCATCTTTGTTTAACGGTTTTATACGGAGTATTTTTCGTACACAGAGATGGTACTCCTGACTTGTTTATTCCAAACCTCAGTCCTTGAAAATTGCAGATAAAGAGTGCTCTCTATATAAGGAAATTATTTAATATTGGGACGCTGAAAGAGAATGTAATACATAAACCGAGATAAAATCCATAAAAAGTGGTTGATTTATAAAATTATTTAAAACGGGATATTTCCCATGTTACACACTTTTATTTTGCGGAGTAATTTCGACATTAAGACAGAGATCATGAAAAGTGAAAAACCCTGTAAATATCTTGTTCTAAATAGTTGTTGAAATGTAATTAAAATTAATATAAAATCTTATAAAGCCCATTAACATTATCATAAAATATAACATGGCCGACATCACAGCTCGTCTTTTATATTCAGATTATAGTGCTCATTCTCTATGAAACCGAGGCTGTCCCAAAAAGCCTTCTGTCCGAAGTCAGAGCTGGTCCTCATCTCCATGTGATCCGGCCCGGCTATCTCCAGGTAGTTCAGTTCTGGGGAGGTTGGGTCCACTTGGGTCCACTCGGGAGCGTTGGGTATCTTGGGGACCCTGTAACAAAATATATTAGTCGATCCATTGAGCGCATCTCGCGTGGTTCAGTCGTCATGATTAATGGTTTTGTTGTGGGTTCGGATCTCGAAATGGGAGGTTTTTCGAGTCTATCATTTTCACCAAAAAAAAAAATGATGCGTGAAACTTCTTAATAGTTTAAATAACAAAGAAGGAAGGTTATTGTTTTCTAATGTTTACGCGAATTTCACCCATTATAATAAAACAATTTTTACGGATTTTATCGCGGTTTATTAAGATTTTAACAAGCCCGACGTTTCGGATACTTTACAGCAACCATGGTCACAGGAGGACTGAGGTGTCATACGTCCTATCATTCTTGTATCATGCTTGTAAAAATCTTAATAAACCGCGATAAAATCCGTAAAAATTGTTTTATTATAATGGGTGAAATTCGCGTAAACATTAGAAAAATTGTAGTAAAAATTGTTTTATTATAAAAAGAAGGAAGCTTATTAGAAGGTAGATATTAAAGGGTCTATAACACTGAGATAACAGATACAAGATGTCGACGGACAGACAGTACGAGCAATTTAACTTAGTAATGTCAAAAAGAACTCCGTCTTTGTGATCCAATGATAACGTAGCTTAAACTGTTGCATTTTTTGACGGATGAGTTGTCTCGAAGATGACCCGTCCCACAAACATTCAAAGTGGCAACCGTCACCTCTTTATAATATCAAGCATAGAAGTGTAGATTGAAATCGCTTATGGGAAAACGTGTGCACGTATGGTACATTACCCGGTGCTGGCGTAGCTGTAGACCATGTCCAGGAGCGCCTCCCTCATCCTCACGTCGGCTGCGGAGTCAGAGGTCCACATCACTTTAAAGATCTCAAACGTGTCGTCGCCGTGGCTGACACCTGTAATAGAAACATGGTGTAATACAAGGGGATAGGAAAACCCTCGGGCTATCTCCCTGATAGGGGTTGAACCCCTAGCTATCCTCTGATACGGACTGAACCCCTAGCCTTGTTAGGGGCTCATTCCTGGCTAAACCAATGTCCCTAAGCCATTTTTCCACAGGAAAAATAAATTTACACATACTACAAGGCCTGGGTATAACTATACGGCATCAGGCGAATCCCGTTAGATTGTACCGCCATCTTGATTATATGTCCCATCAACAGCTGTATTTCGTAAGACGGGCGGGAGAGATAGAGTAATGACTGGCACCGAGACTTTCCATCTCACGTCTCATGGTGCGCAACACCTGAATGAGGTGCTTGGATCAGTCCTGGACCCGTATAAGTTTATAGACGACGCTGATAAGTTACCATCTGGTGTTCAACCAACTAACGTAACAACACAAGTGCGTTGATGACAGTCACGTCACTCTCACCATAATCATCATTATTCTGTGCTATCATGTTGGACAGGCTGTGCTCCCCGTTATGGCTGTACCGGTACAGGTAGGTGGGCTGCCCTGTCTTCTGCGCGTGGATGCGGGCGTTCATACCGACAGCCACAGCGAAGAGACGATCGCCGAGCGCCTGTTGATCATTAACAGTCATCACCAGTTTTAGACGTCGTGACAATACAAAATCTACGGTAATATAATAGAGTTAGATTAAATGCGTTTATCTCCGCAACTACGGGTCTAATTTGAAATGCATTTTTTGGATTTGATAACCTAATCATTGATGAAGGCTATTTTAATTTAAATGTTTTTAGTAACTATCTAGACGCTACATAAAAGAAATAGAAGAATAAACTATATTTTGTTTTCGTAAAATTTTGTTAATCTTAATATTATATATTATATACCTATTTCTTGTGTGCGTGTGTATGTCACTGAACTCCTCCTAGACGGTTGGACCGATTTTGATGAAATTTTTTGTGCGAGTTCAATGGGATTCGAGGATGGTTTAGATTCACAAAAAAAAAATTGTACAGGACGACGTCTGTCGGTGCCACTAGTTTTTATATATATACTAGTGACCCGACAGACGTTGTCCTGTATATAACAGAACGACAACTAATTGAACATTTTTACGAATTTTAAAAATTTCTGACCGCACTTTAAATATTTGACAACCAAGTGAGTAGTGACACTGGAGACCCAAATTTACCCTAGCGACGCGACTAATATCAAGTTTATGACATGTAGGAGCAGTTACTATATTGTAAAATTTAATTGTCCTGTACAAAACATATTGTAGTGTAACGAATTGTGAATCTTGAAAATATAAAGATATATATAATTCTTCTGTACGTGTGTATGTCACTGAACTCCTCCTATGCGGCTGGACCAATCTTGATGAATTTTTTTGTTTGTGTTCAAGTGGATTCGAGAATGGTTTAGATTCACAAAAAAATATATTTTGTACAGGACAACGTCTGTCGGGGCCACTAGTATATATATCTTTATATATATAATTCTTCTGTGCGTGTGTATGTCACTGAACTCCTCCTAAGCGGCTGGACCGATCTTGATGAATTTTTTTGTGTGTGTTCAAGTGGATTCGAAAATGGTTTAGATTCACAAAGGACAACGTCTGTCGGGGCCACTAGTATATATATAATATAAAGATATATATAATTCTTCTGTACGTGTGTATGTCACTGAACTCCTTCTAAGCGGCTGGACCCATCTTGATGATTTTTTGTGTGTGTTCAAGTGGATTCGAGAATGGTTTAGATTCACAAAAAAAAAAACAGTACAATGTTTGTCGGTGCCACTAATGTTTATATAAAACATGAGTCCGTTAAGTGATTCAAGCTGCATGCATTTCTATTGCGTTTATCATGTATTTGTCATTACATCAATGGGATTCCCCATTCAATTTGCATATAAAGTCAATTTCAGACATAAAATTTCCGGCCTATTTGAATTGGAAAATACATTTATAAAAATTGTTATTGTACTGTTGTGTACGTAATTAAAATAACTGGTATCAGTTTACATAAATTAAACACTTCGTTAGTAATAATCACGTAACGCATATATAATATTTATCGGTCATTATCGTTAGTTAAATAAATATTTCCAGTTCATTTGATGGTAGTTGATCAACATATTAAATAATGTAATCCTTTTTAATTATTAACGATTTCAATAGAGTTTATGTAATGAGTTATAGTATAAAGCTTGAGCAGCAATACAGGGTGATACTCTTCACTATCCCTGTTTTCTTAATGCGGAAAGCAGACTCCCCTAATTGTCACATTTAATGGAAAATTGAAGATGTGCAACATAATATGTTGATGGATTGTGTTCGGAACAAACGTGAAAGAGAAGTTATTAGAACACAATTTAATTTAAAACGCTCATGTATAATTAAACAACTTTTACGGATTTTATCACGATTTATTAATATTTTAACAAGCCCGATGTTTAGGATACTTTACAGCAACCATGGTTACGGAAGGACTGTCTAAATAAACCGCGATAAAATCCGTAAAAGTTATTTCATTAAAAAATATCAAGCTCTTTGTCCCGTAATGGATACCTACTTGTACTAATTCTGCGAAGGTCTCCTGACTGACGGGCCTTCCCCCCAGGTAGTGCTGTTTGATCTTCTCAGCGACAGCCGCCCGCTGCTCCAGTGGAAGGGTATCGTTGTACTCGAAAATATTGCTCGCGAGGTGGCTCCACCTCGACTCCAAGTCTTCCAGCAGCTCTGGATCTGTTTGGTAGTCTGCAAAAATATAAGTCCATATTATAGACCTCGTGTTAGCATTCACGGGTGAGAGGGATGCGTTGTGCCGCGCTCCCATCTGCACGGTCTACCATCCGTATTGGTTTCGGACAGAAGGGCAGGTCAGAGTAATGCCTGTCACCGAGACACCATCTCACGTCTCAAGATACTCGTGAATGAGTTGTCCGGCCAGTCCCAGGACAACCTGTTTATATTTAGGGCGACGCTAACTTGTGGTGGTGGCTAGTCTGTCCGTGTACCTCCAAGTAACAAAGTAGACAGTCTAAATGACGGAGAAATGATGAAGTACGTACAACCCTTATTTTTCTTTTACGCCTTATTTTTCCTTTAAATGCCCTGAGGCATCCTGCTGGGAAGGCGGTCTTTCCAGGTTGGTATGTGGGACTCGCTGCGCCCTAAAGGTGGTAAGGTGGACGCAGCTCTACCCACTAAAACCTGGCGGGTGTTACCAATGCTGCCCCTGGTGAGGTGCCCCGGATCTATTAAGCAAACAGGGCACCTCGACGGCTAGTCGACGGCTAGTCAGTCCATCAAGGGAATGACGCCACATCCACAGAGGGGTTGTCCCGTACCACAGAACAACCCCTCCCAACGTCAGGACAGCGCAATTGGATGGGGCTAGGTACCTACGCGAAACTCGCCCTAAGCCCTCGTACACTAGAAACGCGGATGGACAGGTTCTCTGCGAGTTAACCGGATCTTTAAAACAAGATTCGGGTTTTCAAATCACTAAACGACCAAGATTTCCATTGCCGGATGTTGTGTGGAGGAAATTACCCAGAATTATTTTATGACTTTATTATTGACTATATAATATGCAAAATGCAAACCGTATCGTGTATGAGGTGCAGGTACAACCTGTTTTAATTTATGCGAGAGAGTGATATCAACTTACGACTTCGTTTCTACGAAACAATTTAATTTTTCTATCAATTCTTTGATATTCCGGAGTCATTGTGGTAACTTTGTTTTATACAAAACTGCATTTAAAATACCGATCCAAATCACCCGTTTTAGAGCTTAGGCACCAAAGACAAACTTAAAAATATAAAATATTAAAAACTTCGATCCGACTACGGAATAAATTAACCTTTTGTTTTTGAAGTGTAAGACTGTATCTACTGTCACCGTACTGTACGGTACTGAGAAGTTTATCCTACGCTGTTTGGGAAAGTCACGAGTGAATTCCTTACTCCGTCTGTCTGGTAGTCCTGTCCAACTGAGATCAATATATCATGACAATCTTAATACCATGCATCTTAGCCCTTAGGTCTTGGAACGAATGAATGACTTGCTTGGGTTTGCTTTCAATGGGGTCTTGGTCAATGTGGACCACTTCTTACCGTCTTTGACTCGTCCATCCTGACACCTTCATAACACCATCATGATACGATCAAATGATGGATAGATAGATGGAAACATTTCCATCATGTTTCCATACTGATATCATCATGATACTATCATGTTTCCTTACTGATATCATCATGATAATATCATGTTTCAATACTGATATCATCATGATAATATCATGTTTCCATACTTATATCATCATGATAGTATCATGTTTCCATACTGATATCATCATGATACTACATTCGTGATGTTCTCTAGCGTGGACCTTATCATATTACTTTTTGGTGTTGCCGTACCATCATTATTGTAATACTTACACGCAGCAGGGTAGAGTCCCTCCTCGGAGGTGACGGAGGTGATAAGGGGCAGGTGGTGGATGGCCCCCGCTGTTGCAGCATGGTACGGGTACTGGGTGAGGAACGCCCCCTGGGAATCCCCCTCCGTGGTCGGCGTGAACGGGGTGAACATGTGCACCTTCCAGTCCTAGAACAATTATTGTCTCTGTAGCTCAATGGCTAGCGCGTTGGCTCTAAAGCCGGAGGTAGCGGGTTCGAATCCCGCCAGGGAACAAAAGTTTTCTGTGTTCCTGGGTCATGGATGTGTATTAAAATATATATTGTGTATGAAAATCTTAAATATATGTATAGTATAAAAATATTAAATATATTTCCGTTGTCGGGTACCCGTAACACAAGTTCTTCGTCAACTCACCACGGGACCAGATTGACGTGGTGTAATAGCGTCCATAGATATTATAATTATATTATTATTTATTATTTCTTAAAATAAAAATATTTGTAAACCACGACGAGACAATATCAAAGTCATCCCCACCATGGTTCAGGCCTTGTCGTGGCGGTGGGGCTCAGTAACCTAGGGTGAGCGGTGCACCTTGGGCGAAGCTAATTGGGCCGAGGGGGCCCTTTGTACCCCTCTTATAAGAAGAGGGGACAGAAGAGCAGGGGGCAAGAGGGAGGGGTTGTTCTGTGGTGCGGGACATCCACTCTGTGGAGGTGGCGTCGGTCCCTTGCGGGACTGACTAGCCGTCGAGGTGCCCTGTTTGTTTTCTAGATCCGGGGCACCTCACCAAAGGCGGCATTGGTGGCACTCGCCGGGTTTTAGTGGGTAGAGCTGCGTCCATTTACCAGCTGTCGGGCGCAGCGAGTCCCACATACCCGCGTGGGGAGACCCACTCCCCCGCGGGATGCCTCAGAGCATTTCCCGGCGTAAAAGAAAAAAAAAAAATATCAAAGTCATAAGATAGTCATAAAAATATTTAATGGACAGTCCTTCGAATTTACAAAGTCCACTCATCGTATTCAAAGGTTTTAAATTGGTTTAAGCTCACAGTACACAAACTATCATATAAATAAATTCTATTCTATTCTAAGCCAAAATTAAATTAACCATGTTAACTTAAATCTTATCATGTCCAAGACTATCCTATCTTTGACATTGGCTTAAGTCACAAAAGTCGTTAAAATCTGTTCTGTAGTTTATCTTAAAATTAACGTGCCACGAGAACAAAGATAATAAAACTGAAGAGTTTGTTTGAATTGCAATTATTTTGACGTGACTACGACTAATAAATCGATGAAGGCCGGCTGCATGCACGAAAATGTCCAGTAACGCTCAATGTCCCGTTACGCTCATTGTCCCGATACGCTCATTGTACGCTAGCGTTATGTTATTACGTTGTCACGTCGTATGGTCCGTAAACCAACTTTACAGACAACCATTTTTTTTAAATATATATTTTAAATATTAGTTTGGTAGACGAACTATATTTCACCCGATGGTAAAAGGTTAGATATGAGAGGTCACTTGAGAACATAGCCCCTGTGATTCATTCATGTGCCCTATTGCTGACTGATCCGGGGCACCTCGCAATAGGTGGGTGAAAGCACCTGCGATAGTTTTTAGTGCGTACTTAGTGGCTAGGTCGAGACCCACATAACCGCCAGATCCCACCCAGGACTGGCGGTATGCTTTTAACCGCCGAACAAAAAAGGCGAATCATTTATGCGTTACCCATTCTGAGGCTGGTATTGGTGCCAGTAATTCTGTCTCCTTCCCTTAATGCTGTTTCAGAAATACCAAACATTTTGACGAGTGAAATAAGCATGATGGTGGTACCCATACACGCGTTACATCCCTTCCAAGTTCCACGGGTAATTTGACGAGTTGTTTAGGTAATTTAATTAGAGGCAAGTTTGTTTTATCGAAAAGGCGGGTGAACCCGCAGGAAACAGTTGTCAAATATGTTCTGTTAACCGGTGATGCAGAAGAAAAAGTCCAGTGACATCATTCAGTTAATAGTATACATACTATCGTACAGAAGGCATCGTAACAACCGGATGTTTTAGGTCATTACCTATGAAATTGCCGTTTTGTATGAAAAATTTTAAAATAATTTTTTCATGTATTTTTATTTGTATTAATTGAAGTAATCACCCATGCAACAATGCATCTTTGCCAATGCAGTGGCAGTTTATTGATGCCCTTCTTAAAGAAATCAGCTGGATTCTCGGGTATTGAATTTTTTTCCCGCCAAGAAGTTATCCAAATTCTGGAAAAAGTAGTAGTAGTCTGTAGGCGCAAGGTCTGGTGAGTAGGGCGGATGACGGAGAGCTTCCAACCTCAGTTCATGCGACTTGGAGACCGTCTGCTGAGCAGTATGAGGTCACGCATTGTCATGCAGGAGCAGCAGAGACGAGCGATTGACCAATACTGGTTAATACCAAGCAAGATGGTGGTACCCATGCAGCCGGGAGTGCGGCACAGCGCTTCCCTCCCACCGGTAAATGATGAAAGATGTGGCAGCTTCTCCATCATTGTGTTCAGTTCTTCACATTACATACGTGGGTAACACTGAAAATGTTTAGAACTGGCCAGTTAGAAACATTGAAAATGAAAACTTATTTTGAATTTCAATTTTAGAACTCTTTGGTAACCTAATGTAGTATATTGCATTCATTTGTCATTTGTTTTTGTGAATTGGCGGCAAATCTAAAACTCTTGTTACACGTGAACATGAACATAACGCGAGAAAATTTTCGGTCAATGATTTATTATGACTTTCGTAATTGTGGGCTTACTCAACAACAAAGCTAAAGAAGAGGGGGCAAACGGACAGTCGGTTCACCTGATGGTAAGTGAATAGCGACATCCACAGACACCCGCTATACCAGGAGATCAGCAGGTGCGTTGCCGGCCTTTTAGATGTGAGTATGCTCTTTTCTTGAAGGTCCCTAAGTCGTATCGGTTCGGAAACACCATAGGTGGCAGCTGATTCCATATATTTGTAGTGCGAGGCAGGAGATGCCGTAAAAATCTGGATGTTGTGGATTTCCGGACATCAAGATGGTGTGGGTGAAATTTGGAATTCTTCCGCGATGTCCGGTGGTGGAATTCTGCCGCAGGTATTAATCCGAACAATTCCTCAGAACACTCCCCGTGGTAGATGCGGTAGAAGATGCAGAGCGATCCGACATCTCTACGCAGCGCCAAGGGATCAAGCCGATTGGAGATCAAGCCGATTGGAGATCACATTATCATCGACGATTCGAGCCGCCCGGCGTTGGACGCGGTCAAATGGAAGGAGCTGATATTGGGGCGCTCCAGCCCAGAGGTGAGAGCAGTATTCCATGTGAGGCCGGATCTGCGCCTTGTATAATTGGAGGCGGTGTGAAGGCATGAAATACTGCTTCGCCCTATTGAGCACGCTAAGTTTCTTAGAGGCTAGTTTAGCCTTTCCTTCCAAATGACCACGAAACTGCACATCTCTCGATATGTCGACGCCAAGTATCCCAATGCTGGCTGCGGCAGTTAGGAGAGTGCCTTCAAATCGGAGAGGAACGACGAAGGGTGATTTTTTGGCGGTAAACGCGCAAACTTGTGTCTTGTTGGGGTTAAATTGGACCAGGTTAAGTCGTCCCCATTCCGAGACTTTGGTCAACAGAGACTCGATTTCAGACACAAGTTTGTTCCGACACTCATCGACTTGTTCCCGAGAAATATTAGAGCGGCCAGTGTATCGGCATCTCCAGTGCTGTCATCCGCATAACAATGAATGCCGCTGGTTTGCAGCATATCATTGATATGCAGAAGAAACAGGGTTGGAGATAGTACACAGCCTTGCGGAACACCAGCATTAACAGACTTGAGGTCCGAGCATGTACCGTCGACAACGACCTTGATGCTCCTGTCTGCTAAAAAACTGGTGATCCACTTACACAATTTCTCGGGAAGCCCATATGATGGTAGCTTCGCTAGAAGTGCTTTATGCCACACCCGATCAAAGGCCTTCGCTATGTCCAAACTAACCGCCAGCGCTTCCCCCTTGCTCTCAACTGCCTCCGCCCATCGATGCGTTAGGAATATTAGAAGATCACCAGCTGAACGATTTCGTTGAAAGCCATATTGGCGATCGCTAATCAGCTGGTGCTCCTCCAAATACCGCCGGAGCTGGCAGTTAATTATGGATTCCATAATCTTTGAGAACAAGGATGTTATGGCTATTGGTCTGTAGTTGGACGGGTCTGAGCGGTCCCCTTTCTTAGGGATCGGGTGTACCAAAGCTGTCTTCCACGAGCATGGGACGACGCCTAATGAGTATGAGTGCCGAAAAAGACGCGTAAGGACGGGTGCCAACTCAGGAGCACAAGTACATAGCACTAACGGAGGGATGCCGTCAGGCCCACTCGACTTATGGATGTCCAGCGAAAGAAGTGCTTTACGTACGGAGCTCTGTCGAAAAAATATTTCCGGCATTGAGGTATCACACCGAGGGATCGTCGGTGGTATTTTTCCCTGGTCATCCAAAGTCGAGTTGGAGGCTGGAGGAGTTGAGGAGGAACATCAGTGCTGTGCGACGCATGATAGAGGAAGATAAGAGAGTGACCTATCAGCAGATACGAGCAAGCCTAGGCATTGGTATGAGTCAAGTTCAAAAAATATTACACGAACATTTAGGCGTCAGGAAGCTTTGTACCAGATGGATTCCCCATACTTTAACCGACGAAAGGAAATGCCTCCGCATGGACTGGTGTCGCCAAATGTTAGATAAGTTCAACGGCGGTAACTCAAATGCTGTATTTGACATCATCACAGGTGATGAAAGCTGGATATATTGCTACGAACCCGAAACCAAAAGACAATCAGCTCAGTGGGTGTTTCCTTTCGAGGATCGGCCAACTAAGGTAAAGAAAGGAAGAAGTCAAGGAAAAAAGATGATTGCCTCATTCTTTGGTCGGAAAGGTCATTTTGCGACAGTTGTGCTAGAAGATGGATGGACAGTTACTGCAGACTGTTATGTCAATCGCTGTTTGTCTGTTGTCTTGGAAAAAATTCGACAGCAGCGCCCTCGAAGCAGGATCCTCCTTCACCACGATAATGCTTCAGCGCACTCCGCAAAACGGACTGTTGAATATTTGACTATGGCAGGAATCGAGATAATGAGTCATCCGCCTTAAAGTCCTGACCTGGCGCCCTGCAACTTTCATTTATTCCCAAGAATTAAAGATAAAATTCGAGGTATTCGCTTTACGAGCCCTGAAGATGCGGTGAAAGCGTACGAAAATGCCATAGAAGAGACTCCTAAGGAAGAATGGGCCCACTGCATTTCTCAGTCCATCGAATGCGACGATGTGTAGAAAGAAACGGAGATTACTTCGAAAAACAATAAAAGTATTGGCAACTTTCTACTACGCCGTTTTTCATTTTCTAAACATTTTCAGTGTTACCTAGGTATCTGAAGTAATGCTTACCCTGTTTGGTAAGAAGCTGTGATGAATCACACCGGCGCTAGACCGTCAAACAAAGACCATCACTTTTCTAGGGGTAAGTTTTCGTTGAGGGCATTGTTTAGGTGCTGTTCCAATCATCTTGCTGAGCGCTTGAGGTTATCAAAAAGAATCCATTTTTCATCGCAGGTAACAATGCGGTTCAAAATTCCTTCATTTGTCTGTCTGTTGAGCAGTGCAAGGCACGTCTCGACGCGTACTTCGCACTGGCGATCATTCAGTTCGTGGGGCACCCATTTGTCAAGCTTTTTTACCTTGTCAATTTGACGCAATTGGAGGTGTTTTTTTTTCTTTAACGCCGGGAAATGCTCTGAGGCATCCCGCGGGGGAGTGGGTCTCCCCACGCGGGTATGTGGGACTCGCTGCGCCCGACAGCTGGTAAATGGACGCAGCTCTACCCACTAAAACCCGGCGAGTGCCACCAATGCCGCCTTTGGTGGGGTGCCCCGGATCTAGTAGAAAACAAACAGGGCACCTCGACGGCTAGTCAGTCCCGCACCACAGAACAATCCCTTCCATCGTCGGGACAGTACAACGGGGTGAAGGTCCCATCCTCACCCCTTGCCCCCCGCTCTTCTGTCCCCTCTTCTTATAAGAGGGGTACAAAGAGCCCCCAAAATTTTCCCAGTCCTTTCCAAATTTGAATTGTATTCCAAGACTTTAAGAAAATCGCAACAACAATGTAGCATATTGAACGTCAATTGAGTCCACCCCCGATCAGCCGAGCCCACTGAGAAACGGCGAAACAAACTCAGTACTATTGTTTGAAACAAATTTTACATTTTTCCGAAATGTTTCTAATTTTACCGCATTTCCTGCCTCGCACGACGAATATATGGAATCAGCTGCCACTTACGGTATTTCCGAACCATTACGACTTAGAAAAGAGCATACTCCCATTTGAAAGGCCGGCAACGCACCTGCTAATCCTCTGGTGTAGCGGGTGTCAGTGGATGTTGCTATCATATTATTATCAGGTGAACCGACTGGCCGTTTGCCCCCTCTTCTTTAAAAAAAATGCTCCATACAAAATACTTACAAACATTTCAATTTGCGCGTTGACTATCACTTCAGCGGGTCTGTAGCGGAGGCAGTCGGCCATCTCCTTGGAGTTGCCGGTGGGACAGCCCACGATGGCAGCCAGGGTGTTGGCTTTCTGGAGAGGCTTCACCGCGTGGGTCCAGGACGCGAAGGCTGAGCCACTGAAGGCTATCCCCCGATCGAAGGCATCTGTTCAGGTTTTTGTTAGTTGTTAGTAATTTTATGTTAGGTAAATAGACAAACTGACAGACGCGTCCACCGTTAGAGGTAAAGGTCAACGTCACCTCATCGAATTCCTCGTTCGAAAGCATCTATTTCCATATTTTAGATGTTAATATTTTGTATTATAACTGACTTCAAAAAAGCACGGGAGATTCTATGTTCCACATCAGTCCGGACGCGGCTGCATATGTCAGTTAGCGCGGATAAACCTCAACAACAACTAGTGATACAATACATTTCTCTTTTATTATTATTAGCTTTATGTAGTTTTACTTATATTTAGCATAATTTTTACATATATTTTTTTATGTCATTAGGAGGCAACCGAGCAGCCGCAACCTTAAGGTGACTACGGACGCTCATAGACATCCACACAACTTAAAGCTATGCCGTATATACGTTGCCCTCCTTTTCCCTGTCCCCTCCCAATGGGCCACCAGAAACTCACAAACCGGTGTTAGACACCGGTGTTATGTGAGAGAAAGGTACCACCCCGGTCGTGCCGGCCCAAGACGTCTGCTTAGCAGCATGGCACTACCTCTTACTAAAGTATAATTATTACTTTTATTAATACACGAACGCGATACTTTTCGCCAATTGCTGAAGTTAACTAATTACTATGATAATGATTGAAATGTGATGAAAAAATTAATTAATTTTATTAGTCAAAATTAAATGTGAGAGTGGTTTGTATTCATGACTCGGTCCACTTCTAGATGATTTGTTCAGGACGTCTTTGGGTCCGCTTGTTAAAAATGTATTTTGTAACATTTGCAAAATAAGTTACGCTGCTTTATCTAATGAAATGTATATTGTATCACTTTCTTGCGCAGTCCCCCTGGGAAGACCCACTCCCCGGGCGGGATGCCTCAGAGCATTTCCGGGGTTAAAGAAGAAAGAGAGGGGGGAGTACATATTACTAGCTGTTGCCCGCAGCTTCGCCCGCGTTAACTTAAATTTACAACCGTATCCGGAGTGATGATGGTTATCTTATATCCTGTTACTCAGTATTCTATCGGTGAAATAATTTTAAAATCGGTTAAGTAGTTTTTGAGTATTTTTGTAACAAACAAACAAAAATCAAGTCTTCTCTTTTAGTAGAAATAAACATAAAAATCATATTAAGTAGAAGTAAGTCAACGAACTCAGTAAGGTCAACTAAATGATAAATCTTATCTCGACAACTTAACAAATATAATGCGTTGTAAAGATAACATTGGTTAATATTAACTTGAGAGCCAATTTGCGAAGTTAGCAGAGAAACAGACTCAGATACAGTCATGCTGTTTGCAGTCTCGGCATTAGAATCGAATTTACTGCCAATAGATGTTTCACATTACAATTTTTATTTCTTACCACGACATTCTACCAGTGTCAAATAAAAAAAAACTAATTTATTAGTTACCGTTAGAGAGTGGTGACAAATAGTGATAGTGCACACTAGCGCCACCAGCGGAGCATCCAGTGAGGGTGACACTGTTCGGGTTACCACCGAACATCTTGATGTTGGACTTGATCCAGTGCAGAGCGAAGGCCTGGTCTTTGAGGCCAGCATTTCCCGGTATCACCCCATCACCTGTACTCAAGAAACCTGGAAGAACGCTTAATTTTAGACGCTACGGCTAGTTTCTCGCAAATTCATTGATAGGAATTGATATTTTAAAATAGGCTCGTTCTTCAGATGGAGACAGGTAACGATATGATGATGAGCCGGCTAAGCGGTGTGCCGGGGATCTTTTGCCTGACGATAGGCAACGTAAAGGAACAGAAATGTTCAAATTCATTCCAGTACAGTTTTTTGTTTAATTACCACCACTTACCACCATTTCAAAACGCGCACTAAACAAAAAGAATCGAAACCAGCAACATCTTTTCAATATTTAACAGAACCTTTCAATAATAACAGCTACATACACGTAGTTCAATTTATAGTAAACTTAACCACGCAAACTTTTTAAACTTGCTACCAGATAGGTTTTGAACGGCGATTTAAGAATCTAAAAACAGAACTCACCTAGCGGTCCTAGTCGGTAGTTCAAGGTCACCACCACCAGGTCCCTATCCATCAGATGCTGGGCGTCGTATATCGCGCCAGTACCATACATGAAGGCCCCACCGTGGATGAACACCAGCACCGGGAGGAGGGCGCTGGTGTCCAGTCTGGGTGTGTGGATGTTGAGGAACAGGCAGTTCTCGTCACCTGAAAGAATGATCATGTAAGTTGTTGTGTGGGCTAACATTCCCGTTTTCTCAATATCACATCATGTTTATGTGATATTTATGTTAGACTAGCAGCGCCCTGCGTTTTCACCCGCGTCGCTCATGTTCCCGTACATACGGGGATAAAATATAGCCGCATCTCGGTAAAAATGTAGCCTTCTAATGGTGAAAGAATTTTTAAAATCGATCAAGTAGTTGAGTTATATCGTAACAAACAAACAAATAATTGTTTTAGATAGGCAAACCGGTGAAGCCAAAATATGATGGTAAGTCAATGTCGCCCATGAACATAAACATAGGAAGAGGTACTACCATGCACATGGTACTGCTTTGCAGCCGAATTGGGCCGGCACCCGGGCGTACCTCTCTCTCACATGACACCGGCTTTAGGTGACAGCTATGTCTGTCACGTTTCGTGCGGTTTGTGAGTTTCCGGTGGCCCATTGGGGGATAGGGAAAAGGAGGGCACAGCATCTGCATAGCTTTTGGTTGTACGTTTATTAAGATTTTAAGTCACGGAAAGACCATGGTTGCTGTAAAGTATACGAAACGTCGGGCTTGTAAAAATCTCAATAAACCGTGGATGAACACCAGCACCGGGAGGAGGGCGCTGGTGTCCAACCTCAAAAATCCGTGAAAATTGTTTCATTATAATGAGTGAAATTTGAATCATTAGAAAACAATATAGGCTCTTCTCTATACGTAAAATATTTTATTAAAATTGGCTTAAACCTAATTCTAAGCGGGGGTGGGTTCAGCTGTACATACCAGAAATTGATTTCATGAAGGGCTCGTATTGGAGACAAGGTGAGAGGGTCCTGCTGGCGTCCCACACCCCCTGCCATGGCTTTAGGTGTTGAGGCTCCTGAAAAAAACCTTTGGTTAGCTCACAATTACTTACACACGAGTTTTTTCTGTCTATGTTGAAAAAACCTCTTTTTGAAGTCTTCGAAATGTTGCTAGTATCACCTAGCATTTTAATCGTTGTAATAAATAGAATAGATAAATTAAAATAAGATAAAGGTGGACATCACGGGGCGCCGAGTATATTATGTAAAAAATATAAAAAAGATAAAAAGCGGCGTTTGAGTCGATTTCACTGCTAAAGCCCACGCGCCAATGTTATATTATGCTTACATCTAAAATTTAAATATATTATATATTATTGTAAACGTACGCATTACGTATATTCAAGTGGCGTCTGTGGTTTGTCTATACAACTAACATAAGAATGATGTCATAATAGACTTGGGGAAACACCTTTTTTTTTTTGGAACGTAGTTCCTTATCGCGCGTTGCGAAAGGGGGCTAGACGGAAAAAAATAAGACAAAAAGTTGGCACGACACTTTTTGCTATAGTGTGTGTGTATAAACACACGCACACTTATACAGTGTGTGTGTGTGTGTGTGTGTTTATTATAAAAGTTTGAAACCTTATCGAATAACATCATGTCACATATAGCGCGATGCATTTACTAAACAACGCCATCTATTGGTAAATTCATGGAAACGTTTAATAATTACATATCAATGTACCACGCCATCTATTGACAGTTTTACATAAATGCTTTAAGAATTATACAATTAAAAAATGTTTGAAAAATTAGTTAAGTAAGTAGTTTTCCTTATAACATATTCTACGTACCTACAGTTGACTTAATTTGACTTACAAAATTGTTGGTAATGTGTTTTATTAATAGGTCTTTACCTTTTTTTTTTAAGACGAAAAGTTGTAACCACACTTTTTTGCTATAGTTGTAAGCCGTGCGGCGTGCGCGTGTTGCTCTGTCTCTCTCTCTCTCTCTCTCACACACACACACTTATGTGTGTAGGTGTGTGTGTATGTACATTTTTTTTGTTTTTTATTACAATTCCTTCACTAATTAACCGAAAGGAACTTCGTTCCATTCGAGTGTCCCTTGACACCTCTCTTTTTTTTTTCTTTAACGCCAGGAAATGCTCTGAGGAATCCCGCGGGGAGCGGCTCTCCCCACGCGGGTATGTGGGTCTCGCTGCGCCCGAAAGCTGGTAAGTGGACGCAGCTCTACCCACTAAAACCCGGCGAGTGCCGTCAATTCCGCCTTTGTCGAGGTGCCCCGGATCTAATAAACAAACAGGACACCTCGACGGCGAGTCAGTCCCGCAAGGGACCAACGGCACCTCCACAGAGCGGTTGTCCCGCACCACAAAACAACCCCTCCCAACGTCGGGACAGTACAATGGGGTGAGGTTCCTATCCTCGCCCCTTGCACCCAGCTCTTTTGTTCCCTCTTCTTATAAGAGGGGTACAAAGAGCCCGCTCGGCCCAATTAGCTTCGCCCAAGGTGCTTGGCTCACCCTAGGCTACTGAGCCCCACCGCCACGTCAAGGCCTGAACCATGGTGGGGTGGGGAAACACCTTAGATGATTCACGTGTTACTAAATGTGCAACGCAGGTACATAATTTTTAAGGTTATTTTACCTAAAAAATTATGTACCTGCGTTAACATTTTTGAGTTTCGTCAAGGTCAACAGGTTGGTAAGTTGCTTATCATTTGCATTCATTAAAACGGGTGCGTAACAGCTAGCGCCATGTGCTGGTATTTTATTACCTTTCTTTTTTCTTTAACGCCGGGAAATGCTCTGAGACATCCCGCGGGGGAGTGGGTCTTCCCACGCGGCTGGGACTCGCTGCGCCCGAAAGCTGGTAAGTGGACGCAGCTCTACCCACGAACACAGCAAAACCCGGCGAATGCCGCCTTTGATCAGGTGCCCTGGATCTATTGAGCAAACAGGGCAACCCGACGGCTAGTCAGTCCCTCAAGGTACCGACGCCACCTCCACAGAGAGGTTGTCCCGCACCACAGAACAACCCCTCCTAACGTCGGGACTGTGCAATAGGGTGAGGTTCTCGTCCTCACCCCTTGCCCTTTTGTCCCCTCTTCTTATAAGAGAGGTACAAAGAGCCCTCTCGGCTCAATTAGCTTCTCCCAAGGTGCAGTGGCTCACCCTAAGCTACTGAGCCCCACCGCGTCAAGGCCTGAACCATGGTGCGAGGACATTTTTAATACCTGTGAGAATGTGGGAATGTGGGTCTGAACCCCAAAGGGAGATCTCCGACCGAGCGAGATGGTATGCTCGGTCAGGCCGAAGCCCACTTGCTATCAATTCAGCCGTTGTATGTATAGCGACGAGCTGTGGAACTTTGATAGCGCGATTCAGTATTACCATGTCAGTCATCAGTATTAAAATGTTTACCGAATTTTTTTTGGGTCGTTTTAAAGCTCTTGTATTTTGACGACCTCTGTGGCTCAGTGGTAAGCGCGTTGGCGCTCAAGCCGGAAGTTGAAGGTTTGAATCCCGCCAGGGAACAAAAATATTTTCAGTGTTCCTGGGTCATGGATGTGTATTAAATATGTTTTTTATTATATTTATTTTTTATTATAATAAAAATCTTAAATATATGTATAGTATAAAAGTATTAAATATATTTCCGTTGTCTGGTACCCGTAACAGTAACGTAACAGAAACGTAAAACCGTAAAAGAACAAGTTCTTCAAGAATTACTTACCACGGGACCAGATTGACGTGGTGTGAAAGCGTCCATAGATATTATTATAGATATTATTATTATTATCTTACATCCACAGCTGGGCATGGGTCTCCTCGAAATCAGGCGAGGAGGGTGTTGGGTCATACTTCAGCGGCGCTGGTTCCAATGGTGATGAACACACCCTAATATAAATTTTTTTTTGACTAGCCTCCGTAACTTATCCTAAGACAACATTCGATGGTAGTACTGATGTTTTCTTTCCAGACACACACAGAAAACAGAACACAGCCCTAAAAAAATCGGTTGTCTGTAAAGTCGGTTTACTGACGATAGTTGAACGTGACAACGTCATAAGAAAATGGTACGCCTCAGAGCGAGGTAACGCCGCATGCGTCATGTTTTTACGTTCTTGCAGCCGTTGTCATGTCAAAAAAACAAGCGTAATAAATAAGATGTGTATACGTCATACGTAATAAATAAGATGTGTATACGAACATAATATTACCTATAACTAGAATCTGATTTGGGAATCAAAATTCGGAAAAATATTATGCTCGATGGTACACGCAGATGCACGCCACATGGCTTTGCCAGTAAAAATAAGGCTCATCACGATGATGTTATGCAGGATGACCAATATTGTTTAACCATTACCCGTTTGAAATAACTAATTGAGTTCAGCCAACAGTGACTGCGGTCTGTGTGACGTGCCATTTCCAGCGAATTTCTGAACGAACGGCGTTTCCCGCCTTCCGCCATGTTGGATTTGGCTTTGACAATTTCGACACATTTTGAACACGTTTAATGTTATTTCAATAAAATTTTAAACCAATTGAATACAAGTTTAGACGATTTTAAATATTGTTTTTATTGTTGTTATAGTTAGTTAAGGGTTAAAGAAAGTTTTTCGACGTATCTTACTTTTTTTTAAGAAGGATTTTTTTCCTGAATTGGCTAAGATAATGGCTTATTGGCCCTAATGCAACATCGGTTTGGTGGTAAGCCAGCTGGTTCACCTATTGATTTTTATATGAGGGTTGCCCCCCGCCAGCCGTGGAGTCTTCAACCACATGACATCCTGGCGTCGAGTTCGTTTCAGTGGCGGGTCTGTGCCGCGTCACCGTCGGATGTAAACCCCAGGCGGACCCCAGGCGAATAGATTTGAGTAAAGATTATTTTTTGGGGCATGTAAGACCACGGGTAAAAGCTAGTGGAAATATGAGTTGCGTTAAAATCAAGTTACGTAGAATGTTACACTGAACACATGAAATTCAATTTATCAAACAATTGAAATTCAACCATAAATTGGTGTTATCGTGCCCATGCTATCGGGTACCAATTTGCAAAATTCGAATTTGAATTTACAATGAATTCAAATTCACAGTAGCTTTAAATTTGAATTTACAGTAAAAATCGAGTTTTATATTGCTGACAATTCATGTCTATATCTAAAGCCTGTGCTTAATACCTAACCACCGTACCATTATTCCTTTTTTTAAGTGAAAGTTTTTGTAGGTTGTAAGTGAGGCTGATCCATCACGCTCGGAAGTGAAAGGCTCGATCGAGTGAAATCGGGACCGCCGAATGTGCCCGAACGAGATACAGTCAGCTGCTCTTCACTGCCGAGTGCTGTGTCGCTGTGTTTACACTTCTATCGGCAGTATCTATAACTGGGTAGGTTTTTTCTAATCGGAATTTCCTTTTGGTCTTTTGGATTTAATTAGATTTTACAGAAACTACTATCCTGCTCAGGACTATAATTATGCCTATCCCAGCAGCTAGATAAGTAATGGGCTCAGGTCTTACAACAGGCTTGTAATATCAATACTATTATTAATTTAGTTTTATACTGCGTTCCTAACTGCATAATTACCACTTGCCCTAAAACTTTTACGGGTTTTTTTTCCAAAAAAAATGGTCCAAAAATGTTGTGCGGGCCGCTAAAATTAGACTTTATTGCCTTAAGACTAACCCCCCGCCTATACCGCGTATTTTTTTTTTGTTTTATCTACCAGTTTATCTACGCTTACCAGGAATCGAACTCGAAACCGCGTCTGTGATTTGCCATTATGTATTGATGATGAGGATCAGCGATCGACAATTTTCGATGTTCGATGCGAGTGGATTGGTCGGCTTGGCCTTCGTTAGCCGATGTCCATGATTGTGAGTCCAAAAGGGAGATGATGATGATGTTTCCTATGATATTGTGTTACGTAACTAGACGCTTCTGAGGTTAACCGGGCTTGTCCTTAACTAAATCACTTTGTTGGCGTTTACGAGACTACATAAAACTTACAAAACTGCCACTGTGATAAGGAAACCGGTCACGTGCTAGTCGGACTACAAATATGGTTTTTTTTTTAATTGGATAAGCAATGGGACAGACTAACTTACTGATGGTAAGTGGTCGCAATCGCCCATGAATATAAACGAGCTCGAGGTCTAGTCGCCTGGACTAGAACCCAAGTCCCCCTCCGTCCTCCTGATGAGATCTGTTCTTCGCCGGGGCCAGCCTGTCGCTGAGGTGATCCTGTTGCCTGCAGATCCAGGACTTTCACAAAGCGGCTGAAGGCGACAGCATAGCTGTCACTTGACGTCGGTGTTATGGGGATGAGAGGTACAAACCTGGTCGTGCAGGCTCAATTTGACTGCAAAGCAGCATGTCACGACCTCTTACTGCTCACAAAAGGAGACCATCGCCGTCCGAGACTCGTCATCACCGGGCATCGCGGTGATGACACTCAGCAGAGACAAGTCCCCTCCGATGACTGAGGTCAGATCGTGACCTTCCAAAATGATCGTGAGAGATCTTCCAAATATTATTATAATAATATAATCATATTTGGAAGTCAAAGTTCATTTTTTCAATACTAGCTGTTGCTTAGACAACGGAACCTAGGTTTACAAAATACCGTTGATATTTTGAAGTGAAACTTCTTTGCGCGCATAAGGGTATTTTTTTTTTAACGGATGAAACGTCACGAAAATGTGCAACGTTTTTGTCCAAGAAAGGGGAGAGAGTGATTGCGACCGATTGAGAGAGAGTAAGAAAGGGCGAACGTAGCATGAAGCACATAGCCATAGAGTGAGAGTAGGGCACAAGCGGGTGAGTAACATTGAGAGAGAGAGAGAGAGTGAGATAGAGCGAACATCGCATCACAAGTCTCGGAAATTTAAAGCTTTAGATTAGTATAAATATAAACGAGATTTAAAAATTAGTTTGCCAAATGAGTTTCACTTCTGACATGTGTACTTTGTACGCACGCACTTTTTTAGTTTACATCTTTGCTAAACTATAATCTTTAGCCAAATTTTACAAAAAATCAATCAATGACTTGGGTGTAAAAGCGTAAATAAACTACTTTTGCGTTAAAAATATTAGTATACATAAGAATTGAACTTACAAAGTAAAGTACTTTGAGCAGCATACTGAGTCTACCAGTTATAAGCTAGACCACTGAGACGAGAAAAAACAAGTTTTTACACTTACCCTGAACCTGTATTTGCCCACCGGCGGCCGGGCGTATGGTACTCCGAGAAAACTGGCGAACTTCCTTCCGTTTGTGGATTCCCTCCAGATACCTTCAAGAACCCCATGCTCCACCCTCACCGTGGGAATACTAGAACACGCTCCCAGGGCTAGGATGGACAGAAACGGTAAGAGATACATGTCGAAACGTGCGCACGCGCCGCCGCTCCGATGGACACTAGTACCATAGATTATACACTTATACTGGTAACTAGTACTTAGTAGATAATTATACTTCAAGTAACATTGTCGCATTCTGTAAATAAAGTTAAAGCACTGATCGATGGGCGAGTTAAAACAAACAAGTCATTTAAATCTAAGTTTATTAACAAAATCAAATTTGAAAATATAAAGATGTAGCAAATTAGACATTATTAAGTATTATCATTACGAACTTCTTTCTTGCAGTTGATACAGGTAAGGTGTTAAAATTCTCGGATCTTCTTTTTTATGTTAGTTGGATGGGCAACCTCGCAAACGTGCCACCTGATGGCAAGTGGTCGACATCACTCATGAACATAAACTACAAACTAAAAACCTGGAACGAGCCCAGGCAACTCATCTATGTGTTGCCTATCCTGAGACAAGATGTTAAGTCTCGGTGCCAGTAATTACACTGCCTGTCTCACCCTTCTCTCCGAAACACAGCCAAGCTGTTTCACGGGAGAAACAAGCCAGATGGTGGTCCCCTTGCAGCCGGGAGCGCGGCACAGCGCGTCCCTTCTACCATCCCCGCTCTGAAGTTGTAAAAATTTTTCAGAATGAGGTATTTTGTAGCGCACAAACAGACGCACGTCTTTGGAAGTAAAGGTTCCGATCATTCTAAGTCGTGAATGATTTGCTATAATAATGATTTTCACTGGTTCACCGCCGCGCTGCTCGAATCGTCGATAGCAAGGTTCTTTGGCGCTGCGTAGAGTTTTCGGATCGCCCTGCATCTTCTACCGCAACTACCACGGGGAGTGTTCTGAAGATTTTTTCGGATAGCAGTAGAACTCCACCACCGGACATCGCGTGAAAATTCCAAATTTCACCGGAAAATGCAAATGCAAATGTTCGGAAATCCACAACAACTCGATTTTACGGCATTTCCTGCTTCGAAGGTACGACGATTATATAGAATCAGCTGCCTACTACGGTGTTTCCGAACCGATACGACTTAGGGATCTACAAGAAAAGAGCATACTCATATATGAAAGGCCGGCAACGCACCTGCTAATCTTCTGGTGTAGCGGGTGTCTGTGGGTGTCGCTTTTCATTTACCATAAGGTGGACCGACAGTCCGTTTGCCCCCTCCTTCTGCCACTAAAATTATATAATATTCTTTCTGACTTTGGTCTGGTTCTCATAACGTGCTCCATTTATGTGCTTTACTGCCACTAGGATTGTGTTCCCCAGTGACATAAAATCAGAAATTAACTATATGAAATAAAAACAATTTAAAGTAAAATCTAAGATTATAGGACCAAATGTAGCTATATTTTTCCACATTTCATCGGCACTATTTAACAACTTGTGAAGTTCACGTAAAATGCACTCCTTAGAAAACCATTTTTACAGATTTTATATTCGTTTATTTTGATGATTTAATTCCCAAAGTTTTGAAGTTTTGGTAGTCCTGTGACCATGGTTGTAAAGTTTCACAAATATCGGGAATGAAAAAAATCTTAGTGAATCGAAAAAATAATACGCAGGAAGTGTTTTCATTTTCTTAATAACCGAGATAAAATCAGTAAATGGTTGTTTTTTTTAATATAATTTTCTATTACCAACAAATCCTACCAGGTGGTTCAAAACGTTCACAATCATTCTCTGCCATTGAACTTGGCTGGCAAAACGCCAGAAGCTTTCGTTTGGTCAAATTATTTTTACATTCACTTAAGTTGGCATATTATAGGTACGCATGATCAAAGGTGGGTAATAAACCTAGTGAAGGCTTCGTACGGAATCCATACTGAGGCATTCCACTCGGTCCTAAAGGAGTGGATGAGATGCTAGAGGAAATCTCTCACCCTGACACAGATTCTCACCAGACTCGGTTCCGTCGATGGGTATCTGTGTCGAAGAGCACAGCAGCTGGAATTGAAGCTCCGCTGCTATTAATGTGGCGCTGCGAATGACTTGGCCCAACACACCTTCGAGGTGTATGGTGACCAAAATGGATTAGAGAGCGCCAAGATATTCTGGTGACGGCAATGGGAGAAAATGACCACTCGCTCCTGAACGTGGCCCGCTCCTTTTTTTAGGAGTGACAGGTCATGCGAGGCATTGGCCTCTCTGCGAATATATAATATCACAGAAGCTGATTTTGTATTTTTTTTTTATATGCATTTCATTAGAAATACACAAGATTTATAGTAATCGATATAGGACGGATAGAGGCTGATGATGATGATGATAGTAATAATAAAAAACTTGATTTTATACAATTTTTTTGTTGTACCATCAATATTGAGACACAAAATCCTCAACAAAGGGTGTTCGGACTTTTTACCCAAATGTCCGGCCTAGCAGGCTGGTCTAGCAGGCTGGTCTATCCGGCTATTGGCTTGGCGACCTGGCAACCCTGGTTGCGGGGAGGGTTGCAGCCGAATATACTTGCGGGAACCAAAACTGTTCAATCATCCCAACACCCATGTCCTCCAACTAACTCGAATGATCGACGCTCTACTTTAAATCTATACTAATATTATTATAAAGCTGAAGAGTTTGTTTGAACGCGCTAATCTCAGGAACTACTGGTCCAATTTGAAAAATTCTTTCAGTGTTAGACAGCTTATTTATCGAGAAAGGCTATAGGCTATATAACATCACGCTGTGACTTATAGGAAATGAGTAACGCGGGCGAAGCTGCCGGCAACAGCTAGTATGTAATAAATATGTAATTGCTTGTAATAACTTATTTTAAAACTATAATCTATTTTTCAGGACCAAAGAACTCCTCGGTGAAAATATTACATAAGAACACTTACAAATGAATAAGCGGGCTTGTAATATAGGCTTAGTATTATTTATTTATATATTTGTATTTATTAAATAATCCTAAAGATAACATGAAAATGTGCCATTTTCAGAGTTACAGTGTAAATTTTATTAAGGTTAATTTATTAAAAGTACTTTGAGTGCATGTGTATGAAACTGCAGTATTTTATGTATACTATTATATAGAAATAAACTATAATTAATTGTAGACACAAAGTAATGTACAGTCAATATGTACAGTAACTTAATAAAAAGTAGGTATATTGAGACAAATATGTTCAGTGGGCGGATAGAGGCTGATGATGATGATATTAGGTTTATAATTCTTCTGTGCGTGTGTTATTTAATACTAGCTATTGCCTGCAGCTTCGCCCGCGTTACTCAACTCCTATAAGTCACAGCCTGATGTTATATTATAGCCTATAGCCTTCCTCGATAAATGGGCTGTCTAACACTGAAAGAATTTTTCAAATCGGACCAGTAGTTCCTGAGATTAGCGCGTTCAAACAAACAAACTAACTCTTCAGCTTTATAATATTATAGTATAGATTGATGTCTGATGTCACTCAACTCCTCCTACGATTCGAGAATGGTTCAGATTCACGATTCGGTGCACTTCCAAATGTTTTGTACAGACGTCAGCCGCTAGTGTTAAAATTGTTATTTTATTGGTGATTTAAATAAAAATCATTTTTATAGTTACCAAACGTGCCTTCTTTATTTCCGCCATCTTATAATAGAAAACAACTTTATTCAGTGTTGCCACTTTATCATAACATCCTCCTTCATAAGTCTTATAAATTAGTTAGATAAGTAAATAATCAAAAAAAAACAAAAAACTTATCCTAAGTTTACACTTCTAAAAATTACTAAACTATCTTGAAATTATTAAAACCAAAACAATTTGAAAAAATAATCAAAACAATTTGAGTATACTAAAAATACAATTTAGAACTAAACTTAACAATCTAAGTTATCATTTTGTAGCTTAAACTTCGTAAGCCCTAAAAACATTTGGAGTAACTAGATTAAACACATTCTAATCATCATATCTCTTAGGTCTATATACTTTGCGACCAACTTTAGTTACATATACAGGACTATCTTCCAGCAAAGTATCATCTGATTGGAGTCCAGCATCCTCATCCACAGATATGGAGGTTTCATCTGATCCAACATTCCCATATGCACCAGCTATGGATGGTTCTTCTGATTCAGCATCCTCAAATTCCCCAACCATGGAGGATTCTTCAGATGACAAGACTATTTCATGATAAAAATTACTCTCCAATAGTTCTACGCTTGACAAAGACTCTTGGCTATCTACTTGTACATTTGACAGGGATTGATCACAATGAATACTTGTATCTTGTATATCACACTCAAAACTCGGTTTAGGAAGACACATTCTGACATACATACATACTCGATAAAGATATTGGTACAGTTAACGATTGATCTTGTTTCAATAAATTTTGGCGCCTTTCACTCAGCAGACCCGTTGTAGCAGTCTTAGGCATTGAATCAACATTTGTAGACTCGACATATAATATGTGACAACGATTTCTACGATATTCTTTCCCATTTTCAGCTTCTACTAAATATGACCTTGGACAATTTTTTAGGACTTCTTTAATTACACCGGGTTCCCAACGACGGTCAGGCATTTTCTTAAACATGACATTATCACCCTGATTTAGTTCAGGCAGATTCTTGGCACCTTTATCATAGTAAAACTTATATTTTTGTTTATGTTTATTAATCCTTTCTTTTTGCATTTCAAATTTTATGACTTTGGGCTTTAGCAACTCTTTTGACATTGGTAAGTTATATCTCAATTTTCTAGACATTAATAATTAAGATGGAGATTTCATGTACTCTTTATCATTACACCTATAATGCAACAAAGCCAGATATTGATCTTTATTTTCATCATTTGCTTTTTGCAATATCTTTTTAACAATTTTAACTGCTGACTCTGCTTGACCATTTGACTGTGGAAAATTGGGACTAGAAGTAACATGATCTATGTCCCATTCTTGACAAAAACATTTAAATTCTTTTGATTCAAATGGTGGTCCATTATCTGTGTACAATCTTAGAAGTATTCCATGACGAGCAAATATTGATTTAAATTGTAATATTACATTTTTTGCTGTAGAATCATTGTTTAGTTGAGCTAATTCAATGTACTTTGAATAGTAATCCACAATGACTAAGTATTTATTATTATTGAATTGCAATAAATCAGCACCTATCTTTTCCCAGGGAAGAGATGGATTTTCTGTCAAGAGTAGTGGTTCCTTTGTATTAGCTGATCTATATTTTAGACAAATTTGACAATTTTCTACCATTAGTTCAATATCTTTGTTCATACATGGCCAGAATATGATATTTCTTGCAAGAATTTTGCTCCTAGATGTACCTGAATGACTAGCATGAATCTGATGTAACATATCCTTACGCATTGACATTGGAATTATTATGCTATTATTTTTGAAGACTATACCATCAATAACATGAATTTCCGAGCGGTAATTCCAATAGGATCTCATAAGTGAGTCCGTTTTAGTTTTATGATCAGGCCACCCCTCACTAAAATATTTCATCAGTACTTGCAAACATGCATCCTTGCGAGTTTCTTCTTTAATTGTTTCTAATTTAGATGCAGATATAGACAGTGCTGTTATCATGTTTGCATGTATGGCTATTTCTTTATCAATAGCATGTTCCTTTGATTCTGATAAAGCAGCTCTAGATAGTGTATCAGGAATGTATAATTTTGTGCCCGGAATATATGTGACTTCTATATCATATAGATGCAGTGCTAACATCATTCTTTGTAATCTGTTAGGAACTTGACTTAATGACTTATTAAATAAGGTGACTAAAGGCTTACGATCACTCTCTACTTTAACTTTGTGTCCATATATGTAGCGATGAAATTTTTGACAGCCAAATAAAATAGCAAACAATTCTTTTTCAATCTGGGCATATCTTTTTTGGACAATCTGTTAGTGTTTTGGAAGCATAAGCTATAGGCTGACCTGACTGCAGTAATACTGCTCCTAAAGCTGACTGTGAAGAATCAACACTCAGTGTCAGTGGCTTTTTATTATCATAGTGACGCAAAACTGGAGCTGATGTTAATGAATTTTTTAAATTTTGAAATGCTTTGTCATGGTTCTCATCCCATAACCATTGTGATTCTTTTTTAAGAAGGTTTCTTAATACTTCTGTTTCTGAAGATATTTTTTTAATATAACTGCCTAGATAGTTTATCACTCCTAAAAATCTTTGTAAACTTTTTTGACTATCAGGTTTGGGCATTTCACAAATAGCTTTTTGAGAAGTTAATAGTTATTGGTAATGAAACAACGACTTCACCATGACACATTTATTGGAAGACTGAGCTACGTACATCATTCTTATAATTCGCACCCCCCGGCGAATAAAGTCGCAAAGCCAGATTACGACTTTTTTAATGTTATTGCATAAACGTATTCTACGAGCCACAATACATCTCTGTAATTTATTTCATATTTTTCGTTGCAGTATTAAAGAAGTTACAAGAAAATATTGCTTAATTCTACGGAAAAAAAATTAAGGACAAAATCAGCAATCTGCCCTTACTGATACATTCTATGTGTACCAAAACAGCAACCTCCATTACGACTTTATTCTGGTGACATGTGTTGGTCGAATTTACAGTAATACTACATTACAAAATATTGAACAGCCCACTCAAACAGTAAAATAATATTATAGCGTTTTGTTCGTAAAATATTATTTCAGTAATAACCTATTAAGGAAGCAAACAATATTTTTATCGAAGCGGACACACAACTACGCATAGACTGCCCTAGGAGGATACCGGTCGCAAGCACCGGAGAATCACTCTCAGACTTCTGGACTCACTCACAGACAGACTGGACCTGTACCTGAGACTGAAAGCCTGGGCAGCCCCCGTATTTTGGAGGGGGCGGGATGACAACAAAATGTGCTCAATACATTAACTGTCCGAGGTAAACGGAGCAATCGGCAGAAGTTCTCTATCACTATGACCGTGGATTTATGTAACATTGGGGGGCTTTATACAAATCTAAACACCGTACACTACTGCCTCCAGACGGCGAAGTCGACCTTGCCCTTTTTGACTGAGACACAGATATCCTATCCAGCAGATAATTCTTATCTCTTCTATACAGGTTACAAATAAGAACACTTTTTGTACCGCGGGCTGGAGTTTGCGCGTACGTCAGAGAAGATGTCTGCTTTCGTCGTCTTGGCAGTCTTGGATATGGAAACCTCTCCATTTTCTGGTTGCGCATAGATAGCGACGACCATCCACACGTCTGCCTATATAGGTCTCACAGCGGTAAATGTAAATGGCTACACAGGAACACGTCCGCAGGAACACAGGAACTGTGGTTCCTGTGAACGCTCCACTTGGCTCGTCAGCCCACTGTCTGGTTCGGATTTCTATGCCAGTTATATGCCCATCATGGCTTCTTTTTGCGGGCTACAATCACGTTTGGCACCATAGGTGATCTGATTGGAATGGGATGCAGAGATGGTGCTGCAAGCCATGGAACTTTTTTTTTTGCTCTGCAGTCAGCAAATCCCAGCCGTGGCTTGATTGATCCTACAAGATGGCTACACGTCATAAGTGGGAAACTTACCGAGCTTGGGTGAGTTGGCAATGCATCGATATCCCAGGGTGTAAATACCAGCGAATTAAAAAATGAGTAAGTATAACTATGCTTCCAGGTCGTTCATAAGAAGTTTTACTAAGGCAAAAGCGGAGTACGTGAGCAGAATTTACAAGCAATTGGTCTAACTTCCTTCGGAAATTCTTGCATTTTGGTCGTTCCTTTGGCGAATGTCTGTTCAAGGGAATGTTTGTAAGCTATTGTTACCATCACTGCACATGAAGGGCCCTCACTCATTGGCCCATACCGCAAAGGATGAGGCTGACCTTCCAACTCTCTTGTTGTTTCCATCTCCACTTCGGATACCCGAGAGAAATACCACCGGCGATCCCTCGGAGAGATACTTTAAACCCGTATGCCAAAAATAATTTTCCGACAGAGCTTAATGCGCAAAGCCTTCTTTTCGTTGGGCATCTGTTAGTGGTACGAACTTGTGCTTCTTAGTTTGAAACCGTCCTTCGCGTTTCTTTCGACACTCTTATTCATTGGGCATCGTTCCACGCTCGTGGAAGACAGCTTTAGCATCTGATCCCTAAGAAAGGGGACCACTCAGACCCGTCCAACTATAGACCAATAGATTTAACTGCCTTGTTCTCAAAGATTATGAAATGCAATGTTAACTGCCAGTTTCGCCAGCAGCGGTATTCAGAGGAGCACTAGCAGATTAGCGATCGGCTAGGCTTTCAACGGAATCGCTCAGCCGGTGATCTTCTAATATTCTTAATACAGCGATGGGTGGAGGCAGTTGAGAGCAAGGGGAAGCGATGGCGGTTAGTTTAGACATAGCGAAAGCCTTTGATTAGGCACGGCGTAAAGCACTTACAACAAATCTACCGTTCTATGGGCTTTTCAAGAAATTATGTAAATGGATCACCAGTTTTTTGGCAGGTATGAACATCAAAGTCGTTGTCTACGGTACATGTGTTTACCTACCTTGTTTTTTCTACATGCACTTCATACGACAGCACCGAAGATACATAGGCCATTCTAATATCTCTCGGGAACAAGTCAACGAGTGTCGGAACAAACTAGTGTCTGAAATCGAGTCTCTGTTAGCCAAAGTCTCAGAATGGGGGTGACTTAAATAATCTAGTCCAATTTAACCCCAAAAAGACATAAGTTTGCGCATTTACCGTTAAAGACACCCTTCGTCGTTACCCTCCCATTTGAAGGCACTTTCCTAATCACCTCAGCCAGTATTGGAATACTTGGAGTCGACATGTAGAGCAATGTGCAATTTCGTGGCCATTTGGAAGGAAAGGCTGAATTTGCCTCTAAGAAACTCGATGTGCTCAGTAGGGCGAAGCAGTATTTAAGTCTTTCCTCTGCCAAAATTATACAAGATCCGGCCACACATGGAATATTGCTCTCATATTGATATTCAGATTGTTCTTCTGAGTGTGTGACCAGCACACTACCATTACAACGTGCTTATTCTTCGGGTGATATTGGTATTCGGTAACGTTAGTTCTCTGGCGAATGTCTGAGGAATCGACCGCCTTAGCGTTTATTGAAGGGGGCCCATGTTCAGCAGCGGTCGGATAAAGGCTGATAATGATGATTATTTACATCGATGTCTCGATTAATTTTGCTTTTCATGTTCGTAGGGTTGCTACAATGGGAAGAATAAATTAGTATTTTACAGCTAATGTTATTTACCAGAATAAGAAGGTAATATGCAAATACAAAAAGTGGTCACTTCAAATGTACCGAGAATAAACCCGTAATGTGATCTTACTGAATCGCGCATGCATGTAAAACACAACTAATAAATCCGCAACACTTTTTAACCGACTTCAAAAAAAAAAGGAGGTTCTCAATTCGTCTGTATGTTTTTTTTTTTTTTTTTTTTTTTTGTATGTATGTGACACGATATCTCCGCCGTTTGTGAATGGATTTCGATGGTTATTTTTTTGTTTGAAAGCTGGTGTTTCCAATTTGGTCCCATATTCATTTTATTAAGATCTGTTTTTATTTACGTTAAGAATTTAATTTCGATATTACGACGAATAAAGTCGTAATATGACATTGCGGTACCGAAAAAAGATAGCGATGTCGGTAATTTATATTTTATTAAATATCTGATATGGTATTATATTTAGAATCATAATCTTTTAATATTGTAGCTACAAAAAATATAACCTTTAAATGTATACCTCAACTACTTATATGCGGCTAATACTTATTAAGTTATTACGAAAAATCAGTTTTTTATTTTTCCTGAACAATTTACTTTTTTGTATTACGACTTTATTCGCCGGGGGGTGTGAATTATTAATCTACCTACATTACACCTCCACTCTTAATATCTACTTATGCTAACTTAATGCTAACATTTAGTTTAATATCAGACTAATTACACTCTACACATTTTATAATTATTTCTAGCCCTACTCATCTATACCATAACGTATAGGAGGTCTCCTATCACGTTTTACCGGCGACGGTGTCAGCGCAGATTGTGGAGACAGACGTGGCGGAATTGGTGGGGGACAAGCTGTGTGTAATGGTGTGTTCGACTCTAACTGGCTTGCCCCACCCCCAGCCTCACAACTATGACCCGCTGACATACTCTTCCGCCCTAATTCTGTCGACCTAATCTCGTCCGTTACCAAAGCCGATGGCTCGACGGCCTCCTCAACTCCGTTGCGCCTGTTCGATGGTGATGATATAGGTATATGCGCATCCGATGTGCGTGACCGCGGACGAATCTGATCTATGTGTCTTTGCATTTGACGTCCATCCCCCGTTTCCAAGAAGTATCGTCGCGTACCGTTCACCGCACGTACGATGGCGGGCACCCATTTATCTCCATGGCCGTAATCGCGCGTCCACACCGACGCCCCCTCACCCAGAGCCCGCGCGCCGCCGTCACCTGCCTGGCGTTGTTGGCAGTGGCGCACGCGTTCCTCACGTGACTCACATTACGCAATAAATCGAGCCGCGATCTAAGCACCCGCCGCTGTAGTATAACATTGCCGGACTTTCAGCGGTAGTACTATGCACACTATTCCTATACGCTAATAAAAATGTTTGTATGGCCGCATCTATGTCGACTGAATCCCTGTAGGCCTTCTTAATGATCTGCTTCCATAGTTTCACCGCGTTTTCCGCTGCGCCATTCGAAGCCGGGTGATAAGCCGGTGATAACGATTGCCGTATACCATTACGCTCTAAGAAATCTCGGAATTCAACGCTCGTAAAGGGTGGTCCTTGATCTGAAACGATTTCCATTGGTAACCCGAAGCGAGCAAAAGTACTTCTTAATATTCGAATAACAGAACTTGCGTTAGTCTTCGCAACTTCGAAAATTTCAATCCATTTCGAACTAGAATCTACCAAAACTAGAAAAGTCTTACCTCGTATCGGCCCCAAAAAATCTAAATGTAATCTACTCCACGGAGTCGTATTATAAGGCCAGGGCTGAGGGGCTGCCCGCGGCGGCGCCGATGCCTCTGTGGCGCACGTTACGCATTGACGACATAGGTGTTCGACGTCCTGATCTATGTTAGGCCACCACACATAACTACGGGCGAGCGACTTTGTCTTCACAATGCCCATGTGACTAATGTGCAGCTGTTTGAGTATACTCGAGCGCAACGCCAACGGAATAACTACTCGATATCCCCACATAATACGCCCGCCATCTAAATAAATTTCGTTACGTCTACAAAAATATGGCTTAAGATCGCCGTCATTATATTCTAGGGGCCAGCCTGATTGTATAAAAGATAATAACTTACATAAGATCGGGTCTTTTAAAGTTTCATGTTTCACTTGACTTTTTGTAACAGGTAAAAATGTTTCAACGAAATTTAAATATGTCATTTCTTCCGCGGACTCAGCATCCTTTATGGGAAGCGGTAACCTAGATAAAGAATCAGCACAATTCGATGCTGATGGTACATATTCAATTTTGTAATTATAGCCTGATAGTAAGATAGCCCAACGTTGTAGTCGTGACGCTGCCATTACTGGTATACCTACTTTTTCCCCAAAAATAAAAGGCCGTACAAGTATTGGTGATATTTTCTAATTCCAAATATTATTGCCAACGCCTCTCGTTCGATTTGAGAGTACGAACGCTCCGCAGTACAAAGCGAACGCGATGCGAAAGCGATCGGTCGCTCCCCTGTCGCCGTCATGTGCGATATCACGGCGCCTACCCCGACGGCGCTGGCATCCACCGTCAGCACCAGCGGCAGTGTCAAGGAGTAGTGCACCAATACCTCACTTGACACCAATAGTTCTTTTACTTTAGTAAAAGCAAAATCACAAGCGCTATTCCACTGAAATTTAACATCCTTTCGTAACAATTCGTATAGCGGCGACAAAATTGTACTAGCATTTTTTATGAATTTACCATAATAATTAGCTAAACCTAGAAAAGCCCTTACTTCCGATACATTTGTAGGCGGTGGGATCGCTATCGCTTTAACTTTTTCCGGACCATGTACACCCTGTCTATCAATAACGTGACCGAGGTAATGTATAGATTCTACAAAATTTGAACACTTTTCTTTTTTTACTTTAAGTCCATGGGCTTGCAATCTTTCGAATACCTTATTTAAGTTACTTAAATGTTCCTCATTGTCCCGGGCTGTTATCACCACGTCATCTAAGAATACTCCCACATAAGGCAAATCTGAAAATAGTTGTTCGAGACGTCTTTGAAAAATTCCAGGACTAGCGCCAGCCCGTAAACTAATCGATTGTACAGAAATAGACCTTTATGCGTGTTAATAACGGTGTATTTCCGCAATTCGTCCAGTTCAAATTGTGCGTACGCCTGTGACAAATCAATTTTACTAAAACGTTGACCGCCATCTAAACGAGCTAATAAATCGTCAACTTTCGGTAATGGATATCGGTCCGCTTCCAACACCTTGTTTAAAATTAACTTATAGTCTGCACATATCCTAATATCACCATCTTTCTTAACTACGGGGACGATAGGCGTAGCCCAGTCAGAACGTTCAACAGGAGTGAGAATGCCGTCGCTTACCATTTGATCCAGCGCGCGCTCCACGGGCGCGCGCAGCGCGTAGGCAAGAGGCCGCGCGCGCAAGAACACCGGGTGCGCCCCCTCGCGCACGTGTATGCTCACCGTGCCGCCGGTAAACCGCCCCAAGCCATCCGAGAACACATTACAGAATCTGGAACTAAATTCATTTAAATTAAATACAACATCCGGTTCCAGACGATGCACAACACTAGTTTCCTCGAAAGACACATTTATACCTAATTTTTAGCTAAATTTATAGCTGTGCTAACCACTGTCGGCCCAGTAACACCGACTTCCCATTCTCGATGACATATAAATCTAAATTTTCTTGTCTCTTTTTATATTTAACTAAAGGTGTTATCACTCCCAAGGGCCGTACAAGTTCTCCGGTATAGTATCTAAGTACAATTTTACATGGTTTTAATTCCAAGTCTCTAAAATGTTTTTTATAAATTTCATAACTAATGCAAGACACTGCGCTTCCCGTGTCGCATTCCATGTACAGTAACCGGTTATGTACAGTTATTGATATCATAATAGGTTTATACTGATTGTTCCACACACTATTCATGTTTATAATTACCTCGTCACTATCTTCCCGAGTCACCCAATATTCGTTACTGTCGACAGGCGCCGTCGACGAATGCATGCTATGGTGCTCCCTCAAGTTAGGACACACACGCCGTAAGTGGCCTTTTTGGTTACATACTCGACACACATATTTCGAGAACGAACACGTAGTGGCGCTGTGCGGTCCCCCGCACGCGAGACATGATTGCAGTCGGCGCTCCGCAGCCGGTCCGGCCTCCGCCCGCGCCGGCCCGCGCTCCCAGCGCCGTACACGCGGTGGTTGTCCCAGCTGTGGGCGCTGTGTTCACGGCCCATCCCGGCTGCCACTCCCGCTGACATTCTTCCCTTTGTGTTCAGTACTACGAGTGCTGGACCCTACTCGTTCCACCGCATGACACGCGACGCTGCCAGTGTCCGCCGTCGTCGTGCCCGCTCGTCCCGTGATACTCGCCGCATTTTTCTCCGCTGCCTCCAAACTAGTCGCTAGTCTATACGCCTTTTTATAAACGATATCGTCTTCGGCGAATAATCTTTGACGAATTGATTCGCTGTGTAAGCCACACACAAACTGATCTCTCAAATTTTCCTCTAAGGTCCCGCTAAAATCACAAGTGGTCGACATTTTTTTTAGCACCGCCATGTAATCCGCGACCGTTTCATTACCATCTTGCATGCGACATCGAAATTTATAACGCTCTGCGAGTGTACTTGGTTTGGGTTGCAAATGTCTTTCTACAATGGTCGTTAACTCTGAAAACCCCATAGATCGAGGTTTTTTTGGTGTACACAGGTTTACTAATAGTTCATAACATTCCGCCCCAACGACCGTTATTAATGTCGGTACATACATATCTTTTTCTATCTTATCCACGATAAAATATTGTTCCAAGCGTTCGATATATAAGCGCCAGTTATCCGATCTTATGTCGAATTCACCAATTTTACCAATAGACATATTGATATTTTGCACTACACACGCGTATAAATATGTCCAACTCGTCACCACTGAGAAGTTAATAGTTATTGGTAATGAAACAACGACTTCACCATGACACATTTATTGGAAGACTGAGCTACGTACATCATTCTTATAATTATTAATCTACCTACATTACACTTTTATTTTATCATAGTCTGGTGACATTCCTTCAGCACTAAATACATGACCTAAAATTTTTATTTTTGTTTTTCCGATAATACATTTGTCTTTGTTAAAATTTAAATTAATAGATTCTGCTCTTTCTAATACTTTTTTCAATGTTTCGTAATGGGATTTCTCATCTGATCCATAAATGAGCAAGTCATCGACATAAATTATTAAATTTGGTATATCAGAGAACGATTCTACAAGTATTTTGCTAAAAATTTCAGTGGAACAATTTAGACCATATGGTAGACGCAAATACTTATATCTTCCATAAGGAGTGTTAAATGTACATAAATCAGAGCTGCCAGAGTCTAATGGAATCATCCAAAATCCTGAATAGGCATCCAAATGTGAATATATTTTGGCTCCATTTAGTCTACATCTTACATCTTCTAGCGAAGGTAACGGATAATGAGACCTTTGGATGGCCTTATTCAGGTTTCTAGGATCCAAACAAATCCTTAACTGTTTATTAGATTTTTCAACAATAACAATTGAGCTAACCCAACTAGTTGGTTTGGAGACTGGTTCAATCACTCCTAGTCCTGTCATCCGATCCAATTCATCCTTCAGTCTTGCTTGAAGTACATATGGTACTTTGCGCTGTGCATCTATCTTTGGTTGAGCATCAGATCTCACAGTCAGGTGACACTTGCCCGGCAGACACCCAAGGCCCTGAAAAACATTTTGATGTTCATTTAATAAATCTTGTAAGACTGACTTTTGTTTGTCACTATTATTTATTGTATAAATTCTTTTAACAATACCTAATTCATTACATGTGTATATACCTAAAACTGGTCGACATGGTATGTTAACTACAATAAATTGAATCTCATACTGTTGATTATCTTTATGACATTTCAAAGTACAGCAACCTTTGACTGGTATTTTATTACCTCCATATGCTACTAAATTAGCTGAACAACTTTTAAGATCTTTATCGCATAAATTTAATTTATGAAATAAATCATAAGACAAACAATTAGCTCTAGCACCAGTGTCTATTAAGAATGACACATTTTGTTCACTAATTATAAAATCTATGAGCCAATCTTTCATATCTATGTGATTAATGAAACACTCTGCAGTATATAAGACACCCAAAAACAAATCATTATTGGACATTGAAATGAGGTTACCCGTATCTTCACTCTTGACTGCTTCCACTGTATTTATTTGTGTTTTACACACTTGTGCAAAATGTCCCATTTTTTTGCATTTGTGACACTGCTTTCTTTTTGCTGGATATGCAAACTTATGTACTTGCCCGCAGCGTGTACATTTTTGTGTTTTAAACTTTGAAGACTTTTGAATTGCTGCAATTTCCACATCCTCACCTTCCAAATATGAAGTGTTATTGTACGATATCTCCATTGATTTGTATATAGTAATCAATCTATCAAGTTCTATATCATTTTCCACTAGAAGTCTTTGTCTTATTTGAGTATATTTTTTACTTAAATTAAATATAAATATGTCTCTTATCAGTGAGTCTTTTAGTTCCTTAAATTCACAACTAGCAGCTAACTTCTTTAACTTGGTCAAAAATATATCCAAGGAATCATCTCCTTGCTGTAGACTAAAAAATGTATGTCTTTCAATAGCCAAATTTTTCTTTGGTATAAAAAACTTGTCAAACGCTGCTAGGATCGATTCATAAGTCTGTGTTTCGTCTTCAGAGAAGGCGTTATAGATATCCAAGCATTGCTCACCCATGAAGTGCAGTAATATAGCAATTTTTCTGTCTTTGCTTTCTTTGTCATACTTCATAGCAATTGAAAAGTTATCAAAAATCTGTTTCCACTTCGCCCATGTCGCTACGGCGTCCGAGTTATTAATATCAATTGGCCTAATAATTAATATTAATTTGACCTTCCATGGTGCCCATTTCACTTTACTGTTAGTAAGTAGTCTTGACTAGCACGTGGCACGTGCTAAGCCAGCATGCAATACCTTTGTATCACGACTATACACGACGATTTTAATGCACACACTATTAATTATTCACTTTTTAAAGACTTTACCGCTGCCACCATGTTATTTTATTGGTGATTTAAATAAAAATCATTTTTATAGTTACCAAACGTGCCTTCTTTATTTCCGCCATCTTATAATAGAAAACAACTTTATTCAGCCACTTTATCCTAACAAAAATATATTTACCATCCAAGTTTGCTAACCACTACACCAACAGTCTAGTCATTATACCTCGGCGATAGCCTTCGGGAGCTGTTCGACCGCTGCCTGCGGTCCGGAGAGTTCCCGAGGGCCTGAAAGGAGGGTCGGCTCTGCCTGCTACCAAAGGCAGGGCTGACCCCGGACTCGGCTTCGGCGGTGCGACCGGTGGTGTTGCTGAGCGAAGCTGGGAAGGCCTTGGAGAAAATTGTGGCCTCCCGGCTCGTTCAGCACCTGGAGGAGGGCCCGGGACCGGGATTCTCAGAGTCCCAATTTGGGTTCCGGGCACGCCGGTCGACCGTCGACGCCCTCAAACGCCTTCGGGGGGTGACGGTTGAAGCGGAACACAGACGGGAGGTGGTGGTCGCGGTGTCCTTGGACATCGCGAACGCCTTCAACAGCCTCCCCCACAGTGTGATACGGGAGGCACTGAATTTCTTCGGAGTGCCCCCGTACCTAAGGAGGCTGTTGGAGGCGTACCTCACCGAGAGGAGGGTAGCCTGCGAGAACCGGTGTGGGTCCGTAGAGTGGTGGCGAGTCGGGTGCGGTGTTCCACAGGGGTCGGTTCTTGGTCCGATCCTGTGGGACATCGGCTACGACTGGGTCCTGCGAGGATGACACCCTCGTGTATGCCCGGGGACGAGGCTATAAGGAGGCGGCGCGGCTGGCCGAGGTCGGGATCGACCTCGTGATCAGCCGCATCGAGAGGTTAGGGCTTCGGGTCAGACCTGAGAAGACCGAAGCCCTTCTCTTCCGCGGGACCGGACGGAAAGGACCCCCACCGGGAGCTGTCCTTCAGGTCGGAGGGGTGAGGGTCAGGATGAGCCCCCATATCAAATATCTGGGGCTCAACCTTGACGGAGGGTGGACCTTCGGCCCACATTTCTCCATGTTGGGATCGAAGGTCGTGAAGGCGGCAAGTGCACTGGGCAGACTCCTCCCGAACCTCGGAGGACCCAGCGCTGCCTGCAGGCAGCTATACTCCGGAGTCTGCCGTAGTATGGCGACGTACGGTGCACCCATCTGGGCGGATCACCTTACCGGGAGGAATAAGGCCCGGCTGCGGTCGGCGCAGCGGGTCATCGCGGTAAGAGTGATCCGGGGGTACCGTACGGTTTCGTGGGCAGCAGCCACTGCCCTAGCCGGTGACCCGGAGGCTCTTGCCGAGATGCACTCCTATGTCTTGGATAGGAGGTCTCTTGGCGAGAGCCTTACGCTAGACGGGATACTTTGGGTTCGCCGACTAGGGCAAGAGGCGTTAATGCGGAGGTGGGGGGAGGACCTGGTGCATCAGCCGTATGGCAAAAACCTGACGGTTACTCTGCGTCCGGTCCTTGAGCGGTGGATGCGCCGTAAGCGCAAACCCCTCCCCCCGCAGGCGACGAACGGGGGTGCGTAGGAGGCACTACTTAATGCGCCTCCAGTATCGCCTCTGTGTTCGTGTCGGGCTCAGGATGGGAACCTGGGCCTAGTATGATACGACGTCACGGGGACTGCTTAGTAGCGGCCGGGTAGTCCCCCCCTTACGAGGAGTAGTCTGGCCTTCGCTGGGGCTAGCCTTACGCTGAGGTGATCCTGTCTGTTGCCTGCATATTCAGGACCCTCAAAAAGCGGCTGAAGGCGCTCGCAGTGGTTTTAGTTAGGGTGGGCACGCCCAGGTGCGAGTCCCACATTGGGTCAGGATCTACCCGAAGATCCTGGCTGCATCCATAAGGATTTCCTTGCGAAAAAAAAAAAAAAGGCTAGTCATTATAGTCAATACCTAGCACATATTTTATTAAAAAGGCATTAATTAAAACATAAAAACAACACGGGTCCGGGAAATGTGATGAATCATCTATAATAATACTAAAATACGTAATAATAAAAAAAAAACATCTAAAGTGAAAGATGAAATCACGACAGCATCACGCCCTTTGCCGTCACGACATGCGAGTCGATTTAACAGTCAAGGCACTTCAATAGATGTTTCACATAAATATTTATTTACTATCTAAACATATCACGAGGGTCTCCTCCTCCCCACCATGGTTCAGGCCTTGTCGTGGCGGTGGGGTTCAGTAACCTAGGGTGAGCCGCTGCACCTTGGGCGATGCTAATTGGGCCAAGGGGGCTCTTTGTACCACTCTTATAAGAAGTGGGTACATAAGTGCAGGGGGCAAGGGGTGAGGATGGGAACCTCACCCCATTGTACTGTCCCGACGTTGGGAGGGGTTGTTCTGTGGTGCGGGACATCCCCTCTGTGGAGGTGGCGTCGGTCCCTTGCAGGACTGACTAGCCGTTGAGGTGCCCTGTTTGTTTACTAGATCTGGGGCACCTCAACAAAAGCGACATTGATAGCACTCGCCGGGTTTCAGTGGGTAGAGCTGCGTCCACTTACCAGCTGTCGGGCGCAGCGAGTCCCACATAACCGCGTGGGGAGACCCACTCCCCCGCGGGATGCCTCAGAGCATTTCCCGGCGTTAAAGGAAAAAAAAGGGTCTCCTCCTAGACCACAATGTTATAGTTGGCTCGTTCAAACAATTTGCAGCTCGGACTATAGCCGTAGTTTTTCAATTTCCGACTGGAGATAGAGTTTTTTAATATCTGCAACGCTATCATTTAGGGTTCAGAAACGTAATGTACAACTATCTATCCCAAAGTGACATACAACATTGTTATTACATGTTTTTATTATGTGTTTGTATGACATAGTATATTTTTACCATCATTTGTGTAACATCTATAAGCCCCTTCTTGGCAGTAAAATCAAGACGAATGCCGCGTCGGTAAACGGTACTACGCACTCATATCTTGCCTTTTCCCTATACCCCCCAATGTGCCACTGGAAACTCACAAATCGCACGAAACGCGACAGCGTAGTTGTCACTTGACGCCGGTATTATGTGAGCGAGAGTTACCACCCCGGTCGTGCCGGCCCAATTCGGCTGCTTAGCAGCATGGCACTACCTCTTATGCATTTATAATATTAAGTAGGATTAAAAGTGTAGAATATATATTATTTTTGCCTGTAAATATAGGACTGGTCCGCAAGTTTGCCGTAGCTCAACGTGCTATGGAGCGTGCTATGCTGGATGTTTCTTTGACAGATAGGATTCGGAAGGAAGACATCCGTCAGAGAACTAAGGTAACCGATATCACGCAAAGAATCTGCTTGTTGAAGTGGCAGTGGGCTAGTCACACACTCAGAAGAACGGATGGCCGATGGGGCAATAAGGTTCTAGAGTGGAGGCCACGTTTAGGTAGACGAAGTGTTGGTCGGCCATTGACCAGGTGGGAAGACGATCTCCGTGCGGTGGCCGGTCCGTGTTGGATGCGAGTGGCGAGGGAGCGGTCGTCTTGGCGTTCATTGAGGGAGGCCTATGTTCAGCAGTGGACGGATAGAGGCTGATGATGATGATGATGATGATGAATATATATTATAGATAAACCAACAGATTTTTTATTGTTTTACGTAAATGCCCCTTCCACTGACTAATCTCAATCGCGTATAAATAATGTACAAATTAGTGCTAGTTCGTAACTCGCTCATCGTCGGTCAGTCAGTCAACATGATGCTTGTGTACGTGTCCATCTCCGTCGGCGCTCTGGTGGTCGGGGTCAGCGGGAGGGCTGCAGACATCAGACCGTCGGACCGGCCGGTCGTTACGATGGAACATGCCCGCGAGGTGCGAACGATCACCTGGCACGAACCGCCGGTGCAGCAGAACCATATAACGACTGGACCTGCCAGAGAGTTGCATAGAATCAAACGTAACGGTATTGGGGGTGTTGGGTGTGCTGCCCATGAGAGGAAAATAGGTGGCATAATATGTTTTCGATACCTAGTAAGTCTAATGTTTTGTTTATCTATATATTATGTAAATTAAATCGAGTAGCTGTAACTATGTAAGGAGATAATGCTCTATTGTTGATTTGAAACAAGCTAAAACTAGTTGGTCGGCCACTAACCAGGTGGGAAGACGATCTCCGTACAGTGGCCGGTCCGTGTAGGATGCGAGGACCGAGGGATCGGTCATCTTGGCGTTCTTTGATGGAGGCCTATGCTCAGCAGTGTTAGTTGTTAGTCAGAGTTATTTTGATAAAAATTGGAAATCAAATAGTAAAATTATTACCTTGATTAACACACGAACACGATACTTTTCGCCAATTGCTATAGTTAACGCATCGTTCGCGTGAAAAACATTAAAAACGTACATATTTATAACTGTACATAAATATACATGAGCGAACCAAAACTGTTCAATTATCCCAACACCCATGTCCTCCAACTGGCTCGGATGATCGACGCTCTACTGTAAATATGTAATAAATATGTAATTGCTTGTAATAACTTACTTTTTTATGTTTTTTTATGTTAGTTGGTTAGGCAAAAAAAAAAAACTTTAAAACTATATTCTGTTTTTCAGGATCAAAGAAATCCTCGGTGAAAAATTTACAAAAGAAGACTTAGGTTATACAAATGAATAAACGGGTTGTGATATAGACTTAGTATTATTTATTTATTTAATTATTTGTGTTTATTATATAATCCTTAAGATAACATGAAAATGTGCCATGTTTAGAGTTACGGTGTAAATGTTATTAACGTTAATTTATTAAAAGTACTTTGAGTGAATCTGTATCAAACACAGTTTTTATGTATCGAGTGCCATGAGAATCTATATCTATATCTATATCTATACATATTATAAATCTGTAGAGGAGTCGTTTCTGTACATTGAAAATATTTTTAAAAAAATTAGCTAGGGTGTTAAAGGATGACCAACAGAATATATTTCCAGCATTTTTTAAATTTTTGTCTGTTTGTTTGTTTATCTGTTTGTCTGTTTAGTTAACCACGCATCACGTAAAAACTACAAAACCAATATAAATCACTTTTATACATAAAAATTGTGCGTAGCTTAGAGTAACATTTAGTTTTTGTTCCATCGCAATCGCTTTACTCTATCAAAAGATATATTATGTATTTGAAATGTAGTTCAATACAATACTTAACAAATAGGATCAGATCAACGCCATCTATTGACAACTTATAGTACCGACTTATTGACAAAAATGTAGTTCAATACAATACTTAGGGTGGGTTGCACCATCTTACTTTAACAATTACAGATCCGTCAAAATACCGGTTAGTGTAAAAATGCGTTGCACCATTTGACTATGGTCAAAATACGTCATAATTTAACACTAACCTTAACCGCTCACAATCGGCCGGTTAAAGTTATTGTTAACGTCAGATATGTCAAATTTAAGTTTTTTATTCTTTTATTATATTACAAATTAAAATACAAAATATTTTTCATTGTATTAAAATTTAAATATTTGTTAAATATCAAGTATGTAAATTATATATTGTTAATATAATTGTTTTGATTTGGACTAAAAGATTATTAAATGATAATATAATATTACTGATAGTAAAATATATATTATTCGTCTCGGCGTTCATTAAAGGAGTTCACCAGTGGACGGACAAAGACTTATGATGATGATGATATATTATTAGAAATATAAATTATTTATTAAGTTCATAATTTAAAATATATAAGATAATTTTATTATTTTAACATTTTGAAAATATAGGCATATTATATATTTTTTATTGTGTAATAAATAACACGCAGTTACCTTAGTTATATTTGGTTGGAATATTTGCAAAATAATATGTTTCATTATTTACTCAATCTCGGAAATTTCAGAATAACTACGACATAATTTAATTTGAAGGTAGCGCCCAGTAAGTTTTAAACGTCAAACCATTTTTTTACGTATGTATTACCATGTTTTAAAATATTTCCCTTAAGGAATTAGGATCAAATTAGGCATCATTAGACATGCAACCCTGGTAACTTTAACAATCAGATTTTTTATGCCGGTGCAACCCAATTGTCTAAACCGTAAAAGTCAACGTTATTGTTATTGTCAAATTTAACTTTGACTATTACTTTAACCAACAATATCGTGCAACCGGACCTTAACAAATAGGATCAGATCAACGCCATCTATTGACAACTTATAGTACCGACTTATTGACAATTTTTTTTTTTTTTTTGTTTTTTTTTATAGAATAATTAAATAATAAATAATTTTATGAATAATATAGTTCAATACAATACTTAACAAATATGATCAAATCAACGCCATCTATTGACAACTTATAGTACCGACATGTTTAAGCATGTATCTGATCCTATTTGTTACGTTTAATGAATTTGTTGAGTTATTATAATATTTTGTTAAAATTTTAATACGTTGGAAAGGAATAGTAATTACTTTCTTTAATACTTTAGAAAAACATCGTTTTCAATGAATATAGTTTAATGTGTCACTTAATATAAAAAAAAAAAGATATTTTAGTTTAATGTGTCACTTAATATAAAAAAAGATAATCGTTCGGACATAGTTATCTATGTCCGAACGATTACAGATCAACTCTCAATAGATGGCGTTGTGCATATGACGTCATTTTCTGAATCGCGGTATTAAGATTCTCAGCCAAAGAATCACCCTAACTCGTATTTGAAATAACAGTTGAGTTGTTGGGTGTCTTAAGTTTTTAAAATTCGTTCGTTCGTGTCGTTTAAAGGTCTTTCTTGGTTTTTAGTCTGTTTGTCGTTTGATAATTGGTTCTTTAATCTTTCAATATTTTCTAGAATAAGAATATGCCTTCCAAAAAAAAAAATCAAACCTATCGCAAAGTAGCCGAAATGCTTAAAGGTTGAGATTAAGTAGGTCTCAAGAATCGGAGGAAGATCGTGAAGTGAGGCTAAATGCAATCCGAGCGAACCACATCAGAACTCTTGCATCGGAAACGCCTACTCAGCGTGCGTCTAGGCTTTGCATGCAGCGTGCACTTACAGTAGCTTCTCGCTCCCAAGAGAGTATCGACGAACGTGAAGCGCGGTTATCGGCTGACAGAGAGCGCCACGCCCTCTCACGCGAGTCTGAGACTTTTACCGAAAGGGAGACGCGTTTAAGTTCGGAAAGAATCCAGACCGCAACTTTGCGCTCCCAAGAGAGTATCGAGGAACGCGAAGCGCGGTTATCAGCTGAACGAGAGCGTCACGTCCTCTCACGCGAGTCTGAGACTTTTACCGAAAGGGAGTCGCATTTAAGTTCGCAAAGAATCCTGACCGTAACTTTGCGCTCCCAAGAGAGTATCGAAGAACGCGAAGCGCGATTGTCAGCTGACCGCGAGCGCCACGCCCTCTCACACGAGTCTGAGACTCTTACCGAAAGGGAGTCGCGTTTAAGTTCGCAAAGAATCCTGACCGCAACTTTGCGCTCCCAAGAGAGTATCGAGGAACGCGAAGCGCGGTTGTCAGCTGACTGAGAGCGTCACGCCCTCTCACGCGAGTCCGAATCTCTTTCAGAGAGAGAACGGCGACTAACAACAGCCAGAGATAATTATGTAAGCGCCCGGATGAACGATGCGTAACGTACGTTATTTAATATCCGAAAGGGAAAGAATAGACGATCTGCGACAGCAGAAAGCAGAAACAGGAGAACAGCGACAATCTTGCCTGGGAGCTGACCGGGCTCGATACCACATGAACAGAATTATAACTGGCGAGGCTGATGATGAGTCCTTAGAATATAATGTTGTTGCGAACATTATTCTGCCTTGGGAAAATAAGGAAAAATCAGGATTTACATATTCAACAAGAATTGACTACGCCTTCTACGCCTTTGTGGGTGGTATGACAGTTGCAATTGCAATTGCAAGAGCATCACAAAAATTGCAAATTTTTGTGATGCTCTGAAATGGAGGAAAGAGGCAAATGGAATGTGCTGTTCAAATGGAAAAGTTGTTGTTCCAAATTTTCAAGATCCCCAAACATTATTAAAACTCTTTTAAATGGCGATCACCCCCAGTCTAAACACTTTTTAGATAATATCCGTGCCTATAACAGCGCATTTCAAATGACATCCTTTGGGGCAAAACAAATAACGGACGGTCCGTTCATGCCAACCTTCACCGCCTTATTCCAAAACGAAGACTAAATATAGTACCGAGTTTAATACCAATTAAACCATGGTCTAATATAAATGTTATTACAAAAACTAGTTTAACGCTAGTACCAGGACTATCTATGGTACTAAAGTTAGACCACCGTGACCCCTAGTTTAACTTCGGTACTAACCTCAAAACTTTAAATTATCAGATGTCTTATGCGTTGAATTTGCGTTTTTTCGTATTAATTGTATTGAAAGGTAATTAAATGAACTCGATGTAGACAAAATTATGGAATTGGACTAACATTTAAAATAATTATTCTGACATCCTTATATAATTTAACATTCTATTTCTGTAATTTTGTTGTATTGTATTTTGTCATTGATATACATACCTATTTTATATCATATGTAATAATTCTAATTAACTCTGATATTTTTCATGTATGTTTGGATTAAATAAACACTAACCTTTTCTTGAGAAGTCCAATTATCATCCCTTTTTTCTTTTGTTGATACATTTTACAACATAAGTAATGTTCGTGGCACACAAATTCACAACAAAAAATATTATACTATTCTTATGAACAACATACCGTCTATTTAGAATCAAAGAACAATAATGGCTGTATTGTAACTATTGGTAACTCGACTTACATTGCAATAACTAAACATTAAACAATAAACATTTCGATGACATTAGAACTACGCGCGCTTTGTATTTCATTCCCTTATACGCTAGCTATATGAACAACTTAACAGCGAAATATTACAATATTTGTGTGTAATAAACAAAAATTTAAATCACACTACCTCAAAGTACAAAGTAGTAAAGATTTCAGATATTTTATATAACACAATAAATTTTATTATCAAAATATTGATGTATTTTCCACATTATATTTAATTATAAATTAGCGAGCTTTGCATATAAAGGAACGGTGTACCGAACTAATCAAATATTGAACGAACAAAATGAATGATATGTTGCTCAATAATCTGTGGATACAATTAAACCAGGGACGATCTTTGGTACTACCTAGACCTCGGTTGGTCCTCGATTTGTAATAAGAATGAATTTTAGTCCATGGACCAACGTTAATACCGTAACAAACCTGGACTTTTCAGTCTTGGTTTAATCCTGGTACTAGATAAGTTTTTTGTAATAAGGCGGTCAAAGTGCAAGGTCAAGTTTACCATCTCATCGGATCTTTATTGCCAGATAATGAGCCTAGATTTCTTCAAATTTATTTTGTGTCCGATTACACTGAACAGCATAATATTAGTAATCGCCATTTCCCCCAGCTTAATGGTGCGCTTATATCAGAACTACAAAACATGCTGCATCAAGTAAATCAATACGTGGGGAATTTTAAAGCTGCGTTAGATTCCATTCCAGAAGGCAGCAATGATTACAAAATAATCATCAGCGCAGATAGACGTCCTGTTGGTGAACACCGCGGGAGGCACAACGTACCAATGGCAGATGAAGTCGCAGTTGTTTTAGTCGATCAGGAATGTGAGAGGCGTGACATTGTGTTACGCACTCGCGACGATCGCCTGCAACGCATTTTTGAGACTCACCGAGCTTACGATGCCTTGCAATATCGATTAATATATTGTCCTGGTGAAGATGGGTACAATTTTGGATTGTACCAAGTAACTTTAATAAAAAAATATCGGCTCTGCAATATTATTCATACCTTTTGCAAATAAGGCGTAACTCTGTTTTGTTTATTTGCAACGTTTTCGTGGTTTGTTCAGACAATTTATTGTGGACATGTATGCAAAAATAGAAACTGAACGTTTAGTGTACATTACAAGAATACGTGCATTTGCGGGACGCAATGCAATCAGATAATAATATCGAAAATTTGGGGCGGTTAGTCATCTTGCCTTCCAGTTTTACAGGCGGTCCGCGATATATGCACGAAAGAACGCAAGATGCCTTTTGCTACGTCCGTAAGTATGGCCGGCCGGACCTATTCATAACGTTCACAACAAATCCAAAGTGGACCGAAATTTGTCAGGAACTTCTCCCAGGACAGGCGTCATATGATAGACATGACATCATTGCGAGAGTATTTCATTTAAAACTTAAATATATGATTGATCTTCTTACAAAAGATAAAGTTTTCGGCTCAGCTCTTTGTTTCATGTATAGTGTTGAGTGGCAAAAGCGTGGCTTACCTCACGCCCACATCCTCCTGTGGCTGGCAGAAAAAATCAGACCCGAAGCTATTGACAGTGTCATAAGTGCCGAGTTTCCAGACCATGATGCAGATCCAATTTTGCATGACATCATTAAAACACACATGGTTCACGGACCATGTGGCGGTTTAAATAGAGTATCACCATGCATGCAAGATGGTCGGTGCTCAAAAAGATACCCTAGGGCACGTACAGAACAAACTATATCGGGAGAAAATGGGTATCCACTATACCGGCGTCGATCACCTTCTCAAGGTGGTTTTACGGCTTCCATCAGGTTCCGTGGGCAAGAAATTATATTGGACAATAGATGGGTGGTGATTCACCAGTTTTATCTAAAGCATTTCAAGCTCACATTATTGTTGAAATATGTAATAGCGTTAAGTCTATAAAATATGTATGTAAATATATCAATAAAGGTAGTGATCAAGCCATGATAGCGCTGAGAAATCATAATGAATATGACGAAGTCACAAGATACCAGTCTGGCCAGTACATAAGCTCCTCTGATGCAGCTTGGCGTATTTTAAGTTTCCCGATACATGAAAGGCATCCGCCGGTCATTCACCTGGACGTGCACCTTGAAGGCGGGCAGCGAGTGTACTTTCAGTCTGAAAATGTGGTAGAAAGGTTGGCCAACCCGAGACAAACCACCTTGCTTGCATTCTTTCGTCTTTGAAAAAGTGATCATTTCGCGAAGTCTCTTTTGTATAATGAAGTGCCATGTTATTATACTTACAACAAGCAGCAAGGTATTTTTGTTCGTAGGAGACGTGGAACTGCTGTAGATGGTGAGCCTGGTATTTTTAAAGAGCACGTGATTGGACGGGTGTACACGGTACACTCGAATAATCCCGAGTGCTATTATTTACGCCTTCTTCTTCATAAAGTACGAGGTCCTACATCTTTTGCAGAACTCCGTAAATTGGACGATATTGAACATCCCACCTACAAGGCCGCTTGCCGCGCACGCCATTTATTAGATGGAGATCAGCATTGGCATGCTGCTCTAGCTGAGGCATGTATTAGCGACAGTCCACATCGCTTGCGACATTTGTTTGCCATCTTATTGACCTTTTGTGGATTATCAGATGCTAGACTGTTGTGGCAAAAATACCATGACAAGTTTGCTGAGGATTTTTTGAGACAAGTTCAACTAAGTACTGATGGAGAAATTCCTCATCAGGTACGTGAAATTTGTCACAACAGGTCCTTATTAGCTATTCATGAAATTGTTATAAGTATAGGAGGAAACTCGGTCAGTCAATATGGTTTACCAACACCGAGAGTCGATGGGGAAAGTATAAACAGGGAGTACGCTTCAGAAATTAGTTACGATCCCGTGGAACTCGCAGAAATTTTACAAAGTGGCTTCGCAAATTTGACAGAAGAACAGCGCCAGACGTATGATAGAGTATGCTGCAGTGTAGATAACGCATCGGGTGAAATCCTGTTTTAAGACGCGCCTGACGGAACGGGTAAAACTTTTCTTACCAAAATTATTTTGGCTCGGATAAGGAACCAAAATAAAATTGCTCTTGCTGTCGCCTCTTCGGGGATAGCTGCCACATTGTTGCCAGGAGGAAGAACAGCACACACCATGTTTAAAATTCCCATAGACTTAGACAGTACGGAAAGCCCGGTTTGCAATGTGTCACGAAATAGCGATAAAGCAAAACTGTTCAATGATTGTGCTTTAATTATTTGGGACGAATGAACAATGGCAAATCGGAAAGCTTTAGAAGCTGTCTATAGAACTTTGCGGGATATAAGGCAAAACGATCGACCGATGGGTGGCATTACAGTCCTTTTCTGTGGTGGTTTTCGGCAGATACTCCCAATCATACCGCGAGGAACAAGAGCCGATGAAATTTCTGCCTGTCTGAAAAGCTCTATTTTATGGCGCACTATAACAGCTACACACCTAAGTATAAATATGCGTGCACAGTTAGGAGGCTGCGAAAATGCGCTGGAGTTCTCTAATTTACTATTAAAAATAGGTGATGGTACATATCCCGTACAAGCAAATGGAAAAGTTATTTTGGTACAGAATCTTTGTTTTTCTGATACATCACAACAGGATCTTATTTCTTCTGTTTACGGAGATTCCACAGACATTGGTAATCAAACTGGTTCTTGGCTATGCCAAATGCTATTTTGACTCCCCGTAACGACCAAGCGGCAGCAATTAATTTAAAAATATTGACGCATGTTTCTGGAAATAGTATAGAATATACATCCATAAATACAGTTATGGAAGAAGAAGACGCCACGAACTATCCCGTGGAGTTTTTAGATTCCCTCAACACACCTGGACTTCCAGCCCATAAAATAGTTTTAAAGATCGGCGTGCCGATATTTCTTCTTAGAAATTTATGTCCTCCAAAACTTTGCAACGGCACTCGGCTCAAAATCACTAATTTGCAGCAAAACATCATCGAAGCCGAAATCTTAACTGGTTGCGGAGCTGGTGATGTTGTTTTCATTCCAAGAATTCCCCTCATTCCCAATAATTTTCCTTTCTCCTTTAAAAGAGTGCAATTTCCTGTCAGCCTCTGTTATGCCATGACCATTAATAAAGCTCAGGGTCAGACATTATCCGTTGCTGGAGTTGACCTAAGTACTGGTTGCTTTTCACATGGCCAACTCTATGTGGCTCTTTCGCGAGTAAATAACCCCAATAACCTTTTTGTATACGTTCCAGATGGGTCCAAATTTAACATCGTTTACAGAGAAGCACTTGCATAAAGATAAGAATGCCAAAAAGTAGACCGTACAGTGTAAGCTTCATATAACGTCACTGAAGTCTGAACGGACTGTACATTCTGGAAGTTATAGAAAATTGTCGCTATAAGGAGAGAAGAAAAATCAACATCATTTGTAACGATTTTTCTCAAAATAAAGTGATTTTGTCCTTCTCGCCATGTTCTCAGTTGGAAATTTAAACAAAAAAAATATGATAACGTACTATGCAAGCCCCAACAATAGCCCTGTCAAGACGCCAATTTGTTCAGCAATACTCGCGAACTTCATTACCAAAGCGAACGGCGTGCAAAAAAATTAATAAACAAAAATTATACTCAGTTTAATTATTGATATTCACTTTTTTGGCATTTCTCATGAGTAGGATAAAAAAAAAAAAATTTTTTTGGTTTTAAGTCAGCCCCACACGCTCTAATTTCAAAATACCTATTATGTCGGACTTCGGAGTATCAGGCCGCGTGCAGCGAGCAACACAGTGATGAGACCACACTCCACAGCACACTTATAATAATTATATTATTATTAGAGTGGTATTATTACTATTTCTGTGGATTAGTGATCAATGATACATTCGAAAACGACGGGTTTGCGCAAGCCAGGTTTCCAACACTACAACAAAAATATTAGGTCTTTACCTATAAAATTGCCGTTTTGTATGAAAAAAATTAAATGAATTTTTTCGTGTATTTTTTATTTGTAATTAATCGAAGTAATCACCCATGCAATCAATGCATCTTTGCTAACGCAGTGGCAGTTTATTGATGCCCTTCTTAAAGAAATTAGCTGGACGGGAGGCAACAAATTCTTCAAAGGCATTTTGTACTGCCTCTCTGGTATTGATTTTTTTTCACGCCAAGAAGTTATCCAAATTCTGGAAAAAGTAATAGTCTGTAGGCGCAAGGTCTGGTGAGTAGGGCGGATGACGGCTGAGCTTCCAACCCCAGTTCTTTCAACTTGGAGACGTCTGCTGCAGTATGAGGTCGCGCGTTGTCGTGCAGGAGCAGCGGAGAAGAGCGATTGACCAATGCTGGTTGGAGATGTGCCAGCTTCTCCATTATTGTGTTCAGTTCTTCACAGTAAAATAGAATAGAAAAAAAAATATTTAGGTTGAATACACAATTATTATCTAAGTACTTAAGTTTTACATTTAATTATTCTAAGGTATCTACATAACGATCATAATAAAATTTTATATTAATAATAATTAGAATACTTACCTAAACTATAATAAAATGCACAACAGTGCAATACAATTCCTAAAATGGAAACCACTCAATCGAGTAACTGTGGGACAAAACACAGTCCTTATTTTATGTGGCCCCTAAATAATCGAAGGAAGCGTAAAAGTACACATCTGCAGTAATGCTCACCCCGTTTGGTATAATAATAAAATAATTGTTATAATAATTTAGTATAATAATAATAAAATGGTAAATAATCTGTGATGAATCACACCGCCGCTAGACCACCAAACAGTGACCATCACTTTTCTAGGGGTAAGTTTTCGTTTAGAGCATTGCTTAGGTGCTGAAACAGGTTCCAACCAACTTGCTGAGCGCTTGCGGTTATCAAACAGAATCCATTTTTCATCGCAGGTGACAATGCCGTTCAACATTCCTTCATTTGTGTGTCTGTTGAGCAGTGCAAGGCAGGTCTCGACGCGTACTTCGCGCTGGCGATCATTGAGTGCGTCGAATCCGATACGAGTAGACACAAACCCAGCGCTAGCACTACGCTACCGCTGGATTGCTTGGGCACCGCGCTTGACCCGCCACCCTCTCCAGAGGGAGGGATGAGGGCCGGCCCTCATGATGATAGGTTAAATTCAACCGTAAAAGATTCGTCGACCGTATCGGATTGGACTAGTCCAAATCCTGATCTCCCGAGCAGCACGCGCGATGAACCGCGCCCCCTGAGGGGCGCGTCCCCCTTTTGAATATTTCTTAAGTGAGCCATCTGCTCATTTAAGTACTGTACCGATTGAGCTTAAAAGCCATCAGGCCGAAAAGTCTAGCCCTTCTGAAAAAAAAAATTGAGTGCGTGGGGCACCCATTTGTCAAGCTTTTTTACCTTGCCAATTTGACGGAAATGGACGAATATTGTTTTGACAATAACGTCGAAAGCTGCTGCTTATTCAGCCGTAAATTGTATATCATCAGCTTCCACAATCGCCTTTAACCTTTTCAGGTCGAAATTTCCAGAACAGAAGCGAGCAAACCAATAACAGGTGGTGCGTTGGTTTGTAGTGTTAGATCCGTAAACGCGTGCTGCCACGACGTATCCATGATGACGAAAAAGATTGAAATGCGATGAAAATGTAACACTAATCAATAAACAAATTAATTTGAAATTAGAATTCTTAGCCAAACAAAAATTATTTTGTATAAAAGTATTGCAGAACGGCATTTTCATAGGTAAAGACCTATTATTATTAATAATAATATGTTTTTTTTTCTAAAGGGCTAGATTTTTCGGCCTTTAAGTTCAATCGGTTATCGGAACAGTAGTTGAGCAGATGGCTCACCTAAGAATTGTTCGATTGGAGTTCGTCACCCGCCGCGAGCCGTAGAGGGCGCGTCTCATCGCGTGCGCTTCGGAGAGTAGGATTTAAACTAGTCAAATCCAATACGGTCGACGAATCTTTTTCGGTTGAATTTACTCTATCATCATGATGGTTCGCGGTCGATCCGGATCGATGTGGTTGCCATGTGTAGGGGCTGACTTCGCTTACGACCCTGAGGCTCAAGCGGTGTGCATGTGTACCTAGCGTTGTACTATTATGTGTGTTTTTACGATCGCGTCGCGCTTTTGCGTCCCGCATTAGCAGTTGAGATATTTCGTCACCTGGATCGGTTAAGATATGCTTAGGTAAGCTGTGTCTAACTGGAACTGAGCTATCTGGGGTATAATTTGCCGCGCTCGTGATAAGCGGGTTTGGGTGGAGGAGTGCCTTTTCAAAGTAACGTTCTGACATCGCTTTGAAGTAGCCCCTGATTGACTCGAACCTGAAGTTTCTTACGTACCATGGGCAATCAGTTTCCATGCCTAAGAATTTATTTTGGATTTTTGGTGCATTAAATTTAAACTTTTTGTTCCGATGAATCCGATGGAAAAATAATATAACATATTATGATATAAAAAAATGGTCGAAGTTGGTTCGGGTATGAAAAGGCTTCGCTCATTTTTTCATTTTACTGAACGTATTACGTAGGGTCATAAGCATTTTCATTTAAAAAAGAAAAATTAACCTTATTTTAATGACCCAAAACTCTTTTTTATAATTTTTTCGGAACTTCAATAAATATAATTTCTGACCCTCTGTATTAGGAACCGTCTAACGCAGTAATAGGCTCTCCATTGCCATACCTCAACCATGCCTCCGTATTAGGAAAAATCGACTCGACTATTTAAACATTTTTTTTTAATAAGAAATATCATGAAAAGAAACATAGACTCAACAGCAATACAAAATTTGGATTTCACTTTTGACGATAAAATTTTTTTGCACCTTAAAAATTACTTACAAATGCTTATTTTGCCTCCGCAATAGGTGCTTTTACCTTAGTACTATTTATTAATTTATTTGTATTTTTAAATAATCCTAAAGGTAACATGAAAATGTGACATTGTTTAGAATAAAGGTGTGAATGTTATTAAGGTTAAATTATTAAAAGTACTTTGAGTGAATCTGTATCAAACACAGTTTTTATGTATCGAGCACAGTACCGTGAAAATAATATAACAATAAATAGAAAAAAGTCAAATTTATTGTAGACACAAAAGTTATGTATGTATATAATGAGGAGACCTTAAAAATAAATAGAAATTAAATCATTCATCTATTTGTACAATACAATCTAAATAAATAAGTGGGGAGCCTGAAACTACTGGGTGGTCCACTTTACACTTTATGATTTACATTCGCGTGGTGCGTTACGTTTGTTACACCTATTGTACACACACGATCTACCTCAGTACTGTACCAGTGAGTAATTTTTACACAGCCTCCCACAACCACACCAGCTTGTTGTTACTTCTTTGACACATCAGTTCGTACTAAACTCCAATTTCTCCCTCTCCGGTACAATTATCTGCTTATGCCTAACGAGATCCACTTCAGAGGTGCGAGGAATGCGTTATGCCGCCCTCTGCTCTAGGTAGAACGGTTTACCGTGTTTCGGAGAGAAGACGAGGACAGTTGGTGTTATTACTGGCTCAGAGACTTAACTCCACAAAACCCGCCTGTGAACAAAAAAAAAAAACGCATCCAAATTATTTCACCCTTTTTAACCGTATTCAAAAAGGAGGAGGTTCTCAATTCGTTACATTTTTTTATTTTTTTTAAAATGTATGTTCCCCGATTACTCGAAGATGGCTGGATCGATTTGATTTTTTTTTGTTTGAAAGCTGGTGTTTCCAATTTGGTCCCATATTAATTTTATTAAGATCTGACAAGTCGTTTTTAGTTATTCCCAATAATGTCTATTTGGTTGGTTTTCTTTACCTCGACGATATTTTGCTCCTTTTATTACTTGTCGATGTAACAATTGTATAGGATGCTTTGGGAGCACTGAGCACACCATAGTATGTTGCGGTCATCGTAATCATCTTCATCATCATCATCTTCATCATCGCCCTTTATCCGTACACCGCTAAACATAGGCCTCCTTCAATGAACCGTCAAGACGACGAATTTTGGTGGACGAATCACTAAAATTTAAGAAATATATTTTTTTTACAAAAAAATTAAACCGACTTCAAAAATACAATACATAGTACTAAAATGTAATAAAATAACTGTGTTTCTTTAATTTTAGTGCTTACAACTTATAAACTTAACCTTCTACTAATGTACAAACTTTGCGTTTACCACGTTATTATAGTTACTTTGGGAGTCGGTGTCGTATTTGTTGCTGTACCTACCTACCTACCTTGGCTGACACCGACTTTAAAAGAAACAATAGTGACTTGGTAAACGCAAAGTTTGTACATTAGTAGAAGGTCAAGTTTATAAGTTGTAAGCACAAAAATTAAAGAAACACAGTTATTTTATTACATTTTAGTATTGTATTTTTGAAGTCGGTTTAAATTTTTTGTAAAAAAAAAATTTGTATCTCTGAAACGGGTGGACTGATTTGGATGCTTTATAACATACTAAAGAAGGGTGTTATAAGGTTGACCGCTATCATATGTGTGTCTGTCAATGTGGCACTGTAGCTCTGAAACGGATGGACTGATTTGGATGCTTTATTATAAACTAAAGAAGGGTGTTATAAGGTTGACCGCTATCATATTATGTGTGTCTGTCAATGTGGCACTGTAGCTCTGAAACGGATGGACTGATTTGGATGCTTTATTATATACTACAGAAGGATGTTATAAGGTTGACCGCTATCATATTATGTGTGTCTGCCAATGTGGCACTGTAGCTCTGAAACGGGTGGACTGATTTGGATGCTTTATTATATACTAAAGAAGGGTGTTATAAGGCTGACCGCTATCATATTATGTGTGTCTGCCAATGTGGCACTGTAGCTCTGAAACGGGTGGACTGATTTGGATGCTTTATTATATACTAAAGAAGGGTGTTATAAGGTTGACCGCTATCATATTATGTATGTGTGTCAATGTAGCACTGTAGCTCTGAAACGGGTGGACTGATTTGGATGCTTTATTATAAACTAAAGAAGGGTGTTATAAGGTTGACCGCTATCATATGTGTGTCTGTCAATGTGGCACTGTAGCTCTGAAAAGGGTGGACTGATTTTATTGCTTTATTATATACTAAAGAAGGGTGTTATAAGGTTGACCGCTATCATATGTGTGTCTGTCAATGTCACTGTAGCTCTGAAACGGGTGGACTGATTTGGATGCTTTATTATATACTAAACAAGGGTGTTATAAGGTTGACCGCTATCATATGTGTGTCTGTCAATGTGGCACTGTAGCTCTGAAACGGGTGGAATGATTTGGATGCTTTATTATATACTAAAGAAGGGTGTTATAAGGTTGACCGCTATCATATGTGTGTCTGTCAATGTGGCACTGTAGCTCTGAAACGGATGGACTGATTTGGATGCTTTATTATAAACTAAAGAAGGGTGTTATAAGGTTGACCGCTATCATATTATGTGTGTCTGTCAATGTGGCACTGTAGCTCTGAAACGAATGGACTGATTTGGATGCTTTATTATATACTACAGAAGGATGTTATAAGGTTGACCGCTATCATATTATGTGTGTCTGCCAATGTGGCACTGTAGCTCTGAAACGGGTGGACTGATTTGGATGCTTTATTATATACTAAAGAAGGGTGTTATAAGGCTGACCGCTATCATATTATGTGTGTCTGCCAATGTGGCACTGTAGCTCTGAAACGGGTGGACTGATTTGGATGCTTTATTATATACTAAAGAAGGGTGTTATAAGGTTGACCGCTATCATATTATGTATGTGTGTCAATGTAGCACTGTAGCTCTGAAACGGGTGGACTGATTTGGATGCTTTATTATAAACTAAAGAAGGGTGTTATAAGGTTGACCGCTATCATATGTGTGTCTGTCAATGTGGCACTGTAGCTCTGAAAAGGGTGGACTGATTTGGATGCTTTATTATATACTAAAGAAGGGTGTTATAAGGTTGACCGCTATCATATGTGTGTCTGTCAATGTCACTGTAGCTCTGAAACGGGTGGACTGATTTGGATGCTTTATTATATACTAAACAAGGGTGTTATAAGGTTGACCGCTATCATATGTGTGTCTGTCAATGTGGCACTGTAGCTCTGAAACGGGTGGAATGATTTGGATGCTTTATTATATACTAAAGAAGGGTGTTATAAGGTTGACCGCTATCATATGTGTGTCTGTCAATGTCACTGTAGCTCTGAAACGGGTGGACTGATTTGGATGCTTTATTATATACTAAACAAGGGTGTTATAAGGTTGACCGCTATCATATGTGTGTCTGTCAATGTCACTGTAGCTCTGAAACGGATGGACTGATTTGGATGCTTTATTATATACTAAACAAGGGTGTTATAAGGTTGACCGCTATCATATTATGTATGTGTATCAATGTAGCACTGTAGCTCTGTAACGGGTAGACTGATTTGGATGCTTTATTATAAACTAAAGAAGGGTGTTATAAGGTTGACCGCTATCATATGTGTGTCTGTCAATGTGGCACTGTAGCTCTGAAACGAATGGACTGATTTGGATGCTTTATTATATACTACAGAAGGATGTTATAAGGTTGACCGCTATCATATTATGTGTGTCTGCCAATGTGGCACTGTAGCTCTGAAACGGGTGGACTGATTTGGATGCTTTATTATATACTAAAGAAGGGTGTTATAAGGCTGACCGCTATCATATTATGTGTGTCTGCCAATGTGGCACTGTAGCTCTGAAACGGGTGGACTGATTTGGATGCTTTATTATATACTAAAGAAGGGTGTTATAAGGTTGACCGCTATCATATTATGTATGTGTGTCAATGTAGCACTGTAGCTCTGAAACGGGTGGACTGATTTGGATGCTTTATTATAAACTAAAGAAGGGTGTTATAAGGTTGACCGCTATCATATGTGTGTCTGTCAATGTGGCACTGTAGCTCTGAAAAGGGTGGACTGATTTGGATGCTTTATTATATACTAAAGAAGGGTGTTATTAGGTTGACCGCTATCATATGTGTGTCTGTCAATGTCACTGTAGCTCTGAAACGGGTGGACTGATTTGGATGCTTTATTATATACTAAACAAGGGTGTTATAAGGTTGACCGCTATCATATGTGTGTCTGTCAATGTGGCACTGTAGCTCTGAAACGGGTGGAATGATTTGGATGCTTTATTATATACTAAAGAAGGGTGTTATAAGGTTGACCGCTATCATATGTGTGTCTGTCAATGTCACTGTAGCTCTGAAACGGGTGGACTGATTTGGATGCTTTATTATATACTAAACAAGGGTGTTATAAGGTTGACCGCTATCATATGTGTGTCTGTCAATGTCACTGTAGCTCTGAAACGGATGGACTGATTTGGATGCTTTATTATATACTAAACAAGGGTGTTATAAGGTTGACCGCTATCATATTATGTATGTGTATCAATGTAGCACTGTAGCTCTGTAACGGGTAGACTGATTTGGATGCTTTATTATAAACTAAAGAAGGGTGTTATAAGGTTGACCGCTATCATATGTGTGTCTGTCAATGTGGCACTGTAGCTCTGAAACGGGTGGACTGATTTGGATGCTTTATTATAAACTAAAGAAGGGTGTTATAAGGTTGACCGCTATCATATGTGTGTCTGTCAATGTGGCACTTGGTCGACCTCTTGTTCTAGTGACTCTTGACTCTGACCATTTCACTGATCTTCGCGTCCGTGCTATGGCTATGTGATCTGCCCACCTCCATTTTTCCTTCAGTGAAAAACTCAAGGCATCATGGTAAACATATTGTATGGTTGCTATAGCTATGGTTCTCTCTGAAAACGGCAAATCGTGGCACCCAGACCAGAGGGTGGTGTAAGTAGATAATTGCACCGAATAGGGAGAAATGGGAGTTTAGTAGTAGTTTGTTAGTTGGATGTCTGAAAATAAAGTCAGTGCTCTGTATGATATGGTATATTGTAATAACTCACTAGTACAGTTCTGAGGTAGATCGTATGTGTACAATAGGTGTAACAAACGTAACGCACCACGCGAATGTAAATCATAAAGTGTAAAGTGGACCAGCCTGTAGTTTCAGGCTCCCCACACATTTATTTAAGTTGTATTGTATAAATAGATATAATGTATAATTTCATAAATTATACTTTTTTTTAATATTTTATTATTCTTACGGCGCCCGATACATAAAAACTGTGTTTCATATTATACACTCACAGATACACTCAAAGTACTTTTAATAATTTAACCTTAATAACATTTACATCGTAATTCTAAAAATGGCACATTTTCATATTATTTTTAGGATTATTAATTATTTAATAAATACAAATAAATAAATAATACTGTTTGTATGACAAGCCCGCTTGTTCATTTGTAAGTCTTCTTCCGTCAATTTTTTATCGAAGAGTTCTTTGGTCCTGAAAAATATATTACAGTTTACTACATACATATATAACATATTTATTACATTGTTATTATGTATTAAAAATTGAAAAATTTGGATTCGCACATGCATACTTATGTACAGATATAAATATTGTGTACGTTTTTAATGTTTTTCACGCGAAAGATGCGTAAACTTCAGCAATTGGCGAAAAGTATCGTGTTCGTGTGTTAATCAAAGTAATAATTCTACTATTTTCTCGCCACTTTTTATCAAAATTACTGAACCGTTATATTGTTTATTAACAAAGATCCAATTTTATAATCTTTCTAATATATAATTCAGTTTGATGCCAAATAGAAATCAAGCAAAAGTGCAGGCGGTGTTGTATTATCACGTGAACATCAATCTTCGTCTGCCGAAGCAAGCCCACGTTCGCCCACAAGCGGCGACATTACGGACTTTTGAGGACCAATATTTGATACAAAGCGACTAGCTTTAGCTTGTTAAAACCAGCAATAGAGCACTATCTCTTTATATATAGTTACAGCTACTCGATGATCGAATGTAATAAACATTATACTTACTAGGTATCGGAAGACAAAGGCCACCTCTTTTCGTGTGATTGACAGCACACCCAACACCCCCAATACCGTTACGTTTGATTCTATGCAACTCTCTGGCAGGTCCAGTCGTTATATGGTCCTGCTGCACCGGCGGTTCGTGCCAGGTGTTCGTTCGCACCTCGCGGGCATATTCCGTCGTAACGACCGACCGGTCCGACGGTCTGATGTCTGCAGCCCTCCCGCTGACCACGACCACCAGAGCGCCGACGGTGATGGACACGTACAGAAGCAACATGTTGACTGACTGACCCACGACGAGCGAGTGACTACCTAGCATTCATTTGTACCATAATATTTATACGCTATTGAGATTAGTCAGCGGAAGGTGCATTTACGTAAAACAATAAAAAATTTGTTGGTTTATCCATAGCATATATTGTACACTTTTAACTTATTATTATAAATGAATAAGAGGTAGTACCATGCTGCTAATCAGCCGAATTGGGCCAGCACGACCGGGTTGGTACCTCTCGCTCACATAGCACCGGCGTCAAGTGACAGTTATACTGTCGCATGTCGTGCGGTTTGTGAGTTTTCGGTGGCCCATTGAGGGGGTAGGGAAAAAACTTGAGATGTGAATGTGTCGTACCGTTTACCGTCACGGCATTCGTCTCGATTTGATTGCCAATCGGGTTTATAGATTTTTCATATACAATTATTATAATCCCTTAATGTTATACAATCACATATTTTTTTTCGCAGGGATATCCTTATGGATGCAGCCAGGATCTTCGGGTAGATCCTGACCCAATGTGGGACTCGCACCTGGGAGTGCCCACCCTAACTAAAACCACTGCGAGCGCCTTCAGTTGCTTTTTGAGGGTCCCGGATATGCAGGCAACGGACAGGATCACCTCAGCGACAGGCTGGCCCCAGCGAAGGCCAGACTACTCCTCGTAAGGGGGTACTGCCCGACCGCTACTAAGCAGTCCCCGTGACGTCGTGCCATACTGGGCTCAGGTTCCCATCCTGAAGCCTGGCACGAACACAGGGGCGTTACTGTAGGCGCATTAAGTAGCGCCTCCTACGCACCCCCATTCGTCACATGCGGGGGGAGGCCTCGTCGGCGGCCTCCTCTCTCACCCGCTCGTCGGCCTCCTACTGGGACATTACTGCCTCGCAGAAGAAGACCATCGCCGTCCAGGACTCGTCGTCACCGAGCATCGCGATGATGACGCTCGGCAGAGATAAGTCCCCTCCGATGACTGATGTCAGATCATGGCGCAGCGCCGCCCATCTCGGGCACACCTCGAGGGTGTGCTGGGCCGAATACAATCACATAATAAAAACATGTAATAACAATGTTGTATGTCACTTTGGGATAGATAGTTGTACATTACGTTTCTGAGCCCTAAATGATAGCGTTGCAGATATTAAAAAACTCTATCTCCAGTCGGAAATTGAAAAACTACGGCTATAGTCCGAGCTGCAAATTGTTTGAACGAGCCAAGTATAACATTGTGGTCTAGGAGGAGACCCTCGTCATATGTTTAGATAGTAAATAAATATTTATGTGAAACATCTATTGAAGTGCCTTGACAGTTATATCGACTCGCATGTCGTGACGGCAGAGGGCATGACGCTTTCGTGATTTAATCTTTTAGTTCAGATGTTTTTCCATATTACGTATTTTAGTATTATTTAGTTTATAGATGATTCATATTTGCCGGGAACCTGTGATGTTTTATTTTTTAATTAATGCCTTTTCAATAAAATATGTAGCTACTATTGACTGTAATGACTGGCTTGGTGGTCTAGTGGTTAGTGACCCAGGACAAATGTTTGTGTGATGAGCATGATCATTTGTTCCGTGTCTGGGTGTTATTTATCTATAATATGTATGTATCTAGAAATATATAAGTATATATCAGTTGTCTGGTTTCCATTACACCAGGCTCTGCCTAGTTTATCCACCATGGTTCAGGCCTTGTCGTGGCGGTAGGGCTCAGTAGTCTAAGGTCAACCCAGGACCTTGGTCGAAGCAAATTGAGCCGAGGGAGCTGCTCTTTGTACCCCTCTTATAAGAAGAGGGGACAAAAGGGCAGGGGACAACGGGCGAGGATAGGAACCTCACCCCATTGTACTATCCCGACGTTGGGAGGGGTTGTTCTGTTGTGCGGGACAACCCCTCTGTGGTCCCTTGAGGGACTGACTAGCCGTCGAGGTGCCTTGTTTGCTCAACCGAAATAAAAAAATAACTCATTTATTTTATTCATGTACATTAACTTCATCAATTTCGTTATAGCATAGGTAGGCAAACGAGCAGTCGAAGCCTTTTGGCTACTATCGACGCCTTTTCCCCCCAATGGGCCACCGGAAACTCACAAATCGCACGAAACACCGGTGTTATGTTAGCGAGAGGTATCTACCACCCCGGTCATGCCGGCCCAATTCGGATGCAAAGCAACATGGCACCTCTTAAAAATCAATGTACGAAAATAAATGGGAGTCACCGCTTGTACTAAACTGAAAATAAGCGAACTGTACTGTATTCTGAGACGATAAAACTTGTAACGTTTTTAAAGGCACCAGATGAATGTTATACCCAAAGTTATAATTACTAAACTGTACCTGGGTTTTTTGTATTTCACATTTAAAATGTAAAAGCATTTTGCTTTAAAATATACTTAAACGATGAAGTTAATTATCACTACACCTAAATTCTTATAGTGATAATGACTAAACTATTTTGTACTTACGTACGTATAGTTTAGTCGGCCGTCTTAGCGTTCATTGTGGGAGGCCTATGTTCAGCAGCGGACGGATAGAGACTGATGATGATGATGAAGTTGATGACGATGATGATGATCTTTAGAGGTGGCTACTGTCACACTCTGATCATCGGCAGTCTACCATATTGATTTGAAGTCTACCCATAGTCAGGTGTCTGTACAGGATACACAAGGGCTCCAATCTCACAAGTGGAGATAATTAGCTGCGGAATGTAGATATCTGTACTGTTCTAGAAGTGCATAATTATGTAATTTAGAGATATATACATTTCTTATATTTATTGTTTATTAGTTCCGCACAAACTTCGTACTGTCAAAATAAAAAACAATCCGTTCTTAGCTTTTGCCTTCCCGGAACCCTCCACTAACACTTCAACTTTATGGTATGGTATTAAAGTTCAAATTGACTTTTAAGTATTATTACGAATCTTTTGTATGGGAGTATAAAAAGTCTTAAACTTTTTCTGGCAATTTTTTTAATTTTTCTCTCCGTTAGAACCATCCTCGTACTTCAAGGAATATATAAAAAATGAATTGTCGAAATCGGTACAGCAGCTGTCGAGATTTGCGCTTAGCAACAAATTCAGCGATTCATTTTTATATTATAGACTAGCAGACCCAGCCACCGTTGTAGTGGCTAAGGTATATAAAGTGTGTAAGATAATATACTTAATATACTTAATTGGAAATGATTGTTTACGAATAACGACCATAACGTTATAGCCGGTTTAAAAATCAACTGGATTAAGTTTTGTACTTGAGCTCAAAACTTTAAAACGATTGATAAAAAAATGTAGAGTTAATATTAAGCTCAAATAAACTTAATATATATTTTTAATTAATATCACTAATCACTACTGAATAATCTTGGTTATCCTGTTTCTAGCTAACGCAAATAAATAATTTGATGCTTTTCCCACATGTGAGCATGCAGCGTATTATAATTACCAATTACCAGGTAACTATTACCAGGTAACTATTACCAGGTAACTATTTACCAATGGGAAAAACATGGATTTCACAAATCTAAACCGCAAAAGGACATTATTTGGCTTTAAGACTTATTAAAAGACATGGCAAAAGCTAAACGAATAAGAAACTGTAACCTTCTGAAGTGTATCGTAGATTCTGACGGTATCATTGGAACATGTCTCAACAGGACTAAGTCTTCTTTAAACTTTCCAGTGAAAATGGTTGCTTCCAGAGCTTGCAGACCAGAGGGTGGTGTAAGCAGATAATTGCACCGAAGAGGGAGACATGGGAGATTAGTAGTAGTTTGTTAGTTGGACGTCTGAAAATAAAGTCAGTGCTCTGTATGATATGGTATATTGTAATAACTCACTAGTACAGTACTGAGGTAGATCGTGTGTGTACAATAGGTGTAACAAACGTAACGCACCACGCGAATGTAAATCATAAAGTGTAAAGTAGACCACCCTGTACTTTCAGGCTCCCCACACATTTATTTAGGTTGTATTACACAAATACAAATAGATAGTATACTTTTATTTTTATTTTTTATTATTCTGACAGCGCTCGATACATAACAACTGTGTTTGATATACACTCACATCTTACACTCAAAGTACTTTTAATAATTTAACCTTAATAACATTTACATCGTAACTCTAAAAATGGCACATTTTCATATTATTTTTAGGATTATTAATTATTTAATAAATACAAATAAATAAATAAATAATACTGTCTATATCACAAGCCCGCTTGTTCAATTGTAAGTCTTCTTTTGTCAATTTTTTACCGAAGAGTTCTTTATTCCTGAAAAATAGAATACAGTTTTAAAAAGTATGTTATTACAAGCAATTATATATTTACAACATTCTAATTATGTATCAGTAATTGAAAAATTTTGATTTGCATATGCATACTTATGTACAGATGTAAATGTGTACGTTTTTAATGTTTTTTAATAATAATAATCATTCTACTATTTTTATCAAAATTACTGAACGGTTATATTGTTCATTAACAAACATCCAATTTTATAATCTTTCTAATATAGAATTCAGTTTGATGCCAAATAGAAATCAAACAAAAGTGCAGGCGGTGTTGTATATCACGTGACCGTCACAATCTTCGTCTGCCGAAGCAAGCCCACGATCGCCCACGAGCAGCGAGATTACGGACTTTCGTGAGAACCAATATTTGATACAAAGCGACTAGCTTTAGCTTGTTAACACCAGCAATAGAGCACTATCTCTTTATATAGTTACACTCGATGATCGAATGTAATAAACATTATACTTACTAGGTATCGGAAAACAAAGGCCACCTCTTTTCTTCTCATTGACAGCACACCCATGATGCCTAATACTGTTACGTTTGATTCTATGCAACTCTCTGGCAGGCCCAGTCGGTATATGGTTCTGCTGCACCGGCGGTTCGTGCCAGGTGATCGTTCGCACCTCGCCGGCGTGTTCCGTCGTAACGACCGACCGGCCCGACGGTCTGATGTCTGCAGCCCTCCCGCTGATCCCGACCACCAGAGCGCCGACGGTGATGGACACGTACACAAGCAACATGTTGACTGACTGACCGACGATGAGCGAGTTACGATCTAGTACTACTTTGTACATTATTTATACACGATTGAGATTAGTCAGCGGAAGGTGCATTTACGTAAAACAATAAAAAATCTGTTGGTTTATCTATAGTATATATTGTACACTTTTAATCCTACTTAATATTATAAATGAATAAGAGGTAGTGCCATGCTGCTAAGCAGCCGAATTGGGCCGGCACGACGGGGGTGGTATCTCTCGCTCACATAACACCGGCGTCAAGTGACAGTTATGCTGTCGCGTGTCGTGCGGGACAGGGAAAAATCTTGAGATGTGAATGTGTCGTACCGTTTACCGTCACGGCATTTGTCTCGATTTGACTGCCGATCGGGTTTATAGATGATAGAGTTGCAGTTATTATAAAAACTCTATCTCCAGTCGAAAATTGAAAAACAACGGCTATAGTCCGAGCTGCAAGTTGTTTGAACGAGCCAAGTATAACATTGTGGTCTAGGAGGAGATCCTCGTGATATGTTTAGATACTAAATAAATATTTATGTGAAACATCTATTGAAGCGTCTTCTCAGTTAAATTGGCTCGCATGTCGTGACGGTAAACGGCGTGACGCTGTCGTGATTTCATATTTCAGTATAGATGTTTTTCCATGTTATGTATTTTAGTATTATTTAGTATATAGATGATTCACATTTGCCGGGCACCCGTGATGTTATTATTTTTTTATTAATGCCTTTATAATCAATTATGTAGCTACTATTGACTGTAATGATTGGCCAGTAATTAGTAGTGACCCAGGACAAATGTTTGTGTGATGAGCATGATCATTTGTTCTGTGTCTGGGTGTTATTTATCTATAATATGTATGTATTTAGAAATATATATCAGTTGCCTGGTTGCCATTACACCAGGCTCTGCCTAGTTTATCCACCATGGTTCAAGCCTTGTCGTGGCGATAGGGCTCAGTAGCCTAAGGTCAATCCAGGAACTTGGTCGAAGCAAATTGAGCCGAGGGAGTTGCTCTTTGTACCCCTCTTATTAGAAGAGGGGACAAAAGAGCAGAAGGACAAGGGGCCAGGATGGGAACCTCATCCCATTGTTCTGTCCCGACGTTGGGAGAGGTTGCTCTGTGGTGCGGGACAACCCCTCTGTGGTCCCGCCGTCGAGGTGCCATGTTTGCTCAACAGATATAAAAAAATAACTCATTTTTTTTATTTATTTGCATTAACTATACAAATTTTATTATAGCATAGGTAGGCAAACGAGCAGTCGAAGCCTTTTGGCCACTATCGACGCCTACATAACTGGAGATTATGCAGATGCATTGCCCTCCTTTTCCCCCCAATGGGCCATCGGAAACTCACAAATCGCACGAAACACCGGTGTTATGTGAGCGAGAAGTACTACCCCGGTCGTGCCGGCCGAATTCGGCTGTAAAGCAACATGGCACCTCTTACAAATGTACAAAAATAAATGAGAGTCACCGCTTGTACTAAACTGAAAATAAGCGAACTGTACTGTATACTGAGACGTTAAAACTTGTAACGTTTTTAAAGGCACCAGATGAATGTTATACCCAAAGTTATAATTACCAAGCTGTACCTGGGTTTTTTGTATTTCACATTTAAAATGTTTGCTTTGAAATGTACTAAAACGATGAAGTTAATTATCACTATAAATAACTTCATAATTTTGTACTTGTAAAGTTTAGTCGGCCGTCTTGGCGTTCATTGTGGGAGGCCTATGTTCAGCAGTGGATGGATAGAGGTTGATGATGATGATGATAGTTTAGTAGAGGAAGATCTTTAAAGGTGGCTACTGTCATACTCTGATCATTTGCAGTCTACCCTATTGAATTGAAGACTGACCCATAGTCAGATGACTGCACAGGATACACAAGGGTCGCGGGCTCCAATCCCGACGAGTGGAGATAGTTGACTGTGGATTGTACATGTCTGTACTGTCATGTTATTTCTTATATTTATTTCTGTTCCTAGCAGGGTTATAGGTCAACATTGTGGTTTATATTGTTTCACTTCTTCATCGAAGTTTTGGAGTAGTAATGGCCATAGCTCCCATGTAGGCAGGAGAGACGCGTGAGCATAGGTTCGAGGCTATAATGCACCCAATGTGATCAACCTTCATCTGTGAAGGAGAAGGAGTTACCCTTGTAACTGAACTTGTTTATTAGCGATAAAGAGTAATAATTCAAAATTGTTTCTAAACAAGAAGTTTACTTCATCATCATCATCATTTCACTGTTGAGAGCGGGTCCTCCTCCTCGAAATTATGCGAGGAAGTTGTTGGGCTGTAGTTTGCTAATGCCCCACTGTGGTTCAGGCCTTGTCGTGGCGGTGGGGCTCAGTAGCCTAGGGTGAGCCCAGCACCTTGGGCGAAACGAATTTAGCCGAGGGGGCTCTTTGCACCCCTCTTATAAGAAGAGGGGACAAAAGAGTAGGGGCAAGAGGCGAGGACGGGAACCTCACCCCATTGTACTGCCCCGACGCTGGGAGGGGTTGTTCTGTGGTGCGGGACAACCCCTCTGTGCAGGTGACGACGGTCCTTTGCGGGACTGACTAGCTGTCGAGGTGCCCCGTTTGTATACTAGATCCGGGGCACCTCACCAAAGGCGGCATTGGTGGCACTCGCCGGGTTTTAGTGGGTAGAGCTGCGTCCACTTACCAGCTGTCGGGCGCAGCGAGTCCCACATACCCGCGTGGGGAGACCCACTCCCCCGCGGAATGCCTCAGAGCATTTCCCGGCGTTAAAGAAAAAAAAAACCTGTCGATGCTTTCCTACATCGGCGATCAAGCGATTTTTTATATTCAAGCCTATTGTAGGTGCACCTGGTCAGGACCAAACTCAGACCTATCAATGAGGCCGATACCTACTGGACCATCGCCGCTTCTAGAAGTTTTTTTTAAATTCCATGCTATGTTTCACTAAACCCATTCTTTATTGGCGCGGCATACGCCATGTTGAAAAGACCTCTTTAATCTGTCACACGAACAATATACTTCAAGATTTATCACTTTGAGCGTATCAGTTTATTTCTAATTCATTTGAGTTCGCTCCAGCGTTAAAGAGGTTTAAGTTGCGTTTATCTACAGCTAAATCTTTTCTTTTGTAAAGCATGGCTTAGCATTAAAATTGACTTGAATGCCGTAACAGCAATTATTCTATGTTTCGCTGTGGATTTTATTTCATACTTATTAGTTATTATTTTATATTTTAACATCGATGATTCACATGATCTAGGGGACCCCGTGAAGGTCAACTTTTGCATGTATTTATTGTTAAATACATGCAATACTAGGTGAATTAGTCAGGCAACCCGTTTGAGACGTATAGCTGACCAGAAAAATTAAAACCCACGCCATATTGCGGAAAATTTCGGAATTAATTTCTCTATGGACGATACTATGTGTTGACGTATAAGATACAATGGCGACACCAATACAGGGTTTATATATTTCTGGTCTAGGTATACATATTTATATTATGTATATTATTTATGATCCTATAATATAATTAAATGACAGATAGAGTATACATATATTTTTATTTCACACTAATTCTTTTTTATTAATGTGAGAAGGAGATAATTGTAAGTTTGAATGTAGGAGGTAAGGAAACTTATGACTTATATTATTATATTAATTCGATCTAAACAATATTTATTCAATAATATAACGCTACGTTATCGCCGAGTTACTTTTATTAAAATCATCTTCAGCCCGGGCAAGGCTGTCTAAGACCAAGTAGGCAAAGCTGCGAGCAACAGCTAGTTATTGATAATTATGAATATACTTTTTTTTTCTTTAACGCCGGGAAATGCTCTGAGGCATCCCGCGGGAGAGTGGGTCTCCCCACGCGGGTATGTGGGACTCGCTGCGCCCGAAAGCTGGTAAGTGGACGCAGCTCTACCCACTAAAACCCGGCGAGTGCCACCAATACCGACTTTAGTAAGGTGCGCCGGATCTAATGAGCAAACAGAGCACCTCGACTGCTAGTCAGTCCCGCAAGAGAATTTTCTCGCCAATTTTTATCAAAATAACGGTTATATTGTTCATTAACAAACATCCAATTTTATAATCTTTCTAATATAGAATTCAGTTTGATGCCAAATAGGAATCAAACAAGATTGTGACGGTCACGTGATATACAATCACGTGACCGTCACAATCTTCGTCTGCCGAAGCAACTCCACGATCACCCACGAGCAGCGAGATTACGGACTTTCGTGAGGACCAATATTTGATACAAAGCGACTAGCTTTAGCTTGTTAAAACCAGCAATAGAGCACTATCTCTTTATATATAGTTACAGCTACTCGATGATCGAATGTAATAAACATTATACTTACTAGGTATCGGAAAACAAAGGCCACCTTTTTTCCTCTCATTGACAGCACACCCATCACGCCAAATAGTGTTACGTTTGATTCTATGCAACTGGCAGGTCCAGTCGTTATATGACTGTCCTGCTGCACCGGCGGTTCGTGCCAGGTGATCGTTCGCACCTCGCCGGCATGTTCCGTCGTAACGACCGACCGGCCCGACGGTCTGATGTCTGCAGCCCTCCCGCTGACCCCGACCACCATAGCGCAGACGGTGATGGACACGTACACAAGCATCATGTTGACTGACTGACCGACGACGAGCGAACCAAAAACAAATTCTGGATAATGAAGTGGGAGAAAAAAGAAGATGAAAAAATCTTATAATTAGTATTAGGTACAAACAAAATTTTGTGACTAATCATGTCATTGTCGAAATAAATAACTGAAATTATAACGTATTTTTTTTATTTTTATACAGTACTTATGTAAGACTGGCCACAATATATATATATATATATATATATATATACATATATAAAATTAACTATGCAAAACTGTCATTTGCAGTTTGACTTAGACATTAAAATATTCGATAAGCTGCATAGTTCTCTATTTAAACACTATTAACGTTAAAGTCACGTTAAAGTCATCTGCTGTAACACCGAGGGCTGTACAATAGATAAAAATTACGCTTATCGCGTTAGCTTTACAATAGAGTAAGACTAAACTCTTATGCAGCAGACGTCATATTATTTCACTCATATAAAGAAATTTGCTTTCTAAGGGTTTCCTAGATAACCATTGAACAGCTATTATCCAGCCTTATATGACGACTCTACTACAGAGTAATTATACACTAATATCCAGAAGGTAGCAATATTCAATGCTCTTGTACAGCCATAGGCAATACAAAAGTAGATTTCTAGAGCACTATTCAGCCGATATACAGCTCTAGTCTTATAAACTTGCTGATAGTGGTTTTTTACACCATACGCTGTATTTTAGAGTTTTTCGGTGCTCTTTAGAAGCTAAAAGTGATATTTCGGATTTATACAGCCTTAAAACAGTTGTACTGTATTAAATAATACAATTTACTCTCTACTACAGCCTTAAGTATATTTTGATGCTTTTGTACATCGTTTATAAAGCTTCTAGCTGTTATTGCACTGGTTAAAAGATCTTTTTTCAGCTTAAATGTTTATTGGGTGAGACGTTAAAACTTGTAACGTTTTCAAAGGCACCAGATGAATGTTATACCCAAAGTTATAATTACCAAACTGTACCTGGGTTTTTTGTATTTCACATTTAAAATGTAAAGATTTTTGCTTTGAAATGTACTAAAACGATGAAGGTAATTATCACTATAAATAACTTCATAATTTTGTACTTGTATAGTTTAGTCGGCCGTCTTGGCGTTCATTGTGGGAGGCCTATGTTCAGGAGTGGATGGATAGAGGCTGATGATGATGATGATAGTTTAGTAGGGGAAGATCTTTAGAGGTGGCTACTGTCACACTCTGATCATTTGCAGTCTACCATATTGATTTGAAGTCTACCCATAGTCAGGTGCCTGTACAGGATACACAAGGACTCCAATCTCACAAGTGGAGATAATTAGCTGCGGAATGTAGATGTCTGTACTGTTCTAGAAGTGCATAATTATGTAATTTAGAGATATATACATTTCTTATATTTATTGTTTATTAGTTTCGCACAAACTTCGTACTGTCAAAATAAAAAACAATCCGTTCTTAGCTTTTGCCTTCCCGGAACCCTCCACTAACACTTCAACTTTATGGTATGGTATTAAAGTTCAAATTGACTTTTAAGTATTATTATGAATCTTTCGAATGGGAGTATAGAAAAGTGTTGTTTTTAGACTTTTTCTGGCAATTTTTTTAATTTTTCTCTCCGTAAGAACCATCCTCGTACTTCAAGGAATATTATAAAAAATGAATTGTCGAAATCGGTACAGCAGCTGTCGAGATTTGCGCTTAGCAACAAATTCAGCGATTCATTTTTATATTATAGACTAGCAGACCCAGCCACCGTTGTAGTGGCTAAGGTATATAAAGTGTGTAAGATAATATACTTAATATACTTAATTGGAAATAATTGTTTACGAATAACGACCATAACGTTATAGCCGGTTTAAAAATCACCTGGATTAAGTTTTCTACTTGAGCTCAAAACTTTAAAACGATTGATTAAAAAAAATTGAGTTAATATTAAGCTCAAATAAACTTAATATATATTTTTAATTAATATCACTAATCACTACTGAATAATCTTGGTTATCCTGTTTCTAGCTAACGCAAATAAATAATTTGATGCTTTTCCCACACGTGAGCATGCAGCGTATAGTTACCCATGGGAAAAACATGGATTTTACAAATCTAAAGGACCGCAAAAGGACATTATTTGGCCTTAAGACTTATTAAAAGACATGGCAAACCCTAAACGAATAAGAAACTGTAACCTTCTGAAGTGTATCGTAGATTCTGACGGTATCATTGGAACATGTCTCAACAGGACTAAGTCTTCTTTAAACTTTCCAGTGAAAATGGTTGCTTCCAGAGCTTGCAGACCAGAGGGTGGTGTAAGCAGATAATTGCACCGAAGAGGGAGATTAGTAGTAGTTTGTTAGTTGGACGTCTGAAAATAAAGTCAGTGTTCTGTATGATATAGTATATTGTAATAACTCACTAGTACAGTACTGAGGTAGATCGTGTGTGTACAATAGGTGTAACAAACGTAACGCACCACGCGAATGTAAATCATAAAGTGTAAAGTAGACCACCCAGTAGTTTCAGGCTCCCCACACATTTATTTAGGTTGTATTACACAAATACAAATAGATAGTATACTTTTATTTTTATTTTTTATTATTATGACAGCGCTCGATACATAACAACTGTGTTTGATATACACTCACAGATACACTCAAAGTACTTTTAATAATTTAACCTTAATAACATTTACATCGTAACTCTAAAAATGGCACATTTTCATATTATTTTAAGGATTATTAATTATTTAATAAATACAAATAAATAAATAATACTGTCTATATCACAAGCCCGCTTGTTCATTTGTAAGTCTTCTTCCGTCAATTTTTTACCGAAGAGTTCTTTGGTCCTGAAAAATAGAATACAGTTTTTAAAGTAAGTTATTACAAGCAATTACATATTTATTACATTGTTATTATGTATTGTTTTCTAATGTTTACGCGAATTTCACTCATTATAATAAAACAATTTTTACGGATTTTATCGCGGTTTATTAAGATTTTTACAAGCCCGACGTTTCGGATACTTTACAGCAACCATGGTCACGGGAGGACTGAGGTGTCATACGTCCTATTATTACAAAGTTATTCGAAACTACCCTATGATACATCAATATTTTGGTCAGTCCTATCTACGCAGAAAGTGCTAACTGTATCTTTAATCTGTGACATATTATGCTTGGATTTTGATTTGATAATTTTAATAATGGGATCCCAAGCAGGTGGTAGAAGCCAGCCATCTTCTCTATTGAAATTAGGATGTTTTTTAATTTCAATAGCCTCACGGATCATCCTTGGTTGGAATCTGTGTTCTTTTGCGAGGACTTGTGGTTTATCAAATCTGATATAATGGCGAGCTTTGTCAAGACTATGTTCACAGATGGCAGACTTAGTGTAGCGACGGTGTTTTAAATCAGCTATATGTTCTTTCACGCGAGTTTTAATAGATCTTTTAGTTTGGCCTATATAGGAGAGACCACAGTCACAATCAAGCTTGTATACTCCTGCATCTTGTAAGGGTATATGACACTTGACAGATGGTAAGAATTGACTTATCTTTTTTGGCGGCTTGAAATAAGTTTTTATAGAAGCTCGCTTTAGGATGAAGCCAATCTTGTCAGTGACGCCTTTAATAAACGGGAGAACTGCAGGTACTCGCTCGACGGTGGTTGGTTTCACACGTTCACTGTGACGGAGACGCGGCACCCGAAGCTTGTTGTCACGCAGTACTTGCTTGACATGTTGAAGTTCGGTCTCCAGGTGTTGCTCATCACAGATCCCTTGTGCTCTCTGAAACAAAGATTTACCCACGGTAGCTAACTGTGTTGGATGGTGGTGAGATTCGCCGTTTAGGTACTTATCCGTATGGGTATGCTTCCTATACACTGTGTGGCTTAAGGTATTGTTGGGATTACGGATAACTAATACATCTAAGAAGGCTAGAGAATTATTTTCTTCTAATTCCATTGTGAATTGAATTTTGGAATTAATGGAATTAAGATGGTCTAAGAATATGGTTACTTTATCAGATGGTAATATTGTGAAAGTATCATCTACGTACCGCTTGTAGAACCTGGGTGTTATGGGCGAAGTTTGCAGAGCAGTCTCCTCGAAGTCCTCCATAAATATGTCGGCAACAACAGGGGATACTGGTGAGCCCATGGCCACTCCATCTACTTGCTTGTAGAAATAATTATTCCACAACATATAGCCAGATGTAAGGCAATGTTCCAAAAGGTCAGCATATTCCATTGGTATGTCATTTTCTCTTAGCTTTCTTCTTACTATTGTTATGCAATCTTCCACAGGTAGGCAGGTAAAAAGAGATTGCACATCAAAACTAACCATTGTTTCATTGTCGCTGAGACGTAGGTGTTTGATCTCATTAACAAAGTGGTAAGAATCCCGTGTGTGTGCTCTAGTTTGTCCACGCAGTGGTGACAGTACTTGGGCCACATGTTTAGCCAATCTATAAGTTGGTGAGTCGATCTGGCTTACAATTGGACGTAATGGAGCATTAGCCTTGTGTATTTTCGGCAACCCATACAGCTTGGGTGGTTTGGGACATGAAGGAATTAGATATTTGACGTCCAGATTCAATGTTTCGGAGTATTTTGCTATTATATTACTAGTAGTTTTCAAAACCTTGTTAGTTGGATCGGTTTTGACGTTTTTATAAGTACTTTCATCCGATAATAGGTGTAAAATTTTATCATTATAATCTGACGTATCCATAACTACCGTAGCATTGCCTTTATCCGCACGAAGGATTGTTAGTTCTCGTCTGTTACGTAGGTTTAATAACGCCTTATATTGTTCGCGAGGAAGATTTAGTTTGGGCACAGAACTTCGTCGCAAGGCTGACGATATATCTTGTCTGATGGCCTCCGAATCTTCCTTCTTTATATTATTTTTTGACAGACGAATAACGAAACGAAGACCACAGACAATGACAACTCACGCGCAGTTGTCAATCTGTCAAACTGTCATTTGGACAATAACACAATAAAGGTTTTAGAAAAAGGATTAAATTTTGCCGTGACTCCTAGTAAAATCCCGTTCGAGGAAATAATTTGTAATGTAGAAGATTGTCTGTCAAAAAATAATATAAAGAAGGAAGATTCGGAGGCCATCAGACAAGATATATCGTCAGCCTTGCGACGAAGTTCTGTGCCCAAACTAAATCTTCCTCGCGAACAATATAAGGCGTTATTAAACCTACGTAACAGACGAGAACTAACAATCCTTCGTGCGGATAAAGGCAATGCTACGGTAGTTATGGATACGTCAGATTATAATGATAAAATTTTACACCTATTATCGGATGAAAGTACTTATAAAAACGTCAAAACCGATCCAACTAACAAGGTTTTGAAAACTACTAGTAATATAATAGCAAAATACTCCGAAACATTGAATCTGGACGTCAAATATCTAATTCCTTCATGTCCCAAACCACCCAAGCTGTATGGGTTGCCGAAAATACACAAGGCTAATGCTCCATTACGTCCAATTGTAAGCCAGATCGACTCACCAACTTATAGATTGGCTAAACATGTGGCCCAAGTACTGTCACCACTGCGTGGACAAACTAGAGCACACACACGGGATTCTTACCACTTTGTTAATGAGATCAAACACCTACGTCTCAGCGACAATGAAACAATGGTTAGTTTTGATGTGCAATCTCTTTTTACCTGCCTACCTGTGGAAGATTGCATAACAATAGTAAGAAGAAAGCTAAGAGAAAATGACATGCCAATGGAATATGCTGACCTTTTGGAACATTGCCTTACATCTGGCTATATGTTGTGGAATAATTATTTCTACAAGCAAGTAGATGGAGTGGCCATGGGCTCACCAGTATCCCCTGTTGTTGCCGACATATTTATGGAGGACTTCGAGGAGACTGCTCTGCAAACTTCGCCCATAACACCCAGGTTCTACAAGCGGTACGTAGATGATACTTTCACAATATTACCATCTGATAAAGTAACCATATTCTTAGACCATCTTAATTCCATTAATTCCAAAATTCAATTCACAATGGAATTAGAAGAAAATAATTCTCTAGCCTTCTTAGATGTATTAGTTATCCGTAATCCCAACAATACCTTAAGCCACACAGTGTATAGGAAGCATACCCATACGGATAAGTACCTAAACGGCGAATCTCACCACCATCCAACACAGTTAGCTACCGTGGGTAAATCTTTGTTTCAGAGAGCACAAGGGATCTGTGATGAGCAACACCTGGAGACCGAACTTCAACATGTCAAGCAAGTACTGCGTGACAACAAGCTTCGGGTACCGCGTCTCCGTCACAGTGAACGTGTGAAACCAACCACCGTCGAGCGAGTACCTGCAGTTCTCCCGTTTATTAAAGGCGTCACTGACAAGATTGGCTTCATCCTAAAGCGAGCTTCTATAAAAACTTATTTCAAGCCGCCAAAAAAGATAAGTCAATTCTTACCATCTGTCAAGTGTCATATACCCTTACAAGATGCAGGAGTATACAAGCTTGATTGTGACTGTGGTCTCTCCTATATAGGCCAAACTAAAAGATCTATTAAAACTCGCGTGAAAGAACATATAGCTGATTTAAAACACCGTCGCTACACTAAGTCTGCCATCTGTGAACATAGTCTTGACAAAGCTCGCCATTATATCAGATTTGATAAACCACAAGTCCTCGCAAAAGAACACAGATTCCAACCAAGGATGATCCGTGAGGCTATTGAAATTAAAAAACATCCTAATTTCAATAGAGAAGATGGCTGGCTTCTACCACCTGCTTGGGATCCCATTATTAAAATTATCAAATCAAAATCCAAGCATAATATGTCACAGATTAAAGATACAGTTAGCACTTTCTGCGTACGACCAATATTTGATACAAAGCGACTAGCTTTAGCTTGTTAAAACCAGCAATAGAGCACTATCTCTTTATATATAGTTACAGCTACTCGATGATCGAATGTAATAAACATTATACTTACTAGGTATCGGAAGACAAAGGCCACCTCTTTTAGTGTGATTGACAGCACACCCAACACCCCCAATACCGTTACGTTTGATTCTATGCAACTCTCTGGCAGGTCCAGTCGTTATATGGTCCTGCTGCACCGGCGGTTCGTGCCAGGTGATCGTTCGCACCTCGCGGGCATGTTCCGTCGTAACGACCGACCGGCCCGACGGTCTGATGTCTGCAGCCCTCCCGCTGACCCCGACCACCAGAGCGCCGACGGTGATGGACACGTACAGAAGCAACATGTTGACTGACTGACCCACGACGAGCGAGTGACTACCTAGCATTCATTTGTACCATAATATTTATACGCTATTGAGATTAGTCAGCGGAAGGTGCATTTACGTAAAACAATAAAAAATTTGTTGGTTTATCCATAGCATATATTGTACACTTTTAAATTATTATTATAAATGAATAAGAGGTAGTACCATGCTGCTAATCAGCCGAATTGGGCCAGCACGACCGGGTTGGTACCTCTCGCTCACATAGCACCGGCGTCAAGTGACAGTTATACTGTCGCATGTCGTGCGGTTTGTGAGTTTTCGGTGGCCCATTGAGGGGGTAGGGAAAAAACTTGAGATGTGAATGTGTCGTACCGTTTACCGTCACGGCATTCGTCTCGATTTGACTGCCAATCGGGTTTATAGATGTTTCATATACAATTATTATAATCCCTTAATGTTATACAATCACATTTTTTTTTCGCAGGGATATCCTTATGGATGCAGCCAGGATCTTCGGGTAGATCCTGACCCAATGTGGGACTCGCACCTGGGAGTGCCCACCCTAACTAAAACCACTGCGAGCGCCTTCAGTTGCTTTTTGAGGGTCCCGGATATGCAGGCAACGGACAGGATCACCTCAGCGACAGGCTGGCCCCAGCGAAGGCCAGACTACTCCTCGTAAGGGGGTACTGCCCGACCGCTAATAAGCAGTCCCCGTGACGTCGTGCCATACTGGGCTCAGGTTCCCATCCTGAAGCCTGGCACGAACACAGGGGCGTTACTGTAGGCGCATTAAGTAGCGCCTCCTACGCACCCCCATTCGTCACATGCGGGGGGAGGCCTCGTCGGCGGCCTCCTCTCTCACCCGCTCGTCGGCCTCCTACTGGGACATTACTGCCTCGCAGAAGAAGACCATCGCCGTCCAGGACTCGTCGTCACCGAGCATCGCGATGATGACGCTCGGCAGAGATAAGTCCCCTCCGATGACTGATGTCAGATCATGGCGCAGCGCCGCCCATCTCGGGCACACCTCGAGGGTGTGCTGGGCCGAATACAATCACATAATAAAAACATGTAAGTAATAACAATGTTGTATGTCACTTTGGGATAGATAGTTGTACATTACGTTTCTGAACCCTAGCCGCCTTATTACAAAAAACTTATCTAGTACCAGGATTAAACCAAGACCGAAAAGTCCAGGTTTGTTACGGTATTAACGTTAGTCCATGGACTAAAATTCATTCTTATTACAAATCGAGGACCAACCGAGGTCTAGGTAGTACCAAAGATCGTCCCTGGTTTAATTGTATCCACAGATTATTGAGCAACATATCATTCATTTTGTTCGTTCTATATTTGATTAGTTCGGTACACCGTTCCTTTTTATGCAAAGCTCGCTAATTTATAATTAAATATAATGTGGAAAATACATCAATATTTTGATAATAAAATTTATTGTGTTATATAAAATATCTGAAATCTTTACTACTTTGTACTTTGAGGTAGTGTGATTTAAATTCTTGTTTATTACACACAAATATTGTAATATTTCGCTGTTAAGTTGTTTATATAGCTAGCGTATAAGGGAATGAAATACAAAGCGCGCGTAGTTCTAATGTCATCGAAATGTTTATTGTTTAATGTTTAGTTATTGCAATGTAAGTCGAGTTACCAATAGTTACAATACAGTCATTATTGTTCTTTGATTCTAAATAGACGGTATGTTGTTCATAAGAATAGTATAATATTTTTTTGTTGTGAATTTGTGTGCCATGAACATTACTTATGTTGTAAAATGTATCAACAAAAGAAAAAAGGGATGATAATTGGACTTCTCAAGAAAAGGTTAGTGTTTATTTAATCCAAACATACATGAAAAATATCAGAGTTAATTAGAATTATTACATATGATATAAAATAGGTATGTATATCAATGACAAAATACAATACAACAAAATTACTGAAATAGAATGTTAAATTATATAAGGATGTCAGAATAATTATTTTAAATGTTAGTCCAATTCCATAATTTTGTCTACATCGAGTTCATTTAATTACCTTTCAATACAATTAATACGAAAAAACGCAAATTCAACGCATAAGACATCTGATAATTTAATGTTTTGAGGTTAGTACCGAAGTTAAACTAGGGGTCACGGTGGTCTAACTTTAGTACCATAGATAGTCCTGGTACTAGCGTTAAACTAGTTTTTGTAATAACATTTATATTAGACCATGGTTTAAAGCTGGTATTAAACTCGGTACTATATTTAGTCTTCGTTTTGGAATAAGGCGGTAAATGATAGCGTTGCAGATATTAAAAAACTCTATCTCCAGTCGGAAATTGAAAAACTACGGCTATAGTCCGAGCTGCAAATTGTTTGAACGAACCAAGTATAACATTGTGGTCTAGGAGGAGACCCTCGTCATATGTTTAGATAGTAAATAAATATTTATGTGAAACATCTATTGAAGTGCCTTGACAGTTATATCGACTCGCATGTCGTGACGGCAAAGGGCATGACGCTTTCGTGATTTAATCTTTTAGTTCAGATGTTTTTCCATATTACGTATTTTAGTATTATTTAGTTTATAGATGATTCATATTTGCCGGGAACCTGTGATGTTTTATTTTTTAATTAATGCCTTTTCAATAAAATATGTAGCTACTATTGACTGTAATGACTGGCTTGGTGGTCTAGTGGTTAGTGACCCAGGACAAATGTTTGTGTGATGAGCATGATCATTTGTTCTGTGTCTGGGTGTTATTTATCTATAATATGTATGTATTTAGAAATATATAAGTATATATCAGTTGTCTGGTTTCCATTACACCAGGCTCTGCCTAGTTTATCCACCATGGTTCAGGCCTTGTCGTGGCGGTAGGGCTCAGTAGTCTAAGGTCAACCCAGGACCTTGGTCGAAGCAAATTGAGCCGAGGGAGCTGCTCTTTGTACCCCTCTTATAAGATGAGGGGACAAAAGGGCAGGGGACAAGGGGCGAGGATAGGAGCCTCACCCCATTGTACTGTCCCGACGTTGGGAGGGGTTGTTCTGTTGTGCGGGACAACCCCTCTGTGGTCCCTTGAGGGACTGACTAGCCGTCGAGGTGCCTTGTTTGCTCAACCGAAATAAAAAAATAACTCATTTATTTTATTCATGTACATTAACTACATCAATTTCGTTATAGCATAGGTAGGCAAACGAGCAGTCGAAGCCTTTTGGCTACTAACGACGCCTTTTCCCCCCAATGGGCCACCGGAAACTCACAAATCGCACGAAACACCGGTGTTATGTTAGCGAAAGGTATCTACCACCCCGGTCATGCCGGCCCAATTCGGATGCAAAGCAACATGGCACCTCTTAAAAATCAATGAACGAAAATAAACGGGAGTCACCGCTTGTACTAAACTGAAAATAAGCGAACTGTACTGTATTCTCAGACGATAAAACTTGTAACGTTTTTAAAGGCACCAGATGAATGTTATACCCAAAGTTATAATTACCAAACTGTACCTGGGTTTTTGTATTTGACATTTAAAATGTAAAGCATTTTGCTTTAAAATATACTTAAACGATGAAGTTAATTATCACTACACCTAAATTCTTATAGTGATAATGACTAAACTATTTTGTACTTGTATAGTTTAGTCGGCCGTCTTAGCGTTCATTGTGGGAGGCCTATGTTCAGCAGTGGACGGATAGAGACTGATGATGATGATGAAGTTGATGACGATGATGATGATCTTTAGAGGTGGCTACTGTCACACTCTGATCATCGGCAGTCTACCATATTGATTTGAAGTCTACCCATAGTCAGGTGTCTGTACAGGATACACAAGGGCTCCAATCTCACAAGTGGAGATAATTAGCTGCGGAATGTAGATATCTGTACTGTTCTAGAATTGCATAATTATGTAATTTAGAGATATATACATTTCTTATATTTATTGTTTATTAGCTCCGCACAAACTTCGTACTGTCAAAATAAAAAACAATCCGTTCTTAGCTTTTGCCTTCCCGGAACCCTCCACTAACACTTCAACTTTATGGTATGGTATTAAAGTTCAAATTGACTTTTAAGTATTATTACGAATCTTTTGTATGGGAGTATAAAAAGTCTTAAACTTATTCTGGCAATTTTTTTAATTTTTCAATCCGTTAGAACCATCCTCGTACTTCAAGGAATATTATAAAAAATGAATTGTCGAAATCGGTACAGCAGCTCTCGAGATTTGAGCTTAGCAACACATTCAGCGATTCATTTTTATATTATAGACTAGCAGAGCCGGCCACCGTTGTAGTGGCTAAGGTATATAAAGTGTGTAAGATTAAGTGCTTCAGACTCTCTTCACGCACTCTCTATGGTTTGCTGGTAGAGATCTCTTCTAGAGATAAGCACGCCCATGTATAATACGTATCTATTATATATAAGTTGTAATATTTTTTTATGTACATAAAGAATAAATAAATAAGATAATTATATACTTAATAAACTAAATTGGAAATGATTGTTTACGAATAACGACCATAATGTTATAGCCGGTTTAAAACTCAACTGGATTAAGTTTTCTACTTGAGCCCAAAACTTTAAAACGATTGATTAAAAAAAATTGAGTTAATATTAACTTCAAATAAACTTAATAATTTTTTTTAATTAATATCACTAATCACTACTGAATAATCTTGGTTATCCTGTTTCTAGCTAACGCAAATAAATAATTTGATGCTTTTCCCACATGTGAGCATGCAGCGTATAGTTACCCATGGGAAAAACATGGATTTTACAAATCTAAACCGCAAAAGGACATTATTTGGCCTTAAGACTTATTAAAAGACATGGCAAAACCTAAACGAATAAGAAACTGTAACCTTCTGAAGTGTATCGTAGATTCTGACGGTATCATTGGAACATGTCTCAACAGGACTAAGTCTTCTTTAAACTTTCCAGTGAAAATGGTTGCTTCCAGAGCTTGCAGACCAGAGGGGAGACATGGGAGATTAGTAGTAGTTTGTTAGTTGGACGTCTGAAAATAAAGTCAGTGCTCTGTAGGATATAGTATTTTGTAATAACTCACTAGTACAGTACTGAGGTAGATCGTGTGTGTACAATAGGTGTAACAAACGTAACGCACCACGCGAATGTAAATCATAAAGTGTAAAGTAGACCACCCAGTAGTTTCAGGCTCCCCACACATTTATTTAGGTTGTATTACACAAATACAAATAGATAGTATACTTTTATTTTTATTTTTTATTATTCTGACAGCGCTCGATACATAAAAACTGTGTTTGATATACACTCACATCTTACACTCAAAGTACTTTTAATAATTTAACCTTAATAACATTTACATCGTAACTCTAAAAATGGCACATTTTCATATTATTTTTAGGATTATTAATTATTTAATAAATACAAATAAATAAATAAATAATACTGTCTATATCACAAGCCCGCTTGTTCAATTGTAAGTCTTCTTTTGTCAATTTTTTACCGAAGAGTTCTTTGTTCCTGAAAAATAGAATACAGTTTTAAAAAGTATGTTATTACAAGCAATTATATATTTACAACATTCTAATTATGTATCAGTAATTGAAAAATTTTGATTTGCATATGCATACTTATGTACAGATGTAAATGTGTACGTTTTTAATGTTTTTTAATAATAATAATCATTCTACTATTTTCTCGCCAATTTTTATCAAAATTACTGAACGGTTATATTGTTCATTAACAAACATCCAATTTTATAATCTTTCTAATATAGAATTCAGTTTGATGCCAAATAGAAATCAAACAAAAGTGCAGGCGGTGTTGTATATCACGTGACCGTCACAATCTTCGTCTGCCGAAGCAAGCCCACGATCGCCCACGAGCAGCGAGATTACGGACTTTCGTGAGAACCAATATTTGATACAAAGCGACTAGCTTTAGCTTGTTAACACCAGCAATAGAGCACTATCTCTTTATATAGTTACAGCTACTCGATGATCGAATGTAATAAACATTATACTTACTAGGTATCGGAAAACAAAGGCCACCTCTTTTCCTCTCATTGACAGCACACCCATGATGCCTAATACTGTTACGTTTGATTCTATGCAACTCTCTGGCAGGCCCAGTCGGTATATGGTTCTGCTGCACCGGCGGTTCGTGCCAGGTGATCGTTCGCACCTCGCCGGCGTGTTCCGTCGTAACGACCGACCGGTCCGACGGTCTGATGTCTGCAGCCCTCCCGCTGATCCCGACCACCAGAGCGCCGACGGTGATGGACACGTACACAAGCAACATGTTGACTGACTGACCGACGATGAGCGAGTTACGATCTAGTACTACTTTGTACATTATTTATACACGATTGAGATTAGTCAGCGGAAGGTGCATTTACGTAAAACAATAAAAAATCTGTTGGTTTATCTATAGTATATATTGTACACTTTTAATCCTACTTAATATTATAAATGAATAAGAGGTAGTGCCATGCTGCTAAGCAGCCGAATTGGGCCGGCACGACGGGGGTGGTACCTCTCGCTCACATAACACCGGCGTCAAGTGACAGTTATGCTGTCGCGTGTCGTGCGGGACAGGGAAAAATCTTGAGATGTGAATGTGTCGTACCGTTTACCGTCACGGCATTTGTCTCGATTTGACTGCCCATCGGGTTTATAGGTGATAGAGTTGAAGTTATTATAAAAACTCTATCTCCAGTCGAAAATTGAAAAACTACGGCTATAGTCCGAGCTGCAAGTTGTTTGAACGAGCCAAGTATAACATTGTGGTCTAGGAGGAGATCCTCGTGATATGTTTAGATACTAAATAAATATTTATGTGAAACATCTATTGAAGCGTCTTCTCAGTTAAATTGGCTCGCATGTCGTGACGGTAAACGGCGTGACGCTGTCGTGATTTCATATTTCAGTATAGATGTTTTTCCATGTTATGTATTTTAGTATTATTTAGTATATAGATGATTCACATTTGCCGGGCACCCGTGATGTTATTATTTTTTTATTAATGCCTTTATAATCAAATATGTAGCTACTATTGACTGTAATGATTGGCCAGTAATTAGTAGTGACCCAGGACAAATGTTTGTGTGATGAGCATGATCATTTGTTCTGTGTCTGGGTGTTATTTATCTATAATATGTATGTATTTAGAAATATATATCAGTTGCCTGGTTGCCATTACACGAGGCTCTGCCTAGTTTATCCACCATGGTTCAAGCCTTGTCGTGGCGATAGGGCTCAGTAGCCTAAGGTCAATCCAGGAACTTGGTCGAAGCAAATTGAGCCGAGGGAGTTGCTCTTTGTACCCCTCATATTAGAAGAGGGGACAAAAGAGCAGAAGAACAAGGGGCCAGGATGGGAACCTCACCCCATTGTTCTGTCCCGACGTTGGGAGAGGTTGCTCTGTGGTGCGGGACAACCCCTCTGTGGTCCCGCCGTCAAGGTGCCATGTTTGCTCAACAGATATAAAAAAATAACTAATTTTTTTATTTATTTGCATTAACTATACCAATTTTATTATAGCATAGGTAGGCAAACGAGCAGTCGAAGCCTTTTGGCCACTATCGACGCCTACATAACTGGAGATTATGCAGATGCATTGCCCTCCTTTTCCCCCCAATGGGCCACCGGAAACTCACAAAACGCACGAAACACCGGTGTTATGTGAGCGAGAAGTACTACCCCGGTCGTGCCGGCCCAATTCGGCTGTAAAGCAACATGGCACCTCTTACAAATGTACAAAAATAAATGAGAGTCACCGCTTGTACTAAACTGAAAATAAGCGAACTGTATACTGAGACGTTAAAACTTGTAACGTTTTTAAAGGCACCAGATGAATGTTATACCCAAAGTTATAATTACCAAGCTGTACCTGGGTTTTTTGTATTTCACATTTAAAATGTTTGCTTTGAAATGTACTAAATCGATGAAGTTAATTATCACTATAAATAACTTCATAATTTTGTACTTGTATAGTTTAGTCGGCCGTCTTGGCGTTCATTGTGGGAGGCCTATGTTCAGCAGTGGATGGATAGAGGTTGATGATGATGATGATAGTTTAGTAGAGGAAGATCTTTAAAGGTGGCTACTGTCATACTCTGATCATTTGCAGTCTACCCTATTGAATTGAAGACTGACCCATAGTCAGATGACTGCACAGGATACACAAGGGTCGCGGGCTCCAATCCCGACGAGTGGAGATAGTTGACTGTGGATTGTACATGTCTGTACTGTCATGTTATTTCTTATATTTATTTCTGTTCCTAGCAGGGTTATAGGTCAACATTGTGTTTTATATTGTTTCACTTCTTCATCGAAGTTTTGGAGTAGTAATGGCCATGGCTCCCATGTAGGCAGGAGAGACGCGTGAGCATAGGGTCGAGGCTATAATGCACCCAATGTGATCAACCTTCATCTGTAAAGGAGAAGGAGTTACCCTTGTAACTGAACTTGTTTATTAGCCATAAAGAGTAATAATTCAAAATTGTTTCTAAACAAGAAGTTTACTTCATCATCATCATCATTCCACTGTTGAGCGCGGGTCCTCCTCCTCGAAATTATGCGAGGAAGGTGTTGGGCTGTAGTTTGCTAATGCCCCACTGTGGTTCAGGCCTTGTCGTGGCGGTGGGGCTCAGTAGCCTAGGGTGAGCCCAGCACCTTGGGCGAAACGAATTTAGCCGAGGGGGCTCTTTGCACCCCTCTTATAAGAAGAGGGGACAAAAGAGTAGGGGCAAGAGGCGAGGACGGGAACCTCACCCCATTGTACTGTCCCGACGCTGGGAGGGGTTGTTCTGTGGTGCGGGACAACCCCTCTGTGCAGGTGACGACGGTCCTTTGCGGGACTGACTAGCTGTCGAGGTGCCCCGTTTGTTTACTAGATCCGGGGCACCTCACCAAAGGCGGCATTGGTGGCACTCGCCGGGTTTTAGTGGGTAGAGCTGCGTCCACTTACCAGCTGTCGGGCGCAGCGAGTCCCACATACCCGCGTGGGGAGACCCACTCCCCCGCGGAATGCCTCAGAGCATTTCCCGGCGTTAAAGAAAAAAAAAACCTGTCGATGCTTTCCTACATCGGCGATCAAGCGATTTTTTATATTCAAGCCTATTGTAGGTGCACCTGGTCAGGACCAAACTCAGACCTATCAATGAGGCCGATACCTACTGGACCATCGCCGCTTCTAGAAGTTTTTTTAAAATTCCATGTTATGTTTCACTAAACCCATTCTTTATTGGCGCGGCATACGCCATGTTGAAAAGACCTCTTTAATCTGTCACACGAACAATATACTTCAAGATTTATCACTTTGAGCGTATCAGTTTATTTCTAATTCATTTGAGTTCGCTCCAGCGTTAAAGAGGTTTAAGTTGCGTTTATCTATAGCTAAATCTTTTCTTTTGTAAAGCATGGCTTAGCATTAAAATTGACTTGAATGCCGTAACAGCAATTATTCTATGTTTCGCTGTGGATTTTATTTCATCCTTATTAGTTATTATTTTATATTTTAACATCGATGATTCACATGATCTAGGGGACCCCGTGAAGGTCAACTTTTGCATGTATTTATTGTTAAATACATGCAATACTAGGTGAATTAGTCAGGCAACCCGTTTGAGACGTATAGCTGACCAGAAAAATTAAAACCCACGCCATATTGCGGAAAATTTCGGAATTAATTTCTCTATGGACGATACTATGTGTTGACGCATAAGATACAATGGCGACACCAATACAGGGTTTATATATTTCTGGTCTAGGTATACATATTTATATTATGTATATTATTTATGATCCTATAATATAATTAAATGACAGATAGAGTATACATATATTTTTATTTCACACTAATTCTTTTTTATTAATGTGAGAAGGAGATAATTGTAAGTTTGAATGTAGGAGGTAAGGAATCTTAAGACTTATATATTAATTCGATCTAAACAATATTTATTCAATAATATAACGCTACGTTATCGCCGAGTTACTTTTATTAAAATCATCTTCAGCCCGGGCAAGGCTGTCTAAGACCAAGTAGGCAAAGCTGCGAGCAACAGCTAGTTATTGATAATTATGAATATACTTTTTTTTTTTTTAACGCCGGGAAATGCTCTGAGGCATACCGCGGGAGAGTGGGTCTCCCCACGCGGGTATGTGGGACTCGCTGCGCCCGAAAGCTGGTAAGTGGACGCAGCTCTATCCACTAAAACCCGGCGAGTGCCACCAATACCGACTTTAGTAAGGTGCGCCGGATCTAATGAGCACCTGAACGGTTAGTTAGCCCCTCAGGAGACCGACGCCATCTCCACAGAACAACCCCTCCCAACTATGGGACAGTACAATGAGGTTTGGTTCCCATCCTCGCCCCTTGCCCCCAGCTCTTTTGTCTCATCTTCTTATAAGAAGGATACAAAGGGCCCCCTCGGCTCAATTTGCTTCGCCCAAGGTGCTGGGCACACCCTAGGCTACTGAGCCTCACCGCCACGTCAAGGCCTGAATCATGGTGGGGATGATAAATATACTAACACAGTAAAGCTGAAAGATTGTTTGAGAGTGTTGATCTCCATAACTACCAGTCAGGTTTTATAAAGCACATTTATTGGGAAAGGTCAGTTTTTTATATAATTTTCAATCTGTCAACGCTGACAAGTATTATGAGTTGCCCAAACGGATGACGAGACGTAATGACTGCCAATGGTTATTACTCACTCTTAACTCGTTATAACGACCATTAGGTATATCCATATGATTATGATGACATTTAACCTTCTTTATGTTAGTTGGGCAAAAGGGCAGACGAACAACGTAAGTGGCCAACGTCGCCCATGAAATGAAATTTAAATATTATCCAACAATCACAGCACGTTAACCTAGTCCCGTGGTAAATTCGAAAGAACTTGTAGGGGTACTAGGAACGGAAATAAAATTATTTTTTTATACATGTAGACACGACCATGGCCCGGTGCAGACGTCAACATTCAACATACAAATTATCTATATATGGCGTGATTCGAACCCGCGACCGCTGCGTAGTGGCCAGTAGCCTGACCACTCGACCAGCAGGCCTATCCTGAGACATAAGATGTTAAGTCTCTGTGCCAATTACACTGCCTGTAATGATAATTAATACGGTCGAGTTTCGGTTGCCGGGTCGTAGCTTTTGATGTTTTACTTGTTCACTTCAAAGAATTACATTATATTTACCAATGGGAGTGATGCGCTGTGCTGCACTGTGCTGCGCTCTCGTCTTCATGGGTGCCTCCTGTTTATTTCTTCTGTGACAGCATTATTGTGTTTCTTTTTTGAGAGGGCAGAGGGAGACTTGACTACTTATATCTTAGGGTGACACATGAATTGCCATTTTTTTCTTTAACGCCGGGAAATGCTCTGAGGCATCCCGTGGGGGAGTGGGTCTCCCCAGGCGGGTATGTGGGATTCACTGCGACCAAAAGCTGGTAAGTGGACGCAGCTCTACCCACTGAAACCCGGTGAGTGCCACCAATGCCGCCCTTGGTGAGGTGCCCTGGATCTAATGAGCAAACAGAGCACCTCGACGGCTAGTCAGTCCCGCAAGAGAATTTTCTCGCCAATTTTTATCAAAATTACTGAACCGTTATATTTTTCATTAACAAACATCCAATTTTATAATCTTTCTAATATAGAATTCAGTTTGATGCCAAATAGAAATCAAACAAAAGTGCAGGCGGTGTTGTATATCACGTGACCGTCACAATCTTCGTCTGCCGAAGCAAGCCCACGATCGCCCACGAGCAGCGAGATTACGGACTTTCGTGAGGACCAATATTTGATACAAAGCGACTAGCTTTAGCTTGTTAAAACCAGCAATAGAGCACTATCTCTTTATATATACAGCTACTACTTTTTTTACAGCTAGTACTTTACAGCTACTCGATGATCGAATGTAATAAACATTATACTTACTAGGTATCGGAAAACAAAGGCCACCTTTTTTCCTCTCATTGACAGCACACCCATCACGCCAAATAGTGTTACGTTTGATTCTATGCAACTCTGGCAGGTCCAGTCGTTATATGACTGTCCTGCTGCATCGGCGGTTCGTGCCAGGTGATCGTTCGCACCTCGCCGGCATGTTCCGTCGTAACGACCGACCGGCCCGACGGTCTGATGTCTGCAGCCCTCCCGCTGACCCCGATCACCAGAGCGCAGACGGTGATGGACACGTACACAAGCATCATGTTGACTGACTGACCGACGACGAGCGAACCAAAAACAAATTCTGGATAATGAAGAGGGAGAAAAAAGAAGATGAAAAAATCTTATAATTAGTATTAGGTACAAACAAAATTTTGTGACTAATCGTGTCATTGTCGAAATAAATAACTGAAATTATAACGTATTTTTTTTATTTTTATACAGTACTTATGTAAGACTGGCCACAATATATATATATATAATTAACTATGCAAAACTGTCATTTGCAGTTTGACTTAGACATTAAAATATTCGATAAGCTGCATAGTTCTCTATTTAAACACTATTAACGTTAAAGTCACGTTAAAGTCATCTGCTGTAACACCGAGGGCTGTACAATAGATAAAAATTACGCTTATCGCGTTAGCTTTACAATAGAGTAAGACTAAACTCTTATGCAGCAGACGTCATATTATTTCACTCTTATAAAGAAATTTGCTTTCTAAGGGTTTCCTAGATAACCATTGAACAGCTATTATCCAGCCTTATATGACGACTCTACTACAGAGTAATTATACACTAACATCCAGAAGGTAGCAATATTCAATGCTCTTGTACAGCCATAGGCAATACAAAAGTAGATTTCTAGAGCACTATTCAGCCGATATACTGCTCTAGTCTTATGAACTTGCTGATAGTGGTTTTTTACACCATACGCTGTATTTTAGAGTTTTTCGGTGCTCTTTAGAAGCTAAAAGTGATATTTCGGATTTAAACAGCCTTAAAGCAGCTGTACTGTGTTAAATAATACAATTTACTCTCTACTACAGCCTTAAGTATATTTTGATGATTTTGTACATCGTTTATAAAGCTTCTAGCTGTTATTGCACTGGTTAAAAAAGATCTTTTTTCAGTTTAAATGTTTATTGGGTGAGACGTTAAAACTTGTAACGTTTTCAAAGGCACCAGATGAATGTTATACCCAAAGTTATAATTACCAAACTGTATCTGGGTTTTTTGTATTTCACATTTAAAATGTAAAGATTTTTGCTTTGAAATGTACTAAAACGATGAAGGTAATTATCACTATAAATAACTTCATAATTTTGTACTTGTATAGTTTAGTCGGCCGTCTTGGCGTTCATTGTGGGAGGCCCATGTTCAGGAGTGGATGGATAGAGGCTGATGATGATGATGATAGTTTAGTAGGGGAAGATCTTTAGAGGTGGCTACTGTCACTCTCTGATCATTTGCAGTCTACCATATTGATTTGAAGTCTACCCATAGTCAGGTGCCTGTACAGGATACACAAGGGCTCCAATCTGACAAGTGGAAATAATTAGCTGCGGAATGTAGATGTCTGTACTGTTCTAGAAGTGCATAATTATGTAATTTAGAGATATATACATTTCTTATATTTATTGTTTATTAGCTCCGCACAAACTTCGTACTGTCAAAATAAAAAACAATCCGTTCTTAGCTTTTGCCTTCCCGGAACCCTCCACTAACACTTCAACTTTATGGTATGGTATTAAAGTTCAAATTGACTTTTAAGTATTATTACGAATCTTTTGTATGGGACTATAAAAAGTCTTAGACTTTTTCTGGCAATTTTTTTAATTTTTCTCTCCGTAAGAACCATCCTCGTACTTCAAGGAATATTATAAAAAATGAATTGGCGAAATCGGTACAGCAGCTCTCGAGATTTGACCTTAGCAACACATTCAGCGATTCATTTTTATATTATAGACTAGCAGACCCAGCCACCGTTGTAGTGGCTAAGGTATATAAAGTGTGTAAGATAATATACTTAATATACTTAATTGGAAATGATTGTTTACGAATAACGACCATAACGTTATAGCCGGTTTAAAAATCAACTGGATTAAGTTTTGTACTTGAGCTCAAAACTTTAAAACGATTGATAAAAAAATGTAGAGTTAATATTAAGCTCAAATAAACTTAAAATAATAATTTTAATTAATATCACTAATCACTACTGAATAATCTTGGTTATCCTGTTTCTAGCTAACGCAAATAAATAATTTGATGCTTTTCCCACATGTGAGCATGCAGCGTATTATAATTACCAATTACCAGGTAACTATTACCAGGTAACTATTTACCAATGGGAAAAACATGGATTTCACAAATCTAAACCGCAAAAGGACATTATTTGGCTTTAAGACTTATTAAAAGACATGGCAAAAGCTAAACGAATAAGAAACTGTAACCTTCTGAAGTGTATCGTAGATTCTGACGGTATCATTGGAACATGTCTCAACAGGACTAAGTCTTCTTTAAACTTTCCAGTGAAAATGGTTGCTTCCAGAGCTTGCAGACCAGAGGGTGGTGTAAGCAGATAATTGCACCGAAGAGGGAGACATGGGAGATTAGTAGTAGTTTGTTAGTTGGACGTCTGAAAATAAAGTCAGTGCTCTGTATGATATGGTATATTGTAATAACTCACTAGTACAGTACTGAGGTAGATCGTGTGTGTACAATAGGTGTAACAAACGTAACGCACCACGCGAATGTAAATCATAAAGTGTAAAGTAGACCACCCAGTAGTTTCAGGCTCCCCACACATTTATTTAGGTTGTATTACACAAATACAAATAGATAGTATACTTTTATTTTTATTTTTTATTATTCTGACAGCGCTCGATACATAAAAACTGTGTTTGATATACACTCACATCTTACACTCAAAGTACTTTTAATAATTTAACCTTAATAACATTTACATCGTAACTCTAAAAATGGCACATTTTCATATTATTTTTAGGATTATTAATTATTTAATAAATACAAATAAATAAATAAATAATACTGTCTATATCACAAGCCCGCTTGTTCAATTGTAAGTCTTCTTTTGTCAATTTTTTACCGAAGAGTTCTTTGTTCCTGAAAAATAGAATACAGTTTTTAAAGTAAGTTATTACAAGCAATTACATATTTATTACATTGTTATTATGTATTAAAAATTGAAAAATTTGGATTTGCACATGCATACTTATGTACAGATGTAAATGTGTACGTTTTTAATGTTTTTTAATAATAATAATCATTCTACTATTTTCTCGCCAATTTTTATCAAAATTACTGAACCGTTATATTGTTCATTAACAAACATCCAATTTTATAATCTTTCTAATATAGAATTCAGTTTGATGCCAAATAGAAATCAAACAAAAGTGCAGGCGGTGTTGTATATTACGTGACCGTCACAATCTTCGTCTGCCGAAGCAAGCCCACGATCGCCCACGAGCAGCGAGATTACGGACTTTCGTGAGAACCAATATTTGATACAAAGCGACTAGCTTTAGCTTGTTAACACCAGCAATAGAGCACTATCTCTTTATATAGTTACAGCTACTCGATGATCGAATGTAATAAACATTATACTTACTAGGTATCAGAAAACAAAGGCCACCTCTTTTCCTCTCATTGACAGCACACCCATCATGCCTAATACTGTTACGTTTGATTCTATGCAACTCTCTGGCAGGCCCAGTCGGTATATGGTTCTGCTGCACCGGCGGTTCGTGCCAGGTGATCGTTCGCACCTCGCTGGCGTGTTCCGTCGTAACGACCGACCGGTCCGACGGTCTGATGTCTGCAGCCCTCCCGCTGACCACGACCACCAGAGCGCCGACGGTGATGGACACGTACACAAGCAACATGTTGACTGACTGACCGACGATGAGCGAGTTACGATCTAGTACTACTTTGTACATTATTTATACACGATTGAGATTAGTCAGCGGAAGGTGCATTTACGTAAAACAATAAAAAATCTGTTGGTTTATCTATAGTATATATTGTACACTTTTAATCCTACTTAATATTATAAATGAATAAGAGGTAGTGCCATGCTGCTAAGCAGCCGAATTGGGCCGGCACGACGGGGGTGGTACCTCTCGCTCACATAACACCGGCGTCAAGTGACAGTTATGCTGTCGCGTGTCGTGCGGGACAGGGAAAAATCTTGAGATGTGAATGTGTCGTACCGTTTACCGTCACGGCATTTGTCTCGATTTGACTGCCGATCGGGTTTATAGATGATAGAGTTGCAGTTATTATAAAAACTCTATCTCCAGTCGAAAATTGAAAAACAACGGCTATAGTCCGAGCTGCAAGTTGTTTGAACGAGCCAAGTATAACATTGTGGTCTAGGAGGAGATCCTCGTGATATGTTTAGATAGTAAATAAATATTTATGTGAAACATCTATTGAAGCGTCTTCTCAGTTAAATTGACTCGCATGTCGTGACGGTAAACGGCGTGACGCTGTCGTGATTTCATATTTCAGTATAGATGTTTTTCCATGTTATGTATTTTAGTATTATTTAGTATATAGATGATTCACATTTGCCGGGCACCCGTGATGTTATTATTTTTTTATTAATGCCTTTATAATCAATTATGTAGCTACTATTGACTGTAATGATTGGCCAGTAATTAGTAGTGACCCAGGACAAATGTTTGTGTGATGAGCATGGTCATTTGTTCTGTGTCTGGGTGTTATTTATCTATAATATGTATGTATTTAGAAATATATATCAGTTGCCTGGTTGCCATTACACCAGGCTCTGCCTAGTTTATCCACCATGGTTCAAGCCTTGTCGTGGCGATAGGGCTCAGTAGCCTAAGGTCAATCCAGGAACTTGGTCGAAGCAAATTGAGCCGAGGGAGTTGCTCTTTGTACCCCTCTTATTAGAAGAGGGGACAAAAGAGCAGAAGGACAAGGGGCCAGGATGGGAACCTCACCCCATTGTTCTGTCCCGACGTTGGGAGAGGTTGCTCTGTGGTGCGGGACAACCCCTCTGTGGTCCCGCCGTCGAGGTGCCATGTTTGCTCAACAGATATAAAAAAATAACTCATTTTTTTTATTTATTTGCATTAACTATACCAATTTTATTATAGCATAGGTAGGCAAACGAGCAGTCGAAGCCTTTTGGGCACTATCGACGCCTACATAACTGGAGATTATGCAGATGCATTGCCCTCCTTTTCCCCCCAATGGGCCACCGGAAACTCACAAATCGCACGAAACACCGGTGTTATGTGAGCGAGAAGTACTACCCCGGTCGTGCCGGCCCAATTCGGCTGTAAAGCAACCTTTTACAAATGTACAAAAATAAATGAGAGTCACCGCTTGTACTAAACTGAAAATAAGCGAACTGTATACTGAGACGTTAAAACTTGTAACGTTTTTAAAGGCACCAGATGAATGTTATACCCAAAGTTATAATTACCAAGCTGTACCTGGGTTTTTTGTATTTCACATTTAAAATGTTTGCTTTGAAATGTACTAAAACGATGAAGTTAATTATCACTATAAATAACTTCATAATTTTGTACTTGTATAGTTTAGTCGGCCGTCTTGGCGTTCATTGTGGGAGGCCTATGTTCAGCAGTGGATGGATAGAGGCTGATGATGATGATGATAGTTTAGTAGAGGAAGATCTTTAAAGGTGGCTACTGTCATACTCTGATCATTTGCAGTCTACCCTATTGAATTGAAGACTGACCCATAGTCAGATGACTGCACAGGATACACAAGGGTCGCGGGCTCCAATCCCGACGAGTGGAGATAGTTGACTGTGGATTGTACATGTCTGTACTGTCATGTTATTTCTTATATTTATTTCTGTTCCTAGCAGGGTTATAGGTCAACATTGTGGTTTATATTGTTTCACTTCTTCATCGAAGTTTTGGAGTAGTAATGGCCATGGCTCCCATGTAGGCAGGAGAGACGCGTGAGCATAGGGTCGAGGCTATAATGCACCCAATGTGATCAACCTTCATCTGTGAAGGAGAAGGAGTTACCCTTGTAACTGAACTTGTTTATTAGCCATAAAGAGTAATAATTCAAAATTGTTTCTAAACAAGAAGTTTACTTCATCATCATCATCATTCCACTGTTGAGCGCGGGTCCTCCTTCTCGAAATTATGCGAGGAAGGTGTTGGGCTGTAGTTTGCTAATGCCCCACTGTGGTTCAGGCCTTGTCGTGGCGGTGGGGCTCAGTAGCCTAGGGTGAGCCCAGCACCTTGGGCGAAACGAATTTAGCCGAGGGGGCTCTTTGCACCCCTCTTATAAGAAGAGGGGACAAAAGAGTAGGGGCAAGAGGCGAGGACGGGAACCTCACCCCATTGTACTGTCCCGACGCTGGGAGGGGTTGTTCTGTGGTGCGGGACAACCCCTCTGTGCAGGTGACGACGGTCCTTTGCGGGACTGACTAGCTGTCGAGGTGCCCCGTTTGTTTACTAGATCCGGGGCACCTCACCAAAGGTGGCATTGGTGGCACTCGCCGGGTTTTAGTGGGTAGAGCTGCGTCCACTTACCAGCTGTCGGGCGCAGCGAGTCCCACATACCCGCGTGGGGAGATCCACTCCCCCGCGGAATGCCTCAGAGCATTTCCCGGCGTTAAAGAAAAAAAAAACCTGTCGATGCTTTCCTACATCGGCGATCAAGCGATTTTTTATATTCAAGCCTATTGTAGGTGCACCTGGTCAGGACCAAACTCAGACCTATCAATGAGGCCGATACCTACTGGACCATCGCCGCTTCTAGAAGTTTTTTTTAAATTCCATGCTATGTTTCACTAAACCCATTCTTTATTGGCGCGGCATACGCCATGTTGAAAAGACCTCTTTAATCTGTCACACGAACAATATACTTCAAGATTTATCACTTTGAGCGTATCAGTTTATTTCTAATGCATTTGAGTTCGCTCCAGCGTTAAAGAGGTTTAAGTTGCGTTTATCTACAGCTAAATCTTTTCTTTTGTAAAGCATGGCTTAGCATTAAAATTGACTTGAATGCCGTAACAGCAATTATTCTATGTTTCGCTGTGGATTTTATTTCATCCTTATTAGTTATTATTTTATATTTTAACATCGATGATTCACATGATCTAGGGGACCCCGTGAAGGTCAACTTTTGCATGTATTTATTGTTAAATACATGCAATACTAGGTGAATTAGTCAGGCAACCCGTTTGAGACGTATAGCTGACCAGAAAAATTAAAACCCACGCCATATTGCGGAAAATTTCGGAATTAATTTCTCTATGGACGATACTATGTGTTGACGTATAAGATACAATGGCGACACCAATACAGGGTTTATATATTTCTGGTCTAGGTATACATATTTATATTATGTATATTATTTATGATCCTATAATATAATTAAATGACAGATAGAGTATACATATATTTTTATTTCACACTAATTCTTTTTTATTAATGTGAGAAGGAGATAATTGTAAGTTTGAATGTAGGAGGTAAGGAAACTTATGACTTATATTATTATATTAATTCGATCTAAACAATATTTATTCAATAATATAACGCTACGTTATCGCCGAGTTACTTTTATTAAAATCATCTTCAGCCCGGGCAAGGCTGTCTAAGACCAAGTAGGCAAAGCTGCGAGCAACAGCTAGTTATTGATAATTATGAATATACTTTTTTTTTCTTTAACGCCGGGAAATGCTCTGAGGCATCCCGCGGGAGAGTGGGTCTCCCCACGCGGGTATGTGGGACTCGCTGCGCCCGAAAGCTGGTAAGTGGACGCAGCTCTATCCACTAAAACCCGGCGAGTGCCACCAATACCGACTTTAGTAAGGTGCGCCGGATCTAATGAGCACCTGAACGGTTAGTCAGCCCCTCAGGAGACCGACGCCATCTCCACAGAACAACCCCTCCCAACTATGGGACAGTACAATGAAGTTTGGTTCCCATCCTCGCCCCTTGCCCCCAGATCTTTTGTCTCATCTTCTTATAAGAAGGATACAAAGGGCCCCCTCGGCTCAATTTGCTTCGCCCAAGGTGCTGGGCACACCCTAGGCTACTGAGCCTCACCGCCACATCAAGGCTTGAATCATGGTGGGGATGATAAATATACTAACACAGTAAAGCTGAAAGATTGTTTGAGAGTGTTGATCTCCATAACTACCAGTCAGGTTTTAAAAAGCACATTTATTGGGAAAGGTCAGTTTTTTATATAATTTTCAATCTGTCAACGCTGACAAGTATTATGAGTTGCCCAAACGGATGACGAGACGTAATGACTGCCAATGGTTATTACTCACTCTTAACTCGTTATAACGTCCATTAGGTATATCCAATGATTATGATGACATTTAACCTTCTTTATGTTAGTTGGGCAAAAGGGCAGACGAACAACGTAAGTGGCCAACGTCGCCCATGAAATAAAATTTAAATATTATCCAACAATCACAGCACGTTAACCTAGTCCCGTGGTAAATTCGAAAGAACTTGTAGGGGTACTAGGAACGGAAATAAAAATATTTTTTTTATACATGTAGACACGACCATGGCCCGGTGCAGACGTCAACATTCAACATACAAATTATCTATATATGGCGGGATTCGAACCCGCGACCGCTGCGTAGTGGCCAGTAGCCTGACCACTCGACCAGCAGGCCTATCCTGAGACATAAGATGTTAAGTCTCTGTGCCAATTACACTGCCTGTAATGATAATTAATACGGTCGAGTTTCGGTTGCCGGGTCGTAGCTTTTGATGTTTTACTTGTTCACTTCAAAGAATTACATTATATTTACCAATGGGAGTGATGCGCTGTGCTGCACTGTGCTGCGCTCTCGTCTTCATGGGTGCCTCCTGTTTATTTCTTCTGTGACAGCATTATTGTGTTTCTTTTTTGAGAGGGCAGAGGGAGACTTGACTACTTATATCTTAGGGTGACACATGAATTGCCATTTTTTACTTTTAACGCCGGGAAATGCTCTGAGGCATCCCGCGGGGGAGTGGGTCTCCCCAGGCGGGTATGTGGGATTCACAGCGACCAAAAGCTGGTAAGTGGACGCAGCTCTACCCACTGAAACCAGGTGAGTGCCACCAATGCCGCCCTTGGTGAGGTGCCCTGGATCGAATGAGCAAACAGAGCACCTCGACGGCTAGTCAGTCCCGCAAGAGACCGACGCCACCTCCACAGAGGGGTTGTCCCGCACCACAGAACAATCCCTCCCAACGTCGGGACAGTACAATGGGGTGAGGTTCCCATCCTCACCCCTTGCCCCCTGCTCTTTTGTCCCCTCTTCTTTATAAGAGGAGTACAAAGAGCCCCCTCGGCTCAATTAGCTTCAACCAAGGTTGGGCTCACCCTAGGCTACTGAGCCCCACCGCCACGTCAAGGCCTGAACCATGGTGGGGACTGGTTGGTTGAATTGCTATTACGTCAGTGACAAATCACTGACCAGTTTCGGAATTGTAAGGCTCCCATTATTACTCTATCCGGTTATATGCTCGATTGCTGACTTCTAGTTCGGCCGTGTTCACGTTCATTGTTCTATGTCCAGTGAACGGTAAATGTTGATGATGATGAATCATCGCACCTTTTATCCACGCTGCAAAAGCCTCGTGTTAAAAATACACACTCTGTTTCAAATTGCTGCAAATTAGCACTCGCAAATTATTATTTACGCTCTCGTCGACTCAAAAGCATACAGCCTCCGCTGTGGTGATACCAGATTAGAAATTTACCCTGATTCGTGGGAGATATTGCAAGTATATGCTTATTTAATTGCCAGTAATCACTAGCTTTCGTTAATACAGTTATCTATTGATTTAAATTATAAATGCTTTATTTAAAAGTTAAGTAGGAAAATACTTGTATTTATTTTGTAATAGTCGGTGGTATTTTTTAGTTTTTACATCTACCACCTATCTAATATAGACGATACTTTGAAACCCATAAACTTATTATGTCATATGTTATATTCTCTATGGTTGTGTGCTCAAATTCATTTATTTTTTCATTTTAATTAAGTAATACTTTTATGCAATTTTTTTAATATCATTTAATCCTTAAGCTACCTAAATATGAATATAACAATATACTTAACATATTAAGTTATAAAGTACCTATATTGGTCATTATACCAAGTGGGCAATCATATCCCAATTTCCAATAATGACTTGAAAGCCGTATTTACGACCCCGAAAATATCAATATTATGTTAAGTACACATTAAGTTATAATTTTAATATCGAAAATAAAATTGGTCAATTTCGCGGAAATATAATTGAATAGATGACAACACTTATGACGCAGATTTCAGTACAGAATCAGTTTTGCTCCGTTTTTCGCGACGGGAAGACGCGTTTTGTTTCACCGGGAAAACGAGTTATATTTCGTTATAATGACTAAAGTAGTGACACATATATTATAATACACTTCTGTGATATTCATATTATTTTTCCAAACAAAACTTATTCAGTTTAAGTTAATTTGCCATACATCGAAAACAAGTGGGTATGTATTTGTTAACTTATAAATTAAATAATATTACATATATAAAATGTAATTAGTAGAAAAAGACTAGACTCTTTCTAAATATATTTATATATTAAAGCAAAAACCACATAAATCCAGTTTATTTTCGGTCCACGGATTCTGTGTTGCTGAGTTTACTTACCGGGCCCTCAATGAAGGCAGGATCGATCCTCACGCACATTCCTGGTGGCTTCAATGAAATGTTTATGAACGAAGCTGCGGGCTTACTAGGCTGCCCGGGGCAGAGCGTTTTCGGCGTTGCAATTGTTGAGAATATCAAAGTGAAGACTTTGTTGGAAATCGTGTTAAGTAGTTTAAAAAACTACTTTTAAATATATTTATCAATTATACGATATATGAAAATATTTTCGCGTAAAAATTCGAAAAAAATAGTACAATTATTATTTATTAAAAATCTATTAAAATTGAATCATAACTGATAAAATTTCAGTTAAAACTTTTACATTTTTTTATAGTTAAGACCATTATAGTTGCCCCAGAACTTTAAAATAGATTTATTACAATTTCGATCTATATTAAAAATAAAAATATTTAGGGGTTTTATTAGAGAAATTATGATAAAAATATTTCCGTTAAACTTTAACAGACATTTAAGTGAAAAATTTTTTTTTAGGAAATCATGACAAACTAGTGTTAACTCTTGCACACCTTTTTAGTAAAGACAATGAAATTATAGTAACCTATCCTAAATAAAAAAAAAATAAAAAAACAAATTTCGATACCTATATACCTATGAGGTAGTGCCGTGCTTTCCACATGCTTTGCAGCCGAATTGGGCCAGCACGACCGGGGTGGACTTCTCGCTCACATGATACCGGCTTAAAGTGACGTGACTATGCTGTCACGTTTCGTGCGGTTTGTGAGTTTCCGGTGGCCCATTGGGGGGAATAGGGAAAAGAAGGGAAACGCATCTGCATAACTTTTGGTTGTGCGGATGTCTATGGGCGTCGTTAGTCACCATAAGGCTCCGACTGCTCGGTTGCCGCCTTATGACATAAAAAAATCTGTATTTTAAATTTAAAGTATCAATTTTATTTAAGAAGTCACGAAAGAAACTTAATTAGTGTTAATTCTCACATACTTCTTATGTACAGACGATTTTAGATTTTCTCAATGTTGAGACAAAGGGTAAATCTGGCAAAAAAACGTGGATGACAAGTAGCTATTTTGCCAGGATTATGACTGGGGGGCCTAAGTTGGCAGGGATTGTGACGTGTGGGGGGGTTATTAGGCTGGTTTTATGACGTGGGGGTTAACTAGGCCGGGTCGAGTTGTTAATAAACGTATTTTGTGGATTAAATATGAAATGTATTGCTGAAACAAATAATAATTCAAAAAATATTAGCATCAAATGGCAATTACAATACAGACTAAAATACATCGATTCGATATGCTAATCTTTAAATATAAGGTTTATCATGCGTTCTGAGAATTACAATATAAAAGTACCTAAGTATATATTTTTAAAGTGAAACTTCTTTGCGCGCATGAGGGTAAAATTTTTACGGATGAAACGTCACGAAAATGTGCAACGTTTTTGTCCAAGAAGAAGGAGAGAGTGATTGATACCGATTAAGAGAGAGTGAGAAAGGGCGAACGTAGCATGAAGCACATAGCCTGGGAAATTTAAAGCTTTAGTTTAGTATAAATATAAACGTGATTTAAAAATTAGTTTGTCAAATAAGTTTCACTTCTGACATTGTATACTTTGTACGCACGCACTTTTTTATATATTTGTATTAGAAAGTATTACATATTTAAGTGTTTAAATTATCATTTTGAGATAGGTTTCACTTGGCTTTTAATCTAGATTCTAAACAGAAAATGCGGCTAGGTTATGAACACATACTATTTTATACTAGTACCTACCGAGGTAAGGATAGCATAATATATTATTTACAAAAATTACTTCATCCTCACTTTGTGAGGATTAAGTATATACCAAATAGGTTTCACAAATTACAAATATATATACTACTGGAGCCGAGATATGTTTTTCGGTATAATAAATACATTTTGTATAGGACCGACGTGAATCTTAAACGTTCTCGAACCGACTTGAACATACATAAAAAAATCAACAAAATCGGTTATTAGTTAGAGTTCAGTGTCAGAAGAATTATATTAATATCTTTGACTCGATATTTGTGTTAGACTCACTGTAATATTGGGGTAAATACATCGAGCATATAACCTCATAGAGACTACTCTATCAGGTTATGTGCTCGTGCATTGTTGTATGTACCTACGTTACTAAATATGGGCCATAAAATTCCGAAACTGGTCATTGATTTGTCACTGACGTAATAGCGATTCAACCAACCAGTGATCTGTATGTACGTCCCATCGACCAATCATCCATCAATGGCCATCAGTCGACCAATCAGAGCGTAGAACCGGTGCAGGGTCACAACAAAAATTCGGCATTTGTTTTCATACAAAACACATAACATTACCACTCTATTCCAGTTATATGCTTTATGGTTAAATAATATGGTATAAACATACAAGTAAAATGTCTATACAAATTTATAAGAGGTAGTGCCATGCTGCTTTGCAGCCGAATTGGGCCGGCACGACCGGCCGGCCTCTGGTGTGGCCGTGGCCGTCGGCCGTGGTACCTCTCGCTCTCATAACAGCTATGTTCGGGTTATGTAGGTTCGGGTGGCTCAATGGGCCCTCCCATAGGGAAAAGGAGGGTAACCCATCTGCATAATCTCTGGTTGTGCGGATGTGGCCACCAAAAGGCTTCGACTGCTCGCCCTTTGCCCTCCTATGCTATAAAAAAAGACTCGTAACGGAACGGAACGGAACGTAACGGAACGTAACGGAACGGAACGGAACGTAACGGAACGGAACGGGAATTACGCGGGCGGAACCGCGGGGAGCCGCCTGGTACTATAGTTTGAAGTTTGTCGAACGCTTTTTAATTTATTTTCTTGAAATGTATCGTTCAGGGCTCGACGTATTTTACGAGTTCAATCAACTTTAATCAACGTTCTTCAAAGAGAAAATTATATTCCTACGTATGTAAAAGAAATTCTTTCAATAACAAGTCTTGGTACTTAAGATAAGTGGAAATTATATGACATGTTATATATATATTTCGTATGCGGGCTTGGGTACAAATTTATATATAAAAACTTTGGGGAGTATTTGATCGATGAATAAAATGCGTATATTTACGATTTTTTTAACACGGGAAACGCATTTACACGCCGTCAACGACCCTGGGTGGGGTCCGATGGTGTGTGGGACTCACGGCATCTGTGCTGATTCTCCACTATGATCTGTTGAGCAACAGGGCACCTCGACGGTTAGTAAGCGCACATATTCAACGCCACATCCACCGAGGGGTTGTCGTGCGAACAGAACAACCCCTCCCAATGTCGGGACAGTGCAATGGAGTGAGGTTCCCATCCTCGTCCCTTGTCCCCCCCACTTTTCATAAGAGGGGTAAAAAGAGCAGTCCTTTCGATTCAATTTTCTTCGCCCAAGGTACTGGATTCATAGCTACTGAGCCCCACCGCAAAGACAAGGCTTAAACCTACAATAAATTTACTATTAAAACTACACTATATCTAATGTTTATTATATATTTTTATAATTCTTAATTGTTTGTTTTTAATTATTTATTTCTCCTTTTAATTAGTACATTATTTCAATTCATAATTTAATAACATCATAAAACTACCAATTATTGTAATTTGTTTAAATGTATTTATTGTCACTGTCATATTTCTTTTCATTTACCGACGCCAGCAGGCCGTGTAGTCGCAGACTGCGAGTTGGCGGGGGGCAACCAACCACTTTTACAAACCAAAAGTGAGCTTAATGGGCTCACACTAATCCGATGTAGCATTAGGGCCTTCGGGCTGTTAGCATAGATCCATCCGCAAAAAAAAACCATATTTATCCGACTGCTACAGAACAGCTTAGTTCTTATTTTCGAATATTAACTCATAGGATTTTTTAAAGAATTCATATTAATTGTTGTTTTTATTTTATTATTTGTATTGTTTTGTGCTTCTTTTAGCTTTTCTGAACTGTGAAAACAAAAAATATGTACCTTTTCTAGATTTAATATGTGAATAATGTCGTTGGCTGTAACATTGATAATTCATCTTTAATTTATTTTAAGTATGTCTAAATAATATTGTATGTTATAGCTGTTTTTTATTCCTAATAAATAAATAAAATAAAATCCCAAAATAATTATATTCCAATATTTTTACTCTCCATTTAAATTATCTGTATTTTAGATGGACTGTAGTCGCATTAACCTATTGTGAAATCTTATGTTCATCTTTAATGTTAATCTATACTAATATTATAAAGCTGAAGAGTTTGTTTATTTGTTTGAACGCGCTAATCTCAGGAACTACTGGTCTGATTTGAAAAATTCTTTCAGTGTTAGACAGCCCATTTATCGAGGAAGGCTATAGGCTATATAACATCACGCTGTGACATATGGGAGTTGAGTAACGCGGGCGAAGCTGCAGGCAACAGCTAGTTTAACATATAATTAGTCACACAATACATAGGCCATGTTCAGCAGTGGACGGATAGAGGCTTATTTTTTTTATAGAAGAGGGGGCAAACGGATAGTCGGTTCACCTGATGGTAAGTGAAGAGCGACATCCACAGACACCCGCTACACCAGTGGAATAGCAGGTGCGTTGCCGGCCTTTCAGATATGAGTATGCTCTTTTCTTGAAGGTCCCTAAGTCGTATCGGTTCGGAAACACCGTAGGAGGCAGCTGATTCCATATACTAGTCGTGCGAGGCAGGAAATGCCGTAAAAATCGAGGTGTTGTGGATTTCCGGACATCGAGATGGTGTGGGTGAAATTTGGAGTTTTTCCGCGATGTCTGGTGGCGGAATTCTGCTGCAGGTATTAGTTCGAACAATTCATCAGAGCACTCCCCGTGGTAGACGCGGTAGAAGATGCAGAGCTGATGATGATGTTATAGAATTAAAAGAAGTTCCCTCTCGAGATATTCGAAACTTATTTAATAGAATGAGGTTGTATATTTTGTAGAGATCTCTAATCTTGTAGCTATTTTTAGATTTATCTGTTTGTATGCTTACTCTGTACCGTTCCTACATGAATTTATAGATTTTAATCAAAACTTCTTGAATTTTCTTTCGTTGATTTGTATTTCTATTGAATGTGTGTACATTGACTTCATCATTGCTATTGCTTATTTCGACCGGATAAACTTTTTCGTGGTATTTATTTATAGCTGTGCATTCATAAATTATATACATTAAATATTATTTAACAATCACAACATGTCAACGTGTTAAGTTCGTAAGAAATTATGTTACGGGTATAGGAAAGTAATAAATTTAAGAAATGTATATTGTTTTCTAACTACACTAAGTCTGCCATCTGTGAACATAGTCTTGACAAAGCTCGCCATTATATCAGATTTGATAAACCACAAGTCCTCGCAAAAGAACACAGATTCCAACCAAGGATGATCCGTGAGGCTATTGAAATTAAAAACCATCCTAATTTCAATAGAGAAGATGGCTGGCTTTTACCACCTGCTTGGGATCCCATTATTAAAATTATCAAATCAAAATCCAAGCATAATATGTCACAGATTAAAGATACAGTTAGCACTTTCTGCGTAGATAGGACTGACCAAAATATTGATGTATCATAGGGTAGTTTCGAATAACTTTGTAATGATAGGACGTATGACACCTCAGTCCTCCCGTGACCATGGTTGCTGTAAAGTATCCGAAACGTCGGGCTTGTAAAAATCTTAATAAACCGCGATAAAATCCGTAAAAACTGTTTTATTATAATTTAAGAAATGTACATAAATATATACACGTCCATGACCCTGTGGAGACAAATATATTCATTATACAAATTATTCGACATGAATTCGAACCCGCGACCGCTGTGTCAAGTAGCCTGATCACTCGACCAGCCGGACGTCAGCCATTCATATACATTTTGTAGAATTTTAATAAGTCATTATAATGAAAAAATTACGGATTTTATCGCGGTTTATTAAGTTTTTTACATGCCCGAGTTTTTTTACATACTTACGGTATGTAAAAAAACTTAATAAACCGCGATAAAATCCGTAAAATTGTTTCATTATAATGAGTGAAATTCGCGTTAACATTTTAATAAGCCCCCTGAATTCGACACAATAAAATAACGGAGAAAGTAAAACTTATTTACCTTAATATTTATGGCGATCAGTTATATGGTATAGAACACCTTAAATAGAGAAATACTTCTGTAACATTCAACACCTTTGATAATGGCTAAAATGGCGTGATATTTCACATCCATTACTAAGATTTTAATATCAGCATTGCTAATGTATTTGTGATATCTTATATTATATCTTTAAATGAGCAATTCTTGTATGTATATATATATATATATATATATATATATATATATATATATATATATATATATATATATAATTGGAATCTCGGAATCGGCTCCAACGATTTTCATGAAATTTAGTCTATAGGGGGTTTCGGGGGCGATAAATCGATCTAGCTAGGAATCATTTTTAGAAAATGTCATTTTATTAAAAAAAAAAAAAATCATCATCAGTCATCCAGGTAGGTACTAAAGATATTAATACATGATAAGATATTCGTTCAGCTTATTAATATGACTCATATCTAACTCATATCTATTTAACTAGAGGGAGGCGTCTCTTGCATTATGTAAATATATTCAAGGGAATGCCTCGGAAGCTGTTATGTGTCTAACATTTGTTCCATAATGCTGGTTATTTTAAGAAACTTCTAACGCGAATTACACATATAAAATCTATTTTAAGAAAAAGTACTTTGTAAAGTTTTGTTTATGACAAGTATGGTTCATGTTACCTATATGTTAACCTCAGATGGTAATTTAACAGAGTGCTCGAGTCCTTCTAGTAGGCTTATGAACCTGTGTCAGAAGGCCTCGCTCTTTCAAATTAATAATAATACTAATAATAATAATAATACATTAATTAACTAAGATATTACAATTAAAATAATATAAACTAAAAAGAGTGATTCCCTACTGAAGTGAAGTAAAAGAATCGTTTCCACGGCCGGGGCCAGAGCTGAGGTGGTCGAATTCTGCTAACTCCAATTTTTCACCCGAAATGATGTCGAAATCTTGCTCCGTGTGTGATACAGCGAAATAAGACTACGGGTACACCTGGGTTCCTAATATTAAGATATATTGCCTTAATTATTACCTTCATATAACATTTATGGTGTGAGCACACTGATACAGTAGGCTCAGGCTAGTGTAACACGGTAAAAAAATGTCTGAATATTTAAGGCGAAGCGTTGTTAAACAATAATTTTAATATCGGACACGCGCCAGAGGGGACTGAGCGTCCTGAGTGGAGCGAGGCTCTCAATACGCACGCGAGCTTTTAACTAAAGGACGTAAATGATTAAATGGTTTTTGTTATTTTATTGCATAAAAAACGAGAATTGGAGAAATTCTTTTTATAATTTTAAAGTACATAATATATAGAATCATCTACGAAGAAAGTTAAAAGACTTAAGCCGGTCTCCTTTTGCCCGTAAGATGTGTCTCGTTTAAAAAAGAGGAATGTTTGATATTTTTTTCTCAGTTACAAAAGATACCTAATCATGTATTGAAAACTAACAAAATAACTCTATTAACTATTTGTTAATCAACTTTTATTATCATTCGTGTTGGAATTACTGAAATAAATTGAAATTGTTGACGCCAAAATATCCAATGCGTCCTCTTAAATAAGGGTATCTCCACAGTTGCCCGAGGATCCATTTTTTAAGTACGTAAATTTATATATACAGAATCAATTCGTCGATAATTGTTACTTCATACCAAACCCACTTTTTACACCAGCATAACTGTTATTTTCAGATTAAATAGACACTTTAAATTTTTTATGCAACATAGTATTCCTTGTTTCTATAATCCACGGGATTTTGGTTGGTTTATATAAATTTAGGAATTAACAGTGATTTTAAATACAGATTTCATTCATGACACGTATCCAATCAAATCGTAATCAAATATCACATAATATAGCTTAGTCACCGGACATGATTCATGTGTAACATTTTCGACTTGGATCAGCTGTTGCTTACGATAGGTTAAAGACCTTTATGATGTCAAGAAATTTTCCTAATTATTTAATGATGCTAATTAAATAATATGCGTAAAATTTTCTATTTGTTGACCAGGGGTTATAAGCTATCACTATTTCGGAGATTAGCTACTACAAACAGACAAAGAGAGAAATAAAAAAAATAAAAGCAACGTAGTATTCCTTGCTTCTATAATCCACAATATAAATTTAGGAATTGACAGTGATTTTAAATACAGATTTCATTCATGACATGTATCCAATCTAATCATTATCAAATATCACATAATACAGCTTTGTCACCGGACATGATTCACGTACAACATTTTCAACTTTGTTCAGCTGTTGCTTACGATAGGTTAAAGACCTTTATGATGTCAAGAAATTTTCCTAATTATTTAATGATGCTAATTAAATAATATGCGTAATATTTTTACTCTCCTGATGCTAGTTGGATACAAAACTTACGATAAGTTAAATACCTTTATGATGTCAAGAAATTTTCCTAATTATTTAATGATGCTAATTAAATAATATACGTAATATTTTTATTCTCCTTATGCTAGTTGGATAGGAAACTGGTAGACGTACCAATTGGTTTAGTGGTCAGCATCGCTCATCAAACGAGTCATCTGGAAGTAGTCCAGGAAACTCATTTATACCTTACCTATCCTGAGACGTGAGACGGTTAGTTTCAGTACCAGAAAATACACTGCCTGTCCTGCCCTTTTTTCCGAAACAGCCAAGCTGTATTACGGAAGATGGCCGGAGATGTGAACGTGACGTCCGCGCGAAACCTCCTGACCAATGAACGCAGGTCTGGACTGTCCCTGTATTGAGCCAGGATAATCAGCTGAAGCAGTAATGTCCCAGAAGGAGGTCGAAGAGCGGGTGAGAGAGGAGGCCGCCGACGAGGCCTCATCCCGCGGGTGACGAACGGGGGTGCGTAGGAGGCGCTACTTAATACACCTCCGGTAATGCCCCTGTGTCCGTGTCGGGCTCAGACTGGGAACCTGGGTCTATATGGCACGACGTCGTGGGTACTGCTTAGTAGCATCCAGGCACTCCCTCCGTACGAGGAGTAGTCTAGACTTTGCCTAGGTCAGCCTGTCGCTGAGATGATCCTGTCTGTTGCCTGCATATACGGGACCCTCAAAAAAGGTCTGAAGGCGCTCGCAGTGGTTTTAGTTAGGGTGGGCACTCCCAAGTGCGAGTCCCACATTGGGTTAGGATTTGCCCGAAGATCCTGGCTGCATCCTTAAGGATGTCCCTGTGAAAAAAAGGATAGTCAGCTAGCACCCACTCCTTGACCTACCTTTTGTGTTCGTGACCAGCTTGCCCCATGCCGTGAACTTGGCATTGAGTTCCACAGCCATGAACACCTGTATGGGACCTAGCTGCCCCACCAGCAGCCCTAGAATGTCCAGATACTGTTCCAAGGCCGCCAAATCGCGTTTCGGTGAGAAGTAACCTTCGACAAAAGTCTTCCCCAAAAGACCCAAAGACGTCCTGAACAAAACATCTAGAAGTGGACCGAGTCATGAATACAAACCATTCTCACATTTAATTTTGACTAATAAAATTCTAGTTAACTTATACAAAGACACCGCATCATGAGATGCTATGTTTGGTCTACTCTCTTGTATGGATGTGAAACATGAGTTTTACTTAAGGAAATACGGGATCGGATACTGGCGTTTGAAATGTGGACTCTACGTAGAATGTTAAAAATTCCTTGGACCAGTTTTACTTCAAACGTCAGAGTACTTAAAAAAGCAAACCGCAGGAGAGAGTTGATGTCGTCTATCATGAGACGAAAAGTTGCCTTTTTTGGACACATGTAGAGAGGATCCCTCTATGAATTTCCTAGGTTGATCCTAGAAGGCAAGATCCCAGGGAGGCGAAGCCCAGGCCGTCAGAGGAGAAAGTGGCTAGACGACATTAAATACTGGACCAAACATAGCTACACGCAACTGAAGGAAGCCGTATGGGATCGCAGAAAATTTTGCCAACTGACCTCCGACCTTCAACATGAAGATGGCACCTGATGATGATAGTTAACTTCAGCAATTGGCGAAAAGTATCGTGTTCGTGTATTAATAATTATACTATATAATATAAATATAAAAAAGTAATAATTATACTTTAGTAAGCTATGCTAATGCTGCTAAGCAGACGTCTTAGGCCGGCACGACCAGGGTGGTACCTCTCTCTCACATAACACCGGTGTGAATTGACAGCTATGCTGTCGCGTTTCGTGCGGTTTGTGAGTTTCTGGTAGCCCATTACCCCACCACCCCAATAATTCAAAATATAGATTTTATAAATTTATTTTTTAGAGATACGCAAAATTTATGAATTACGATGGAAATAATGATTTCCATCGAGATATTATGTAAATCTAAAAAGATTTACATATTTCGATGCAAATCATTATTTTGGAATTATAATTAAATCCTTAGGCAACCAACTTACCGGTGGGAGGGAAGCGCTGTGCCACGCTCTCGGCTGCATGGGTACCGCCATTTTGCTTGTTTCTTCCGTGAAACAGCTTTGCTGTGTTTCGGATGGAAGTAATTAATTAATTAATTACTTTACTTTACTTTAGTGTGCATAATATAGTAGATGTAACAGGGTGGAGATGGTAAAGAAATAATTGTTCATAAAAATAGAACAAAGCCTATTTATGTTTAGTAAACGTAAAATTGTTTTTGTATGTAGATTCGAGTAAAAGAAAAAAAAATCTGTATGTATTTTTTTTTCTTGTTTTTTGGGGAGAGATGTAGTGTGTAAGTACCTTTATATATAAGTTGTCTGTATGTTCCTTTATAGTAATAATGTCATATTATAATGTAGAGTAAGCAATATTGTAGTTTTACCGTTTAGTTCATTTCTTCAGTCTGTATTAAACATTAATAAAGTATGGTTCGCGTCGACCGGTCGTGGACCTTGTGAAAATACAGGAATAGAGGATGTTTTTGTAGGGCTAGAAAGAGCTCCCCACCAAGGTTCAAGCCTTGTCGTGGCGGTGGGCTCAGTAACCTAGGGTGAGCCGCTGCACCTTGGGTGAAGCGAATTGGGCCGAGGGGGCTCTTTGTACCCCTCTTATAAGAAGAGGGGACAAAAGAGCAGGGGGCAAGGGGTGAGGATGGGAACCTCACCCCATTGTACTGTCCCGACGTTGGGAGGGGTTGTTCTGTGGTGCGGGACAACCCCTCTGCGGAGGTGGCGTTGGTCCCTTGCGGGACTGACTAGCCGTCGTGGTGCCCTGTTTGTTTACTAGATCCGGGGCACCTCACCAAAGGCGGCATTGGTGGCACTCGCCGGGTTTTAGTGGGTAGAGCTGCGTCCACTTACCAGCTGTCGGGCGCAGCGAGTCATACCCGCGTGGGGAGACCCACTCCCCCGCGGGATGCCTCAGAGCATTTCCCGGCGTTAAAGAAAAAAAAAGGGCTACAAAGAGCTATTATTTCAAAAAATTGGGAATAAGTTACATTATAATACCCGCCATGTACCCGCCCAAGGCACTTGTAAAACTTTCAGTTATAATGGCGGGTTCAATGTATATGATTTTAACTTATTTTTGGTTCTGTTTTATTCATAATAATATAAATACCCCGTAGACACTTTAACAAAAAATAAGGTTTATGTTTATGAAATTAAATGTTTTTTTAAATATTTGAGTTGATTGAAAGAAAGGTAAATTGCGGTTTACGATTTATGACGTATAAAAAAAACTACTTACTAGATCTTGTTCAAACCAATTTTCGGTGGAAGTTTGCATGGTAATGTACATCATATATTTTTTTAGTTTTATTCTCTTATTTTAAAAGTTACAGGGGAGGGGCACACATTTTACCACTTTGGAAGTGTCTCTCGCGCAAACTATTCAGTTTAGAAAAAAATTGTACTTATTAGAAACCTCAATATCATTTTTGAAGACCTATCCATAGATACCCCACCCCACACGTATGGGTTTGATGAAAAAAAAATATTAGTTTCAGTTCTAAGTATATAACCCCCCAAATTTATTGATTTTTTTCTACTTTTCTGTAAAAATCTTAATGCGGTTTACAGAATACATCTACTTACCAAGTTTCAACAGTATAGATCTTATAGTTTCGGAAAAAGTGGCTGTGACATAGATACAGACAGACAGACAGACATGATGAATCTATAAGGGTTCCGTTTTTTGACATTTGGCAACGGAACCCTAAAAAGATCCCAAAATGAGAACCGTTTTTAAAGTCTTTTAAAAATAAGAAATTTGCAAAATAAAATAAAAAGTAGTTTGCCCATCATATGGGCAAGGTCTCATCGCCAAATTGCATTGACTGTGGTAGAAGACGTGACCCACGTCTTGACAGGTGTGTGCGGGGCGCTGGTGTAAGCAGGCAGTATGAAATGGCCTTATCAATTATAACATTGGCAATATACCATTGTGACTCATCCAAGGAGAAATCTAAGTGTTTGTACAGAATTGTTGAGGAAATAATGCAGTGCTTCAATAGTTGTTTAATATTTAATATTATGTCTGTATGTAACAAATGCGTAAGCCAATGTTTTATAGTAATATTATATACATATTACGTCATCTTAATTTATAAATATTCTATACAAATATTGACGGCATCATTGCGCCTCCTTTTTTTTCTTTTCTTGAATAAAAAAAACTTTTAAAATGGAGAAAAGTTGTAGTGCTAATGGAATTTTTTGTATTGTAATTATTAAAATTAAAAAAAAAATTGTAGAAAATGATCTGGTATAGGGAGTGAACCTCTTCACTGTCCCTGGTTTAATAGTACCTAATAAGTTAAGTAGAAAGTATATTAAGCTAATTAAAACTTCGTTTTTTTCGCAAATTTTGCAGATGGATAATGTATATTCTTCTGCACCTACACGACTATTCAGGCCCTCAGGGGACCGACGCCACCTCCACAGAGGGGTTGTCCCGCACCACACAACAACCCCTCCCTACGTTGGGACAGTACAATGGGGTGAGGTTCCCGTCCTCGCCCCTTGCCCCCTGCTCTTTTGTCCCCTCTTCTTATACGAGGGATACAAAGAGCCTCCTTTGCTTAATTAGCCTCGCCCAAGGTGCTGGGCTCACCCTGGGCTACTGAGCCCCACCGCCACGTCAAGGCCTGAACCATGGTGGGGACTTAATTGTGATGTATTGTGATCGGAACGTAGGTATACCATTTTTCAACAGAATTTAATTTAAATAGGCCAGATGTTGGATTACTTAATTTATTTATTTATTAGACAAAATTAAATTCTGTTTTTGGTTTTGCTAAAATAGATATAATAATATCTATACATCACTACATCTGGTTTGTGTTAAATACTGTTCTCTTATATAAGTTTAAAGAGTATTTTGGGTATAATTGTTTATAGTAGGCACAATTGAGTTTACGTTCCTTGTTGTACCAAAACTCATTATTTAAATTAAGAAAAAAACTGCATAACAGAATTTACAAAGGCTTTTTGTGCTTCGTGCTACACATAAAATTACATATAGTACGGAAAACTTAGTCTTGGTCGAGTTCAGTATGTCTAGTATTCCTACGAAACCCTGAGTTGGCTTAATATTTGCGAAACATTTTCATAATTTATTACAAAAGGAATAAAGTAACATTCCCAATTTATTACTAAAAAGTCTTTCTTTCCTATAACATTTATTTCCTTTTATTAAACCCAAGCAATGCGTTGGCCCAATGTTTATTTTATTATTTATACATTATGTAAGAAAATGATAAAAATGATAATAAAAACTTATTTATAGATACAAGTCACAAATGTTGGGGTTTTTAACCTATCATCTGACATTATGCTCAAAAAGTTGAATGAATCAATTAATTTTATTTATAGATTTTGGACAAACCAGTTCCTGCGTAATTTTATGTTAATAAGGTTCAATAAAATGTCGTAATATCTTTGACTGTATCATCATGGGAAAAATATATTACGTCATATTAGCTCAACTAGCGGTTCTAATTCCACTGAGAAGAACCGGCGAAAAAAGTCTTCACTGAGTTTGTTTCGCCGGCTCTTCACAGTCTTCTGTCTTCAGTCTTCTCTAATCTTTTCAATGTCTTTCAATATATAATATTTTAACAGGAGCCTCGTAGCGAACGCCTTAATATACTCTTTTATTTTATAAGTAGCTGTTTTTTTTAAAGAATTATAACAGTATAAACAATTTGTTTATAACAAACTGTCAAGTTTAGTTATTTAAGAAAAAAAAATGTTTTTAAATCATTACTTTCCCAAGACAATATTTTTTAAAACGTTAAACTTGTATATTTGTTTTTAAAAAATATTCACGAAATTACGAATACTGTAAAAAAAATCGTACGTTACATAAATACGAAAACAGCATTATCATAACATTTGTCCAAAAAAAAAAAATTAACAACATTTCTTGGATTTTTTATGTGAATGATTTGCCTGGGCTATTTCCTGGTAAACTAGGTTATTTGTGTTCATGGGCGACGTCGACCACCTACCATCAATTGGGATGTTTACCATTTTGCTTATATCTATATTTATATGTAACCCATAACAAATATATGGAATTTCTTAGAATAGTTTTCAAACAAACCACGAATCATTGTTAAAACTTGAAAGTCCAAAACAACTATTTCATAAAATAGTTTAGGAATATCTTGGTGTTCTTCTTGTTGTTGTTGTTGTTGTTGAATTTAGTTGACAACGGACTTGACCCCAACAACTATGAGAAGAAAAATATTCCCTGCGGTTTAGCTCGCCCTAAATAAATTGTTGACATATTTTTTTGGGTTCCGTTGCTCAAAATTACAAAATGGGTTCCTTATGGGACCCCTCTGTCTGTCTGCTTGTCAAACCAAAGACTATAAAGACATGAAATCACAAAAAAAAACGAAACGGAACACTCCGTGCACAAAACAGACTCACGCTTTTCAAGTGATATTTGACAGATAGAGGTCATTGACGTTCCTATTCTTATTTGAAACGCATAATAAATAAAAACTTTTCTTTTTTTCAACGTTTTATTTTGAATTTGGAACACGTATATACATATAATACACATATTATTAAAAAAACTTCTTTTGATTTTGCGCCATTTCACATATTTTTTCGTGTTCATTATCAAATTATAATATGGAATGGGGTATTAAAGAAAATAGGATTGCAGTGAACTGCCTTCCACAAAGTGGGTCATATTCCAGACACTTCAAAAACTTGGTATCAGGCGTATGTTCGTATATCGTACTATCAACAGATACAACAACACTTCGTCTGTCGAAGACCAGAAAAGATCGGGGCGGCCGCGTGCTGTAAGAACTACAAAGGCTGCTAGATAATGCTGTTAAAGCCAGAATTCGTCGAAACCCCATTAGGAAGCAAAACATTTTATCCTATTTACCGATGATAAAATTTTCACGATTGAAGAACACTACAATAAGCATAAAATTAACCGACTTCAAAAATACTAAACTAAAAAGTAATAAAATAACTGTGTTTCTTTAATTTTTGTACAAAGTTTGTACATTATTAGAAGATTAAGATGATTATAAATTGTAAGCACAAAAATTAAAGAAACACAGTTATTTTATTACTTTTTAGTTTAGTATTTTTGAAGTCGGTTTAAATTTTTTGTAAAATGTTTTTTCAAAATCAAAATCAAAATCAAATTTTTTTTTATTCAAAATAGTACTAATACAGTATCTTTTTGAACGTCAATTGAATCTACCACCGGTTCCAAGGTAAGCCCACTGAGAAGAACCGGCGAAACAAACTCAGTGGAACTAATCTTTTCAAATAATATATATTAATAACAATTTTAACATCTTATCTTGAAATGCCCGGGAGGAACGCCTTATTCCCAGGGTGTGGTATCTTCCATGAAATCTTTTACTTTATAATATGCTTTACCACACAAACGTTCTTTAACAACTTTTTTGAATTTTTTTATGGAGAGCTTTTGAACGTTTTCTGGGATCCTATTGTAAAAGCGTATACAGTTGCCTTTAAAAGAATTGCTTACTTTCGAAAGTCTAATCATTGGTGCATGTAACCTGTGTCTATTACGTGTATTCCTACTATGAATATCACTTTTCTTACAAAATTCATTTATGTTTTTACGGACATACAGTAAATTTTCTAAGATGTATTGAGAGGTGACAGTCAGAATTCCTATTTCTTTAAATTTTTCTCTCAAAGATGAATAGGGAGGCAACTTGTAAATTGTACGAATAGCCCGCTTCTGCAGCACAAAAATGTTGTTTATGTCGGCTGCATTTCCCCATAAAAGTATGCCATAAGACATAATGCTATGAAAGTAGCTAAAATATACTATTCGCGCTGTATCTACATCAGTAAACTGTCTTATTTTTCTCACTGCATATGCTGCTGAACTGAGTCTATTCGCCAATTTAGCTATGTGGGGACCCCACTGCAGCTTAAGATCTAGAGTTATTCCTAGGAAAACTGTGGAGTCCACCAATTCCAAGTTTTCACTGTCTAAGAGTACATTTGTTTGCAGTTGCTTAACATTTGGCAAGGAAAATTTTATGCATTTAGTTTTTTTACTATTTAAATGCAAGTTATTAACGCTAAACCAATGTACCATTCTCGAAAGTGTGTTGTTTACCTCGTCATAATTAGTTTCTTGTCGTTTGATTTTAAAAATAAGTGAAGTATCATCAGCAAACAACACTACCTCTTGACTATCTTTAACTAGGTAAGGTAAATCGTTTACATAAATTAGAAAAAGAAATGGACCTAGAATGGACCCCTGTGGGACCCCCATCTCTATTTTAGTCCCGGATGATCTTTTACCATTTATCTCGACCTTTTGAGTCCTGTTTTTAAGATAGGAATTCAAAAGATCCAGTGCCGTACCGTCTATCCCATAGTGGCGTAATTTCCTGATCAAGGTCTCCTGCTGTACACAATCAAACGCCTTGGATAAGTCGCAGAAAACTCCCAAAGCATCACGTGACTCCTCCCAGGCCTCATAAATGTGGTCAATTAAGTTAACGCCAGCGTCTGTTGTGGAGAGACCCTTTCTAAATCCGAATTGTTTTTTGTGCAGTAACATATTGGTTTCAAAGTAATATAGTAACTGATTTAACATAATTTTTTCAAAAATTTTACTAAATGAGGGGAGTATTGATATTGGTCGAAAATTTGTAACATCTGATGTACTGCCAGATTTAAAAAGAGGCAAGACTCGACTATGTTTCATTAAGTCAGGAAAAACGCCACTATCAATACATTTATTAAAAATTTTTGCTAGATGGGGTGCAATTACATCAACTATGAGCTTAGTGACTTTTACAGATATTCCCCATAAATCTGGGGTATTTTTATTGTTTAATAAGTTAAATGCATTTAAAATATCTTTGGGTCCTATCTCTTTAAACTTAAAGTTAGCTTCACATTGTTTGACATTGGTTTTAAGCAATGATTCGGCAATTGCAGGACATGAGATTAAATTTTTTGTAGTCGAAATCGGGATGTCAGAAAAGTATTTTTCAAATACTGTCGCAACTTCCTCGTCAGACTTAATTATTCTATTTTCAATATTTAAATTAAATTCAGAGCTACGACTACCCACTCTCCCAGTTTCATCCTTTATTATGTTCCAAGTAGTTTTTATTTTATTTTTTGCGTTTTTAATTTTTTCCTTAATATAAAGCGATTTGGCCGCGATACAAACTTGTTTGAATGTTTTTGAATATATTTTGACATACTGCTTAAATGATTGATTTTGATTGTATGTGCGTTCTTGGTAAAGGTCATATAATTTGCGTCTACTATTGTGGATTCCTGCTGTTGCCCAATCATTAAAGCCCTTTTTATTTGTGGAACTGACTGTTTTAGAAGTAAAAATGGCTTTAAAATGTGTATTAATTAATTTAAACAATTCACCAAAAGCGAAATCTGGACTTTTGTTATCTTTCAAATATGTAATATTTGCCATTATACTACTCCTAAATTTCTCAATACGTCTTACATTCACAGGAACAAACACATTATTTTTGTTACAATTTTTACTATTAGAACTTATAAGGAATTCAGCTAATTGACCATAGTGATCAGAATTCAACTTGTTGATAATTTCTTTGTGGACAGGAGTTAAATTACTAAAAATATTATCAATACATGTAGCTGTAGAACTACAAATTCTTGTTGGTTCTGAAAATAGATTAGTCAGATTATATGATTTTAACAATGATGTGAATCTAACTGTGGTGGAATTATTTTCTAGTAAATTAATATTAAAGTCACCACAAATTAGTATGGGCTTGTTAGACCCACATATTTTAGTTAATAATTCTTCCATGATTTTCTCAAAAGAATCATATAATCCATTTGGAGGTCTGTATACACTTACAATAATAAGGCGCTCCATCTCTATACAGGCTATTTCAGTAGTACGCTCAGCAGAGAGGCCCACAATATTCGTACGTTCCTTAAATTTTATTTCATTTTTAATAATTATTAGTGAGCCACCTCTTATGGCTTTTTCTCTACTGAACGAACTTGCCATCTGGTGCTCACTGAAGCTGAACATAATTTCATTTTTTTTAACCAATGTTCGGTAATACACAGTATGTCTATATTGTAGTTTTTTAAGAACAATTCAATTTCCAAGTCTTTGCCTAACATTCCTTGTAAGTTTTGATGCACCAGGTTAAATGAGTACAATTTTTTATTTAATTTCTTTACATTGATTTGTTCAATATTTTTATTTAATATATTATTATTATTATTACTAATTAATGGGCTAGAGATTTTCTCTATTGTCTTATACTCTAGTTTAAACTATTTGGAACGTATTCCAAATTTGTAAAATTGTATGTTTTATTATCACACTGTTCAAATAAAACAGTGGTCGGATTAGCCAAATACTTGGCTGGATTTAAAGATAAAAAATATAATAGCGAGGCTGCTATTTGTCGCTTATAAAATTTTGATAGGTAATACCTATCAGATGTCAGATTGTTACAATTATTATCATTTAAAATGTTGTTAATGTCAATTATATTTATTGTTACTTTTATTTTCATTAAGTAAAATACAGTTATTGTTACATGCACAGTGTAACAGGCTATTTAATTTTAGTCTAATTTTATTCTCCTGTGGCAACTTGTCTGATTTAATGTAGGGAAATGTGAATAGAAATACCCTCTCAACATTGGGTAAACCTGAAAGATTTTCTATATATTTAGCAAGTTGTTTCCCGTTCACACCTCCCCTTCTCCCAACTATAATTACAATGGTTGTATTTGGACAATGTGTGGCATTTAAAATCTTATTTACAACTTGATCAAAGGATGCCCCCGGCATACAAGTATTAGTCAATTTTTGTCCTTCGTACAACCTGTGTAACAACACACCAACCTCTTGGCCTATCTCATCACTATATAAACTAATAAACTTATTTGTGGTGGCTGGTGGTACAGTTTTTATAAATGATTTGTTAAAGGGGTCAGCATGCACCTCCAAGCTTGGACCCGTGTAAGTTTGACCTATACTTTGCGCTGAGCGTTTCACAGTTGAACATATGCATTGAGAGTTGTGACTCAATAAAGACTCAACCCTGTCCTCATTGTAATGGCATATGTCCAGCAAACCACTCAGAGCTGATATATGTCCCGCTATTTCTTTCTGGGCTATTTCATATTTACTGGATTTTATTTGTAATTGACTATGGAGTTCAGAGATTTCAGCTTGAAGGCTGCAAACATCTGCCTCATAGTTACATTTAACATTTTCCAATTCCATTAAGGAATTGGAATACTGGTTTGTTATTTTTATTTTATTTTGCGATAATTTACTAACTTTATTAATAATTCTTTTGTTTTTTAAAAGAAGTTCCTGTGTTTTTTTCATGGATTTTTTTATTTTAATATATTTTTTTAATTTATTTTTACTGTGAAAAGAATAGGAAGGCACCGTATCATCAGTCAAATCTATAGTGGTAATGTTCATGGGGGTGATGATATCAGCTACTAGGCACGGTTCCCTCCCTTTTATTTCTTAATTTTTTGTGATTCCGTAATTCGTCCTCTTGGCGTTCATTAAAGGAGGCTTATGTTAATTAGTGGACGGATAGAGGACGATGTTAATGATGATGATTACGATGACCGCGACATACTGTGGTGTGCTACTAAAGCATCAAATTGTCAAACATCGACAAGTAATAAAATCAACCAAATAGACATTATTGGGAATAACTAAAAAATGGCTTGTCAGATCTTAATAAAATGAATATAAGGCCAAATTGGAAGCACCAGCTTTCAAACAAAAAAATAACCATCGAAATCCATTCAGAAACGGCGGAGTAATCGTGTCACATACATACAAAAAAAACATACAGACGAATTGAGAACCTCCTCTTTTTTTTGAAATCGGTTAATAATGATAAAGTGTACGCTCACAGTTATAAAGAAGCTGCTCAAGTCGGAAAAGTACAACGTGGTCACCATCCTGCGTGAGTGATGGTTTGCTGAGGCGTGTCTTATCAAGGCATCACAATTTTTTTGTTCTTATAAGAGGGGTACAAAGAGCCCCCTTGGCTCAATTTGCTTCGCCCAAGGTGCTGGGCTCACCCTAGGCTACTGAGCCCCACCGCCACGTCAAGGCCTGAACCATGGTGGGGACAAGGCACGAACTACGCAAGCCTGCCTTGAAACCAACGTTCCGGACTTTATTAGAGCTGAAGACCCTCATCTAGCCCAGATTACAGATAATATTACATTACTTCGTTTGAAAAAAATCATTTTCATTTATAATAGAACTTATGGCTGTTCTAGGTAATATACGTAAGGATATCTTACTTAGACATGGATTCCCTAAAACCCGGTGAGTGCCACCAATGCCGCCTTTGGTGAGGTGCTCCGGATCTAATGAGCAAACAGGGCACCTCGACCGCAAATTAACACCTTTCTCTCTATTAACTATCCAACGGTTTAAGGAGTAGAGTTAATTTAACGTCCGAGCGATGACTGTCAGTGAAAGAGCTTGGCAGGTGATCCTCTCCTTCTGCGAGGTAGTGATGTCACAGTAGGAGGAGGCGGAGCGGGAGAGGGAGCGCACTGGTGCCTATTCCCGCAGGAGAGCGTAGAGGCGACAGCAGGTCATACCGCCATGAGGGAAACTGTGCACGGCCGATCAGGGTATCCGTCGAGGTCCGAGCTATAAGGCACCCTTATGTGTTCAGGGTGCCTTAAGCGGAGTAGGATAAGAGGACGCCAACCCCCTTGCCTCCAGAGGAGAGTGTCTCCAGGTACACCGTCTCCGGTGCTGACGACCGTAGTTCCTGTGCTGGACTAGTACGAGTACTAGACTAGTGGACGAGGAGAATACAGCCGGGTTTTAGAGGGTAGAGCTGCATCCACCTTACCATCTTTCAGGCGCAGCGAGTCGCACATACCCGCCAGGGGAAACCCCCTTCCTCGCGGGATGCCTTAGAGCATCTCCAGGCGAAAAAAAGAGTTAATTTTACGTTCAATAAGATACTCCTATGTACAATATTAAATATTTTTTACTTTAATTTTCCAAATACTTTCAAAAGAACCAATAGACATGGTAATAATTTATAAGGGTTACTTTGTAATCTTTTCTCTACTGGACCCTGAAAATCTGAGTGAAATATGTTTTCGACCTCAAGACATTCTATCTGACCTCGATCATAAGTTGTGCACCTCAGGGATTTGAAAACGCTATACTGTGTAGATATTCAAAAATTATGAAAGTGTTAATAAATGTTTCACCTTTGATCAATTTTGAAAACGGGTGAAATACAGATCACGAATATATTTACATTATATTTATTACTAGCTGCGTCACGCGGTTTCACCCGCGTAGTTTCCGTTTCCATGAGAATGAGGGGATAAAATTTTGCCTGTATTACTACATAAAACTTTTTTTTCTTTTCCGCTGGGAAATACTCATAGGCACCCTGCTGGGTAGGGGGGACTCCAGGCGTATGTGAGACTCACTGCGCCCGAAAGATGGTAAGGTGGACTCAGCTCTACCCACTAAAATCCGGCGAGTGCCACCAATGACGCCTTTGGTGAGGTATCATGGATCTGTTGAGCAAACAGGGCACTTTGACAGCTAGTCCGTCCCTCAAGGGGTCGTCCCGCACCATAGAACAACCCTTCCCAACGTCGGGACAGTGCAATGGATTGAGATTCCCATCCTCGCCCCTTGTCCTCCTGTTCTTTTCTCCCCTCTTATTATTAGAGGTGTACAAAGAGCAACTCCCTCCCTGAGCCCAATGTGCTGGGTTTCGTTCCTTGAACCGTGTAAAAACTGTAACTGTAATGGTGAAAGAATTTTTAAAATCGGTCGAGTGGTTTTTGAGTTAAATCGCGTAACAAAGCCCTATCCGTAAAATAAAACCACTGCGAGTGCTTTCAGCCGCTTTTTGAATGCTGGACCCGGCGAAGGCCAGACTATCCGTAAGGGGGGACTGCCCGGTCCCTGTTAACAGCCCTACGACGTCGTGCTAAACTGGGCTCAGGTTCCTATCCTGACCCGTCACGATTGATACGGAACCCTAAAAGAAAGACCAATGTTTATTGTGTGGGTTTATATGACCCGCGGTACTCAAGACATGAGGTTTGTCTTTGACTGGTTTTAATTTATTCTTTGTATCTTGAAATGATGAATATCTTCTCTCTAATCTTTGGTATCTCACAAAGATAACGATACTTTATTTGCATTAAATTAACATATTGTGATTGTATATTATATGAAGACCTCTGTGGCTCAGTGGTAAGCGCGTTGGCGCTCAAGCCGGAGGTTGCGGGTTCGAATCCCGCCAAGGAACAAAAATATTTTCTGTGCTCCTGGGTCATGGAAGTGTATTAAATATCTGTATTATATAAAAAAATCTTAAATATATGTATAGTATAAAAGTATTAAATATATTTCCGTTGTCTGGTACCCGTAACACAAGTTCTTCGAGAACTTACCACGGGACCAGATTGACGTGGTGTAAAAGCGTCCATATAGATATTATTATAGATATTATATATTATTACATACATTGAGCATGCAAGCTGTAACAATAGTGACCATACCTACTGCTATTCGTAGCCCTTCCCTTCGGCTTTGGAAAAAATAGTTAATAACCAACTATTAATATTTCTTGTACTAAGTTCTTGTATGAGGTAGTGCCGTGCTTTGCAGCCAAATTGGGCTGGCACAATCGTGGTATCCCTCGCTCACATAACACCGACGTCAAGTGACAGCTATACTGTCGCGTTACCTGTGGTTGCTGAGTTTCCGGTGGCTCGTTGGGGAGGATAGAGAAGAGGAGGGCAACTCGCTTGCCCTTCTATTCTATCAAAAGCAGTTTGGTTTTACCTCAATAATTTTAACACTCTTTTATTCTTCCGAGGTCCTTGTCAACTCGAAAATGTGAAAAATTCCAATAATATTATATGTATAAAAGAGGAAAATTCTAGAATACATTTTTATTGCAACGAAAACTCCCAACTCCAAAAGTTAGAAGCTACGAGTGCCTAACAAGTTGCCACTCGATGTAATAAAAACCGAATAACAAAACTTAAGGAAAAAGTCACTCAGGATTGGTTTTGTTTCTGAATCTATAACCTATGTCTATAAAATAACAAAGAGGTAGTGTAAGTGTTGATGAAGCAATACTACTCATCTGCTTTAAAACAAATGTTTCACCAGTATTATACTGGTAACGTAACTACAACGGGTATCTCTAAACAATCTATTGAAACGTAGTTCCTTATCGCGCGTTACGAAAGGGGGCTAGACGGAAAAAATTAAGATGAAAAGTTGGAATGACACTTTTTGCTATAGTTGTAAGCCGTGCGGCTTTTTGATTGACACGTTATTGCGTTGGTAGCTGTTTTTGTTACACTATTGGGGCTGCTTAGTAAAAAAAACCAGTTCAAATTCTTTGTTTTTTTTTTTATTATTTTACGCCGGGAGATGCTCTGATTTTTATCGATAAAAAAATTATACCTACCCGATCAATTATTTTCCTTACACCTTTTTTATTACAATCCCTGCACTAATTAATCGAAAGGAACTTCGTTCCATCCGGGTGTCCCTTGACACCTCTCTTTAGTTATTTTTATAACTATAATTGATTAAACAAAATATGAAAATAAAATTTGGAAAAGGCAAAGCTTTCTTAATGAATTATTTCTCTATTTCAACACGAGAAATGAATGAATTTAAATATAATTCAGTGTTCTAATATTCCAAAACTTTAAAAAAAATGGTTTGGTAGTTACGAATAAAATTAAAAAACTATGGCTCAACTAAGAAAACTTAACCCCTTCTTTTTGACATCTCTCAAGCTAATTATAGTCAAAACCAGAGTGTGCGAAAAATAGACATTAAAACAAAACCTTTCGCCGCAATCGGGTAAAAAGATAATCGAAATACTGTCACATTTCAAGGACACATTGAGGCTTATGAAGAAAAGTTCTAAAGCAATTATATTAATGTTCAGAGTCCCTAAAAAGGACATCGCGATAGGCTTCGGGCTAAATTCGTTGGAAACTTTGCTATTGATTATTTTTGCTGAAAATTTTATGCTAAAGCAAAATCCTAAATATTGAAATATTCTTCCGTAAACTTTTGCTAAGAATTATTTATGAGGTTTCACCATATTATACACAAAAGCTGTTAAGTCAGTCGGCGTAGTAACGAATAAACAATTGAAGCAAGACTTTTTTATGTCACAAGGAGGCAACTGAGCAGTTGGAGCCTTATGGTGACATTCGCACAACCAAAAGTAATTCAAATGCGTTGCCCCCCTTTACATGCATTAATGGGTCACCGGAAACTCACAAACCGTACAAAATGCGACACTTGATGCCGGTGTAACGTGAGCGAGAGAGGACCACCCTGGTCGTGCCGACCCAATTCAACTGCAAAACAGCATACAACTACCTTTTTTTAATGATAGATAGGCTTGCGTTTGGCCATTGTCTCACCTGATGGAAAGTGATGACGTGGCTGACGATAGAGCACGCTTGACTTGAAGGAAAAAAAAACCGGCCAAGTGCTAGTCGGACTCGCGCACAAAGGGTTCCGTACTATTACATAATTTACAACATTAGACACTTTAACAAATAAATAAGATTTATGTTTATGGAATTAAATGTTTTTTATATATTTGAGTTGATTGCATGAAAGGTAAATTGCGGTTTACGATTTATGACGTATAAAAAAACTACTTACTAGATCTCGTTCAAACCAATTTTCGGTGAAAGTTTGCATGGTAATGTACATCATATTTTTTTTTTAGTTTAATCATTCTCTTATTTTAGACGTTACAGGGAGGGGGACACACATTTTTCCACTTTGGAAGCGTCTCTCGCGCAAACTATTCAGTTTAGAATAAAATGGTGTTAGAAACCTCAATATCATTTTTGAAAACCTATCCATAGAAACCCCACACGGATGGGTTAGATGAAAAAAAAATTGAGTTTTAGTTCTAAGTATGGGGACCCCCAAATTTTTTTCTTTTTTTGTGTCAAAATCTTAATGCGGTTCACAGAATACATCTACCTACCAAGTTTCAACAGTATAGCTCTTATAGTTTCGGAAGAAAGTGGCTGTGACATACGGACGGACAGACAGACAGACATGACGATTCTATAAGGGTTCCGTTTTTTGCCATTTGGCTACGGAACCCTAAAAATGCACCTCTTACAAAATTAACTTATTATATATAATTATTGTATTAGTTATTGGAATACGAAATCGCCTTAAATAAATTGTCACAGAATGTTAGTAAATATATTATTTGAAACACCCCGGGAATACTCGGTTGATTATAATACACATACACTTTTGAGCGTATCAAGAGAAATAAAATGGCGGATCTTATTGAAACTGCTCCAACGTCGAACTTACGCCTCGTTACTTGTGAAATAACTTACATGCTCGTATGTACATACGTAATTGTACATAAATCTTCCTCATTTTGATAATATTGTAATATCTGTGACATCTACTGGGTTATGGTAAAAATATCACTCCGAGAAGCCTTTTTTTTTTCTTTAACGCCGGGAATGCTCTGAGGCATCCCGAGGGGGAGTGCGTCTCCCCACGTGGGTATGTGGGACTCCCTGCGCCCGAAAGGTGGTAAGTGGACGCAGCTCTACCCACTAAAACCAGGCGAGTGCCACCAATGCCGCCTTTGGTGAGGTGCCTCGGATCTAATGAGTAAAAAGGGCACCTCGACGGCTAGTCAGTCCCTCAGGGGACCGACGCCGTCTCCACAGAGTGGTTTTACTGCACCACAAAACAACCCCTCCCAACGCCGGGACAGTACAATAGGGCGAGGTTCCCGTCCTCGCCCTTTGCCCCCGGCTCTTCTGTCCCTCTTCTTATAAGAGGGGTACAAAGAGTCCCCTCGGCTTAATTAGCTTCGCCCAAGGTGCTGGGCTCACCCTGGGCTACTGAGCCCCACCGCCACGTCAAGGCCTGAACCATGGTGAGGATATAACAGGATAGAGTAGGAATCTGAGCCATAAAATTCCGAAAGTGGTCAGTGATTTGTCACTGACGTAATAGGAATTCAACCAACCAGTGATCTGTCTTTATGTCCCATCCGCCAATCATCCATCAGTGATCAGTCGGCCAATCATAGCGCAGAACCGGGGCAGCGTCGCAGCACAAATTTGTCGAAATTTGTTTTCATACAAAACACATAAAATGACCGCTCTATTTCGGTTATATGCTCGATGAAATACACTCATAAAAGTAATAAAGGTAAACATCTTTAGGTAATGTATATACTCTAAGGGTCTCTAATTCTCTACTATTGCCTATTTATACGCTAAAAGCAATTGGTTCGTGAATACATTATGAAACCGAATCAATTTTAATTTAATATAGCATATAATTTGTTATATTAAATTAAAATTGAATCGGTTTTTTTATGTTAGTTGGATAGGCAAACTGGCAAACGTGCCACCTGATGGTAAGTGGTCGACGTCGCCCATGAACATAAACTAGTTTACCTGGAACGAGCCCAGGCAACTCATCTATGTGTTGCCTATCCTGAGACAAAAGATGTTAAGTCTCGGTGCCAGTAATTAGACTCCCTGTCCTGCCCTTCTCTCTGAAACACAGCAAAACTGTTTCACGGGAGAAACAAGCAAGATGGTGGTACCCATGCAGCCTGGAGTAATTGTAAATTATATTACATCAGACTGTCTATAAGATCACGCGGGTGCAGGTTCTATTATTGCGTCCAATTTACTATCTTTCGGGAGCAGCGATTCCCACATACCCGCGTGGGGAGACCCACTCTCCCGCGGGATGCTTTAGAGCCCGGCGTAAAAGAAAAAAAAGGTTCTAATCCCGTCAAGATAACATAACCTTTTTTTGTAAGCAGTCAGCATCACCCATGAACAGAAACAAGTTTGTCTAGTCATCGAAGGCTGTGTGCCTGTAAATACACAACCTACCCTTCTCTCCAAAACACGTACAGCTTCAGAAGGAATAAGTTATAAGTAAGATGGTGGTACTACCAGTATAAGTGTATAATCTATGGGTCCCCTTGCAGGCGAGAGCGCGACACGAGCGCATACGTATATTATGTACTAGCTGTTGGGCGCAGCTTCGCCCGCGTTAACTTAATTAACTTAACTCCTATTAGTCATAGCGTGATGTAATATAGCCTATAGCCTTCCTCGATAAATGGGCTATCTAACACTGAAAGAATTTTTCAAATCGGACCAGTAGTTCCTGAGATTAGCGCGTTCAAACAAACCAACTCTTTAGCTTTGTAATATTAGTATATATTTACTAGAAATTACATATAGTTTACGTACTATCCCAGGAGCTTTGCAATTTGTAAAAGAAAATACAAGACTAAACATTTTACAATTGCTTCGCAAATGTAATTATTTAAATACGATCTTGATATTTACATGAAGACCGTCAGTTTGTCTCCAATGTAATTATGCTAACGTGACTTGTATTAATAAACCAGAAGGACATACCTCTCTAGTTATTATTACTATGAATAAGTTTTTAGTTAAACAAGTATGAATATTACAAGAATTTAATTGAAAATAACAACCAATAAGAAATAGCTACCAGTGGGAGGTTGCGCTGTGGACTCTTCTGTATAGGTACTTGCTTGTTTCTCCCGTGAAACAGCTTGGCTGTGTATCGGACAGAAGGAGAAGACAGGCAGTGTAATTACTGGCACCGAGACTTAACATCTTGTCTCAGGATAGGCAACACATGCATGCTAGTTCCAGGTTAACTTGCTTATGTTCATGGGCGCCACTTACCACCAGGTGGCACATTTGTTCTGCTGCTCTTTGTGCCCCTCTTATAAGTGGGGACAAAAGAGCAGGGGGGTCAAGGGGCGAGAATGGGAATAAATATAGAATAGTCGGTCCCTTGGGGACTGACTAGCTGTTAAGGTGCCCTGTTTGCTCAATAGATCCGGAACACTTCACCAACGGCGGCATTGGTGGCACTCGCCGGGTTTTAGTGGGTAGAGCTGCGTCCACCGTACTATCTTTAGGGCGGAGCGAGTCTCACATACCCACCTGGTGATGCCGCCTCTCCCCAGCGGGATGCCTCAGAGCATTTCCCGGCGAAAAAAGAAAAAAAAAATCATTGCCTTCATCATCATCATCAGCAGACTTTTTTCGTCCACTGTTCAACATAGGCTTCCTTTAATGAACGCCAAGACTTCCGATCCCTTGCTACTCACATCCAACACGGACCGGCTGTACGGAGATCGTTTTATATTATTTTGTTATTGACTTACAACCAACAAATTTTCATTCCTATCTCGCAAAAGCTTTTAAATACTTTATTTGTACAAAACAGAGGAAGGAATTAATGTCTCGAAACCATTATTGTCTGCGGCGTTGTGGAGAATCACGAAATATATTAAACTTTATGAAATATATGTGTATATATAACACATTGAATTCATTCAATGTACAATAGAAATTTCCATAAAATGTTTCCGGTGTTGTTACACTTGTTATTTAGGATACTTTAAAAAGGAACTGCGTACATGTAAATCTTTTAGACCGCTCTGTAGATGTCCTTCTGGGAATATTGTTGTAATTTAAAGATTAGAGCAGTGTATGTATGATAAACATTGAAAATAATGGAAAACCAAACAAGCGTGTCTGCTCGCGTGCTAAGGGTTTCGACGTAACCATGTATTTATGTAATATTATAACAATAAATTAACAGTATTCTGATTTTTTCCCTTGCTTATTTTGTGAGACTAGCTGTATGTAATTCGTAAAAAATAATGTGGTGTTGTCGCTGATAATTTTGAGAATTTAAATTTATTCTTTTTTGAAGTGTACTTATTTTAGCGTGGTACATATAGTTTACAGGTATATTTTTAGATGAGATAAAATCTCTGAACTCGCGACACAAAACGCTGGACACATTTTGACGTTCATATGACGTGGACTCGCGACACCGCACGCGAAACGCTGGAGACCATTGGAGACACAGTTTGACGTTTAATTTATTTATATAAGATTATGCAATATTTGTATTGTAAATTGTGTTGCTTCTAAATTATATCATGCGGCCATTTTATGCGCCGTTTTAATTGTATAGGTTGTCAAGTCTTTTACGGCCTGTATTATAGGTATTTGAATTTATTGTTTTGTTTTCACTTTTATCGGCAGTCCCTGTGACTGGTTGGGTTTTTTTTCCGCGCGAAGTTTGTATTTTTTTTTCAAAAATCAGATAATTTTTCAAAATTCTACTGAGTTACTCGACCTATACAGGGTTTTGCCGTTTGTTTTAGTATTTTTCATATCTGAATTATTAGGTTCTTTCCCATTAATCTATAGGTTTAAAAATAGACCGTTTCTCTAAATTTTCGCGTAATAAAAAAATTAATAAAGCAAAATAATAATAGCTCTTAACAAAAGCATAATAATTTTGTTTTGTAAGAAACGTTTAATTCGCGATGATGTGTGGTTTTGTGTTTGGAATATGCGGGTAGGATTTACGACTGAGTTATCTGACAAAGTTAAGTCTCGTTAGGATGGCGGAAAATAAGGATTTTCAATTATGTCTAATATGGGGGTAGTCCGTATTGAACACACAATTTAAGTATTTCAAACTTGGTTTCCATATAAAAGATTTTTTTTCACGCCTCTTATTATAATCTTGCCATTGCCCGCAGCTATGCCCGTGTTAATTTAGATTTACAGCCGTACCCAGATTGATGAAGTAACTCCTTATAAGATCAGTTATCTGCCGGTTAAAGTCAACCCAGCCGTCTCAGAGATTAGCAGAAACAAACAGACAGACAGACAAAAATTGTAAAAATGTTATTTTGGTAAATTATGTACCGTGTATACATCCATATGCATTTTATAAAAAGTGGTTATTTTAATGTTACAAACAGACACTCCAATTTTATTTATCTGTATTGGAGATGTAGTGCTATAAGTAAGCCGCTGAAGAGTTTGTGTGTTTGATTATTTTAGTAAATATTAGACCGAATTTACTATCTATTTTTGTATAAATGACGTCAATATTTTTTTTTAAATTATAGTGTAAATATACTTTTGATAGTATAAGGCTCTAGTTAGATATTTTTCCAAAATCTTAGCCTAGAATCCCAAACAAAGAGTTGACTGAGGTGCTTAAAATTTAACTTACTCTACTTCTATGAGACTACATACAACAATTACATTATACAACAATTACATTATACAACAATTACATTATACAACAATTACATTATACAAAGGAATCTAAATTATATATTCATATAGCGTTCACAAAAGTAATTGTTTCTCATAGTTCGCTCTTATGTTTTATTAAGTCTTAAATTACAATGCTGCTGTAAAAGTTTTATATTCAAAAATATAAGAATTTAACCTCCTTGGTAAAATTTTGTGTTAGACAGTTAATTAAAAAAAGAAAAAAAAAAAAACTATATACAGCCTGACAAAGATTAATAGAGTTATGTTCTCAGCCCGGGGGAGTGGATCTCGCCAGGTGGGTATTTGGGATTCGCTGCGCCCGATCGGTAAGGTGGACGCAGCTCTACCCACTAAAACCCGGCGCCGCCAATGCTGCCTTTGGTGAGGTGCCCGGATCTAATGAGTAAACAGAATACCTGGACGGCTAGTCAATCCCTCTAGGGACCGACGCCACCTCCGCAGAGGGGTTGTCCCGCATCACAGAACAACCCCTCCTCACGCCCCTTATCCCTCTGCTCTTTTGTCCCCTCTTCTTATAATACGGGGACAAAGAGCAGCTCCCTCGGCTCAATTTGTACTCAGGCAACACAGGCCTGGGCTAGTTCTAGGTAAACTGGTTTATGTTCATGGGCGACGCTGATCACTGACCAACATGTAGCTCTTCAGCCCCTTTGCCTATGCAACTAACATAAAAAAATAGGTTGTCTGTAATGTCGGTTTACTGACGATAGTTGAACGTGACAACGTCATAAGAAAATGGAACGCCTCTGAGCGAGGTAACGCCGCATACGTCTTCGTATACGTCATGTTTTTTCGTTCTTCCAGCCGGCTCCATCGAATTATAAGACGTTGTCACGTCAAAATGAAAATTTTCAGTGAACATGTACACTGTTAGACTTATATGTAACATAATATTGTTACTTGTATTTTAAATGTCTTGTTATTAACTGTGTATTTCTCCTAAAATTATATTTACAACCGTAGCCAAATTGATAATTATTTTCCTATGTCTCAGTGGTAATAAAATATCTATGGGCAATTTTACACCACGCCAATCTGGTCCCGTGTTAAGTTCTCGAAGAACTTGTGTTACGGTTGCCAGACAACGGAAATATATTTAATACTTTTTTTTAACTATACATATATTTGAGATTTTTATTATATAATACACATATTTAATACAAATCCATGAATACAGAAAACTTGTTGATCCCCGGCGGGATTTGAACCCGCTACTTCCGGCCAACGCGCCAACGTGCCAACGCGCTAACGCGCCAAGCGTGCCACAGAGGTCGTCAATAATTAGTTTGGAATTTTGTACAACTTTTACATCATCATCATCATCATCATCATCATCATCATCATCATCATCATCAGCTGCTCTCTTTTTATTGGGTGGTTTATGAGTACTACATAAAAACCCACACATTTAATCTTCTTAAAATATTAGTATAGTAGAAATATATAATATAACTGGCCGTAATACTCGTACCTACGTACGAGTATTACGGCCAGATATTTTTAAAGATGAAGGGGCAAACGGACAGTCGTTATACCTGGTTATGAGCGTCATCCATAGAAACCCGCTACATCATTACAAGTAAACAATTAGTAAAATTTTGAAACAAATACAAACGAAAATTTGGTCCGTCACGGGATGCCAGACGGATATTATATTTATGTTAATTTATTATTATTACAATTCATCAGTAAAAATCTAAACAAATAAGGGCGATGCCTGATTCCACACGGGCATTGCGTCTGCGCTGGTGTAGGATGTTTTTTTTTATAGAAGAGGGGGCAAACAGACAGTCAGTTCACCTGATGGTAAGTGCAAGCGACATCCATAGACACCCGCTATACTCAGTCTTTGAACGACATTGGACAACTGTCACCTATTTGATAACTGTTTCATATGCTATTAAATACTACGCTCCCGGCTGCCACTCGGTCGTTTCAACGCAGCTCCCTTCCCCACCTAATATTCCTCCTCTCTTTATGCGTTGCGCGTGCGTTGCGTCGCCGTACGTTAATTTAACGCAATCTGTGGCATGTCGTGCGGAGAATGACAGAGCGTCACTGCTCAGTTGATGCAGCGCTAACGCAACGCTCTTCTTCTCGGTCGTACGCTCTTGGCAGAGCGGTCGTGGACATGTCTTGGTCGAGTCTTGCACCACTGCTTCTCTCGTGATGCGACGCCATGTATCTCTATGCTTGGCGGAGTACGAGTTGTCATTTATATTGGTGACGCAACGCACAGAAGCACAAAATAAATAAATAACAGCGTCATTACGTTTACCATTCAAATTATATTACAGATACTTGATAATAAGTATCATTAAGTATCTGTATCCTTATTTCTTTTCTTTAACGCCGGGAAATGCTCTGAGGCATCCCGCGGGGGAGATGGGTCTCCCCACGCGTATGTGGGACTCGCTACGCCCGAAAGCTGGTAAGTGGACGCAGCTCTACCCACTAAAACCCGGCGAGTGCCACCAATGCTGCCATTGGTGAGGTGCCCCGGATCTAATAAACAAACAGGGCACCTCGACAGCTAGCCACCACCTCCACAGAGGGGATGTCCCGCACCACAGAACAACCCATCCCAACGTCGGGACAGTACAATGGGGTGAGGTTCCCATCCGCCTTGCCCCCTGCTCTTTTGTCCCCTCTTCTTATAAGAGGGGTAAAAAGAGCCCCCTAGGCTCAATTAGTTTCGCCCAAGGTGCTGGGCTCACCCTAGGTTACTGAGCCCCACCGTTACGACAAGGCCTGAACCATGGTGGTGGTTGTTAGATCTCTGGAACAGAATTCATTAAGTGGCATTGCTGTTATTTGGTAAGTATTATTATATTCGTATATTGAAGATACTTTACTGCATATGTACTCCAATAGAATCAGATTGTTCACATCAATAGGAAGTTTAACAAGTGGAAGAACAGAACTTGATGTTCAAATGTCGTGCTTAATTTAATTGAGCTCCGTGTCTCTGACGCCAAGCTTTGAAGTATCGGTGGAATTTAGAGAATATCTATTATAAAACTCATTGCGGATTCTGATTCGAGTTTTACTAACACACATCACGAATAACGGCAAATAGATTTGATTAACAACTTTTCGTAAATTTTATCGCTTTTCATTAGGGTTTTTGTATTCCTAACGTCTCTGATACTACAGAAATCACGGTAGTAATGAGGTGTACCTCATAATATACGTAATAAGTGGTTACATCATAATGAGTGAAATTCGCGTAAACATAAAAAAATGCAATCATATAATTTGTCTGCACGTGCATTTTTGTCTATGTGTGTGTGTATGTATGCTAATATCATAAAGTTAAAGTTTGATTGTTTGAATGAAAAACCAATCGGATTTGCAAAAAAAAGTCTTCAAAATTCGAAAGCCCAATGGTTATTTATTTAAAAAAGTTTTGTTTCAATTTAAGGTCGTGTGAAACCGCGGCTTATAAACTATATCCCTAAAATGGGGTTTTGGCTGAATGCCAAATTTTCAAGTTTGGTTTGGATTCATGTTTGAGACACTTTTGGCATTAACACGCAAGTTAATACAGCTGAGTTTTTACAAGAACTGGCTGGAATTACACCAAAACGGGTTAAACAATTTTGATAATAAAATGATTATAATATTATAATATATTATACTAGCTGTTGCCCGCAGCTTCGCCCGCGATAACTTACTTAACTTAACCCTATTAGTCACAGCGTAATGTTTTATAGCCTATAATCTTCTCGATAAATGGGTTATCTAACACTGAAATAATTTTTCAAATAGGACCAGTAGTTCCTGAGATTAGCGCGTTCAAACAAACAAACTCTTCAGCTTTATATTATAAGTATAGTTTATTACATTACATTAGATTACATTACATTGCCTGCTGCCAAAGGCAGGGCGGACCCCGGACTCGGCTTCGGCGGTGCGACCGGTGGTGTTGCTGAGCGAAGCTGGAAAGGCCTTGGAGAGAATAGTGGCCTCCCGGCTCGTTCAGCACCTGGAGGAAGACCCGAGACCGGGACTCTTAGAGTCCCAATTTGGGTTCCGGATATGCCAAATGCCTTCGGGCGATGACGTGTGAGGCGGAACACAGAGGGAGGTGGTGGTCGCGGTGTCCTTGGACATCGCGAACGCCTTCAACAGCCTCCCTCACAGTGTGATACGGGAGGCACTGAATTTCTTCGGAGTGCCCCCGTATCTAAGGAGGCTATGGAGGCGTACCTCTCCGAGAGGAGGGTAGCCTGCGAGAACCGGTGTGGGTCCGTAGAGTGGTGGCCAGTCGGGTGCGGTGTTCCACAGGGATCGGTTCTTGGTCCGATCCTGTGGGACATCGGCTACGACTGGGTCCTGCGAGGCCACCTCCTCCCCGGGATGGGTGTCATATGCTACGCGGATGACACCCTCGTGTATGCCCGGGGACGAGGCTATAAGGAGGCGGCGCGGCTGGCCGAGGTCGGGATCGATCTCGTGATCAGTCGCATAGAGAGGTTAGGGCTTCGCGTCAGACCTGAGAAGACCGAAGCCCTTCTCTTTCCCGGGACCGGGCGGAAAGGACCCCCACCGGGGGCTGCCCTCCAGGTTGGAGGGGTGAGAGTCAGGATGAGCCCCCATATCAAATATCTGGGGTTCATCCTTGACGGAAGGTGGACCTTCGGCCCACATTTCTCCATGTTGAGATCGAAGGTCGTGAAGGCGGCAAGTGCACTAGGCAGACTCCACCCGAACCTCGGAGGACCCAGCGCCGCCTGCAGGCAGCTGTACTCCGGAGTCTGCCGTAGTATGGCGACGTACGGTGCACCCATCTGGGCGGATCACCTTACCGGGAGGAATAAGGCCCGTCTGCGGTCGGCGCAGCGGGTCATCGCGGTAAGAGTAATCCAGGGGTACCGTACGGTTTCGTGGGAAGCAGCCACTGCCCTGGCCGGTGACCCCCGTGGGAGGTCGTGGCAGAGGTTCTTGCCGAGATGCACTCCTATGTCTCGGATATGAGGTTTTTCGGTGAGAGCCTTACGCTGGACGGGATCCTGCGGGTTCGCCGAAGAGGGCAAGAGGCGTTAATGCGGAGGTGGGGGGAGGACCTGGCGCAGCAGCCGTATGGCAAAAACCTGACGGTTGCTCTGCGTCCGGTCCTTGAGCGGTGGATGCGCCGTAAGCGCAAACCCCTCACCTTCCATCTGATGCTCACCGGGCATGGTTGCTTTGGTGAGTACCTGTGCCGGACGGCCCGCAGAGAGCCGTTGACAGTGTGTCACGATTGTGGCGCGACGGTGGACTCGGCCCAGCACACTCTTGAGGTGTGCCCGAGATGGGTGGCGCTGCGTCACAGTCTGACATCAGTCATCGGAGGGGACTTGTCTCTGCCGAGCGTCATCACCGCGATGCTCGGTGACGATGAGTCCTGGACGGCTATAAGGCCGACGAGCGGGTGAGAGAGGAGGCTGCCGACGAGGCCTCCTCCCGCGGGCGACGAACGGGGGTGCGTAGGAGGCGCTATTTAATGCTCCTCCAGTAACGCCCCTGTGTTCGTGACGGGCTCAGGATGGGAACCTGGGTCTGTATGGCATGACTGCTTCGGGACTGCTTAGTAGCTGCCGGGCAGTCCCCCATTATGAGAAATAGTCCGGTCTTCGCCGGGGCCAGCCTGTCGCTGGGGTGATCCTGTTTGTTGCCTGCATATCCGGGACCCTCAAGAAGCGGCTGAAGGCGCTCGCAGTGTTTTTAGTTAGGGTGGGCACTCCCAGGTGCGAGTCCCACATTGGGTCAGGATCTACCCAAAGATCCTGGCTGCATCCATAAGGAGTTCCCTGCGAAAAAAAAAGGTTACATTACATTACATTATATTACGTTACGTTACGTTACGTTACGTTACATTACATTACATTATACTGTTGACAGAAATAATAGATTCAAACGAAAACATGTTTGTCATTTCAAAACTAATCTCTTTCCCGTTCCCTGCGATTTACCCAAACGACATTCAACAATAGTTGTGAGGTGTTTACTTTACTCAGAACGTGTTTGCAATCATTATCCATATGCCCAAATATAAGAACGATATCTATGATTATAATAGGTCTTGTCATAACCGTGATACCAAAATTTAAGCAAAAACAATTTGTACGAATATAATATGTTAACCAGTTAAGTTTTTGTCAGCATAAAAGCAAGGTTTTAGAGTAAAAAACATTTTTGCCGATTTGTGTAAATATGGATAGCATAAAATCATTTTTCAAAAAAATTAAACCGACTTCAAAAATACTAAACTAAAAAGTAATAAAATAACTGTGATTCTTTAATTTTTGTGCTTACAACTTATAATCAACTTAATCTTCTACTAATGTAAAAACTTTGCGTTTACCACGTCATTATAGTTTCTTTTGGAGTCGGTGTCAGCCAAGGTAGGTAGGTAGGGTACATCAACAAATACGACACAAAATTCGTCGTCTTGGCGTTCATTGAAGGAGGCCTATGTTCAGCAGTGTACGGATAAAGGACGATGATGATGATGATGATGATTACGATGATCGCGACATACTTTGGTGTGCTACCAAAGCATCCTATATAATTGTTACATCGACAAGTAATAAAATGAGCACATCAGTATAATATCGTCGAGGTAAAAGAACCAACCAAATAGGCATTATTGGGAATAACTAAAAAATGGCTTGTCAGATCTTAATAAAATTAATATGGGACCAAATTGGAAACACCAGCTTCCAAACAAAAAATAACCATCGAAATCCATTCACAAACGGCGGAGTAATCGTGTCACATACATCAAAAAAAAAAAAACATACAGACGAATTGAGAACCTTCTCTTTTTTTGAAGTCAGTTAAAAAATCTATAAAGAGAACATATTAATTTAAAATTTCATGCTTCTTCTAAATATACAGCAAGACAAGTTATTAATATAGGAGAACGTTTATGCGGGCAAAACTGGTAGCTACCACTAGTTTCACAAAGTTAAAATTTACTTTGTAGTGGCACTAACAGTTATTTGTGTTTCAAAAATGGCTTAAATACTTATTTGAAATTGTTAAACATTTCCAATAGGGCTAGCATGTGCGCACGACAATATTTTGTCTACTCCTTTTCTTGTATTATTTCATATAGTTAATACGAGAAAAGGGGTACACAAAATTTTGTCGTACGCGCATGCTAGCCCTACAGGTAAGCCTACTAAGCACGTTATTTTAGTAGATATCATAATATTACACAATTTTAAGTTAAAAGCAATTTGTATTAAAGATAAATAATAAAAAAAACTAGACTTGAACAAGAAAGGAACATATAATAGAGATTAGAAATGCGTTGACGCGTAGATCGTCGTAGTCGCGCGTAGATATGCGTAGAGGTGCGTAGATATGCGTAGAAGTACGTAGCGCAGTACTCGTAGCACTCGTAGTATGTACAGTACGCGGTAATACACAAACACACAATATCTTTGTAAAGAGATTTTTCGAGATTATTCGAGATTCGAGATACTTTTGTACAACGTCATCTTCCATGTATATATCACTTAAGTCTAGTATCTATTGGCAACTAATATTATATGTATATATTTTGTTGTAACTATTATAAATTAATCAAATAATAATGGTTGACTTGTAGGTTATAAAAAGTATCTAATTGAAGTGAAAATTTCTTTAGCCGTGTCGAGCACTTTTTATTAGGGGAAAATCTTATAGGTTTACAATACCAAAATGCTACTGTGACATTATGACGTCATTTAGATGGTTTACAAAGTTAGTTTAGGAAATTTTTGAATTAAAATTGTAAATTTCATAATGTTATAACTTTTCTAAGTTATAAGTATCGGCAGTCCCTATGACTACCATTGATTTTTTTTTTTTAATTTTTTTTTGTATATTAAGATTTATTAGCTATTAAATTATATTCATTTCTTTCATCATCGCCGACCTTAAATTAGGTAAGGGTAAGCAATATAATTTTGTTGATGGATTATTTAATAAAAAAATGTTATTTACGTATTTAGCTTTGAATAGCATCACTTCATTATTTAAATAAGTCTCTTCAGAGATAGGTTAAAATCAATGTACTTTTACTAAACAATTTACATAGAAATTATAAATTATTTTTATATATTTCGTTTGTATAATAAATAAATATTAATTGTAATTTTTAAGCACATTTCAGTCCTAATAAGTGCAACAACTTTTTACGGATTTATTAAATTTTGGTAAAAAAAATACATTTCCAACGTTTTGAATATTTTACAGTGTGGCGGACCAATCAACGCCACATTCCTGAATCACGCTATCGAAGTTCCACAGCTCGTCGCTATATATACGACAGGTGAAATCAATAGCAGGCTTCGGCCTGACCGAGCTTACCATCTCGTTCGGTCGGAGATCTATCTTTGGGCTTCACCTATTATCCCACAATAGAAACCAAAATCACTGAGTTATAGTTCAAGAGTGGAGGCCACGTTTAGATAGACGAAGTGTTGGTCGGCCATTAACCAGGAACACGATCTACGTACGGTGGCTGGTCCGTGTTGGATGTGAGTGGCAAGGGATCGGTCGTCATGGCATTCATTGAGGGAGGAATATGTTCAGCAGTGGACGGATAGAGGCTGATGATGATGAACTAAAATCACAGGAGAACTATCCGTCCGTATATCATAAAGTTATCAAAGTGTTATGAGTTATTGTAAGGCTGGGAGGCGTGTATGAGGCTCGAGTGCCAAGATGATTCTCTTTATTTTATATAAACATTAACTTATATACTAAATACATATAAGGGCACTACATTTCCCTTCCTAAAATAATAAAAAAAACTTAAATACATTTTATGTTTTTTTAAACAATATTGATTAAGAATTAAGATATAATATTACATTTTTAATACATAATAATTAGATTACATTTTTATAATAACAATGACTAACAATGAGTAAGTAACAATGACAAATGACAAATACTTTTTAACACTCAATAATAATACAAACATTGAACAGATTAACAAACATTTTAAAACTTACATTATAATTCATAGTATTACAAGTTCTTGGGAGGTCGTAATGAGATGACATAGTTTGTTTAATAATTCCATTCTACATATAAGGTAACGCTATCAAATACATCAGGCCAACGATATGTAATAAAAAAGTTTCAAATATGACTCTTGACTATTTAAGATCCACGTTACTAACTGATATTAAGTACTAGTCACATATAACATTCATCATCATCATGTCATTAATCACTTAATACTTTTTTTCATAATCATTTTTTACGCATACAGTACATACAGTACATACAGTACATACAGTACATACAGTACATACAGTACATACAGTACATACAGTACATACAGTACATACAGTACATACAGTACATACAGTACATACAGTACATACAGTACATACAGTACATACAGTACATACAGTACATACAGTACATACAGTACATACAGTACATACATACAGTACATACAGTACATACAGTACATACAGTACATACAGTACATACAGTACATACAGTACATACAGTACATACAGTACATACAGTACATACAGTACATACAGTACATACAGTACAGTACATACAGTACATACAGTACATACAGTACATACAGTACATACAGTACATACAGTACATACAGTACATACAGTACATACAGTACATACAGTACATACAGTACATACAGTACATACAGTACATACAGTACATACAGTACATACAGTACAGTACATACAGTACATACAGTACATACAGTACATACAGTACATACAGTACATACAGTACATACAGTACATACAGTACATACAGTACATACAGTACATACAGTACATACAGTACATACAGTACATACAGTACATTCCTTCATATTTTGGTTTCTTTTTTAGACTCGTACTTTATTTCATCATCATCATCATTATTCTCATTAGCTTTATTTTTTCCGTTTATTCCTACTTTCGTATCATATTCCATTGGGTTCCACATATACCCTATCTTTATTTATTTCATAATTATCATCATTCTCATTAATACATTATTTATTCTCCATCATTGGGTTTCACATATTATACACTTTTTCACATATTATACACTTTTTATACTTATATTCCCTTTTTTATTTACTACCTATCTTTATCATATTTTGTGGTCATCATTTAAGCCTTTTTAGACCCCAACATATCTCACGGAGGAAAACTCGTTCACACCATGATCGAATGGAAGGATTTAACACACAATTATTATTTGGAGAGTATTAAACTTTCTCCTATTCTACAACATCAACATTTTTTCCTTTTTATTTTTTTTATACTCCGTACGAGCACTAGTTTTAAAATAATCCTAAAACTTTCACGAAAACGTCTCGCGTGTTATCAAGTATTTGGACTATACGTTACAATTATTTGGTTTTTTAAGCATCTCCACTCAACGGACGGGTGATCAGACCGTTCATCGAAGGAAGTGTTTATTTTTTACAAAGTATTGTCCATATTTTTGTCAATACTTATAGAGAGTCATAACCTTCATATTTTATCGATATAATGCGTTTGCAGCCACATTATTCGTAAATCTAACAACTCTGTTTTTATCATACCTTCCTACTTTTCATTCATCGTGTCAGTCCGGGTTAAATACGTGATAATGTACGTAATTTTTGTCATACAAGTTTTTCATAGTTACAAGCGCTAAACTGAACCTAACTGTACCTAGCTCATTATTTATTTTTTTCCAATTAATATTAATTACTGTCATTTAATTCCATTATTTTAAATTTAATTAATTTCTTTGTCTTTTTTTTCAAATAATGTTACCTACTTACTCATTTAATTCTATTATTTTAAATTTAATTAATTTCCTTGTATATATTTTTAGATATTATATGTAAAGAATATATTTATCAATACGAGAATATTTTTTTAAACGTCTATTTTATTTTATATCGATGTCTAACAAAGTGCATGAACACAAGAATGTACTGCGTTGCATTAATAACTATAGTTCATATTACTGATATAGCTTTATATCATTATGATTTAAAGCTTTAATATAAAGTAACAAAATATTGATTTTGATGACAAATTATTCTAAATATACTCCAAACATAAAATAAGAAAATGTAGAAAAAATAATCTTAAAATAATAGATCAGAATCAGAATATGCCTAAAATATATTTACATATTTATCTTATAATTGCAACATAAATTTTTAAAACCAATAAAATATTTATTTATTTCTGACAGACATTTTTAATATAAACAGAATAATAAAAAATATACCTAGTAATTGATCAACTTAACACCTTTTCCTTCTCAGCAGCTTCTCTTCGTCTTCTCCGATATCTCCCGGCACCATTCTTCTGAACCTCTTCAATTTCAACATCTCCGTTTCAAGGACACCAACATCTCCCGGCGCCTTTCCTCTGGATTCCTTGGTCACCAACATCTCCCGGCGCCAATTTCATTTCTTCTTAATATCTTTTTCTTCCTTTCATCTCCTTGTTTTTATTGATGTAACTTCAAAACTTTATATCTTCTTATCATTTCATTATTCTTCAAGTGAGGCCTTTTTATATATTTTATTTATTCTCATAATTTATTTATTCTTCACTTTTATATTGTCGATATTATTTTCTTTTAATTATCTATTTAATTAAATGTCATCTATATTTTTCTTGCTACTATTTTATTTCTTCTTTTTATTTTATTATTCTTCATTTTTCGTCATTTGTAATAGTTATTTTCTTATATGTTTATATTTATCTTGTCATAATTATATATTTATTTTATCTATTTAAATTATATTTTAATTTAATTTTAATATCTTGGGCTCAGCGCTGCCGCGAGGCAGCACTGGCAGGGTCGCCATGTAAGGAAAGAGGCGTGCGAGAGGCTCGAGTGCCGAGATGATTCTCTTTATTTTATATAAACATTAACTTATATACTAAATACATATAAGGGCACTACATTATTACGAACGGACAAGTGGCCTTCAGAGTAAAAATAATAATAAACGACGATTTCCCTAAAAAGGTTTTTTATTATAAAAGATAGAAATATAATTCGATGACCTCTGTGGCTCAATGGTAAGCGCGATGGCGTTCAAGCCGGAGGTGGCGGGTTTGATCCCGCCAGGGAACAAAAATATTTTCTGTGTTCCTGGGTCATGTATGTGTATTAAATAACAAAAATCTTAAATATATGTATAGTATAAAAGTATTAAATATATTTCCTTTGTCTGGTACCCGTAACACAAGTTCACCACGGGACCAGATTGACGTGGTGTAAAAAGCGTCCCTAGATTTTATTATTATTATTATTGTTTCCTCCAAAAGAAGACCTTTAAGTAACCAGATGATGTTTCCCAGGTACGTCAGCCGACGGACATTGATCAGCGGCCTAATCCATCAACTACAATGACTTCCATCAACCGCAGGTGAGTTTGTATCACTGGCTTTTATCCGCATTTATACATTAGAACTATTATAATGGATGTTACCATGTAAGATTTTCAATTAACGTTTATTTTCACTTTTGAAACGGGATATTTACCATTTTATTTTTTATGTTAGTTGGATAGGCAAACTAGCAAACGTACCACCTGATGGTAAATGGTCGACGTCGCCCATGAACATAAACTAGTTTACCTGGAACGAGCCCAGACAACTCATCTATGTGTTGCCTATCCTGAGACATAAGATGTTAAGTCTCGGTGCCAGTAATTACACTGCCTGTCCTGCCCTTCTCCCCGAAACACAGCAACGCTGTTTCACGGGAGAAACAAGCAAGATGGTGGTACCCATGCAGCCGGGAGCGCGGCACAGCGCTTCTCTCCCACCTCCCATATGTTTTACTTTTATACTCACGTAAATAAGGAATTCGTAATGACGAAATATCGAGCTATGTAGAATAAAAATATATAATATTTTAGTCATCAAACCATGCTTCATTTAAATATATGTAAATTCTATAGTTAAAAATGATTCGCGAACGATATTTGCAAGAATATACATTTGGAAAAGTTAAATGTTTCCATTTTTATTCAACAAGCTGTGGCCATTCGCGTGATACCATCATTGATTCAAGTCACAGTTGTTTATATTTTGGCGCAAAAGAGAAAACAAATAATGAAAATTGTTTATAAATGATGGAAAAATATTTAATCTAATAGACTTTCTTATGGTTTATGGTTAGTTTTATTTTTCTCTTTATTTTAAAGTGAGTGTTCATAATTTTTTATAGTGAAAGGCTATGAAGCATCCACACTCCATCTATCGTATCTCTTATGACTCTTTTTGAATACCTTGAGCAGGCAGCCACTTAAAATTTCTATACAAAATGCGTAATATAATAATAATAATACAAAATATTATTATAAGTATATTATAATGTAACGTTTATATAAAAAGTGAAAAATAATTAAATATATTTAAAAGGTTTTAATTGCTGTGTGGGGGCGGCTTAAGAATACCCCTACCCCAATACCAGCCCAGGGTGACGTAGAAGTCGTCAAAGGGCATTTAGCTCCCCAACATCAAGGATGCTAATACTGCGAATCGATTGCTTGGTGTCAGTCTGTCTCATCGTGACAGTGAGATAGACTTGATCACTAAGCATCGATCGCACCGAGTGATGGCGGCACCATCAATCGAATTGGCGGCAGGCAGCAGTGCCGCCGATGCGAATTCATCATCATCTGCGATTGCCAATCCGCCTGCTCAGCGTGGCAATTATGAGCATGAATCCCCTCATGAATTACAGGCACAAGAGAAGGCCCCTAGTTCCCGGCCGTCCCACTATTCCTGGTTACGGTAGCAGCCTAGGTTACGGTGGGACAGGGGGTGCTAAGAATCCCCGGGCTACGGATCGCTACCACCAACTTGACCTGGCTACGTATAACGGACGAACGTTGAGACTCGATGACCACCTGGTTGAACTGGAGGTGGAACTGGGAAGTATCCGATGGCACGTTTTGGGGTTATGTGAAGTCCGAAGACAAGGAGAGGACACCATAACTCTGCCTTCGGGTCATCTGTTCTACTTCAGGGAAGGCGACACTCCATCCCAAGGCGGCGTGGGTTTTCTCGTCCACAAGTCCCTTGTCAACAACATCGTCGAAGTCTCGAGTGTGTCGAGTAGGGTTGCGTATCTTGTACTCAAACTCACCAAGAGGTACAGCCTCAAGGTGATACAAGTATATGCGCCAACCTCTACACACTCCGACGACGAAGTAGAGGCAACTTACGAGGATGTCTCCAGGGCCTTACACAACACCTCCAAGGCTCACTTCAATGTTGTTATGGGGGACTTCAATGCCAAAGTAGGAGTACGAACAGGTATCGAATCGTGTTTAGGGCCACATGGTGTCGGCAGTCGTAACCACAGGGGGCAAATGCTGGTCAACTTTCTCGAGAAAGAGGGGCTCTTTTTAATGAATTCATATTTTAAAAGAAGCCCCACAGGAAGTGGACCTGGCAAAGCCCCGATACTGTGACGAGAAACGAGATAGACTTTATTATGACGGACCGAAGGCATGCATTCAGGGATGTCTCTGTGATCAACAGGTTCAAAACCGGAAGTGATCACCGACTAGTAAGAGGATCTATGAATGCAAGCTTTCAGCGAGAGCGAGACCGTCTAATAAAGTCTACACTCCGACCTGACTTCCGGCAAACTGTGGTAGGTTCCAAAAAATTCCAATTGGAATTAAAGAACCGATTCGATAGCCTTAACATATCGGAAACCACAATGGCAGTTGACGAGGCACTGGGTGCCGTGGTGGACTGCATGCGGGTCGTGGGTGAAAGGTTTTATAGGAGAAAGCGTACTGGCAGGAAATCCAAACTCTCGGATGAGACGCTCGGTCTTATGAGGGAACGCAGAGCACACACAGACGCCACTTCTACAGATGTAAAGCTTCTCTCGAAGCAGATCCGCAAACTAATACGCCGAGACCTTCGCTGCTCAAATACGCAACGGATTACCGAAGCAATTGAGCAGAATAGAGGGTCGAAGGTTTTTGTGGAAAAGCTCGGGAGAAGCCACCTGTCGAAGATTAGGACCGCTACTGGCGCGACCGTTTCTTCTAAGCCTGGGATCTTGTCGGAGATCGAAGATTTCTATGGCAAACTGTACGCGTCCCATGCTCCTCAACCTGATCCCCGAAACAACGATCCGCGTGCTAGCCTAACACGACACCTCTCCGGCGAGCTTCCGAACATCAGCCTAGATGAGGTTAGTCTGGCTCTTAAGCAGCTTAAAGGGGGGAGGGCTCCGGGGAGGGACGGAATTACGACTGAACTCCTTAAGGCAGGTGGCGAACCTGTTTTAAGAGAGTTACAAAAGATTTTTAATTTCGTCCTTCAACGGGGCATTTCCCCCAAGGAGTGGCATGGAAGTGAAATCGTTTTGTTTTTTAAGAAGGGTGATAACTCCCTTCTTAAAAATTATAGACCGATATCACTTCTAAGTCATATATACAAGCTGTTCTCGAGAGTCATGACGAACCGCCTCACTAAAAAGCTCGATGGATTCCAGCCACCGGAGCAGGCTGGGTTTCGAAGAGGATTTAGCACCATAGACCACATTCACACTATAAGGCAAGTTGTACAGAAGACCCATGAGTACAACCAGCCACTGTGCCTTGCCTTTGTGGACTATGAGAAAGCTTTTGACTCGGTTGAAACCTGGGCTGTTCTGGAAGCTCTGCAGCGATGTCAGGTCGATTGGCGATACGTCGAAGTGTTGAGAGGATTATACGACGCCGCCTTTATGTCCGTTCTGGTTCCGGGAGGTCAAACAAGACCAATCCAATTGCATCGAGGAGTGAGACAGGGGGATGTCATTTCCCCGAAACTATTCACTAATGCTTTGGAGGACGTCTTTAAGACTTTAAACTGGACAAAATGTGGCATAAACATTAACGGCGAGTATCTCTCACACCTTCGTTTCGCCGACGATATCGTTATTCTGGCCGAGTCGTTGGAGGGCTTGCAGGAGATGCTGCACAGTCTAAATGAATCTTCCCGACGTGTGGGTCTTAGGATGAACTTGGACAAGACGAAAGTCATGTTCAACGAACACGTTCTCCCTAGGCCGGTTAACGTTGATGGCATAACTCTCGAAGTCGTGCAAGAGTATGTCTATCTTGGGCACACTTTGCAGCTAGGTCGACATAACTTCGAGAGAGAAACCGATAGGAGGATTCAATTGGGATGGGCAGCATTCAGGAAGCTTAGCCATATTCTCACGTCGTCTATACCGCAGAGTTTGAAGACGAAAGTCTTCGACCAATGCGTTCTCCCCGTGATGACCTACGGGGCTGAAGCGTGGCCTCTAAATATAGGACTGGTCCGCAAGTTTGCCGTAGCTCAACGTGCTATGGAGCGTGCTATGCTGGGTGTTTCTTTGACAGATAGGATTCGGAAGGAAGACATCCGTCAGAGAACTAAGGTAACCGATATCACGCAAAGAATCAGCTCGTTGAAGTGGCAGTGGGCTGGTCACACACTCAGAAGAACGGATGGCCGATGGGGCAATAAGGTTCTAGAGTGGAGGCCACGTTTAGGTAGACGAAGTGTTGGTCGGCCATTGACCAGGTGGGAAGACGATCTCCGTGCGGTGGCCGGTCCGTGTTGGATGCGAGTGGCAAGGGATCGGCCATCTTGGCGTTCATTGAGGGAGGCCTATGTTCAGCAGTGGACGGATAGAGGCTGATGATGATGATGATGATGATGAAAAGGTTTTAATAATAATATAATAATATCAACCCTTAGATTATGTCCCACTGCTGGGCACGGGTCTCCTCCTCTAAATCAGACGAGGAGGGTTTGGGCCATAGTTCACCAATGCGCTGGCCCAATGCGGGTTGGTGAACTTCACACACCTTCAAAGACTTTTAATCTCATCAGGCATGCAGGTTTCCTCACGATGTTTCCTTCACCGGTGAGCAAGCGATGGTCTCATGGTGGTACGTTTGCCAGTTTGCCTATCCAACTAACATTAAAAAAATGTTCAGATTCACATAGAAATAAAAAAAAAACCATTTCTAGGCATCACAGAGGGGGAGGGGGGTCAGGATTGAACCCAGATCTCTCGGCTCTCACTCAAGAGGCCGATCCCGTACCCACTAGGCCATCGTCGCTCATAAAGGCTTAAAAGGTTTATTAATATAAAAATTTAAATGATTAAAACAATAATGAGACCGACTATTATTAATAAATGTGGTTATACGAATTTAGGAAAAAGATTTAGTAATTAAGATTAGATAAACGGGTACGTTGGTTTGGACTAATATACCTGGTATCCAGTAGGAAGGTGATTAGGGGCACTTATTTTCGGTGTCCTCCTACGGTGTGCGAGGATGGCCACGTGCACCTGCTCGCATGAGGTCGTGCTCCTCCTCCAATGCACGAGAACTTAAAACCTTAGAGGTCCAACTCGTCCGATAAGGATAGTTCTTCAAAAAGGGAAGGACCTTATAAAAGATTCCTTTTAGAAGGCTCCCAAAAAAAAAGGAAAAGGGATTCCCGGCTGGACTTCCGGCTGCTCCCTGTTAGGCAACGTGCCATTCCGACGTAGAATTCTTCGACCTTATGCTCGACGACTGCCAGAGATACCAAGGACCCTGAAAGGTCACACTATTAACAGTGAGCCTTTCCGTAATCGAACCCCATATCCACGGTTGACGGTTGTTGGTAAGATGTAAATTCTCTAACAACAGTGGATACCAACAAAGCTTTTTACACATTATCTTTATTTATATATATATATATATATATATATATATATATATATATGCAACGTATTGTTTGACGTATTGTTTGAAGTATGTATGTGCAACGTATTGATAAATTTTCCTCAAACAATATGTTAGGTATATGATATAGTTTGGGACTTTCCTCATAGAATACACATTTCCCCAAATTATACAAAATCTTAACGAAAAAGTCGTCAAACAATACGTTGCACATATATATATCTTGTGTGCGTGTGTATGTCACTGAACTCCTCCTAGATGGCTGGACCGTTTTTGATTAAATTTTTTGTGTGAGTTCAAGGGGATTCGAGGATGGTTTAGATTCACAAAAAAATAAATATTATTTACAGGACAACGTCTGTCGGTGCCACTAGTATTATATAAAATATTTAAACCAGTTATCATTTAGGTATGACATTGTATAGAACCAGAGAGTACTTTAAATATGTAATAAGTTTCAATAACCACTCACCCTTTAATAAAAATCGACGAGACGACGGAATCACGACGATACCCGATGTTCCCCGAGCCGGAATGAAATTATACAAAACGCCTAGTAACAATATAACAGTAACATTAATTTAATATTATGTTACAATAACAAAACCAAAATTTAATATAATTGAGAGCCATCGAGCATATAACCGGATAGAGTAGTAATGCCACAAAAGTAAGAACCTGGTCAGTGATTTGTCACTGACGTAATAGCAATACAACCAACCAGCGTCACACCACAAATTTGACGGAATTAGTTTTCATACAAAACACACCCTAACCTACCGCTCTATTCCGGTTATATACTCGATGTTAAGAGCACAAAGCTATTTTAGCAAAAGGACTAATGCATTAAAGGATTGAGGCTCACACTGATGGGTTCAATGCCATCATTAGAAAACGGTGTGTGTCACTGTTGAGTCGCCTGCGCGGTAGTTCCAACAGTATCTTGAGCACACTGGCGGGTCGGTGGAACTCTCCGTTTCTGATGCACTGAATAGGCCTGCATACACAGCAGACGCAATAGTGTTAGTTGCCCGGGGCGGGGGACCTCACCTATCCCCAGTTAGAATTTTTTATTTTTAATGGTTGTTTTTATTTTCTTTTTTAATTAATTCATTGTATGTATTGTATGTATTGTCATCCTACTACTAACGTATAGATTATAAGAATATTGTTACTAATAAAGTTTTGGCTATGTGGCATTAAATTAAAATTATTATTATTATTATTATTATTAAATAACGACTTCGATGTAACCGTTTTTTTAATTTGATACACGAAGAATCGTTTAGCGATCATGGATCTTTACTCAATGACTGCATGATTATGATGAGGAATTTTACGAATATAATCCTCTTAGTTATTGACGTGCTCCGTCAGCGTGGTCATTAAAACCAAATCCCTCCAAACGAACGCTGACAATTGTAATCCCGTAGTTTTAAGAGGGGCTTACCTTTAACCGATACAAATAACAAGGTATATGTACTCTGCTGATGACGTATTAACAAAAGCCCTTTGCTTGTAGGTAATAAGGATTGTGGTAGCGGATCTGCACTAATATAGTAAAAAAGTAGGTTATGTTTTTTATGCCATAAGGAGGCAACCGAGCAGTCGGAGCCTTATAGTAACTACCGACGCGCATAGAAATCCGCACAACCAAAAGTTATGCAAATGCGTTGCCCTCCTCTTCCCTATAATGTTCCACCAGAAACGCACAAACCGCACGAAACGTGACGGCATAGTTGTCACTTGACGCTGGTGTTATGTGAGCGAGAGGTATCACTCTGGGCGTGCCGGCCCAATTCGGATGCAAAGCAGCATGGCAAGCTACATCTTAACTCGAGTTTGGACGTATGACGTAATCTTTGCAACTACTCATCCGATAAAAAAAATGTTTTTTTTTTGTTAACACGGGAAAGGCCTTTACACACCGTCAACGGCCCTGGGTGGGCTCCGATGGTTTGTGGGTCTCGCAGCACAAATCTGTGCCAAATACCCACAATAGCCCCGCGAGTGCCACCAATGTACCTAGGTACATTCATAAAGCATTTCACTGCGTCAAAAAGAGGCTACTTATTCACGAGTCTTGAGACCTGTGATGTTATAAAGCCCAAGTGTTCCCAATTATGCTGTACTTCTATTGATGTTGAAAGTTTTCGAAACTCAAAAGGATCGCTAATTAATACGAGTATCAGAAAAAATCCTACCCTTTAAATTGACCTTTTTTTCTTCTTATAAAACGTGACTTAAATTTTTGATGAACTTTCAACGGGACGTCAAAGTCACGTTGGGGGTTTAACACGTGAAATTTGTTCATCAACGAATTCCAATCACGTTTTAGGGTCACGTAACTGAATTTACAAAACGTAAATACCTCATGTCACATTCATACTCATAGTTATAAAGAAAATCAACAATTCCTAAAAACAGAGCCTGTTCTTATGGTAACCAGACAACTGATATATACTTATAAATATATTTCTAAATACATACATACATATCATTACATAGTATAAAACAAAGTCGTTTCTCGTCTTTCTGTCCCTATATATGCTTAGATCTTTAAAACTACGCAACGCATTTTGATGTATTTTTGTAAATAGATTGATTCAAGAGGAAGGTTTATGTGTATAATACATGCATAATATAGTAGATAAACACTGATAATTTTAGAGGTTTCTAATGTGATGTCGTAAATAAACACATTTTTTGCGCTTTCATTGAAAACGCTGACCCCTAAACCCTACAAGAAAGATCAAAATAATACACTAATCAAAATAATTGTACAGTGTACACATTAAAAATGTCTACAAAAAAATCCGCGGTAGTATATGTCTATCTCTTAGGGATAGCCCACAATAACCATTTTTATACTTTATGAGAAGTGATGGCTTATTTATCAAGCGAATTTAAGCAATACAGCTTTAATCCTTATCCAATTAAGTACCTTAAATCCTTACTAATATTATAAATGCGAAAGTAATTCTGTCTGTCTGTCTGTCTTTTCTTCACGCCTAAACCGCTGAACAGATTTGGATGAAATTTGGCACAAAGATAGCTTGAAACTCGAGAAAGGACATAGGATAGTTTTTATCCCGGAAATCCTACGGAAACGGGATTTATGCGGGTAAAACCCCGGGACTATCTATCTTCTGAACCACGGAACTTTACTTCTGAAAATTAACATAGGATATTAAATAGTTTTTAATCTGAAAATCCCACGGGAACAAGACCTATGCGGGTAATACCCCGGGACAGACATCTTCTAAACCACGGAACAAATTTGGGTGAAATTTAATATGAAGGTACTTCGAAGCTTAACGAAGGACTTAAAATAAATCTTATCCTGAAAATCCCACGGGAATGGGAACTATGCGCGTAAGACCCCGGGACTATCTATCTTCTAAGCCACGGCACAGATTTGTGTGAAATTTGATATGAAGATACTTTGGAAATTAACGTAGGATTTAAAATAGTTTTTATCCTAAAAATCCCACGGGAACGGGACCTATGTGGTTAAAACCCGGGACTGTCTATCTTCTAAACCACGGAACAGATTTGAGTGAGATTTGGTATGAAGATACTTTGGAACTTAACGTAGGATTTAAAATAGTTGCTACCCTGAAAATCCCACGGGAACGGGAGTTGTGCAGCTAAAACGCCAGGACTGTGTATTTGTTAAACCACTAAACATATTTGAGTGAAATTAGATATGGAGATAGTTTGAGACCCTAGGTAAGATATAAGATGTATAATTAGTGTAACAAGAAGTTTTTTAGACGTGTCAATAGATGGCGTTAACACAAAATGTAGATCACGCTATCCATTACAAGATGCGAATCCTTATGAGGATCGCACTTTTGTATTGCACGCGTTTTAAATGAAGTATTCATATATTAGTAATTTATCCAAAAATGATTTATTAATAGAATTCATTATATTATAAAAAAGGAATACTTATATATAATAATGAAGTGGCTGAAAAAGCTAAAATATGCAAATACAGGGGTCTAGGCTCCGAATATGATTTTGTCCCATTCGGTGTCGAGACCCTTGGTCCGTGGGGTCCTAGCGCTTTAAAAGCGAATAGTTGCCTTTAAAAAAATAGCTTACTCTTGTGAGTCTAATTACTGGTACATCTAGCCTGTGTTTATTGCGTATATCCCTACTATGAATATCACATTTCTTACAAAATTCATTTATGTTTTTCCGGACATATCTAACAACATATTTCAAGAGTAACCTCTAAAGAAAACATGTCTTTATTGTCTAATGACAAAAAAACTGTGAACGTTGTATATAAAGACATTCTATAGAATATTTAGTATCAGCATTGCACCCGTGTGAAGCCGGGGCGGGTCGCTAGTTATAGATGAATTACACCCAGACACAGAACAAATGATCGTGCTCTGCACACATACATTTGTCCTGGGTGGAGATTGAACCCACGACCGTCTGGCTTAGCAGTCAGGGTCACTAACCATTAGACCAACAGATCAGTCGAAAAGTAGAGGTCTTTGTGTTCATTTAAATGTTCAAATTCTGGTCAGGTCTTTCCATCATAGCCATAAGCCAAACTCTGTCTTACTACAGATGCTAATTGATATCAAAGCAGTGTAATGATTTGCCCCACCACGGTTCAAGCCTTGTCGTGGCGGTGGGACTCAGTAGCCTAAGGTGAATCCAGCATCTTGGGTAAAGCCAAGTGAACCAAGGGGGCTGCTCTTTGTACCCCTCTTATAAGAAGAGAGGATAAAAGAGTAGGAGGGGACAAGGGGCGAGGATGTAAACCTCACCCCATTGCACTATCCCGAAGTTGGGAGGGGTTTTTCTGTTGTGCGGAACAACACCTCTGTGGAGGTGGTGTCGGTTTCTTTAGGGACTGACTAGCCATCGAGGTACCCTGTTTGCTCAATAGATGCGGCGCACCTCACCAAAGGCGGCATTGGTGACACTCACCAGGTTTTAGTGGGTAGAGCTGCGTCCACCTTACCATTTTTCGGGCGCTATGAGTCCCACATACCCGCTTGGGGAGTCCCCCCTCCCCCGCGGGATGCTTAAGAGCATTTCCCGGCGGAAAAGAAAAAAAAAGTGATTTGGTCTAGTGTCTAAATCTCACCCACCCACTGCTGACAAAAGGTCACAAAAAACCCATGGTCTATTATGGATTTTTTGTGACCTTTTAGTGATGAGTCAGCTATACCGGCTTTGAATTTCCAGTTAAGTCACTTGATAATCCTACAAATGTGAGATGATATAAAAATGTAATAAAAATCCCATCAATCATCATTTGGCGTCTTCTTGTTTTACGAATAAAGGAATTTAGTACATAATGGTAGTTGGTCCGCCTTGGATGCGAATGGGATGATCAGCCATCTTGGCTTTAATTGAGAGAAGCCTATATTTAGCAGTGGCCGTATAAAGGCTGATGATGATGATGATGATGATGATGATGATGGTGGTGATGATGGTGATGATGATGATGATAAATGACAGCCTGCTGAATTGCCAAAAGAGACAAAAGATCCAAGCTTGCCCTCAGAATTACAATAATACTTTTATATGCAAGAAATAAGCACGCAACATTCATGCTAGCTGCCGAACTGTATAAAGCACATAACCCTCAGTGAAAAAAGTCTTAAAATAAATGAAGGTTCTTTTTTTCGGTGAATATTTGATGGCATATGAGTTCTAAAAGTCGACAAAAGAGTTTCCCAACAAAAGAAGTCAAAAAAATGTAATGTAGAATTTCCTGTATAGGTACATTTTTATTTTTGTATTTATACATAGGTACATATTTGATAGTAAGTCTGCGTTAAGAGATTTTGTTACAGATAAAACATATAACGAGAAAAGATATTAGAGCAAATACTGGTTAATATAAAATAATACTACTGGTTAAATAATAATACTGGTTAAAGAGGTAGTGCCATGCTGCTTTGCAGCCGAGGACGGTAGTGCGGAGGAGGCGGTACGCGCACCTCCTGCCTCCTGTCTAACGGGACTCGGGGTAAGGTTGGGTACCTGCCCCGGTAGAAAGTTCCGGCGTCGGCGGGGGGCTCTAGGTTGTCGGAGTTCCCCCATATTAGGATGAAGCCCGGTTTGCCCTTTTGAGGGAACCGGCCGGTCGCGGGGGGTGTTCTGTGTTAGTCAGATCCAGGACACTCCCCTTTAAGCGACTAACAACTCGCAGTGGTTTTAGTGCGGTATACCGGCGCCAAGGGGGGGGGGGTCAGGCTCGAACCCGGACCTCTCGGCTCTCACTTAAGAGGCCGAGCCCGTACCCACTAGGCCATCGTCGCTCATGAACCAATTTACCGCATCTTATATTGAAAAAATAAAAACGACATTATCAGAGTTAGCGCGAGCGAAGCTGCAAGCAGCTTTTTACTAAAACTAAATTGTACGAGTTAAAATGGAATTAGGGTTGTTAATCCTTTACAAACTGAACATTGAAGAAGTAAAACATGGACTTATTTATCTGTACCGTAGTCTAGTAAAGTATTTTTTATTTGATTATTTTTTGGGGCTGCGATAAATTGGTTTTTCAAATGCCAGACCAAATTATGAAGTTTATATGTGTCAAGGCTGACCAATAGTGATAATAAAATTATGAGGGTCCGCTCCTAAGCCTTTTTTTTTTTCTTTTTTTTTCTTTAACGCCGGGAAATGCTCTGAGGCATCCCGCGGGGGAGTGGGTCTCCCCACGCGGGTATGTGGGACTCGCTGCGCCCGACAGCTGGTAAATGGACGCAGCTCTACCCACTAAAACCCGGCGAGTGCCCCCAATGCCGCCTTTGGTGAGGGGCCCCGGATCTAGAAAACAAATAGGGCATTATAATGAAACAATTTTTACGGATTTTATCGCGGTTTATTAAGATTTTTACAAGCCCGACGTTTCGGATACTTTACAGCAACCATGGTCACGGGAGGACACTTAGAAAACAATAAACAAATAGGGCACCTCGACGGCTAGTCAGTCCCGCAAATGACGGACGCCACCTCCACAGAGGGGTTGTCCCGCACCACAGAACAACCCCTCCCAACGTCGGGACAGTACAATGGGGTGAGGTTCCCATCCTCATCCCTTGCCCCCTGCTCTTCTGTCCCCTCTTCTTATAAGAGGGGTGTACACAGAGCAGCTCCCTCGGCTCAATTTGCTTCGCCAAGGTGCTGGGTTCACTTTAGGCTAATGAGCCCCACCATGAGCTTGAACCATGGTGCGGATGCCTCGGGTCTATGGCGAAATACCGAACACCCTTTACATTATTATGAAATAGTTTTAAAATATGATCTTTTTTGTCATAGGTATTAACTTCTATCGGCAGTAACAGTGCGCAATGCCAATTCTTTTTTTTTATATAGCCCGCATATAAAAATTTCAGAGTTTAATGCGACTATAAATGGACAGAAACACGTCACTTTCTCTCTGCTGAGTTGCAATCATCACTATTTTGGGTCCAACCCCACGCCAGCAGACCGTGTGGTCGCAGACTGTACGGTGGGCAACCCCCCACTTTTACAAAAGTGAGCCAAATGGGCTCACACTAATCCGATGTAGCATTAGGGCCTTCGGGCTGTTAGCATAGATCCATCCGAAAAAAAAACTATATTTTTATCGATCTACAAAAAACGTGAATATAAAGCCAAGAATATCTTGATAAATTGACGCAATATTAAAAACACGATCGCAATTTGGTATGCCATTTCTAGGCTGTTTGCGTTATTAAATATTGCGTCATTCTCTGAGGCTCATCCTAAGCCCACAAAATAAAGACCAGATTATCCACAATAATTGCTAACATAATCCTGATGAATGAATAATAAATTATTATGCAAGTTATATGACAGTAGCTTAGTTATCAAGAAAGATAAAACAAAATTAAAGATTATAATGAAACACTTTTTTACGGATTTTATCGCGGTTTATTAAGATTTTTACAAGCCCGACGTTTCGGATACTTTACAGCAACCATGGTCACGGGAGGACTGTCCGCGATAAAATCCGTAAAAAAGTGTTTCATTATAATGAGTGAAATTCGCTTAAACATCAGAAAAAAAAATTAAAGATTTTGAAAAAAAACCCACGACGGTTAAAAGTCAATTGAATAAAAGCATTTTACAAAAAATTAAAACCGACTTCAAAAATACTAAACCAAAAAGTAATAAAATAACAGTTTCTTTAATGTTTGTGCTTACAACATATAATCAACTTAATCTTGGTGTCAGCCAAGGTAGGTAGGTAGGTAATGTACAAATACGACACCGACTCCAAAAGTAACTATAATGACGTGGTAAACGCAAAGTTTGTACATTAGTAGAAGATTAAGTTCATTATATGTTGTAAGCACAAACATTAAAGAAACTGTTATTTTATTACTTTCTAGTTTAGTATTTTTGAAGTCGGTTTTAATTTTTTGTAAAATGCTTTTATTTCTTAATTTTTAGTGATTCCGAAATTCGCCGTCTTGGCGTTCATTGAAGGAGGCATGTTCAGCAGTAGATGGATAAAGGATGATGATGATGATGTTGATGATGATGATGATTACGATAACCGCGACATACTATGGTGTGCTTCCAAAGCATCCTATACAATTGTTACATCGACACGAAATAAAATAATCATATCATCAAGGTAAACAAAACCAACCAAATAGGCATTATTGGGAATAACTAAAAAACGGCTTGTCAGATCTTAATAAAATTAATATGGGACCAAATTGGAAACACCAGCTTTCAAACAAAAAAATAACCATCGTAATCCATTCACAAACGGCAGAGATATCGTGTCACATACATACAAAAAAAAAAAAAAAAAACATACGTGAGAAGAGTAAAAATGAATTGAGAACCTCCTTTTTTTTTGAAGTCGGTTAAAAATGTAAAACAGTCTCAAAACATATGTTTACTGCAGCGCCCCCTGGTAAGTTGTAATCGTAACACCTATCTAAGAACATGCACCAATCAAACCCAAACCCATCATTCAAAATCGCATAAAAATTAGAATAGTAGTTTTGGAGAAAAATGGCAACATTGGATTGTACAAAAAATGTTTGCTGCAGTGCCCTCTGGTGAGTTATCAACATAATACCTATCTAATACCATGCGCCAATCAAATCCGAACCCATCTCTGAAAACCGCATCAAAATCGGACTAGTAGTCTTGGAGATAAATGGCAAAATAGGTTTGCACACACCAACTGCCTCTCACCCCAGACGCATATACAGTCTCTATTCCGTCGCGGGTAAAAATGTAGGAGGTTGTAAGAGGTAGTGCCATGCGGCTTTGAACGCTTTGCTTTAAATTGGGGAGGCACGACCTGGGCTCTGGCTCACAAAATACCTACCGGCGTAATATAACAGCTATGCTGTCGCATTTCGTGCGGTTTGTGAGTTTCCGGTGGCCTATTATTATATATGCAACTGCATAATTTCTGGGTACGTATATTTAAGATTTTTATTAGATTACATATTATATTTATATACATCCATGACCCAGGGTCCTGAATCCTGACTCCAGACAGACTCCAGAATCCTGGCGAGATTCTGGAGTCTGTCTGTCAACTCGCTAACCATTGAGCCACAGAGATCATCGAAGTGATAATCGATTTACATTTATGTAGGTAATATATTTTTATCGAATCAGTATTGAAGATTGCCTCCTACATTGAAACTTACAAACATTATTATATTATATATGAATTATAATTAACATAGATGTTTTATTAACCGACTTCAAAAAAAAGGAGGTTCTCAATTCGTCTGTATGTTTTTTTTTTTTTTTTTTTTTTTTTTGTATGTATGTGACACGATATCTCCGCCGTTTGTGAATGGATTTCGATGGTAATTTTTTTGTTTGAAAGCTGGTGTTTCCAATTTGGTCCCATATTAATTTTATTAAGATCTGACAAGCCGTTTTTTAGTTATTCCTAATAATGCCTATTTGGTTGGTTTTGTTTATCTTGATGATATGATAATTTTATTACGTGTCGATGTAACTAACAATTGTATAGGATGCTTTGGTAGCACACCATAGTATGTCGCGGTCATCGTAATCATCATCATCATCACCATCATCACCATCATCATCATCATCATTTATCCATCCACTGCTGAACATGCCTCCTTCAATGAACGCCAAGACGACGAATTTCGGAATCACTAAAAATTAAGAAATAAAAACATTTTACAAAAAATTAAAACCGACTTCAAAAATACTAAACTAAAAAGTAATAAAATAACATTTTCTTTAATTTTTGTGCTTACAACATATAATCAACTTAATCTTCTACTAATGTACAAACTTTGCGTTTACCACGTCATTATAGTTACTTTTGGAGTCGGTGTCGTATTTGTTGCTGTACATTACCTACCTACCTTGGCTGACACCGACTCCAAAAGTAACTATAATGACGTGGTAAACGCAAAGTTTGTACATTAGTAGAAGATTAAGTTGATTATATGTTGTAAGCACAAAAATTAAAGAAAATGTTATTTTATTACTTTTTAGTTTAGTATTTTTGAAGTCGGTTTTAATTTTTTGTAAAATGTTTTTTTTATTACACACTAGTGGACCGGACTTATATCTTGACACAGAAAACACTTTCGTGTTCGAAACTATTGTCTCTCATGTTAGACTAAATTGCGTCTGTAGTTTAGGAGTTATGTACGTTTAGCAATACTCCTCAAGCTGTTAGTCTATTCATGGATGATGCATTTGTAGACATGTCACTTCATGTGGACATGTGAGTTGTGATTAATTAAACCAATCGCACGTTTCGTCTAACTAAGGCATTTTAGATGAACAATTGCATAATAGTTAAATCTTCTCTGTATTAAAAACTAAGGCTTGAATTTTATCAGTCTCTTAAATCGATCTAGCTAGTGTTCTTTTTTAGATCCCCACCATGGTTCAGGCCTTGACGTGGCGGAGGGACTCAGTAGCCTAGGGTGAGCCCAGCACCTTGGGCGAAGCTAAGTGAGCCGAGGGGGCTCTTTGTACCCCTCTTATAAGAAGAGGGGACAAAAGAGCAGGGGGCAAGGGGCGAGGACGGGAACCTCACCCAATTGTACTGTCCTAACGTTGGGAGGTGTTGTTCTGTGATGCGGGACAACTCCTCGGTGTGGAGGTGGTGTCGGTACCTAGAGGGACTGACTAACCGTCGAGGTGCCCTATTTTCTCAAAAGATCCAGGGCACCTCACCAAAGGTGGCTTTGGTGGCACTCGCCGGGTTTTAGTGGGTAGAGCTGTGTGGTAAAAAAGGGTGGTGAACTTCATACACATTCAAAGAATCTTATCAGGCATGGGGACTTCCTCACAATATTTTACTTAACCGGCGGGCAAATGTTTCTATGTTGCACGGGAAATTTACAAGAAGCTAATTTAGGTGCACCCGGTCGGGATCAACCCAGACCTCTCACTCAAGAGGCCAAACCTACCCACTAGATCATCGACCCTCAAGCTTTATCCATACTAATATTATAAAGCTGAAGAGTTTGTTTGTTTGTTTGAACGCGCTAATCTCAGGAACTACTGGTCCGATTAGAAAAATTCTTTCAGTGTTAAATAGCCCATTTATCGAGGAAGGCTATACGATATATAACATCACGCTGTGACTAACAGTAGTTAAGTTGAGTTAATTAACGCGGGCGAAGCTGCGGGCAACAGCTAGTAGAAATATAGAAAAGTTTTGTGATTAGACTTTAGAGGTACCAGGTCATTTGTGACCCTTTGAGACGTGCGCGACATATTGATTCCTATTCACCCGTCCACTGCTTGACTTTCTCTTTGCACTTATCATATTTATATACACAAATCTTCTATTGGGGTATTTACAAACAACTCCACCTAAATGACTGCACCAATTTTTATAAAAAAATGTGTGTAACTTTGAGTAGAACCCTAAAAGGTTTTGATAATCGGACCCCGTAGATGGCGTCGTAATCGCGTTTAAAAACAGATTTGTTGAAGAATTATTGACAACCTGTTATTAAAAATTAATTTTTAATAACTATGTACATAATATGATAGTTATTAAAAAATAATCTGATATTAAAATTTTGATCTTAAAAAATATGTCAGATAGTATATAATTTCTTGCCCCAAGTGTACAAGTAGGTTCATATTTTTTATTAAGTATTAAAATTTCCCAAATTTATAATAATGATAATAATATCTATGGACGATTTCACACCACGTCAATCTGGTCCCGTGGTAAGTTCTGGAAGAACTTGTGTTACTGGTACCAGACAACGGAAAAATATTTAATACTTTTATACTATACATAAATTTAAGAAATAATACACATATTTAATACACATCCATGACCCCGGAACACAGAAAATATTATTGTTCCCTGGTGGGATTCGAACCCGCAACCTCCGGCTTGAGCTCCAACGCGCTAACCGCTGAGCCACAGAGGTCGTCGAAAATGATGATCATTTTTTATATCAATCAATATCAAGATCAATTGTATATTCTATAAAACATTTTTTACTGTGAACGATAAAAAAAATGTATGGAGTTTATTTGATTTAAGAATGAAATGAAGAAAGAATAGTTGTGAGCTTATTAAACTTTTAGAGAAGAATAAAAACTTTTTTTATAGCATAGCCTCACAAACGATCAGTCAAAGCCTTTTGGCGACTGTTGATGCCCATACACATCCACACAACCAGAGATTATGCGCATGCGTTGCCCTCCTCTTTCATACCCCCCCCCCCCCAATTGGGCCACCGGAAACTCAGAAACGCCACGAAAAGCCACAGCATAGGTGTCACTTTATGCTGGTGTTATTTGAGCGATAGGTACCAAGACCCTAGTCGTGCCGGCCCAGTTCGGCTGCTAAGGAGCATGGCACTACCTCTTACAAAAAAATCGGTTGTCTGTAAAGTCGGCTTACTGACGATAGTTGAACATGACAACGTCATAAGAAAATGGAACGCCTCAGAGCGAGGTAACGCCGCACACGTCACGTTTTTTCGTTCTTGCAGCCGGCTCCATCGAATTATAAGACGTTGTCACGTCTTTTTATTATATTTTTATATATTTGGTTTTACACGTCTTATTCAATGACAATGAATGGAATGTAGTTTCGCGTCATGGTGTTTTAAACGGTATTCGAATTATGTTTGACATAAAAACAATTTATTTTAAGAACATTAAAACTCAATTTTGCCATTGCCCTCATTCTGATTGAGTCGAGTCAAAATATTGAGACAAAGCAAACGATATTTCATATTATGTTCAAATCTGGCAAGCCCATAGGCTATATGTATATGAGGCAATATCAAATATACACTCGAAATATATTACCCTGTATCTGGGCCAATCGGGCAAAAAATGAACAAACGTTTCAGCGATCGTTTAGCAACGAGATGAATGAATCAACAATTTTATTTTTTTATTTACTATTCATAATTCAGATAACAAAGATCCATAAATTATTAGTGCGCAAACCTTCGATTATTATATTCATTATTAAATCATTGTCAAAAATTAAAATAACTTGATGTTGGCTAAATTTCTCAAAAATGTGGGACTCGCTGCGCCCGAAAGATGGTAAGGTGGACGCAGCTCTACCCACTAAAACCTGGCGAGTGCCACCAATGCCGTCTTTAGTGAGGTGATACGGATCAGTTGACTAAACAGAGCACCTCGGCAGTTACTCAGTCCCTCAAGGGACCGACGTCACTTCACGAGGGGGAGTCCAACATACCCGCCTGGGGAGACCCACTCCCTCGCGGGATGCCTCAGAGCATTTCCCGGCGTAAAAGAAAACAACCTCAGTCCTCCCGTGACTATGGTTGCTGTAAAGTATCCGAAACGTCAGCCATTTGAAAATTCTAATACCGCGATAAAATCTGGAAAAAAAAATGTTTCATTATAAAAATTTATTCATTACAATATTATCAGTAAGAGGTTCAGTAAGAGGTAGTGCCATGCTGCATTGCAGCCGAATTGGCCCGGCACGACCGGGGTGGTACCTCTCGCTCACATAACACCGGCGTCAAGTGACAGCTTTGCTGTCGCGTTTCGTGCAGTTTGTGAGTCTCCGGTGGCCCATTGGGGCGAATAGGGAAAAGGAGGGCGGCGCATTTGCGAGGCCTTGGTTGTGTGGATGTGTATAATGGGCGCCGTGAGGCTCCGACTGCTCGTTTGCCCCCTCATCACATAAAAAAAAGAATCAGCGCCCCGTAGTTTCACCCGCGTACAGTATACCTGTAGTACAGGGATGAATTATAGCCACAATAATATGTTAGATGTATAAGCTCTATGTTATGGTAAAGTTCATTATAATCCATTCTGTAGTTTTTCCGTAAAAGAGTAAAAAACATACATGCATACATTCTTACAAATTTTTGAATCTATAATATTAGGATTATCAGTCAGTAACCACTACGTAAGCAGGCCTCTGTCTTCTCATAGCAATTGTAAAACCCCATTGTCGACATCCACTATGTACACGTAATATTTGCATACTGTAGGGATCAAACCGGCCCTTTACAAATCAAACATACTTTACTTCCCTCGGGTTTGCCTCTGGAATAATTTATGTTTAACCACGAAAATTGGTTGCCTAAGGATTTAATTATAATTCCAAAATAATGATTTCCATTGAAATATGTAAATCTTAAACATATATGTTATATAATATGTAGGTATATTTATATTCATAAATTTTGCGTATCGTATATAAAAAAGATTTATCTATCTAATCTTATATATAAAATTTCCATGTCACAATGTTAGTTACCGTACTCCTCCGAAACGGCTTTACCGATTTTTACCAAATTTTACATGCGTATTCAGTAGGTCTGAGAATCGGCTACTATCTATTTATTTTTCATACCCCTAAGTGATAAGGGTGGTCAACCACTTTTTTTTTTTTTTTTTTGCCGCTGGGGAATGCTCTTATGCATACCACCGGGTCCGGGGGAGCCCAGGGGTTATGTGGGACTCTCTGCGCCAGAAGAGATTGTGATGGTAATTGGACGCAGATACTACCCACTAAACCCCAGCGGTGTTCTCCTCGTCGTACTGGCCCGGCGCGGGAACTATTCAATGGTCCGCACCGGCGACGTTGTGCCTGAAGGCACTCTCCTCTGGAGGCAGGGGGTGGAGTCCCCTCCTTCTACTCCGCTTAAGGCACCCCGAACACTTAAGGGTGCCTTATAGCCTGGACCTAACGCGCGCACGGCGGATCCCCCGATCGACCGCGCACAGGTCCCTCACGGCGGTGCGACCGCCTGTCGCCGCCGCGCTCTCCTGCGAGAAGGGGCGCCAGTGCGCTCCCTCTCCCGCTCCGCCTCCTCCTTCTGCGGCATCACGACCTCGCAGAAGAAGAGAACCGCCTCCCATGCACTCTCACTGGCGATCATCGCCTGGATGAAAGGTCGGCACCAACCTCGGCAACGAGGTCCGCCCTTTCTAGCGCCCACGCAGGGCACTCCGCCAGGGGTGGTCAACCCCTTTTTTTTTTTTTTTTTTTTTTTTTTTTTGTTTCCGCTGGGGAATGCTCTTATGCATACCGCCGGGCCCGGGGGAGCCCGAGGGTTATGTGGGACTCTCTGCGCCCGAAGAGATGGTGATGGTAATTGGACGCAGACACTACCCACTAAACCCCAGCGGTGTTCTCCTCGTCGTACTGGCCCGGCGCGGGAACTTTTGTATGGTCCGCACCGGCGACGTTGTGCCTGAAGGCACTCTCCTCTGGAGGCAGGGGGTGGAGTCCCCTCCTCCTACTCCGCTTAAGGCACCCTGAACACTTAAGGGTGCCTTATAGCTCGGACCCTACGCGCGCGCGGCAGATCCCCCGATCGACCGCGCACAGGTCCCTCACGGCGGTGCGACCGCCTGTCGCCGCCGCGCTCTCCTGCGAGAAGGGGCGCCAGTTCGCTCCCTCTCCCGCTCTGCCTCCTCCTTCTGCGGCATCACGACCTCGCAGAAGGAGAGGACCGCCTCCCATGCACTCTCACTGGCGATCATCGCGTGGATGACCGCAGGGAGTGAAAGGTCGGCGCCAGCCTCGGCAACGAGGTCCGCCCTTTCTACCGCCCACGCAGGGCACTCCGCCAGGGTGTGGTCAGCAGTGTCCTCCTCACAGCTGCAGTGATGACACCCTGGCAAGTTCTCCGAGCCTGCCACCTTGCACAGATACCTCCCGAAGCAGCCGTGCCCCGTTAGGATCTGCGCAAGGTGGAAGGTTATAACGCCGTGCCGCCGGTCAACCCACTGCTCCAAGATTGGACCGACGGCCGCCACAGTGCGGTGACCCGCAGTTGGCTCCTCTAGCCTCTCCTTCCACTGGAGGAGCACTTGCCTTCGTATGCGACTCCAACAGGGCTCCTCTTCACCGGAGACCTCCTCGTCGTCTCCACGCCTCCTTCGCCAAGAACCAGCCAGGGCACCTGCCACCAAGTCCCACGGCGCAGAGCCCGCCAGTACGCACGCAGCCTCGTATGAGGTAGAGCGGTACGCACGGACGGCCCTAATTGCCATTGCTCTCTGCGGTCGCCGCAGAAGAGCCACGTTGTCTCGCGTTAAGGCGGCCGCCCATATCGGTGCGCCGTACAGCCCCATGGACTGCAAGACGCCCATATACAGGCGGCGGCAGCCAGCGCTCGGTCCACCCAGGTTGGGGAGGAGGCGACTTATCGCCCGCGCGGATCCGAGCAACTTCGGTACTAGACGCCGGAAATGCTCCTGGAAATTCCATCTGCTGTCGAGGATGAGGCCCAAGTACCTCATGTTCGCCTCGACAGAGATAGAAGTTCCTCCCACCATTAGGCTGGATCCGGGTGGAGGGGCTCGCCGTGGCCCGTGAAAGCATATAGCCTCACTCTTCTCCAGGGCCACTTCGAGCCCGAGACGTCGGATCCTAGCCACGACCTGGGCGACTCCGGCTACCGCCAGTATGCGGGCCTCCGAAAAGGTGCCTCCGCGCGCGGTGACGACAGTGTCGTCAGCGTAGCACGTGACGCTGACACCCGTCAAGTTCACGCCGCGGAGGACCCAATCATACCCGATGTTCCACAGGAGCGGGCCCAGGACAGAGCCCTGTGGAACACCGCACTCCACTCTCCTAGTCGCCCAGCCGTCGGCCGTCGGGTACACGACGCACCTACCAGACAGGTAATCTCCTACCAGTCTGCGCAGATACGCCGGCACTCCGTGGAATCTCAACGCCCCCAAGATTGTGTCAAAAGGCAGGGTGTTGAAGGCGTTGGCGATGTCAATAGACACCGCCAAAAGCACCCCTCCACCTTCGACCGCCTCGTCGGCGAGGGCCCTCACCCTGGCCAGAGCATCCAGGGTGGACCTGCCCCGCCGGAAGCCAAACTGGTAGGCGCTGAGACTCGGGCCTGTCTCCTCCAGGTGGTTGACGATACGGGCAGCCGCGATCCGCTCCAGCAGCTTACCCGCATCGTCAAGCAGTACGATCGGTCGATATGCCGACGGCGAGTCGACCGGTCGCCCGTCTTTCCGAATCAGGATCAGTTTCCCCTTCTTCCACGCCGTGGGAAACTTACCTTGCGCAAGACATGCACTCATCAGACGTTTGGCGTGCGACCGGAGCGGGCCCAGGGCCAGAACCAGGGCCCGCCCGGGGACTCCATCCGGTCCGGGGGCGGTATTCCGCGCCTTCAACCGTGCCAATGCCATGTCCACCTCTCCTTCTGTGACCTCCGGGATTTCCGCCTCAACGCTCAACGGCCCACTGCTCGGTGGAGCCATCGGCGGAGGCGCGTGGTCTCTTTGACCGGGGAACAAGGCTGGGATTATCCCGGCTACAAAGTCGGGCCGGAGACTCTCCGTCAGGGGAGGGGCACAGGGGCGCAATTTGTTGCGAACCAACCTGTACGGCCTCCCCCACGGGTCTCGGTCCAGAGTCTCCAGCATGTCCCTGTAGGCAGTATCTTTCGCGCGACCAATAGCGTTGCGTAACTCCTCGGCGGCGGCTCTGTAGGTATTATAGAGCCGCCCCTCCTCCGCCTCATCCCGACGTCGTCTTCTGCGACTTCGGGTGTACCGGCGTCTCGCCGCAACGCACTCTCGTCGCAGTTCGGCGAGCTCTTCAGTCCACCAGTACACCTCCTTGCGTCGTGGGGGCCTCAGGCCAATTCGCGGCATGGCCGCGTCGCACGACTGCGATATGGCATCGACGAGGCAATCGGTCTCCTCGTCAACCTCCACATCTACCCGGTCCACCCGCGAGTCGAGGTTCCAGGCCTGGACTATGGCTGCCTCGAGGAGGGCTTCCTTATCCAGCCTCCTCAGTGCCCAACGTGGGCCGCATGCGGCAGCAGAACCGCGGCTTCGGGAGGGGGCGGAGACGCCGTATCGGAACCGGATATACCGATGATCCGACAGCGTCTCGCCCTCAAACACTTCCCAGCCCTGTACGCGGCAAGCTAGGGCGGCATCGGCAAAAGTGACATCAACGATGCTGCCGCCCCTCTGTCGTACGCACGTGTACCTGGACCCAACGTTGAGCACCTCCAGCCCAACCTCAACCAGCCAGTCCTCCAAAACTGCACCCCGCGCATTTCTCACGGGGGAACCCCATGCCGCTGATTTGGCGTTAAGGTCTCCGGCGACCAGCACGTGATTGAGGCGAGCTCGCCCCACCAGAGAGCCGACCCGAACCAGAAACTGTTCGAAGTCGGAGACGCTCCGGCTGGGCGAGAAGTATGCCCCGATCACAAGGACGCGACCGATCTCAGCCGCAACGAAACCACGCCCCCTCTCCACGACGCCAAACGGTGGCGAGCCGTTTAAGCTGGCGATAGCCACAACGCCATCCTCGTCTCCGACCCAACTTGGTGAGTTGGGGATGCGGTAGGGCTCTGCCACTACGGCCACCTGCACCGACCACTCCGCCAGAGTCTGAAAGAGCAGATCCTGGGCTCTGGCGCAGTGGTTGAGGTTCCCCTGTAGCACTTGAGTGAATGGGTGTGCCATCACTCCAAGGCCATGGGGACCTCCTCGTCCAGGACCGCGAAGCTATTCGCAGTCGGGCAGATGGGCTGTGAGGGGGGACCTTCACCAGCTTTTTCTCCTTCTTGTGGCCCACGTCGCCGGCTACGGCGTGGGGCGATGCACGCTGCGCTGCCCATTTTGTGGGCAGCTGGACGTCCCTCCGTGGAACAGAACGCGCACTTAGGTGTCACAGCCGTGCACGTTCTGGCAATATGCCCCTCTTCGCCGCAGCGGAAACACAGGCTGCTCCGGTCCACTGGAGAGGAACATACCGCCGCCATGTGACCCATCTCCATGCAGCGGAAGCATCGGAGGGGGCGGGCGTCCAGCAGTTTAAACTGTGCGGACACCCAGCCGACCAGTAGTCTGCCCTTGGCGAGGATCATCTTTGCCGCCTCGCAGGGGCAACGGACGATGGCTGCACCCATTCCAGAGGGGCTGCGGCCGATCTCCCCCGATCGGACTTGCTCGAGGGGGCAGCCGCCTGCCTCCGCCACAGCCACAGCTACGTCTGCCTTCGTTACCGAGTCATCCAACCCCGAAATGCGAGCGCTGACGCACTTCGTGGGTCTGGAGACTCGGACTACGTCTTCTCCGACCACTTCTTTGATTTTTTGGGCCAAGGTGTCGGCCTTTTCGCCGCTAGCCGCTCCGGGCAGCACAAGAAGGCGAGCACCCGTGGCCGCCTTCCGACAGCGGACAGGCTCTATTTCGAGGTCCGGGAGGCGAATTTCTGCCTTCGCCTTTCCCAGCACATCGGCATACGTCACTCCTCTTGCGGCGGCTGCCGGCTGCAGCTGTAGCACCACAACTGCAGACGTAGGCGTCCGCAGTTTCGGTGGGCCTCGTTTCTTTGGCGCCGCCTTTGGTGTCTTGGCCTTCGTCCTGGTGACCGTCGTCCACCCATCACCGTCAGCTGCCTTCGGGTCCACCCTTGAGGCCGTCTTCTTTTTCAAACCCTTCTTCTTGTTGGAGTCAGCTGGCCCAGGGTTTGCCGGTGGCATTAGTGTTGTCGTCGGCACTGGTGTCTGCGAAGGAGCCTTCCTCATTGGCCTCTTCTTGGTAGCGCCGGAAGGCCCCGGCTTCGCCGCAGGAGAAGGTGTCTCTACTACCGCCGCCGCGCGTCTGTCCGCTGCGAGCGACGGGCGAAGCCGCGGCTCGGGCAGGAGCCTTGACTCTAGACCCTCGAGCCTTGCGTTGAGCCGCGCACTCGACAAGGCCACTGCCTCCCGCATCGCCCTCTGGACGATCTCCTCCAGATTGACTGACGGCGGCGCCACGGCCACGGCCGGCTGTTGGCGGGATGAGGCGAGCTCACTCCTGAGCGTCGCCAACTCCTGGCGTAGCTCCGCCACCTCCGCCGACAGCTTTTTGTTGGCCGCCTCCAGTGCCCGCGTCTCTTCGCAGGACGTGCGGTCCATGAGAGTGACCGTTGCGTCCTGGATCGCATCCGTCGCTGTCCTTAATGCCTTCACCATGGGGCCCTTCAGGTTTTTTGACCTGGTTCGGACCCCAGTGATGGTCTCCAGGGCCTTGTTAATTCTCGACCCTAGAGCGCTCGCCGTCTCTACACTTGTCCTATAGGGGGCCCCCTCTGACCCGGATGACTCCGACAGGTGGGACGGGGATATACTTCGCGCGAGCGCCGTGACACTGCACTCCGCCTCGGCCTCCATCGCCTCCCGCCGTGCCGCCGCCAGGTCTTTTTGGGCCTTGGCCAGTCCTACATATTGGCCAGTCGTAGGTGGCCGGCCCCGTCCTCGTTTGGTTGGTGGCGTGGTCTTTTTAAACGCCTGTGCTCTTTCCTTCAGCGTTTGTACGCTGCTGTCCTCCTCCGAAGATGACAATCGGGTCCTCTTCCCTTTCCGGTGAGCTGAACGCGTCGACCTCACGCTGTCAGCGGAGTCGCTCGCGCTCATCACCTCCACGTCCGAATAAATTCTCGGGGAACCTCTCTTTTTTCGTCCTTCCCCCTTCTCCCTCACCGAATCACTTGCCTTCTCTGAATCCGTTGTGGTAGCCTGGTCGCGTGGGTTCGGGGTCACCGAACCTACGAAGTATTGTGTGGCCCCCTCCGTATTACACGGGGCCTCAGTCCTAGGACTGGCGGGATTCACGGTACCCGCCCGGAGAGTGTTTTTACTATCGAAACTAATTTTTTTAAAAATACTTGGTCCCCTCTAGTGTCTCCACCTTCGGGGTCAGGGAGACGAAGCATCCTGGGCAGAGCCCTGTGCACCAGGATGGCGTACATTTGTATCCCAACCGAGGGGTCCGCAGGTACCCCGGCTGGGGGTGCGCTAACGACTGGAGACCCTCCAGCCATTCATCCTCTCGCCGCGCACCAAAACTTAGGATTAGGGTGATTTTTTAAGAGGTTTTCTTCCTCGCGATCCCCATCCCCACGTGGAATGGCGACCACCACCCCCAGCCCTATGGACCGGGGAGCGGCTTGGCCGGCAGTGGCCAGGACCAACTGCCGCCCGATTTGGATCCGGTTAGTTCACCCGGGGTCCGCACCCCGAGCTTAAGCCCCACCGCCGCGTCAAGTACCGGATCCGGATGGTGGGGGTGGTCAACCCCTCAAATTTTAAAAGTTAACGCCGGCGAAGCTGCGGGCAACAGCTAGTAAAATCTATAATTACCTATATCTTCGAATTATAATCATAAAATATCTTGGGAATTGATAGACATTTAGTGACTATTATCATCATCATCAGCCTCAATCCGTCCACTGCTGAACATAGGCCTCCCTCAATGAACGCAAAGACGGCGTTGGATACGAGTGGCAAGGGCCACTCGTATCCAACACGGACTGTCCACCGCACGGAGATCGTATTCTCACCTGGTCAATGGCCGACCAACACTTCGTTTAGCTAAACGTGGCCTCTACTCTTGACCTGATTTACCCACCGGCGATCCGTTGTCCTGAGTATGTGACCAGCCCACTGCCACTTCAACGAGCTTATTCTTTGTTTGAAATCGGTTAACTTAGTTCTAATACTTTCCCCACCATGGTTCAAGCCTTGACGTGGCGGTGGGGCTCAGTAGCCTAGGGTGAGCCGCTGCACCTTGGGCGAAGCTAATTGAGCCGGGGGGGCTCTTTGTACCCCTCTTATAAGAAGAGGGGACAAAAGATCAGGGGCAAGGGGTGAGGGTGGGAACCTCACCCCATTGTACTGTCCCGACGTTGGGAGGGGTTGTTCTGTGGTGCGGGACAACCCCTCTGTGGAGGTGGCGTCGGTCCCTTGCGGGACTGACTAGCCGTCGAGGTGCCCTGTTAGCTTAACAGATCCGGGGCACCTCACCAAGGCGGCACTGGTGGCACTCGCCGGGTTTTAGTGGGTAGAGCTGCGTCCATTTACCATCTTTCGGGCGCAGCGACCCCACATACCCACCTGGGGAGACCCACTCCCCAGGCGGGATGCCTCAGAGCGTTTCCCGGCGTTAAAGAAAAAAAAAAGTTATATATATATATATATATATATATATATATATATATATATATATATATATATATATATATATATATATATATATGTATATTTCTAAATACATACTTATTATAGATAAACTACACCCAGACACAGAACAAATGATCATGCTCATCACACAAACATTTGTCCTGGATGGGGATCGAACCCTCGAATCTGGTTTAGCAGTCAAGGTCACTAACCACTACCACCAACAGTCCAGTCAAAGTTTAAATGTTCAGCCGATTCCAGAAATCGCACCAAAGAAACTGCAAGATAATCCGGTCTCTAATTATTGCCAAGCCAAACATTTTCAATTTAAACTTCTAATTCCTTAAATCGCTCCAATTAAAGTAACCTCTTTTCTTTAAAAGAGTTTGGAAATCTTTCGGACAACTCGACACTTTTTGAATCATTATTTATAATTTGAAAAGTTCTTATCTATGAAGCAATTATGAGAAATGTTAAAATGTTTCATATTTGAATTTATATTAATAACTATTCAATGTTAATGGATAGTAAAAGAAAACAATAATATGTTTAAGATTGTAAATGTATGTGTGTATAGACTATATCGTATAGTATGATTACACACCAGCTCGTTTTTATTCGGACTTAATCTTTACTCTTCAACATAATATTATAGAGAAAGTTTCTAGCAGTGCGGCATTGTGATGTAGTTATACTATTCTTTGAATATTATGGAAACCTTTGAGCGTTAAAAGTAGCAGTATCCTAGTTGTTCGAGTTCCTTGTATGAAGTACGAGTCTATAATTTTATATTTTGATGAGTTTAAGAATAGAATAAACGAAATCGAATTTAGAATAAATAAATAAAAAAATGACAAATATTTGAAAATAGAAATTAACATCAAGGAGTTTTTATTCTAAAATTTTCCAGCTATAAAAGAATTGACTTTTTATTACCATTCTGAAACGAGTTGTTATTGCATGAGAAATGTACAGTAAAGAGCTTGATAAAATGCTACCAATAAATATATTTTAATAGTTGGTAAGTATACAATTCGTAGTTTTAACATAAAATTATTATGCAGTAAACTATTAAGCTTTGTCGCTTTCCTATTTATTAGAGTTAGATTTAGAGTTGTGTATCTAATAAAAATGTTGAAAATGCCTTGTAAAATATATATTTAAGTATGTTATTTTGTTGTGGAAGGTTTTATGCCTTGTCTCTATCAAATATCTTTAGTGCTTTTCTGATAAGAATACATTTCCAGGTGACGATAATGATTCATGCCGCTTCTGTAGCTCTAAGAACCTACCAAAGTCGTGTGTTATTCAAACTAAGAGTTCATTAGGCTGTGAATTTTCTCTTGGAGTTTTCGATTACGCAGCTAATATATAAGTTCGGTAATTAATATTTTTATAAATACTATTAATAAATCAATAATATAGGTCAAAATAAATATTTATTTTCGTTATATAATTTGCCATCTACTGGGCTACTTTCAACATGGCCTTCTACCGGCTAAGATGACAATGAAGATTTTAAACCGGGAAATGCTCGGAGGGGGAGTGGGTCTCCCCAGGCGGGTATGTGGGACTCGCTGCACCCGAAAGGTGGTAAGTGGACGCAGCGCTACCCACTAAAACCCTGCGAGTGCCACCAATGCCGCATTTGGTGAGATGCCCCGCATCTAATGAGCAAACAGGGCACCTCGACGGCTAGTCAGTACCCCATGGGACCGACGCCACCTCCACAGAGGGGTTATCCCGCAACACAGAACAACCCCTCCTAACGTCGGGATAGTACAATGGGGTGAGGTTACCGTCCTTGCCCCTTGCCCCCCGCTCTTTTGTCTTCTCTTCTTATAAGAGGGGTACAAAGAGCCTCTTCGGCTCAATTCGCTTCGACCAAGGTGCTGACTGTTGGGCTCACACTAGGCTACTGAGCCCCACCGCCACGTCAAGGCCTGAACCATGTTGGAGATTGTATACTTACTTGCATTATAACTCATTTTGTAGCAAGTAAAAAATATTTATCCAAGAATAATATTATGTTTGTCTTTTTTGGTGTCGCATTTTCGTTTCATCGAATTTTCATATCACCGCAGTACTTAAGTAAACTCACTACACACACAGTAGTAATTTAGTAGTAGCACAGTAGTAGTACAAAAGTAAGTTCACTTTAAAAGCCTTTATAGACAGCAAATCGCCAACATGACATAGATGCAATTATTCTTATCAAATTTCTTGGAAATTCAAAACTTTTCTTTGTATAATACAAATAAAAATAGCTTTTAAGAGATCATCAGTGGACGAAAGTTGATTAATGATAATGATTTCAAGTTTTCAGTGAAAATCATGAAGGTTTTCGTTCTAAAATTGTATGTCTTTTACTCTGTAATTACACCCGGCGTCCCTTCCAAATTTAATGTTGGCAAGGGAATTTTTTACATTATAATGGAAATTCAACCTCAAAATTTCAAAGATCGTACGCAGTATCCTGTTGTTTGTGAATGCTGAATTTGCTTCTAATTGCCCAGATGAGCAGGAAGTTATGGAATATGAGTTTTGTAATTTCTTATTCTATTTTCTTACTTGGAAGACAATTTGAAGTTTTCTTCAAAAAGGAGAGGTTTTCTAAAATACTTGATGTAATGTTTTTGGCGTTTTTACCGTTATCATCATCATCATCATCATCATCAGCCTTTATCCGTCCACTGTTGAACATAGGCCTCCTTCAATAAACGCCAAGACGACTGACCGGTTTTAACACGGACCGGTTATTAAGGATGTGCCATCTTGAGTACTACCATCTTTGTTTTTTTCTTTTGCGTCGGAAATTGCTCTTAGGCATCCCGCGCGGAGAGGGGAGTCCCCAGGCGGGTATGTGGGACTCGCTGCGGTCGAAAGATGGGAAGGTGGGGTAAGATGCGAACGTCGGGACAGTGCAATGGGGTGAGGTTATCATCCTCGCCTCTTGTCCCCCCTCTTTTGTCCTCTTTTCTTACAACAGGGGTACAAAAAGCAGCTCCTTCGGCTCAATTTGCTTCGCCCAAGGTGCTAGGTTCACCTTAGGTTACTGAGCCCCACCGCCACGACAAGGCTTGAACCTTGGTGGGGTTGAGTACTACCATCCTGTTTCTTCCTTTTGGGAATCAGCCTGAATGTGTTTTGGAGAAAAAAGGAGGACACCGTCATTACTGATACCAAGTAATATCACCTTATTACTAAGAATAGGTAACGCATAGTTGCCTGGTGTACACCTGGGTAAAGTAAACTCTGATGGGCGACGTTGACCACCAGTTGCCTATTCACAAAAAAGAGTTTATAACATCACAATTTGGTCCCATTGTTGTGGCTGGCTCGCACTTGGCCACTTTCGTGTTTACTTTTTTTTTCATTAGGTGAGTGTATAATTGCAAATGAGATTAAATATGTTTGAACCACTGAGATCAAAGTGAGTTTTTTGCCTCGCATATTCACTGACTGTTTCTCGTTTGACTGGGTTTTTAATTCAATCTAAGTTTCCATTTCGTTATTTTTTCAATCAATACCATAGTGTTCATCATTATTAACCCGTATTCATCCTACTTATGCAAGTAACATCTGTACACGAGAAGTACGCTCACGTAGACAAACCTCTGGGCTGGAGCACCCCAATATAAGCTCCTTCCATTTGACCGCAGACGACTGACCGGTTTTAACACGGACCGGATATTAAGGATGTGCCATCTTGAGTACAGCTACCATCTTTGTTTTTTTCTTTTGCGTCGGAAAATGCTCTTAGGCATCCCGCGCGGAGAGGGGAATCCCCAGGCGGGTATGTGGGACTCGCTGCGGTCGAAAGATGGGAAGGTGGGGAAAGATGCGAACGTCGGGACAGTGCAATGGGATGAGGTTATCATCCTCGCCTCTTGTCCCCCCTCTTTTGTCCTCTTTTCTTACAACAGGGGTTTTGATTGGCTTGATTCTTTGGAGCTGCGTAGAGATGTCAGATCACTCTACATCTTCTACCGCATCTAACACGGGGAGTGTTGGAGGAATTGTTTCTGTGGAATTGTTCGGACTAATACCTGCAGTAGAATTCCACCACCGGACATCGCGGAAAAACTCCAAATTTCACCCACACCATCTCGATGTCCGGAAATCCACAACATCTCGATTTTTACGGCATTTCCTGCCTCGCACAACTAGTATAATATGGAATCAGATGCCTCCTACGGTGTTTCCGAACCGACACGACTTAGGGACCTTCAAGAAAAGCGCATACTCATATCTGAAAGGCCGGCGACGCACCTGCTAATGGTGTAGTGGGTGTCTATGGATTTCGCTTATCACTTACCACCAGGTGAAATGACTTTTCGTTTGCCTACTCTTTAAAAAAAAAACCTATGCCCCTTCCGCACGAGTTAATACTAGTTGATTCATGCGGTTTTCTCCACGGTCTTTAAAATTTCTATAGATATGACGATACTTACTTGTATTTGTCTGATTTTAACGAATCAGAGCTTAAATGTTGTTCTAAACTGAGTTCAAATTACCTGCTAAATCTGCTGCATATTAGGGATGGACCGTTTTTTCCCCAGTCTGCAACAACATGAACAAAAAACATAAACGAAATGTGTGCTGGGACACATAGTAGATGTCTAAGTTCAATGTACAAATGGAAAACTAATTGATACATCAAATGAAAATATGGGTAGAATGAGAAATGTTACAAACAATTTATTTACCTCCTTCATCTACGTCACAATAATCCCATACCCACCCTAATCTTTGCTTTTTTATTACACCCTTTTTTATAAAGAAAAGCGTGTCACATTGTGATTGCAAAAGAAATAAATTATTATAAATGCCTAATGTTCTTTAATGTTACATCAAGTTTTATCAATAATACCATTTATACAATAAAGCGTAGTTAAATGAAATTGAAAGGATAACGATTATTTTTTAATACAAAAAAATAAAAGAATAAATAAGTGATAAAAAAACTAAAAAAACCATTTGTTTATTTTCCCTAAAAATCAATTTAGTACATATTTTTGTATTACACTCTTTATAATATATAAAATGATATTAAAGCTTGTCGCGCGATTAACCTTTGTACTAACTATGTTTGCCTGATATAAGTACTTATTATAAGTAATTATATCTTTCCTATAAAATATGAAAATCATGCAAATGCTCGGGGCGCTGCTACAATAATTATTATGTTTTTTTTTTCGGAATTATCTATGCTAATGGCCCAAAGGCCCTAATGCTTCGTCGGATTAGTGTGAGCCTATTTGGCTCACTATTGGTTTGTTAAAGTGGGGGGTTGCCCTCGCCAACCATGCAGTCTGCGACCACACGGCCTCCTGGCGTAGTGTTGGGAATTATATGATAAAGTCATCAAGTTTTAATATAATTTTGCACGCATTTTGGCTTTAGAGTCCGTCGAACGGACTGCCAAACATGCTCTTCCAAATCAATTTCAAACGAGCTGAGGAAGCACTTGCCACTCGATTTTAATGGCGACTCGTTGATTTAGGAGACAGGCCATTACTGGCGTGAACTGGTTTCGAAGTTACTATGAAATTGATATTTCAGATAAGAGAGCTCAAATATGAACTTAGTTTTATGGCGACGAATGTTTTTCTAGTTTTACTGAGAACCTTGGCGGCCCATCAGTGATAGATTCATTTTAATCAATAAAAAATTGTATGTACGGTCTTCTCGGCGATTTTTGAGAGAGGAATGTTCAGCAGTGGACGGATAGGGGCTTACGATGATGACGAAGTATTATTACTTATATGTAATTATTAAAAAAATATACTCAATAAATAGAAAATACTTTGATTTTAATTGCACACACATGCTCACCGGACACGGATGTTTCGGTGCGTACCTGTGTCGGGTGGCCAGGGGGGAGCTGACACCAGCCCTGAAGTGTGACGTGTGGAGGACTCGGACCAGCATACCCTAGAGGTGTGCGATAGATGGCCGCACAGCATGAAGATCTTGTGGCAGTGCTTGGAAGGGACCTCTCGCTCTCGAGTGCAATGGCGTTGCATGCTCAAAAGCGATGAGACTTGGCAGGCAGCGGTCATCTACTGAAAAACAGTCATTTCGCAGAAGGAGGCCGCAGAACGGGACAGGCGATAGGGCAGCATTATATCAGTGTCTTAAAAATGCTCTATCCGTCACGAAGGGACAGCGAACAGACTTCTTTCAGACCAGTTTTTTGGCAGACAGGAGCATTAAGGTCGTTGTCGACGGTGCATGCTCGGACCTCAAGTCTGTAAAAGCTGGTGTTCTCTAAGGCTGTGTACTATCTCCAACCCTGTTTCTTCTGCATATCAATAATATTATGCTGAAAACTAGCGGCATTCATTGTTATGCGGATGACAGCACTAGAGATGCTTTATACACTGGCCGCCCTAATATTTCTCGGGAACAAGTTGATGAGTGTCGGAACAAACTTGTGTCTGAAATAGATTCTCTGCTGGCCAGAGTCTCGGAATGGGGGCGACTTAACCTAGTCCAATTTAACCTCAACAAGACACAAGTTTGCGCGTTTACCGCAAAAATATCACCCTTCGTCGTTTCTCTACAATTCGAAGGCACTTCCCTAACCGCTTCAGCCCGCATTAGGATACTTGGCGTCAATAGATTATTTGAAAGGAAAGGCTAAACTAGCCTCAAAGAAGTGCAAATACTGCTTCACCCTATTGGGCGAAGCAGTATTTCATGCCTTCACACCGCCTTCAATTATACAAGGCGCAGATCCGGCCTCACATGGAATACTGCTCTCACCTCTGGGCTGGAGTGCCCCAATATCAGCTCCCTCTATTTGACCGCATTCAACGCCGGGCGGCTCGAATCTTCGACAACAATGTTATCTCCAATCGGCTTGATTCTTTGGCGCTGCGTAGAGATGTCGGATCGCTCTCCATCTTCTACCGCATCTACCACGGGGAGTGCTCTGAGGAATTGTTCGGACTAATACCTGCAGCAAAATTTCACCCACACCATCTCGATGTCCGGAAATCCACAACAACTAGATTTTTACGGCATATCCTGCCTCGCACGACTAATATATGGAATCAGCTGCCTCCTACGGTATTTCCGAACCGATACGACTTAGGGATCTTCAAGAAAAGAGCATACTCATATCTGAAAGGCCGGCAACACACCTGCTAATCCACTGGTGTAGCGGGTGTCTGTGGATGTCGCCCTTCACTTACCATCAGGTGAACCGACTATCCGTTTGTCCCCTCTTCTATAAAAAAAATATATTTCTTAATCTACTTTGACTTACGCCAGTGAAGCCAAAAACTAGTAATCGTTGTTTTTTACCGCATATATCTATCTATAGGTAATTCTTGACCTAAAATATTAAACCTAGCAAATTAGACTTATGACTAAACTAGACTTATGATTTAAGAAACATACTCAGGCAAGTGAAAGTTCTAGACTAAAGTAGGCTAAATACTACGTTTTGATGTACAATAAGTAAGAGCGAGAGTATGATTTTGGCGACGTGCCAGGGAGTCTTTTGAATTTGCACATTTATAAACCTGTATTGTGGTACCTATGAATGGTCAAAGACATACACATGTCTCTACTAATATATGGATGTTGAAGGGTTTTTTGTTTTTTGGTGCGTTAGACTAAAATTCCCGCACCGGGTCGACTGACAACGAGGCGAACACGTTTAGTGTGGTGAGAGTCCCACATAACCACCAGTCCCGGGTCCGGTGGTATCTATTAGATTTCCCCAATAGAAAAAAGGGTTTGATTGTTTGTTTATTTATTTAAAATATTAGAAGATTCACGCAAATCGGACGAAAACCTTAACTGACTTTCAAACTTAACTTGATATTCAGTCTTCTTTTATAGAGATCAAAAAGAAAAAAAAAAGACAATTGAAGAGGCAATTTGATTTTCCTATTGAAATAGACCATATAAAAAAACTATTCAAAGTGTATTTTTATACACTTCTAATAGTTTTTTTTATATGTTTCACCTGGTGGTAAGTGATAAGCGACATTCATAGACACCCGCTACATCATTATCAGGTGCGTTGCCTTTCAAATATGAGTATGCTCTTTTCTTGAAGGTCCCTTAATCGTATTGGTTCGGAAATACCGTAGGTTCCATATAGAGTTTTCATCTTTTACTTTTGTTTTGTTCAGGTTACCAACCTTTTAAGATTCATGAAAACAATAATAGTAAAAGAAATATTGCTTTTTCGTTGTCTAGTAATGCTGAGAGCATTTGTTTCTAACAAACATTTTCTATAATTTTCTCGTGCTAGCGACGCGAGCAGGAAATGTGGATTCTGATCGATCACGCAATGAAGCTTAGTGCAGGAAACTGTATACTATTGTCACATTTTCATGCATTGTGTCCTCACATATTGAAGTCCGAATTGTATGTCTCTAGCTCATTGAAGTTTGTTTTTTTATGTTAGTTGGATAGGAAAACTCGCAAACGTACCACCTGATGGTAAGTGGTCGACGTCGCCCATGAACATGAACTAGTTTACCTGGAACGAGCCCAGGCAACTCATTTATGTGTTTCCTATCCTGAGACATAAGATGTTAAGTCTCGGTGCCAGCAATTACACTGCCTGTCTTGCCCTTCTCTCCGAAACACAGCAAAGCTGTTTCACGGGAGAAACAAGCAAGATGGTGGTACCCATGCAGCCGGGAGCACGACTCAGAGCTTCCCTCCCACCGGTTTGTTTAAAATTAAACACGAATTTCCCTAAGGACGTACAAATAAGCTAGTTAATAACTAGTAATCTCACCTAAACGCGGTCTCCACTCTTGAACCTTATTCATCCCCCAGCCATCCGTTCTTCTGAGTGTGTGACCAGCCCACTCCCAGTTTAACGTGCTTATTCTTCTTATTATAGTGTTGGATGCGAGTGGCAAGATAGTCTTGACGTTCATTAAAGGAGATCTATGCTCAGCAGTGGACGGATAAAGGATGATGATGATGATATTATTATCTTAGTAAAAAAAAGTTAGTTTTATATCGGTCTAAAAAAGTGAGATTTTTTTTTCTTTTTTCTAAATATTTTCATGCATTATCAGCCACTTCTAAGGTATGGTCAAAATTTCAAGCTCACCGTGAAGTTAGTTTAATGTTAATCTTAAAATTCCACACGGACAGACAACACCAAAAGTTTTAAAACGGGGTATTGACCATGTGTTTTTTTTTTTAATCGTAGTTCAGTATTTCAGAAACCATCTTAACAGGCATTGTAGACAAAGCCAAAATTTGGGTTCCTCGGAGTAAAGGTGGAACATGATATATAGTACGTATTTAACAGTTTGACCTCTAAGAATAATTGAGTAATATAAGGGGGCTAAAATAACTTTGTGACAAAAGGACTTGTGACACTTCCATCAAGGGATTGAAGTGTAAACGTAGTCAAGGGACTAACGGTTGTATGTATATTGTCCGAAACGTCGGGAATATATAAATATAAACCAGAATAAAATTCGTTAAAGGGGTTATGAATTTTAAATATGACTTAGAAAATTTAAAAATAAAAAAATTGTAAATACATTTCTACTCAAACATTTCATTGTTCAAATTTGTCTCATTTGTCTCAGGTTTGAACATAAAATGAATTATTTCTAATGGTTATGAAATTTGTATTTAACTCTAAAGATTCAAACAAAATTGGTATAAATTAAATGTGTCTGGATTGACGTCTAGCTCACTGAACCTGGAACAAACTGGAAATCAAGAGACTCTTGAGAGTTATTTCAATAGGAAAGCTCAAGCCTTATTAATGTATAAAATTGATAAAAACTTGATAGTAATTTAAATATTAGCTAGACCTATGCTGATGAAATATTTCAATGAAAGACAGAACAATGTTACAATGAATCACAAGATGGAAGATAATTTATTACCATAGATAATATTTATAACAAACAGATATTAATATATCAACCATAGATAATATATTATAACACGTAGATGCGATCATATTCCAACAATAATTTTTATTTATTATTATTATTAACTTTTTATATTATGTTTTGTTTTCTAATGTTCACTCATTATAATGAAACAATTTTTTTACTGATTTTATCGCGGTTTATTAAGATTTTTACAAGCCCGACGTTTCGGATACTTTACAGCAACCATGGTCACGGGAGGATTGAGGTGTCATACGTCCTAATGTTACAAAGTTATTCGAAACTACCCTATGATAGATCCGGGGCTCCTCACCAAAGGCAGCATTTGCGCCACTCACCGGGTTTTAGTGTAGAGCTGCGTCCACCTTACCACCTTTATGGCGCAACGAGTCACATACCCGGCTGGGGATGCCTCAGAGCATTTCCCGGCGTAAAAGAAAAAAAAAAACAACTTCGTTCAAAAAAAAATTAGTTGTTTATGTTCATGGGCGATGTCGACCATATTCATGTGGTTCGTCGGTCAGTTTGCGTTTCTAAATATCGTTAACAATTGTCTTTTTTCCTAAAGCTTAACGGTACATAAGCAGTAATCTAAATGGTTGTAACAATGAATTTGGCGAACATTTAATATGTGCCACGTTTTGAATAACGTTTGCATTAATGGCGGCGATTTGTCCGGCGTGTCATGCACAGGCTTTACATTGCATAGTCATTTCCTAAAGTGGGGGAATTTATCTTCCGATTTGGGGAATTCCGGAATATTACTAGCTGCGTCCACTTAGAATCACAACTGCATTCGGAGTTGATGTTTATATAATAGCTTGTCACTCAGATATGACATTGCTGATATTTTTTATGGGATCAACAAGTTCAAATATTACGTCTTACACTCTCACAAACTATCTTTATTTTTTAGTGTATGTAAATTAATCATCATCATCATCATCATCATCATCACCCTCTATTCATCCACTGCTGAACAAAGGCCTCTCTCAATAAACGCCAAAACGGCCGATCCCTAGCCACTTGCATCCAACACGTTGGTAAATAAATAAATATAATATAGTAAAAGACGATCTCCGTACAGTGGCCGGTCCGTGTTGGATGCGAGTGGCAAGGGATCGGTCGTCTTGGCGTTCATTGAGGGAGGCCTATGTTCAGCAGTGGATAGATGATGATGATGATGATGATAGTAAAACACTATGTTAATAAACCCATAGTAATGGACATATATTTTAGATCTTTATTTACTTACCTACATGTGTTACATTATAATATAATGTTTTAAATTGACGACCTCTGTGGCTCAGTGGTAAGCGCGATGGCGTCCAAGCCAGAGGTTGCGGGTTCTAATCCCGCCAGGGAAGAAAAATATTTTCTGTGTTCCTGGGACATGGATGTGTATTAATATGTGTATTATATAATAAAAATCTTAAATATATGTATGGTATAAAAGTATTAAATATATTCCGTTGTCTGGTACCCGTAACACAAGTTCTTCGAGAATTTACATGGGACCAGATTAACGTGGTGTAAAAAGCGTCCATAGATATTAGTATTATACGTCCATGTCTTGGTACAAACTTTCATAATCATCATATAAACATTTACCATATCCGGATTCGAAGCCGTCAACCTTGTAGAGTCACCACTACACCAAGGCGGTATAATCACATATTGCGGTACTGAAAATATAACGTACATTTTACTTTATTTACGTTTAATCAAAAGACTGAATGGGATTTTCCACGAATTTAGCTTTAGAAATGATTGAACTTTGTATAAGTCTCCTTCCCCTGTGTTCATACATTTTGTCCTCCTCAACTTCCTTCCATTTATAAACAAAAGCCTTTTTCAAAAACGCTCAAAACCCCCATGCTATAGGATGATCATCATCATCATCACCAACCTTGCCCCGTCCACTGTTGGGCACGCCTGTTTCATGAACTGGCGATCCTACTCCAAAATATCCAAGTATGAGCGGCTACATCTCACCTAATTTTTTTCCAATTCTTTTACGCCGGGAAATGCTCTGAGGCATCCCGCGGGAGAGTGAGGACTCCCCAGGCGGGTATGTGGGACTCGCTGCACTCGAAAGATGGTAAGGGGGACGTTCTTTTGTCCCCTCATCTTATAAGAGCAGGCCCACAAAGAGCAGCTCTCTCGCTTCGCCCGAGGTGCTGGGTTCTCCTTAGGCTACTGAGCCCCACCGCGCGACAAGACGATCATCTCACCTAGCTTGACCTAACTTCGTCTCAATAAGAATTAAGGTACTTCACACAGTTTTTAAACGTTTACGCAAATTGATTGTTGATTTTTTGGCGCTGCGTAGAGATGTCGGATCGCTCTGCATCTTCTACCGCATCTACCACGGGGAGTGTTCTGAGGAATTGTTCAGACCTCGGATACCTGCAGCAGAATTCCACCACCGGACATCATGTAAAGCTCCAAATTTCACACTCACCATCTCGATGTTCGTAAATCCACAACAACTTGATTTTTACGGCATTTTCTGCCTCACACGACGAATATATGGAATCATCAGCTGCCACTTACGGTGTATCCGAATCGATACGACTTAGGGACCTTCAAGAAAAGCACACTCCCATTTGAAAGGCCGGCAACGCACCTGCTAACCCTCTGTGTGGGTGTCAGTGGATAGCGCTATCACTTACCATCAGGTGAACCATTCCGTTTGCCCCCTCTTCTATATAAAAGAAACACTAATAGAAAACCACTTTATATGGATTACAGCGCTGTTTAATAATTATGACGCGGAGTGACTATTCACCACATTTCACTCACAAAACCGCATATCTGCGCGTATGACCGCGTAATCTAATGTTACATTTACGAGACGTCGAATAAGATTGAAAATTGCACACCATATTTTATGAAATACGTAACTAGGCTGTAAATAAACATTTAATTTGCGGGTTTTCCTTGAATAACTCAGAATATACGCATAAAATTCAATATCTGTCCGGTTGACGTTTTAATAAAACTATATTTCTATTTTATTCTTAAAAAAAAAAATTGTTGCTACCGCTGAAAATACAGAGAATTTTGACGCAAAAGCTTATTTTTGTGAAGCAAATTATGATCTTTTTATTGTAAATATTAAACAAATATTAAATATTTTATTCGGTTAATATTTTCCTTTAGACCTTTTTCTACACTCTGTATTTTTTGTGTGGGATATTTTCATTGGGTTTCCTCGTATTCGAGCGTCAAAAAAACCCAGTTTTGTGAATGTTCAGGTAAGACCCCGCCTTAAGACTTTTCAATCCCTACCCTTTGGATTATAATCATCATAATCAGGCTTTATTAATTTATGCTCAAAACCTACTTCAATGAAGATAATAAAAGTAAAAAAAGAAGAATAAGATGACTTCCCTTGTCACTCGCATCCAACATTCTCTATTGGATATTCTATATCAAAAATGGTTTCGGGAGGACCCATAAATAAAATCTGTAAAAACTAATTTTGTACTAAAATCTCCTCAGTAAATTTTTAAGTAATCGAGCATTGCGAATCATCTATTATCAAGTGATATTCCAATGAAAATGCTTAGGATTCAATTTTGTAAAATATATTTTATAATGCGGTTTATTCTCAATCTTGTAAAGCTTTGGAGAAGTAACTGAATTTAAAGCGAAATTTATTTCCACTGTAGCTATATTTTATTATCGCTTTGTAGATAAGAGTGAAATACGTAGGTACGTATATGTAATAGAATTAGGAGTTAAAGTTTGAAAATTGAAAAATTGAAATTCGTTTTTTTTTATTTAATATATTTATTAAATCAAAATAATTACCATTATTATCTATACATTGCTGCCATCTAAGAGGAAGGTCATTTATGTCTTTGCGATAGAACTCTGGTGATCTAGATTCGACAAACTATGTGAAAGCATTTTGTACTGCCTCCTGAGAAGAAAACTTTCTATCACGTAGAAAATTGTACAAATCACGAAAAAAATTGTAGTCCGTTGGAGCAAGGTCTGGCGAATACGGAGAGTGGCGAATAGTTTCTAATTGCAGTTCCTTTAGAGTTAAAACGGTTTCTCGTACTGTATGAGGTCTCGCATTATCATGAAGCAATAATGGTGAAGATCGATTCATGAGTCGGGATTGTTTCACTGCTAGTTTTGCTATCATTGTTCGGAGTTTGGCACAATAAACATCTGCCGTTATTGCTTGACCAGATGGGATAAAGCTATAGTGAATAACACTATGCTGAGACCACCAAATAGTTACCATTACCTTTTTATTGGTAATCTTTGCTTTAGGACACTGTTGCGGAGTTTGAACTTTGGTCAGCCATTGCATTTTTCGCTTACGTTTATCGTAAAGAATCCATTTTTCATCACATATACCATGTCAAGTAAGTTTCACTCAAAAATCTCAAACCATGAAGATTCTATGTAAATTCGAAGTACCTATTACAATAAAGCGGCAATTTCATACTTTGACCCCTATTATTTTAAATGTATAACGGTTACTGGGTGTAAAAATATTGACTGAAAGATTATCTCCACGCCTAATTTCCAGGAGTAGGCGTAGTGGCCAAATCAAATAAGTAGTAACTGACAATCACACCACATTGACCGAGGTCGGTTCGTATGACCCCACCATGGTTCAGGCCTTGACGTGGCGGTGGGGCTCAGTAGCCTAGGGTGAGCCCAGCACCATGGGCGAAGCGAATCAAGCCGAGGGGGCTCTTTGTACCCCTCTTATAAGAAGAGGGGACAAAAGAGCAGGGGCAAGGGGCGAGGATGGGAACCTCACCCCATTGTACTGTCCCGATGTTGGGAGGGGTTGTTCTGTGGTACGGAACAACCCCCCTGTGGAGGTGGCGCCGGTCCCTTGCGGGACTGACTAGCCGTCGAAGTGCCCTGTTTGCTTATTAGACCCGAGGCACCTCACCAAAGGCGGCATTGATGGCACTCGCCGGGTTTTAATGGGTAGAGCTGCGTCCACTTACCAGCTTTCGGACGCATCGAGTCTCACATATGTCCCATGGGATGCCTCAGAGCATTTCCTGACGTTAAAGAAAAAAAAAGGTCAGCTCGTATAAAGAGCAACGGCTACTAGAAACGGAAATAAATTTTTAGATATTCATACACACATCTACGTTAATCATATAAAGTATGTAAACTTGGCGGGATTCGAAGCCATGACCGCTGCGTTTAGTGACTTAACCATTTGACTATCCGTATAAACGGCTATATCTGGTTTCTGTCAATATGCCAAGACTTCAGTTTCACATAAACCTTCTTCCTTATTCGAAGGCAGGATTTATTACAAGTCATAAAATGTATACATTAATAAAAGTGCCTTTAGTTATTATTGTCCCTCCGCTGCTTCTGAGTTCAGATAAGTTAAGTTTTCCCCCAAGGGACCATTCTAAAGAGCCTAAAAAACGATAACCGTGTTTTTGTTCAAAAATGGCGAGCAGCAGTTTAATTGTTTTATACCAATTTCTATACTTACTCCATTTTTAGTGTTCCTCAAAATGTCGAAATATAATTCTGCTACCCTGTTACCGGTTGATTGGTTGCCCCCCCCCCCCCTCATTGATATAGAATCATGAAATATGTCAAGTAGGTCTTACAGCATAATAAAAAAGTCGAAAACTAATAACTTGTTGTTACACATTTAAAAAAAATACGGAACCCTTAGAGCGAAAGCCCGGCTCGCACTCCCTCCCACCGGTGGGAGGGAAGCACTGTGCCGCGCTCCCGGCTGTATAGGTACCACCATCTTGCTTGTTTCTCCCGTGAAACAGCTGTGCTGTGTTTCGGAGAGAAGGGCAAGACAGGCAGTGTAATTACTGGCACCGAGACTTAACATCTTATGTCTCAGGATAGACAACACATAGATGAGTTGCCTGGGCTCGTTCCAGGTAAACTAGTTCATGTTCATGGGCGACGTTGACCACTTACCATCAGGTGGCACGTTTGCCAGTTTGCCTATCCAACTCACATAAAATAACTAAATATATACTTAGTATATACAATATATTATGTAATTATGTTAACGATTATGTTAATTATTACGATGGTTGTGTTGATGATGATTATGACAAAATTATTATGATTTTAAAAATCTTTAAGACTTTAGCTGTACATAAATGGGTAAATACATTTCATATTTTCAGACTTCCTTTGACCTTCGGTTCTTTCTTACGGAAATTGTACTATAACATACTTTTTAAGCTAGCACGTATCCCACCCAATAACAGTATACTAAAATATTAATACAAGGGTTGGTCGACCTTTTTCTCCACGGGACGAACTTCGGACTGCGGTCTAATATTTATTATTTCACTTGGATAGGCAAAAAGCGGACTTCCTGATAGTAAGTTTATTTATTTATTGGACATACTAACAAGGAACAAACATTGTTATAGATAAAATTGAACATATTGTATCAAGTTGATTATATCTAAATGCAGCCTTAAGTATCGGTGTAATACAGCTTGCATCTTTTATAAGTACTTACAATTTAAGGGAGATTAATTACTATGTTTATATGAAAAAATAAAATTTACAATTTAAACAAAAACTTAATTAATAACTTAACAAGTAGTGATAAACAAATGAAAAAATAAAACAACGGAGAATAAAAATGGCTGAAACTAAGTTGGACGACAATTACATCGATTTCGATTGTATAATTTTGAGTAAGTTGTCAGAGTCGCCCACTAACTACACAGCCTTTCCTGAAATATACCAACGCTTTACCGGTGGGAGAGAAGCGCTGTGCCGCGCTCCCGGCTGCATGGGTACCACCATCTTGCTTGTTTATCCCGTGGAACAGCTTTGCTGTGTTTCGGAGAGAATGGCAAGACAGGCAGTGTAATTACTGGCACCGAGACTTAACATCTTATGTCTCAGGATAGGCAACACATAAATGAGTTGCCTGGGCTCGTTCCAGGTAAACTAGTTTATGTTCATGGGCGACGTCGACCACTTACCATCAGGTGGTACGTTTGCCAGTTTGCCTATCCAACTAACATAAAAAGCTGTTTCACTACTATATTATCCTACTAATATTACAAACGTTTGTAAGAATGTATGGATGTATGTTTGTTACTTTTTCCCACAAAAACTACTGAATGGATATTGATGAAACTTCACAATAATATAGCTTACACATCAGAATAACATATAGGCTATAATTAATCCCCGCACTCCCACGGGAATGGGAAGTATGCGGGTGAAACCGCGGAGCGCTGCTAGTGGCGTCATAAACTAACTTATTTTATTTTTTATTTTATTTTTTATAGAAGAGGGGGCAAACGGACAGTCGGTTCACCTGATGGTAAGTGAATAGCGACATCCACAGACACTCGCTATACCAGGAGATCAGCAGGTGCGTTGCCGGCCTTTTAGATGTGAGTATGCTCTTTTTTCTTGAAGGTCCCTAAGTCGTATCGGTTCGGAAACACCGTAGGTGGCAGCTGATTCCATATATTTGTAGTGCGAGGCAGGAAATGCCGTAAAAATCTAGATGTTGTGGATTCTACTGGACATAACATGTTTCTTTTAATAAACGCCAAGATCGATATCATATTATCACCATCAGTTCGGGACCGGGTCGTCTTAATATCTTGCTTTATAAAACTCTTAGTTCCTACGAGCTTGCTGCGGAACTCTTAGAAAAAATACACTCCTTTATAACTAAACATAAATATTTATTCAAATCTCGAGTGGATAGTCTGTCGTTTAGTCACTATTTTTCATGAATGCATAATGACCAATCATAACAAAATGTTTATACACCTACATCTTCTGTAAGTGTGTCACTGAACACCAAAACGACTGGACCTATTTTAAATTTGTAATTATTTATGTGTTCAAGTGAAATAAAGAATGGCTTAGATTCACAATTCGGTCTACTAGAAAATTTTTGTGCAGGACGTCTGTCGGGTCTGCTTGTATTATATTTTATTACGAACACAGAAGTATTTACATTGAAACAACTTATATTGATTTCATCGAGGTTTATTATGATTTTTTAACCTAACCTTCTATGGTCATGGCTGAGTATCCGAAACGTCGGGCTTGTAAAAATATTACCCCCAAATACTCAAACGAGTCTCAAATATAAGACGTACTTATACTAATGCTACGACGTGTCAGATTCAAAGAAAAGAGAGGGACAACACGAGTTTAAGTACGTCTTGAATTTGAGGTTCGTTTGAGTAGTTGGGGGTTAATTAACCGCGATAAAATCCGTATAAATTGTTTCATTTTAATGCGATCGCCGCGCGAGTCGTCGTGGCAAGCGCACGCGTCGACTTTTGTTTATAGATAACGCGGCCGAAGCGAATAAATAGTCGAAGCCTATACGTGCTTATCTATTTTACGTGCCTACGGGTGCGTAAACATGGAAGAACTGGAAATTAGAAAGATATTTAGTGATTCTGGTGGCAGTGATATAGAAGTAAATATGAGAAATTTGGGTGAAGGCATTATCTCACCTATTCTGATGACGGAGCGTCCAGAGAAGAGAACTAGGGAGTCGAGTGATGAAGTTACTGAGGAAGATGGAAATGAAGGATTTACTAAAGTACAAAGAAAATCTAAGCGCCTTGCGACAAGTCATCCTCAATCATCCAATAGATTAGAAAAAGACGATGAAGGTAATAACTATATGGTTTCAATAACATCTTTAGAAATATTACCTAAGCAATTTGGTATGGCAAAGCTTCTGCAAGCGGAAAACATAGGGAATATTACGAAAATTATTTATAAAAGCCCATATCGTGTATTCATCCAATTTCAAAACAAAATGGACGCAGATAAGTTGATTGCATGTGAGAAAATATCCAGTATGGGTTATAGGTGTGCTTATGTGGATGAAGTGAGCTTGACATATGGCATGGTGAGGCAAGTGGATCTAGATATAGAGGAAAAGGAAGCCCTGGAAAACCTCACTTGTGATTATGAGATCATGGCCGTTAAGAGGCTGAAGAGATATACGGAAGGAAAGTGGGTGAATAGTGAGACAATACGTTTGTGCATAAAAGGCGCCATCTTGCCCCCATATGTTTATGGATATGGGTGTCGGTTTAAGGTGGAGCCATTTAAGTTCCCTGTAAGCCAGTGTTCTGGATGCTGGAAATTTTGCCATATACTTCGCTCATGCCCTACTAAGAAGATTTTATGTGTAAAATGTGGAGAGGAACATAAGAACTGTGAGACTGATATTTTTAAATGTGTCAATTGCAAGGGTAGACATATGGCCTTGTGTAAGGAGTGTCCGATGTTCCTTAAAGAAAAAGAAATCAGAAACATTATGTGTATAGAGAACTGTACATACAGAAAAGCTTTGAACTCTTATTTGGAGAAAAAGAAGACATCTCCGGTGGGACTTGAAAAGCAGAAGGAAAGCCGCCAGAGCAGGTTACTTCAACCGTCAACTTTTGCTTCAACTGAATCCGCCCCTCAGTCATACAGAGATGCCCTCTTAATTAATCCTATCATTCACAGAGAAGAGAATGAGTTATCTGAGGTTGAAGAAGGTAATTTAGAAGATTATCAACAAGATCAAATGGCCAAGAAAAAAAGAGTTAAGAAAACTAAGAAAAAGTGTTTAGAGGATAATACACCGCAGCTGGCAGATTTGGAAATGGAAGTAACAGCAGAAGCAGTAAAAGAAAACGTTTCTAAGGAGCCGGAGAATTTGAATAAGTGTGGAGTATTTTTAAGGCTATTTAGGAAAGTGCAAGAGATAATAATGTCAAATAAAAAATTGAAGGATAAATTAAAGGATATATGTAATGTATTATTTACAGAGTGTGTACAGTGCGTACTTAAGTATTTTAAAAAAGAAGGTATGTTAAACAAAATATTCACTCTCATGACCGATGATGGATAGACACCCCAAAATCTTCTCTTTGAACTTAGTGCAGTGGAATGCACAGAGCTTGAAACCAAAAATTTTAGAACTTGAAGTTTTAAAAAAAAAAGTTCATCTAGCATTTATTACTGAGACTTGGTTGCTGCCGGAGGATCAGGTTCGTATTAGTGGGTATAATATTTACAGAAAGGATCGTAGGGACGGATATGGAGGAGTAGCTGTTATAGCTCACTCATCAATTAAAGTACAATTAGTTACCAGAGATATCTCAAACCCAAATATAGAAATCTTATGCGTAATTTTTTTAAATATTAGCTGTATTCATGAATCTATTTTAATATATTGCCCTCCTTCAGCGCAAACTACACAAGCGGACTGGGATGAAATTTTTTCTATAACTTCCACCAAATGTTTGATACTCGGAGATTTTAATGGCCACCACTCCGACTGGTCTAATAGAAATAATTCTAGGGGTAAACAAATTCATGACTCAGCTATTGAATTTAACTATATTTTACTCAACAATGACCAACCAACAAGGGTTAAGCTAGTAAATAATAGTGTCCAGCAGTCCTCACCAGACATTTCATTTATAACGGCAGACGTAGCTATCAACTTTGAATGGGTAGTAATAAACGAAAATTTGAACAGTGACCATTTATTTATAAAATTAAAAGTAAATTACCGTGAACGTGGTTCATTTTCTAAAAGACGGAATTTTAAATTAGCGGATTGGGAACAGTATACGGAGTTTATTGAATCTAATATCTATTATCCTATGTATGAGCATAATGTACAAATACTTTATGATATCCTCACAAACTGTATGGTCGAGGCGGCACTTAAACATATCCCTATGATTAAAATATGTCAAGATCCCACTAGTACCTTTAAACCGAAACCATATTGGAGTCCAGTTATATCTAAAATAATTGCAGAACGTAGATTAGCTCTGTCCACGTTTAGAAAGAACCCGACGCCACAAAATTTACAAAGACTCAAAAGTAAGACAAAGGAATCTAAATTAACTATATCGCAAGCGAGATCAGCGGGGTGGTATAGTTTCTGCAGTAGTGTTGATGAGTCTATGTCGGTTTCCGATATGTGGAAAAAATTGCGTTGGATGAAAGGTTATGGGTCAAAAGGATATAGTGTGTCGGAAGAAGAAAGTTATCGACTATTGCGTAATTTAACTCCTGATTACGTAATTCCAAATAAACCGGCATTCACGTCATCTAATGAGGTCTTAGAAATGAACTTCTCGCTGCATGAAATGTACAGATGTATTCAAAAAAAGGATACGGCTCCGGGCGGTGACGGGATCTCGTACTCAATGATCTATAATTTACCTGATATTGCAAAACATTACCTTCTTTACATATATAATAAAATCCTTAATACTGGCGACGTTTCCCACCAGTGGCGTAACATTACTATAGTACCTATACCTAAACAAGGTGATTCTCATAATACATCTCGTCAACTGAGACCTATTTCATTAGTATCATGCGCATGCAAGATCCTTCACAACATGATTAACAAACGTCTCGAATGGTTTGTGGAGAAAAATAACATATTATCACCATATACTACCGGTTTTCGTAGCGGGCAGTCTTGCTTAGATAGCTTAGTACGGATAGTTACACAAATTCAGATAGGCTTCACGATGAACAGACCGTCAATAGCATGCTTTGTAGACGTGGAGAATGCGTATAATAATATTCTTATAGAAAAAACGTCAAGTATTCTGGATGAAATTGGAGTAGGTCAATTAATATGTCAGTATCTGTGGAACCTTTTAAGCCGAAGATATCTACAGATTAGAAACGATTCGGGTGAATTAAATAATAATTTGCGTCGGTGTACAGGCAGAGGACTCGCACAAGGAGACCCGCTATCTCCTCTCCTATTTAATGTAACCACAGCTAGAATTTGTAAGGAGATAAACTTTGTATATATATGTCAATACGCTGACGACTTTGTCTTGTATAACGACTGCTTAGACATATTAGAAGGCGCTTATGACATTCAACGAGCGTTGGATATTTTTGTAGGTATGATAAATGAGGTGGGACTAGAGGTATCTATTTCAAAGTCTAAATTTTGCATTTTTAAAAGAGGCAGAAGGAGTCAAAGTGTTCAACTCACAATAGATAATAATTTAATCGAATCTGTGGAATCATATAAATATTTAGGGATTTGGCTCGATAGCTCTTTGAGATGGAATAAACACATAAGTGAGACAGTATGTAAAACACAAAAATACCTAAACTTATTGAAGGTCTTAACCGGATCGAGTTGGGGCACACACCCATCTCACCTCCGCAGGTTATATATAACATTAATTAGAAGTAGGTTGGACTACTACTTAACTTACTTAAAATAGATATGGTGCAAAATCAGGCGTTACGAATAATAGGCGGTTTCATTAGAACTACTCCTATACATTGTATGGAAAGCGAGCTCTGTGTATATCCACTGCATATTAGAAGACGATATTTAGCATACAAATATTGTTTAAAAATTAGAGGGTTAATGAATAATGAAACTTTGAGACCTTTGACTGAGTTACACGCGTTAACTTGCTCCAGCTATTGGAGATATTGGAATAATAAAAGAAAACCGTTGCTGTGTACAACTATAGAAGAAGTGAAAAATGATGATATGTATTGTTCTTTTCCATTAGATATGTTTTCCTTGAATACTTGGGTTACTAATATAAATACCGATATAATAAAGGTTGATCTAGATAGCATGAAGAGTCCAAAAAAATGTTATGGGAGTTATTCATTAAAATTCGATGTAATCCAGGAACTTAAGGAAAAATATAACAATTGGCGCATTATATATACGGACGGTTCAAAGAGTGAAGAGGGAAGAGGGGCCGCATATTATGATCCCTTATTTAATATTAATACGTGTTGTCTTGAGCAATTTTGTAACTCTTTTAAAATCACTTCCAATGTTTCAATAATGTCACTAGAGCTTATTGCCATCTCAGAAGCACTTGCATATGCCGGCTGCATCGAACAGCCAAAAATTGTAATCTGTAGTGACAGTAAAAGTGCCCTCCAAGATATAATGGGCTGTGCATCTGGTACTAAAGGTGTGTCACTGGCATATAAAATATTATCTCAAGTTATTGAGCTCTATTCACGTGGGATAGAAGTTAAAATGCAATGGGTCCCATCACATATTGGGGTCATGGGCAATGAAGAGGCAGATAAGTTAGCTAAAAAGGGAATACTAGAAGGAAAAGATTATGATATAAAACCTAATTATGCTGAACTGTTGCCCAAATATAAAAGGAAGTGCTTTAGTACATGGAAGGTTTATTTCAACGAAAGGTCTGTAGAAAAAGGGATATGGTATAAAACCATTCAGGCTGAGCCTCCCCATGTTCCCTGGTTTTGTAATGTAAAATTATCTCGTAAGCTTATTAAATCAGCACTGAGGTTGAGAACTGGACACATGCCACTTAAGAAATTTTCCTACTTAATGAAAATATCTGAATCACCTAATTGTGAAACATGTGGTGTAGTAGAAGACGTTCACCACCTCCTGGTGGAATGTGTCCAATTCCATTTGGAGAGGCAGAACCTTGAGGCGGCTTATGGTTTGAACAGGTTCGATGTCGGAAGGTTTCATAAAATTTTGACTGAACCCGCATCCAAGGCGGCAAAAGACCTGTTTGATGCCGTAAGTCGCCACAGGTAGCTTTTATAAAATGTTCCAGTGCTTAAAGTATGTTTTGTTATTTAATATTTTATAGTGTTTTTATGTCGGTTGTAACTGTGTATACGATGGGACTGACATGTAAATCATACAAAAGTCCCTAAATAAAATTAGAATAAAAAAAAAAAAAAAAAAAAAAAAAAATGAGTAAAATTAGAAAACAACAAATAGAAATCTGTCCCGTCTACGAGTTTGTTTAGAGTTGCTTATCCTAATATGATTGTGAAAATCCGTTTGTTTGTTCCACATTTACGAGCACGCATAGACATTATTTTCGCAACACCATAATTAGAAAACCGGGTAATAATAGACTAGTTATTTCGAAAAACAACTTATGACTTGGTACAATTCTGAACCTCTACCATGAGTTTTTGTTTTATTTTATTTTATTTATTTATTACATCCACAAACAAGGATACACATTGACACATTATTTTATGAATACATATTTATGAGTGTTATAGCTGAATGTGGCCTCAGTTAGAGGTAGATGCAACATTCACAAGTGACACATTAACGCTTGACTGCAAAGAGCACAATTATAGATAATTTACTATTACAATATAAAATATTAACATGAACAAACAATTAATAAAACAAACAATTTGTTGCGCGTTTGTAACAAAAACTCATGGTAGAGGTACTTTTGAGATACCTTTAATATAATACACGCGATCTGGTAGATTAGCAACCTGATGGTAAATTCTACAATTTAATGAAAACTACTAACTTGTTCACGAGATCACTAGCCGTCGTGTCCTGTTGCTCTAAAGATCCGGGGCACCTCACCAAAGGCAGCATTTGCGGCATTCGCCGGGTTTTAGTGGGTAGAGCTGTGTCCACCTTACCATTTTTCGGGCGAGTCCCGGCTCCTCCGCGGGATGCCTAAGAGCATTTCCCGGCGGAAAAGAAAAAAAGGTCGCTCCGCAAAATAATAGTAAAAACATAGTCCGAAAAACGAAATCACTAATATTTTGCGTTGCGAATTTATTAAAATTTTGGCACGGCACCTGTAAATCACGTCGGGGTCACCACTGTTGAGCATGTAACCTTAATGTTTGTGAGATTATTAAATAAAAGTCTTGAATATAATATTGGTTCACAGTGCCGCAGCGTAGTCTGTCGGGATCGGACGTTTGCTATTATTTACGGTGCATAGCGTTATCAACACAGAACCGGTTTGCCGTGCGTACGCGGCGAGCTTGCCTAGTGCAGCTCGCGCTGGTGTTTATTTTATTCAATGTCCGATAAAGAATTAATTCTAGATGCAGACGGAGTTTTTGTTAATTTGACGGTGGAAGATGTAGAGGATATGAGAGTAAATAGTTTTGAGGAACAAACACAAATAAGGAGTGAAAGTATGGAATGCATAGATAGTAGACCTAGAACGGAAAAGCGAAGACGTGATGTAGACGAGGAGGAAATTTGGACTCAGGTTACAAGGAGCGGTAAGAAAATAATACGAGAGAAAAATGACATGTCAAGAGTTGTATCTGAAAATAAAATTGAAGTATGTATCACTAGTAAGGACATTTTCCCTAAACAGTTCGCGTTAGCACGTCTGCTGAAGGCCGAACAAATAAAGAATATATCTAGGGTTAAATATGTTAATCCATACAAAGTATTAATTACGTTAGACACAGATGAGAATGCATCTTTACTTTGTCTCAACAAAACGTTTATTGATAAGGGGTGGAAATGCCAGAAGACACTCGAAGTAGGGCTATCATATGGAGTGCTGAGAGACTGTGAAACAGATCTGGATGACAAACAGATTTTGGAGAGCCTATCTTCCCCAATTGCGGATATTATTTCTTTAAAACGGTTAAATTACAGAGATGCAGAAGGAAAATGGATACCGAGTGAAAGCGTTCGATTCTGCTTTAAGGGATCAACATTGCCCGCATTTGTGTATATCCACGGTATCAAGACTAAAATAGACCAATTCAAATTCCCAGTAACTCAGTGCTCCAAATGCTGGCGTTTTGGTCATTCAGGAAAATTGTGTCCGTCACGCAAACTTATTTGCCCCAAATGCAGTGACAGTCATGGAAACTGCGACACACAGAATTATAAATGCGCAAATTGTGGTGGCAACCACATGTCATTATTTAAACGTTGCCCAGTTTATTTGAAGGAAAGGAAGGTACGCGACATCATGGCAGAGTTCAATTGCTCATATAGAATGGCACTCACTATGTATGTTCCACCATCGCCTCAAACATCTCCTATGCTAGATATATCAAAAACACCTCATATCTCACAATTACCTCAAACTTCTATGGGATTAGAAGAATCAGCTATTCATTTTGAGTCCGAATCACCTGCTACTTACTCAACAGCACTTAAACGTTCAACTGAAAATAAAAATAAACCTCACAAAACTAAAACCCCCCCAAAAAAGATAGTCCATGCTAAACATGACTCGGAACATTCTTTTTCTTATACCAGTGGCGATACTACAGATACTACAGAGGACCAGACAGAGAAAGAGAATCCTATAGACTCTGGGACTAAGGAGCAGAAGAAGAGGAGGAGGACCGATTTATGGCAACGTTTGAAGGAGATTATATGCGAGAAACGATTCAAAGTGATGACTAAAATTAAGAAGATAGCTCAAATAATTGGAAAGTGGTTATTATCATTCATTGAGAAATATATATCGAAGAACTTCCTAAAAAATATATTTGATGGATAATACAACCAATAGCATAAAGTTAAATTTCTTGCAGTGGAATGCACAAAGTCTCAGGCCGAAATTAATAGATTTTGAACAATTATTGTCACTAGAAAAGATTCACATTGCGACTATAAGTGAGACATGGCTGGAACCTGACAGTCCGTTCAGACTTACTGGATACAACATCTATAGACAAGACAGGAGTGACTCTTATGGTGGTAGTGCTATCTTTATTCATCAATCAGTTAAATCACAACGGGTTCAAGTACATAATAATAATAGTGGAATAGAAATAGTGAACGTTAAATTAATTAATTGTAACCACGTAGAAAATGTAATTTCTGTTTATTGTCCATCACATATACAAACTTCGCAACAAGACTGGGACCAAGTTTTCAGTTTAGGTAAGAGTAAGACTTTGTTATTGGAAGATTTCAACGCGCATCATTCGAATTGGTCCTACAAAACTGATTCAAGAGGTACGCAAATATTTGACTCATTAATGGATAATAACTTTATCACCTTGAATGATGGTAGTCCCACGCGTATTCGATTTGTTAATGGATCTGTACAAAAGTCATCTCCAGACATATCTTTTGTATCATCTGATTTAGCAATGAAGTTTTATTGGAATGTTACTAATGAATCGATTGGTAGCGATCACCTTATTATTAAACTTTCAACATTTGTTGAACCTACGCCCAAATTTTTTATCAAAAGAAATTTTAGAAAGGCTGATTGGAGTGCTTATTCAGCGGACATTCATTTATCATTAATTGATGTAATGTTACCTGAGGATAATCAAGAAGCTTATAATGTATTTTTAAATATTATTACTCAGTCAGCAAATCAATATATTCCTAATATTAAATTTAATTTGAACCCAACCGCTAGGTTTTCTCCAAAGCCATACTGGAACGCTAATTTATCCCAAGTAATTGCCGAACGAAGACTTTCTTTAGCAAAATTTAGACGCAATCCCAGCCCTGTTAACTTTGATATACTTAGGGAGAAGATTCGTAGTGCTCAGAGGCTTTTGAGAAAGGCTAAAAGCGATAGTTGGCGTCAGTTTTGTAATACTGCTGATCAATGTACGTCTTCTAGAGATCTTTGGCGAAAACTGAAATGGCTGAAGGGATATAGGTCTCGCGGGATTGGTATTGATGGAGAGAAAGCTAGTCATTTACTGCAAAGTCTGACTCCTGATTACGTCACTCCATGTTTACCTATATTTCAATCATATAACCGGCAACTAGAGGCTACTATTACAATTCAGGAACTTGAGAATTCCATAAAATCAAAAGACACAGCACCAGGATTAGATAATATATCGTACTCTATGATAAGTAGACTCCCAGATATAGGTAAACAAACTTTATTAATTTTATATAACAGATTCCTATTATCTGGTTTTGTACCTTTACAATGGCGTAATGTATCGGTAATACCCATTCCGAAACCGGGCCGAGACCCTAGTTCATCATCGTCCCTTCGACCAATTTCATTAATGTCTTGCATATCTAAAATTTTTCATTATATATTAAACAAAAGAATTGAGTGGTATATGGAGAAGAATTCTTGGTTTTCTGAAAATACCGTAGGTTTTAGAAAGCAACGATCGTGTCTGGATAGTCTCAGTCGGCTAGTCTCAGCTATTCAAATTGGTTTTTGTAGAAATCAGGTAACCGTCAGTTGTTTTTTGGATATTAATAATGCTTATAATAATGTAGACATAAATGTACTTATATCTAAACTAGATAAGATTCGCATTGGGTCGAAAATTTGTCAATATTTGTGGAACTTTTTGTGCAAACACTATCTACATGCTTGCTTGTTGAAAATACGGTTTTATGCAGAACATCCGCTCGAGGCCTAGCCCAAGGAGACCCTCTGTCTCCACTGTTATTTAATATTGCCACCTTGGATGTATTTACATGTGTAAATAGTGTTAGTATCTCCAAGTATGCTGACGATTTTTTATTATATACGTCAGTTAATAATGTAATCGAAGCGAGAATTACCTTACAGTCAGCCCTAGATAATTTTGAAAAGAAATTAAATGAAATAGGTCTAGAATTTTCGGCAGAAAAATGTCAAATGGTGATATTCCAAAAGAGATCAAAAAGAATGACCTTGAACTTACGTATAAATAATTCTTATATTCAGTCAGTGGAAAACGTTAAATACTTAGGGATGTGGCTGGATAAATCATTAAGTTGGACGAAACATATTAGCCAGTTATCAGAAAAAATATTAAGATATTTAAATGTATTTAAGGTTTTGGCAGGACCGGGTTGGGGGTGTCATCCTAAACATTTAAGAAGGCTTTATATAGCCATTATAAGAAGTCGCTTAGATTATGGTAGTTTCTTGTATGACTCTTGTTGTAAAACTCATCTCGGCAAATTAGATAAAGCACAGAATCAGGCCTTACGTGTTATAGGTGGATTTATCAAGAGCACTCCTATTCACGTCATGGAAAGTGAATTGTGTCTTTACCCTTTAGAATTACGAAGACGGTATTTAGCTGCCAAATTTTGGTTAAAGTCAAAATCATTTTCTCAGAATTCTACCATTTCTTTATTAGATACCTTACATAATATTTCTCACCGTTGGAAGAGAAAATGTTAGTTTCATTA